>OY756957.1:23652500-25150652 GCA_963580455.1 Euonymus europaeus | reverse complement strand
TAATCTTCTTCTTTTTTTGTTTTTGTCTCGCTCCGATTGTGTTAGGGTTTTTATCCCATCAGGACAGGGTTGATCAACTCAATCTGAGAGAAGAACAACGGATTTGACACTCTTCGCTCGAAATTTAGCCCCTCTTTCCCCTTCCCATCGATGTACTGACAAAAGCTAATCACAAGGTACCGTTCCAAATGCATAAAAGACGGGATTCCTAATCCCGTATTTTGAGCTCTATTTTTTTGAGTCATGGCAGCAGTCCCAGTGGGCGTGGTGGAGTTTTCCAGCGATCTGATTATCTAGTTGCATAGTACATATATGTTTTTGCATATTGGGATGATCTGTGTGGCTTTCATTTGTAATTCTCATTTGTCGTGACTGGGCTACTCTCTTCTGCTTCATGGCAAGACCTTAAGGTGATATTTGTACTGGAAGGGGGATATTGTACTGATTCTAATCCTCCACTTTCTCTTCTTGCCACTCATGCAGATCTCTATCTGTGTGCTTGAGGTTCTTGAGTTATTGGCAGTGCGGAACTACGTTGAGACAAATGGGGGTCATGCCCCTCCTGCTTTTTCGAAAATTGCTCCATGTTCATTGATTACAGAAATTTTGTGCTAATATTGTGTATCAACATGCCCTCCGTAGTCCAATTTAAAGCCCACATTTACACAGTTATTCTGGTTTTCTCATAAGCCCATTCATACAATTAAGTTTGTGCATACGAATTTTTATTACTAATGATGCCTCCCTCTTTGAGCCTTTTGAGCACAATTGCTTTTATCACAGATGGATAAATGAGATTACTTAAGACTGTAATTATATTAGATGCGTACAAGAAGATTGTCGAAAGATGCATATAATGCAGAGGAGCCTGCATGAAATATGATGTACAAAAACTGTAATTATGTTCTCTTGGTCCCTCCACCACTTTTGCTACTAAAGGTGCCTCCCCCCTTTGAGCCTTTTGAGTGTGATTGCTATTATCACATATTTATAAATGAGATTATTATGGACTGTAATTATGTTCTCTTGGTCCCTCCCCCCATTTTGCTACTAAGGGTGCCTCTCCACTTTGAACTTTTTGGGTGTGATTGTTATTATCACATAATCTGATCGATAGCGAGATCCTTTGGACTATTATTATGTGATGAGCTGGCATGAAATATGATGTACACAAACTGTAATTATATTCTCCTGGTCCCTCCCCCCTTTTGCTACTAAAGGTGCCTCCCGCCCCCTTGAGCCTTTTGAGTGGGATTTATTATCACATATCCATAAATGAGATTATTATAGACTGTAATTATGTTCTCTTGGTCCCTCTCCCCATTTTGCTACTATGGGTGCCTCCCCACTTTGAGATTTTTGGGTGTAATTGTTATTGTCACATAATTTGATCGATAGCGAGATCCTTTGGACTGTTATTATGTGATGAGCTGACATGAAATATGATGTACACAAACTATAATTATATTCTCGTGGTCCCTCCACCACTTTTGCTACTAAAGGTGCCTCCCCCCTTTGAGCCTTTTGAGTGTGATTGTTATTATCACAGATTTAAAATGAGATTATTATGGACTGTAATTATGTTCTCTTGGTCCCTCCCCCCATTTTGCTACTAAGGGTGCCTCCCCACTTTGAACTTTTTGGGTGTGATTGTTATTATCACATAATCTGATCGATAGCGAGATCCTTTGGACTATTATTATGTGATGAGCTGGCATGAAATATGATGTACACAAACTGTAATTATATTCTTCTGGTCCCTCCCCCCTTTTGCTACTAAAGGTGCCTCCCCCCCTTGAGCCTTTTGAGTGGGATTTATTATCACATATTCATAAATGAGATTATTATGGACTGTAATTATGTTCTCTTGGTCCCTCTCCCCCATTTTGCTACTATGGGTGCCTCCCCACTTTGAGCTTTTTGGGTGTAATTGTTATTGTCACATAATTTGATAGATAGTGAGATCCTTTGAACTGTTATTATGTGATGAGCTAACATGAAATACGATGTACACAAACTATAATTATATTCTCTTGGTCCCTCCCCCCTTTTGCCTCCTTTTGCTACGAAAGGTGCCTCACGCCCCCCCCCCCTCCTTGATTTTTTTGAGTGTTATTGCTATCATCTTAGATCCATAAATGAGATTATTATGGATTATAATTATGTTCTCTTGGTCCCTCCCCTTTTGTAGGAACAATGACGGTGTTGAGGGTTCCTTGCTGAACTCTCAAGTTTTACTGTTTAATTCTCATCTCTTGAAGGACATTATTCAACTGTGGGAGAGAATGAAAATCATGTTCGTCTCCGTTTCTATATATTTATTTTATCTCACAATATCTTCTCTTTTCTCTTCATATCCAAGTTAAGAATATTTGAAAGTGATAATCTTCAGTTCATAATGACAGCTACTAAAGGTGTCCCCCCCCCTTTGAGCCTTTTGAGTGTGATTGCTATTATCACAGATTTATAAATGAGATTATTATGGACTGTAATTATGTTTTTTTTTCCCTCCACCCATTTGCTACTGAGGGTGCCTCTCCACTTTGAGCTTTATGGGTGTGTGTTATTATCACATAATTTGATCGATAGCGGGATCCTTTGGACTATTATTATATGATGAGTTTGCATGAAATATGATGTACACAAATTGTAATTATACTCTCTTGGTCCCTCCCCCTTTTGCTACTACAGGTGCCTCCCCCCCCCCTTTGAGCCTTTTGAGTGCGATTGCTATTATCACGATCCATAAATGAGAATATTATGGACTGTAATTATGTTCTCTTGGTCCCTAGCCCCATTTTTGCTACTAAGGGTGCGTCCCCACTTTGAGCTTTTTTGGATGTGATTGTTATTATCACATAATCTGATCGATAGCGAGATCCTTTGGACTATTATTATGTGATGAGCTGGCATGAAATATGATGTACACAAATTGTAATTATATTCTCTTGGTCCCTCCCTCCCCTTTGAGCCTTTGGAGTGCGATTGCTATTATCACAGATCCATAAATGAGATTATTATGGACTGTAATTATATCCTCTTGGTCCCTCCCCCCATTTTTGCTACTAAGGGTGCCTCCCCACCTTGAGCTTTTTGGGCGTGATTGTTATTATCACATAATCTGATCTATTGTGATTTGTGATCCATTGGACTATTATTATGTGATGAGCTAGAATGAAATATGATGTACACAAATTGTAATTATATTCTCTTGGTCCCTCCCCCCCTTTCGCTACTAAAGGTGCCTCCCCCGCTTTGAGCCTTTTGAGTGCAATTGCTATTCTCACAGATCCATAAATGAGATTATTATGGACTGTAATTATGTTCTCTTGGTCCCTCCCCCTTTTGCTACTAAAGGTGCCTCCCCCCTTTGAGCTTTTTGAGTGTGATTGTTATTATCACATCATCTAATCGATAACGAGATCCTTTTGGACTATTATTATGTGATTGTTGGGTTTGAATACCGAGGAACAATGAGAATGTTGACAATTCCTAGCTGAACTCTCGAGTTTTACTGTTTAATTCTCATCTCTTGAAGCACTTTATTTAACTGTGGGAGAGAATCAATCATGTTCGTCTCCATTTCTATACATTTATTTTATCTCACAATATCTTCTCTTTTCTCTTCATATCCAAGTTATGAATATTTGAAAGTGATAATCTTCAGTTCATAATGACAGCTTTTATAATATGCGCATATGAGAAGATTGCAAGAAGATGTATATATAGTGCAGATGAGTCTGCATGAAATATGATGTACACAAACTGTAATTATGTTCTCTTGGTTCCTCCCCAACTTTTGCTACCAAAGGTGCCTCACCCCTTTGAGCCTTTTGAGGGTGATTACTATTATGGCAGATCCATAAACGAGATTATTATAGACTGCAATTATGTTCTCTTGGCCCTCCTCCCTTTTGCTACCAAAGGTGCTTCCCCACTTTGAGCTTTTTGGTTGTGATTGTTATATCACATCATCTTATCGATAGCGAGATTCTTTTGGACTGTTATTATATTACCGTTGGGTTTGAATGCTGAGAAACAATGAGGGTGTTGAGAGTTCCTGTCTGAAAGTTTTGCTGTTTAATTCTCTTCTCTTGAAGCACATTATTTACTTGTAGGAGAGAATGGCAATCATGTTCATCTCCGTTTCTATATATTTATTTTATCTCACGATATCTTCCTTTTTCTCTTCATATCCAAGTTAAAAACATTTGAAGATGTTAATCTTCAGTTCATAATGAAAACTTTTATAATAGATGCATACGAGGAGATTGTCAAAAGATGCATGTATAGTGCATAGGAGCCAGCATGAAATATGATGTACACAAACTATAATTCTATTCTCTTGATCCCTCCCCTGCTTTGCTATTAAAGGTACCTACCCTCCTTTGAGCCTTTTGAGTGTGATTGCTATTATCACAGATCCATAAACAAGATTATTATGGGCTGTAATTATGTTCTCTTGGTCCTCCTCCCGTTTGCTACTAAAGGTGCCTCCCCCATCTGAGTTTTTTGTGTGTGATTGTTATTACAACATCATATGATCCATAGCGAGCTCTTTTTGGACTGTTATTATGTTATTGTTGGGTTTAAATGTTGAGGAACAATGAGTGTGTGTGATTGTTATTATAACATCATATGATCCATAGCGAGCTCTTTTTGGACTGTTATTAAGTTATTGTTGGGTTTAAATGTTGAGGAACAATGAGGGTGTTGAGAGTTCCTTTCTGAACTCTCGAGTTTTTCTGTTTAATTCTCATATCTTGAAGCACATTATTTAATCGTGGGGAGAATGGCAAACATGTTCGTCTCTGTTTCTATATATTTTTTTGATCTCAAAATAGCATTCTTTTCCTCTGCATATCCAAGCTAAGAACATTTGAGGTATCTTCAGCTCATAATGACAGCTTTTATAATAGATGCATGAGGAGTTTGTCAGAAGATGTGTGTATAGTTCAGATGAGCCTGCATGCAAAAATGATCTACACAAACTGAAAGTGAAGCGATTGTAGTGCTGTTGGGGTTTGAAAAATTGTTGGAACATCTTTTAGAGATTAGTGCGCAATTGCTCCTTCCCTGTAAAAATTGTCCAAGCACTGGTAGTAAATAAAAATTTTGAACTGGTTTAGTAACTTATGTACCTTTGTGGTTTGTTGAAGCTTTTGGAGAAATGCATTCGGCATTTCACTATTACATGGCCCATTGATTAGTGTCTTGGCTCAATAATCATGAAAGTAGTTAGCGACTTACAACGAAAACTATGAGATTTTTTCTCAATGTTTTTTTATTGCTGTAAACTTTTGATGTTGTTTTTCCTGTAATATGAGCTCTAAGGCAAGATATTTACATTCTTGACTCCTGTATAAAACTCACGACCACATTAATTGTTGAACAGTAAACTATTAGCCCGACTCTACTTCAAGGACATGACTATGCTGTTGTGATGGGATCTTGCCTTGATGAGATACGAGGATGGCCCCACCACCGCAGCATGGAAATTCCTGCTGCTTCACTCATACTATTATGCTGTGTGTGATTTATTCCTTTTCTAATATGATCTTTGATGAATGATCCATTTGACATCATTACATCAAATGGAAAATATAAAATCTTATGATTTGTTGGGTGATTACAGAGTAACTTGTAATGCATTTTGTTCTACTGTGGCGTGAGACTCTAAAAGTTACCATGCATGTTGTAATTGACTCATTGAGAATCAATCAAATTGTCCCTCTGTATCTGTCAATGGCCAGGTTACTTTGTTCCTCTTAAAAGATGTGCTTGCACTTTCTCTCATTTTTGAACGGAGCAAGTGTTGTTTCAGGTGAAGTCGAACTGGGAATGAACTCGTTATCCTGCTAAATCTAGCAGTAGTCTTTGGTGTAGATCACTGTATTTAGCAGTAACAGTACTCTACTAGTCTTTGGTGTAAAGCACTATGGCAGAGAGGATTCCCACCTGGCTTTGAATTTAGAGGCAGGAACCTCAGCTTATCAAGTTAGAATACGTGTTAATTGTTTCTCATGATTTTATTTTATTTTATTTTCAATCTTTATCAATTTATAATTAGAAAAGCAATGATTCTGCACAAATGCCGTAAATTAATGGTTAAAGATTACTGTGGTGATGGATATTGCTTAGAATTGCACGTTCTACGTGTGAAAGGTTGAAGGAGCAGCTAAAGAGGAGAACTCCTAGCATTTGGGATACTTTCATTCACAAGGGTAGATAATTTCATAACTTCTCATCTCCATGTGAGTTACGATCATATAACTCCTTTTAAGTATCGGGAATTACATTTTTAGTATTGCAGTAGCTCAAAATTTTAAATCAACAGTAAAAAAGATTCTAAAAATGTAATGCCCGATACTTAAAAAAGAGTTATATGATCGTAATTCTAATAGAGATGAGAAGTTATGAAATTATCTACTCTTGTGAATGAAAGTATCCCAAATACTAAGAGTTCTCCCATCCTACTCCTGCATTAGAGAGGGATTAAAACTATGAAGTGGTTGATTATCTGAATCAACAATTTTAGGAAATGCAAATGAAATTCAAGATATAGCATGTACAAGGTATCTAAAAATGCAACACTTACAATCATTACTTTCCAGGTATTTTTATAGTACCATAGATTTTTGTGGATCTATAAATGCTAATTGATTAGTTTCGTGTGTTTCTTGCAGAAAGATGTCCAGCTCACGGTGGATACAAGGCTAAAGTCCTACCGGTTTTCCATTTCTTGGTCAAGCTTATTTCGAGTATGGTCTCCAAACTAACCCACTAGTGCCTAACATGCAAAAAAGCAAGCAAATATTCCTTCCTAAAATCTAAATCTCTAATTTTTGTGTTTTCTCCCTCAGATGGATGGGGACTTGTTAACCCAAGGGTTTGCAGTATTACAACAAACTCATCAATGAACTTGTTAAGTATGGTTAAGCCCAAACCTCCAATTAAAATGGAAATAGTTGCATTTTATTGATATAATGGAGGGAATGTGTACTCCAACCTAGTAAAAGTACTTTGAAAATCCAAGCAAGAGGATGCCTTTAATTTCCTTTTACTGTTCAATTGATTTTATGCTGTATATTGATTATGTAGGGATCATTCCTCATGTTACATTGCACCAAGATGATCTCTCACATATACTTGAGGATGAATATGCAGAATGGGTTAATCGAAAGATTGTGTATGGCTCTAATCATTTGCTATTTCCTAATTGAACACTAATTACCTAATTACTATTTCCTAATTTGAAAGGGAGTTAATAGTGTCACATGGAGATAAATCCCATATCGTTTTTACAAAATTGCATTTTCCTAATTTTGAAGGATGTTTTTATCTTATATTATATATGACCCTATTTTCCTCAGGCCTCAACGATACTCCTGCGTCTCGAACCCATCCCTCAATTCCATAGAAGGAAGCAAGGTCTTGCTGACATTTTCATACTGGTAAATTCTAGAGGTTAATCGAAATTTCTACAGGTTTTTTTCTTTGTTAGTTTGGCAATTCGAGTTCTTGAATCTGTGCTGATTTTATGTTTGTTTGACTGTTTTAGTCTTTTTTCCTTCTCACTCGGATTGTGTTAGGTTCTTTATTCCACTGGGACAGGGTTGGGCAAGTCAATGTGAGAGAAGAACAACAGATTCAGTATTTCACCACTATTCGCTCGAAAGTTAGCCGCTCTTTCCCCATCCTATCGATGAAAGTCCTAGTGGTGTGGTGGAGTTTCCCGATGATCTGATTATCGTAGTGCATAGTAAATATTATCATATATGTTCTTGCAGTGTATGATTTATTGGATTGCACTTGTTTGGCTTTAATTTGTAATTTTGCTTTGTCATGCAGTGATGGTGACAGGGCTACCCTCTTCTGCTTCATGAAAAAACCTTAAGGTAATCTTTGTACTGGAAGGGGGATATTGTACTGATACTAATCCTCTACTCTCTCTTCTTGCCACTCATACTGATCTATATCTGTGTGTTTGAGGCTCTTTGAATTATTGGCAGTGACGGGACTATGTAACAAGGGGGCATGACCCTCCTGCCTTTTAAAAAATAGCCTCATGTTCATTGGTTTCCAAAATTCTGTGGCGATATTTTGTATCAATATGCTCTCCCCAGACCAATTTAAAACCCATATTTACACAGTTATCCTGGTTTTCTCATAAGCCCATTCACACAATTACGTTTCCGCGTGCAAATTTTATTATGAATTATTGCCTAATCTTTTAGTTTAAAATCAAAATTTTGATAACGTAAACGTAAATAGTATACAACTGTAATAGTGTATGTTTCAATTTACTTTATATGGATTCTTTCCATTTGTATTTTAATGCATCACACTTTTTGTTGTCTGATTTCACAAGCACATTTTAAATAATTTCAATTTAAGTCATGGTGAAAGGAAAAAAAAAGTTTTAAGAATTTTTTTTATTTGGACCCCCAACTTAAATTCGGACTTCTGTCACTGATTACTGTAGTTCATTTCATTGGGTTGTTTTTTTGGTGTTATAAATAGTGATGATATGTAATCTTATTTCAGGACTATATGTGTCGGGTAGGAGATATCTGCTTCTTTCAAGTCTTTCGTGATGGTAGTGGTAAGACAATTACAAAAGAAATTTGGTTGTTTTTTTTCCCTTCTGGGGGATGGGGGCTGACTTGCAGGCACAACAGGTGTTATGGACTCGATGACGTCATGAAGTATGCAGTACGTTGTTAAGTTGTTTCATTATTTTCTTTGTTATTTATCTTTTTTAAGTCAATCCCCAGTTGCTTCATTTTTTTGATTACAATTTACATTAGTGTGAATGCTAATTTTGAAGTTTTATTCTGCAGATAAAAAACTTAAACGACTCTGAGTTTTTAAATGCATTCTCTTGGACGTATGTTCGTGTGTGGTTCAGTCCTAGCACTAAAGATGCCCCCACCTCTTGAGCCTTTTGAGTGTGATTGCTATTATCACATTGTTTGATCGGTAACGTCCTAGACAATAATTATGTTCTCTTAGCCCCCTTGGTACTAAAGATGCCTCCCACTTTGAGTCTTTTGAGTGTGATTGTTATTGTCACATATCGATAACATCATTTTGGTCTGTCATTATGTTCTCTTGATTCATCTCCCTCTTCACTACTAAAGATGCCTGCCCCCTTTGAGTGTTATTTCTATTATCACGTATCGATAATAAGATCCTTTTGGACTGTTTCTTCCCCCTCTTTATTACTAAAGATGCCTCCCCCCGTTGAGCCTTTTGAGTGTTATTTCCATAATCACATATCGATAATGAGATCCTTTTGGACTATAATAATGTTCTTTTGGTCCCCCTCTTTTTGCTACTAAAGATGCCTTCCCCCTTGAGCCTTTTGAATATGATTTCTTTTATCACAGATTGATAATTTCAGGACTATATGGTTCGGGTAGGAGATATTTGCTTCTCTCAAGTCTTTCACAATGGTAGTGGTAAGACATTGCAAAAGAAATTTGGTGTTTTTTTCCCTTCTGTGGGATGGGGGCTGACTTGTTGGCACAACAGGTGTTGTGGACTACGCAAACTATGACATCATGAAGTATGCAGTATGTTATTTCATTGTTTTCTTTGTTTTTTTACCTTTTTTTGGTCAACCCCCAGTTGTTTCATTTTTTTGGTTACAATTTACATTAGTGTGAATTCTATGTTAATTTTGAAGTTTTATTCTGCTGATAAAAAACTTAAAAGGACTCTGAGTTTTGAAATACATTTTCTTGGACATATGTTCGTGTGCGGTTTAGTCCTAGCTCTAAAGATGCCCCCGCCTGTTGAGCCTTTTGGTTGTGATTACTATTATCACATCACTATAATTATGTTCTCTTGGCCCCCTTACTACTAAAGATGCCTCCCCCTTTGAGTCTTTTGAGTGTAATTGTTATTATCACATATCGATAACAACATCATTTTGGAGTGTCAGTATGTTCTCTTGATTCATCCCCCCTCTTCACTACTAAAGATGCCTGCCCACTGAGTGATTATCACATTTCGATAATGAGTTCCTTTTGGACTGTTTCCTCCACCCTCTTTGCTACTAAAGATGCCCCCACCCCCCTTTGAGCATTTTGAGTGTTATTTCCATAATCACATATCGATAATGAGATCCTTTTGGACTGTAATTATGTTCTCTTGGTCCCTTCCCCCTTGCCACTAAAGATGCCTCCCCGCTTGAGCCTTTTAAGTGTGATTGTTGATGTCACAGATCGATAATGAGTTCTTTTTTATTGTAATTATGTTCTCTTGGTCCCTCCCTCCTTTGCTACTAAAGATGCCTTCCCCCATTTGAACATTTTGAGTGTAAATGTCATTACCACATCGATAACAAGATTCTTGTAAACGCTAATTATGATCTGTTGGTCCCCAGATGCCAAATATGTCCCCCAACCCTCTTAAGCCTTTTGAGTGTGAGTGTTATTATCACAGATTGATAACGAGATATCTTTGGACTGTAATTTTGTTCTCTTGGTCCCTTCCCCTATTTGCTACTGGAGATACCTCCCCCTTTGAGCCTTTTGAGTGTGATTGCTATTATCGCGTATCGATAGACGAGATCTTTTTGGACTATAATTAAGTTCTCTTGGTCCCTCCCCCTTGCTACCAGAGGTACCTCCTCACTTTGAGTCTTTTGAGTATGATTGCTATTATCCCAGATCCATAACAATATCTTTTTGAACTGTAATTATGTTCTCTTGGTCCCTCCCCCACTTTTGCTACTAAAGGTGCCTCCCTCTTGAGCCTTTGGAGTGTGATTGCTATTATCACAGATCCATAAACAAGATTATTATGGACTGTAATTATGTTCTCTTGGTCCCTCCCCCCTTTTGCTACTAAAGGTGCCTCCCCCTTTTGAGCTTTATGAATGTGATTGATATTATCACATCATGTGATCGAGAACGAGATACTTTTGGATTGCTATTATGTTATTGTTGGGTTTGAATGCTGAGGAACAATGAGGGCGTTGAGAGTTTCTATCTGAACTCTCGAGTTTTTTTTGTTTAATTCTTGTCTCTTGAAGCACATTATTGAACTGTGGGAGAGAATGACAAACATGTTCATCTCCGTTTTTATATATTTATTTTATCTCACAATATCTTCCTTTTCCTCTTCATATCCAAGTTAAGAACATTTGAAGGTGATAATCTTCAGTTCATAATGATAGCTTTTATAATAGATGCATATGGGGAGATTATTAGAATATGCATATATAGTGGAGATGAGCCTGCATGAAATATCATGTACACAAACAGAAAGTGAAGTGAGTGTATTGTTGTAGGGTTCGAAAAAAGTTGAAACGTCTTTTAGAGACTCGTGCACAATTGCTTCTTGCGTGTGAAAATTGTGCAAGTACTGGTAGTAAACAAAAAAATTGAATTGGCTTATCCTAGAATTCGAAATTCTTTGAACTGATATATCTTTGTGGTTTGTTGAAGCTTCGGGGAAATGCTTTCAACATTTCACTATTGCATGGCCCATTGATTACTGCCTTGGCTCAATAACTATGAAAACAGTTCTGAATTTACAAAGAAAACTATGATTTTTTTTCCCACTGTTTTATTGTTATAAACTTTCAATGTTGTTTTTGCGGTACTAGGAGCTCTAAAGCCACAATATTTGCATTCGCAACTCCTGTATAAAACTCAATACCTCATCAAGTGTTAACTACTAGTCTGACTCTACTTACTTCGAGGAGATGGCTATGCTGCTGTGATGGGATCATGCCTTGACGAGATAAGAGTATGGCCCTACCACCACAGCATAGCAATTACTGCTGCTTCACTCATAGTAGTATGATGTGTGTGATTTATTTCTTTTTTGATATGATCTTTGATGAATGATGATCCTTTAGACATCAAATGGAAAATATAAAATCTTACGATTTTTTGGGTGATTATAGAGTAACTTGTAATGCATTTTGTTGTACTGTGGCGTGTGGACTCTGTTAGTTATCATGCATGTTGTAATTGGCTCATTGCAAATAAATCAAATTGTCCCTCGATATCTTTCAATGGCCAGGTTACTATGTTCCTTCCCCCTTGAGCCTTTTGAATATGATTGCTATTATCATAGATCGATAACGAGATCCTTGTGGACTGTAATTGTGTTCTCTCGGTCCCCTTCCTTTGCTACTAAAGATGCCTCCCTCTTTTGAGCCTTTTAGTGTGATTGTTGTTATCATAGATGGATAATGAGATTCATTTGGATTATAGTTATGTTTTCTTGGTCTCCCCTCTCCTTGCTACTAAAGATGCATCCATCTTAAGACTTTTGAGTGATTGCTTTCATCACAAGTCGATAACAAATCATTTTGAATTGTAATTATGTTCTTTTGGTCCCTTCCTCTTTTGATACTAAAGATACCTCCTCCCTTGAGCCTTTTGAGTGATTTCTATTATCATAGATCGATAACGAGATCTTTGACTGTAATTAAGTTCTCTTGGCCCCTTCCCCCGTTGCTACTATAGATGCCTCCTCCCATTTGGACCTTTTGAGTGTGATTGCCTTTATCACATCGGTAACAAGATTCTTTTGAACTGTAATTATGATTTGTTGATCCCTCGCTACTAAAGATGTCCCTCAACTACTTTGAGCCTTTTGAGTGTGATTGCTATTATCATATCGTCTGATCGATAATGTCCTTTTGGATTGTAATTATGTTCTCTTGGTCCCCTCTCCCTTTACCACTAAAGATGCTTCCCTCTTGAGCATTTTGAGTGTGATTGTTATTATCACAGAGCGATAACAAGATCCTTTTTTACTGTAATTATGTTCTCTTGGTCTCTACCCCCTACTACTAGAGATGTCTGCACCCTTTAGTCTTTTGCGTGTGATTGCCATTATCACTAATTGATAACTAGATCCTTTTAATTGTAATTATGTTCTCTTGGTTCCTCCGCCTTGCTACTAAAGGTGCCTCCCTCCTTTTGAGCCTTTTGAGTGTGATTGTTATTGTCACGAATCAATAATGAGATCGTTTTGGTTTATAATCATGTTCTTTTGGTCCCTCCCCATTTGAGCATTTTTTAGTGTGATTGCTATTATCACAGATCGAAAATGAGATCCTTCTGGATTGTAATTATGTTCTCTTGGCTCCTCCCCCTTTGCTACTAAAGGTGTCTCCCCACTTTGAACCTTTTGAGTGTGATTGCTATTATCACAGGTCGATAAATAAGATCCTTTCGGTCTTTAATTATGCTCTCTTAGTCCCTCCACCTTGCTACTAAAGGAGACTAGCCTCCTTGAGCCTTTTGAGTATGATTGTTATTATCATATCGAAAATGAGATCCTTTTGTACTATAATTATGTTCTTTTAGTCCCTTCACTTGTAACTAAATGTGACTCATCTTTTGAGCTTTTTGAATGTGATTGTTATTATCAGCTATCATCGATAATGAAGATCCTTTTGGACTGCTATTATGTTATTATTGGGTTTGAATGTTGATAAACAATGAGGATGTTGGGAGTTTCTATCTGTACTCTCGAGTTTTGTTGTCTGATTCTCATCTCTCGTGGCACATTATTTAACTATGGGAGAGGATAGCAAACATGTTTGTCTCTGTTTCTATATATTTATTCATCACCATCTTTTTCCCCCATGTTTACATCCCAGTTAAGAACATTTGAAGGGGATAATCTCTGTTCATAATGACAGCTTTTAGAATAGATGCACATGAGGAGATGAGTGAGTGTAGTGAGAAAAAAATTGTGTGGCTACTGGGGTTTGAAAAATTGCTGGAACGTCTTATGGAGACTAGTGCACAATTGCCCTTTGCCTGTGAAAATTGTCCAGGTACTGATAGTAAAACCAAAAAAAAAATTAACTGGTTTATTCTAGAATTTGAAGTTTTTTGAACTTGTGTATCTTTGTGGTTTGTTGAAGCTTTGGGGAAAATGCTTTCAATATTTCAATATTACATGGCCATTGATTAGTTAGTGCCTTGACTCAATAACCAGGAACTATAGTTAGGAACATGCAAAGTATACTATGAGAATTTTCCTTCAGTATTTTTTTTTCTGCAAACTTTAGATGTTTTCCCCTTACTATGAGCTCTAAAGCTAAGATATTCAAATTAAGTGTTAACTAGGCCATGCATGCTGTAATTGGTTCATTCCGAATCAATCGAGTTGTCCCTCAATATCTATCAATGGCCAGGTTACTATATTCCTGTCAGAAGATGTTCTTCCACTTCCACTCCTCATTTTTGAAAGGAGTAGCTATTTGTTTCAGATAGAGTCGAACTGGGAATAAACTCGTCAGCTCTCTCTTGGCCAGTTCTCTCTGTATCTTATACGAATGGAGAAGGGTGTCTTGTGTTGACAATTGGCATCACACTGCATTCGAAATAATTGATGTATGCTTAGGCTTGAACTTGAGGTTGCGTATATTTAGGATGCCAAAGAAATGCATTATATAAGGTCATCGAATGGATTAAAAATCTTGTAATTATCTGGTGCGTAAGTGATAAACTATGCATCTGATTGTATGATATTTCGGTGGAAAAAGAGTTAAAATGATGATCATATGGTCATCAATCAAAGGCCAATTAAATTAACGTCGTCAGTAATTTGTTGAACAATTTTAATTTTTCCTCAATGTTGTGAGTCCCCGGTCGTTGCTGTAAAGAAGGGATGGGAAGCTCTTATAACTTGCAGGTTAGTGCTGATTAAATCAACGCCATCAGTAATTTGTTGAACAATTTTAGTTTTTCTCAGTGTTGTGAGTCCACGATCGTTGTTGTAAAGAGCGGATGGGATGCTCTTATAACTTGCAGGTTAGTGCTGATCTCTAAGAAAATCATTGTCAATAATCAGTCAAAAAATTAATAAATAAAGAGTCACGTGCTTAGTATAGAAACGAGGTGTGGGGGAGAATTACATTGGGATGGTCATGATTCGTCGTGCAAGTTTTACGGGGTATGATGATTTCCAGTTGAGAGTGTTCTCGCTTTTTGTAGTAGAATTTCTATCAAATTATGGGACTGATGAAAGCTCAGTTGAATGATCAAGCAGTTGTACTGAATTGGACTCAAGTCATCTGGCCATGAACTATTCCATGGTTGAAGAGTGCAGTGGATTTGTGATAAAGGTTTGAAGAAGTCAGGGCTTGATTAGCCCCGATAGAAAACCTGTAAAAAGTAGTTGGCAAGTAGTCTCCCACCTTTAATGAAGTCAAGGGTTCGAGTCTTGAGAGGTGCATAATTAATTTTGATTTTTCATGAAAAAATCTCCAGAGCTATGGCATGTAAGAACTCAGCATGGCTCGATTGGATCTAGACTTGATGAGGCTTTGTTACTCGCTCACGGTCCAACACAATTTCTTTGATCTTGAGATTGAAGATTGAAGTCTTGGTCCACACATTTGTCTAAAGTGAAATTTCACCTCAACAATATTATACTCTTTTCATCTTTTGACTGGACTCATCTTCCAGGTTCTCTACAATGATTTTATCACTTCTAATTTGAGCATCAGAATTCATAGTATTATCCTTCAACCTTTGATCGATTGCTGTCCCTGACCTCTATTATTAGCCATTGAGAGTAGATCCATACTAGAACTGTGATTTGTCAACTTTACGGGGCTACTTCTTTTCTTTTTCTTTTTTTCTCTTTTTTTTAATAGAAGGCTTAACCTGATGATTTCATATATAAACTCTCACCAATGCCGGAGGAACACCAATTTACAATAAAAAGCTTTCAAGGGGAGACAACAAAAGAACAATAAACATACTAGAAATGCAAAACAAAACTAAAAAAAATAGCAACATAAATCACCAAACAAAAGACAGCCATGATCATGGCACAAGATTGTCTCCTATAGCCACAGTACCATATCATCCAATCTATGCACACCCCCTTTTGCTAGCCAATTCGTAACCTCGTTTATTTCTCGAGGGATTTTTCCCATAGTGACCGACTGAAGTTTCAAAGCAGCAAGATTAACAGCATTTGAAATCTGATGAGACCTCCATGGAACATGATCTAGGTTGGAGAACCATTTTAGGACAAAACTGGAGTCAGTTTCAATGACTATAGATGCACTTTCCCTTGTCACTGATAATAAAGATAGCTCCAAAGCTTTGCACACTGCTTTGAATTCAGCTTTATTAGAGTCACAGATCCTAGCTGAGCATGAGAAAAGGCATAAAGAATGACCATGCTCATTGCGTAAGACACCTCCAATACCAGCGTTGCCAGGTTTTCCTATCGAAAAGTCGTCGATGTTCCATTTCAGTGTTCCTGGAGAGGGGGGACCATTCCAGGTGCCTTTGTATTTTTTGTAGATGAAAATTAGACCACATTTTGATACAGCAAGATGAGCTAGACATTTGAGAACTCGAGTAAGGAAAGCCCGGATAAGAGGAGCAGATCCACACTTGCAGTCTTACAAAGATCAATCCATGTACTTCGTCCCAGTCCATGGATGCCCCATTGAAAACCACATCGTTGCGAGCTTTCCATATCGACCATGTAGATATGAAAAATAGCATTTTCGACCACTTCTTTTGCCAAAAACCATTTGTACCCCAACTACTTCATTGCTCAAATAAACCACAAATGTCAGACGCGGGGCACTAATTTTGACCCCACCAATTCATGAGATTGTACCATAGTAGTGACGGGACACCACAATGACAAAAAATCTGATCAACTATCTCAGGATAGACATCCCAGAAGGGGCATATGTTTTGAGAGAGAGGAATGATACATTTGCGTGTGAGTAGATCACGTGTGGAAAGTTTTTTGTTGAAAAGAATCCACACGAAGATTTCCACCTTTGGCGGGGCTAAGCCTTCCCATAATTGATTATAGCATCGCTGGAAGGTGTGATTGGCAGGCTGCAGTTGAGATCTTGAACTTGACAGCATTTGGAACACTGAGGCCACTGTGAATAATCCATTCGGCGAGTGCTTCCATATCAGCTTGTCTGTTCTACTTGGTGACAGTATAACATTTGCTATGAGTTGCAACATATTCAAGAGGAGTAATTCTCCCCATCTAAAAAGCCTTCTTCTCCATTGCAAATTCCAGTTCCAGGTGTAGTGTTGCCAAAAACCTGTCAAACCAATAGTTTGCCCTTGCTGTAAAGATAGGTTATAAAGTCTTGGAAAAGCATCTTTCAATGGAACATCCACCCAATTATCCAGCTAGAATTTTATTTTATCTCCATTGCCTACTGAAAAATCAACACCACATAGAAACAAACCACCAGGTCTTGATTGCGAATCCGCCACTAAACTTTGTATAGTTTTCCACACCAAAGAGGCCGATGCAATGATGGCACATGCATAGATTGAATAATACCACCTCCGCGCCTCTTTTTTTTTTATGATGTTTCGCCAAAGCGCTTTCTCTTCAGTTATATATTGCCATGGCCACTTGAGTAATGGTGTTGTGTTCCTGTCTAAAATACTATCAATGCCAAGTCCCCTTTCTTTTTTGAATCACTTACTGCCAGTTAATACAATGAATCTTCTTTTTCACTTTCGAATCACCCCAAAGAAAATCATGTTGGATGCGTTTTAATTTGCAACTGAGGAAGGGATTCTAAAAAGGGACATATAGTAAATAGGAAGGTTGGACAGGGCAGATTTGATTAAAGTGACCTTACCTCCTATTGAGAGATTTTTCGCGCACCATTTGGAGAGCCTGCTCTGAAACTTTTCAATGACTGGTCGCCAAGTTCTTGCCTTTTTAAAATTGGCACCTAGAGGCATACTTAGATACTTACCAAGTAATGATTCCACGTTGAAGTTGAACTTGCCTGCCATATCATTCACCCATTCACTTATACAACCTATTCCAACTATGGAGCTTTTAGAGAAGTTGATTTTTAGATTCGAGATAATCTCAAAGCATCGCATAACCCGTTTGACCGCATCTTTAGCTTGACAAAACAATAATGTGTCATCCACGTACTGGATATGGATATCGAGAGGCTGGAATTTTTTTATTGAAATACCAGATAAGAGACCAACTTCTTCAGCCTTCATGAATAATTGGTGTAGACCCTCCACTGCAATGTTGAAAAGAAAATGTGATAAAGGGTCACCTTACCGTATGCCTTTTTCCATAGCAACATATGATGATGGAGATCCATTTACAACTACAGCTATGCTGGCAGTTGATAAACATTGATGTATCCAATCCCTCCACCTTCGGCCAAAAGCCATTTTCTCCATAATCACATCCAGGTATTTCCAATTTATGGAGTCAAAAGCCTTCTTCTCAAAGTCCAATTTGAATAGGATGCATTTCTCTTTTTTTCTCTGTGCCTCATGGACCATTTCATTAGCAATTAGGATACTATCAAGTATTTGACGTCCTTTGACAAAAACTGATTGTGTTTCACTGATGATTGAGGAGTGAACCATATTTATTCTACCTGCCAGGATTTTTGAGATAATCTTATAGAAGCTGCTGACCAAACTAATTGACCTAAAATCCGGTAGACTACATGCACAACTGAATTTAGGAATCAATACTATAAAACTGCGATTTAATCCTGTTGGCAAGGATCCAGATTGAAAGAAGAGCTGCACCATGCGTAACACATCCTCTTGAATAATATCCCAAGCCTTTTTTAGAAAGAAAAAATTAAAACCATCTGGACCTGGTGCTTTTGATTCCTCACAGCGCCATACAACATCTTTTATTTCTTGATAGGAGACAGAGCTCTCTAGACCGCACGCTGCTTCAGCCGAAATATTTTTGAATATAAGCGCATCCCATGAAATCGAATCATGGTGCTCTTCCTTAAAGAACTTTGAAAAATAATTTGCAGCCAAACATTTAATTTCAAAAGGCTTAGTAATCAAGGATCTTCCATTTTTTGAGGCATGT
This sequence comes from Euonymus europaeus, assembly GCA_963580455.1. Taxonomy (NCBI): domain Eukaryota; kingdom Viridiplantae; phylum Streptophyta; class Magnoliopsida; order Celastrales; family Celastraceae; genus Euonymus; species Euonymus europaeus. The sequence continues at coordinate 25,131,785 of OY756957.1, read as the reverse complement.
GAATTGATTTTGTTTAACACGAATGCAGGCAGATGTGTGGAAGAATCGAGTATTTTTATCACCCTTGGCAACCCTCTGAATTCTAGATTTTTGCCTCCGTAATGATTCCTTCCTTTTGCTCTGCAACCATAAATCCCTCTTCATCATTCTTAGATTATCCAGTTCCAAGTTAGAAAGCGATCAAGACTCTGCAATAATCTCCAATCTATCAATATCTTCCTCAAGTTTTTTGACTCCGACATCAAAGTGTCTAACTACTCCTATTGGTTTGTACTTTGTAGAGTGACCAACTAACGATCTAGTGCGTCAAGTATCCCATATTTTCTTGAATGAGGGTTTATAATACAACTTATGTCGCTACCCTTGCTTGTACAACGACTCGCTGGGCCCAAGCATCAAATTAAGTGTGAAAATCTAATGAAAAAAAATTTTGAGGGTGTAATTTGATGTATCCACAGTGAACCAAAACATTCGAGAGGACTGAGTGAATTTTTTTGTTTAGTATTAAAATGGGCGGGGTGCCTTTTTTATTTATTTATGCCTGGAGCATGTACATCTATCCATAATTAGTGTTAGTAAAAAATTATTGGATCATTAAGGGCATGTCATAACTCTTAAGAGTGCAACGCTATGGACACTTGAACAATAGTTATGACTCGAAGACGAGAACGATGAATCTTATTATATCATTGCCCAAATTTTGAAAATTTATTTTGGTAATTATTTCTCATGATTTTGAAAATAGATTATTAAAGAATTTTTTACTTTCCAAAAAAAAAAATCGCTCCATCTTCTCTCTTACTTCTAAATTGCGCTCATGTATTTTCTTATATCATCTTAATTTGTTCAAAATATTAATTAGGATTAAGATTACGAATCTCAAGTAGTTTAGTTGGCGAGTCAAATTATATGTAATCTCGAATCTCAAGTTTGAGCCTACCCCTTCTCCTTATTAAAAAAAAGGATGAAAGTTTCATTTATGGCTATCACATACATATTTCTCAAGCTAGACATACATACAATTATGAAAAAATAGAGTCTATGCTACTTTTTAAGCCCGTCTCATTTATTTGTTTTTGGCAATGTTACATACTTGCATTTTATGATCCTGATTTTATCTCTAATTCGTGTGAAATGTAAATAATCATTAATAATAAATACACATATATGATCATTTGAATCTCCAATCAAGAATGTAGGTAGGATTTGGAATAAGATAATACTACAAGGTCTAGGGCAACTCCCTCTAAATTTTTTTTGGCCTATTTATATATCGTTTGTTATTAGTTGGTCTAATAAATATGTGTATGTATTAAAAAAAACAAAAAACAATCTCGGGGGCTGTCCTGTGTTTTGCATAGTTGGGGGTGCAACACAACGTTCCCCAGTGACTTAACCTCCTTTGAAAATGGGCCGCAGCAAATCACGATAACAACATCCATTTTTCTTGATCCTCTTGTACTCATTGTTCTCCTGCAAAACAAAACACGAGAACACAAAACGATTATCAATAAAAGTATGTAAACATCATTAACAATGGCAGCATGCAGCTTCGTAATAATAAATTAAAAAGTAATTTTGTTTATATAATAGAATTACCTGTATCTTTAAATCCCACCACTCTTTGGACATTACCACCCTTCGATTCACAGAATCCCACCCTGGTCCGGTTTCATATTGAGCCATCCTCTCCCACAGGCCCCATTCTTTCCTCAATTGATCCCACTTATTTTTCAGTGTTGTTGTAGTGTATGGTAATCCCGCCTATTGCTGGAATCTGACTTCAATAACATGTCAATCAATCTTCGGATTGGGAGACCCAATTTTCCTAGGGATTGACTCAAAGTAGTCGACACAAATATTCACAAACAAATGAGTCAAGTTTTGCGTCCACTTAGTCAATTCTGGCGTTGTGTTGTTGTCTAATTGTCTCGGCATTTTTCTAACCCTATATGGACTGGACAAATTAGAAGGATTGACAACCCTTCTACATAAACTAGAAAGCCTAATGAGATTGAAGAATAAAAGTGACAAATAAATGCCAAAGAAAGGAAATCATAAAGAATGAAAAAATTATTAGAACTGCAATTTTTCCAATTCCCACAATGCTGAAATAAAAAAGAAATCAAGTAACATTAACTATAGAATGTAATCTTACATAAGCACCTTCTTCAAAAATGAAGATAAGAAATTCAGGAAACAAACAATTCTGAATCATTATTCTTAACTTTCCTAAAACCTTAGAAATAAAAACTGATGGAAAAAATTAAGGTTAGATGCACAAAGGAGCACACCAGCAGAAGGACAACGCAAGAAAAAAGACCATCAAATGCACCCATATATCATTACAAATTATAATACTTTAGGGTGAATAGAGGATGTACCCATATATTTTAAAGAATTAGTTGAAATCAGTAGGGAATGAAAAGCAAGTAATACCCATAAGTGCGAGATTCACAACAACATTTAACAGGGCACAACAAAATCTGACTTCATTTAACAACAAAGTAAAATTAAACAAAGGACATTCACCAATATCTTTTTTGGCAGCAGAAATTGAAGGCAAAAAGAAGAGTCAGGACTCAATGTTTACCGAAGATGGTGCTGCCTGGATCGAAGCCTGGAACAGAGAGATCGAAGATGGAGAAGAGCGATCGAAGCTGGAGCAAAGAGATTGAAACTAAAAGATGGTGGTGGAACCAAAAAAACTATTGGCGCATTGCTGTGACAGTCAGATCGAGGGCAAGAAAATAGTCTATCAGATGTTAAGAAACCAACAATTGAAAACCAAAGCATCGAATTCAACGTTTACCTGTGTGTTTGGTCGTCGGCGGCTCACGGATATGCTCGTACATCCGTGCTCTCAGACATTACACACATAGGAGTGCATTAGACGGAGGGGCATGTATGGAAAGAATAGATAAGAACTTTCAAAATGAAGCCACGTGTCGCGCAATGTTGTGAGCGCGTGTTTTGTCTGAAAATGCTGGCTATAGTATCAACGGTCCGTTTGGATCATAGTATATTGATAGAGTTTAAACTCTCGTAAAACGTAAAAGCTGAGAGTGTCTGAGAATATGGAGTTTATATTCTGAAACAAACAGAGGCCAATTGGAGTGATAAAAATCTTGATATGCTGTATCGAACAGTTGTTGTAAATTATGTTTACTAGAGTGTGTGTGAATTGAATAAACTGTGAGATGATATTGCAAGAGTTCTAAACATTCCAAAAAAAAAAAAAAAAAGAGGCAATAAATGCGATGATATTCCAAGAGCACTAAACACACCCAAAAAAACAGAGAATAAATTATCTTAAAGATCAAATGCGTAAATTTGCCTTAATTTTGTTTTTTATTTTTATTTTTTATGTTTTTGAATTTTTCAAAAATGTTATAAAATTCAATTTTTAATAGCCCAACTCAACCTAAATTTGTACGACATTCCATATAAGTGGGTCATGTTGGATTTTTTTCAAAAATCAATTAAACACATTGAGCATTTCTATGTTCATGAATTCGAAGACGAAGCTTGCATAGCCTTGTTTAACATTGTTTCAGCTCTGGGCGGCGGCGTTGTAGCATATTATGAAGTTTAGATTGCACGAAGGTTAAACAATCTAAATAACTAGAAGAATACGAAGCATGGCAGAGTGAGTAAGAAGAGAGAGAGCAATGGAGTTTTCAGCATTTAAAAAAACAAAAATGCATTAAAAGATGTGCGAGGGACTGCAATGTCATTTCCAATGCCAAAAAGTTAGACTATACATTTTATAAGATGAGGAGTTAGATTTCAAAAAATTATATAAATGAAGACAATTCTTCCAAAAAATCCCTCAGACCTTAGGGTTATGATGTTGAGCGGACACACATAGGAGTGCGTTAGACATAAGGGCATGTATGGAAAGTATAGATAAGAACTTTCAAAATGAAGCCACGTGTCGCCCAATATTGTGAGTGTGTGTTTTGTCTGAAAACGCTTACTAATTGGAGTGGTGAAAATCTTGATACGCTGTACCGAACAATTGCTGTGAATTATGTTACTACAGTGTGTGAATTGAATAAATTGTGAGGTGATATTGCAAGAGTTCTAAACAATCCAAAAAAAAAGAGGCAATAAATGTGAGTTATAAAACAACTTTTAGTTACCAAAATATAGTCCGTGTTTCATTTTTGTCATCGAAAGATAAAATATTTCAACTTAATAACTTAACTTTTCATTTTGTTCCAGTCAAGCCACTCGGTCAGAATTTCTCAAATCCGGGCAACAATAAAAGTGACGTGGCAGTTTGACTTTTTTTAATTGGTCCACGTGGAAAATAGTCACTACGTGGAAATATCTTGCATGGGTTAATACTACTTTCAGTTACTGAAAGATAACTCATGTTTCATTTCAGCCACCGAAAGATAAAACGTTTCAACTTAGTAACTTAACTTTTCATTTTATTTCAGTAAAGCCACTCGATCAAGATTTCTAAATCTGGCCACCCAAAAATGTGACGTGGCAGTTTAACTTGATTTTGATTGATCCACGTGAAAAATGATTGTCACGTGATGCAATTTTTAAAATAAAATATGAAATATATATATATATATATATATATATATATATATATAAGATAGAGAGATAGGGGCAAGATTTTAGACGAGTTACGAAACTGGCCATCGAGTGTCGTTGCCAGAATGCTCTCGTGCGGCCTCTAAGTGCAATCATCATTCAATGGCACAACCAATCCAGCAACTAAACTAAGAAGCAGAAATTAGGTTTCGGAGATCAAACCCTAAAACGTCATTCATACCCTAAGCCTCCTACTTCGAATCGATTCGCTTCCATTGGCGCTTCGTCCCGATCGCATAACAATCTAAGGAGAAGAAATTCAACTAATTCATATTATTCTCACAAGTGGACCTTCATTTCTCAAGATTGCTCTGAATTTAAAAATTGCAAAATATTTCCATGGGCTGCTCGGATTTGAGAAATCCTGGATTGACTGTGTAACAAAATGAAAAGTCAAGTCACCAAGTTGAAATATTTTATTTTTCGATGACCAAAATGACACATGAGCTATCTTTCGATGATTGAAAGTAGTCATGGCGACCATTTTTCACGTGGACCAATCGAAACAAATCAAACTTGCAAGTCACCTTTATGGCTGCCTGAATTTGGGAAATCTTGACCGAGTGACTTGACTGAAACAAAATGAAAATTTTACCAAGTTAAAACGTTTTATCTTTTGGTGACCAAAATGAAACACGGGCTATCTTTCAGTGACTAAAAGTTGTATTAACCCCAATAAATGCGATAATATTCCAAGAGCACTAAACACCCAAAAAAATAAAGAATAAATTGTCTTTAAGATCAAATGCGTAAATTTGCCTTAATTTTGTTTTTTATTTTTATTTTTTTATGTTTCTAATTTTTCAAAAATGTTATAAAACTCAACTTTTAGTAACCCAACTCAACTAAAGTCTGCATGGCACTCCATGTAAGTGGGTCATGTTTGACTTTTTCAAAAATCAATTAAAAGTATATTTTATTTATTTTTTCATAAACGAAATTTAAAATATTTTATCTCTCAAAATACATGTTAGATTGCGAAAAAAATTACATATTCGAATTCATCACATAAAAATCTTTCTAATAAGACTCATTATCCATAGTTTTTATTGCGTTTTTTCAATTACATTGTTTTTAAAAACAATGTAAATCATATATATGATGTGTAAACTGTCTATTCGAGCTGAAATTTTATTACACTATAATAGTATAATATATATTTTTTATTTTTTTCATTTTTATTGAAATTATGTTGGGTACCTGAACCCGTTAAGATTTAGTAGTTAGGAGCCTATAGTTTAACACTTTGGACATTTAGGATTTTAGTAGCCAATCCGAGCCTTTTAGGTTATAACATAGAAATCCGATACACGAGCCCGTTAAGGTTTAGCGAATTCGTTTCCCTTGGGGTTTATAACATGAAAATTCAATACACGAGCCTGTTAGGGTTTAACGAATTCGTTTCCCCTAGGGTTTAAAAATAACTGAATAAAACATATCAATAATGGATCTTGTTGGATAGATCTTTACTTGTGTGATTCTGGATATGTAATTTTTTTTACAAATATAATATGTATTTTAAGAGATAAATTATATTAAAATTTTATTTAAAAAAAATGTATTGTGAGTTTTCAAATAAAATATTTATTTTTAAAATTTTAATTTTTCATGTTATATGCTTATAAAACATGTCATAAAAAACTAGATTAATATTGGGCTAAAAAAACTTATATTTAGCACCGGCTCAATTTTTAATTTTTATCTCTAATTCTCGATGTTTGACCCAGATAAAAACAAATTACACCCGGACTTGCCTGTTCATTTTTACTCTGAGCTCCGAGAATCCCAGAGTATACCGTTAATGGCAGATTGGAAGCAAACAATCTTCACCTTCCCGTCTCGTATATTCCAATTAAATCCGTAATCTACCCTCACTTGCGATTGGAATTCGTCTTCATTGCTGTTAGTCCCAAATTGGGACTTAGAGGTTTTAGGAGAGAGCCACTACCACTACTCCAATTAGTAGTGGTAGTGGCTCTCTCCCAAAACCTCTAGGTCAAGGATTCGAGCAGCCACGAAGGCTTATTAAAACTCATTAGGCCTAATCTCAGGCGGGACAATACCTCCTCGTGCCGTGCCCAGCCCACTCGACACACGTGCAGGGGTTAGTGTCAAATTGACTACCTGTGGCTCCTCTGTGAGGTCAAGGGTTCGAGCAGCCACGGAGGCGTATTAAAACCCACTGGGCCTAACTCCAGGCGGGACAATACCTCCTCGTGCTGGGCCCAGCCCACTCGACACACGTGTCGGCCCAGGCACACGTGCGGGTATTAGTGCTAAATTGGCAACCTACGACTCTTTTGTGACCGTGTTCCAATTTGACCCTAACATTAAACTTCTAGGTCAAGGATTTGAGCAGCCACAGAGGCATATTAAAACCCACTGGGCAACCACGGAAGCGTATTAAAATCCACCGGGCCTAACCTCAGGCGGGACAATACCTTCTCGTGTTGGGCCCAGCCCACTCGACACGTGTCGCCCCAGGTACACATGCAGGTGTTAGGAACGGAGGCGTATTAAAACTCACTGGGCAACCACGAAGGTGTATTAAAAACCACTGGGCCTAACCCCCAGGCGGGACAATACCTCATCGTACTGGGCCCAGCCCACTCGACACACGTGTCGCCCTAAGCACACGTGCATGTGTTAGTGACGGAGGCGTATTAAAACCCATTGGGCAGCCACAGAGGCGTATTAAAATCCACTGGGCATAACTCCAGGCGGAACAATACCTCCTCGTGCTGGATCCCGCCCACTCGACACACGCCCCTGACACGTGTTAGTGTCAAATTGATAACATACGACTCATCTGTTATCGTCTCCTAATTTGACCCTAACAATTGTCTTGAACCGTGTCGCAAGTTACCCTAACAATAGTCTTGAAAATGGATTCGATCCGAACGCTTCCTCCTCTCTCGAGCCTTCCTCTCTACTCTCTTTTCTCAACGAGAAGCTCAAAGCCGATGAGGATCTCGCTCAAGCCCCAAACCTTCTCTCTGACCTGCAGACTCAGTGCTGTGACTTGGAGCAGACTCTAATCAACCTTCGGTCGACCCTCGAATCCCGTCTTCTTTCCTATGCTTCTTTCTCTGATCGCATTGGTGGGCTTTTTGGCTCTGTGAATGCCAGGTTGATTGATCTCAGTTCGCTAACTGTAGCTTGCGGTTCTCTGTGAGGTTGATTAAACTTTAAGTCGATATATACATATGTGGGGTAGTAGTTTTCTCAGTTGTTGGTGTGTGTATGTTGCATCTCTTTTTGTACAGATTCGGAGGCTTAATGAAGCGCTTTTTAACATTTTTTTGTGGACTTTTGTGCCCAGGTGGAGGAGAAATAAATGGGAGGAAGGAGCAGATATTGGGGCAGGAGCTTCCTGCCCTGGCGAAGGAGGTAGCAAGGGTGGAGACAGTGCGAGCCTATTCTGGTGAGTTTTTGGTGGTCCTTGGATGAACGAAAATGGATTGAACGTAGCTAGGCACTAAAATTAATCTTGCGATTGGTTTTTTTTACAAATGTTTCAAGTATAGCTAAATTGAAAATGGTAAGGCAATTTTGTCAATTTTCTCACACCATCGTGTGAGAAATGCTGATGGAAATGTGTTTTTGTTTTTGATTGTTTTGGCTTATTTCTAAATTTTTGTTTTGGTTAAAATTAAGGATTAAGGAATGACAAGAGAGGTTCAATGTTCATTTTGTTCAGCTGTATGCGTGATAGGTGCAAAGAGAGGACCTGGACCTTAATTATCTGAAAATATGATTTAATAATAGTTGTTAATTTATGTAATTTTGAGATATGGAAATGAGTAAAGAAAATTAATTCATGAAACAATGCAGTGAAAAATAGTGCAAGGGTACTGTGCTCTGGAAATGCTGTGAACACTTGTTATGTTGTTCTATGGTAGGTAGAGAAAAGATAAATAACTCCTGAGCACAAGGTTCCCGCAGTGGGCGGGGTTTCGGACATGCAGGATGTGCGCACACCGTACCTCATAGAATATGTGAGGACATTGTGTTCAGGAATTGAATATGTGATCTGTGGATCTTGTTTTATTGTAGATATAATAGAATTATGTAGGTAATATTTTTCTTTTCATTGAGTTGGGAGTTTCTTCTGTTTTGATGTGTCGTCATTTGGAAGAGGTAGAAGGCTGTTCATTACTTTGAGTGCATGAATGTGGGGTCTAAAGCTTCTGTGCTCCTTGGAGTATACATAGTATTCTCCATGTCATGTTGTCATTATTCTTGCGCTGGGCTATTTTGTAACTCTGAGTAGTCTTCAGAGAGCTATTTTCCACTGTTGTCCTATAAGGCAATATGTAATCGAAATATGTTAAGAGCTTTCTTTTGTTCCTTGTTTTTTCCTGTCTTTCCATTCCACTTCTGTATGAATTGGATGACAGCATTTCCAACAATAGATCGCAATGAGTCTTCTCAGAACAAATACAAATATTTGACTACTTATTTTGTTTTGAAGCATGAATATGAATATATAAAAATGTCCTTCCCATAACATATATGTATATATAATAATTCTAGAGAAACCTTGTTTAGCATAAGGCACGAAGGAGTTGCCACCCTTTTACCATCAAATACACAAGTGATATTGATACACTCAAAAGAGAATAACCGTTTAATCTTTGTTGCTCATGTACCAATGAGATTAAGTATTTAGCCATGAGTCCCATTATATTGATATTGAGGGTTCCTGTCCTTCAAAGGTCTTTTTTGTTTCATTTCTTCCAAACAAATTTATAAATACCCAAGGGCAGCGATGCCCCTAAAACCATTTCAGCCCGGTTTTTTATGCTTAAACTTCCATGCACGTATCTTATCTTTCACTATTACCATTTATGATATACCCATTTTTCAGGTTTTTTTTTATGTGCATTGACTAGTTTGAATGGCAAACATGGAAAGTGGTATTTGGGTAGTTGTGTTTGATTTGGGTGCAACTCCCTTCTTTTGATTGATAGTTATTCTTTGATCTTGCTCAACATTTTTTTCCCTTAAAACTTTTCTACAATAAGTCCCTGACCCTTTTCTCCATAAGCTTTACCCCAATGCAAATAACTTATGGGAACCTTACTCATGCCATCCTAGAATTTTCGCTAGCAGATTTATATTCTTAACAGTTTCATGAAAATGGAGTCATTCATGTTTTTCACCTTGAGGCCTATCGCCGCTTTAAAGCAAAGAAGAATACCGTGTATTTAGAATTTGTTGAAGTTCCATCATATAGAACAAAATAGTCTCACCCACAAAGAGAATATGTTACGCTATTTTTCTTCTCTAAACTACATTTCATTTGTTTACTCAAAATTTATTTCGCACCTTCCCTACCAAAACAAACATGAAATGAAGCAAAGTATCCTATAGTCTTAAACCTCTTGTCCAGAAACATCTCAAGCATCTCGATTTCTTGTTCGCTTGCTCTGATGCTCCCAATTCCCTTTCCATACATGAAATAGAGAAGAGAGATTGGATTCAAGCATGTCATGGTGAGACCTCCTTACCCTGGGGCTTTATCAACTTTGTAATCCGATATGTCAGCCCTAGTCTTAACTTCCATGAGTATTTTTGTCCACTGTCCACGTAGCTAGTTCCCTTTAATTTCTAGATCAAACCAACAAAAGGTCTCCTATGGTAGATTCTCAAAAAGATTCTGATACCACTCACAAACTTCTGTTTTCCACTCCTCTTTCTCTTGTAATACCTTTGAGAGATTACCAATACATATGTTCCGGGTGTTTAAACACTCGAGGTCCTTCACTATTCTTATACGTCAAATTCTGAGTTCAATTGTAGTTGCAAGTATTCAATCCCTTAAAACTACCACTAAAGACCCAAGCATTTAGTTATGTTTCTTTTGTCCTCGTGAACATGCTAGCTTGTACGAATTCTATCATCTCGAGGAAGATGATGTTGGTGGTATATTAATTAAATTAGGTAATACACCGGATCAGGTGATTACACAGTGTGATAGTATCTACTCTCTAATGTCTACAATGTGAATCATTAAATAATTATCATATTGGTAACAGCGAATGTAGCGCCTAATTTAAAGGGGGAACCCATGTGAGTTTGCATGCTTATTTATATGGAAGCCTCATTTTGAGAGGCAAAACAGAGACTCAATGTTTGCTTTGGAGGAATTTCTTTCATAGAGGAGCACAATTTGATTGTTGCCCATTTCTTTTTCTGTACCTGTTACTCCATCTGTGCCATAATGTGCACCTAGATAATAGTAGTGGTTTTAAAGTTATACCTACTTCAATTTGCTCTTTGTGTGCAGAAGATTGGAAGCGAGAAAGAAACATTGGTTGGTTCCAAGGCATTAGACGCTAACATGCATTTAAATCCCTTGGACGCTTCCCATTTTATCCCTGATACCAGTGACAGAGATGAAAATTTGTTAGAATCAGAGAGTACAAATGCTGCCAATTCATCACAAAATGGAAGAACATCATTACCCGTAAAGGCGTCCCATTTTATCCCTGATACCAGTGAAAGAGATGAAAATATGTTAGAATCAGAGAGTACGAATGCTGCCAATTCATCCCAAAATGGAAGAACAGCATTGCCCGTAAATCAAGTTGCAGATTTGCAAGGTTTTGTAACCCAACATGCACCATCCAATCCTGAACAATTGAGGCTAGAGCAAGCTGTGACAATGGTGCAAGCTGCTTTTAGGGGTTACTTGGTAATATTCTTGTTAATACTACTCTCAAGGTGTGCTAAAATGATTGACTGATGTGTGCTAATTATGACTACTGATTGCAATTTTTCTTGTGAGACTCTTTTACATGGGGAAACTTGAATAGAGGGTGCGCTTTGAACATTTGGCATTCCTTTCTGAAAAGTGGTCATGAATCGTGATACCTTACCTAGACACCTTCTTAAGAGTTGCTAGGATTCCTATGTTTTCTAGTCATTGTGATTTGTGCATTTAATTTTTTTTCTTGAAGTTCTTTAGTGCTTGATGTTAGGTTCCACTTTAGAGCTAATGAAAGTGAATGGTACTAGATCACTTCTTGTGACAACGCCCTCTCCTTCTTGGCCTAATTTATACGAGAAGTGGTTGTAGAAAGGTTTTTAACATTGCAGCCTTGCTATTAGCCTAGTTGCTGAACTTCCGTTGTAGTGGGTCTCTTTGGCATGCCCCAAGAACTTGATTTGTATTTATAGCATTTTTAGTTTGGTTTTGTTTAATTTGTTTTATATAAAACAAAGTGATTATGGAGTTTATAATTTTCCCGATCACTGTTTTTCTTTGAAGGCACGACGTGCATTTTGGGCTCTGAATGGCATCATAAGGCTACAAGCACTTATCCGTGGCCATTTGGTTAGAAGACAAGCAGTTGCTACGTTTTCCTGTATGCTAGGACTCGTCAAGATGCAGGCACTTGTTCATGGGAGAAAGGTCAGGTGTTCAGATATTGGATTAGAAGTGCGTGAAAAGTGTAGTCTACCAAAGCCTCTGGTAATTATTTTATTAATTGTCTTCTCTAAAAGTGGTCTGATGTATAATCGCAACTTGTCTCATTTTTACACTTTGGCTGCTTTCTAAATAACTAATTGCGAGGCATAGTATTTTGCATCGTGGTCATGAGCTTGATTAAAAAAAAAGATAGTCTATGAGTTGCTTGCCAAGGATTGACTTTTCAGGGTTCACATAGAGCTACTGACTATACTGAATTATTTGGTTATTAAAAGATGATGTAATTGAGGAAAATTTCACAATACAATGCATGCGTAGTTATTTATTCGGTTATCTCAATTCACATTTTCTCCTCATATATTGATGCTGTTTGTTAAAGCTTGGGTGTTTTTGCCTTGTGATCACTCTTTAAAGATGCCTTTGACCTGATCAATTCTTTTGTTTTTTCTATAACAAACCAAGGAGAAAGTAGAGTTTTACAAACAGGCAGACAATTAAAAAATCTATGTATCAAAATCCTGTTTTTACTTGCTGAAAATGCACAAGATTGCGGGTCCACAGTATACATTCATTTTGAAGACAGACTGTTTCGTAGCCCGCCTTTTGTGCAATTTGCTAATTTTGATTTTGATTTTGGTTTTTTTTTTTTTTTTTGTCAGGAGGTAGAGATTAGAAATTCAATTGGAATTTATATGCCTGTGCTGACAGGGAAACTGTCAACAAATGCTTTTATACAAAAGGTATGTTTTTGTCATGTCTTACCTCCTAGAATGGTTGCACAGAGATCGGTCAATTGATAGCATGGCATATACTCAAGGTGACCTAAATGTATCGACTGGCTTGATTCTTATTACAATCACATCTCAGGAGACCCTTTTAAGAAAAAATAAAACCTGCCCAAGGATTTCACATTTATTAGTGAATTGACACTGATACAGTGATACTAAGCAATTAAAGATGGATGAAATGTCATTCAAAATTTCAAATCTTAATTTATTGGATATTGTTATTGAAATCTTAATTTATTGTATATTTTTAGAGCTCTGGTGGTTCTTTGATAATTTGTTGAGATTCAGCTTGAGTTGTCTTTGTTAAACATGGCATTTTGTCAGTGGAAGAATGTAAAAAGCTATCAAGAGGAAGTTACAAGTGATAATCTGAGTGTGGCTTCTATGCGCATGCGGTTGTTGAATGAGAATCATAAATCAAGTAGTAAAGCATCCACTCCAGCTATGCAAGATCGTGCAGAGAATGTTCTACAGAACAGTCCTACATTGCCAAGCTATATGGCAGCCACTGAATCTGCAAAGGCAAAGATGAGATTGCAAGGCTCCATAGAGAAAAATGTTGTCCGGCGTCATTCTTTGCCATCTACTAATAGCAAAGTCAACTCTCAGTCACCCAGGACTCAGAGAATGCTTCATGCCACTGGTAAAGGAGGGAATAGAAGTGACAGATCTGTGTTATCATCAAGAGATGGAAATGGTATGTATCAATAGACTTCTAAGACTGTTCTGAATTGCATCCTTTATAGTAATGGATAGGAAAGGAAGCCCCCAGTGAATACAGCCACACTTAAAATTTCTTCTGGTTGTTATTTGGGTAGGCATGCCAGTCATCTGTTTAGTGATTTTCTTCATCTGTTAGAGGATATTGTTTTTGCTTTTTTGTTCGTGTTTTTTACATCATTTCTTCATTGCTAACCTCTTAGCTAAGGTTATAGTGTTTTGTTCATATCTACACATTCTGAGAAGATAGCTCTTTTCTTCATTGCTAACCTCTTGGCTGTGGTTATAGTGTTTTGTTCCTATCTACACATTCTGAGAGGATAGCTCTTCATTTGTAATGCTTCGAGACTTAAGAAATGAGTTTTTCACGTTTATTAGGAGGAAGTCATAAAGAGAGGGGTTATTGATCTCTTTTTTTCGTCTTTATATATATATATAGTGATGCTCACATGCGCTGAAGCGTAAATAGTCTTATTTACGGGCTTTCAATATTGACCGTTCAATTTATAATGGACAGATCGGACGGAGGAGGTGATTTTCGGATTTATTGCTCTGCCTAAATCCACATCACATCTCAACATACAGAGGAAAGATCCACGAGCAGCTACTCCTCCTAGTGAAGACCCAAGAAGCAGCGGCTCCTCCCTCTGCCGCACCATCTCCGCCGAAGGCCAGCGAATCGCAACAGCTCCTCCGCCCAAGAAGTGCTGCGATTCGCTTAAATTGTGTTAAGAATAAGTCTTAAGTTGTGTTAAGTATAAGTCTCAGTTTAGGTAATTTGTTGGTCTGCTAGGAGAAATTATGATACCTTGACTTAGGTATGGATACAAGACTCGTCGACTTTTAAACGTATGGGGATACAAGTATGTGTAAATATTATGATCAATGCAATTTTGCAATAATTTTCTTATTTTTTGATATTTTTTATTAACTTAAACAATTTTCTTATTTTTTATTAATGAAAAATTGAGACAAATGCATAAAATTATCTCTCTAAATAGTCTATCGTTAAAGAATATAATCTAATAAAATGAGTCTATATTTAAAGTATATAATCATAAAAAGGGAAGGAAAAAAAAGCGCAAGTATCCATAAATTTTTTTATAAGATCCGATACGGAATTCATACCCATGTCATGTTGTGTCTACATGAGTAAGGCGAGGAGTCCAGTATCATAGAGGAGAAACAAATTTAAGAATGAAAGAACAGCTCCCATAAATATAGACACTAAAGTAAACCCTAAACTAAAGACATATTACATAGCAAAAAATACAATTTATTCTCTGTTATATAAAAAAAAAAAAACCTCCATAATTTACAAATATATGTATTTATCTTTTGCTTTAAACGTTGCATAAAACAATATGACTGGAAGAACTAAAAAGAGAAATATTTCAAGAAATATTACTAGTGCTAACCTGACTTGGGTCTATCACTACTCCACGAACTGGTCCTGTCCGACCTAAGAAACCTCTGTGAGATGGTGCTGCTGAAGAAGCCGTAGACTGAACATTAGGAGGTAGTGGAATTTCCGGAGAGTGGCCAGAAATGCAGAGGGTGCCAGTATCGTCTTGGACCCAGTAAACTTCAACCATTATGCCTCTAGGATTTTCTGTTGTTTCTGTTCCTGGAATCCCAACAAATCTAGCCCCCACAGGTATCTGCGGTGCCAATGTAAAAATGCAACTATCAAAACATATGAACTAGTAAAACTTGCCATATGAACATAAACGTCAAAACATATCATACCTCAACGGAGGCTCCAGATGTCAAGTTCAAAGTGACTAGTCTCCCCTCAGCTGTAGCACTTTCCAGTTCTGCCTGCCTCGCAATATTTAAGAAAACTTCTTCCAGAGTTGTAAGACTGAGTTGAATGTCTGTTATACCGAATTCAACCTCTCTGTCTTGGAGCTCAGCGAAAAATTCCTGTTCAAAATTGCAAATGCCATAAGCTAGCAAAAGATACAGAAAGGAGTACTCAGTAAACCTTGACTCGATAGTACATCTAATGCATTTTGTGTTGCATTGCGAGGCAAAAGAAAGGAGTATTTATGATCTTTTTTCGACAAGGTGCATACTAATGGCATTGGAAAACACTTAAGGAAACATCATTATCTTAGTTATAATTGTGATCTCAACAGTTCGAAGTCCAATAAAGGGGGAGCAAAGTAACTTGAGCCTCCAAACATTTGGGGATCCCATTTTTAGCCATATATGCATCGTCAAATTGCAAACATAGGACAACGCTATCCATTTTAAAAAAGGATTTAATTGAGGTACCATTGTAAAGATGCAAAATAGGAAGATTACAATCATGCACGAGCTAAAATTTGATGGGGAAAATCTCAGGCATTGTGTTTCCATTTCAGTAGGCCTCGTCTTACGTTGCAGTTCCAAAGTTTCTAGTGTACGTTGTTGCATTTATAAATGCTGAAGTCTAGTACACTGTTTCATTTTCTCAATTGAGTGTTTGACGATAAGGCTCAAAATAATGAAAAAGTAAAAATGTTCTTACAGTCAAAAGTCCCTCTTTGTCATGAGGAATGATGAAAGTCACGAAAGCTTTGTTCTCCTCTTTCGGAACAACATCTAGGCGCTGTCAAAACATTTGCACGAGTTTAGAAATCAGTGTTTGTCAGACAAAAAGACTCAAAACCACTTTGTCTTTGAGACGTACATGCTTAAAAAACTGCTTAACAGCCTCATGATTGGTTGCGGGGGCAGCATCACCATTGGTAGGACTTTGTCCAATATCGCTTCCAACGAAGCTAACATTAGCAATAAAACCGGTACCAAACCGTGATTTTAACCTGATTGAAGTTCCAATGCAGCGGAGCCTACCCTTTGCCATAATTCCTATGCGGTCGCTCAAAATGTCAGCTTCTTCCATGGAGTGGGTTGTTAGGATAATGGCACGCCCCTTTTTAGCATCCTCTATTATGTCCCACACATGCCTTCTCGTTACTGGATCCATGCCAGTAGTCTACAGAAAAAATGAATTCCTAATATTAATCTTTTTGAAAACTGCATACATTGATCAAGTACACATGAATGACACAGTTTTCTAGTCTACATACCGGTTCATCAAGAATCACTAATTTTGGATCACCAATAAGGGCTATGGCAACACTGAGACGGCGTTTCATTCCTCCACTGTAACTCCCAGCCCTCATTTTCTCCGCTTCAATTAGCCTTACCTCTGCCAATGACTTCTCAGCAACCTGCATTCAATGACAAATTATCTTAAGAAAAAGAAAGAAGAAAGAGATAATAAGAGATCATTCCTGCTGCGGTACGTTAACATCTTCATAATTAACTCAAGATTTAAAACAAAAGAATCTGGAAACTTTTCTACGTACCGATTTGATTGAGGCTCTGGGTAGGCCTTTGATACTAGCAAAGAGATGGAGGTGCTCTTGACCAGACAATGCATCCCAAAGGATATCAAACTGTGAAAGGAATAAAAGTTTGTCTTTTTATTGTAATAATACATGAAGGATTTATTCTAGTTCATAGGCTGGAGACATACATACGGATAGTCATACACCTCCAGAGAGAGATAAACTGAGAGAAAGACTGACCTGAGGGCAAACTCCAATTATTCTTCGAATATTTGACATGCTAACAGAGCTTCGGACAGAATATCCGTAAATCAGTGCTGTAAACAAGCCAATTAGATTGTTAATTTTTTTTCTTTCTCAAAAACCGATGCCATACCCCAAAAAAAAAAGACTCACGACTCAAGTAAATAAAATGAGAGCTGAATATTACCATCACCAGCAGTCACTGGTGTTATGCCAGTCAAGCAATTGATTGCTGTGGTTTTCCCAGCACCATTGGGTCCAAGAAGACAAAATAACTGATCTTTTGCAACATTTACCCAAAGGCCCTGCAGGTGATTTATAGATTAGCAGCAGCAATGAGTTAAATCCATTCTCACTCCTTTACAAAGCCAAAAGACGAAAATTGAACAAAAGAGAAGCCTAAGAAAGAAATCAGGTGGGCAGAAAAGACATCTCTGTGCATCAACCACGACTTCGACATTGCAGCTTATAAAAACTGAAAATATTTTTCAGAAAATCAAAGACTATGCTCTGGACCAACAAGATACTCTACATTTTTAATTAAGAACACTTTTCATTACATGAACTACAAAATCTTTCGTTGGCACTAATTCTAAAGACCACAATACTGAAAACTGCAGTTGAAAAGAACTTCTTTACCTTAAGAGCATGGTAAGGTGAAGTCCCTTTGCATTTACAACAACCAATCTTCCTGGAGCCCGGATAGGTCTTTGCAAGCCCACGAACCTGAACTGCAACATGTGAATCAACCACACCTTCACTTGTTTGCTGTCTAACAATATTTTCCTCTGCAAGAACGTCTTCATCATCTGCAGTAAGATGCTCAAGTGGCGGGACTGAACCTACACAACTACAAATGCCACCCTCTGTAAAGTAAAAGGATATAAAAATACAAGTCAGTTACAGCTTTAGTAAAAGAGAAGAGTGAAAACATAGGTTGAGTATAAAGCTCAGGGTACCTCGAACCTTGTCTCCTCCTTTCCCTGTCCAATATCCAGGCTTTAAAAAGTAAAGTGTTGATCTTCTTACACCAGATGCATTTGGAATTACATTATCAAAGTAGAGAGCCAAAACAAACCAGACAAAGAACAGAGACACGAGCCATAAGTAGATATCATTCTGTCAAGAGAAAAATGACAGATCAGCAATGACAAAGATCAGGTTGACAGAAAAAGACAGAAAATTAAGGAACAAACATGCATGAACCCCTCCCCCAAATAAATTGAAAAGAAGGTAAAAGTAAACAACTTTTGCATACAAGGATCCTGCAGTAAGCAGGGTCAGGGATAGAAAAGATGTGCACAGGCCTTATCCCACATAATATGTGGAGAGTTTGTTTTCAAAAATTGGACATGAACCTTTAGGTTACACCTTTGCAAATCCCCTAAACAGAAAATGGAGAGAAATCATCCCCTCTTTGTTCCTGAGAATCATATTGGAAGCAAGAAGAAGAGAATAGTGGCTAAGGGGTAGCCGTAAAGTGTGTCTAGAAAAGCACTTTATCTTAACATAAAGGGTTTGAGCTAGAAGCTATTGCATACAATTGTTATCACACATTCAGTATCATTTGGAGCACAGTCTGTCCGCCTACTCCAGCTAATACCAATATCTTCAGGGGTAGAGGTTGCACCAGAAAGCAGTTGTAAGGCTTGAGCAAGAAGATTTGGTGGAAACAATGACCAGACAATTCGATAAGAATTAGAGATGTTGTTGTCGTATGGAAATCCAAATCCTGTAACAAGCTACCATGACAGGAAGAAGAAAAAAAAGATCAATCATTACACTTTAACCAAGAATATGATACATGAGACACTAAGCGGAGAATCTTACCTGAGTCAGAAAGCTAACAATAAATATGAAGAAGCCCACTGTTGTGGCTGACGATGACTTGCTGATGAAGGCCGAAATCATGAAGCCGAAACCAGTCTAGGATGAAATTGAAACAGAAATTGACAAGAGGTGTAGGTAAAAATCCGCTGTCTTATAGATAATGAAAACCATCATTCATAGGAGAATGACCACTAAAGATTTAATGCAATCTTACCATATTAAGTTCGAAAAGGAAGAACAGGAGGAACAGCACTGCAAAACTGTTGTTCAAGAAGAAATCAAACTGGAACATCATTCCAAAGAGAACTATGAAAAGTGAGGAAAGAAGTGTAATGATTCCCTCCCATGCAAGCCACGAGGACCAGTAGGCAGACCCATAAAGACCCATCATAGTCATTGCCTAAGAGATTTTTAAAAACAGTCCCACATACAATCAAAATTGTTAGTCTTTTGCAAATGGCCAGTAATTTAAACCCTGTTTAACTTCAACAGCATAAAATCAAAACCTGTCGAAGTTTAAGCTCCTTTTCTGTGACCAAAGAACTGATTTGGAACACAAACGCAAACATGGCAATTGCAAGGATAAAGGTGGGTCCAACTGTTTCAATTGCAGAGAAATTACTATCCGCCGGGTGAGCATATTCCTTAAATCCGACAACCCAGCTAAAGTTTGGATCTGAGCATAAACAAATTCATAAATAAGTACCATGTTGTATTCAAAGAAAAAAAGGAAAGGTGATGCATCCAAAGAAAAAGAAAACGAGAGGAAAAAAAGGTTGCCTCATGCAAGTACCACACAAACCATATGAAGCGTGTATAATACCTCCAAGTAAAGACCTAGCAATTTCACGCTCAGCGGCAATCTGAAGTGGAATTTGAAATTTGAAAGTTGGATCTTCAAAATGCCCTCGCACTGCAGTTGCAGTGGAATTAGTTTGTACACCATAACTGATTACAGTTGCATTTCTTTCAGTAAAATGAAGAGCTCCTGGACAATGCATGGGATTGCTAAAAAGCCAAGCATCTACTTCCGCGGGTATTTCAAATGATTTAACCTGTACAATCAAAGGTGCATAGAAAATGATGTCACAATATCTCACCCTACCCTTTTTTCCCCAGTATGCAATGGTACACGTAGAAGAATCATGACATCCACCAAAACAATGTCCATTAGCTACATGAACGCCGCTATTCAATCTCTAATAAACTTTCATGGCTCATTTAACTACGTATAAAAAAGGAGTAATACATAATTTCATTTCCTCCCGCTAGTTTTACTTTAAACATAACCAAGATTTTAAATCTTAAGAATGCTATTTTATCGAAACCAGGGAAACAAGAACTGAGTCAAGGAATAAAGAATAAATATATTTTTTTTTCATTTCTAAAGTTTCTTTCCAGCACCGATATATGGACAAAATGAAAAATATGAAAGATTCTCTACTAGCACGAGAAAGTTAACTAACTAATTAATCAATCAAATAAATATCTACGGATTTATAGTACTGCCCCTATCACTTCGTAACTGGTAAAGGAAATCCAGAGTCTCTAAGAATACAAAAACAGTTATACATTTCTCTACAATCACGATTCCTTTTATTCTCGCAGAAACCAAATAAAAAATAATTCAAAAACAAAAATTGAATCACAAGCAAACCTTATTTGAAGGAATCGGCCGGCCAGGGTTATTATCCATGATGGCTCTGACGATGCCTTGAACTTTGGCGCTGCCATTTCCACTCCAGACAAAGTCAAAGCACGGGAGTTTGACATAGTACTTGTCCTCGCAAGGCGGGACTGGCGAAGCCACCGAAAGTTTCGGATCGGGGACGCTCTTGAATGCGGTGGTGGCGGCGTATCGCGCCTCTATGGCCTCCTGGATGCAGAAGATGAGGAAAATGAAGAAGATCGACGAGAAGAGCTGGAGGAACGTCGCCGGCTTGTTCCGCCATGAGAGCAGGAAGTTCTTCTTGAACAAAGCAGTGAACTGCTGAATCAGGAGAGGAAATCCTCTCAGTAAACTCGTCATTTGGAGATTTGATCCTCTGTGTTCTGGTATATTATTAGTACCCTGCGTGTCTTTCCGGTACTGAATGGACGCTCTCTATGTTCTGGTTAGTTGGCTTTAAAAAGCGCGGTACACTGTATTAGCTTTCCGTGAAACAAATGGGCTTGGTTTTAGATAATATTAACGCAAATGCCATTGTTGTTCTTAATATATTCTATTCGTATGATTAATTAATTTAAAATTACGGGTAGCTTCTTCCGAGAAATTTGATGTGGTCATGATAAATTTACTTGTTAACGTTAGCTAGTACTATTTCGTCTGGCGAAATATTCAATATTGGTATGCCAAGTGTAACTATCAACTCTCCACATTGTTTCATACGCATTGACTATGAAAGATCAAATCTGCAATAAAAACGTTAGCTGGACTTTCTTCGTACATTTATGTCCATAAACAATATGTTCCTAGACTACACCAACTTTAGGATCGATTGACGATATTATCAACAAATTTTGTTCCACAATATATCACCTTCTCCACCTGAGATTTTTTAAACTTAGATTCCATATATTGTCAGATGCGAAACTTCTCTATACACAAGTTTAATGACCCGAATTAAGGCTATCGAAAATGAGAATCTCGTATGATGTGATTACCATCCGTTACAAAAAAAATGTGGGTCAACAAGTGGAGGAAGTAACTTCATTTTGCCACGACACATTCCTTTCCCCCCTTCCAAGGCTATTATAATAAATTAACAACACATATTATTGTTGTTTATATGTATAGTTTCATTGTCACTGAAAATTCACACAATTTGGATTCGCACATAAAGTCGTACATGATTTGGTTGACTGTGCATGCAAATGGCACTGAGGCATGGGTTACTTGTGCACTACGTCTGTTGAGATTTATTAGTTTTCCACGTCTTGTGACCATAACTTTCCGAATAAAAATTAACATAAATAAAAAATTAGCCAACTCCGCGACCGTTGAATACTGCCTGTTTAGGTTTTTGTTCGTTTTAAAATTTAGTTAACTCCGTGATCGTTGAACACGCCTAACTGGTTTCTGTGCATTTTAAAAATTAGTTAACTCCGGGACTGTTGAACATGTCCGGTCAAATCTTAGAGCAAATGCAACTATCTAAAGTCCGTTTGTTTAATAACTAAATTTTATAATTATAAACAGTTAAAAATATTGTGCTTAAAATTATAAAAAATATTATGTAAAAAATTGTGGAACTCAAGCTTTAAGCTATATGAAGTACTATAAAGTGTCTGGTTCATTTTTCTGTTAGATTAATTTTGTTAATAAAATTAAAAAAAAAGTATTACGATAAAAAAGTAATTGAAAACTTTTAAGATACGAATGAGCAATTATGTAATGTGATTGTAAAATACTGTGAGTACCACAGCTTTAAGCTCTGAAAAGTTATGAGATTACCACATTTTATTTTGCACATCTTAAAGCTGTCAACAAAATATGTCGTTTGGTTGACACAACATTTTATGCGGATCCCACAACTTTAAACTGTGCAAAATGTGAAACAAACGCACCCTTATTCGCTCCATTAAGTCTTTCTTATATTACACAAAAACACATCTCTCAATATAATCAAATCACCATAATACAACTCTTAATTCAACTACATCGATCAGCAAAACATATCTCTCAATACGAAATCATTATCCAAATATTTATTATTTCATTCCCTCATCCGTTAATAAAATTACACCAAAATCAATATAGATCTCATATCTTTTACAAAAAATCAAGTCACATATTCATCTACATCACCAAAACACACATCTCAATGCAGTCTCATCAACAAAACACATATCTCAATCCAACCGCATCAACAAAAACATAATTCTTCATACATTATGTTTGCCCCATTAAAAGTTACCCATTGTTGGTGCTCTAAGCGTATTAGAACCAAGAATGGTTGCCAAAATCCCATTCTTATTAAAATTTAAACTCAGTCTCAGCTCTATTATATAAAAAGTTAAATCACATAATCACTCACTTAAGCAAAACACTTTTCTCAATACAGTCACATCAACAAAACAAAAATACGTATACATTTTTCCCTCTAAATATTTGTCAAATATTACTCTTTCATTTCCTTACCCATTCTCCAACAAAATTTCATCAAAATAAATACTGAATCTCATATTTTTTATAAAAAGTCAAGTCACATATTCATCCATATCATCAAAACACATGTTCCAATACAATCATATCAACAAAAACATATATTCTCATACATTTTTACATCCCAAAAAAAATACATCATTATGGATGCTCTAATTAATTGTAAATTAACCATCATCTTTATCAAATGATTTAGTGTGGGTGGGTTTACACCCAAAAAAACTAATTTGCATCTCCTGGCCCATCATTTTGGTACATAATTTTATGCATTTTCTTTATCATATTAATTTGACGTACCCACATGGCCACATAGGTACATTACTAAATTCACTTAAGTCTAATTTTTATTTTATTTTTTAATTCTTTAAAAATAAATTTAAAATATTACAAAACCATATCCACGTTAAAGAAATTCAATGAGTTATGAATAAAACAAGCACGATCGTAACCATCATATAGGTCACACAACTCCGACCAAAATATTCTTATATCATAAATTAACTCTTGGGGAACAGTGACCCATGTATTTTTACCACACCCTTATATGCTAGCAATAACCCTAACACAACAATTTCCATATGCTCTTACATATGTAATAAGGTCGCATGCATGTTGTGTGTTGTTGAATATGTTTATTATATTAATCGATATTATTAATGTATTTATAATATTTTAAATTTATTTTTAAAGAATTAAAAAATAAATAAAATTAACATTAAAAAATAAAATTTAAAAAATTAGACGTAGGAGAATTTAGTAATTTACCTATGTGGCTATGTCAAACTATAAAAAAAACTGCATAAAATAATGTGTCAAAATGATGGGTCAGGGTGCAAATCAGTTTTTTTTGGGTGTAAACCTGCCCACCAATAAGAAAAATGATACGGAGCCCAAATTCTTTGAAACTAAAATAATCCAAATCTACATAACATGTCATTTGGATATGTAATAATGCAGAAAATAGAGAATATATGTTCTACTATCACGAGGCAATACAAAATTTACTTTGAATATATAATTTACATAGCATATATACTAATTATATTATTTTTAAAAAGTAATATAATTAAAAAAATGTAATAAAAATTATCAATTATAACTCTTGTTAGAAAAAAATTTACGAGTTGAATTCGAATATGCAATTTTTTAAAAAAACAATTAACATATAGACGATAAAATGTTTTAAAAATTCATTTATTAAAAAAATAAAGAAAACTGTGCATGACTTTTCACAAATTTGCAACCACCTTTTTTTTTTGTCTAAAAAAAAGTGGGCTATGAGAATAAACTTATCATGTCCTATGTCTGAGGACAACCATAATGATGCATCTCTAATGACCTACTTCCTTCGTTCCATTTTAATTGTCATTTATTCTTTTTTGGGATGTCCCAAAATGAATATCCATTTTAATTAATGAAATTATTTTTTATCATTTTTTCTTATTTTACCCTTAACTTGAAAAGCTCAACATCTAACTCAATAACAGTGCACATTATAAATAAGGGTATAAACGTCAAAATGAAAGAGAATTACTCCCTCCGTCCCATTTTAATTGTCCTTTATTCCTTTTGGGGATGTCCCAAAATACATGTCCATTTCAATTAATAAAAGCCATTTTTTCTCATTTTACCCTTATTTATATCCTTAACTTGAAAAACTCAATAATTAACTCAATAATCATGCACATTATAAATAAGGGTATAAATGTCAAATTGAAAGTGAATTAAATATTTTCTTAAACGATGTGAAAAAGTGAAAGAGACAATTAAAATGGGACGGAAGGAGTAAATATTTTTCTTAAACTTTGTGTAAAAGTGAAGGGGACAATTAAAATAAGAAAGAGAGAGTATTAAATTTTAAAAATGGATCTCACAAAAACAAAACTCTCAATACAATTAAATTAACATAACACATATCTCAATAATATCATATTAGCAAAACACATATTCCAATACAATCATATTAATCAAGTCATTAACATTCATTTCTTCTATCATTTCCCACTTAATCAATTGTGGGTCTCATCTTTATTACTCAAAAGTCAAGCCAAATACTCATCTACATTAGCAAAACATATTCATACAGTTACATCAATAAAAACACATTTTTTAATACAGAAAATTAATGCCCAGCAACTTACACAATATTGTGGTTGCCCACAGACATTTATCACAGCCGAATCAGTGGTCACTAATTTGATTGAATATATTTATTGACATTTTTCGACTTGCTAAGATATTTTAGGAGAGTTCATCGATGTAAATGTTATCGAGACAATTATAAAAGAGAATAATAATTTAGTTGGTCAAATGTTCGCTTGTGGATCAATAATGTTTAAAAAAAAAAATTAGCAAAAAGAATAATCTATGGATTAGTGGATCAATACCTAGTACTTTCATTGCCTAAACTAAATTATACATCAATCCTATTTTCTTTTTCATGGATATACAAATTCAGCAACATTGAATAATAATAATAATAATCTTTGATTTTCTAGCCAATTTGCACTCACTGAGAAAATGCATCAGTCTATTTTTCCACATTTGCAATCAAGTCAACCCTTTGAATTCTGAAAATTATGGCTAATTAATTTCATTATTATTATGTTTTAACTTTACCGAGTAAACACACTGTTTTTCCTCTCAGTGTCACAGAATTCTGGTTATATTTCTGAATATTATATGTGTTTCACATTTGGTTCCTCGAGATTAATGCACCTCCCTTGGGGACATTTGACATTTATATATGAGTGATCGAATACTTTTCAAGAAATAGTATGAACGTATGTATGTCTTAGTCACTACTTGTTCAAAGTTAATTGAAAGACAAGTTTTATTTAATTGATCCAATAGCAACCATTTGTGAGTATTGCAAAAAAAAAAAAAAAAAATTATAACGGAAAATGATACTAAACAAATTTATTATTTGAATATCCAATCTGAGCATAAACTCAGACCGTTAGTCCTATGTGCTCAAACATTTTCCACTCAATAACAAGGCAAGTTCAACCAAGTGCATCGCAAAACAATCCTTGAAATAGGAATCATAATTTTGAATTTGGTACAATATAATAATCACATTCATGAGTCCTGACTAATTTAGATTATCTTGGCCGGCAAACTATGTCCAAACACATGATGTATGATTAGTTTAAGAAAAAATGGTCTCTTGGATGAGTTCTCGTTTGAAAGAAAATAATTTTAGGGAAAGTATTAAGACAATGATACAAACAAAATCACTGTGCAAAGTCTTTGTCACGCTTACATACGAAGTTTCTTGTGGTTTTCATTTAAAATAAAATAATATCATGATATAAGTTTTTTTTTTAATTATTTTATGGTCTTATGTTTGTTGATTAATTGAGTCTATCTCTATATATAGTTTTCTTTAGCTTATGTGAGATGATCTAAGGTCATTTTCATGATGACTTCCAAGAAATTACATTTTTGCTAAATTTAAGTCCACTATCATAGTAATTATATTTGAATGATCTTCATTTTTATGACGACAAATCATAGGTCTTTGCACCTTGTAAATCCCGATACTAGGGATCATATGTCTTTGGTATAGGATTATCATTATACATAATAGGATTCTCGTTGTAACTTATCCCTCACGTATGAAAGAAAAACAAATGTCTTCCCTCATGTTTGTAAAACATAAAGACCCCTTTATTGTAGCTAAAAATTAATTTTATTTTGTATTTGTAAAATTATATCTTAGATTATCACCATTTTAAAATTATATAATGAATTATTAATTCAGTTATTCATGGTAATATTTTAGATCTAAATATCTTGAATTTTTACAAATGTGAAGAAGTTTTTGTCTTTTCATTAAACGCCAGGGATGATATATATATTTTACCCTATCAAATAAACGGTTTTTTTTTTAATTTTTACAGATGTGAGGGACGCGTTTATCATTTCATCAAATATAAAAGATGTTATACATATTTTACCTAATTTTAATAAGAAATTTGATTACATTGCATTTTTATACAAATAGATACCAAATTGTAATCCAATTCTCATTAGTATCACAATAACAAGTGAACACCCAAAGGTAAAATATGTTCTTCCTCCACGAGACGAGTTAATTAATAAGAATTATTTATTTCAAGAGTCAGTTACTTAATCCACAAGATCATGATCCATGATGTCTTGTTAAATTGACTAATCTTTCTCATTTGACCACTACATTTTTGATTAAACTATCAAATCATCATCAGCAGATGGAAAAGTCCAAACGCGTGAGGATTAAGAATGTTGCGAAGGGTATTTTCAGCACTGCAAATTGTGAAAACGATGTGAAATTCATTATTCTGCAAATACCATTTTCGATAATAGTGTAAGGACTAAGGGTAAATAAGTCATTTAGTAGCCTGCTCTGTCCAATGAAGACGCATAAAATGGCGATCAAACAGAAGCAGTTTTACGCTCCAAAGTCCCCCATTCCTCAATCGTCACGGTGAGCATTTATAACAGACTCCAACAAAAAGAGCTGTCTCAGTTCTTGGCGGGAACTCGAATCTCCGGATTTCGTTCCGGTGAGAATCTTAACGGTCGCATTTCTGGTTGCTTTTCTTTGGGCGTTAAACCTAAACCATGGCGATTCCATCTCATGGTCACTCCAGCTTCTGGACTCAAGCCAACGCTCTTCTCAGGAAGAACTTAACCTTTCAGGTTTTATTTTTGGATCAAGAAATATATGAATATTTGAATATCAAAGGAAAGGGAATTCTGAGTGGATAAGATAGAGTTTGATTCTTTCTTGTTCTGCAAGAGTCTGCATTTTGTTGTTCTCTCGTGATTGGATTCTTTTAATTTGCGCATATTATTAGTGGACAATTGAGGGTTTATCCAAAAAAAATTAGTTGAAGCATATGGTCAGTATCTCATAATATGTTCTTCAGTCCATTACAAGAGGATGAGTACAACAATTATTGATGGTTAAAAGTTCGATATGATTCTCAGACTGTATACCTCTATTTTGGTCTCCTTTATTAAAATTATTATTTTTCTTTAATTTCTGAAAACAGAACCTGACATGTATGAAGGCATAAATTTCGGTTATATGTCCCATTTATCAGGAAAATATAGGTTTGAAATGAATAGTTTGATTATCTGTAGGAAGTTAACTCTTTACATTTGAAATCCATGATGGTTCTTTTTGTTGGCTTAATTGTTCAATAATTTGATGGCTTTGAAGCTTGATTTCGTGTTTTTCCTTCTGATGTAATCTTATATGTTTAAATCATAATGTGGAATCTCTCACTCTCTCTTTTTCTTTGTTTCTTTTTGTCAGAAACGCAATATCTCTGCAAATGTCCGGCTCATCAGCT
The DNA here is from genome assembly GCA_963580455.1 of Euonymus europaeus. NCBI lineage: Eukaryota > Viridiplantae > Streptophyta > Magnoliopsida > Celastrales > Celastraceae > Euonymus > Euonymus europaeus. Next base: position 25,103,301 of record OY756957.1, on the reverse strand, counting down.
TTCCTTTTTTTCTCTCTTTACTTCTCGTTCTCATTCAAAGTTTAGTCAATAATGAACTTGACAAGCCTAGTAATAACTGTGGCTGTGCTTGTATTGATACGAATGGGGATGGTCAGTGTGAGAGAGTTTGTGGGTTGCAGTACTCAGACTTGGATCAGGCAGGAACTTGCCCCATTCCTAATCCCCCAGAATGGCCTCCACTTTTACAAATGCCTGCGCCTGAATATCGTGCCGTGAGAACTGATTTTGTTTCATTCACAGACTTGCCAGATGAGTCATGCAGGAATACAGGGTCATGTCCTGCAACTCTACTATACACTGGCAATAATCAGTCTCTTGCAGAAAGTATCTCTCTTTCTTCATCTCTTTCCTAATGTATTTAACCTTTTCTTGCTTTAGTTTTAAAAAAAGAAAAAAAAAATTAAAAAAAGATTTTGCTTCTCTTGATGGGATGATATAAGGCAACGTATCTTTCTGTTGTAACATTAATTCTGCATTTTGACAGTTTTGGCTGGGAGTATGTTCACAACTTCGTTCACTCTAAATTCCTCTAATATTGTGGATACTTTAGCCGAAAATGTCGTCGTAAGTCTTCCCAATCCTTTGCTTTCTTTTATTATCTATGAATTCATATCTATTGTTTCGCCTTTCAATTATCGGCGATTACTTTGCATCGAGTATAACTGTATTGCCAATATGAATCTTGATGGATATGTAATTCTGCTGGTAATGCGATTTCCACCCTAAAAATTTCAGGGTTCAGAAACAATGCCTCAAACACAAAATTTTCTCGAACCTGCTTTCGTTTCTGGAGATCCCATTTATTATGCACAACGTCAATGCTTGGCAAACTCAAACTTCACAGTCCCTGTGCAGCTGTTATCCACTGAGTTATCACAAGGTATAAATAATTACTTTCTGAACGATATTCCTCAAGAAATATTTCCGAATTGATTTTGGAGAGACAGAAGGTTTACACTGTTCTGCATGGATTTCAGTATATGTGTGTGTGTGTATATAAGTTTGACTTGTATGAATTTTCCAGCTGAAAAAGTTTTTAGATGATCATCATGTTCGAGAACAAGAGTGTTGTTATGTTTGTTTGTAACTTTCCATACATGCAAGCAAGTTCTCATTTTGAATAAATATGCTAACAAGTTATAGATGCAATCCATAATCAAAGAAGAAAGAAATGACATCAACTGCAAGTGAAACAATTTTGGAAAGAAAACAGAAAAATGATGTACTCACTTAAATGAGCTTTGTTAAATTTTGGCAAAGAATTCCTTTTGCATCAGACATTCAGCATAAGGCCCAAAAGATCTCTCTATTTACCTCTCCATTTGCTACCTTATTTTTACAATGAACCCACAAATTTGATTTATCAGATGTCAGAGGGGCAATTCTTCACTTATACTTTTGTTTTTTCCTGTGGTTGGTATGACAGGTGTTTTTCTGATCTTTTACTGGTTACATTGCTTCCATTGAACATGCTCAATTTTATTTATTCACGATTTTGTTTTGCATATAGAGGTAACATGTGTTCGAGGTACGTATCTGTGGCGCAATAATTCTCTTGAGGTAAACGATCAGCTTTATAAAGGTTACCGGAAAGGAAACCTGGAGGGAAAGATTAACGAGATACTTGCAGGTCTGTCTGTTAATATCTTCAAAATGATTTCTTCTTAGATGATACTCTTAAGGCATATGACCACCTTAAACTCTCCAGTTTAACATTAATTTGGATTTTTTTACAGCTTATGACTTCTTAAATTCTAATGGGAGTAATTTTAATGTGAGCATCTGGTACAATGCAACCTATAAAAATGACACAGGCACTCTTCCTATAGGATTGGTACGCGTTCCGCGCTCGGTGAATCTGGTATGTTTAATCTACTATTACTTGGTTGAATTTTCGTCATTTTCATAGTTGGTATTTATTAGGCTTTTATGCTCAGCTCTCGGAAATTTTCCGTACTGAGAACTTTTTTAAGATTTTTGTTAATCTACAAGCTCTTTGAAGATACTAAAGAATGAACCCTAAGGTGGTTTTTGGCATTTTTTGTTGGGAAGTAGGATATCAAATTTTCATTAGCAAAAAAATGAAAGATATAAAACTCTGCCATCTTGGGATTACTGGGTGATTAATATAGACCATAAAGCCGTATTAAGAGATGTGAAGAAACCATAAAGAATCTGAAGTTGCTTTTTGGATGCTATATTTTTAGCAGAAATAGGGGCATTATCAAGTTGAATAGTGAAATATTTTTGCATAGACAAATTATGGCTCTGGATATATGCTCTTTTGGCCAATAGATGAATTTGAACTATTTGATTTGCTGGCTTTGGCTTCTTAAGCGCTACATACATCATTGCCTTTAAATTTTGGTCGCAGAATTGGTGCAAAATGCTATTGTAGTAGTTGTTTATATACTTGTTAAATATGACCAATTTCCTATATCAGAACAATGTAAATAATAGAATAAGAACCATTTAGCATGATGCATATAACTGCGTTCTTGCATTCTTACATTCTTGCTTTTAGTTTATTTGCCAGCTTTCTTCACACTTATAATTATTGTCAATGCTTTTGCAGGCATCAAATACCTACCTTCAGTTTCTGCGAGGGCCTGGTACAAGAATGCTATTTGAGTTTATCAAAGAAATGCCTAAACCTCAAACCAAACTCAGGCTGGATTTGGCATCTCTTCTCGGACCACTTTTCTTTACATGGGTTGTTTTACAGCTGTTCCCGGTAAGCATGTGATTGTTTTTTACTTTGCCTTTGGACTTGATTGTAGAGTTTGTAGCATTTGTTTGAGATAAGCAAGGTTTTCTTCTATATTCTTTCTAGAATCTCAAGTACTGTCACATATTTGGATATATTTCTCTTTGAGTGAATTTAAAATTTCAATAAGCTAAACCTGTCTTCAAGTGTTTTTTTATTATAATTCCTTAAGGTAATTTTGTCTTTTATGTTTCAGTGACTACTGCATCATCAATTTTTCAGTTTTGGTGGTTGGTAAATGTACTATGTTTTTTTTTTCCATCTAAAAAGGAATTATTTAAATCCAAAAGCATTCTTTGTTTACATCCCTTTGTCCCTACTGCCAAAGACAAGGGTTTTCAACCATCTATCTCTAATCAATCTGTTCACGAATTTTTTTCATATCAGAAACTCTTTGCTTACATACCTTTGTCCCTCCTGCCAAAGTCAAGGGTTTTCAATCATCTATCTCTAATCAATCTGTTCACGGATTTTTTTTTCGTATCAGAAATTCTTTGCTTACATACCCTTGTCCCTCCTGCCAAAGACAAGGGTTTTCAACCATCTATCTCTGATCAATCTGTTCAAGGATTTTTTTTTTCCAATCAGAATTCAGAAACTCTTTGATTCCTCAGCGTTCATAATATCTGACAATTTATTAAAGGAAGTAAAGTTACAGTTTTTCTTCTGTCATTAATCTGGTCACATCCCAAGTATGAAACAATTTCAAATAGATTCACCTTCCTTATTTTCTTGCCAACTTCAGGGAGGGGTAATGATGTAAAATCTTCATGTCTTTTTACAAGGGATGTATCTATTGACCAAGATTTGTTTTCCTTTTCTGAATACTGTTGTCAGTTAGAATTTTCTCCAAATATACCTTCCAAATGAAGGGAACTGTATTTGTTTTAGCAATCAGCCAAGTCCATGACTTTAATTCCTACAGGCCATACTCTTTATAAAACTAAGTTTTCAATAACATATTACAAGTTCCATCAAAATTTATTATTCAAGTATGGCCTATTTGCATCCTCTTAACTAACCTCTACTAATTGTTCTTCTTAATCTGTTCATTGGCTGGCATTATTTGCTCATTTCACACGAAAATTTGTTTCAAAAAAGAAGGGTGACTGATCTTGTGGAGATGGTTCATATGCTATTTTCTTTCCAGAGGACATATCAATTGTGGGATTTCATCCGACTACTCTAAGATTGAGATGGGGTCAATACAAGTGTGAAAATGTATTCCCATAATATTGACACATTTTTGATTTCTGATGTAGGTGATCTTGACGTCGCTAGTTTATGAGAAACAACAAAAACTGAGAATCATGATGAAAATGCATGGGCTTGGAGATGGGCCATATTGGCTGATTTCTTATGCTTATTTTCTTTCTTTATCCTTGTTGTACATGCTATGCTTTGTGATATTTGGCTCAGTCATAGGTAATAACCTTGCCTTGTTGCTTTGTTTTTGATCGTTTAATTTAAATAGCTTTGATGCCATTGATTTCCTTTGTAGGGTTGAAATTCTTCACACTGAATGACTACAGCATCCAATTTGTGTTTTATTTCATTTATGTAAACCTTCAAATTTCTCTAGCCTTTCTGATAGCTGCAATGTTTTCAAACGTTAAGACTGCTGCAGGTTTGATGTCTTTCTCTATTTACCTTTACATATATGGTGGTGTCTAGATTCCACTTTCGAATTTTAGTATTGGCTCATCACTTGTGATTGCATTGAATGATTCCAGTGATAGGGTACATTATAGTCTTTGGAAGTGGGCTCCTAGGTGGCTTCCTTTTCCAGTTTTTTGTTGAAGATGCCTCATTCCCACGTAAGTTGAATGATACGTAAAACTAAAATATCTGTCATGTTCTAATTTCCTTTCAGATTAATATTTTCATATTATTATTCTTATTCTGAACACCTTTACTTTCAGCTTTGCTTTCATTCATAAGTTAATTGATGAGAGCCTAGCTCTATAGAATGGCCAAAAGAAAGGGGTTTTCGTGATTAATCTCATTGCACATGATGTTAGTCAATCACTATAATCTTGATTGTTAGACCAGCTCATTACATCATACATGCTGTTACAGCCACTCTAACTGTTAGATCTATCCAGGCCAAGTCCTCCCAAGCCTTTCAAAAATACCCATGCTTTGGGAAATGATTATATTAAAAGAAATGAAACATTTTGCCGTTCCTGTTGAAACAAAGTAGCAACAAAAGGAGCCTGCAGTTCAATAAAATGTGAGGTGCCTATGGTTGCATTCTTGGTAATACGGTTTGGTATATCAGCGGGTCTTTGAGTTTTCCACATTATTGACAATATTCACGGATTATCTACTTTATTGGTTTGGAGCTTGATTGGAGTCTTAATTCATCATGCACACCTTCCAATCTTTTGTGCGGTTATTTCTTTATTAACATCATTGTCTATCAGTTATTGCCTTACTGTTAGGGATTTTCTATATTATACTTCTGAGCATCTTTGCTTATCATGGAATGTATTTTCTATTGCCCCAGGAGGCTGGATCGTTGTAATGGAGCTATATCCTGGCTTTTCTCTCTATCGTGGACTATATGAATTTTCGGACTATGCTTTCACTGGAAATTTCTTGGGGACTGATGGGATGCGGTGGGGAAATTTGAGTGACAGCGAAAACGGGATGGAAGAAGTATTGATCATCATGGTTGTTGAGTGGTTTGTGGTGCTTTTCATTGCATATTATGCAGATCAAATATCTTCATCTGGAGGTGGGAAAAATCCTCTGTTTTTTCTGCAAAGGTTCCGGAAGAAGCATGCACCCTTGCTTCGAAAGCCTAGTTTGCAAAGACAAGGATCTAAAGTTTTTGTCCAGATGGAGAAACCTGATGTCTCTCAGGAGGTATGTTTTATACTTTTATTCTTCTAAGAACTCAGTGTGCGTAAACATAATTACAGGGTAGATGTAGCAGAAATTACAGGGTCATGTGTACCCGTAAAAGATGGATGATAAATTGTGTTTTAATCAAGTAATCATCTGATCATGTACCAGCTGAGTTATTTTGTTCTTTTAACAAATATATTTTATGCGTTTTATAGCAATTTTTATTTGTCTCACATCATTTTCGTCCATTGGCCGCATTACTTATTTTAATTGAACTGCAATTTTCTCAGTTCTGCTGGTAAATTGTGTCATTGTAATCACAACACCATTGTATTCTTGCAGAATATTTTCTGGATATTGGTCTTACAACATCGATTTTGCTTGTATATGGATTAGACGTATAGATAATACTTTTTATGCACATCTATTTTTCTGCAGAGAGAGAGGGTGGAACAGTTGCTACTTGAATCAAACACAAGTCATGCAATCATATGCGACAACCTCAAAAAAGTGTATCCTGGAAAGGATGGAAACCCAGATAAATTTGCAGTAAGAGGTTTATCTCTTGCTTTGCCTCGAGGAGAGTGTTTTGGTATGCTGGGTCCCAATGGTGCCGGGAAGACATCTTTTATCAGTATGGTCAGTAAGAACGCTCTTCTGTTCCTGGTGTTCATATTCCTTCGGGCTAGAATAGGTCTCACATGGCTTCCTTTCCTTTATTTCTTCCAAACTAAAGGATCCATATTATGCTGTGACAGATGATTGGGCTAACAAAACCCACTTCTGGGGCCGCTTATGTTGAGGGCCTGGACATACAGACAGACATGGATGGGATATACACCAGTATGGGTGTATGCCCACAGCATGAGTAAGCTAAAATTCTCTTTGATTTTGTGCCTACTCTATGTTTGTTTCTCTTGAAATGAAAGTGACACTATCATCTTGTTTGTCTCTTTGTCTGTTTGTTAATTTAGCCTGCTCTGGGAAACCTTAACAGGAAGGGAGCACTTACTTTTCTATGGTAGGCTTAAAAACCTTAAAGGTTCCGAGCTCACACAAGTAAGTCATCATCGTCTTTACTTTAGAGAGAGAGAGGGAATTGGAGAGCAGAAAGCAACAAGTATTAAGTTTATGTTTTCTGCTCCTGTTCTGTTGCTGCAGGCCGTGGAAGAATCTCTTAAAAGTGTCAACCTGTTTCATGGAGGGGTTGCAGACAAACATTCTGGGAAATACAGTGGGGGTATGAAGAGGAGGCTTAGTGTTGCGATTTCACTTATTGGGGATCCCAAAGTATGTCTGATTTCTCTCTTATGTACTGTTTCACATGATAGATTTCCCTAAGTATATCTTCTTAAAATTACTTTTACGGTGTGATCCAATGCAATTTTACAAGGTTGTTTACATGGACGAGCCAAGCACTGGATTAGATCCAGCCTCGAGGAATAATTTATGGAACGTTGTGAAGCTTGCAAAGCAGAACCGAGCAATCATTTTAACCAGTATTTTCTCTTTTCTTGTTTCCCTCGCAGTTGCTGAACCTACTTACTGTCTTCTTTTTATACATATTTCTGCATGTCCATTTGGTTTTGTTCTGTCTTGCCTTTTGTTGGCTCGGTAGGAGCTCATTTTAATCGTTTATTGTGTGTTCTCTTGTTTTCAGCACATTCCATGGAGGAGGCAGAGGTTCTGTGTGATAGATTAGGAATTTTTGTCGATGGCAACCTTCAGTGTATTGGAAATCCAAAAGAGGTAACTTTAGCCAAAACTTCCAGCACCTGAATAGTTGAACGTGCCATTAAGTATTGAATTGAAAAACCATTAATGCTTTGTATAAGTAATTTGTCCATTTTATGATTCATGACAGCTTAAGGGTAGATATGGTGGATCGTACGTGTTCACAATGACAACGTCTTCGGAACGCGAGGAAGATGTGCAAAATTTGGTTCGGAATCTTTCCCCAAATGCTAACAAGATATATCAGATATCCGGAACCCAGAAGTTTGAGATACCAAAACATGAGGTGAGGATTGCAGATGTGTTCCAGGCAGTCGAGAACGCAAAGAGCAGATTCACAGTGTTTGCTTGGGGTCTTGCTGACACAACTTTGGAGGATGTCTTCATCAAGGTTGCTCGTGGAGCTCAGGCTTTCAATGTATTATCATAATTTATCAATAAAACTTGTTAAACTTATTTATGTTTGTTTTATTTCTGTAGTTTTGAGTAGTTACATGCTAATAGTTTTCATTTTTGGAGTAAGTTTAAATCTTTCTTGTTGTAGAAAGACAAGTATTGTATAATATTTTTCTGATAAGCTAATAAAGTTGATAATGCGTGTGTGTGTGTGTGTGTTTTTTTTTTTTAAGAAGTTCCAACAGACTTGACTAGATTAAGGTGAAAAACACCATAATACAGGCAGCAAAACAACCTACCCGAAAGCAGCCGAAGCCGAACAGAACAAATTACATGAAGAAAAAAAAAAGAACAAATGACAGAGAGCATGTCTCCATCGAAGCTACCTACTATTCCCCTCTTCCCTCTCTAATCTCAGGAGGCATATCTCCATCCCAGAACATGAAAAACATGAAAGTGCAAACCAGTCTTGGCTAGAAGATGCGCGACACTGTTATCTTATATCTTTACATGCTTCACCAAAACATTTCTAAACAAGCCTAGGAGCTCTCTTATCTAAAGAATGATAGAACCCCATGGGGAAAAATTTATCAGACCATCACCAGCATTAATATCATTACTAACCTTCAGACAATCACCTTCCAAAATGGCCCCACCAAACTCCATTTGATTAGCAACCCACAGAGCCATCAAAGCCGCCATGGCTTCAGCTAGAGTAGGCTGCCGAGAATCAGAGCAAACGGCCAACTACTATGCCTATAAGATGATTTCGAATTATACACCAAAGCCTATGAGATGATTTTTGATGGCGTCAATAAGAGTTTTCTTTATGGTAAGAAAGATATGTTATAAATATAGTAAATTTTTACGACATAATATTCTTGGGAATAAGCAGACATTTTTTTTGAAAGAAGGTTTGAGACCTGCATAGCATTAGATGAATAACAATACCACTTCAAAGTGGCAACTTTCTCTTCCCGCGAGGAAGACCAAAAAAAGAGAATCTTTAATGAGAGAAAAATACTGACACAACAAATCAAACCAACTCAAAAAACTAACAGTACAAGAAACCCATGACGGAACCAGGAAATTGTATGTAGGAGAGAGGAAGCACAGTTCGAAGGGATTCAAAGGCAATCTCCCAATTTTTTTATATTAGGTATTTATTGAAAATTGATAAAAAAATAGGGCAACTTATTGAAAAGTGATGGGAAACAAGCAAATATCTATATAATAATTAAATTACACATCACAGGTTAAAAAATAGAATGTTCAATATATAAAAAGATCATTTAAGTTGTGTTCGAATATTTTATTGAGTAGAAGTCATCCATGATCGACTTTGAATTAACATGAGAATGATACTATTTTTTCATTTAAGTCACCACCATATATGTATTATGATATTTTTGTGGCACCACCTCATAAAAGTCAATTAGATTTATTGTTTAAGTAGTATATAATTTTTTTTTCTATATGTATGTATGTATGTGTGTGAAAGAGTTCTTGTAAGCTAGATTTTTGTAAACCATGAATGGTATTTTCTAGTTCAAATACAATTAATGTTGTGTTTCTTGACGTCACTGCCTCTCTCTTGCATGACAAGCATGTCGCACAACTACTCTATTTTTAATTTCATTTTAGTTTCAGATATTAACACACAGAGTATTTTGTTACAGGTAATTATTATACCATCTCAATCTCATCAAAGATATTATTTTCTTTCTGTTTTGAGAGATTTTCTATTTGAATTTTAAAGAAGTACCAACAAATTTAATTCTATCCTTATCCAAAAAAAAAAAAAAATTGTTATCTTGCTATCTATCTATATATATAGATAGATATATAGATGACCACAACATACTTATTGAATTCATCAACAATGGCCAGGAGATCATCGCTTTTAGGTTTTCTTTTTCTGGCTCTCATTTTAGTTAACATTGGCTGCCAGGCACACGATGATATTGATATCTATGAACTGAAGAGGGGAGATTTCTCTGTGAAGATCACAAATTATGGTGCAACTGTGGTCTCTGTAATTCTTCCTGATAAAAATGGTATACCTTAATTATCACACACACAATTTTATTTGATGTTTTTTTTCCTCCAAATGATTGATTTCACAGAATTTATTTTTTGTTAATTTTCAGGGAAATTAGATGATGTTGTTCTCGGATTTGATTCAGTGGAGAACTATAAGGTGTGTATAAATCATTGTTAGGTGTCATTCTCGGTTACTAAAAAAATAATTAAGTTTCATTTTATGGACTCCTATGCACATATCATATTCTAATTGAAGCTCATGTTTTGTTGCAGAATGATTCAACCTATTTTGGAGCAATTGTTGGACGTGTAGCCAATAGAATTGGAGGAGCTCAGTTTTCTTTGAATGGAACCCTTTATCAATTAATAGCTAATGAAGGAAAGAACATACTCCATGGTACATTAACTCAAACCCTAACACAACATTTTGATTTTGATTAAGTCAAAACTGCTAATATAGTTTACTTGTACTGTGAATTCAGGTGGACCAAAGGGTTTTAGTGAGGTTGTGTGGTCTGTGGATGAATTCAAAGAGGATAGTCATGTAAAACTCACCTATCAAAGCTTTGATGGTGAAGAAGGTAATCTATAAGAATCCTAATTTTGGTAATGTGGAGGAATTGTTATGTTTCATTATTACAAATTTATGCTTGAATCTTGTTTTTAGGGTTTCCCGGTGATCTCTCAGTCTCTGTCACATACATGCTGATTGAGACAAACAAATTAGCCCTAAAAATGGAAGCCAAAGCCCTTAACAAGGCTACCCCAGTTAATCTAGCCTCCCACACTTATTGGAATCTTCGTGGCCACAACAGTGGTGATATTCTTTCTCACAACCTCCAAATCTACGGCTCTCAAATAACTCCAGTAGATGATGAACTAATACCTACTGGTAAAATTGTGGAGGTGAAAGGAACGCCGTATGATTTCAAGCAATCTCATGAGATAGGGAGCATGTTCAATGAGCTACCAAATGGATATGACATCAACTATGTGTTAGATGATTTGGACTCAGACCATTTGAAGAAGGCGGCAGTGGTGCACGACAACGTTTCGGGGAGGAAGTTGGAGCTGTGGACGACTGCACCAGGGCTACAATTCTATACAAGTAACAAGTTGGGTACTGTGGAGGGGAAAGGTGGATTCACATACACTAATCATGCAGCAATTTGTTTGGAGACGCAAGGTTTTCCTGATTCAGTCAATCATCCAAATTTTCCATCACAGACTTTGAATCGAGGAGAAACATATGAGCACATTATGGTTTATAGATTCACAGCCAATTAGAGATGGCGAATTTACAAGTTCTAGGATTTTTCGTTTTGTTTTTGATGTTTTTCACCTTAGCATTGCCTGATGAATAAAATGATTGGTTATTGAACAATAATTCTGTTTTCTAGAAAATGTAGATATTTCATTCAGTGATATGCCTCCAAACTTCATATGGACTAAAAAAAGGAACGATATATAGTATTTTTTTATGAATCATATAACTCATACACACATACAACACACTCATACAAATTCACGTAATTGACAAAAGTATACTTACTCGTCTCAGCTGAACGGAACACTAGATGTAGGAATGATACTAGGTATACATCAAGAAATGTTTTCATGATCTATTTTAGTTCCAATGCCACATAAAAATAGTCAGTTTTTAATATATATATTTTTATAAATTTTAAAATGACAATTTTTAAAAAAAGGAGATCTTTTCCGACTTTGATTGTCATTTTGGCAACAAATCACACTGATATGCTATGGAAACTCCTAGTAGCAAACAAAATTCATAAAATTTGATTTTCCTCAAAACGAATCTTAATAGAATTATTGGGTGATAAGTCTTTTATATGGACTTTATATTCCATTTAGTATTTTTAAAAAGTTTGTAGTCCAATACATCATCACCTCAATTATTTGAGGTTTAATTCAATAAGGACAACTTTAAATTTTAACTATATTTAATGACAATTTTATCATACCCTCATTTAAACCTATATTTAATTACAATTTTATCATACCCTCATTTAAACCTGTATTCACTTCTACATATGTCGTTAATTATTGTTCAAGAACCTTGTCGTTGTAAAAGCATTTGGAGTGTAATGTAGAGAGGCATTTTGGTGGGAGGCTTTTGGTTCTAGCATGTGAATTCAGGCCGAAACCTATTCCAGAAACTAGGTTTCCATCCAACACTATAATTCAATTCTACTTGCTTAACAATAGAAGCATACATCATAAGGTACAAATGGTCTTTTCAGATTTGATAAAATTGTATCCAAATTGAAAAATGGGCAAATAGAGTGCTACATTGAAAATGCTGATTGATGTTTAAAAAGGAAAATGTTGATTAATGTATCGAGCACATCGGATAATCATGTTTTATAGGCTTGTGAAAAGCTTGAAAAACTGAGTTCTCAATTTTGAAAAGGTTGGGCAGCCTCTTCTTTAACAGTTTCCACCACCATTTCATAAACTGACATTGCATCAATTCTACGCCATATTTTTCATTTTTATGCCTCTTCAGCAGCAAAAATATCATAGCCACTCATGCAGCCACTGTTGTCAGCGCGGTTGTAATAGACGACTCCCACCATTAGCCTAACCAAAGCTTAAGCATTTGTACCACCACCAAGGCTGAGCAAAATATTAGAATCATTCCAACATTTCATAAACAATGGAACCATTTAAACTATCTCCCTTGTTGAGAAGTTAACTGTCCTTCAGTTTGTCTTTAAAAATGATAGAACATAATAAAACAGCCACCTCATTTGTATTTTAACATAAATTAGAGAACATAATAACTACAGGTTAAGAAATTCTTATGCACGAAGAGAAACACGCTTATATAATGCAACAATTCCTACAAAGGCCTTTTCAGAGTTTCTTGCACAAGATAACTAATAGCGACTAGAAAATTCATTAATAGCCTCATTTTTTAAAGTCCTAATATTCCCTTTGCAATTCATGATAACAACCAACTTCCATAAATGCACCTTAAAGATCAATAGGTTCGCCACTCTCCAATAGTAAAACACTTGCAGAACTAGGATTGCTATAAGCAAATTTCAACAGCAACATGCGAAATCAAATACCCAAACTGAAATAAAGTAATCGTCATCAACAGAATTGGCACTCCTAAACAAAATTAGTAACTATGCAATCTTCCCCCGACTGTAATATTGATTCAAAAAGTAAACCCAAAACTACAATATCAACAAGGACCTGGGACCAATCATAATAAAAAAAACCAAGCTCGCAATCACAAAACTCTCATTGTGAGTGAGGAAAAAGACTAAGAAACCTCACCTGTATTGCTTTGGAAGCGGTCCATCCGGGCACTCCTCCTAAAGCAATTCCCCATTGGAATTCGCCCCAATGAGATTGACCCAAGAGAGAAAAGCCAAAACGCCAATATGGGTTTGTTACAGCTGCACTCAATCTTTTAAAGACGGATCAGCTGTATAACCTATGTCGCCATTTTTTGCGGCTGCTTCTGCTTTGTGTTCTTCCTCTCCGGGGGGAGCGAGAGGAGAACATAAAAGACAGAAAAAAAAATCCTCGATAATATTGAGGCATAAATAGAGAATCTTTATGTTGATTGTAGAGAGACATTGTTACACAAGAATTGAATTTGTTTGTTATGGGGATTTACGGAAGAGAGAATTCTCCATCATGTGAGTCTGTTGTTCGACCGTTGAACTTTAGTTTATTCAATTCGATCCTTCAACTTTTAATTTATGCATTCACATCCTTAAAACTTCTAGTGACTTGGCTAATGGTGCTTACGTGGATAAGTTTTTTCCAAGCTAATATTGCTGACGTGGAATAAGCAAGATTGACCATTTTTTGTATCTCATAAAACGATATGATATAAATTCCAAAATGTGCTGGAGTTAAATAGGCAGGTGTGTAGGCCTCATTTAGATATTGTGCACTTCATACTCTCTAGCTGACACAATGTTCATTTTTTTACTCTTGAGAAGTTGCATGTTTAAGTGAGGGAGACGGAATAAATTTTGAAATAAATAAATCAAGTTAAAGTGGAAAATATCTAAATTTGACTCACATACATCATCCATCTTATTTCGCTCCAACAATATATGAATTATTTAATTTATTTCCTCAATTGGTTCAATACTTTCAAACAAATTATCATATGCAACTGAACAATTTTAGTTTATCATCATGCGTATGTCAAGACTCACCAAAAAACATATAAACTCTTCTGCTTTTTGGTGTGCAAAATTGTTAATTAAGTCGTTGTATTAGCTGCCACGTTTTCTCAATAGACAACATGGGCAAACCGTTCAATCTTTCTTGTGACATAATCGATGGGAGATAGTTTTTTAATTGTTAACTTCAACTTGGATAAACTTCTTTCGTTGGTAGCTACCGTAACTAATATAGTCAATATTACCCTATAAGCTATAAGCATTAGGAAAAGCAAGGTGCAAAATTTTGATATACTCCCACAGTCAAATTGGTTTGCTTAACCTCTCCTATAATGATAATCTAAATAATTGCAATTCAAAAAATAATTTAAGTGCATCAATATCAAAATCATCCCCATATTTCAAAAAATCTTGAAGTGTAGCACAAGAACACTTCAAAATCTCATCATCTGCAATTTTCAACTTGCTCAAATTAAATAAAAACGCAAACAGTGGTGATAAATAGTCTAAAGTTAAAGAACTCATATTGTCTCATTCCCTTGTCACATTGTATGTGTACAATGATATTTCACTGTATGTGTACAATGAAATATGAAAATGAAATATTATAGTGGAATATGATATTCTATTGAAATTATACAATGTAATATCATATTACAATGGAATATTAACAATTGAATGTGATATTTCATTATAAATTTACAATGAAATACGATGTTATAATGGAATGAGATATATGAGTTGTTTAGGGCTAAACTATATAACATTTTCCAAACACAAAAATGTCTTCATATTTTTGAAATTGCTCAAATCTTATCTTGAGTACTGAAGAAAGAGCATTATCAATTATTGACATAAAATAATTGATCAGCCGCTTGTATTGGTTCATCCCTACTATTCGTATAAAAAAACTTTTTTTTTAAGAACACGAGTTTCAGAAAAAAATTGGTTAACCCCCTTTCAAAAGCAGTCTTTTCAACTTCACTCTTTGCAGTTTCAAATTTGATATAGTGAGGTTCCTGATTGGGGAGGCCCTAGGCAGACTCCCCTTGGAGCCAGCACTACCAGCCTATGATTGTGCTACTAAGTACCAATTCCCTCTTTATCCACAAATAATTTTATCTTGTAACTCATTAAGTCTCATGCAAATTGGGCTATTTGCACATCTTTCACCATCGCTAAAACACTATAAATACCCCTTCCTACTAATAGGAGGGACATACTCATTTTGAATACAAACCCACTATATAACCAAGGAATTCTCTCAACCTTTCATCTTGAAACGCTCACCACTTGCTTCATTTAACCTTAAAAACCTTCTGAAATTTTGAATGTATGCGTACACCTTCCCTTTGTTGACGGTTTTCATCATGATTTTTGTTTTTCATCATTCATCAAACTGACTTGATCATCGAAGCCCCAACAATCGACACCCCCAATCTGATCATTGGGTTTCTAACGACCTTGTTGTTTGAAGTGCTTTCAAGACCAACTTTCAGCTCAGCTTTCCAAAATTTATTGGTGGTTCATTGAAGCTCAAGTTAATTTGAGGCCTAGGACAACTCAACAAATGAGATTCAGACATCTACATTGTTTTGCAATCAAACTATTATTAGTTATTTGATCTTGATATAGTAAATATCAAAAAAATCAGAGATGATCCTCCAAAATTAGTATCAGTTTTAATTTAGTTTTGCTTGCCTATTGAGGATTGGTTAATGAATCTTGTGTTGAAACTTTTTTTATTTTTTTATTAGTTGATTAGATTTAATAAAGACAAGAAGCCTAAAGGAACAAGAAGCAGACCCTGCAAAGAAAGAAGCACAACCCTCCAGGAGCTCACTAAGGCTAGCAATGCCTACCCCAACAAACCCAGCCAAAAACTCCAACAACAACAAACTAACATCCCAACAACAGCAATAAAGAGAAAAAGGCTCAGCAGCGCAACAAAGAAAATCAGAGAATAAAAATCAGAGAAATGGAGAGCCCGAATGAGAACCCAACATCAAGTTTCCAAAAGCCAAGCAACGAATAACCCGTTCCAATCAGCCACTGGCTTCGCCAAAGAGTTGGCCACAAAGTTTGATTCTCGCCAAACGTGAGAAAAAGTAATTGGCGATAGAGATTCTGAATGGCATTCGGATATTGCGTTGAAAATTGAAAGGCTCAAGTTCAACTTTGTTATGGTATATTTGTGTAATTTTATCATTTGGGTGATAGTCTTGCGGTAAATATTTATAGGCCGAATTTTAATAACTCAGAAGGTCATGAGTTCAATTTTCACTGGGTGCAATACCTTGATGCCGACTCAAAAGGTCCTTATGGCTAAGGTTTAAGCTCATATCAATTGTACAAATGGTAAACTTCTATAGTGTCATTCTCGGTTATCAGAGACATTTAACCTTAATAATATAATTAGCTTAGCTACTCCAAAATAATGGTGAAAATCAAAGTGAATATTTGTTAAACTGATCACAGGCATTCACCAACCCAGTTTCAAACATATACTCGACAAAGAAGTCGAGATTAAAGCCAACCCCAAGTGATGGACAACCCTAATCCTCAAAGACTAAAGAGGCTCACATCACATATATATGTTTTTCCTTATATATGTGTAAGGCGTGCTCATGTCTAGTGTGAGGTTAAAAGAAAAGAAAAGATATCTGGGTCCATAGTGGATTTTGTAGTGGAAAGTGGAAGGCTTGTGGTGACAAAGCATGGAGGATTAGTTTGCACCAGTATCGAAGGAAAGTGGCTTGAAGTGGTGACAAAGCAGGGGGGACAATTTGCTCCAGATTTTAGGCTTATCTTTAGTGTGTTAGGCGTGCTTTATGGGGGCTTGGTGTTGGGCAGCTCGGTGTCTCGCTTGTTGGGGGTAGTGTCTTTCTTGTTCTAGTTTTCTTTTTTAGTTTTGTTTTTCTCTTGCTTGTTCGGTCTTTGTTGTTGTCTCTCTTTTATTTGTTTGCTGGTTTTTTCTAATTATTGTCACCACGGTATTCCTCCGCCACAAGTGAGGCTATTTAATAAATTTCAGAGGTACCGTCCTCTTTTATCAAAAAAAAAAATATGTGATGCATATTATTGCAATATGCTAATTATATATAAAGCTTATAATGGAGAACAATGTCAATATGCTACTTATCTTCTTGCAGCTTTTTTTTTCCTTAAAATTTTTGGAGTGCGCAAGCCAGGACTATTACCCATACTACCAAAAATTTCATCTGTGTTGAGATGGAGGACCAGTCTATATATATATAGTCTCTCTTACATTTCTTGAAGAATTGCTTAGTATGGACATGTTTCTCTTACACGATTGTAGATCCAGCACAAATTTTAGAATGATTTATGATGTTGAAATTGATGGGTTGAGACATAAAAAGATTTTTTATTATATAATTAAAGATAGTTCAGGACAGCTACGGATTATCTAACAAGTACTAATGAAGTAGCTGCTACATACTTACTTTAGGATCTCTGGGGGACAAAACCCTAGAAATTAATTTTAAGACAGTCTTGCTGTAGTACTGCAAGAGAGCTAGGAAGAGATAAAAAGCATCTATTGCATAAGGAGATTCCTAATAAGAGCAGCTTGGGCAGCGTCGGTTGTTGCCAGTAGTTCAGATAAGCGTTCGCTTAGATCATCGACTTCTCTGTGCAAGCTTCTTATGTAGTTGCAGGTCTCCTGCAACACCTTTGTAGCTGAAACCTACAGCCACCAATATATATTTATAATAATACAAAGGAGCGGCTAAAGCACTCCTCAGGGGATTTCGAATTTGTTGAGGGTTCGAATCCTCCCACACACTAAAGTTTGGAAGAGAGAAGAAGTTCAGATTCAACAAAATGGCCATCAAATTTCGTTCCATATTGAGGCAAAATCTGTGATTTTTCATGACTCTTGTGATCGATTTTCACTTGCATCTATGACTAATTAAGTTCTTGAGGTCAAATTATATATAGTAACTAGTCTGCTGGTCTAAAACCCTAATTTTCGGGGTTCCATATCTTTGTGAGAGTACTAAAGCTAACTGTACTCAAGTGTACTTCTCAAAAAATGAAATTAGAGGAGATGAAAATGTAATGAAACTAAAGAAGCAGCTAGGTTATACCTTGTCAGAGCGCCTGCTGCTGTTGCGAATCTCAGGAAGAAGTTGTTGCAACTTGGAAACGAGTTCATTAATTTGATCATCACTGATATTTCTTGAACTAACTCCTACATCGGGTTGCCTTGATCTTGACCTCCTGCTAGACATATTATAAATTGTAGAGACAGATAATAGGCACAAAAATTGGAAGAAAAAGAACAAGATAGAAACAATGATTTGCAGTGTGACTGTGAGGGACTAGTTATGGGAGGAAGTGATGAGATATGATGGTGTTTTTAAGAGAGAGAGAGAGAGACAGAAGAGAGCACAAGAATACAAATAGTGGTGTTTTGGGGAGTGGAGAAATTTACAAAGACAAATGCATGGGAGAGAGCAGGGGGCTATGCCTCCTTTTATATAAATACTGATTTGTTGTGTAGGAGAGAGAGAGAATAAATAATGATTTGTGAGAGAGAGATGCCATGCTGTTTTCTTTCATCTAATCAAGTCTACTACTCCCACTCACTGAAAATATGTGTTTTTTTTAGCCAGTGAGCGTATGTTAGACTCTATTAACGTAATAACATGTTATTGTATCATCAAATCTTTATTTATGTGAAATAGTTCAGTAGATGAATCCTATAAGAACAAAAGGAGAGGCGACCATTCGTGGTCCGTTTATACTTGGACGCTTAAATCAGTACATATTAATCTTTAGAGGAATGGAGTAATCTAATGATTTCAATAGTAGTGCATAACTTAGGTCAATCTTAGTCTTCTTTATAGAGGGGGGTTGGGTAATGATAAGATAACTCTTTCCTGAGTATGAAGTTAATCGTTCATCTTGAATTGCGATAAGATCAAACTCTCCATTGGGATAAATTCATAACTCTCGATGTAGCCTTCATGAGCGTTTGAAATTTATCCTTTCTCCTTAGCACATTAATTCCCCGATCTGTCTTCACAGGGAACTCAGGTACATAAGTCTTCTTTTTTTTGTGCCACCTGTCATGCTAAATGACCTATTAGAGAGAGGAAAATGAACCACACATATGCACATACAATTTTTTATGGAGAATGTATATAGAAAATTTGTACAACCACACAACTTTTAACTTTCTCTCACCAAAAAATTTAGGTAAAACTCGAAAATAAACCTCTTATTCTCTCTCTCTCAATGTTCACCACACACACCTCTAGAAGTATTTCTCTCTCCTCATAAAAACACTCATAAACCACCACTAACTAATGTTTATAGAAGAATAAAATCTTGGAGTTATGCAATTGAATTTTCAACCTTTAGCACCAAATTTTCTTGATAAAAATCTCACAACTATCTTTCTGCGAAAGCAGACAAAATTAGAGATTAGGGCTACGTGAAGAGGGGGAGTTTGACTGGTCAAAGTTGGCTAAAAAAGCCTAATCAAACATTGCCATGTTCTTCCCGAAACACACCACACGTTGAGTCTCGGATCGAGGTGCAGGCAAGCGTTACACACCGACCTCCGCAATGTACAATGAATTTATTATATATTTTAAAAATACTCTATCCACACATCCAATACATATACATATTTAATCAGTTTATGGTGATATCACTAGCGGTTAAAGTGAAAACCCAATTCAAGATTTTCTGGGGATCAAGTTCGAGAAAAACCAGTTATATATATTTATATATATATTACAACGTTTGGTCTAATCTGCTGTGTACAGGTCCACATAACTTGATCAACATGTAAGAGCAACTCCAACAAGGAGTTGTATATTGGATATGTAAATTCTACTATGCATACTCTAAAAGATGTTTACATATTCATTTACATATTTTGACAAAAACTCATTCCAACAATAAGGTATGAAATGAGTTTTCATATCATTTATCCATATTTTTTAATCATGATCCATGAATATATTAGTTTGGTTTAAAAATTTACTTCACTACTATTGGCTTACAAGGTGGTTAATTTCCCTCCAAAAATATACATACTCTCTCTCTCTCTTGTTCTAGTTCCTAAATTTGGGAATCCATTTTGAGAATGTAAATTTACATTCTCATTTACATACTTTGTTGGAATGAATTTTTGTGAGTTTTAGTATGTAAAATAGTAGTTATAAGTTTTACATCCTCATTTACATACCTTGTTGGAGATGCCCTAATGCTAAATATAAGTACTACATAATGGTTTATATATATATATTAGCTTAGACCCGTACGTTATACAATGCGGGCATCCGTATAGGAGCACCTTTGTATGTATGTATGTATAAATACGTCATTATTTTATCTAACTTTAAGTCGTTAGATCTAAACAAATTGGTGAGATTAAATCTAATTTATAATTTACGGGTTAGAAAAGAGAGTTTATGGAAAAAATATTAGGATTTAGTTTTTAGGATTTAGCTTTAGAGTTTATGTTTAGGATTTAGGATCTAAATTCAATCGATTGGTCAAATTCAACGGCTAAAACTATATGTATTAATTTTAATTAAAATAAAGACATTTTTACTGAAGAATGACTCCTCATTATATATATGAATAACAAACCACATCAAGTTTTCTAAGTAAAATCAATAATTATTGAGACCCTTATATATATATATATATATGTGTATATAAGATTTAATTATTTTTGATGAGCACATGCTTATGATCCGTCCAATGGTTGAAGAGCTGGAGATCCACATCATAAGAAATTTTAAACTTTTAATTGTACTTTGGAGGAGAGAGTAAGTTAGATTCCACCTTAAAACGCCCACAATATTCCAACACAACTAGCTAGAATTCGTACACAATCATGTGTATCATATATATATATATATATCTATAACTATTTAGCATGATTTGATTACATTAACAAACAATATTATTGCAAGTACTGTGAAATAAGATTTTGTATCGAAATAACAGTTGATTGTATCGTAATGTTATCCAACTTGATTGATTCCATTTGAATTATTGCAAAGCTAATTCATATAGTTTCATTAATTTGGACAATTAGTAACATTAACCTCTTGCACCAGAGTCCTGTCGGGTTAAAACTTCGGCTCAAATGTTCGTGTTATGGATGAAAAACAATGCAATTCGATAGAGTATGAAATTCACATCTAACGGTATACGAAAAATTTAACAAAATAAAGTGACACAACGCTCAAATCGTTAAATGATTTTTTTTTTTTTTTTTTTTTGGAATTGCAGGGCTCCAAGATGCTCGTGTTATAGTATGATATCAAGATCATATTTAGATCGAAGATTATTGGTTAGTAAATTAGGGCGCTCAGCGCGCATGTCGGAGCACATGATCTGGATCCAATGGACAGCGTGGACTGTGGTCATTGTCACAAGGAGTACTTCTCATTTCTTTAATTTCTTCAGAGTGATATTCCAGCTTACAATATTGACCAATTTTGTTTAATTTGTTGGGAGTTCAAGGAAGATATGAAGATGATTTTCCTTTCATGGGATCTCTGCAGTAAGAACGTCCTTAGTTTAATTTAAAGAAATACCTATAATTTTAAGTCGGTTGGACATAAAGTTATAAACTAATGACTCAGTTTAAAGTTGATTTAAAATTTAGGGAAAAAAATAAAAAAAATATTGGGAATTTTTAGGTTTAAGTTTCGATTTTAGAGTTTCAAGTTTTAAATTTATGATTACTTTTAAGATTTAATCTCTGCTAAATGATCAGATCTGATGGCTTAAAATTATAAGTAATTTAGATAAAATAATATATGTATATTCATGTCTTGCAATTCTTTAGCTTTCCCATGAACAGGACTGAGGAGGTGTAGAGAGAGATTAACTAAACAGGCTTCTAAACCGTCGAATTTAACCATGCACGAACACCGACTTATATGTCTTGGTTTGTGTTTCTTTAATATTTAAAAAAGGTTCGTGTGGCATAGTAATGCGTATACCCATCACTTGGATTTGTGCACATAGATTTTGATCAACCGACCAAATGTATCTTTATATCGTAACCAGTGATGTCAAATTGTCAAGATCAGCTTAATTAATTAACAATATATACTTCTATGTGTGTGTGTATACAGTGATAGTGAGGTAGTGCCTGAGCTGACGCTGAGAATGGAGGGAGATGATGAAAGGAATGGGGACTATGTAAAATTGAGGGGAGGGAGCGAGGTGGAAGAAGTGGGTTGTGTTAATGAGGTTGGGGAGGGGTCTTCTGGTTCCAAATGGCCGGGTTGCCTTTGGTATTGGCTGAAATTGGTCTTCTTATTCGGGAGTTTGGGGATCTTGGCTGGTGTTTTCCTCAAATGGGTCGGGCCCTATTTCATGGACAAGGTTCGTTTTTGCATGAATCCGGGTAGCTTTCGCGATCAGTTTTATTAGATTGTTATATGATTTGGCGATACATTGAATATGTTGTTAAATAATTAATGGGTTTATTTTCCTGCGAATTTATACTTTTTTTGGGTGTTTGGCATGCGTATGGTTTGCCAGGGTTTCTAATGTTGTTTTGAATTCAAGTGGGACTTTGTCGTGCGCATATCCTTTTAAGGTATTCTGATATTTTTCTCATGGAAAATGTATATGAATAGATTTTTTTTCTTGAAATTTGATTCTACACTTTGATATCTGGGTTGAATTTTGTGTCTTTTTAGTTTTTTTTTTTGGGGTGAATTAGTGTTAATTTCATTTCCCCGTGACATGTAATTATATAGAGTATGTTTCTATTCTACAATTGGTCTTAAACTCTTAATATTTGTGTCTTGTTTGACTTTCCAGGTGCTCATGTTTTCTGTTTGGTTTTTATTTTGGAATGTATTGCTTCCTTTTAATGCCATTGAAGCTATATGATCAGTGTTCCTAAAGTTACTTTCGTTTTCAGGCTTTGTTGAATTGCTATGCTCATGTGAATGTTGTATTGCTATGACTTTTTTTTGTTATAGTCAGAGTGCTTAAAATGTTCTGTTAGTCCCTGATTGCGTCAAATACATTTCTCTTCCCCACACCACCGACCTCAAAGTATCAGTGTGTTCATCTATTAGAGCGTGTGATGAAGAGTTACCGTCAAGTGACTTTAAATGGAATTATACTGGTTATCTTTCTTGCTGTCATGTCTGAAGTGTCTTCTCTTTTATGTTCCTGAAAAGAAATGGAGGTAAGTCTGAGTCAAATGAGATTGCGGCTGAGTGAAATGCAGTCCTCATTCGTTCATAACTTGTCAATAAAATAAACGAGTGGTGTAACTAAAATAGGATATTGGCATTGATGTAGTTTTCAATTTCATTTTGGCCAAAAGAAGAAATTGTAATGGGAATGTGGGCAGGACATTTAATAGTCTTCCCGTACTATGACAATTTACAAGTTTTCTAAATACAAACTTCCTGCTGGTCTTTGCTGTGCATTTCAGAATATGATGTTGGATTAATACTAATGCCTTTGGCAGGTTGCTTGAATTCATTATTGGGTATCTACCTGACTGGAAAAGTGATTTACAATTTGCAGGATATCATCCCAATCATAAATTGGGAGAGAGAAACATTTTGTACTCCAGTGTTGGCGGTTCTGGTCTTTGGCTCTATTTCATTATTCCCCACCCTACTTTTACCGTCTTCACCTTCTATGTGGGTGGCTGGTATGACATTTGGTTATGGCTTTGGATTTCTGCTAATCATAGCAGGGGCGGCTGTAGGCGTATCACTCCCATATTTTATTGGCTCTCTCTTTCTCCATAAACTTCAAGTTTGTACCGAATACCGTTGTGCTATATGTTCATGATTTGCTTAATTGGATCCCTCCTCCTCTGCGGCACCCCCCAAACACCAACACCCACCCCCACCCCCACCCCCACCCCATTCTCTCGTGTGGCATAGTAATGCGTATACCCATCACTTGGATTTGTGCACATAGATTTTGATCAACCGACCAAATGTATCTTTATATCGTAACCAGTGATGTCAAATTGTCAAGATCAGCTTAATTAATTAACAATATATACTTCTATGTGTGTGTGTATACAGTGGCTTAATTAATTAACAATATATATACGCCTAGCCCATGATAAAATACATATAACATCGTCACCTTTGATGAAAAGGCAAAACCCTCTTATCGTATTTCAAAATTAACTTTATTTTATATTTATACTAATTTATCTTATATTATTGACATTTTAAAAATGTATCATTACTTCAATTATTCACGATATTTTAGATTCAAAAGTCTTTATTTTTTATGAATGTGAAGAGATATTTTTCTTTTTATCAAACGTAAGGGTTGATATATATATTTTATTATAATTTTTAACTAAAATAAAGGGCGTTTGCATTTTTACAGATATGAGAGAGATATTTGTATTTTCATTAAACGTAGAAAATGTTATATATACTTTACCCTACACACACGTATAACAAGGCTCCCATACGTAAAAATTACAGGCGTCAACTTTTCAAAGAGTAAAAGGTGAGACTCAAACAATGGATCTCACCCAAAATCACTTTTTGGAACAAGTGTTTGTATAGGCGCTTGAAAATTACGGACGCTCGCACTTGAGCACTACGATAGATATACGAACTTCTAATCTCAGCCATTGATTATTCTGACCATTGGCTGAGATCCAATTAACTTACAAAATCAGAGTTGCAAATCAAACCCATATTTTTCTTCCTCTTTTTTCACCAGAGACCAAGTGCCTCGGGGTAGCTACCAATTAATTACATAAATATTTTCATCCACAGCACTAGCTACAGTGAACTCACCACCGACATGCATTTCGAGGGCCTACACGTTAAGGGATGGGACGTCGTGGATGGAATCATAGATGACATAGATCCAAGGGCCGAGAGAGACGAATGCAGAGCCGATGTGAGGGGGTAGATGGACATTTTGGTGAGGAAAAAGATTCGGGTGGTTGTTTAGCAAGTTGTGTTAAATTACAATTTTGCAATCGACTAGTTGGTCAGATACAATGGCTGAAATTAGAGTCGTAAACTCGAGCAATTTTGTGTATATAATTACCGTGTAAATTTTTTCCATCAAATAATTACGCTTCGGGTTCATAAATCTTAATCATGATTTTATTGGAAAAAAATTCCGCTTCCACGCCTCGAATCCTTAATCTCTTGAGAATCTTGTACCTTCATTAATTAATATTCTAGCACTTTCCTTATTCGTTAATCTTCTCAACTATTCAAAATTTTCGTTACCAACGGCTAAAATCTAGTCAGTTTTCTTTTTCCCTTCTATATGGGCAGATTAGGGTTCAATTTGAATCTTCCATTACAATACATGGTTCCAGTCGAGGTCATTGGACATAATGCTAATTGAATTTCATGTGCCAGATGCCATTATGATGGATTTCTAATAATATGCACTGTGAAGTTTTAGAGACGGCTGGATTTGCCTTATGGACCAATGGCAGATCGAAGAATTGGGATCATTAGAGGCACAAATTTTTATGCGTAGTCTAAGGTTGGTGCCATCGTGATTTTTTTAATTTTTTTTATGTCATAGATTTACAAATATAGACCAAAAATACATTAATAATACTTCAAAATAATAAAAAAAACACAGACTGGGTTGAATTGCTTCGTTGGTCAAAATTGATTTGGTTTAGTATGGATCACTCAATGGACTGAGTGAAATTTTTTGTTTAGTATCAAAACGGGCCGGAGGCCTTTTTTATGCCTGGAACATGTACATCTATCCATAATTAGTGTTAATAAAAAAAATTATTGGATCATTAAGGGCATGTCATAACTCATAAGAGTGCAACGCTATGGACACTTGAACAATAGTTATGACTCGAAGACGAGAACAATGAATCTTATTATATCATTGCCCAAATTTTGAAAATTTCTTTTGGTAATTATTTCTCCTGATTTTGAAAATAGATTATTAAAGATTTTTTTACTTTCCAAAAAAAAAATCGCTCCATCTTCTCTCTTACTTCTAAATTGCGCTGATGTATTTTCTTATATCATCTTAATTTGTTCAAAATATTAATTAGGATTAAGGTTATGAATCTCAAGTACTTTAGTTGATGAGCCAAATTATATGTAATCTCGAATCTCAATTATGAGCCCCATCCCCTTCCCCTTACTAAAAAGAAAGGATTAAAGTTTCATTTATGGCTATCACATAGATAGTTCTCAAGCTAGACATACATACAATTATGAAAAAAAAGTGTATGCTACTTTTTAAGCCCGTTTCATTTATTTGTTTTTGGCAATGTTACATACTTGCATTTTATGATCTTGATTTTACCTCTAATTCGTGTTAAATGTAAATAATCATTAATAATAAATACACATATATGATCATTTGAATCTCCAATCAAGGATGTAGGTAAGATTTGTAATAAGATAGTACTACGAGATATAGGGCAACTCTCTTTGAATTTTTTTTGGCCTATTTATATGTCGTTTGTTAATAGTTGGTCTAGTAAATATATGTGTATTAAAAAAAAAAATCTCGGGATCATGTGCCCCTTATAATATACAGCCTACATCTATGCATCTAACACTTCACATGGATTAGAAGTAAAATAGGGTATGTTCTTTGTTTTATTAGCATCTAACACTTCGCATGGATTGAAAGTAAAATAGGGTATGTGCTTTGTTTTATTAGTCTTTTCTCTTTGTTCATTGATAACTCAACATACGCATGTTACATGGATGGACATGAATATAATTGGGCTAGTTGATAATGAGCCTTTGAAATGGACCTTGCAATGTATTTCAAGTCAATTCAGTTGGGCATATACTTGCTAATGCTTGATTGTATTCTACTACATATCAGCGCATGGGGAAATATTTATATAAAAGCTCAATAATCCGACAACGTTTAATTAATATTTACAATCATATTAGACCACCCACACCAGTTACTGGATGGTCTGCGCTAGTTTAAAGATATATTTTTGTCGTGTGGCTCACTTTTTACCCACATCAGTTACTGCACAGTCATCTCCAAAATCTCGTCTTACAGTAGCGCAAGGACTCGCGCGGCACAGTTTATGTGCGCTTACTTATTTTCTATTAAAAAAATCAACTTATCTTGTTCGATCATCTATTGATCTATGCATATATATTGGACTCCGAACTCTCCATTGCCAAGCTCGACCAGAAGTCCTGCTCAATCATGTTCCAGGTAGTGCTCTATATTTATGGGTTCTATTTTAGGGTTTCTGGGTTCTACTTTCGTCCACAACTCCTTGATCTCCTGCAACTTGTGGTCAAGATTTCATATGGGTATGTGGGTTTTGGTTAATTTTTTTCTTTGATATGGGTATCTGGTTCGGGCGAAGGTGTTTCAGTTTATCAAGAGATCCCTTGTGCATGTTTGAAACAAATGCGCTAGGTGCGTGTCTTCTCTGAGATAAAACGGCATGGACATCTGATGGAGATGTGTTCTCACTCAATCTTCTTTGATATTTTGGTTAAGGTTGCTCTGCATTCTTCCTAATTAAACATCCAACAGTAGGCAGTTTTGCAGCAAGGTTCATAGGCAACGACAGTGAATTTATCTTGCCAAGAATTTGAATAAGCTGGTCTCTATCCTGTACAGATGGATTATTAATGCTTTTCTCCTCATTTTTTTTCCTGTAGTTTCCAAGCTCAAATTTCAGCAAAATATCATAGATATTAAATAATGATACAAGCTACAAGTAGTATTCTATTTTCTACCACAAAATCAACAACAGATTAAGAATAGTCGTTCACATTTGCAAGAAGCATTCATTAGAACCATTCATTATCATCTACATATAAAGAAAAAATTCTCAAACCTGCATGTAAAATTTATCAACCAAACTCAACAATTTCAAACGAAAATTACAACATTTATGAACCCAAAAAAATTTATGAGCTAAACAAAAAACGATTCAAGTATCAATGAAAAATTAGCGTGATATAAACGAAAACAAAACTAGTTCTCATCTAAAAATACATATATTTATCAATGAAATACTTTTTTGCATAGTTACATAAAAATATGGCAAAAATTGAGACGCATATCGCATAAAAATTGACACATCATATCGCATAAAAATCTTTTTAATAAAACTCATTGTCTATAGTTTTTATTGCGTTTTTTCAATTACATTGTTTTTAAAAACAATATAAATTATAGATATGATGTGTAAACTGTCTATCAGAGCTGAAATTTTATTACACTGTGACAGTAGAATTTATTTTGTTATTTTTTGCATTTTTATTGAAATTATGTTGGGTACCCGAACCCGTAATGGTTTAGTATTTAAGACTCTAGAGTTTAACATTTGAGACATTTATGATTTTAGTAGCGAATTCGAGCCTTTTAGGTTATAACATGGAAATCCGATACACGAACCCATTAGGGTTTAGCGAATTCGTTCCTCTTAGTGTTTATAACACTTTATTGTTTAGGTTAAAACATGAAAATTCAATACACGAGACCGTTAGAGTTTAGTGAATTCGTTCCCCTTAGGGTTTAACACTTACTGTTTAGGTTATAGTATAAAATCGATATACGAACCCATATCAATACCTATAAATAAACATTGAAACCTACGTAATCCACATATTAGTAAAAAAAATAATGTAATTAAAACTAACTGAATAAAACCTATCGACAATGGATCTTATTGGATAAATATTTACTTGTTGATTCTGGATATGTAATTATTTTTAAAATATAATACATATTTTAAGAGATAAATTATTTAAAATTTCATTTTATAATTATTATTTTTAATATGTATTGTGAAATTTTAAATAAAATATTTTATTTTTAAAATTTATTAATTTGAGTTGAAAATTTTGAGGATTCAGCACCGGCCCAAATTTTTATCTCCAATTGTCGATGTTTGACCCGGATAAAAACAAATTACACCCTGACTTGCCTGTTCATTTTTGCTCCGACCTCCGAGAATCCCAGAGTATACCGTTAATGGCAGATTGGAAGCAAACAATCTTCACCTTCCCGTCTTTTATATTCCAATTAAATCCGTAATCTACCCTCACTTGCGATTGGAATTCGTCTTCGTTGTCTTGAAAATGGATTCGATCCGAACGCTTCCTCCTCTTTCGAGCCTTTCTTCCTCTCTACTCTCCTTTCTCAACGAGAAGTTCAAAGCCGATGAGGATCTCGCTCAAGCCCCAAACCTTGTCTCTGACCTGCAGACTCAGTGTTGTGACTTGGAGCAGACTCTAATCAACCTTCGGTCGAGCCTCGAATCCCGTCTTCTTTCCTATGCTTCTTTCTCTGATCGCATTGGTGGACTTTTTGGCTCTGTGAATGCCAGGTTGATTGATCTCAGTTCGCTAACTGTAGCTTGCGGTTCTCTGTCAGGTTGATTAAACTTTAAGTAGATATATACATATGTGGGGTAGTAGTTTTCTCAGTTGTTGGTGTGTGTATGTTGCATCTCTTTTTGTACAGATTCGGAGGCTTAATGAAGTGTTTTTTAACATTTTTGTGGACTTTTGTGCCCAGGTGGAGGAGAAATAAATGGGAGGAAGGAGCAGATATTGGGACAGGAGCTTCCTGCCCTGGCGAAGGAGGTAGCAAGGGTGGAGACAGTGCGAGCCTATTCTGGTGAGTTTTTGGTGGTCCTTGGATTGAACGTAGCTAGGCACTAAAATGAATCTTGAAAATGGTAAGGCAAATTTGTCAATTTTGTAATAGGCTTAGGAGATGGTGTGAGAAATGCTGATAGAAATGTGTTTTTGTTCTTGATTGTTTTGGCTTATTTCTAAATTTTTGTTTTGGTCAAAATTAAGGATTAAGGAATGACAAGAGAGGTTCAATGCTCATTTGTTCAGCTGTATGCGTGATAGGAGCAAAGAGAGGACCTGGACCTTAATTATCTGAAAATATGATTTAATAATAGTTGTTAGTTTATGTAGTTTTGAGATATGGAAATGAGTAAAGAAAATTTAATTCATGAAACAATGCAGTGAAAAATAGTGCAAGGGAGAATATTGTGCTCTGGAAATGCTGTGAACACTTGTTATCTTGTTCTTTGGTAGGTAGAGAAAAGATAAATAACTCCCGAGCACAAGGTTCCCGCAGTGGGCGGGGTCGGGGACATGCAAGATGTGCGCACACCGTACCTCATATAATATGTGGGGACATTGTGTTCAGGAATTGAATCTGTGATCTGTGAGTCTTGTTTTATTGTAGATATAATAGAATTATGTAGTTAATATTTTTCTTTTCATCGAGTTAGGAGTTTTTTCTGTTTTGATGTGTCGTCATTTGGAATAGAGGTAGAAGGCTGTTCATTACTTTGAGTGCATGAATGTAGGGTCTAAAGCTTCTGTGCTCCTTGGAGGATACATAGTATTCTCGATGTCATGTTGTCATTATTCTTGCTCTGGGCTAGTTTGTAACTCTGAGTAGTCTTCAGAGAGCTATTTTCGACTGTTGTCCTAGAAGGTAATATTTAATAGAAATATGTTAAGAGCTTTCTTTCGTTCCTTGTTTTTTCCTGTCTCTCCTTTCCACTTCTATATGAATTGGATGACAGCATTTCCAACAATAGATCGCAATGAGTCTTCTCAGAACAAATACGGATATTTGACTACTTATTTTGTTTTGAAGCATGAATATGAATATATAAAAATGTCCCTCCCATAACATATATGTATATATAATAATTCTAGAGAAACCTTGTTTAGCATAAGGCACGAAGGGGTTGCACCCTTTTACCATCAAATACACAAGAGATATTGTTACACTCAAAAGAGAATAACCGTTTAATCTTCGTTACTCATGTACCAATGAGATTAAGTATTTAGCCATGAGTCCCATTATATTGATATTGAGGGTTCCTGTCCTTCAAAGGTCTTTTTTGTTTCACTTCTTCCAAACAAAATTATAAATACCCAAGGGCAGCGATGCCCCTAAAACCATTTCAGCCCGGTTGTTCATGGTTAAACTTCCATGCACCTGTCTTATCTTTCACTATTACCATTCATGATATACCCATTTTTCAGGGTTTTTTTTTTTTTAATGTGCATTGACTAGTTTGAATGGCAAACATGCAAAGTGGTATTTGGGTAGTTGTGTTTGATTTGGGTGCAACTCCCTTCTTTTGATTGATAGTTATTCTTTGATCTTGCTACAGATTTTTTTCCTTGAAAACTTTTCTACAATAAGTCCCCGACCCTTTTCTCCATAAACTTTACCCCAATGCAACACTCGAATAACTTATGGGAACCTTACTCATGCCATCCTAGAATTTTCGCTAGCAGATTTATATTCTTAATAGTTTCATGAAAATGGAGTCATTCATGTTTTTCACCTTGAGGCCTATCGCCGCTTTAAAGGAAAGAAGAATACTGAATACCCTGCGTATTTAGAATTTGTTAAAGTTCCATCACATAGAACAAAATAGTCTCACCCACAAAGGGAATATGTTACGCTATTTTTCTACTCTAAACTACATTCCATTTGTTTACTCAAAATTTATTCCGCACCTTCCCTACCAAAACAAACATGAAAGGAATCAAAGTATCCTATAGTCTTAAAGCTCTTGTCCAGAAACATCTCAAGCATCTCGATTTCTTGTTCGCTTGCTCTGATGCTCCCAATTCCCTTTCCATACATGAAATAGAGAAGAGAGATTGGATTCAAGAATGTCATGGTGAGACCTCCTTACCCCGGGGCTTTATCAACTTTGTAATCCGATATGTGAGCCCTAGTCTTAACTTCCACAGAGTATTTGTGTCCACTGTCCACGTAGCTAGTTCCCTTTAATTTCTAGATCAAACCAACAATAGGTCTCCTATGGTAGATTCTCAAAAAGATTCTGATACCACTCACAAACTTCTGTTTTCCACTCCTCTTTCTCTTGTAATACCTTTGAGAGATTACCAATACATATGTTCTGGGTGTTTAAACACTCGAGTTCCTTCACTATTCTTATACGTCAAATTCTGAGTTCAATTTTAGTTGCAAGTATTCAATCCCTTAAAACTAACACTAAAGACCCAAGCATTTAGTTCTGTTTCTTTTGTCCTCGTGAACATTCTAGCTTGTACGAATACTATCATCTCGAGAAAGATGATGCTGGTGGTATATTAATTAAATTAGGTAATACACCGGATCAAGTGATTACACAGTGTGGTAGTCTCTACTTGCTACTCTCTAATGTCTAAAATGTGAATCATTAAATAATTATCATATTGGTAATAGCGAATGTAGCACCTAATTTAAAGGGGGAACCGATGTGAGTTTGCATGCTTATTTGTATGGAAGCCTCATTTTGAGAGGCAAAACAGAGACTCAATGTTACACATGTCCCACATCGGAAAGATGATAATGTGAAGTGTTATTTATAAGGAGGGTCAATGTCATTCCTTAACATGTCCAATAGGTTTTCACATGATAGAGATGGTCCTTGATTATGGAGGCTCATTGGACTACAGGCAATTCATGGGTGTGCCCATGGATATGGGTTGGTACTGTTGGACTATTAGGGTCGGGTATGGGTATGGGCTCTCTTGCATCCATGAAACACTGGCTTGGGAGGGGTCTTTATCAATGGTATCGGAGCATGTCGATCTCCCTACTGTAGGCTTGTGTGTGGCCCCTCATCCAACTTGTCTGAATCGGGACGCCTCTGCGTGAAGGGCTACCTGTGGATCCTGGAATTGGGTCGGAAGGGTTTGTAAATATCATTTGACTTGGTATTTGCATAGTGTGCCAACATGGGCGTTGACTTGGTAAGAACAAGAGATTGTTACACACATCCCACATTGGAAAGATGGGATGTGAAGTGCTATTTATAAGGAGGGTCAATGTCACTACTTAACATGTCCAATGAGTTTTCACATGATAGGGATGAGCCTTGCTTGTGGGGGCCTGTTGGACTACAACTAGTTCATGGTGCACCCATGGATGTGGACTGGGCCTATTGGACTGTTAAGGTGGGATATGGCTCTGGGCTCTCCAATGTTTGTGAAACACTAGCTTGGGTGGGGTCCCTATCACACAACAAACCATTAATTATTGATCTCTGACAACACATTTAAAAGTGTGTTCTAGTGTAGTCAGATGGAGAAGTGGCATCATATGTCCAAGAAAGCAAGAGGATTAAAAATATTTGTTGCCATGTCTAGCAGAAAGGTTGAGACTCTTCTAGAAGTCCCAAATCACGCATTCTCATCAACTTGTTTCTAAGGCTCTGCATTTTAGCCTTTTCATCAACAGTTCTTCAAATGACACTGTTTTTTCATTGCAATAACATTATAAGGCTGAAGTGTCCTTTATCGATTGGCGAGGTTCCCGAAGCAGATTGGTCGATATAAAATATCACAAGTAAACCTGCAATATCAAATACTAACGGGTCTTACCCAATCGCAAGTGTACGTGTCGTGGGACAGTATAAAAGAGAGTGAGGTCGAATCCACAGGGACTGTATTAATCACCAAATAAACAAAATAGCAATAATAATGTAGAAAATTCAGATTGCAATAAATAAGTAAAATATGCTAAAATTGGATAAATAAATATGGAGGAGATCTAGCTTGGGTTGGTGTTGTTCTTCTACTGTCACTCAATCACACAACTTAATGTGCAATCACACAATTTAAAGGTTTACCGTTGTCAATTAGAAGACCTTGGTCCGGCTCTCCTAATTATGACTTTCCTAAGCAACGAATTTGGCTTTGGTCCAGCCCAAAATCTTTTCTTACCGTAGGGGTCTTGGTTGGTGTACCCTAAGATTTCCCTAAGACAAGCATATGAACGAGAAAGTCGACAATCGCACAACCTTAAGCGTTGGTGTACCACCTAATCAATTGTGTTCACAATTCCCAAATCTGGATCCTATGCAGATTCTTGTTACTTCGTCAAACACCGGGTATGGGTCAGCCGAATGTATTCAACTAACAGTTCTTATCATCATGATGTTGATCAGGCAAACACAATAATAAGAAATCAACATTAAATTCAGAGAATCAATGGATTAAACCTGGTGTAATTGTCATTTAGATTGTGCAATGAGTTGTGGTAGAAGAAACTAACCAAACCAAACTAAATAGAAATTTAGTTACACATGTTCATGATTGAATTGCATAAATAAACTAGAATTTTCAGTTGGGGAAGAAGAATTGCTCAATTGGAATGACTCCTCTTCCTTTTGCTGCCTCCTCCCTCTTCTGTAGTGCTGTGGCGTCCAATCCCTCTTTCTGGTCGAGTTTTTAGTAT
This sequence comes from Euonymus europaeus, assembly GCA_963580455.1. Lineage (NCBI taxonomy): Eukaryota > Viridiplantae > Streptophyta > Magnoliopsida > Celastrales > Celastraceae > Euonymus > Euonymus europaeus. Next base: position 25,069,062 of record OY756957.1, on the reverse strand, counting down.
TTAAAACCCTACTTGCCACATCAGCCCTTAAAATTACGTCACTGGCCCGATAAAATCTGCTGCCGCAAACAGGTCGCACTTTGGTTGCAATGTGTTCACAATCAGGTTGCACTGTTTGCCCAGAAAACTCTTTAAATCACCCATATTCCAGCCAGCTATCACCTGCTCAATAAAATACCAATTAAGTAGTAATTGGACTTAAAAGATCATAATTAATATCCCTAAAGATCAGAAATACAGGTGCATTTTTGCACCTATCACAGATCATAGTTGTTTATTAGCTATATCCACCTAAATTTACTCTTAATTCATGGGGTTTAAACCGAGATTTTCTCACCCATCAGGTATCGTATGTCTGTCTTACATCGACATATAGGCTTCTTTTGGTCTTGTGATGAATTATGAATGCTTCTTTTTAAACTTAAGAAAGTTTTCTCATTCATATGGTATTGATAATTATCGTTTGGGTCTGCTACAACCTGCTATAATGGACTGATAAGGCTTAACGCCATTGACATTTAGAGTTTATGCAATGAGAAGAATAATTACCTGCAATAGAAATGCAGCAGCTAGGAAGCACGGACACGGACACAAGTGTCAGACACGACATTGCACGGTTACACCGACACGACAATTCTCAAAATTATAAGGACAGAACATGCCAAATAAATATTTAATAAATATATTTATATTTATTCATATAAATATCAAATTACAAATCAAAGTACTATAATATCATAACAATCAAAAATAATTGTTTATGCATCTAAATTGGCATCTTTTCTAAATTTTCCTCAATATTCTCAATCCTTCCATCATCAATTTTTATGACCTAGTGAATCTAAGTATGTAGTCAATCTTATCCCATAATAAATCATTTAAAATCTTCTCTTTAAATTTTCACTTAATAGAAATTCAACTTAAAGTTGACAATTTAAACGAAAGGAAGTGTCGAACACGTGTGCACTACGTGTCCGACAATATTTTTTAATTTAAAATTGAACTTTTTTTGCATGACATAGTGACAAGTATCCGACACGTGTCGGGCAAGTGTCGCGTCCCGCAAGTGTTGGACACTTGCATTCGCTATCAAAGCAAGTGTCCGTGCTTCCCAGTCAGAGCAGTGAGGATGATAGCATATTTGAGCAGTAGAATATTGATTCTAGGATCCAAGGAGATGGAAATTTGAGGTCCTGTACTTTTATCACATGCAAAGAAGAATCAAAGATGCTACAGACTTCAAAATTGTATATTTAGAGGCCCCTTCTGGAACACTAAAATCCTAGTCACTCAGCTAACATGAAATAAATAAATCACAATCAATTTCTTTAAAACATCAAGTACTAACTACAAACTGAAATGAAGCAAGAGAAATAAAAGAAATTATATCAATAGTACACAGAAAATCTGCTACAGTCAAATGAGGGAAGTACAAAGCTATTTTATACATGGTGGTGCTAAATATCCCTAAGAAAAACACCCCTAAAACATCCATAATACATGTGGCACCCATCATCCTCAAGATTTGGCTCCATTTTCAAATTTGGAAATTCAAAATCATGGGCATCACTCACTTGGGACACTTAGGGAATAGGGATGCTTACTCTTAAGGGATATTTAATATTTTTTATTTATATATTCTCCAGCTAGGTATTAAGGAAACTGCTTTGAAGCTCTGGCACAAAAGTAACTTCCAGTAGGGCTTCATCAACTTTTGATGCTCTCATTTGTTTCTCAATGATAAGAGAGGTGTAGCATAGGGAACTAACTTAAGCAAAAAGCTAATCGCACCGAACTCTATGGTGGTTGAATGATTTGGGAGTGAGAAAGTTAGGAAGAACTAATTCATGCTGTGATATGGCTCTTGCATATAATCTCATTATTCGTTTCAAAATAAAAAGTTCATGTGCTTTATCAACTAAGTTGATCTATTGATATCTTTGTTGTTGCAGCAGCTGTTGCTGTTGTTTTTCATTCTTTAATTTTATTTTATTTTTTTGAAGAGAAAATTATGGATTGATTGAGATACTACTCAAATCTGGGTTTATCACTTTTCGTGCTTGGTTGTGAATTGAGGTGTTCGAGTTTCCTAGCAAATGTGCGTGCACATATTTGCATATGCATCTGTCTTAGTTGTCTTTTCTTTTTCTTTTTTTAATTACAGATTTTTATCTTTCCTAGCAAATAGTTCTCATCTAAGTTTCTGGCTCCCTTTACATTAGTATAGTCACATTCTTTAATATATTTTCAAGTATCTTTTTATGTTGCGCAGAGACAGCATTGAAGCTTGACGCTTTGGTCGGTGATATTGAAGATGGTGTATCTGCTATTATCAACAAAAACCGTAAGAAAAATGCTTCCCCACAAAATTCAGATGTAAGCAGTTCTTGTTTTTTATTAAAAACTTTGCTTATGTTGTGAAATTTTTATCATCATTCATATTTCTATTTTGAATACTCCATTATTGCAGGGAATGCGTCTGCTTGTGATAAAAGCACTTAAAAATGTGGAAGACATTTTAACTTCAGTAACAAATATCCGCCCCAAGTGGTTACATCTTGTGTCAGCAGTTGATGACAGAGTAGATCGAGCTTTGGCCATTTTAAGGCCTCATGCAATTGCAGATCATCGGGCCCTTCTTGCTTCTCTTGGATGGCCACCGCCACTATCTGCTTTGACTTCCATAGATCCAGATCCAAGAAAAACTACAGACGTTCCTAATTGTCTTTTCACAATGCAAGGGGACCTTGAGCACCAATACTGTGAAAACTTCCTTGCCTTGTGTAACCTGCAGGAGTTGCAGAGACAGAGAAAATCTCGGCAGCTTGAGGGCAAAAATAGGGAAATAGCTTTGCACCAACCACTTTGGGCAATCGAAGAGCTTGTAAATCCTATATCAGTTGCATCCCAACGACATTTTTCAAGGTGGATTGAGAAGCCTGAATTCATTTTTGCTCTTGTATATAAGATTACCAGGGATTATGTTGACTCTATGGATGAACTACTGCAGCCACTGGTTGATGAAGCAATGCTTACCGGGTACAGTTGTAGAGAAGAATGGATTTCAGCAATGGTAACCTCCTTGTATACCTACTTGGCAAAAGAGATATTCCCTACTTACGTTGATCAGTTGGGAGAAGAAAGTGACGCAGGTGCTCGATCACAGGCTAGAATTTCATGGCTTCATCTTGTTGACTTGATGATTGCTTTTGATAAACGAATTCACTCTCTAGCATCGCATTCTGGAATCTTGAATTCTATTCAGGAAGACGGGAACTTGCAGAAGATTTCATCTTTGTCAGTCTTTTGTGATCGACCCGACTGGCTTGAATTATGGGCGGAGATAGAGCTTTGTGACACACTTGAGAAGCTCAAGCCGGAGACAGATAATGAAAGAAATTGGACAATTAAAGTTCCTGAGACACTTCTTTTATCTGGCCCTGAAGATTACAAATCTCCTGCCATTTCTAGTTCCTTCCTTCGGCGTCTATCATTAGTAGTTGAACGCTGTAAAATATTGCCCACCATTTCTTTGAGGTCGAGTTTTCTCAAATTAGTTGGAGTGCCTATCGTACAAAAGTTTTTGGATTGCTTGCTTTCAAGATGCCAGGAAGCCGAAGGACTGACTGCCTTAACAGATAATGATGCTTTGATTAAAGTTGCGAACTCCATTAATGCTGCACGATATTTTGGTTCTGTCTTGAAGGAATGGTCTGAGGATGTGTTCTTCCTTGAGATGGGACTGGATCAGGCAGATCAACTTGGATTGTCTTTTAGTGATAATGGTGATATTGAAGAATCAATTGGTGGATCTGATTGCGGTATTTTTGAGAAGGATATCAGAAAGTTGGAGGATTTTCAGAAAGAGTGGGTTAAGAAGATATCAACAGTTGTGTTGAGGGGATTTGATGCTCGCTGTCGAGATTATATAAAAAACAAGAGGCAGTGGCAAGAAAATAGTGAAGATGGTTGGACAGTGTCAAAGTCTCTTGTAGAGGCTCTAGATTATATGCAAGGAAAACTATCTATTTTAGAAGAACAATTGAATGGGATAGACTTTGTTGGGTCCTGGAGAAGCGTAGCTGCTAGCATGGATCGGCTGATTTTTAATGGCATTCTCATGAGTAGCGTCAAATTTTACGATGATGGTGTTGAGAGGTTTGGTAGGGACTTGGAGGTTTTATTTGGTGTATTTGGAGCTTGGTGTCTGAGGCCTGAAGGTTTCTTTCCCAAAGTGAGCGAGGGCTTGAAGCTGTTGAAGATGGGGAAGAAGCAACTTCAAGATTGTTTGGTAGGAGGTGAGAAATGGATGTTGGAGAAAGGACTTCGGCATTTGACTGTAATCGAGGCTGAAAAGATAGTGAATAGTAGAGTATTCATGAGTTGAAGGTTTCCAAAATAAATTTACTTTTCTTTTTCTTAGCATTACGATCAGAGGTACTGCAGACTTGGACATAAAAGAGAGATTTAAGGTCAGTAACAACGCTCGTGCATTTGCTGGAATTTTTTTTCCTTCTCTTCTTGGTTGTATATGATTCTTAAACTGTTGAACTGACCCGTAGATCTCTGGAAAACATACAACAGGAACGTGACATTTTTTCATTTATACTGTGGATAATTATATTCTAGCAGTAAAATTTGATTTTAATAAGATTACTCCATGTACAACTTAGAAAGGCTTCGTATCTGATCTTGTAGATACATTGTTGGAAATTTCTACGTTTCTTTTTCCCTTTGTCTCATTTCAATTGCTTAGTGTTGAGGGATTAGCAGGGAAATGGAATCATCGATTCATCAATACTTAACTGGTGATTGTACTGGCCTTACCGGGAGTAGTTCTACTGAGCAAGAAAAGATGCTTCATTGCATCCAGAGTGTGTTGAACCTGGCTGGCTGGCTCTGACTGCAAATATTAGCGGTCTGGGTTTCTACTGAATCGATGAATGTGTCCTATCATGTTACGGCTGCAATGGTCCATACAGTTTGAGATTATGCCTTGCTTGTTATTAAAGCTCTGAACAGTGATGAAAGTGATATCTCTGAAGTGGGATTGTGTATTGCAAATGCTAAGCAAGTTCTAGGCAATCTCTCTTCAGTGCATTGTATTCATGTTAAAAGGACTGGAAATCAGGCTGCTGACACTCTTGCAAAACATGCAGTAGAATGTATGGCATGTCTAAGTTCAGGTACTGATTTTAGTTAAGTCGTGTTGCGGATGCCTACATGTGTAAGCAATTGCGGGAATTTAGGAGCCAAATTGAGAGGTTGGTGAATGGGGCCAAAATACCAAATGATTGGGTGTGCGTGATGGATGGAGGAACTCTTTCTATTTTACAGATTCTTATGTTCGCATCTAACGATGTAGAAATAATCTGTCAAAGTGATACGTCAAAAAATATGGCAGAGTCTTGAGGTGTCGAATCGTTCGATGTGGTAGACTATCAAATATTGCAGAGTCCTGGGGTGTCAAATTATTCGATGTGGCAGACTATCGAAAATTGCAGTGCCCTGGATCCGTGCGTGAGACGTTCATGTCTAGCATAGCAACCTGAGAATTCAGACAGCGAGGGACACGGCCATAGAAAAACTGTGCTAGAAATTGCTATACAGATAAGGTATCAGGTAGGTAATATATGCACATCTGCATCTAAGAGTAGGCACCTTGTGGTTACGTTCGGAAGTTGACAAAGCGGTAGTATTACTTTATTTGCCAAAATCCCCTACTTCAATTGTTGGCCCACTACCTTCCAATCGGGAGACCAAATGGGTCCTAATGAGCTCAGTTTATTGGATCTTCGACGAGTAGTGTGGTTGCTATCGTTGTTATCTAACTAATTTTTGTCTCTTTGTTTTTTTTTTGGGTTATTTACGGTACAAATTTATATTTTGGACTCATATTAGGTTTGTATGTTAGAAATTTTTCACCTCACAATATAATATGTTGTAAATACTAAATGAGCTATCACAAGAATATTATTCCAAGTGATACTGAAACCAAGACTTTTTTAATTTATACGATTTGACCTCGGAGAGACACTGCTATCTCAATTTTTTAATCCATACGATTTAACCTCGGAGAGGCATTGCTATCACACCTTCCGAGTCCAACTCATACGTTTCTTTAACACTCCATCCTTCCCTATATATAAGCTGCGGCTCCTTCAACTAGTCCAACCTCCCCAGTAATCTTGCATTGTCAGTCCCATGAAAAAAGAAAAAACAGAGAGCCCAAGCAATGTCAAGCAGAAGATCAAGAGCTCCAAAACTCACCGGCGACAACGATGTTAATGATCTCATCGTGAAATTACAGGCATTGCTATCACAGCTTAATCAAAACAACCCAATCTCAGTGGTATCTTCCATTTTTGCTCTAGCCCATATACATCCATCTTTCTTCATAACTTCAACCAAGTAACTACTTAACTAGATTAGGCTACAATGCATGACTGAATGCTAACTCGGGTTTTGTGGTCGGTTGCAGGTAGCAGCATCAAGTGTAATGAAGGAAGCATGCAGTTGTATTAAGAGACTACACAAAGAGATAGATGATCTGAGTGAAACACTATCTTCTCAAGCACTTGATAATAAATCACAGTGTTGATGTGTAGAGTTAGAACTTGAATTCTGCAATCTGAAGGATTCATCTCAACCAACTCGGTCACCTTGATGGTTTTAACATTTAATTGTGGTTTCAACTTTAAATCAAGGATATAAAATAATGTTTTTAAAAATATTATCTTATAAAGAATGGTTGATTTTCCACCCAACCTTTATTGTTCAACTCTTGAAGATGGTATATGAAATGAAAGTTAAGAGTCACAATTTCAAAGATATTATTCTTTAATACACAAGAATCACAAGATTGATGATGATTTTTTAGAACTAGCTGTAATTACGGCCCAAATCAATCCCAAATCATTTTTTTTAGTTTTAATTTGTTAATAGAATTTTCGAGTTAAAATTTAGTATTCAGAGTTTCAAGGTTTAGAGTTTAGGAATCAAAATTTAGAGTTTAGAATATAATTTAGGATTTAGAGTTTAGAATTTGAGGTTTAGTGTTTTTTTTAAACGATTCAGGATTTATGGTTTTTTTTCCAAAATCAACCATATTATTATACTATTATCATCACCAAAATACTCAATTGTATTAAAAAACAAAAAAAACCATGATTTAGAGAGATTTTGGGGTAATTACAGCCTCTATGCCTAATAAACTTGTATGTGTTTATTTATTTACTATTAGGCTTGAGTTTGTGTTCAATAAGAGGTTATACAAAGTATTGGGCTTGGGCTTGGGCTTGGGCCGATTGATAAAATAAAAGGATAACGAAATGGTGGGTTGGGTTGGAGATGGATAAGCAATACAATAATTTTTTTTGTCATGGGAGTCCATATCACATAATTTGTATGAAAATCATTGAAATGTTCGGGTCCGTTTGGATGAGAGTATATTTCATAGAGTATACTCTCTCGTAAAGCGTAAAAGTTAAGAGTGTCTGAGAATATGAGTGACAGAACAAACAGGATGTTCATATTATTCTACAAAATAAGATGAATTACCTTTTTTTTTGTTACCTATGAAAAATGACCAAGGTGATGATAAATAACAACACTTGACTAATAATGGTCTTGAAAATCTTCTCCTTAACATACTCATCTACTAAATCAAACTAATTAGTATTTAATAGTATTGTAAATGGTCTCGCTGAATGAAGGTTTTTCAAGGTAGGAGTCCTATTTCTTTTGTACTTTTCATTCCTTTAGGTGTTTAATCACTAGAGGGTTCTAGAGATGGTGCTTCTGGGTGATATAGTCAAGTTGTGAATTTCTATGCGGCCAAACGACACAGGAAGGTCCTAATTTTGATTCTCACTATGAACAATAACTTTGTGATCACATGTTGAGTTTGACCTAACTTATATTATTGTCATGTGAAAATTTTCTTTGCGCATGGCCTGACGGGCCAAATATAGATACATATTCAATGTTTAAATGATGAATGATATCATTATCTCAATTATCCCTTTTTTTTCTATGCCATAATCCACCAACCAAATGCACTAATTTGGTAAAAGAAAAAAACTTAAAAAGCATAATTGGTGGTTTCCAAATGAGACCAAGAAGAGGAATAAAAAACCTCAAGCACGACAATTTGATTTTTTTTTTTTTTTTAAGAAACGGCCTCAAGCGGCCTTGGCTTGTATATCACACATCACATCTATAAAATTACAAAAAATAAAAGAAAACAAAATCAAAATCGAATATAGAAATTTAAAAGATGGAAAATTTTCGTACAGTGAGGGCCGGTGCCACCCACCCATTGTGTTTTCAAGTCTCGCTATCGCCCATTCATTTCTTATTTCCGTTGCTGGTTTAATTTTATCTTTTAAAAAAACATTGCGCTCTTTAAAATTCTCACTTTCGAAATCATATTCATCCCGTTTTACATTGAAAATCTTCAAGAATTCGTGGTGTTCGATCGAAAAGTGAGAAATGGCGAGCAATATAGGAATGATGGACAGTGCCTACTTCGTTGGTAGGAATGAGATTTTGACTTGGATCAATAACAGGCTCCAGCTTAATCTTTCCCGTGTTGAAGAGGTGCTTTTCTTGCTTGATTGGGCCTTTTTTCTCTCTTTAAACTTGTGGGTTTTTGATATTCTTCGCTGAATGTTTATGGGTGTAGATTGTTCTTTTGCTTTGTTGTAGGATCTTGTTAAATTTGTGTGGTGATTGGAGGATAAGTGAGGATGCCAGAAATTTCTTTGCAATGTGTTATTTTCCCCTAAAAATCGTTTCTTTCTGGACACTATTTTATTTTCTTTATTTTTTCCAGCCTAAACTGTGTGTTGAGGGGAATGCTTTGCTTCTGCAATTGGGTTTCTCATATGAAGCGGTTTAGAAGTTCTTTTGATTCACCCAATTAGTGTTTCTTCTTGGACCCTTGGCGTTCTTGCTTGTTAAATGGCCGCCCTTGTTGGTTGATTGGATTTTTTTGGTTAATTCTATTTGCCTATACTGTGTTAATTCTATAAAATAAATGTGACACAGAGGTATTCTTCAAGTAAAATTGAATTGTATCAGGCTTTCCCTTCTAACAATAGAAAGTCTTATGGTACAGTGTAGAGGACATATTGTTGATTGGTTGAAGAATATCATGGTGCAACTATATTGCAAACTGCATTTCTAATTTATTGACCTGCAAAGAATTTATTCAGCAATAATTTTGCGTGTGGATAGGCATGAATTTTAGAATTTTAGGAGAAAGAGCTGATGTTGAAATATTTTTTTGACCTTGCTAATGCCTGGAAGTGTGTGTTATCATATCATTGGGATATAAGTTTCAGATAAGCATGTTGAGTTTTGGCCACGGAGCTTGAATTTGTCACAATCATTGCTCGCTTTCATAACTTATGTTTATTTGTTTTTGTTCCAGCTACCGATATTATTTAGTCAGTAAATTATGCTAGTTTACTAGCATTGACAGTTTTGGTTTTGAATGTGAAAGAAGTCACTGCATGCTTTATTATCCTTTTCTTATTGACGAGTTTCAAGCTACTTGTTCCAGGCGGCCTCTGGTGCGGTGCAATGTCAGATGATGGACATGACTTATCCAGGAGTTGTTCCAATGCAGAAGGTAATGCTGTTCCTGTAAATTTACTATTTATCTCTGCTCTTTTTTTCTTCAATTTTGTGTGTCTGCACATGGAGTCGTGGTAAACTTTATGGACTTTAATTTTCTATATTACAGGTGAATTTTGATGCAAAATCAGAATATGATATGATTCAAAATTACAAGGTTCTGCAGGATGTATTCAACAAATTGAAAATTGAAAAGGTAATTCCATTTTCATCTACACTCAGAAAGAGTAAGGATTGCATTATATTTTCCTTTCTTTTTCTTATCTCTTCTTTTTTCATTTTGTTTAAGTTGAATGGTAGAACACTCGGTTCTTTTTATCTCTTAAATGGGATTAAGCTGTCCTGTGAGATATTTTCATGTAATCAAGTCCATGTAAATTGAACTCCTTATCTCTTAAATTGATGGCAAAGGTTTCATTTACTGCCAAATAGACAACAAGAACTTATGGATAGTCAACAAGCATGAAAGAATAGAAAGCTCTACTTAAGGGGGGAGTCATTGTATTAGGATATAAAAAAAATTCTTATGCTCATATATCTAGGAAGTAAAACTATGGAATCATAAAAGCTAATAGAAGCAGTATCTATTTATAGTTTGATGCTAATGGTTCAATATATATAAGCTTGTTGGCCAAAATTTTATACCGGCTAATACTTAGGAAAGGAAGCTGAATCACCAGGATGGTTTGGCTTAGCAATGCGGCAGTATGTTAACTCCTTGTGTCAGCATTCTGTTGTAGGATATGATTGGAGGTAGCCTTGAGATGAACTATGGTGTGAAAAATCTATGCCTTAGAAGCTAACTATGAATTTAGAACAGTGATGGTGAGCTTACTTTATCATGGTAGTAATGGATTATACCTGCAATAGACTTCACCCTTAACTTTTTTCTGGCTGGTGGCAGCATATTGAAGTCAACAAGCTTGTAAAAGGCCGACCCCTGGACAACTTAGAGTTCTTACAATGGCTGAAACGCTACTGTGATTCTGTAAATGGTGGCATAATGAATGAGTATGGAACTGTCTTTAGAATTATCCCTCTTCTGCTTTTGTAATTTCATTATGATTACAATAGTATTTTCTTAATTACTGATTGGATGCATGTTTTCTGTTTCTTGTAGAAATTACAACCCTGTTGAAAGAAGAAGTAAGGGTGGAAAGGATCGAAGCTCCAAGGGTTCTCAAAAGATCACAAAATCGCTGCAAGCAAACAATATGCATGTTTCTGGATCTGGTGAGACGGTTGGTTTTAGTAGACCTTATGATAAGCTTGCACATGCAGGTTCTTTGTTCTTTTTCTACATATATTTGATGCTGAGTGTTGCAGGTCCCAAACAAGCAAAGACTGGTGCCGGAGGTGGTGTGGCTAATTATTCTCGAGAGATTCAGGCTTTGTCCACGGAGGTATTTGACTGTGGTTCTCCTTTTATGATTGAATACCTGTCGTTCTTTCAAGAGACCTTAGAAAGACCTTAGCGTCTATTTGATTGAGACTTGAGAGTATATCTGACAGAGTATATAAGCTGGTGTAGAGAGTAGTATAAGTTGTACAAACGCTTAACCAAATAGGCACTTAGTGTTCATAGTCTATAACCTATTTATATATCATTAAACAGTGTATACTGCATGTTGGATGAATGTAGTCATAGGCACATAGTGCTAATGAAGTAATTGAAACAGTCTATACTGCATAGTCCATCTACAAAACTGAGCAAAATGAAACAGTTTTCAGCCCTAGATTCAGTAAACGAAGTGTGTGTTATTTGTTCCTGTAATGAGAAAATGTATTGTTTAGTTTGTTGCATCTAGTGTTTTTTAGTACAAGATTTTGTGTCGTTACAACTTTTTTATGTGCACTGGTGGGGTACAGGTTACAGATCTCAAGCTCTCTGTGGATGTTTTAGAAAAAGAAAGAGATTTCTATTTCGCAAAATTACGGGATATAGAAATACTTTGTCAGACTCCTGAATTGGAGGATCTCCCGGTAAGAGAATACATGATGACTTCTTTGAAAAAACAATTCACTATTTGCCCACGTTTTGGTTGCAATATTTTGGCTTCCTGTAATTTTATGTTTAGACTTTGGATATATTGTTCTTCTGCACTGGTTCCTTTTCTTTTAAGACTCATATTTTCTGTGTGATATACAACTATAAGGTAATAACTATAATTCTGGCTTCTTTTATGCATGATTTCCCTTCTTTTACATCTGCCCAAACACTTGAGGGTAAATGTATGTATCATATTTTATGAGATGTAAACTTGATGTTTTGAATTTGACATTGAGGTGATAGAGTTTGCACTTAGAAAAGGGGTCTTTCAACATGTTAAAATAAATCACATTATTATGTCTAATATTATATTGGTGGAAGAAAAAACAACAATCTTATGTCAACTATTATATTGTTGTTACCATGTGGAAGTTTTTCTGCACCAAATTGATCATTCTTTTACTGCATGATAATTTCTGAGTTTAATGTGTTATCATCTGTAGAACCATTACATCTCTCCTGATCTTTTCCTCCACTCATCAATTGAGATTCTAAGTCCTGGTGTAGGTGCAATTGTATGCAGTTTCCTTGGTTTTGAACAAGTTTTCAAATCAAAACCGTGGCCTAAATTACCCATCAAAAAGAAACTTGGTATCAAGAAAATTGAGATGTAAACTATTCCAGTTAAAAGGCCCAACATTATAATGATTGGCATTCTGAATGTAAATCATGTAACTCAGGGATAAAGTTACCATATTTTCTCTGCTTCAGACTTGCGCACAGCGCCGTCTTATGTGCTTTGCTGGCAAAACTCTTTTTTTTCTTCTGATAATCCAACTTATATTTATCTGCACACTTTCTTGAAATATGTTGCTTCAATTTCCGGTTTGAATAGAAGTTTTTTTATAACCTAGCCCCATCAGTCGTGAATAACAACATAAACATGATGTGTGGTTTAGATGGTCTTCTATAGATTTGCATTTTGTTCTACGCAGGTGGCTGTGGCAATAAAGAAAATATTATATGCTGATGCAAAGGAATCTGCACTCTTAGAGGCTCAGGAATATCTGTCTCAAAATTTGAATGCTGATGAGGTTGAAGCAGAAGATGAACCCTAAGTCCTCATGCATGCCACAAATCTGCTTATGCTAGACAATTTCCCCTATGCTCAAGACGCTGAGAATTGCAATTGGTGTAAAAGTTGGCACTTTCTTCTTTTCTTTTTTCTTTTTTATTATGCAGTGGATGAGTTCTTGTGAAGCAGAACTTTTGAATAGTTCACTAATGATTAAGAATTGCTCCTTGTGGTAAATTTATTGGTTTGTTCTCATGTTATTCCAGATGAAGTCTTTGAGCTATTTTACTAGTATATACAAGCAATTTTATTATAGTGGGATGCGTACTATTATAATGAAATACGTTATTTCACTGTGTTAGAATCTGTTATTCCATTGTGATAATACAATGGAATAACGTATAAAATATTTCATTGTAATAATACAATGGAATAACAGATTCTAGTACAGTGGAATATGTATTATTACAATGGAATACGTTATTTCATTGTAATAAAATCTGTTATTTCATTGTAATAATACAATGAAATAAAATATGGAATCCCATGAGATATATATCATTTTTCATTCAAGTATCTAACCACCATGATCTGCTCTGATATCAGTAAATTTTTTGTTTTTGTTTTTCCTTTTTATCTGAATCCATTGTGCAAATTAATATGGAAATCTGTCTATTATTTTATTTTTTGAAATAGTGTTTCAATCTGGGTACTGAATATTTACATTAATGAGTTATGTAGGAAAATAAATTCATATAATATTTACTGTAAGTTTGATTTCTCTTTTATGATGTTCATCGTCTTATTCAGAGAATCCTCACTTCTGAACAGAGAAATGCCATAATAAAAACAACCTCAGAATCAAACAACCAAGAAAACCAAGGTTGCAAGGAACAAAATGAAAAAATCACTAGAAACATAGAAATAATAAGAACAAAAACAAAAGGGAAAATAAAAGAAAGAGGGAACAGATCAAGCAAACAAACTCGATCTTAGATGACTTAATCTTGGCAATCCGATCATATCTGTTTTGATACAACCCAGAGGCTGATTCGGGCAATCGTTAACGGAAGAAAAACACCAATGGGTATGATCAACCCCCAATATATTAGCAAGGCCATCTGCTAATGCACACCAGACAAGATTATAACACGACTCATTTACACAAGACTTGCTAAATATAAGAGCAAAATGCAGATGCTAACAATGTGTAACTGCACATCATTTGTCCTTGGACAAAAAGGTGCAGTGCCACATTCAGAGAAAAACGTGGTGCAATAAAAACAATGCACATGGTAGAAAATTGAGCAACCATAATTACAGATTATTATATGTAAACAGTTAGTATTTCTTCATCTTCACAACAAAAACGAAAGCTTCCACATCCAGGAAAACCACAGCACTACTAATTAACTCTACCAACAACAAACTATTTTCTTATCCACAGCATCATGATAGGGCATAGACGATCATCGTCTACATTGGTTCAATATCAGTAGTCATACATTGTAGAACCACCACTCCTTCTCGACTTATCAGTCTGCAGAACGATAAACAAATGTTAATCCTGTATCAAAAGCCACAACCAACATTGATAAATAAGCAAGGCACAATTGGGGCATTGCACACTACCAGATCAATGCATCAGCAATTTTGACCAAATATTCTACCTAAGCTGGTAAGTGGTAACTCACCCTGTTAATGAGTTTTTCAAAAGCGTCTGGGCCATTCTCTTCAATGTATTTTTCAGCTGCAGTTAGGATGTCATCTTTTTTGCTGAATGCATCCTTCTTCCTTGGAACATACCATATGTTAACACTCTGGCCGTTGACAAAAAGGGGTCTCACATAATGCTCATAAACATATGCAGCACCACTGAAGTACGGGATCACCAACCAGCATGTCAATATCAGTTTTGCATATGGCCATATTGGGATCCTTCAAAGAAGGTTTGAAAATTTTAGCAAAGATTAGCAATTATTGGACTTACCATAAGCAAAGCAAAATGAAAAGCAGAATATAACAATACAACATTTGTTAATCAGCGCAGCAGTACAGAGCAAAACCAAACATTTTTATGAAGCAGTCGCGTTAGCAATAACTCACAAACTCCTGATTGAATTGTTGAAATAACATATATCATCCTTCTTACATCATAGAAAATTCTAATATGAGAAAAGTGGAGTAAAGGCATATCCGTGTCCTGGAGAAATCAGAGATGAGCATAAGAAATTGACATTTGTACAATCCATTTGTTCATTTCACATTTACATCTCACAATTATATCATCCACAACAGTAAAAACTGCATTGAGAAAGCGCCTAATATAAGAAAAATGACTCCCCAAATTTCCTTTATTGCCAAGTGTGTCTCACTCAAGAATTAAAATGCTAGAAAAATAAACTAAATTATAGGAGCTGCATGAAATATATTATAGATTGTTGTCATTTAACCTATATTTTGGGAATAACCAAAACCATGAAATTTGGATTCATTCTTTAAGAAAAATTGCACTTGAGAGTACCCAAAATTACTGAAAGCTAGAGAAAAAATAAAATAAAATTAAGAGTTAAGTGAAAAGAACGTGAATATTGCTAATGTTTCTAGCATGCCACAATATGTTTTCAAAAAGGAAAATGGTAAAGCAAGTGCAAATTAAGAAAAAGTAAATGTCAAGAAATAAGGAAGTAATATAAATGAACAACAATCTTACCATTCAATGAGTTTAGCAAAGGTGAGTTCAAAGAGTGTAATCATTGAATAGAGAACCCAATAAGTAAGCCATTGTTGATCATCTACAGGAGATTTGGACTCAATTGCCCGGATTGATGCATACCTGCCAAAATATCAGAACCACAAAAACAAGGCATTAAATTAAAAAAAAAATTATACACACAAACCAATCAATAAAATGCCAAAAGAGAACCCAAACAACTAAAGAAAGGAAAGAAATTAAAATCATCAAAACCCACTTACAGAGGATAAAGAAGACTGACCACAGGCCTGCAAGTCACACAGAGACCAATATTAATTTCTTTCTATGATTGCTCAAACTAAACCGAGTGAACTTAACGAGGGATATAATTACTTTCGGCTTTTGAGTTCCACTAATCTCTATAATGCCTTGTTTGAGAAAGCACAAAAGTTAGATTCTACCTTGGTTCTTCTACACAAAATTGGTGAAACTTGACAAAATTGAAGCGGAGCAGAACTCCATTTTGACTAAAGGTCTAATCTTTCACTGAGTGATTCCACTAGTTTTACAGGGGAGTCGAGAGAAACTTACATGGCAAGAACATCGAAGTTTTTCAAGAGCACCTTGAGGAAGCTTCCACTACCAGATCCCATTGCTGGACGCTGATCCGAACGGCTCTCAACACAATGTGATTTCCTGCTTGTTCCAGTTCCCAAACTGGGTCAATCTTGAACACAAAGTAGGGTTTCGATTTTTTATGGTTTTGCTGCGTAATCTGATTTCGTGCTGCACAGACGAGCAGACAAGTGTGTCAGTGAAGAACACTAGAAAGTTGGAACCATTAAATAAAGGATTTTTTATTACATATTGAAGGTTAATTGAGTAATAATTGAGTCATTCGGATACATTTTCATATAATATATAAAAGAGTGTTGATGAAATTCACATCAAAATAATCTCAATTAAAAAATAAAATGAATAAATATTGATATAACAATATTAAATATGTCCATGAAATGCAGCAAAATTATTAAATAATTTTTCGAGCCAAAAGCAAACAAAAGTGGGAATGGAAATCCTTATTCAGTGCTTCGCAGGCCTACGTGGTCTCTCACCATGATTCACTTCTGAGTTCTGGCTAATGTTAGAGCTACGGGGTCCACCACCAGTCTAGTAAAGTTCACTCACATGATTCACTTCTCGCTAATTTTAGAGCTAGCGGGTCCACCACCAGTCTAACAAAAGACTAAAGTTCTCTTACCATGATTCACTTGTTGCTAATTTCAGAGCTAGCGGGTGCGGGTCAGGGTCCACCACCAGTCTAATAAAAGACTAAAGTAGGTGGGTGGTTGCAACCAAAACCGGATCGGTCATGAACTCAAAAATTTACCGGTTCATGTTTTAATGGTTCAACCAGGACTGTATTGGATTTCAACCAATTCAATACAATAATAATTAAATATAAATAATAATTAAAATTATTGTACTTCATAATACCCAAAATAATTTAAAAATGTATGAACAAATACTACCTCCATCCTTATTTATTTGATCAGATCATTTCTTTTTTCACACAAATTAAAAAAATTAATTAATATCATTAAAATTATAAATTCAATTAATTTCCTTCTTAATATACTCTATATTCAGATTACCATACTCACGCCCTATTATTGCTATAATTTAACGTCATTTATTGATAAATATGTATAATAAATAAGGTTAGATTAGTAAACTAATCATTTTTATTTATTTTCAATAAAAAAGTGAGTTATAATTTGAGACAAACCAAAATAAAAATGCAAGCTATCAAACAAGAACATAGGGAATATATATTAGTGGAAGTTTTGGTATTGGTCATTGGAGGAAAGTCGTATATGATATTAAGTGTAGGTACAATTCATTGTCCACAATCCGCCCTGCACTCCCATAGGCCCGCCTCGCACTTCAATGCAAGTCATTTGCCTCATCCACGAGGCGCCCACCCCGAATCAATTAAATTTTAAAATTTTGAAAACTTTTTTTTTGGTAGAATTGAACTAATTACCTCTCATTTATAGTTAAACATTATAACCAACTAAGTTACTTTTCTCTTGTTAAAATCAACACTTTTAATTGTATGTATCATATTTCATTAGAGTTGCCTTACAAATTAAAATTCATATATGGTTGATATAGATGTAGACATATACTAGAATGTGTGAGTGTATATATAATATTATATTTTATTGAACCCGGTTGTACTTTTGAACCTTAAAACAAAGAATTTTATGATTCGATGACCGGTCCGATTTTCAAAACCTTGGTAACAATATGAATGGATTCAAAACTAAGAGTTTAGAGTTTATCAATATTAATGAAAAAAATTGATAATTTAGGTATATATATTACGTAGTATTGGGTAACTAATAAGGCCGATTATGGGACAGATCCGTCACCACCCCGCATGCAGGTTGAGTTTTTTTGCCCCATCCTCGTCCGTCCCAATGTCAGATCGGGGAAAATCTACACGAGATTGAGCAGGGCAGGTCAAAATTGTCATCCCTAACAACGTGTTCCCAGCCAGGTAATAGAATCATAGGATAATTACAATCAATTTTAATAAATTCAATATTTGAAAAAATATATACAATATATATTGTTTCCGTATACATTTCAATATATATATATTTGTTGGTCGTTAAAATATTTTTTAAAACATACAAAAGCATTTTTTTTATTATTCTTAGCATAAATACAAATTAAAATTTTACTAAAAAGTCATACAACCCTACTGTGTTACATGCCTAACATGTGTATTATTCTAGATCCAATTTTTTGTAAATAATCCTACCATGCAACTGGAATTAATTTTCATACAAAATGACCATTAGATCTAAACACACATGCTTGCATCAAAGAGAGTTACAAATCTAGTACCAACTTCTTTTTTTATCGAAGTCCAATGAGCTATCCATCGTGAACTCACCAATGGATCTTGAATATACGAATGGATCACAAACCTACCTTTTGTTTGATCTCAACGAATGGATCATGAACCTCCAATTGATTGAACAATGAGCGGATCACAAACCACCAATTGAGAAAACAACTAATGTATCACCAAGAACGACAAAAATAATGATCGATTCATGTCAATGACCAGTCCACATCTCTTCCCAGACAGTAGGGAAATTTCCCCATTTCCAATTCATAAAATTAGTACTTTCAAGCATACCAAGAAAATTTTGCTCCTCATTTTGTGTTAATAAACAATTTACATAATTTTGATCGGGCGCCCTTAGATACCGTTACCCAAAAAATGTAATAACTCCTCTAGAAAATTGCCTTAGAATAGCAATTGTGATACTCTCGCTGATTTGTACGTACTTGATCGTCCAAAAAATCTACCGGTGTCCCGTACACAAGGGTTCTAATTGTCATGATAATCTTTTGAAAGAAAGAGAGCCCTATAACTCTAGTTGCATTTCATCTCTAGACAAAATATGTGTCAATGGCAACTACAACATTGGCAATGTGAAGAAAAAGATTTCTATTCATTCGAAATTTTTTTCTATAAAGACATTCATGGTAAATCAAATCTTGTTTAAAGTAGTCATTCCACAGTCTAAAATAGTCATATACATGAGTGCGATAGAACTATTTTATTGCCTAGAATGAAACCACAATGGTCACTTCATCTTCTTCCACTTGTTTATTGATTATCTATCTCTCTTGCAAAAAAAAGCTGCTCCAACTTATCTTTAGAGTAAGAATCGAAAGCAAGGAATTCTCTAAAATCTCAAAACTAGAAGTTGGATGATCTATGAAATGAAAGATGTTTTAGAATCAATTTTTTGTGAGTGAATGGCTTGATAAAATGAATGAATAGCCCAAAATATTTATAGAAATAAAATATAAGAATAAATAAAATGAAAACTCATTTGCACACTCATTGTAGGAGTGCACTACATCCAAAATATGCAAATAAATTTGTATTTCTCTCCTCAAGTATGCATAACTCATTTTGTAGTCTTCTCTATTGAAGAATTGGTCTAAGGAATGAGAAGTTATGAGTTGGAACCTAGAGGCTACAAATCACATGTTCGTCTGCATCCACTCGTTATATTATCATCTAGTAAAAATCAAATCCCGAAGCCAAAAATCTGATCTCATCTCACCCATGCCAGGAAAGTTCGAGATGTAGATTCCATTACCTTGTACCTAGCTAGGTATATTTTATCACATATATTTAATGCAAGTGTTAAAAGAAGAGGCTCCATGTCACAGGTTCTTTCGTCTGCTAAATTAGTGAGTCCATGACAAAAAAATAAAAATAAATCATGAAATGACGGTCGACAAAGAAGAGGAAGTGCAGTTACTAATTACTGAACATGAAACATTTTTTGAAATTACAAGTTATCAGTGACTTGGTCTCCAGAACTAGCAACACAGCTGTTAATATGTTGAAATTCTTTTCCAGCGCTCGGTTGATCCCCGAGAAATCGTTGAGGCCATGAATCTGTTGGGTCTGGGTACCTGGCATGTGGTTTGCTCACATGTGAGGTGGGCGTAGAGGCAGTGAAGGATGGGAGTTCAGGACGAAGGGGAACGACAAGGACGGCAGGAGGTTGTGGCAACCCAGGTTTCATAGTTGGTAAACCGATACAGTCTCCTGGGAATTGCGGTCTCAGTTCTGGTTGTTGATATTCAAGTGGTATATTCAAATTAGAATTAAATTGCACCACTCTTGCTTCTACCTCTGTCTGCAGTTTCTCAATCTGACTTTCAAGTGCCGAGTTATCCTCCTTCAGCTCCTCCTTCTCAACAGTCACCTGTTGTTCCAATATTCAAAAGAGTCTGTATCACTAAAACAGGTGATGCAAAGGTAAACAGACACGAATTGTTCATAGTTCTCAATTCTCATATGTCCAGAGAAACGAGAACTCAAGGAAACCAACAAAAGTAAATCTGTCTCTTTGACCTCGTGATATAAATATAATGCTCCCATGGTAGAGATAAATTGGCTGGGGTAAATGCTTTAGCTGCTAGACCCTGTTTGAGTTGACACACCAAGAAAGAACCAGCGGTATTTTTTATCTTGGGGTGAAGGGGCCACTTCAAGTGTCCAATGTTTACTTGTGCGAAGCACAGGGTTTCCCTCAGTTTTTGGGGGAGAGATTAAAGAAGAAAAAAAATGCTCCCATCAACAACAGGATAATGCTATTTGCATAGGTTTATGTAAGTGCACACAATTAAGGGCCTTACATAGTTAGATTCAGACATAAGTGATGCATTCTCCTTTCTCAGGCACTCGACCTGATCAAACAAGTCCTTTAGAAGTCGAGTCGCTTCACATATTATAGAGGCCTTCCCATTGTTTGGCTGAGTCAGTTCTGCACAGGCAAATACCTAAACTAAGATCCTGAAAATAGCCAGCCTAGCAAACTTCAAGATCAGGGATGGACACAAAAAAAGACGAGAATTACCAAGAGTACCAGCCAGATCAAGAAAGATATCATTCAAATGCTCCCGTTTCAATTTCTCTCTCTCAGCTTTATGAATTCTTTTGGGCACTTTCCCTTTGTTCTTTCTACGACAAGACCTACAAGACAAAACCTATCAGAAATAAAATCTAGCACGTCATGAATACTGTATACATATATCCACTTAAACCTTCCATCATTTGATAAAGATATACTCCATTATTTTTGAGAGCTGGAACCAGAATCTAAATTTATTAAATCCAATTGTAACCTATGATGAATGTAATAATGTAAAGGTAAAAGGTAAACAACTCTCATGCACAGGGCTCCCGCAATAGACAAGGTCGGGGACAGACAAGATGTACGCAAACCTTACTCTTATTAGTGTAATCATGTACAAGGAATAATCTAAATTGAGATTCTTTACAAACAACAGAGAAATCAATCAACATAATACACTACGAAACTTAATATCAACAGAAGGTTACCAGCCGGTAATCAAAGGTGTAACTGAGGAGCGCACACACAGAGAAGAAAAGGTAAAGCGAAAAAACAGCTTAAAATTGTTAACCTAACGGCTGAAATGGCCCCTCATTAGAAGGTTAGTTGAAAAATTAAAAAAAAACCACCTTTGTAAGATATAGTTCCCATTATAGTCAATAAATATAAAATAGTTTTCGAAAGTGTGTTAGTAACCCCAAAATAAGGTGAAAATATGAACTTAAAAACTTACTAGCGAACACAATAACCTTGGCCAGTCAAACATCCTCCAAGACATCATCAACCTCCCAAAAAATCAAACTGAGAATATAGCTATTTGAAAATTAAGACAATGTCTTGAACATTTGAATAGAGAAGAGGAATAGCCAAACTAGAATTGAATGCAAAGTTAAGGCACATAAATGTTGTTCAAAAGATTTTGTCTCAAAAACACATTACGGATTCCTACCATCACAGTATCACCTTCGAATAATTGAAGATTTATGGTCAATCCAACATTAAGAATTTCCAAAGACACCCTTAATAGAACACATTTAGCATTATGCAAGTGTTCTATCGGATAATTTCATTTTTACTGTCATCATATGTATTTTATGGGATTTATAAAGGCAAAAAACTCCAAGTCCAAAATCTTGATTTGAAATCCAAAACCAACTCAATATTGGAAAAAATCCAAAAAAATGAACAAAAATTTAAGGTTATCTAATACCAACTTACCAGTTACCAGCTATGAACAGATAGAGAGAGTTGTGTTCTTACAATATTAAGTTGGATAGAGCCAAATAGCTAATAAAAAAGACAGACAGACTTCAGAATAAGCAAACCAAAATGTAGAACTTCACATGGTGATAGTATTCCAAATCCATCAATTTTCAAGTTTAAAAAGTAATTCAGTAAAAGCAATATGTGAAGGAATCTAATGGAGCTAAAGGACATAAATCCAACAGTAGGGATTCAAACACTAACCTGTCTTCAGATACATCCTCTGAAACATTGCCCTCATCGATTGGACTGGGAGGATCTTCCGAACCCATTCTAGAATATATATAGATGGATTAAATTTCCATACAAAATACTCCGAATACCATTTCAGATTTCTTATGCAATGAAACCAGAAATGCTGTCAACTATAAATCAATCCACAGACTAAAATTAAAATTAATTCCCTGAAAAAATTAAATGCTAACCTCAGAAAGATTTGAAGAAAATGATTCGATCCCAAATCGAAGTGCCAGTGCTAAAAGACAAAGCGGAGCGAAACGATCAGATATTGAGGATTTGAAGAGATTATTGGGTGTCTGATTGCCGGACAAAACCTGTCAATCCTGTAAGGGGAGGGCAAGCGTGGCGGGAGACTCGAGTACACACGAAGGCGCGTGGTGGCCACTTACTTCTCGACGGATTGGATATGGACACGTGAGCCTCAAACGTGCTCCTTTTTGTTATTGCTTTTCTTCATTTATGGCTTTTCTTAAGAATTATTTACATTTTAGAATTCAGAATCAACATATTTAATTGATGATAATTAAATTGGACAAATATATTGTGTCTGAACTCGAATTTGAACAAAATTTATATTCAACCTTAATTTCATTCGAATCAAACAAATTCGGCCGATTAAATCGAATTGAGTTTTGTCACTCCTAAGTCGTCTCTTGGAGTTGTGCAATTCAATAATATTAGCACCAGGCAGTCATTAATATAACCCTGTTGAAATTAATGAAATAATATTAATTCACAACTGGTTGTTGCATTTGAGAAATTTGAATTGAAAATACCTATTTTTATTATCAATTGTTAGGGGTGGCAAAAATCGTGTTTGGGTCGAAAAATATAGGGTGTCTATGAGAAATTTGCATGTCCGAACTAGAATTGATTTAGATTTTTGGGCTTCTTAATTAGCCATACCTGAATTGATTTAAATTCAAACAATAATTCGATCTAGGTTACGGTCCGGACAATTAATTCGGGGAAGTTTTTATGTTTGGATATGAACCCGATTTTAGATCAGAAAATTCTTTGTATTTGAACGCAAATTTCAGAAAAATAACTTATATCCAAACTTAATTAAATTCGAATCGAAATAAATCATTCATTTGGGTCGGACATAATTTTACCACCCCTATCAAATACTCATGTATTATCACTAGGGATGTTCACGAGCCAAGCCGAACTTCTGAATGTTTAGGCTCGGCTTGGCAGGAAAATCTCGCTTGAGCCCGGTCCGTTTCAGTATTCATGAGCTCTCGCTCGAGCTCGGCTCGTTAAAAATGTAGATATGTATTTATAATTTATGGACTATATATTTATATTATAATATATATTATAATTCATAACTAACCGACTCGTGAGTCCAATAATACAAGTCTCGAATTCGAGCTCGTTTAATAAACGAGCCTATACATGTGTTCGAGCTCGAACCATAATGAACTCGAGCCTAACCTTATCAAGCTCGAACCCGAATAGAAAGATAATGGCTCGGCTCATCAACAGCCCTAATTATCACCAAATCATTCATGAATTTAAATCATCTTATTAGTTCTAATACTTCGCATCAGCATATTAACATGGTATATCTTGACCATCAAATAATTAATCCATGGAGCCGTCTCCTTGTCATGATTGAGACGTCAGCTTTCTTATTTTTTGTTGCAAAAATAATTATAACAAATTTAAAGAAATTATGAAAACGTACATGGATTGAGGACAACAACAGGAGTTGACGTTTCTCCGCGAGCGTGTGGCATCCACGCTTAGGCATACGTAATACGTATTCGATAGACCTAACCAAGGGGTATGGGCACACGTGTAAATATGTATGGACTATGAAGAGTATTTTCCTACGATAGTGCTGACTATCCTAACATTTTTAATCTTATCGGCCACACACCACAAGTTTTAGGAGAAATTCAAGCTTTAAAATGCAAATTCAATAACATCTAGCATTTTCGATTTTCATGTGCTACCTTTTTTTTTTAAGGCAATTAAGGAAGAAAGTCGGGGGTTTGGGCTCTAATTTTAACTATATTTTTTTCTTTGTAAAATATGTTAAATCATATTTTAAATTGTGTTAATGAGTAATTTGGTGTTACACAATATTATAATATAATATATTACGAAAATAAAATTTTCAATCTTAAATTTTAAACTATAAATATCAAAAACCAAAACTAAACCCCTAAATTTTAAACTCTAAATTCAAAATCCTAAACATAACTGTCGCAATCAGAGTCATGACGCGGACCAACGCTTTGAAAGAAAAGAAAAATGTAAATAAGCCGTCATAAATTATAGTGCAATTGGATACTAAAATGTAAGGTTCACAACCCAAAGAAAAAGGGTAAGGAGATCTATTAAGTGTGAGGAAAGTGTTAGACACCCCACGACTCCCTAATCGATTACCTGATTGATTTTCATGCTTTTTCTTAGAAAATATTTTGTATGTCTAAATTTGTTTTAATGAATTTTTCATATGCCCAAAAAAAAAAATTATTGGCAAATGGGTGAAAGAAATTCCATTAGTTTTGAAAAAATGATAAACTAATTTATTCAAGTGATACCATAAATAAAACCTTTTGGACGGAGTTGAATACTTTCAAGTCCTCTCCCTAATCGATTTTAAATACAATATCCAAATAAATTGAATCTTTGCCATTTATTCCTTTTTATTTTTAAAAATTCTTTTTAGATGAAATTTACTCCCTAAAATGGAACGTTTCAAAAAATCAACACTTTGAAATTGTCTTGCGTCCATTTGAAGAGTCTAAACTGTGTTTTTTTCTTAAAAAAATAGTTATAACGTGATTTTTTTTGACGGGTTAAGTATAAAAACTTTATCAACCGTATGATTTTGATTCTTTTTGGAAATTATTAAACACACACTAAAACAATTAGGGAATTAAATCCTAGACATGCATACTATTTTAACTAATATTTACACTTCTTTCCACTATTTTATATTATACTATTACAAATTTTGGACCAAATATCTAAAAAAAGAAAATACAACCCTAATCTAATTCAAAATTACCCCATACAAGTCTAAAGCCTAAAAATAAATAAGAAAACCCAAAAAAAAGTTTAACAAACTAAATAAAATTAAAACAATACAACAATTTAATGATCCATACAAACACAAGAAAATACCCAAACAAAACATATGTCTAACAAACTACCCAAAAGCTCAACACCACCATTCCAAGAATCCGCCCCATCAGATATGTACATAGCACTCAGCCCATGCTTTGGCAAGTAAACCTTCGGCCTATTAATAGTACGTAAACTCAACCATAACTATATGACATATAACTGGCCTGATAACAAAAAGAACAACAATATGCCCCGGACAGAAACTAAACACCCGACCCATTATATCAAACATGAAGCCTATAATTTATTAATATCAAATTAATACGGCCCAAACAAATAGAACCTGGCTCATCTCATAGAACATGACTCATTATTATTTCGGTATATTTGGATAATAGTATGTTTTATAAAATATAAATTATCGTAAAACATAAAAATTGAGAGTATGAATAAGATATTTGGATGAGTGTTTATTTCATAGAATATAAACTATCGTAAAATGTAAAAATTGAGAATATATGAGAATATAGATGACATAATATAAGCTAGCGTATGCGCTGACACTGCTAATACCAGTCACCTTCTTCCCATGCCTTTCGATATGTGACTGCTGGTTCCGACTCACTTTTCTTTCGATCCCTCGCTGCCTGTTGCGTCTCCTATTTCCTTTCTCTGGTTTCCTTCTCTAGGATCTAACCCCTCAAGAAAATCTCTCAGTTTCTCTCTAAAAATCCTCTAAAGAATAAAAAATCCTCCCCTGAAACCTCTCCGTTTCCCTCCCCTTTGTGGACCGTGTCATCTTCTTGCCCATTCTGTGCTTTAATTATTGAGCTAAATCTGTCCAGAACATGATATTGAATTAAATCTTTCCATTACATGAAACTAGACATACACACACGCATGAACTTCTCTCTATCACAGTAGCATAAATGTGTGTAGTTCATGACTTTTGATCTTTAGCTAACTAGATACTACACTCAATCATACAAGAATCAGCATATGTGTATATATACCCTTTAAATATAAAGAAAACATACCACTTGTAGAAGAACTCCCAGCAACACTAGAAGTTGATACCAAAGCCATGTATGCGTTCCTCCAATTTATGCTCCAGCAAGATCAAAAACAAAACCAGCAAAATCAAGGAACAAAACAAACGAGCAAAACAGTGAAGATAAAGTAGAAAACGTAGAAGAGAAGGAGATGTGCTTCACTTTTCCAAGAGGTAAGATATTTTTCCCCACACCTACCAACACATGCCAAATTGGTATGTATACCATACTTGTAAAGTGAAGGCCCAATGCTTACTTGTATTGGGCTTAAGCATGAAAACCCAATAGCATTGTTTTGTTTTGGCTATCCATAAACATTAGTCACTAAGATTAGCTCATTTCCATAATCTAGAATAATTTGAGTCTAATCACTTCTTTATACATCATAGATTGTCTACTTAAATGAGCAATACATAGATTAACTAGATCACGTTAGTCCATTTGATAATTTAATCCAACAATAATTGTTCTCGACTATTTTCTCACCAGCCTCTCTTGGGATAAATGCTCTCCATACCAGCCCTTATCTCCACCATAACGTTCTTCTACCACTGCTCTGCTTAGCTTTACCCCTCTCCACTGCCCATCTTCCTTTCTTGTTTGTTCTGTACCGGCGGTGTACCCCCACTTTCAATACAAAACCAAAACCCTTTCTTTATCTTTGACTTATTCTTCCCTCTCTCTCCACGTCCCTTTCCCTAATAATTTCTCCAAAAAAATTTCTTCATTCTTTTTCTTTTTGGTTATATGTTGCCACCTCTCTAGATCTTTCTGGGCTATGACTTTTGGCCAATTTGAATGAGCGATGGACCATTTTCTTTTGTAGGAGTAGATTATGAACTTGAACTTGTTTTTAGGTGATGTACTTGGGTTTGGCATGTGTGGCTTAAATTTGTGGGTTTAAGTTTTGGGTCTTGAGTTTGGCTAGAAACTTTTTTGGTAGGAATTTGGACCACATGAGTTTGAGTTTAAATTTGGGTTGCATCTTTATTTATTTTTATTTTCATTTATTTTCATTTTTTATTATTAATTTTAAAACAAAAATATAAGCCCGGACAAAAAAAGGTAGTACAATAACTTCTAAACTATAATATGACATTAAAATCATGATTTAACATGCTTTTTGGGTAAAATCATACCTAAAATTAGAGCAAAGAATTAGAGCCGGTCCCTCCCAACTCCAAAGCAAAGAGACAAATACATCTTCATCTCATCTTCAAGAGGCTTAAAACAAGACAGATGGGCACATGTGAAGTTCTTGAATAACTTGGGTTGGAATGCTGCCATAATGGATCTGGTTGTGGCCCATTTGTCCAACTTGTCTGCCCAAGCGTTGCAACGCCTGAGCCTGAGCCTCTTCATTGGTGAGCTTAATAGACCTGTCCATTCTAAGAGCTGGTTGCCAGAGAGCTTAATAACAATTAACGAATTACCTAAAGATGTTGTAAATCCCAAGCCCTTTCTTATCTACAATATTGTGTATTTTGAATTATCCAATTTTTGTGAATATATCAAACCGGTACGACTTTGTTACTAGAACTTGAAAGTTGAAAAATGACTGCCCATATGTTTCCTCTTAGGCTTGCAGTTGATAAACGCATGAGCTCACATAATAATTTGTAAGACTTGTGTACTAGACAAGTATGTGATACTTTTATGTACGGATGAATGTAGAAGTCGAACCCACAACTTCCAAATAGGACGCCTTCCTTACTAACCTTAGGATATGGCTTGATTCCTAACTGATTTAATAGGACGTCATGCTTGTTTGCCGCACTCGGTTGATTTCTGCGTCATTTGCTGAGTTTGATAGATTTATTCGACAAACAATTGAAAAAGATATCACCGCGTGTGTTTAGTAGAGGGTATGTCTGATCGATAGAGTATAAGTTGATGTGCAAAGAAAAGTATAAACATTAAGCTCTGAAAAACAATGATTGGCTATTGAGCCTAA
Source organism: Euonymus europaeus (assembly GCA_963580455.1). NCBI lineage: Eukaryota > Viridiplantae > Streptophyta > Magnoliopsida > Celastrales > Celastraceae > Euonymus > Euonymus europaeus. The sequence continues at coordinate 25,040,599 of OY756957.1, read as the reverse complement.
CACTTAGACGACAGAAAAAGAGTCGAATAATAAAATCAATAGTATTATTTATTGAAAAATATAATTAGATAAAAATGCATCACAAATTATCTCCTCTAATGGAGATCAGGAAAAAAATTGGGTGATTAAATCTCTCACCCTAGTTGCTTGTATTAGTTGCATGCTAACCACCAACCTGCAGGTTGAAAGCTAGGGCAGTAGGCATGCAGGCACATCCTAATTCCAGAAATAACTACAAACCATTGTCAATTAAAGGCTGATTAGGACTTTAATGAGCCCAAAAATAGAAATGTTTGAAAGTGGTCCACCAAGTAGATCAATTCTAATGTGCCATTTTATTAGCATGTTAATGACACTTTATTTTCCAAATTTGATTAGAAAGATCTGGCGAAACCCTCCATGAGAATCAAGATGGGTTGGAAGGTCTAATCATGCTATTTTAGGGTTACAAAATGTAGTTGGAGGGTCCATTTGTTTCGTATTGTATTTATTATATCACACACACACATTACATATATATATATATACATACATGTGCATTTGTGCAAGAAAGTGTATGAACCAGAAAACACAGGCTCATTGTGCTTTGATGGCATGACACCATTTTCCCACACATGTAATAAATGACTACACACGTGCTACAAGTTTGGTTAATTCGATTCTTGAAATAGTTATTTTTTTTTTCAATTTAAAAAAGTTACTATCTTAATTGTCAACACGACCAATCAAATTTGAAACCTTTCTTAGAAATAAAAATGAAAATGTTAAGTATTTCAATAAAAAAAATCACAAAAGCGTCTCAATAAAGATATTATCCATAAATTTGAATTTTGAACCATGAATTTGTCTCCAAATCTTGCGGTATATATGCGGCCACATAAGATTACGAAGAGTTTGAGATTTTTGTATTAGGATAACTAGCACCACATAATATAAAATGTCCCGCATTGATTAGGTAAGGATGAATTGTGTAGTTTATAAGCTTGAATCCAACTTCTTTCCATAATAGATAATATTGTAATTTTTAAAGGACAAAGTGATATAAATTAAATATTCGTGTTGTTTTCCGCTCTGGGCCTAAAGTCCACATTATTTTGTCTTTAAAAGATTTTTCTTACTTAATAGATTTAACCTTACTTTAAATCACATCGGTGCATGCATGCATACCTAACTGATGTGGGATATAAGTTTTAACATTCTTCCACACTTGTGGGTTCGGTTATGCGAGACTTAAAAATAAGTTAATTGGTAGAGGTTATGTTCAAATGGATCAAATATTACTATGATACCATGTTCTAAATAAGATATTGAAAATTACACAATAAATCCTACCCAAATAACGAATATGTACTATCCGCCTAAGCCTAAGTTGCACACAATTTTATCCTTGAAAGATTCTCTCTTAATTGGGACGAATTAAATTCTTACTTATAAACCAAATTGAAGCTCACACCTAAACGATATAGAGTCAGTGACGGATCGACACTACCAAAACTAATTAAACTAGATATATGTAAGTGTTTTTGTGCATGTAGTGATTGAAAAATAGAAGGAGGCAGCTCCCATTGGAGCAGCACGTGAATTTGACCCGCAAGGCTACAAGCCTACTATTTGTAAGTTTTCACTCATAAGTGACAAGGCCACGAGTTCACTACTTATAAATTGTAGCGCACAAGTGAATAGAAGTGAAATTCATTGTAAATTTTTTTGTGAAATTTGCTGTGAATTCAATTGAGTTTTGAAGTTGAAGTCCAATTATGAATTATGCCGTGTGTTGATATTTCTTGTGATTTTGAATATTATCATTTATTTTGAATAGATAATGGAGGGATTTTTTTTTCCAGTGGTGATAAATGACCCAGGACTAAACATTTCATAATGTCCCATTCCATTATAACATACATCGTATTTCATTGTAAAACATACAATATAATATGATATTTTATTATAAATGTAGAATGAAATATGATATTAAAATAAAATTTTAATAATGAAAATAATATTCCATTAAGAATTTACTATGAAATATGATGTTACAATACAATGAGATATTATGAATTGTTTAAGGCTGAGTCATATGTCATATAACATTTTCTATTTTTTTTTAAAAAAACCTCACACATGAAAAAGAGGTTGATTTGAATGACCCCTTCGAATCCCGTTGAAAGGAAAATGAGTTCAAAATATCACCCAAACTGAATTAATGACCATGATTTTTCAAAGTGTGAAAATTCATAGAGAACAAATGGGATAAATTATTATGTATTTTCTCATTATTTTGAATTATTATTAATGTGTAGTAGTGTAATGAATTGAACAAATTGTCTTTTGTTCTCTTCAAAATAATCCTAGATTTAGAAAATTTAGGAGAGGAGGAGTGCCTATTCTATTTCTTCTGCCTCTCACTTTTCCTTCCCTCTTGTCCACTTTCAATCCTCCATGAGTAGGATCTGTCATTTTGTTTATTATGTTGATTTCGTTTTTATCCTTTTTCATGTTTTTGTTTGAATATAGGATTTTTGTAGGGTTTCTCTAGCTCTTTCGGATGTAGATCTCCTCCATCAATCATGAATCTTCGATCATCATTGTTTTTGGTGCGCTCCGGTGACATATAAAAGATTTTTGGTGTTGCGATTCTCATATGTGAGGAAGTTTGGATCCATACTGTATATCCAAATAGTAATTTGTGTGTATATATATATATATATTGTTTTAGTCTTTGTTTCTCCACTTAGATTGGTGGAGTGCGAAATCATCGTTGGTTTTCTAATGAGGTACAAGTGTAATATTGTGTCATTTGGGATTATCGGGTAACAAATATGTTTGTATTTTTTTAGTTCTCTTAATTATAATCCATCTTTATGGTGGTTCAGGTGTTTATGAATTTCAACTACTTATTTTCAAAAAAGATAACTTAATACACCATGCCAAAGATCCTTTCAAAAAATATTGTTAACAAAGTTACTTTTTTTTTTTGTCAAAAAATCAAATTTAACGAAAAAAAATATAACAAATGTAAATAGCACCGTTGAATATAAATTCAAAGCTTCCATATTTTTTTATTCTGACGAATTTTATTTTTATTTTTATTTTGAACCCATCAAGGCAGTATGGCCCACTTGATCAACGGTTCTGAATAATGAATAGAGTGGACCCACCAGTAGTATCTCTCTATAGTGCCAGCAAAGCTAACTCTCTCTTTTTCTCTCTACAGTTATAAAAAGGAGGAGAGGAATGATCCACCTGTTTGTCAGTGACATTGAAAACATTGGTTAGGGCAATGACCAGCAGCTGGACCCCGCGCTCCTGACCACAACACCTGGAACTGATAAGGTGTGTGGACCCATTATTTTCTATCAGATACCTAAATTTATGATTTGTATTAGAAAAACTAAAACCATCCCTACACACATTATTTATCTCATGTCCGATTTGGCATGATGGATATGAGATTGTGTGCGTACATTTCAATATTCGAATAATTGAGGTAAAAATCAAAAATTCATACATTCGAATAACTGAGATAAAAAATATCGGAATTCGTCTGATTGCTAAAAACAATAGATGAGCAAATATAGTAACCCAACTGTTACATCCTTTTCACTCTTCAGTCTTACACGAACTTTGTGGTCTTCTCCCTAAGAGAGAGAACAAATAATGCTAGTTCCCACTTACACATGCATATGTTATAATAAGTCATTTTCTTCAACCCTAGTAAGATTTTTTTTTTTAACAAACCAATGATGATATGTTGATCAAAGATGCTGCATTGTAATATATATATATATAGAGAGAGAAACACGAATGAAACTTTTTTGCTCCCAAATAAAACCTTTTGCTAGTAACAAGTAACAACACTTGTGTGTGTCCTTTGCTCTCAAAAACCCTAAATTTAACAACCTCATCATAATCTCACACGCAGGCACATACACTCAAAATAAGAAGAATCTTCTTAATCCCGGAAGATTAATCAATTAAATCTCAAAATCAAACCCTTACGTGTGTGGTAATTAACAAGGAAAACCCACACAATTGGAGGACAATGACGATGATTGAGGATTTATTCTTGATGACTCGTCCTCTCATGCTGATCATCTCCGTATCCACCACCGCCACCGCTGCTGCTCGAACCAAGTTGTTGTTGCCCAGGTAATAATGCCATCGGTGCCGGAAAATTCATGAAATGCAAGCCACCGGACATATTATTACTCCTATACAAACCACTAGTACTAGTATTATTGTCAATTGAAGCGAATGGCCAAATTGGTTCTCCAGTACTCATTACTTGATTACTCGAATTCGCAAGAATCCAGAAATTTCCAGGAATTTGTCCGTGATTCGCAGGAATCGAACCCATACTATTCGATTGGAGCATATAATTAGTCCCTAACTCTTGCTCAGATGTCCTCCTCTTCCTCCCGATACTTTCTTGATCTTGATCCGTCTCCAGTGAAGTAGTACTACTTTCTTGTTTGGCACCGAGCATGGCATTTACATGACCGGATGCGAAGTTGAGAAATGAGGGTGTGTTCTTCAGAGAGAATAAGTTTCTGGCGTGTTGTTGATTCATTGCGAAATCGGGGTTGAAGGATGCGGATCTTAGTTGAGAAGGAACGGACATGGTGGAGCCAGAGCTGCGGAGAGATATGTTTAGGGATGTGAAATTAGCAGGGATTGTACCGGTTCCCGTGGCGGCGATCACTGCAGGTTCTGCCTGTTGTAGTAGCCACTCGATTGTCTCGCCCTCTGATTTGTGGCCCAATTCGCGTGTCAGCTGGAAAACCCTAGCGGCGCAGAGTGCAGGCATGCGAATTCTGCGTCCGCGCCCGTCGACCTTCGTGTGGCGGTCCTTTGTTGATGTACGCTTTGGTGGTGGCTTCTTGGAGGCTTCAGCCGTGTTGGTGGTGTTTGGTTCGGCAGAAGCGACAATTGCGAGAGAAGGATAGGAGGAAGAGGAGGAGCATGGCTGCTCGTCCTCTTTCTTTTCTAGGAATCGGAATGGGAAATTGCCGCGGTGGTGTTGGTGGAGGTGGAGTGGGAGGGGATGATCATCGCTGCCTCCATCCATAATATGGCATGAAAAACAAAAAAAGTGTGGTTTTGGTTGGTCTAATAAGTACTGTCAGGGTTGAAGGGTTTAGTAGTTTAATGACTCACTCTTGTTTATGAGAAATGAGAATTTGATGTGTTTTATGAGTGAGAAAGTAGAGAGAGAGAGAAAGGATAAGAGAGCAGGAGGAGGACAGGAGGAGGAAGCAAGAAAGCAAGCTTTAAGCAACAAAGATAATGAGTGAGAATTATATGGGTGAGCTTTAAAAAGCTAAAAAATTTGTCCTTTAATTTGGAAAAGAAATTTCTTTATTGATAGCATGTATTGCATTGAACTTGTCATTATTTCTTTTAAAATAATTAAAAATTATATTTTTAAAATTACTTTTGTAAGCAACTATGTTACGAATCCGAGTGTTTTTCCTCTCGATCAGATACTGATATGGGTATACAATATTGTATGAGATCACGATTTCATATGAATCATCCGCATCTCAACACACCTGAGATAGCCGGAAAAAAAAACGCCGGTATCCTTAATAATACTCATGTTTTGTTAGTATTGATGGACAGGTTTCCTTTTTATTGTGGTTGGACAGGTCCTTTGGTTCAGAATCCACGTGAGGTGTTCCTTTTATGATTCAATCCATAAAAACGATGGTGGCATAGAGAAGAGAAGGCTGAATACTCCAATCCCAAGTAAAAAAAAAAAAAATGTGTAGACGACTTGGAAAGAAAAGATTACAAAGGTGGGGTCTCATCTCATTCAACTCATCATTCCATCTTCCCCTTTGTTCCCAACTTCGGGATTCCTCTAGCTACTTGTCACTTTATTTTTTATTCTTAACATCTTTTGCAACTTTAATTTCTTTCTCTCTCTAAGAATGTAGACTGAAAGAAACATTTTTCAAAAACAAATAAAAAATATGACAAAATGAAAAAACAATAATATATAATTTCGTATAATATAATTAAACTATATATAGCAACTCGAGTATATGTATATGCACTACCTAGAGTTTATTTGTGAGAGGAAACAATGGAATGTTATACACCATTTAATTTAATTTATTTATTTTTAATAAAAGATGACGATATTTTCAAAATTTATTAATACATACCCTCACCTAAGGCGAAGGAATACCAAGATTACAAAACATAGAAGAAATAAAAGTCTGATGACAAACTAAAATAAAATAATAGTCAAAACCAATTCGAAACAAGCTTAAACTAAACCCCGACTCCGCTGCGAACTTAGAAAAATCAACAGCTCCTACCAACATATATACCAAAGGCAACCCTTGCCACCTAAACCGTTTGATTTCTTTAGAACTTGTTTGATATGCTCTGGATGTATAGATGCATACATAGCAATTGAAAATAATTATTTTGATGGTTGTAGATATGTAATTTTCAACCACTATAAAACACCCAAAAGTAAATCATTATACAACACCACTAAAAGTAGCAACTTGTGTGAAGAAAACACTGATGCATATAGAGTATATAAATATATATATATATATATGTGTATATATATAGTGTCATGCTCACAGTCAATATCCTGAATGCAAATTTGCATCCGGGATTTATCTCTTGTCCGTTGGATTAATACAACGACAAGAGCCGTCCTCATTTCTTTAATTTTTTATATTTCACTTTAATCAACAATTTCCCTTTTTTATAATTCTTTCTCTCTCCTCAGCTCCTCTGGTCTCTTGCGACTCATCTCCTCAGATTGTTTCTCCACCCAGATTTGTCGCCGCCCGCCCCTATCTGATTTGTTTTTTTTTCTCGAAGAATTGCTTCAAATACTAAAACCAGCAAACCTATCATATTCATCGTAAACAAATTGAGCTCCCTCAACCGAATCAAGTTCATGTCCTAATTTTGGTTTTTTTTTTCAATACTACTTGAGTCACAAACTCTTGAAACGGATTTGACGAGGAACCCAAATTAGCTTCTTGAACAAAATTCATTTCATTATCCATGACCAAATACAATTCAAATCCTCTGCAAAAATAAGATCAAAATAGATGTCATTATAGCCAATGCATATGACTCACACACAGTAAAGCAATTTGGAGGACTAAATTGTTATCCAATATTGATGTCCACTTAATGCAAGAAACATCACATAAAAACAAGCAAATTAAACAGTATAATCAATTGAATTTGTTAACAAGTTTAAAGTCCAGCTTAGTTCAGTTCACCATTGTCTACCCATGCCTATCAACAAATCAAGAAGAACCAGGAATAACAACTTAATACTACTGGAGCTTAACACTACTAGAGCAACAACTTAATACTACTGGAGCTTAAAGGTCAGCTTAATACTACTGGAGCAAGCAACAGCTTACCTCTGCAAATTCGGAGAAACCAAATCGGAAGAGTATATGGAGCTGGGTCGTGAGATAGAGAGTATCGAAATCAGAATGGAGATAAGTCGCGATGGAGAATCGTGAGAGAGAGGCAGGCGGCAACAGATCTGGGCGGAAAAACAAACTGAGGAGATGAGTCACGAGAGACCAGAGGAGCTTAGGAGAGAGAGAGAATTATAAAAAAGGGAATTTTTTTGATTAAAGTGAAATATAAAAAATTAAAGAAATGAGGACTGCTCTTGTCCGTTGGATTGAATCTTGAATGCAAATTTACATTCGAGATACCGGCTGTGAACAGGACACTATATATATATATATATGTAAGAATGTGTGTGTATATATATATATATATGTATGACAATATATACCTACCTGCCTGAGACAAAAAAACAACTCCAATTTGAAAGTAGAGTGAGTAATTATTCAGTAATTATGACATACCATCTCATACGTTGATCTAGTGAATGAGGAATAAATTCTGCAATCAAAAATTTGTTAATGTGAGCCACCAGCAGTCCTGGAAACTCAAGGAGAAGACTTGGAGAATATCTCAAGAAAGGCAGATGCTCTGACTGATAAGTCTTCGACGATCAAGTTAGTTGAGAAAGAAGTTTTTCTGATACGGTAAATAATATTTGGAATAGTAGGAAATAGTAGGAAATCTCTGACATACTGGCCACCCCTTGTCCCTTGGGGGAGATACTTATTTATAGTCTAAGTAATATATAAAAAAGGTGCCACATGAATACTTGTATATTGATCTAACCCACTAGAGGAGTTAGCTAATTCGTATTGACCAAGAGAATATCATAGTGGCGATATTATGGCAAGACTTGAGTTAGGTGCTAGACGACGTGTTGGAGTTTATATTTTGTGGATATGTTTCATGTTTGACACGGTCATATCAATCGAGAAATTTGGCAAAAATAAGTTCATATTTTATGTCTCCTAGTTGATCCCCGAAATAGTCCATTAAGCCCAAGGTTGGTTTAAGATAAAAATATTTAAAAATGAAATAGGAAATCAATTAGGTTTACGAGACTTAGTCTCCAAGAAGACCTAAAACCAACTCCCACTAGGAGTATGGGAGAGGGAGGGGCGGCACACCCTCTATAAATAGTTGACTACATAGAGGGAGCGTCGGCCTCCTAGTGTGTTTTTGAAGAAAGGTGATTTCTTTCTCTTTTGGTTCAAGTTTGATCTAACTAGTTTAGTTTTATTGTAGTGCCTAATGCCCACACACAAGCGATCAAAACTAGGGTTTGAGTTATATTTTGGAAGATCATCAAGTTAACTGAGTTCAAAGAAGATCGAAGTGACGGCTAAAGTTTTCTCACATCAAGTTTTCACCAATCGGAACGATTATGATTATGATTACGATTCTTGAATCGTTGAACCATCCATCAAAGAGATCAATCTAGATCTCTATCTACATCACGTGATTGGCGGGTTGGATCCTATATTAATAAAATTTTAAATCCTAAGTGCATTTGATCAAAATATGTACCGTCATTTCAAAAAAATTGTTTCCACTTGTATCGAATCCAACATCGTGCACTTTGGAACTCAAAGACCTACTCGATTTTGTCTTTAAAAGAGCCGTCTACAATTGAAAAGAGTTAAAATCTTAACTTATAAAATATTTTGCCTTCCCTCAATTTTCCGATGTAAAATTTTATCTTGACAATATTAAAATTAAAAATTAAAAACACAAAATTGACATGTGCAACCTCACTTGTATTTCTTTATACTAGATTTCAAAATGAAAACATTTCCATCAAGAGATGGGATATTGATGACTGATGAGCTGTAGAGAAATAAATATGATGAGAAGTAGACGTCCTCCTGGACTACAAAACATAATTGGGGAAGCATGTGGTCTCAGGAGAAGGAAGCAATATTGGCATTTGGCAACTATCTCAGGTCTCTCTCTCCTGTTGACATTCATGGAATTCCAGGTCCACAATGCTTCATTTTCAGTACAAAACAAACACAAAACTATTACCCTGTCGACACATCACCTGCCTCTCGTTGGATTCTTGTTAGTCATATATAGTTATAAGTCATTGATTGCCTTTGTTTTTCACATGGAAAGTTTCAATTTTGGACCACATTTAGGCAATGCCTTAGTAAATGTGAGCCAAACGTTGGCACCCTGCCTTTCCAATTGACTGACTATATGGATAGATCTTCCAGGGGGCTTACAGACACATTAGGCCTAAAATAGAGACGACAACGACAGCCACAGCCACAGCCACAGCCATCCCGGAACCGGATTTGAAAGCTCCGCAATTCTCCTTGAATTGTAGAGTTGGAATATGCAAATGGCCAAATATGGAAGAAACACCATTGCTTTTCCCAGAAATATGGCTAAAGAAAGATGTATCTCACACAACCAAGAAGAGAAGCCTACCTTTTGCATTCCCCATTGAATCTCCTTTACAGAACATCTTGGAGAATGTTTAGATCACAAGAAACTCAATTAAAACAGAAAATTATATGCCCTGACTGCAAGGGCATTGGGATGCAAGACATTCAAAACACAACTCTTTTACTCCTCTCATTGATAATGTTTACCAGAAGCAAAAATAAGACAGAATACCATTTTAATCTAAGAGACCTGCCTACCAGTTAAGAAAAAAAAAAAAAAAACCCACAGATAAACAAAAAGTATCACCTTTGTCTGAAGGTAAACCAAGGAAGCTACTAATAATAACATTTAGTCGCCTACACGATATAGAAAGCAATCATAACAGTAGAGTTAGGTTGGATCCTCTCCTCCATCAGCTGAGATAAGCGAAACCACTAGAGATAACTTTACACAAGCTCATTCATGCCAAAAGTGATGGCTAGCAGTCACAAAAGTGATTCCCCAACTGAAGAGGACATTATTTGTCTGCCTGGTTATCTTTCATCCTGATCGGAATCATCACCATCCTTTCCCTGAAAGAAAAAAAGAATAGGGCGAAAAACCCATTTGCAAGCCATTATGAACATCTATAACGTTATACCAAATTTCCTACATCTGTCAGGAACTTGAAACTTGTAGCAATTTGATATCCATTTGAACACACTTCACTTACCAAAAAGATGAATTAAAATGCTGTTAAAAAATCATAGAACATTTCCTTAGTCAATCAGCACACACTGAAACGAGTTCATACACTTTCAAGAAAACAAAAGACTTCATCACCAGAAGTAGATTTATGCCTAAATTTTAGAGGCGGAGGAAACCAACATAGGCACTAAAAACACGCAACCATGTGCTGAAAAATACTGCGATTTATGGATCATGAACATAAATGTGTCCAAATGTTCTCGGTGATTTAACATCTAAACCTAAATGAATGAATTCCAATTCACAAGTACTTCTGTTCTGAACGACTGAGTACATTATTTTTTTTGCATCCTCCAATTGCTGCAATAATATAATGTTACCTGGAGCAGGACTTACATGTTCTTTACACGAACTAACTAGAAAAACTTCCTCTTCTCTCCCTCCTCCAAAACAAGAAAAACTCTGTGCTTTGCACAGATGAACCCTGGACAATTGAAGCAATCACTCACCCCAACTATAATTAAACCGCCAGGCTTTTTCTTACCTCACAGAAAGTATTAAATCTACTATTCTCACTAGTAAAAATAAGGATTCTTTGTCATCCAGGTCTAATTGAGAGACATACCTCCAAAAGCTCTAATACCTCACTGTAAATCTACTACTCTTATAACTTGATTGTCTAGGTTCAGAGACACTCAGTTCATATTCATGGCCATGTATCAAGGAATCTCACTCTCCAAACCCTTAAACTACATCCACCCTTTCACAAATACATCTTCCCGTACCATCACCAAATTTGCACCCTACTCGCTTTCATTACCTTCTAAAACTTCCAGGTATATTAGGCACTCCCAACTACAATCACCTTGAAACTCCAAGAATGTTCATCAAATCACTCATGCAGCTCCTTTCTTCAGCCTAAATCATCTTTTTTCTACCACACGTTCTGCAAAAGAATTCTCTACTGCAGTCCCCAAAGAAGTAGAATAATTCATCTTCGAGGGCCTCAATTAATTTCTTCATTTCACAAAGAGCTACAAATTTGTCATTACATGGATTAGACGCAGTGATAATAATAACATAGAGCACCTAAAATTGCATTAACGACTGGCAGCATATTCACAAACCAAAACTATTCCTTCTGCTCCTGCTGATCCAACTACCACTTATCCCAGTTGTTCTAAAGCATAACGATTACTAAAACCCTTTGTATAAACAAATATTGACTAAAACCCAAAACTAAAAGGTTTCTTATCAAAAAAATCGCACAAAAAGTTTGTTCATTAGATTTTTTTTTTCTTTTCCCTGGGGGATTGTCCTTCTTTATTTGCTGGTTGAAGCGGATATTTGGATAGGGAGGGGGGGCTGGGGGGTGGGCGGACAGGGGCACGATGGAAAAGAACTTTGTTTTACCTCTTCATCAGCCTCCTCGCCATCAAAATCCTCTTCATCAGCCTCCTACGTCAGAACAATAATTTATAGGTTAGAGAAATAAAGAAGCATCAAACAGTTTCAACCCAAATACGACTTCCACTTGTGGATATAGGGATACAAGAAGAAAGAAAAAACGAACTTACAGTATTAAAATAAGTAAGGGGATTGGGCCATAGATCCTCCTTGATTAGCTCAGCAATCTGAAAGTTTCAAATGCATTACATGCAACGGCCCCAATATGCGGGAAGGGACTGGAATGATTTTCCATAAATGTAACAATGGTGTAAAGCTATAAAAAATACAAAGACTAAGAAAAGTTACATCATCTTGAACCTCATCCATGTCATCCTTTTGTTGAGTATCAATATCACTAAACCAGCTAAAGAAGCTGCAATCAATGAGGCATACATGAGAATGGTTAACAGGTCATAATAATGGATTATTAATTGAAATATGAAAACATGAAATGATATCCAGATTAACTGAAGGATAAGAATGTATAACTGTAATGTGCCACGTAGGGGAAAATTATGCATAAAGAATGAAATGGTTCGTTTGAATGTCACCCTCAACTTTAAGTGATTAATTGGCAATAGATTCCTAATTCTTTGGATGTAATAGATGTCCAATCATCTAAAACTCATAAATTTTTCCCCTTATAGCAAAAGGTTTGGCACCTCATTTGTGCCTCTATTAAAGCATGCAAGTTTTCATCTTTCAAAAATAATTAATTGTTCTGAATGGGAGGAAAAAACACTTTACTAAAGGACAATGAGGAAGAGCACGAGAATCAACAAAACAATACAATCACAATGGCACAAAGATAGAAAAATCCACCTTTCAACTCTATTTACAAAAAGGGTAAATGTAAAAATTTTCCTTTTACATTTAAGGAAAATAGATAAATGTGAATTATAAAATCAGAACCTAATGTTCTAAGCAAACTAACTTCAGCTTAGTATTCAATATTTCAATCCTAGAAACGGAACAATCTTTAAGAAAAATGATCACTAAATCAACAAGATCATCATTAAAATATATAAATTGGCTTTCTACTGATTATAAATCTACCATAAAAAGGGCTGATAAATGAAGAAACCCACCTTAACTTGTCATTGGTGAACGGCCGCTTGTTCCCTTTCTTTTCATGATTAACTCCATTAGGTATGCCCTTCATGGTTTAATCACATAATTAAATTACTAGAAAGAACATAAACAAGTTGAATGCACAGGAGAACATATATGATAAGCCCTTACCATGCCTTCCTTCCAATTGATTGATGTAGCAGTAATTTTTGTGGTTCCTTCGTCAAGGAAAGTGAAAGATTTTACAAGCTTTGTGTCTTCAAAAAATGGATTTGGCTCAAAGTTCTACGAAGTAAAGAATCAGATTTGGAAGCAGGGGCAAAATTATCATTAAGTATTTTTCTTTTCCATCCCAATACAAAGCAAACAATGTGAGAAAAAAATTTCATTAAAAATTTTATGGCAAAAAAGATATGCAGCGGGCTTACAAATGTGATAGAGTAGCCTGATTTCACATCTTTAAAATCCTCCACTTCCAAGGAAATCAAATGTTTGAATATCTAAAGGGCAACAAAGGAAACAACAATGCAAAATCAATATACTCGCAAACATTACAGGGGTAAACAAGCAGCTCATTTGAAGAGTAAGAAAGACCAACGCTAGCGCATGTAAGTGCAGAAGTATGTCTTCAATTCATAAAAATAAAGAGTACCAAACCTTTTGATCCTCTTCAGTCAGAAGCTCCCAAAGAGCAGGATGACTTAAGAACTGCCAAAACCCAAGAAAGGTTCAAATTAAATTCCTTGATATAAAAAAGACACATAATACATCTACTAACGAGTAAGCAAAGTAGCAAACAATGAGAGATCACTTACAGCAGTTAACCAGAAATCAGGAATAGATTTGATGATCTCGCTCCGCTTATCATAAACTGGCTTACGTATCTCATTATACTTCTGCTCTACTTCCAAGACCTTATCACTAGCCTCTTCATTGATCTAATATTAATACAAAATTGCACGTTTACAAATGGTCAATAACAGTATATTTCACTTGTGCAGCTAGCAAGTGAAATATGCCAAACACCAACTCTGAGAAAACCAAATATGAAAAATGAAAACACTCATGCAGATGCAGTACATAAGAAGTTATATTTCCAAAATAAAACAAACTAATTGACCTAAAAGTGAATGCATTTTAAAAAAAGTGAATAGGTTCACACTCCAAATAAACAACTTATGTGGGTGCAAGATCTGAGTACATCGTGCAGGAGCTTGTGCACGGGAGTTGTTTACCTAACAAAGAAAATGCAGAAAAAAAACTGAGCAAGAAAGGGGTGCTGTTAGTGGGCTCACTCATTAACTCCACCGAAACTAATCTCCTCTTAAATAATTTATAGGCGTCCTCAACCAAAAATTACTGAAATCAAAAGCAAAAAAACTTCAGCAATCAGTTTGTACTGCAAATTAGCACAACCCAGATACCAAAAGCATTCAAAATCCATGTCAATTGAACACAACTGATTAACATTATGAGTACACTTCATAGCTCCATTAATAGAAATTGCGACGATGATTAAATAGTTGTATACAAGCCCAAAGTTCAAAAATTCAGAATGGACAAAAGAGAACAAAGTGATAATTGTACCAAAAACTCAAATACAGCTCACCTTAACCGAACCCCAGAACCAATCTTTCTTGAAAACATATCAGAAGTTATAAAGATTAGAAATTGAAACAAAATACAGATGATGAAACCAGTTTTTTGTGCTTCAAAATCCTCTGTTCCGTCAGCAGAAATCAAACAGGGCACGACGGAAGCAAGCATAATATATTTATCTGTGTAAGCACATAACATGCGTATACATACACATATAAACACAAAATATACACAACTACAAGCCTATTTTCGCATGCATGAAGTACTGTGAATACCTTTTCGAGGTCATCTTGGATCTCCTGGAGCTTTTCGATGGAGAGGACGAGGTCTTCATCAATTTGGTCAGGGTGGTTGCTGCCGCATTGGCTTTTCTCTTGTACTTTCATCTTCTTTCCCTTGTCCACCATCATCTTCACCCACTCGGAGAAGAGATAAAAGATATCCAAATCCTAACAATCCCTCTCTCTCTCCCTCTGCCAAATTGGTTAAAAGTTGAAACCCTTGCCTTCACCTCTGTATGGTAAGAAGAGGAAGTGGGTAGAGAACAAAAAGGTTAGGGTTTTGGTACCTCTCCGATGAAAATTTGGTACTGCTTAAAATCACATATAGTCTCATTCCTTTTGTATAAGAAGAAAGTTACATATTCAATCAATAAAACATGTCTAAATATTTTTCTCAATCAAGTCAATAATTTATCTCTTTCATAATGTCTCCATTAAATTTTTTTCTCATTTTAATCAAGTCAATAACTTATCTCTTTTTTATACAGTCTCCATTAAATTTACACCAAAATCAATCTTACACGTCACTTTTATTACAAAAGGTCAAGCTTGCATATTCATCCACATGAACAAAACACATTGATGATGTTAAAATGGTGATGAACTTGCATCAGGTGGTCGGACTAGGTTGTAGTATGTGGATGAATTGCCTACACAATAAACAAACATGAGCTAGAATGCTTAGCCGAGGTTGTCATCCAGCGTAGGCGCTCTGATGTTTAAGTCAGTTTGTAATCAAAAGCAAGAGGGGCTCGGCTGTTTGGAGTGTGAAAATTGTGCTTAGAGAATCTCATATCTAACTCTGAGAGTTATGCCTTATATAGAAGGTGAGGAGTCTGAGCTAGAGTAGGACTAAAACTCTCTCCCCTTCTGATTTATGCCATTAATCTTTGGGTGAATGCCCGAAGAGTTTGAGTTCTCTTTAAACTCCTCTCCTGGTGCGGGTAGGACTCTTATTCAAGATTTATATCTTACTGAGTTGTGTAAATTGTCAAGCTCCTTGGTGACCCACGTGCAAGCTTCTAGGTGACCCACGTGCAAGATCATCGGTAACCCACTTATAAGCTCTCATCTCTTAGTGGGGGTAGAACTCTTATTCAAAATTAGTATATTGCTGAGTTGTGTAAATTGTCAAGCTCCTTGGTAACTCTCGTGCAGGCTTCTAGGTGACCCACGTGCAAGCTCCTCGGTAACCCACTTATAAGCTCCTAGGTAACCCACATGAACGCTCATAGGTAACCCACATAGGCAGAGACGACGTTATGCTGAGGTATACACCTCGGTTCATAATGGATCTCTACCTTCAGTGTCATGTGTCTCGTTCTGATTGGTTGGATTATTTGGATACATCATACATATTTTAACAACTCCGTTTTATATCTCATGGGATCCTATAATTTATTTCATTGTATAATACAATGGAATAACAGATTTTATTACAGTGGAATGCGTACTATTACGATGGAATACTTTATTTCATTGTGCTAGAATCTGTTATTCCATTGTGATAATACAATGAAATAACGTATGAGATATTTTATTGTAATAATATAATGGAATAACAGATTTTAGTACAGTGGAATACGTATTATTATAATGGAATATATTATTTCATTGTAATAAAATCTGTTATTCCATTGTAATAATACAATGAAATAAAATATGAGATCCCATGGGATATATATCATTTTCCATATTTTAATACAATTTTGCTAGTTTATCAAAATTACAATTGCGGTTACCATCTATTGTGGCCTTGCGATTTGTTGGCTAAACATTAACCAATAAACATGTGACAGTTGTCGGTTTGCATGGCATTTTGGAGATTTGTTCGTCACTTGTATTCTTTATAAATCAAGCGCAGTAGGGCCGAAAACCGAACCGAAAAATAAAAATAAAAATAAACATAATCGATAAATAATTAATTAAATGGTTTGATCAAAATATATCGAAAAATTGAACAAAATCTATCGTAACACCCTTAAAGTCTACAATTAGGGCCATAAAAAAAATTAGATCTGGTTTAAAATCATATTCGGATCCAGTCACAAAATTTTTATTTGATTTAATTATCTATATCCAAATTAGATTCCGAATTGGATTATTGTCCAAATTTACAACAATCCTGGTATGGTAAATTAAGTATGTTAAAAAATCAAAACAAATTAGGATTTAGACATACAAATATCTTATAAACATCTATACTATCTGATTCGGATTGACCCGAACACGAATTTTTGTCACCCCAGTCAACAATGCATCACATATATACGGGGAAGTTGGACTCAAATCCACACCAAGCCCAAAAGGATGGGTCTAGCCGGTATTCGATTAGTTTAGAGCCTTAGAGCATTTGCTGGAGCAAGTAACTATTTTGATAATAATTTTTTAAGATATGGGCAAAATATGGGTTGTATAAGAATCTGTCGCATATATTTTTCTGATGACCAACTAAATTTTTGGTTGGCTTATAAATATTGTATTATCGTACTCGAATTTATTTTAAAAAAAATTGATGACTATATTATTCGGTATCATTCTACATTGCAAGCCGTAATAATAAGTGAGGGAAAGATCATGTTTTGCTAACCCATCAGCAGCTTGGTTAGCATCTCTCTTAACATGATAACAATGGACGTAGGTGAATAGAGGCATAAGCGTCTTAGCAGTGGCCATACAAAGACGCATCTCTGAAATGGATAAATCATCATCATCATCTTTAAAGGCAACAACAACTAACGCAACATCACCTTCCAAGACAATAGTTTCACAATGTAAATCTTTTGCAAATATTAGACTTCCTTAGTTGCCAAACATTCTGCAAAGAAAGGAGTAGAGGGACCTTGCTTGCAGATGGCTTGTGATTGTGAAGCCATGTGGGCACTGAATTCATCACGGTCACGGGCAATTAAACTCAACCCAATCTTGGAGACTCAAAGGGCCGCATCAAAGTTGATTTTAATTATGGTGGTAGGAGGGGGTCATGACCATCGAACAGGCAAAGGAATTCTATTGTTGTCTGCCAATGCATGAACTGACCGGGCTGCTAATAATTTAGCAGACATTAATGATCGATGCAACAATTCCTACATCTTCTTTCTATTGTTGTGCACAGCCTGATTGCGCGTATGTCAAACCTGCCATAAACATAAAAGAAGACAAGATAAGAGCTCCTTGCTTATATCAGCAGAAAGACCATCAAGCCATTGGAGTATGATAGCTTATCTATTGTGTTTGTGAATATGGGATAATCCAGCTGCATGAAGAGCTTCTCTAACCCAACGACAATCAATACATAAATGTGATACAGATTATTGCCCATCGCCACAGAAAATACAATTAGGATGCATTTAGATTGAGTGTTTCCTGAAGTTGGAGAATCTAACTATTATCAAGTTCGTTTGTTTGTCTGGCACGAGTAATTTACAGGCAATTGTGTGGGCCCATAAGTTTGCCCGATGCACATTTGAGAGGCATTGGTTGTGAGGTCCCATATCATAAAAAATTATCTATATTTATAATTTGCGGAGTGATTTATGTGGTTCAACAAGAATACTATATGTCTATGGATTCTTTTGATATGAGAATTCTAATGTGTATAATTGAGCTAAGTTTTCTCCTTTATAACAAGCTACCTGAACACGCAAAAGTATAATTATATCCCACACTAAAATAAACCAACACTCAACAGAATATTGTACTATATCGCATGGGCAACACCTCCCGACAACCTTCTATAACATGACCACATTGAGAGCCTCCGCTCCCCTCTCACATAACTTTTCCATTTTCAGAGTTTTTTTTCTGTAAATAATTATTCTAATATGAGTCACTTTATTTAACATTGTCTGTCATATAGATGTCTACGAGATGGGATTAGAGCGTGGATCACTTTGCACGTCACTGTACCCGCTAGATAAACCACTTATCCGTCCCCCGTTAAAATACGACTACACCCATCGGTAAAGGGATTCCTTGCCCTTTTACCCATACCCATCAACTATAATTGTGGCAACTTAAAAATGAATAAATTAAAAGAT
Source organism: Euonymus europaeus (assembly GCA_963580455.1). Lineage (NCBI taxonomy): Eukaryota > Viridiplantae > Streptophyta > Magnoliopsida > Celastrales > Celastraceae > Euonymus > Euonymus europaeus. Next base: position 25,021,671 of record OY756957.1, on the reverse strand, counting down.
AAATCTGAATATCTGATTGAATACCCTGATAATTTTTTTTTCTTCACCCTGTCATTGCTGATACTTGACGATTTTCAAGGGAATTTAATGGGGATATACGCCTTTAGCCCGGCAATGCCGACGGGTTTATAGACAATGGATGCATGAATGTCGTGATACAGTAAAAGATGGATGAATGAGGACAGAGATAACCTATGAAGGGCTGTTATCCAAGACAAAATGAGTTGACACTACAAAATCCACCGGCGAGTCCTTTTGAGTTTGACATCACTAGCTTAGCTCGCCAACCAGGCTACCCATGAATCTCATGATAATAGTTAGTATACAGAGGAATTGCAGTATTTATTGTACCAAACCAAAGCATAAAAACTTAAAAAGTAAGAGAGAGTTCGACACACTTAAGAAACAGGACATCGTACTAAAGATTCTTGCCAAAGCATACTAATACATCATCAGACGATATTTTCTAAAGGAACTACTTAAAAGCACTTGCAATTTCACATTCATAATATCCACGAGAATTGTGAGGAGTGTTCTTCCATAGTGAATAAAGGCTGGAGCTCCTCCCGTGGACGTAGACAAGTTTGTGCTGAACCGCATGAATTCGGTGTCTTTACTTTTGTGCTTTATTATTCTTATTTGCGTTGATCGAATCACAACAAGGAGCAATGTCTTCTGTTCCGTAAGAGAACTAATTTTACGTGATTAAGAATTAATGTCCTTTTATTAGGTATGCTTCCCTTTCCGTTCAATAAATAGGGTCATTCTCAAGGGTCTACAGCCACCTTTTGTTGAATAACTCTGCATATCATTCAAATGGCATACATATATATGGTCTGCATTGTTTGAGCTTGTGTGTTACACATAAGTCATATACCGTATATGTAGAGGGATTATTTTTGCTTGAGAAACACTATTTAAGTCCATCATTAATGGCTGCATGCCTACCCTATGTGGTCCTTGAAAACATTTGTCAGCTCCATTCTTTGTTGTGCAATCTACATCTCGACATTCCATCGCGTTGAATTGGTGGTTTTGAGTTATTAGATGTTGGACCTAGAGAATTTATGAAGAAATCAGACTTGGATATTCAATCTTTATTGCATCTTTGCCTCCATGTTCTTCTTTCTTTGAGCATTTTATTACTGAAATGCACTGTCCCTAAAACTTTGTTTCTCGATCAACTATGCTGGAAAACATTAGGTTTTTTTTTCTTTCTTTTTCCATTTCTGTTTTCAAGCAATATTTTCTTTCCGTATTTTCCAAAATGACAACCGAATGTATATTCCAGAAAATGAAAACATAAAACGCATGGAAAACAAGTATACCAAACAGATCCGCGGTCTACCCAACGAATTTATCTTTTTTTAGGTCTTATAACTAGAACAGATGAATCCACATTCTCCTTTCGTGTCTGTGGCCTGTTGAGCATTTTGATGACATAAAGATGTAGCTGTAAACTGATTTTTATTCACTCAAGAACAAATAGCAAAAAAATTACTTTCATGGTTCAGGCTACAATTTCAGCTTTTGAATTCACACCACTACTATATGTTTCTCAACAATCACTGGCCATCGTGCTTGGCCATCCTATCAGCTTATGACTTTACTTCCCCGCTGGCATCAGTTTATGTCTTTTGATTATGCTGTTGCTGGGATTTGCATTGTCATTTCCCTATGCATTTTCTGCAACTCTTACTGGTTTGGGGCTCTTGCACCCCAATAAGCTGCTTGGCCGGCTTCTTTGCGCCTCTTTGTCTGTCAAGGATTGCTCATTTGTAGTAGCAGTATTAGATGTCATAAAGCTCAAATCATACTGGGGTTTTCGACTACCGGATAGATTCTCTATCTCAAACAGATCTGAACTTCCTTCACTTTCTAAGTCTGCATAAATTTGGCTGCTTGCGGAACTAGTAGTGACGTTTTGGGATTTAGGAATGGCATCCCAAGTTAACATAGACAGCTTCCTCTCCAGGTACCATTGTACGTCTCCCTTCTTTATAATCTTCGAACCAATCACCTCTAGCTCTTCTTCCTCTTCATTCCTTTCTTCTTCTTTCAATGGCTTTTTAACATTCAATCTTTGCATCCCAGACTGCTCTTCTTCTCTGTTCACAGGTATACTCTGTTGGGACCTCATGACAGGACTGGGAGCAACTTGGATGGATTGTTTCATGAATTCTTGTCCATGAACTGCTCCTTCAGGAACAGTTTTACGGACAAAAATGGAATCTTCATCTGAACAACATCGGTTGCAGGCAAAACCGGCTAACATCCATTTTCGACTAAACTTCTTTTGCCGACCCTGAGACGAGTTTCTCAAGGACTCTTGTATCAAAGCAGCTTGGCTATTCCAACTAGCCTCAGAAATCACATTTGGAGTTCCAGGCCTGCTTCTTGGTCCGGTCTGCTGGTAACCAAGCTGCACTTTCTCCGTAATTCCAGTGTTGCTAGGAGTGTTAATATCTAAATCTTTCAACTTCTCACTGTCCGATTTCACGCTGAAATACTTTTCAGCTCCAAAGACACTGATATCACCCTCTTTTGTCTTGGTTTTCTCCAAGCTAATTGGAGACCGAGCTGACTCTGCAAGCTTAAGCACAAAGCTCTCTACTGAAGTATTGAGGTACGCAGAAAACGACGCGTCGTGAATATCAGCTCCCATGATTTTGCTGTCCATGATTTCAGATGTGCTGGTGTTGCTATACTGGGAAAGAAAATCAAAATAAACAAATGGATGACACACACAAAACCTATATAATAGAGAAGAAAGATGCTGCTAAAGCTTGAGGAAAGAAGCAAAGCTCTGATAAAAGTGAAGAAGGCTAGAGATTTTACTTGATTCCTTAATAATCCAAGTCCATATAAATAGACCTGTGGGATCTGCAACATTTATTGGACATAAAATGAATTGCTAAATAATTACAGTAATCTGACTAATTGTAGGACATGGAAAGCACAATATCTTTAATCATGCCATGTACGGACACCACCGTAGTGGCATGTTGCTCGCTTTCGGAGCTTAAGATGTACCTTTTGATTATCTGAGCAGTAATATTATGCATCAAATGATCATCCACAGCCATGCTATTTTTTAGGAGAAAACGGATCAATTGTTCTGAGGGTTGCTGATCATGGTATGCAAGAAATGGTTAAACGGTATATTCAGCTTTGTTGAATTTCAGCAAGAACTTTGGGGTAAGCCAATATATTCAGCTTTAACAAACCATCTTGTGCTTTCCCAGACTTAGAAGTCAGTCCGAATGATTAAAAGGCAACTACTTGGACACTTTTGGGTTTAAATTGTTTAAAATTAACAGATTCCTGCAAATAAGAAGTTCCAAATCAATGCCAAACGAACGACAATGCCCATAAACTAACTATGCTCAACATCAATTGCGAAACGATTCCATAGGCTTATTGTAACTGTAAAGATCATCATCTTTTTAAAGAAAGAGAAGGAGAAGTGGGCACGAGGACAGCGCATTGTGGCCATGGAAACCTACATATGTTCTGTATAATGTATATATATATCTGTGACCAAGAGTTGATGCTGCTGATCAATAATAAATATGGCAGAAGCTATTGCCAAACCTCTCAACTGCTAAAACACTGATGTGAAAAAATTGTGGTCGCGAGATCTGAGTCGAGAAAGTAAGCATTTCCTAACAAAATGACACTGTCGCATTCCCATGCTAGTATAGACTAAGAAGACGTGGCATTGATTTCTCCTGCAACCCAGTAACGTTTGACTGCAACCAATATTTTCTCAGAGATGAGAGGGCCATCCTCATGATCCACCAATTTGGTATCCCACCTCATTGCTCCTGCAATTCTCTTCACCTTGGCGAGCACATCCACTTGATCGCGGAATATGACTGATCCTTCAGGTCTCAAAATACGATCCACTTCCAGAAGAATATCTTCTATGCTACACCTGCAAGAGGTTGCATATAAATCAAACAAACTCCTAAAACACTTTTGCATACAATAAAACAGTATGGCAATATGCACTGATAGAAAAAGGTCATCTTTGGTTCTTGACAGCTCCTCTCTCTCTCTCTCTCCAGAAGCAAGAGAAATATGATCCGGTGTATAAACCATTTAAAACTCCAAGATAGTTCCCAGAAATGCTTCGAACCAAAAATCCCAAATAGATATATGCTAGTAACTCGAAAATACTATCGTTGAAGTCATTTTCATATTTTAATAGAAGAAGAACACTAAAACCAATTTTTGTTTAGTAGTCATATGTTTTATCAATCAAAAGCCTTTTATCATAACAAAGAAAATACTCAAGAGTCCAGCAAATACTTACTTATCCTTATACAAGCTGAAAAGACCGTATCCATGAATAAGATCGTAAGTCCTTGGGTAAGTGGAGAAGGCTTCACACCTGACCAAAAAACAGACAGATCAAAAATAGGAAAACCGAAAAAGAAGTAACAACTGAAACATATGAAAGCAAGAAAGGATTCATTGACACTTCAACTGGCCACAAAGAGACAATTAGTCAAGCTTGGACTAAACTACAACTCCAATTAGCCGGAATCAATTTGCACATGAAAGTTTCTCCTTGGTAAAAGGCGTTCAGGCCTAAATTAATATATATTCACCAAATTCAACTAAGCAAGGGGAGTGTTTCAAAAGGGGAAAGTTGGAGTCTTCAGGGTAGGTTTTTTACGTAATTAGTTAATGAGGACCTCGGCTTAGATACCATGAAATGCATTTATAAATAAATTCAAATAAGATAAAATCACACGACAAGTCCTAGCACAAAGACAAACCTAAATCAAGTTTTTTATCCTTTGTATTTGACTATTTTCACAATAACCACATAAGAGGCAGAATTGTTGGCTGTGCAATATATGTTGACAATATCATGATGAAACCATTCAAGGACATAATGAATGCTATCAATTATACAAAATGTAAATCGAATCTGCACAGGAGGTGCATGAGAAAAATAATATTAAGGGTAAGTGATGTCATAAGAACTCTCTGATGAATCAGAGTACGGATACAAAGTGGCAACAAGAAGATACTAAAGTGTAACACTTTGGTGTCCTATTCAGCCTCAATCATTAAGGAGGAGCTGAAGAAATAATTTCACACTAACCCAAATGGCTGGGACGAAAGTGTCAATGGGGGAAGACACAAGAAAGAAAGAAAGAAAGTAATAGGACATGTGGGAACAGACTCAACATACTAAATAAGAATCATTGTACTCAGAATAAGATAATGGTTATTTAAGTAAGCATAAGCTTGTGGCTATTTAAATTAGCATTTCTCAATAATCCTAGTATCAAATAATCAGAAAAATAACAAATAGAAAGAAGTCTGACAGATACCAATCATGATATATGCCAATCAATCCACGCTCATATATGACGCCAAGAGTGTCTCTCTCAGCAATGGTAGGCATAACATTCATAACCCACAATTTAGAAGATTCGAGGGCAGCAGCAAAGCTTCCAAGACCAGCATTCATGTCCATGATGTTGCGGTACCTCCCTGAGCCTATGATTTTGTTAATCCTTTTATAAGCATTCAAATGCTTCTTCCATAATAGGTTGTCCTCTTGGAATGACGCTACAGACACTCCAGGGATCAGGCTACTTATTATCCTGGAAGGAACAACATTTAGTCTCTCTGGGAACGGCCTCCATTCCCCACCAGTAGGGCCTTCTTCCCCAGAATTCTCCTGATAAGGAGTCACACATGTCTCCATTTGCTTGTACCTGTCCCACCAGAAAAAAAAGAGCGATAATCAAGAGGAAAACTAAAAGATGCAATAAAACTTTTACCCAATGACTATATGCCAGAATTTCTATTTCAAAAACATGTTTTACCCGAATAGTTTAACATTCTCAAGAAATTTGTTTTACTGCATATATACAATCATTGTGTTTGCAAGACGAAAGTAACAACTACAAGTTGGATAAATTTTATTCAAAACAATTCTGTCTAATTACTACTATGAGTATTAATAAGCAGAAATTTTGCAAACATGATACCTACACTACCATATGTTACAATATAAATATTCTGTTTTAGTCACAAGTAATTGGATTTCTTCCAACAGAAGCAGAGCATCTAACTCCTGTCCAATGAGAAGTATTTTTTGCATGGGCTAATAAATGTCCAACAGGCTTGATATACCGAAGAGAAATTGGATAAGGTTCAATACCAGACATCATCTGCATTACTGGATTCACACATAGAGCGTTGAGAAGCTTGTTCACGGCAATCATCATAATTTATTCTTTTCTTCCAGATGGCTATTTCGCCCATCTCATGTTTCTTTTCCCAACAAAGAAGTTTGGCTGTCTCTTCAATTTTCCTCTGCTCCTCCTCAAGCTCCTCTATAGGACGCTGCCACGCCTGATAGTTATTCCTCCAGTTTATGGGAGGACCAGAAAGCACCCAGTAACCACCAGGTCTAAGAACGCGATCAACCTCCATCATATACATTCCATCTGCATAAAGAAATCAAGTGTCATTCTTACAAATATTTTGAAAGCTCTATATAGTGACAAAATATGGAACAAACAAGATCGAGAAAAAAAATACAAAAACAAGAAGAAGAAAAAACACAGTACGAAAGTGCTGAGCTTTATAAAAAAATGTGTATCATCTGTCATTATTGTGCTTCTCACTTCTTATCTAACTGGGGATGACAATATTAAATTCATTCTTAACAAACCAGCATGGACTCAAATTATAGCTAGATTCCAAAATTGTAAGAACAAAGTTTAATTTGCCAACACCCCTCTATCAACATGCATGCCATCACACTATCACTGGCACTGAAATTGCTTTGGAAATTTATCTTCATATCAAAATCTATAGTTGAATTACCATTTTCACCCCATGGAATTAAGCAACGAGAACAATGAGCCATGTCAAAGGATCTAGAAGGATATGGCAGCTTGATAGTTCCTAGAACACCAATAACTGCCGGGACACCTCTTTCCAAAGCAAATTGAACTTGTGCCTCATGAGAGTCTCTTGGAGCGAATGACATGGCAATAACATTTTTCTTGAACAGATATGCTCCAAAACTTGCAACCTATGTCACACAAATGTGCAATAAATCAACTGGAATTCATAAAAACAAAAACGCAATAGGTTAGCTTTTAAGAAACAAAAAATCAAGACAAGCATAACAAACATATTTGTTACTGGAGACAGGAATGGCTAAATGACAGCAAGTGCAGAAAAAGCAAAAACAGAGCATTATCTTGGCTTACCCCACAACCAGTGTCTAAAGCAGTTCTCACCATCCCATTATCCATTGGGATGACAGATGCAAGTTCATTGATATATGCATCAGCACCATTAGGAAATTGTGTTCCTCCCCCGGGGAATCTAAACACATTGCCTTCGTATTGAATCCAATTCTGAATAGCTTTCTCAATAGTCAAACTCTTATACGGTGCATTGGCATAAGGCACATAGTCACGACTAGCTGGCCATGGAAATGGTGTCACATATCCCTTTGGTGCAGGAATAAGACAATGAATTTTCTCTTCTTCAGGAGGGCAATGTCGTTCCCTGTAGTTCATATTATCTCGCGGGAATGTCATTGCCCTCATTTGATCATGGCATGGTGTATAGTCAATGTAACGATCCTCACATGGATTAATCTCCCTCACTTCAGATTCAGACCCGCCATCAGCACCAAGATGTGTCTCGTAATTAAGATTTGAGAGTATGGTGCAGTCTGTCTGTCTAGTAATCTTTGCAGCTATGCTGTCACCCTTCCCAAACCCACTCCGTTGCCATGCCCCCAGGATATAAAAGAAACCACATAAACCAATTACAATGAAGATGGACACTGAACTCCTTGTTCTATTGTCTCCGGAATTCCCCTTTGTTGCCATTATGTGCCAGATTCTATACAGCAAATCAAAAGTGAAGGCAAAACATAAGTCAGATGAGTCCATACTCCATATCTAAGAAGAAAATGAATACAACAAACCAAGATGGGGAACGCGAAGGAAAAGATTAAGTGTATAAATATAGATATGGAGTAAAGTTTCATCATATCGACATACTTTCTACTCGTTATCAAGTTGAAACCAGTTAATTTGACTGTCACGAACAAATTTTTCCTCTCAACATAAGAAACTTCATATGGAATATGAAAATTGCATATTAGGAAAAAAAAATCAAGCGAACCAAAAAAAGTCAACCGTTCTTGAATGATCATTCCAACGATTCCTACATCCGGATGAGAATCCATAAACAAGCTAAAACGTAGGTATACCCCTTGACCAAGTAAAATTCCGACTAGAATACAACAAACTAGATCCATAATAAGTTTCAAGAACATCCAACGCAATTATCCAGATTAATCAACATGAGTTCTTCGTAAAGTGATAATTTAGTTTACACAGATTTCGTTCAAAAAGTTTCACAGCAACCAAACAATACTAAAGCAACATATCTCGCAAGAATCACAAACGAAAGGAAACAATTATCACAAAAAACTAAAAGTATTGAAACATAATAATAGATATCATGAGAATAAGAAAAGAAGAAGAAAACAGATCCATCCAAGCTGAGAATCGAGAAGTCTGACCATGAAAGTGAGAAACTTTAGCGAGACCAAATCAGATGAATATCGTAATTTATCCTGCGGAGAAAAGAAAAATAGGGTATTGATGCTAAATGTGGGTGGAAACTGAAATGAAGAATCGGGTTTGGATGGAGAGAAAACAGAGGGTGTGGCGATGATCTCAAAGTCACACAACTCCCTACTTTCTACTTTTCAAAATCTTAGAGCGAATATTTTTGATTCTGTTAATAGCAGTTATCCCAATCGAGTGCATGAAGAACTTGGCCTATAATGTTATTTCCTGACACAACTCTTCTTGTTATTGACCGGGAAGTTCAAAGCTGCAAAACTACAGTTTTGACATTTTTTCGACAATTTTAATGTATTTTGAACATAAAAAACTAGTATTAAAAAAAACAAAAACTCAGTTGGACAAAATGCGACAGATTTGTTTAAATAATGATAGCTCAAAAAGGTTTACAAATAAGAATAAAATTTATAAATTTATACCAATTTCTAAAACGGACTATGTAACGTACTCTATCTATTAAGTTACACGTGCGATCCTCTAATTGACCCTGAGACGAAAAAAAGTTTATCTATTTAATTTAATTATTCAAATAAACTAATGAGGATTTATTATTGGAGCAGATAGCAACTTTCATCCGCTTCCTTCTTCTTCATTTGTTTGTGATAATTCTTCCACCTATATCTTTTATCAATCTCTTTTCCAACACTTTAATTTTTTTAGAAAAATCATTTCAAAACCGTTCCAAGTCATTTTTACTGATTTCTGTATTTTCTATGTTCTATTTATGTTTTCTATTTCCAAAAAAAAATAAATTTATTTTTCTTTTGACCATTTCAGAGTTTTTCAAAATGACAATCAAACATGTTTTCTTATACATTTATTTTTTTTCTAGATTGCCCGTTTTCCATAATTAACCCCATTGCGATTAAATTCGAATTGAACCGGAAAAGCCTCACTAAGGGAACAAAGCTCTCCCAACAAAAAAAAATTCATTCACAAGACTCAAACTAGATACCTCATTTAAGAAAAACAAGCATCATTGTCACTTGAATTAATCATTTGTTGGTAACATGTTTACCTAATTGTTTATTATTTTCAGAAAATAAAAACATGCACTTAATTTTACTTAAGACCTTGCCAAGCCTTCCCATTCAAGCCCTTGTTAACTCGATATCCTTCATAAGCCCTTTCAATCCATTGTTCTCATGCTGCACTCTCCCAGTGATTTCCAAGCATAAGCCGTTAGACTGGCTCTTGTTGGGTAGTTTACCCCTATCAGGCTTTCGACTGGTGCTGGGAGCCACAAAATGGGGTTGTATTTTAAGAGATGGGTTTGGTTTAATACGGTTTACTTCTCTGTCATCTTTTGGGCCTAATATTCTGAGCTCTGATTCTGATTCTGAAATACCATCTTCATTAAACAATACCTACAAAACACAAATTTTGCATGTCAAACGGGATATATGACAAAAAATTACTTAGACCATTCAGGAGGAAGAAACATCAACAACGCAGTATGAAGGAATTTAGCTGGATCTAGGGACACACATGACATGGTCATGACAAATGCAGAAAACTCGCGAAAACCCGAAAGGGCACTTCAAACTTCAAAGCTAACTTAGAGACACAAAACACCATAAATTGTTTAATATGCTACACAATGGAAGGTTTGTTGAGGAATTGGTTAGGAATCCAACAAGAAGCTGATTCCAATTCCAAAAGAAAATGCCATGAAACCAAATAAAGATAATTTTGATTGATTAGGTTCACAGAATTGAACCTAATACAATCTAATGTAGAAATCACAGGATTGAATCTACTCTAGCTCAAGCAAATCAAAGCAAAGTGCCTTGAAAGCCAATTCCGTCAGGATAAACCCTAGGCAAAACGCCATTTCTTTGGATTACTTTCTTCATGCCTAAAACCCAGAAAGACCACACTTTTGTACTATCCTAAATTTAGCAAATAACATTAAAGCCCCTTGCCCTAGAGTTGACTCTTTGACAGACGCTACCAATAACTAAATGATACATGGATAAAACTCGAACAAATGGAAAGGGAACCGGGGAAAGCCAACTTAAAGTCATTGAACAACATAAATTGTTTAATATGTTACACAATCAAAGGCTGAAAAGTGAAAACCAATACACAAAGCTCTCACAATGTGACTTCTGAGGTGGGGCGATATAACACAGTTTTGTTTTTTCTGTGATTCAAATATGTGGTGCAATCAAAAAAAAAAAAGGTTTCCAACTTTTCATTTAAGTAATTTTGAATATTATAATAAGATAAGAAAATGCAAAAACCCTCAGTAAAAAAAATTTCACGTGTAGTAGGATAAATCATAAATATAATAGAAAAGTCCTATTTGTGCCAAATCCCCAAAAAAAAATTGCACTGGAAGGATTATCACGTGGATCCTCATTACTGGAAGGATGTTGTTGCTGTCCTTTTCCAGGAGAATGTCAAGGCAGTGTAGTGGAGCAGTATTTTTTTTAAGGGGTTTTAGTAGACACTGAATTGTCGAGGTCCTAGCTCCTTGAAAGCTAGGTTATCCTTGTTATATTTTCCTTCAGCAACTGCACTGTTAGGCATTATATACAGATATTTCTCTTGTTAATCCTCTCTGTTTGATCCATTGGAATGCCTTTCTTTGTTATTCTTCCTGTTATCTATCAAAAGAATATCATGAAAGAAAACAAGAGACCACTTGTAGAACAAATAATACCTTGCGGCCAAATAAATCAAATGTCACAACCACTTTGCTCCGTTTAAGTTCATCAACCTCCTTTTGTTTATTCATTAACAGTTCCCTCTCCTGGAAAGAGAAAATATTATAAGAGATTTTTTCCAAGAGTTTGTAGAACCAAATGTGCTTGAAACTATTTGGGAACGAGATAAATACCTCAGGAGACAGCCAACTGTTCCCTTCAATTTCATAGTAGTCGCTCTGATCATCTATAACAGTTGTACGTGCAGCAGAGTTCCGGTCATATTCAACTAGCCTTTTTGCATAGGCCTCAGCATCTGCCTCAGCATCCGACAACAGAGGTAAACTATCTTCCAAACCAGCATATGTGCTCCCTTCCCTCAGTACAAGCACACCGCAGAAACTGCATGGCCCCTCTCCCTCTTGTTCACATACTATCTTGCCACAAGATAAACAATTGCTCACCAATCTGTGCCGGCGGGCTTGGCAGGAGCATGGTTTCCCTTGTTGGAATACAATTGAACCTTTAGCAGCCTCCGCAAGTGAAACAACTTTGCCTGATTTCTTCTTCTTAGAACCACTTTGATTTCCTTTATGTGTAGTTTTTGATTCAGCAGTCAAAGAGACTATACTCTTTTTGCGATCGGCTGGATTACTGGACATGGTTACTCTTTTTTGTTCAGTCTGATAACCAGGGCCCATAGCCTCTTTCTGTCCTTTGAATGGCATCTTCACTCCACTTGCGGAATGTTCATTTGATGATGGTTTAATATAGGCATGTAATTTTGACGTAGAAGCATCTGATGTGCTGCTGCTGACATTTGAGTGACCTCTCCGCTGTAAATATTCTTCAATCACACTTTTAGCAATTTCCTGACCAATAATATTCTGCAGAAGAAATAAAAATAAAATAAGAAAACTTCTCAAAAGGTGCCTGCAAGAAAATATTTCTTCCTGCATAGAATAACATGCTTTCCTTGCTAGTTTACTTGTACCAGGGAAGTCACGTATTGCATACCCTCAGTCGAGTCAAGCGAGTACAGAACATTCAATGAACTACGTCAAGTGTTATGGCTAGAGTCATTGAATAATCTCACAGTTGACAGTTCAAAATTTTGAGCAATATATAGCATCCTATTTTTACGTACAGCAAAAAAAAAGAGGGGTTGAGAAAGAAAATTCTCAGAAAATTGCTCTTTCATTGTAAAGTTGCCTCACGAATAATTCAGTTGCAGGTTATGCGAAGTTGGTAAAACAAGAGAATGCCCAGCTAGCTTTCATTATCGAAGAAATACCTTATGTTATGGTAGCAAGAATAGGATGCCACAAAATTGCTTGTATCAGGGAAGTCACGTATTGCATGCTCTCAATCATGTCAAGCGAGTGCAGCACATTCAATGAACTACATCACGCGTTATGGCTAAACAGTCATTGAATAATCTCACAATTCAAACTTTTGAGAAATATATAGCATCCCATTTTCACATATAACAAAAAAGGGGTTAAGAAAGAAAATTCACAAAAACTTCCTCGTTCTTTGTAAAGTTTCCCTCGCGAATAATTCAATTGCAGGTGATGCGAAGTTCGTAAAACAAGAGAATGCCCAGTTAGCTTTCATTATCGAAGAAAATCAAAAAGCTCTTCATTGTGAACCCTAGACCTTATGTTATAGTAGCAAGAATAAGATGCCATAAAATTGTGAGCTGAGTACAATCCTAAATATACAATTAAAACCCACCAAACCCAATAATGAACACTGAAGTGCCCAGGGCAACCATGGCAATAAGGTCATAGCTTGCAAGCAAAAACACAAAACAAAACAATGTAACCTACGACAACAACAACGATTACAAATTATCAAAATAGGAGTGAAATACTACAGAAATTGAAGAAACAAAGTAGCATAAAATAAGAAAAAAATTACGTCGAGATACTCTTTGGCGTCGAGAGGTTCAGCGAGGTCGCAATAAGAGACTAAACCGGAGATTATGTCTCTATCTAAATCCAGACCCGTCTCCACCTTCTTGCACAGATCAACCAACGCGTTCTCAAGCCACTGGCCCGGAGACTCCATCTCTGCTAGAAGTAGAGAAACGCACAAATCGGCAAGGAAGGAAGGAGTAATGGTTCGTTTCGTTTCGTTTCGCTTCGCTTCAAAAGTATAAATAATTAAATACAGGTGAAAGTATAGGCACTGTAGGACGTGCTTGGAATCGGGTTTCAAACGGGTTGGATTTAGACCCGAGACTTATAAAAATAAAAGAAAAGGCCTAAAAGACTAAAAAGCAGCTATTAAGGCTTCTGTTAATCGTATATATGATCATCGAAAGATTATCTATATTTATTTTACTCATCAATTTGTAAAATATTTCAATTTAATTATCAAACTTTATGAAATTATACAATTTCTATCATCCGAGAAATTTATTGTTAAAATGGATAATCATCAATATGTCTATGTATTAAGTTGAACGTTAAACTATTCTTCCACGTAGAAAAATAATTTTTCCATACAAAATTTAACTTATTTTAAAAAAAATACTTGTGGCAAAATCCATAGCCATAAAGATTAAAAAAAAAAGAGTTAAAATATAATTAATTAATTAAAATTCTAGCGTACGGCGTACCCTATTTCCCCCGAATAGCCTATACTCTCAAAGGACTTCCATCTTGAAGGACCCTGCTAATGCCACCACCTCCTCTTGGCCTAGACCAGACATCCTCCTTCAAACGACCACCGCCATCAGACATCTTGATGGCCTGAAAGACGCTGTCTTGCGTCTCCCTTATTCCTCACCGAGGACGATGAGGAAGAAAAAGCAGAGCCGAATCATACTCTCGAAGGAAGGTGTATGGCCGCTTGCTCACCGAGATTTCCTTCTTGGTGGATAGTTGTCTGTTGATGTCTGTTAGCGAATTCGAGGTGGTTGCCGGCCTTGAGTTCCCTCGGAACAATTTTTCTCCATTTTCTCTTCAACACCAGCATGAAGTATTCTCTTCATGCAATTTCTATTACTCAACAGATACCTTTCAAAACTTACATGTGACTGATAATCACACTTCACCAGAACTCCAACCGGGTTCCTTTCTGGCTCCAGTTCCCTTCATCAGATCCCTAACGTCCACAACTTCTTCCCACTGGCCTACATCTGCATAGATGTTTGACAAGGACACATAAGTTCCAGCATCACCAGGCTCTAATTCCATGGTCTTTTTGGCTGCTAGCCTTCCAAGCTCAATATTCCCATGTACCTTGGCAGAAGCTAGTAGGGTTCCCCATACCAAAGCACTAGGTTTGATAGGCATATTGTTGATGAACGCTTCAGCTTCTTTTAATCTTCCAGCGCGACCGAGAAGATCAACCATACAGCCATAGTGACGTTGATTAGGCCTGACTCCATGGTCTTTGGTCATTGAGTCAAAATAGAAATGGCCTTCTTCAACCAAACCATTGTGGCTACATGCAGTCAAGACCCCCACTAAAGTGACAGAGTCAGGTCTGATACCTTCTTTCCTCATAAGCTCATACACTCTTAGAGCCTCTTCACCTTTCCCATGTTGAGCATAGCTCACAATCATGGCTGTCCAACCTATCAGATCAGGTTTACCAATATGGTCAAATGCTTTGCGGCAAACTTCAATGCTTCCACATTTGGAATACATTGTGACTAACGAACTTCCAACAGACACTTCAGAATCAAGGCCAATTTTCATGGCATAGGCGTGCAGTTGAGTCCCAATGCTTGATCTGGCCAAAAGTGCAACGGCCCCAATAACAGATGAAAGTGTGAAGGAGTCGATTTTCAAATCAGAAACCAGCATTTCTTGGAACACTAAAACTGCCTCTTCAAGTAACCCATTTTGGGCATAACCCGAAACCAAGGAAGACCAGGAAACGTGATCTTTTTGTGGTAGCATGTCAAAGACCTTTCTTGCCGACTCCAGGGCACCAGATTTTGAGTACATATTTACAAGTGCTCCACCAACAAGTGTTCTTTTGCCCAGCCCAGCTCGAAATGCATATCCATGAATTTCCCTACCCAATTGTAAGGACTTAAGCACGGAACATGCAGTCAGAATAGGAGTGAGAGTCATTTCATCAGGTTTAGATTCTTCAGAGAGCATCTCTCTAAACAGCAGAAAAGCTCGATCTGCACAGTCATGTTCTGCATAACCAGCAATCATTGATGCCCATGCAACATTGTCCTTGAAAGGAATTTGCTCAAAAACTTTAGAAGAGTCCACTAAACTACCGCACTTCGAGTACATTGTGAAAAGCGAACTACCAACAGAAAGATCAAAAACCAACCCAGTTTTGAGAATATAGCCGTGCATCTGTCTCCCTAGAATTAAACATTCTATGACACCTAAGATACTAGAACAACAGAATTTGTCTGGTCTCAGGCCTGCTTCCAAAACTCTCTGAAACAACTTAATTGCCTTTTTGGAACACTGATTCTGAACAAAAGATGATATCATCATTGCACATGTACTGAGGTCCTTAATATTTTGCACATCTCTAAATACTGCCTCTGACAAATCTATGGCTCCAATTTTTGAATACATACTCATTATAGAAGCTCCAACTACTGGTTCGGAGTAGAATCCAGTTTTTAAAATCCATGAATGTAGTTGGGTTCCCTCTGTAAGCATACCTGGTTTAGCACAACCAGTAATCACACTGGTTATGGTATATATGTTTACTACCTCTCCAGTTTTTCTCATTTCTTTAAAAAGTTCGAGGGCAGAGATAGAGTCATCATTCTTCACAAAACCAGATATGATAGCTGTCCAAGAAACAACATTGTGGACTGGCATCTGAAAGAACTGCTTCGTCGCCTCATCTATCTCCCCGCATTTGGCATATAAGTCAACAATAGCAGTCTCAACAAAGACATCTTTTGCACCGCATTTTATCATCTGCCCTTGAACTCCTTTTCCAATCTCAAGCTCTTCAAGTGTAGAACAAGCAGTCAAAATGCTTGAAAGCGTATAACCATTTGGCACTAAAGACCCATGACGCATCTCCCGGTAGAGATTCAAAGCAACCCAATATTCCTCATTCTTGACAGCTCCAGAAATAATAGCATTCCAGCAAACCACATTATCACATTCAACATCATTAAAAACCCTCAAAGCATCTTCAAAGTGACAGTTTTTTGCTAGTAAATCTATGAAAGCAGCACGCACATGACCACTTGAAAAGTACCCATTTCTCACAGTAAGCGAATAAACCTGCTTACCACACATAGGAGACTGTAAGACTTTACAAGCAGAAAGAACACTCCCATAAGTGATCTCATTTGGCTCAAAACCCGAAGAATGCATTTTACAAAAGATTCTCCACGAAATTTCAAATTCATACTTGTGATTAAAACCCGATATCATAATATTCCATGAGATGACGTTTCGGTGGGGAATTGTATCAAACAACTTGAGTGCAGCGTCCATTCCAGCGGACCGGCCGTACCAATCCAGCAAAGAATTCACTGCGAAGAGATCAGAAGATATCCATGACGTCCTCAGCAAATGGGCATGCACTATTTTCGTGTTCTCAAATGTGCAATGTCTGGATTTTCCCTGATTATTGAAAAACTGTGAAGGGTCAAAATGAGTAAGATTTTGTTGGTGTTGGTGTTTGTGTTTGACAATCGATGTGTTCTCGACATGGACGAGTGAAGATATAAACTTTCGTGCACAGATTGAAACTTCGGTCCGAATGAGAGCACTCATTTGGATTCATATGGAGGGGGAGGGGGGCAGTCATGTATCTGATATTGACTTGCATAAATAATTGTGTTCTTTCTGCAGAGAGCGAGGCAACAGGTAGAATAAATATTAGAAATGTTTTGTTTGCCGCCCTACTGACACCAGGTCAAGATGGCCGAGTTGGTCTAAGGCGCCAGTTTCAGGTACTGGTCCGAAAGGGCGTGGGTTCAAATCCCACTCTTGACAAAATTCTTTTACTTTTTGTAAAATTTTATTTCTGTAGGGTGATCAATTTTATTTTAATTGGGGTGGCTACGGTTCTTTTTATTAGCATAATACCATTTTTGCCCGGTCAAACATGTTGGGAACTCAGGAAGACTTGGATGTTTTCTGAATCCTAAAAAGCTCTGGTTTTGATGTGGTCAAAGATATAGACCAGTGTGGCCATTTGTCGAACACCTGACGAGCGTTCCCCAAAAAGCCAAATTAGGTCAACAATGACATAATATCTAGCATTTTGCAACTGACAAGTACTAATGATTTTGAGTTTGTGACTTGTGAGTGCAGCTGTTGGACACTGACTTGGTTATGATGACCAAAACTGAAGGAGAAGCACAAGAGAAGGCCATCAACTACTGTTTGAGAGACTATAAGCTCCGAAGAGTGTCGGACACGGACACTCTAGCCTAAATAGAGTGTCGGTGCTTCATAGGAACTGACCCCTCATGAGAAATTGGTGGGTGTTCTTCAGATGGTTAGACAAAAGACCCATCAATCTACCACAGCTTGATCTTTTATAATGGTTTATGGTTTTGGGTTTTTTTTCCTGTGTACTCTGTTAAATATAAAGTACAAACCTTTGGCATGATATGTTAAACAAGTGATGGCAATAGAGAGACATAGAGCTGTCAACATGCTTGCATTCTGTCAAAAATCCAATCCATAATACGTTTAGTTTACTTGTTCTTGCTTTTCTTTTGGACCGCCCAACAAAGTAACACTTCAAGTTCTTCACAAGCAATGCCGCATCTTCGTAGCTTCTCCTTCGCTTTTATCCTTAAAGTTGCTGCCAATTTTAGGCCTTTAAGAGTCGGAGTTCAATTGCATTGTCAAACATTGGTGCATGGCCTTGATACCCATCTCTTTGTTGGTATTACTTCAGTTAGTATGTACGCAGAACGTGGTTGCATTGAGTTATCAAGGAAAGTGTTCGAGGATATGCGTGAACCAAATGTAGTTGCTTGGAATGCTATACTTAAAGCGTGTTTTAGGGGTGGGGTTACAGAGAATGCAGCTAGAGTGTTTGATTGGATGCCATTGAGAAACCTGACCTCGTGCAAGGAAAATGTTTGTAGATATTCCATTAAAAGACGATATCTCCTGGAGTATTATGATTGTAGGGTCTGCGCACAGTGTGTGTGTTTTGACGAGGCTTTAGGGTTTTATAAGGAGCTGCAAAAGGTGGGATGAGGTAAGCTTGACGGGAGTGGTCTCTGAGTGTGGACAAGCAGGGGCATTTGAATTTGGGAAAATCATCCATCGGTTTATAAAGAAAGCCTGCTTTATCTGGCTTGTTTAGCTGAATAATGCATTTATAGATACGTACTCCAGGTGTGGAAATGTGTCCATGGCATAGCTGGATCTTTGAAGAATGCCTGGAAATAAAACAGTTTCTTCATTCTTGGTTACGTGGTGGTCCTGGTGGATATGCATGGTCGAGCAGGTAAAGCCGATGAATTTGCCTGTCAAATGCCAATTTCACCTAATGACATTATTTGGCGGGTGCTGCTTGGAGCATGTAGTAGTATCCTTGGTAATATTGAGTTGGCAGAGCAAGTGAAAGAACGGCTTTCTGCGCAGACTGCACTAGATTCGAAGAACTCCGGTGACCCTGTTCTGTTTTCAGATACATATTCCATTTCTGGAAAATAGAAGGATGTTCCTGCTGTCAAAAAATCAATGACTACCCAACTGATGAAGAAAACTCCTGGTTGGAGCATGATTGAAGGGTCACTCACCTTCGACTCTGAAGTAATCATTCTTTTCTAAGTTTTCTGTTGAAGGTCCAGAGTCCAAAGATGAATTTCAAGAACTAAAGGTTGTAACATGCATCCAAGAACCAAATTAACAGTCCTAGTCCCGATTGGAATGTGCACGGCAACAAAATTCAGTTTTCCAAGAACTGAATCCAAGCAATGACAGTCTCTTGTACACTTTCTTGTTTTTTCTATAACCAAAAGGCAGTTTTTTTTTTTTTTTGAAAGATCAGCATGTCATTGATTATAATCAACCATCAAGGTAACATTCTTCTCCTCCAACAGAGGACGAAGTAAACATCCATAACAAAAAAGAAATACATAGAGCTAGCTAAGTACAACAAGACATTTAAAATCCACAGAATTAAGAAGCTCCAGCCACATGAGCTCGATCTGCCGCAATTAGAACCTTAATCTCTGGAGAAATAAGAGCACCACATAAGAGATTGGATTGCTGGGACAATCCAATTTGAGCCAAACCGTGAGCCACTTTATTAAAGTCTCTGCCTACATGGGAAACCTTCCAACATGATGTCGTCTGTAGAAGAAGATTGACCTCCCTTGATAGAGCACCCCAATCAGATAAATTGTAGGATGCATCAGAATCACCAATTGCCTTAATGATAATACTAGAATCACCTTCCAAATGAATAAGACAAAAACCCAAATGAAGAGCAAGGCGAACTGCATGTAGGGCAGCATTTACCTCAGCCAATGCTGGCGAAAGAGCCACAGGGTAACAATCATAGGCAGCATACAAAGGCAGACCACAATCATCACGAAAAACACATCCAAAAGCAGATACTCTTCTATCAATACTAACAGCTGCATCAAAATTAATTTTAACGAACCTAGAACTTGGAAAACACCAGCTACCTATCAAAACCTGTTGAGAGGGATTATGATATGTTCGGTCACTTGAATTCATAGCAACAAGTTGCCGGACCGAAAGCACTGCAGAGTTAAAAAATTGAGATACGGGTAGAGGTTTACTACCGTAAAAAATACTATTCCGCCGATGCCACACCATTCTTAGCATCATTGCCAAAGCAGCCAAGCAAGAAGGCTCAAGATGTTTCGAAAAATGGCACCAAACCTCAAAAAATTCCAATCCCCCCATTGGCAATTTGTGAATAATTTTTGAACTGTGACACATTGCCTCAAAAGCATGGGAACAATAAAACAAAGCATGCATCAATGATTCAGGACCAACTTTACATACCGGGCATACGTTGGATAAAATAATCTTTCGACGACAAAGATTTACTGCAGTAGGAAGAATATCATGGACTGCCCTCCAAACAAACACCTTCGCAGCTGGAGGAATTTGGAGAGACCATATAGAGTGCCAAAAAGATTTGGGAATACTGGAAACTGAAGGACTTGGATGGCCTCGATTCAGAATTTCCATTCCCCGATGAAATCCACTGCGAACCGAGTATTGACCATTCGATGACCCATTCCAAAATAGCGAATCTGCCCCTCCACTAAAACAGACCGGTTGCTGGAATATATGGGCAGCCTCCTCTTCATTGAATAAGTCTTTAATCAGACTAACATTCCACCACCCAATTCTGGAATCAATGAGCCAACTAACTGGTGAATGTTTTACAAACCCTTTCAGCCTCTGATTTTCAGTAAAAACTAACTGATGGGATGTCCAATTATCCTCCCAAATTCAGACTTGAGATCCGTACCTATTCTCCATTGAAGACCATCTTGCAACAGACTCTTTGCTGAACAAAGACTTTTCCAGATAAAAGATGAATTCGATGTCATAGGGGCCTCTAAAAAACTACATGATCGAAAATACTTTGCCTTAAGAATTCTTGCCACAAAAGAATTTGGATTCTGAATAATCCTCCACCCCTGCTTAGCAAGTAAAGCCTCATTAAAGACACCAAACTTACGAAAGCCAAGACCACCTTTAGCTTTTGGTTTACAGAGAGAATCCCAAGGTAGCCAAGGAATCCCCTTACTACCATTACTACCTCGCCACCATAATTGGCGTACAATAGAATCAAGTTCCTTGCACAATTCCACAGGAAAACGAAAGACTTGCATACTGTAAGAAGGAATGGCTTGCAACACAGATTTGATTAAGACTTCACGACCTGCATTGGAAAGAAAATGATTCTTCCAATTCTGAGCTCTCTTACGAACTTTATCTACCACATACTGCAAGGATGCTACCTTGGACCTCCCAATCATAGCTGGAAGCCCAAGATACATTTCAAAGGCTTTAATTTCCCCCACCCCAATTTCACATTTCAGCAATTCTTTAATTTCTGGGGTTGTATGTTTGCTGAAAAATAATGTTGTCTTATCTAGATTTAATTTCTGATCCGAAGCCTTTTCATACCAATAAAGCACAGAGCGAACCCTCTCCCACGCTTCTATAGTAGCCCGACAAAATAGCAGACAATCATCAGCAAAAAACAAGTGAGTAACCTGTATGCGACCACCCCCAAAAGCAATCCCCTCCATTAGCTTGTTTACCTCAAGCTGAGATAGCCTGAAGCTGAGAGCTTCTGAACACAACACAAATAGAAGAGGAGAAAGGGGGTCTCCTTGTCGCAGGCCTCGAGATGGAATAATTGGATCACTAGGATTCCCATTAATAATAATGGAGTAGGACATGGATTTGATACACTGAAGAATTCAATGAATCCAAGTTTGCCTAAACCCCATTTTAACCATAACTGCCTCCAGAAAAATCCACTCCACTCTATCATAGGCCTTACTCATGTCCAACTTTACTGCCATAAAGTCTTTACTACTTTTTTGCTTAACCGCCATAGAATGCAAAGCTTCATATGCAACAATAATATTATCTGTTATTAGCCTCCCTCTTATAAAAGCCGACTGGTTACCTTGAATAACTTTCGGCATTATAAGACTCAATCGGGATGCTAGTAGCTTAGCAATAATTTTATACAAGACATATTGCACAAACTAATTGGCCTAAAATCCACAACTTTAATTGGATCAGCGACTTTTGGAATCAAGGCAATTAAAGTATGATTAATATCTGGGGAAAGCACTCCATACCTCAAAAACTCCTGCACCGCCTGAAATAAATCTTCTCCCAATAAATCCCAGTGCTGCTTATAAAAAGCTGAAGAAAAACCATCCGGCCCAGGCGACTTATTAGAATCAATATTAGAGACCGCTACAAACACCTCTTCTTTAGAACAGTCCCGGCACAAAATATTATTAGAAGCTTCAGAAACTACTCGAGGCATCCCATCAAGAAAATCTGCCTGAAATGCATTCACCACCGATGACTGAAAGAGAGCAGAATAATAAGCTTGAAAAGCACCTCCAATATCAACCTGAGCAGATAAAGAATTCCCATTCACATCCTCTATGGATTGAATCAAGGAAGATCTCTTACGCTGCCTCATACAACTGTGGAAATATTTAAACTGCCAGAAAGGAATATCAATAAAAAAAAACCCAGCTGATCTCCGTTCTGTAGAACCAATCATCACATACAGGAATTATTGGCAGAAAGCAAGCTCTAAATATTGTCAAAACCCTAGATTTTCGAAGTCACCAGCTATGAAAAAATGTTTCAATCAATTGCAATATAAATCATGCCTCGGGATGAAACAACCGTCCATTGGATTCCAAAAAGAAACCACCACCAACAAAAACTTCCAGGCAGCTTCCAATTACATTCAAGAAGGGGGGAAAAAAAGATCTTGCAGTAATGAACACAAGCCAGCTTCCTCAAAATTGCTACGATTCAAATTGAAAATCCCAGGAATTGGACAGTGTATAACTTCAATTCAATAGACCAATCTAGCAAACAAACATCACATTTTTATATGAATAAGTTTTCAACTTGGCAAAAGAATATTAATCCATCCCATAAAATTACTCATTCATGTTCAAAACAAAATTCCCTCAGTAATTTAGAGCACAGTACATCTTGTCTAGGTCAAAATTTAATTCTGCCCAATAAACTAAAAATTTCTTCGTTTTCTTTTTCCGCTCTTTTCCATCTTAGCTCTTTGATGCTAGCTTTTCTTTGGACTTCTGAATCTTCAGAACTTTCTTCACAATCTTCTGCTCCTCCACCAAAAATGCCCGGATGATCCTACATATCAAATGATAATTCAAAAAATGTACAATATTCCAACACTAAGACGAGAAAAAGGGGCTCATGTACAAGACTGAAACAAACCTCTCCCTGACGGCACCGCCTGACAAGACACCACCATAAGCACGGTTCACGGTTCTTCTATTCCTTGATAGTCTTGACCTCTTGTATTCAGTAGGTCTTAGGTGAGGAATCTGCGGATAGCACAATATACTGTCAGTACCAAGGCACAGAGGGTGAGCGAAAGCTGTAAACTAACAATTATCAAAAGAAAAAAATACACACCGACTTAAAGTATTCTAGCAACACAGAGTTGCCAAATTTTTATATATGAGGGGTATAAGAACAATGGGAATAATCTGAGAGTGAGACCTTGAAGTTAGTAAAAAGATAGCAAAAATTTTAATCTCAAGGCCAGGAACAATCTTAGAGGTTTAAAAACCCATAAAATGAGCGCAGTTTATTGACCTGTAGACCTCAATTACCATAACAAGTTTTTTTTCCTCCTTTGCAAAGTTTTTCAAGTGCAATGACTTCCCAGGTCAAGTTTCTATGTCAACTCACCCAATTTAACTTATAGTTAATTTGAATCTGCTATGCATGTCACATAAGCATCCAAAAATGATGTGTAAGATCTTTACCGATATGTTTCATTAGTTGCCAACACTTCAGTTCACCAAAACATGTCACCTCTTGAAAGTTGAAATGCACAACATTACTGAGCATAAAACTGATAAAATCAGTCTATGAGACCCAATCCCAATAATCTGACTCAAAATAAAAATATAACATGAATCTGATGGCTAAAAACAAATTTGCAAATTCATAATTGAGCTAAGAACAGTGAACAGCAGATACCCCTTGGATTCTCTTCCCAGTGACAGGACATTTCGGACCACTTGCTCTCTTGTTGGTGCCCTGGTACACAAGCTTCCCACCTGAATATCAATGAAGGGCGGGTAATAAGCACAAGACTTGAAAATGAAAATGAAAAGATATCAAACAATGTTAGGTACTAAATAACAACGTCAAAAAATAGAAGAGATTATACAAAATTACTCAGAACCAAAAACATATATGAATAAAGATAACACCAATTGACTCAATAAGCAAAAGACACAAAAACATGAGATGAAGAACGCGTGAGGTCAAAAAATAAAAGACCAAATTAAAGTTGAGGAGAAGAATAAAATACATGAGACATATTTCCTATCAGATTTGCAATGCTCCATTTCTACCCAAAAATATCCAAAAATGGCTTGACTTAGGACGTTTCCTGCATCTAGCAGGGCAACTATAAACCATTGCAGAAACACATCACTGAAAATAAGAGTTTTCTTTTCCAATGCTTTACAAAGTAAATAATATCCCAAGTTTTCATCAGCACAACAGTGTTGAAGAGAATAAACCAGAGAAGCTATCCTAAAGTGTCTTTACTCCCAAACGTACTTATCACAATGGATTTAGTAACCATCATAACAACAATATGCATTTCAAACTTAAAAAACGAAAAGAACGGGAAAAAAAGAAAAGAAGAGCTTCATCTAGATCAGATTTCTCCGATTCCACAAACTCAATAGTCACTACTATCAAACAGACACTATCATTGGCCATTGAAACAACAAAATCTTCCATGCCGAAAACAACAGCTGCCTAGCCTAGCATACCGAAAACTCATAAACTCAAGCACAATAACAAATAGATCCATCCGTAATTTTCATACAAACACGATACAAGAAGACAGTATTGAATTAGCATACCAGGAGTTTTGACAACTCGGTGCTGGTTGGACTTGGTGGCATAGCTATGGCGTTTCCTATACGTAAGACGCTGCACCATTGTTGCCCTCTTTGTCTCTTTCAATCACTGGCGCGCTGTAGAGGCTTATTGGAGCGGAGGCTACAAAGTTGCTAGCGGAATGTGTGCCCTAGTTCGGACGAGTAGTGTATGATCTTTTTCGACGGTCAGGATCTGGTAAAGGAATTTTATATTTTTGTTAATCTTATTATGAAAGATGTAATTTTATTGATGTTATTGAATATGTTATTTGATTTTTGGAGAATAAAAATAGGCTCAATATTAATTTTAATGGAAAAATGATACATGAATGTAATGGTAGTGACTTGATTAATGGAGAATGATAAAATTATATTGAAATATGTGTTTTGCTTATATAACTCTATTGAAAGATGTATTTTCCTGATATGAATAAGAATGTATAAATACTTTTTATGTAATATAAGTGAGATCCAATTGAAAAGTTATTACAGACAATAAAATAGCACTATTGTAGGTGCTCTAAGTTCTTATACAGTGAAAGTTTCAACCCAAAGATCTCTTTACATATCTATGATTTTATGGACTACAGCTTAGTGGATAAAAGACTTTGATAAAGTCCTTATCGTACTTATCACTTGATAACCTGATAATAACAACTAGAGTATATTTGATAGGGTTATAATTATTATAAGGGTATAATTATTATAAAGGTATTTAAAAATACATGGATAAACAAATACTCATGTTTGGTAGACATGTATATTATTTATTCAAGTAATTTTTTTAAACAATTTTCTTTATATTTTAGGTTTAATAATTACTCATGAGTAGAGATGGATAATGATTACCCTAGTAATATATTATAGTCTTATTTATTACCCTCTTATCAAACACACCATGTGAAGTTATTATTAAACCTTTGAATACGTTATTAAAAATTAACTATGAACGTGCAGGCTGTAATAGCAAAGTTGTCAACATATCGTTCTGTGTTGTGTCTATTAATAAATTTTGAAAAAAATTCACATTACTAAATTGCCAGAAAAACATCTAGATGTGATTCATGAAGAAACTTCTATAGTCAAACGTATAAAATTACAATGTCGAAGTATCATTTCTAAAAATCTGAGAATAGATGAAAATGAATCTTTTGATGAATTTTATGCCAAATTGAGTGATGTTGAAAATCCATCCTTCAATGTTCTTAGTGAACTCATTCCACCAAAAAAGATTGTAAAGAAAATTATCAGACCACTCCCAGAATATTTATTTTTATGAAAGTGGTACAATTTGAAGAAAGTAAAGATATAGATGTGAAGAGAGTTGAAGAACTAGTGGGCTCACTCCAAACCTATAAGTAGGGGTAGCAAGAATTCAAGCCAGGGTCAATCTAGGTTGAGCAACATATGGTGTTTACGAGAAATTCGCATGTTGGTTTAAATTTTTGGATATACTTAATTGATCATACGCGGATTGATTTAAGATAAGTAAATCGGACAATAATCTAATATGAGTTAGGACCCAAACAACTATATAGGACCAGATTTTTGTGTTTGAATTCCTCAACACAGTTTTAAACCGAATAAAATATGTGTTTGGATCTGGATTTTGAACATATAACTTATGTCAAAACTTGATTTAATATAGGTCAGACAAATTAGTCATTCATGTAAGACATAAAATTACCACCACTACCTATGATGTAAATTTTCTCAAATAACTAAAGGACAAAGGTAATGCTCTCAAATCGTTAATGAATACACCCATGATGAACTAATTTTACTAACAAAAAAATTCAAAAATTCATTAAAAATAGAAAACAATGAATCTCAAGATGAACGATTCATCATCATTTGAGAAGAAAGGATTTGACAAAAAATATAAGTACAATAAAACTGATCAATGTTTTAAATGTCATGACTTTGGTCATTTGCCATAGAAATGTGCAAATAAGAGGAAAAAGAGAGCTTTTAAATGACTTGGAATGACAACATAGAAGAAGAATCAAAATATAAGTCTAATGAATTTGATGAGGATGTTAAAGGAGACGTTGTTATTGTTGCCTTTTTAGTCACGTTAGATGACATTTTGGCATGATCTATCACTCACGAAAGTGAAGCAAAAAATGATAATTTGGGTCTATAAATTCTTCGAAATTCAAAATTACTATCACAAATGTTGTTAACTATTAACTTAATAGTTTATTAGTTTATTATCCTTGTAACATTGGTCAGTCTCAAAGGGTAATTTGTTAATTTCATTTTATTGTAGCCTCTTTTTCTATTGTTGTTTGCTACTCTGCGAGATAACTTTGGTTGTATGTAAAAACCCTAGCATCTTCTCTCTCTTAATATGTACTTTGTTTATGCAATTTATCATGGTATCAGAGGGATTTCTCATTGGGATTTCAACATCTCAGTTTGATTTGGTCCATATGCTTTGAGTTGCATTTTTTTTTTTCTGGTCTTGCATATGAGATTTGGTTCTCACCTATGGTTTCAACTGCTCGGTTTGTTCTTTGGTTTGTTGCGGCAGTTTCTTTACATCTATGCTCCCAAGGCTTGATATCTGATTGAGTTATGTGACTTTGTTTTGGTTCCATCTATTTGGTCAGTGCAATTGGTTTTTTCCCATGTAATTGGTTTGGCTTGTCCTCATTGGTTGTGCCTTTACTTTGACTCTTGTCATTGGGTTTTGTCCGGTATTCATTGGGTTCTGTGATTTGCTTTATTGTGTGATTATTGCATCATGTCTAATGATTGGGATGATTCCCTTCAATTGCGAGAGTTCGATTAGATGGAAAAAATTATTCCTAATTTTTTTTATGGGTAATAAGATGTGAGTTTTTGTATCTGGCAGTCTTTAAAAACCTGTTAATACTACAGACCCCAAATATTTGGATGAATTTGTCAAGAACAACTGGGCCAACACATCCCTTAAAAGGCCTCATAAGGGAGGGAGGTTGCCAGCGTTAATAAACACTTCACTTACACGGTGCCCAGGCGATGTGGGACTTTTCAACACGCCCCCTCACACATGGGCTGGGCACTCCAGTCCCCCATTTTTGGGCTTTTTCCATGTGCGGGATGATACGTGCTGCCGCTCCGATACCATGTCAAGAACAACTGGGCCAACACATCCCTTAAAAGGCCTCATAAGGGAGGGAGGTTGCCAGCGTTAATAAACACTTCACTTACACGGTGCCCAGGCGATGTGAGACTTTTCAACAGAATTTGATGTTTGAGAGGCCAATGATTCGAAGATCATTACTTGGGTTAACAATTCTGTTGAACATTCCATTGACATTAAATTAGCAAAATATGAGACTGCGAAGGAGGTTTAGGATCATTTACAGCAATTATATACTCAATCAAATGTTGCTAAATAGTTTCAGCTTGAATCTGATATTCGTGTATTGGTTCAAGCTAATATGTCTATCCAAGAATTTTATTCCGTTATATCTAGATCAACTTACTCTTACTAAATCTTCTAAACTCAATGCTTTCGCTCCCTATATTGCACGATGGGAAGGGCAACATTTGGTTCAATTTTCGATGACTTTCCTTAATGAATTTGAGCAACTGCATGAGTTTATTTTACATTGTAATTGCTTACCCTCGGTTGATTCTGTAGTTAGTGAATTGTTAGTAGAAGAGACTCGATTGAAGTTTCACATTGGAAAAGTCATTCTTCCCCTACCATCACACCCAGTTCTAGCTGTTCCACCTCGATTCTCCTCCAACTGTAGTTCTCAGCCAAAAACACCCACCCATATTGGAATTGATGAATGTAACTTTTGCAAACAAAAAGGTCATTGGAAGAATCATTGTCCAAAGTTGCTTCACAAATCCTCTTTAATGTCTCAACCATGGAAGTCTAAGTCTTAGTCTAATACTTTTGTCGTTGTACCTACTTTTGATTCGATTGGTTTTGGTGGTTCTTCTTCATCTATTTCCTCAGCTGATAATTTGGCCACTCAATTCCAAAAATTTTTTTTCTTCACATTCTCATGTCATGCCTACAACTTGAGGTTTGTCATCTAGTCTCTATTCAGGTACGTTCACTCCTACATGGATTCTTGACTTTAGTGCTTCACACCATATGTCTCCTTATTCGTCATCTTTCATATCTGTGCATCCAAATAATTTTATTTCAGTCCAGTCTACTGATAGCACTCCTATGCCTCTAGCAGAAGTTGGTTCGATTTCTACATCTCATATTTCTTTATCTGATGTCTATCACTTTCTCAAACTTGCTCTCAATCTAGCATTTGTTGGTCAATTATGTGACTCTAGTCATTTAGTTTGTTTCTCTTCTAATTCTTGTTATGTGCAGGATCTTCATTCTCACAAGTTGATTGGGACCAATCGTAGGTAGGGGTTATACCTTTTAGATCAGTTGAGGACTCCAGCTATTGTAGCTTCTAGTGTTGATTTGTCTTCATTTCATTTGAATCCTTCATTCCTTCCTCATTTGATTTCTAATTGTGGCATTCACTGTTAGGTCACATTTCATCTTCTCGGTTATAATATTTAGTTTCTACTAGTACTCTAGGTAGTTTGCAAACACTTAATATTTCAGACTGCTGTCATTGTAAACTTACAAAAAAATTTGCATCACCTTTTTCTCATAGTATCTCATCTTCTTGAGCTCCATTTGATTTAGTTCACTATGATGTATGGGGGCCCTCTCCCGTTCCTACCAAAAGGCATCTCGGAATTATGTTTCTTTCATTAATGATTACACTCGTTATTGTTGGATTTTTCTTATGAAACATCATTTTGAATTTTTGAGTATCGATATTGCATTTCGTGCTCGAGTTAAAACTCAACATTCTACTGTGATAAAATGTCTTAGATGTGATTTGGGTGGGGAATGTACTTCTAATGTTTTTTCTGAACTTCTTGCATCTAATGGCACTATACAACAACCTTTTTTGCACTGATACACCAGAGCAAAATGGTGTGACTGAAAGAAAATATAGACATATTGTTGAAACTGCTTATTCTCTATCTCTCTTTCTCTGTTTCTGCTCCTAGCATGTTTTGAGGGGAAGTTGTTCTAATTAGTGTTCTCCTAATTCATAAAATTTCCTCATCTCTTACGTTTGGTTTGTCTCCTTTTGAGAAATTATATGGTCATGTTCCACATTACAATTCTTTGCTTATTTTTGGATTTACTTCTTTTGTTCTTCGACCTCATGTTAAACGCAATAAATTGTCATCTCGATCTACTCTTTATGTATTTCTTGGATATGGGGATGGTCAGAAGGGTTATCATTTTTTTTGATATTATTGCTCAAAAATTGTGTATCACGCCATATTTTCTTTCTTGAACATATTCATTTCTTCTCGATTCCTTCTAATTCTCATAAACTCACCAAGTCTGATTTATATGTCTTGATCCTTTTGCTGATGATCCACCTAGTATGTCTTCTCTACCTCCCTCTCCTACTGACATTGGTACCGTACCACATGCGGTTTCCACTGGATCTAAAGTTGATACCCCCCCTTGATCCTCCTACTCAATCATCTTTTGAGGTTGTCGATCCACTAAACTTCCAGATTTTGCATATTCCTGTTATTCTCATTCTTTTACTTCTTTTTGACATCTATTCACAATGTGTCTGAGCCCTCTTCCTATAAAGAGGCTATTCTTGATCCTCTTTGGCGGTGTGCTATGGCCGAATAACTTGATGCATTATGTGAGACAAATTCATGGGATTAATTGGTTCCTCTTCCATCTAATAAGCATTACATTGGTTCTCGTTGGGTCTTTAAGATTAAGACAAAATCTGATGGTTCTATTGAGAGATATAAAGCTCATTTGGTCGCGAAATGATATTCCCAGCAATATTGTTTGGACTACGAGGAGACCTTAATTTGCTCTTATAGCCAAAGTGACTACTATTCGTACTCTGATAGCCGTTGCTTATGTTCAACAGTGGCATATCTCTCAAATGATTGTTAAAAATGATTTTCTTAATGATGATTTAGATGAGGAAGTTTATAAGGTTCTTCCGCATGGAGTTGTTCACAACGTTGGTGATGTTTGCAAACTTAAAAAGGCTTTATAGGCCTCAAACAATCACCTCGAACTTGGTTTGAAAAATTATCTGATGCGATCACTTCTCTTGGATTTGTCTCTAGTAGTCATGACTCATTGAGCAAACCCAGCTATTCTGGGTCAAAACCCAACTCACTGAACTAAGAAAAGACCATGTTGAGTGATCAGGCTTGAGTTTTCATTATAAACACACATCATGACTTCACATAGAAAGCGATGTGAGACTCTGTCTCCTTAACAAAACATCCAAATACTTGGCTCATTTGTAGCCCTAAACGTCTACAACAATCACTGCAACTACTCCTTGATGAACCAAATTAAGTGACACTGACTTAAATATATATACATCATGTACTATCTCACTGTGATCATATACATCTAAGTTGTGACAGTGTATTAAATAAGATGGACAAATAAGTATATACATCGTCCTTAATCAGTCTCCTGACTAGAGACAAATTTTACAAATTCAATTGATTGAGTTAGTTAAACTGACCAACAAAACTTACTTTAAAGGTATTAATTTTCTTCAGTGATACTCTGAAATGAGATCCACAAGCTTTTTCATTTTGTACATAACCCATAACCACTTGATAATAACAATTTGTGTGATTTGAAGTTGTTGGAAATAATGGGTTTTGATAATTCTCCCTCTTCTAAACTAGAGAGTTGCTTCATTCTAAATCTTGATAATTTGTACTGGAAAATTGTTGAATCTAGTCTAGTACTGCTGGATTCGCGACCTGATTGATCCGCAAATGTAACCCATAACCACTTGATAGTAACAATGTGGTCCAAACACCGGGGGTTAATAAGGGCGTTTGACCCTTAAACAGTCATTTATTTGGACTCAGCTGTCCGTTTTGGACTTGTATAATATATTAAATCAATTCTTTTTTTGTTAGTCCGACAGCGTGGTTCTAACTGCAATGCTGTTGGGAGCATTTTCAACTTGAAAAATGGGCATTTTGAAAAGAAAAATTGGCATTTTTTTTTAAAAAAATTTCTATTAAGGAATTTCGTACGTTAATGTTTATTTGAATTTGTTATCCATGCTTATCATTTTGCTTTGTTATCCACGCTTCACATAAAAAAGTAGACTCCCAACAATGGAAAATGTTGGAGGATATGGGTCTTTTATTTGGACAAAGTCCACCCCCAACCCATTATTGACAAGGTCTTTTTCAAGTCTGAATGTATTGGGTCTAGCTCACTTGTTAAATTTAGGAGAAATAGAATCGTGTTGGCTCGATATATTTTCGGGAATTGAACAACCTAAGACGAACATTTTTTTTATAAATAGACTTAGCCTAAGAATATATAGCGGACGATATTATTGATGTGTATAAAAGTCTGATTTTTTTTAAAGCCTCCAAAGTCTTACACATGGTAGAATGTATGTTCATTTTCTCCGTTCAGTAGCTTATACACTTTACCCACTTGTGTCAACACTCACATCAAAAGATTATCTTAATTTCCTATATTAGCCCTATCTCTCTCATACATTTGCTCTCTTTCTTCTCAAAATATATGTTAGATTTTTAAAAAAAATTATATATTCAAACTCAACGCGTAAATCTCTTTTCAACAATACCTCATATTCAATAGTTTTTATTTCATTATTAAATTACTTTATATACTATTAGTAGTAAATTGACAACTTATATACTATTAAAATTTACATTCTATCAAATATCACACAACTTATTTGACAACTTATACACTATTAAAATTTACGCTCTACGAAACGGCCCTAAATCATGGTGATTTATACTTGATTATCGGTCATTAAGCATGGGGATGACTGATAAAGTCATATTTTGGCATTTATTACTTAAAAAGTCGATCGGACGATTTTTACAAAGGTTTGACCCATTGGGGGTAGTGGTTACAACTAAAGGAGAGAGTAGTAGGTTTGATATTTTCAATTATCTTGTACCTCACCATCGAGGTGTTAATTGAGATGTTGAAATTGATCGTGATAACTCTTAACAAATATAGGAGTCACGTGTCTACCAATTTCTACAAGATATCTAGGTACGTATGATGTTCATGCATGCACCCTATTTAATAAAAAATACCGAAAAAAAATTATTTAAATAATATTTAATAAAAGACAGAGATAAGAGCAAATGAAATCGATGAATTTTAAGTGGAATCAGTATTGAATGAAAATATGTGTTTTTTCTGATTTAACTGAATTGAGAGATGTGATTTTATTTTTTGTAAAAAATATGGGATTCATTATAAATTTTGATGTAATTTTGTTTGAGAATAATAATTTTGTATTTAGAGATTTATTTTGATGATTTAAACGTATTGAAATATGTATTATATTAATTTAATTATATTAAAAGTTATATTTATGTGAAATATAAGGGGTGCCATTTTTAAATTTAATGGCCATCAAATTTGTCTTATTATATTTGCTCTAACAACAAGCAATGGGGTCAAGACATACAACACAAGATCACACCACACTGATTGAATCCTCTGTCGGTAAAAGTGGGCTCTTCTGGTTGTATACATGACTATATTTTTGACAGATGTCCTATTAATCTCTGTAGGACCCTTTAATTTCAGTATTTGGTCACTTGGCAATAGCACAAGAGCTCTATCAAATACAATTAAAATAAAATAATAATACTATTTTTGTAGTGTGGGGTGATATTTTACCTAACGAGGCCCAATAAGTAGGTGGTCTTGGTCACGGTCATTTTATATGTGATGAGCATTATTTTATCTAATTTTAAAAAAATATCAATAAAAAATATAACGTTTATAAGTTCATCTCAAAATATATTTTTCTAAAATATTATAAACAATATCTCATATTCATGACAATCCGACAACCGCTCCCACCGCAGATCGATTGGAACTGTATTCGTTGGTGTCATGGCTTCACTGTCAAAGTCGACACCGTTGCTGCGGTCTTTGTTTCCGCGCCAACACCCATCTCAAATACCCCAAAGTGATTGCACATAAAATTGATCAAGACAAAGTTTAGAAAAAATTGAAGGATTATTAGGCTGCTAGAGATCAAAATATGTACGATTTCTAAGGGAAAACGCCGAGGAAGATGGTCTCAGTGGTGGTCCTCTCGGCATAGCTCAAGTCCAGGTATATCTTGTATATGCAAAAGCAACACAAATCATAGAATTTCCAATTGCTTGGAAAAAACATATATTAGAAACGAAAACACAATTAAGTTATCCTCCACAGCCGTTGGCGCACTTGCAATCAGATCCACATCTGCACTTGCGTATCTCCATCGACAGCCGTTGTCTTGGTGTTTGAGTTCCAATTCCTCTTCAGTTTCCATTTTCGGCTATATCAACGGCAGCGGGGAAGGTTGGGATCGAAGGAAATTTTGACAACGCAATCCCAATAAGATTGTCCGAGAACAAAATCCTAATTTCCGATGATTTGTTTTGATAAGAATGAATAGGGGTGTCAAAAGATTCAATATTTTGAGGATAAATGAAGTATACTTCAAATTAATGAGGTGAAAAATAGTGCTCATCTTTATATATCGTGACGAGGCGAAATGGAAGCAGCTGCTGAAATCGGACTGAATTTTTTTTTATTTTGAATCTTAATTATTCACGTCGGAGTTTTATCTAATCAAGAGTTGAGATTCAATTCAAAATTAAAAATAATTTCTAGCTGAAATTATTACAACTCATCCCAGCCCCAGGACGAGACATGCCACGTTGTGATGTACCTGGCATTAATGGGCTCACAGGTGACACTTGACAGGACCAATGGGCCGGCTCTCCACTATTAACATTTAATTTCAAAGATTTATCAACAATAATATTTGGAGGTGGCACAATTTTAAACCAATAAAGTGGCAACCAATTAATCAAAAATGAGTGACGAATTATTTATGTGACATTCTATTAAAATTATGATATATTTTAATGTGAAGAGAATTCATGAAAACTAAAGATGGGACTTTCAATAAAAATAGTGAATTAAACTTTTGTTTTATTTGAAATAGTTATCATTTTTTTCCTGTTCAATGTGAACATAATAAGTAATACATGATACGTGTTAAAATTGCAAAATTTCATTGTCTTGTCATAAAATTGAGCAAAAAACATGAAAGTATTTGATATTGTCTGCTTTGGATAAAAGACAGATATAAGTTTGGTGTTCTCGACTGTCTTTGAAATTCTTAGCCTAAAAAGAGCGTCATTCATGTGAGAAGTCGGATACAAGTCATGGACAATGTATTTATCTATATAATAATGCCCACTTTGACAAATTGTGATTACGCATAACGAAAGTGTGAAGTATCTCAGCAACAAACATCTCAAAAATATTTTAGTAGAGACATTGTCCACGAATTTCAATTTTAAATTATGTGATGAAAATTATTAAAATTTAAGGATATTTTTTTATTAGAATGACTAATTGCACTGGGCACATAAACATGTAGCAGCCCAATGTGAAAGTAAAGTGTGTGACATTGTTGTGTAAAATTTCATCAGGTTCTTAAAAGACAAAACTTACATAATTGGTGGTGTCCATGTCTTGTGTCGTTTTGTGAAAATTCAACAATTTTTGAATTAATGCAGAAAGCGATGATCATAAATTCCTTTAATTTGTATCTATCTTCATGGAGACATTGAGCAAAGAGCTTTGCTCACACAAGCCTGCCTGACTATATTTCTCCGCCCACTAAATAAATTATTACAACGAGGTCTATATCTAATATCGTTGTCGATATTAGATACCTACCCCTCGAGAAATTATTCAATGGTCTAACTAGCGTAGCGAACCATTTGTTGATATGATGTATCAGAACTTACGAGACTCTGTCAATTTACAAACAGTTGGTGACAATACATGAGTATAATCCATAACTACGATACCTGTTGTAATTATACGGATATAAATAACCAATTAATAGTTAGTCTACTCTTGACTAATGAGATGGTGATCAGTGTAAGTAGTTGGAATCCTCTATCAGGTTAATAATAGTTGTTGAATATTGGAGATATGAGCTTCGGTCAATTGTTTACGATGAGCTTACAATAATAAGAATAATGAATAAAATTCATATATTTTTGTGCACTTGAACCACGATAAAGTTATAAATTGTGTACACACTTGAATGGATATTTAAAGTATTTCAAGTTTTCACAATCTGCTTAGGCAGAGTTCATGAACTCCTATCATGTTGTCACATTTCAGTAAAGAAAGTCAACCTTGTAGTTATGCAAGATAAGCACATGCAATAGTCTATACATCTCTTCTCTATTAAAATTAAGACGGGATCTCAACTCTACTGTATAAAAAGTCAAGTCACATATTCATTCACATTATCAAAATATGTTTTTCAATATAGTTACTCACAATAATACAAATCCTTATAATTTTTATTTTTCCTATTAGTGACGCAATCACTATTTTGTTATTCCATCCATGCATTCATCAACAAAATTATGACAAAATCAATACTGAGTTTCTCATCTTTTACAATCAGTCAAGCAATATAATCAGTCATATCAGTAAAATACATATTTCAATACAGTCACATCAATATAAAAAAAAGTATATATATATATATATATTGCAAAGGATAAAAATCACAAAAATCATGTTACTCTGGTGGTTAATTTTAGTTAGAAAATTGTTTTCATATAAATTAAAATCGGCATGCACTGGTATTTAGACCAACAGAACACCGGTTTTATCGCTGGTACCCGATTCACCTAGTTGAACCGGCCGGTTCAATCCAGCCTTTATTGATAACACTGGCATGAACCACTCAATCAATTGAAGTAATTTATCTTTGGAAACTAGAAAGTGTCTTCCTAATTTTTGTCTTGGGGGTGTCATGCTTTTTTGGTTAAAATCACGTGCTATGATTGACCGCCATGTCATCCAGTTGAATTATTGTCTCCTCATGAGTACAAATATATATACTTGCACCCGAATTTTGGGTTATGGAAGAAAAAAAACTATTAATTGGATTCGTTGACTGGTAAAAAAAACTTCTGGTGTCGGTGACGTATTCCATTGAGCTCTGAACTTGAACAATCCGTGTGTACAACCTAAATATTTTATGTTCTCTGAAGCTCTGCCGGTAAATGTTCAGAAGTTCAATTTGCAAATAACACAATTATTCATTCCTATTGTAATCTTAAATGATGTAATTCAACTCCCACAACCATAAAAAAAAAGCCTTTACACATTCCGTTTTAGTTGATAAGAGCATCTCCAATGGAGGCATCAAATTGGAATACAAATGGCGCCGCGACTGCCGTTTTATATCTCCAAATTTCATAATGGAGTCTTGAATTGGGATACAAATGGCGTGCGTGTAAATTTCATGGCTTGAATTCATAAATTTATTTTGATTTATTCTGGCAAAAACTCTAGGCCCCGAGCTGCAAGAACTCATCACGGTATTACGATGCAACTGGGTCTAGGCCTAAACAGGCCTCTGCTTCGATTCCGGCCTCTGCTTTAATTCCTTGGATGTTGAGGATTTCGTCTTAATGATAGCGCACTGACATGTAGAGTTTCGCCCCACACACGCTCACATGCCCGCCTACGAGCAAAATTCTATCTCAACAATATTTACATTTCATCCATGACTTATATGCCGTAAATTTTATTGTCTTTCTACATATGTGTGAGATTAAGATATGCGTACATGACTCAATCCGATGCACTACGGAAATTCTATACATGATAGTTGCTCGCATTTAAGCTCTACTCAATTTAGGATTTAAGTTCGAATTCCTTTGCTTCAAAGCTTAGTTATAAAAACAAAAGAGGATTTCTATTTGAAACTCGATCCGGTTGCATACAATTTTTCTTTTGGTTATTTTAACTTAATATGAATTTAAGTCGACTGATCGATACAAGTTCAAGCTCAGAATCTAAATAATAATAAAAAAATGGAGTTTGAACTTGGAACTCGGTTAATTAGGAGTTAATTAAGCTCTATTTGGATAATATTTTTTATGAATTAAATAGGGAGGGTTAAGTAGAAGTTAAGTGTTCTACCCTACTTGGATTAATTAATTTAAACATAACAAAGCTCGGCTCAAATTAATCCGTGGCCAAATTAGCTAGACACATAATTAATTACCCACAAACAGGTTGGTAGCCTTTACTCCTAAATTTTGAACAACCAATCACTAAGGTACGTTAAATCTACCTTGTTGATTTCCATTTATTTGTATTTTCAATTCTGGTGTCCTTAAGTACTATTGCATGATCTTAAATGTGAACAGTATAACCTCATGTATATAGACTATTCACACTTTCTGATAATAAATTGACAAAGTTAGAAAAAAGAAAAAAAACCCACATCACCATCCCACGAGCACATCACATTTATATTCCTTTGAATAATTAACCCTCTTCATAAAAAGTTTTCAATACCACCCAGTTTAAATTACTGACTCTTGATGATGATATTGATGGGGACTGGACAACCCCATTGAAGAGGATAAGTGTAAATATTTAGGGTTTTGTTTTTCTTGTTTGCTGTACATCTGTGCCACCTCTACAAGTGTATATTGAGAGCGAGAGAGCTGACTTTTTGCAAAGAAATGAGTAAATGCTCATTGCTGTCCCATTTGACTCTTTTTACCTCACTTTGGTCATTTCAAATACACCAACAATATATATATATATATAGCGTAGACATCTGAACTTCTCAAGACCTTGCACTTGGACTCATGTCTCTCAATCACTATTTCCACTAATAAAATTAGAAGAAAATTGAGGGCACCACCACAATCCCTCCCTCGTTCGTCTCACGAGAGAGAGTTTCAGAGAGAGATGGGAAGACCACCATGCTGTGACAAAGTAGGAGTGAAGAAAGGTCCATGGACACCAGAAGAAGACATCATCTTGGTCTCTTACATACAAGAACATGGACCTGGCAACTGGAGATCAGTTCCTACCAATACAGGTATCCACACACAAACTTTAATTTCTTCTTTTTTGCAAAAGGTGTGGTTGTTGTTTGGGTTGGTTTCACATTAAATTGTGTACTTAATGTTTATCTTTTCTCACTCTCTCTCTCTACACTTTCCTGGCCTTAAAATTTTTTGGGTTTTGTTCTTCTCATCAGGTTTGCTTAGATGCAGCAAGAGTTGCAGACTCAGATGGACTAATTATCTCAGGCCAGGCATCAAGCGTGGAAACTTCACTGATCATGAAGAGAAGATGATAATCCACCTCCAAGCCCTTTTGGGTAATAGGTGAGACATATATACCAATCATGATCTCTATTTTGGGGCTTTAGGGCTTGAGAAGTTATGTTTAGATCTATGAATTAATCATGGTTTTTGTGTGGTGTAGATGGGCAGCAATTGCTTCATATCTTCCGCAAAGAACTGATAATGATATAAAGAATTACTGGAACACCCATCTGAAGAAGAAGCTGATGAAGAAGCTCCAATCGGGACAAAATCAAGATGGGTTTTCATCTCCACAGCCAAATTTGTCAAAAGGTCAGTGGGAGAGGAAGCTTCAAACAAACATTCACATGGCCAAACAAGCCCTATGTGAGGCTCTATCTCTTGACAACCCATCAACAACAACTACTTTGGTCCCTGAAGAGACTAAGCCTTCTACTTATGCATCCAGTGCTGAAAACATAGCAAAGTTGCTTGAGAACTGGATGAACAAGACACCAAAATCAAACTCAAAAGGATCTACTACTTATTCCAGTGAAGGAGCAGCAAGTGCAACAACTACTGATCAGGTTTTTGATCAATCTTTGTTTAGCTTCAACTCTTCCAATTCCTCTCCTGCAAATGAGAATGCAAATCTGACTACTAGTAATACTCCTGAAACAAGTGAAATCAAGCCTAACTTGGAGACTAGTACTACTACCCATGATGATCAAGTTCCACAATTGACACTTTTGGAGAAGTGGCTCTTTGATGATGGAGTGTCTCATGGCAGTCATGATGATGAAGATCTTATCAGCTTGTCATTAGAAGACAGTGATGGGTTGTTCTTAAAATAGATTTGCTTAATCAAGGATACTCAATCTAGTGGGGAGACATGCTTCTTGTGTTTAATTTGATCATCAAGTTAGGCCTTAATTAAGCTGTGGGAGCTTGTACCTATAGATCTATATATATAGGTCTAGCCTATGCAGACATATACTTCATATCCTAGCTCTCTAAAGCAAGAAAAAACAAGTGTAAATGAAACATATATATGTATCTATGATAATGAATATGTTTATGTATTGGTTTAGTATTTGTTAGTGTTTTTTTTATCATATGTTACTTGTAGGGTAAGGTTAGTATTGGGGAATAATGGGAGGAGGTGTGGGGATTTGTACACGACACAAGGAGGCTATATATGTACCAATCCTAGCCATCAGGCTTGTGGATTATATCTAACTTTCACATGGAGAACTCATCTAATTATGAGACGGTCTACCCCGACTTTTTTTTTTCCATTCTCTTTAAGCAATAAATTAGGGAACCCAATGCAATCCAACGTAACACATATTTCAATTCAGTCACAAATATATTTCAACTCAGTCACAAATATGATTGGATGGTAACTTTATGTACACAC
The DNA here is from genome assembly GCA_963580455.1 of Euonymus europaeus. NCBI lineage: Eukaryota > Viridiplantae > Streptophyta > Magnoliopsida > Celastrales > Celastraceae > Euonymus > Euonymus europaeus. Next base: position 24,981,096 of record OY756957.1, on the reverse strand, counting down.
GAGTTGAAATCCACGGATATTTAAATAGTAAATTTATGTATAGATTTGAAGATTTGAGTTTAGACTATTAAAATGACAAACTAGTACATTATGTTGTTCTTCAATTAAAAAAAGAAGTAATTACACATTCACCCACTAGTAGATCGTCCTGCAGGGTCATCTAATATACTTCATATGTTACCAATACAACAACTGATTTTATTTGTGCAACTCTAAGGTCGAGAGTTAGGGTTTGAAATTTGAATAGTAGCAAATTGTTCTTAAATTTTGTTTTTAGCTATTTGTAAAACTGTCGGCTGATGAAAAAAAAGGCATATGCGAAGATAAACTAGAAATTTTAATAAAAATTTAATTTAAAAGAACAACTTTATGATTTTTTATTTTTTATTTTTTGAGTTTCCACCAAATTCCGACGACTCTTGTTCACTTATTTTGAGTTAAAAACGCAGTGCAGCGTTCTGGGTTGATAATTTTTAATATAATATCTGCATTTTTCTCAATAAATAAGTAAATTAATTGAAACACTCTAGAGGTCAGTGTCAGACTTGTACTTCTTGGGTCCAAAATAAACTTTATATTAGGCTCTCATATCTGCTAATTCAGTGGTGGAGTTCTATAAAAAAAATATATATCAATATTATTCACGTTGCAGCTTTAAAGGTAAAAATATTAATCAAATTTGTGTAATCTAGTTGTTATATCATTTCTTTCTCCATTGACAACATAACAAGTTCATTCAATTTGTCACTACAAGGTAAGCAGTGATTACCGACAGACAAAATTTCGTGAAAATCATATTTGGAGATTTATTGATCGAATTCTGTCGGATAGATTACCGACAAAATTTTCGGTCGGTATATTTTCGCTCCAAACGTGGCGTCAAAATATCCCTATGGATTATCGATGAAATGGCCGTCGGTATTTTGATTTTTTTAATGTGCTAAATTATTTTGAGTTTTCAGATGGATTATAATCGGTAATATATTTTTTTTAGTTATTTTTAATTAGATAAAATATATGTTTTAACTTTCAAAAACTCATTTCTGCCGATACAACTGTAACCGATATGGTTAGCAAAATTTTGTAAGCAATATAATCATTTGAGAAATAACCATTCATTTTTATCAAATAATGTAACACATTAGTTGCACGTTTTGTTTCATTTGAAAAATATAACCTCAAGCAAAGCAACTCTGTGCGTAAATCATCTGCATTATGGTACCTGTCTCGGTTTCTACCTTCAAGTCTTATTTACTCCTAATATGAGGGATTGGGGTAGGATGGACCCAATAGTTGTACTTGTACTGAATTATTCTCCCTGGGAAAGAACTGATTTATTCTCTCCATAAACGTACTCTTATTCTTGGGTGAACCTTGTGAATATAATTAATTGTGTTCTTAATTTGTTGGTTTTTTTTTCTTTTTTTTTGTTCTGGAGCATTATTTGTGCGAGTTTTGATTGTCAACTCATCCGATTGGATTTCTATCTCTGGGGTTTCGCTTATTTTAGTATTGAGGAACAAGTTTTGGGCTAAATTAACATGATGAGCAATAATTGATTAAGGAAACAACTAAACAAAAAAATCGGGATCTTCCTCAATTGGTTAGCTTTGCCAAATTGATTGACTGGCAAAACGTGCAATGACTCAATTATATATGGTTTCAGTAATCACTATATTACTCAATTATTTCTCCATTTTTAGATCTGATCCTCTAACTCTCCAAATACTTTGCAATTTATCAATGAAGTTGTGAATACATACATGATATATACATGAAAAATGGAAATTAATATGGTAAGGGTTCAAAACACGGAGGTATCATCATGGCTCTATATGCATGTATCCTTGATATTTCAAGTGACATGTTTTCCTTCACATATGCTCACATTTGACCTGCACTAATTCTAGGTTCCCCTCTAGTCTTATCGACCAATCTCTTAGATAGCTATTGGCTTGCTTGTTTGGAGCACTTCTATTATATCTATGTCTTTAAACATAGTCCAAGGGCAGCCACTATCACATTTAACTTGGCTCCTCAGTTTGTCATTATGAGTCAACTGTATTTGATAACCTCTATCGACTGCATAGCTTCTAAATTCTCATTGACTCCTTCAAGTATTTTAAAGTCCTAAACTCCATCCCCAGTTCAAACACACGTTCATTTGAAATAATTCTGGGATTATACCTAGGATTAGCTTGTGTACGACCCCTGACCTCATCGTCACTATCATGTTGAAAAATGTTTAGCATCCTCCAATTCATTTCCAATATCAACCTTAACCTCATCACTACCATGCTGATCCCCTTCAATAGATCATCTCCGACTTCATCATATTAATCAAATTCATTACTATTGTCTCCTTCAATGGAATCGTCTCCTCCATCAGTGCTATCCCCTCCATCATCATTATGATTGACCTCTAGAGATGGCAACGAGACAGGGCCGGGTATGCCCTCCCCATCCCTGCCCTTATCCCCGGCCCCATCCCCATCCCCGAACCCCAAAAGAAGAATTCATCCATAGCAGTTTGGATTAGAGCTGCTATCGAAGACTTCGCAATGGACTTTTAACCATTGAATTTATTAGTACGTTCAATCCGGATTTGTTGCAGTATGTATGTATATATGTCAGTATGTGTGGATGTATGTATTATATATATGATTATATGTATAGCGACTATCTATACATATAATCATATATGTGGACAAGAGTGTGTTGGTGCTAGTAAATGGATATTTTTATGGAGTTTAAATTGGTCCGTCCATCAGATCTAACGGACTACATTAGAAGACCGTAAATTCATAAAAACACACACGTTCGCATAAGAAACAAACACTATATGTATTTAAATAAAATATTACAAAAAGTTCGAGTATGGTATTACCATAACCTACCCATCCCCGGGCAGTGGGGTTTAGGTGACTCCCAAACCCGAGCACAAGTGTACTATTGTAGCACAAAAAGTGAAAATACGAGGTCGATCCCACAGATACAAGTTCAAATCAAAATTGTACCGACTTTGCAATTAATGTAAATAACAATTGAATTAAATATGATGATCGATGATTTATGAGTATGAATGAGTAAGCAAGTAAAATGAGTGAGAAATTCAATAAGAGAAGGAACTAGGGTATGATCTCACCAAACAATCATATTGAAAATTTATAAAGATGAAACAACAATCACAATTATGATTCTAAAGTAATTTTTCTCTCAATTATGTTGATCCATGAATCGTCGTAACAACAAGTATTATTAATCCTAAACTAATTCTATTTGATGACAGTCTTTGGATTTATAATCATTAACCCATTAAGAACGGAATAACCATACAACCAATTAACCCCTTAAACCCTGATCGGAGTAGTCGATAGTTAATTTTCTTAATTTTAGTTTCATCAAAAGACATAAATATGAATCTTTTACGTGATTCGTCGAGATAAGTACATATATTTATCCTAATCGGAAATCAGACAATCAAGCAAATAACATACTTTGAGGCACAACAATTAAGAACTAGAATCATGACTTGAATTGAAAGCTTGAAAGAATTTAATTTGCAATAATGATGTTTGGCTAAATCATACCCTAACAAAGAGTTTAACTGCTACACATAATAATAAACAACAAAGAAAAGGAATAAGAAATCATGAATTTATTGCCAGAACAATGGAGAATCAGTAGCCGTCACACAAGCGAGATCAACTTTAGTCAGAAAATGAAGTCTATCTTCTCTTAGGGTTGGGGAGCTATTTATAATGAATATAAGGCTTTAAAAACTTCCTTCAATCATCCCTAAACCTTCCCTAGTCGTGCAAACAAATTGTAACCCAAAAAGGAATAGGTTTCCTTGATTTTTAACTCCAAAAATCGCGTCTAACAGATCTGACGCTCGAACGTCGGAAGGTCATGGGAAGGGCACCAGTTTTACTATCAAGATGCTTTCTTCTAGTGTCGGATCCACACTCAAGCGTGGGAAGGGCACCCGAAACATTTTCCTTCTCCGAATGCGCACCAATTTTTACCAACTCTTCACACAAATCTTCCTACATCAAAAACGCAATAATTCATGTAATATCAACTCAAAATAAGAGAAATGTGATTTAAAATATATGAATAGATGTAGTGCAAAAATACACACATAAGTATAAAGTATTTCATCACCTTCGTCATGGATGACTTCCGATGTACAAGTAACATACATGTCTTTACTATGTAATTAATATAATAAGTTAATAACTCAATTTTGAGGATTTATGTGCTATCTTTGATGTTATTGTAGTTATTAGTATGACTACGTTATATTTTATTTTATTTTTATCCAGGATATATAGCTCAACATAATATAAGATCAAGAGTAGAATGGAATGTGACCAACGACTTAGATGAAAGTTTTAAAAAATTATTTTACAGGAATCATTTATATCATGGGTTTTAGTTGCCAAAATTAGACATTAAAGATTTTTATGACAATATAAATTCAATATTATACAAATCGGTCATAATAAATAATTTAGAGATAAATAATTTATATTATCTCATTCCATTGTAACAATGTATTTCATTATACAATCAACTATATGAGCGATTTAGGGCACTATATAACATTTTCCTTAACGAATTATCAGTGCATAGTGCCGACTCTAATTGGAATAGACATTTGTATTTCTTCCAATGAATCATTAATTTGCATTAATGGGGTGTTTCTACCATAATAAATAAGTGATTCGAAAAGGATTTCCTTTTTTTTTTTTAAATGATTTTTTTGGATCGTCTAATGACTAGTGAATCACCCATTGGGTGACACGTATATATGAAGACGTTGACGTGGCACTCACCGGCAATTATCAGTAGGCCCCCCATTTGACTTGGTCACAGCAATCAAAAATAAAATAAAATGGTTTCACATTATAACTAAATAAATACCTTATAATTAAGCATATGGTCTATCTACCTATTCTGTTGCGAGTTGGCTTGGGATGAATTCTTCTAATTCTTTAGACGGAGTTTAACTGTTCATATTAAAATATTTTATGACATTTTAAAGTATTTTAAAAGTAAGAAATAATTTAAATACCCGGGGTTTTCATTGGCTGAAAATTAAAGTAATAATTGGTGCAGGGTTTATTATGAATTTAGTCAAAATCATCCCAAGATGTCCCATCAGGGTTTGAGATTTGTTGCCCCCAGGGCATATGGCTGAGCGGTACCCACCTTGTCAAAACTCTTAACGGGGGAAGTGGAGGTTGTGAGTTCGAACCCTCGTAGAGGCATTCGACCACTTCTAAAACGGCAGGTGGTCCCTACCGTAAGGCTGCACATCCTGCGACTTACATCTGTCAGTGACTCCCAGGGCAGGGAACTGGCAGACGGGTTTCGGTTTCTCGACCCCAAACCGGAGGGTTTGAGATTTGTTTGTGGCATTATTAAATGATTGATTTCAGCTAAAAAAATTTGTGTTGCCTTGAGAATATGCATGATTGTCAAAATAGATATCTAGATCGTAAGATCTTAGATTAACAAAATGATTCAGATAGAATCCATATCGTAAATTTGGTAAGATAATATGATTTTAGTGTCCGATCCTACCGATCTTACTCTAATGGTTTTATTAGATTATTAGCTTATGTGTGAATGAGTTTATAGGCTGGTACACAACAATTATAATGCAAAGAATAGTTAGAGGTGTTGATTTGGTCAGAGTCAAAATGCTTGACTAGTCATCATCATTATAAATATATATCCTCAACAAATCCAACGGTGATGGTTTGTGTGTGATTGAAGATCGGGTGTACTAAAAAATTATATCTAAATAATAATAATTATATTTTAATTTTAATTATCCATAAAATATTGTATATATCATGTTAATTATTAATACTTTCATTGAATCTTATGATTTTAGGATTCGATCTTATCATACTTTCATTGATCTTAGATAAGATTTTGATTTTGCCAACTTGAGAATATGCATATGAGTGTTAATTAATGTACACACACGTGAAGGGTTTGACTCTTTTTTTTTGTGTCTTCTCCACAAATGTTGACTTCTCATCTTCTCAGAACCCTACACAAAAATGGCAGCCTAACGACAACACTTTTCTTCTCTGCCTTTTGATTTGGCAAAAAAAGAAGAAATAAATACCATCTTTGGAATTTCATTTAATAGGTACACATGCATGTGTTAGAGTAGTGGACTTTGGTACAGAAAGGTAATGAGAACCCATTTTTCTTATCAAAATGACAAATAGCTTAGCCTCATGTGTGTATATATATGTAAGTAGGTAGGTTAATTATATATTCTTGTTATGAACCATACCCATATCCATATGTATTTGGATTGAAGCTTTGATACACTAACCAAAACATATTAGGCAAAAGCATGTGCTATATCTTGCTTTTCCTACCTATAAAATTGGGATTTGGTGAATCATGTGAACCAAAAAGGCTTCACAAATACAACTACATGCTTGGCATGCATGGCCTCCCTTTATGGACCAATATTGGTCTTAATGACATACTATTATTATCGTGTTTTAATTATGGTTTTCTTCAATTAGTCGATACAGATTGATTAAATTCATTTTCATTTGTTAGGAGTACCGTTTCAGGGTTCCAAACTATCTGAAGATTAAACTCGAGAGTGACCTAAGTATCTCTTAGGAATCAAATTGTATAAAGGTGCTAGGTTTGATTATCACCAAGAGCAATATCCTTGTGACCATACATTGAGATTTGACCCAACTTACTCTGTCGTTGAGTAAGAAATTTAATTATGAACATATAGCCCCGACGGTTCGAGTTTAGTTTCATAATTAATGTTCAAATGACAAATTTATATGATGTTGTTCTCGATTTAAAAAAAAATTTTAAAGTGTGTGTTGGGTCGCACCGCTACTCTCATATTTTTTGACACAAGAGGAGTAGAATCAATGTCCATTTTACATGCCATCTACATTTGTAGGTGATATGAGAATCATATTTTACGAGAATGTAGCATTACTCATAAATATATCAGAAGCCGTGTGTGTGTGTGTATATATTTTTCGTTTGCTTTTGAGTGATCTTAATATGTCAGGGATAGCAGGCCCATAAGTATAATTAAGAATGCATGGGCTAGTCAGACTGATAATGGCCCAACTGTGAAAAAAAGTCATACCAATCGGTCCATGCATACGAACCGAGAATGGCCTAGTCCATTATGGGCTTCCAAATGGATTATGAATTATCCAATTTTATAGGATAGTGATAAATACTCAATATTTAAAGAACTCGTGATATAATTCATATCCAAACAATAAGTATTACGAACTTGTCTATCGAATTTTCATATTGTAATTTAAATAATAAGTGTTAAATTCTAAGGGAAACGAATTCTCTAAACCCTAGCTAAAGTCTAAAGAACTAATAATTAATTAGAATAAAATCATAAAATCAGATAAATACTTAGCATATTGATTACAGTAGAACACTTAATTAGAATAGAGAAATTAATATAATAACTAGATATGATATGATGTAGTGTGAATATATAACTAAATATGGTATAACCAAGAAAAAGGGGTGGGGGACCGGATTTTAGTATTTTAGAGATAATATATTTGAATAACAACATTATCTCTTTGTACTCATATAGAATGTTCCGGAGATTTAATTTATTACTCCTCCATTATTTCTTTTATAAATAATTTTTTTTTTATTGATTACCACCACGTGGCCCTACGTATAAACTCTAGACGCGTTTCAGCTTTTATTATTTATTTTTCTTTTCTATCACAATTATTGTCCTTTTCAGACCCCTGCACTCCCCTTATATTTTTCTTCCCGTCAAATTTCTCTCTCTCTCCTCTGCTACCTTAATCTGTAGGAATAGTATTATGATTATTGATATGAATATACATGTTGTTGATGTTTTCATTGAATATCATCCCAATCCAACTATTCTATAATGAGTATTATTCGTTGGACTTTGAGATTATTTAAATTACACAATTAAATACATGTATTATAGCCATTTCTAGTAAATTACTATGGACAGGTGCGCGCACACACATATATATTTGTAATACACGGCACCATGAATGAATCAAGCAAGCTAAGACAACCCTAACGACAAGGAGAAAGAGAAAAATAACAAGAGACGATCACATATATACAAGTACCATTTTATCAAAAAAACATATATACAAGTACCAAAAGGAAACCCTACCATGCTTGGATTCAACATGATGAACAACTCACATGGCAGTGTGGCACCATCTATTTCAAAAACTATATAGCGACCCCTACCTTGAGGAACTCCATCATATGTCCCACTTCATGTGACTCCATCGTTGTAGGATTTGATGGTTACTCTATCTATATACACACACACACACACACAGATGTGTGGAACAACTAGTTTTTTTTAATGGTGTACATAGGCTTATTACATATTTACATGGACTCCAGCCAAAATATTTGGGCCCCCGATCCATCCATTCCAACTAATCATTGCTGAAGCCCAACTTCCAAGTTTAAGCATCCCAATCACTAATTCACTCATTCAAGTCCAATAATTATAGTGTTAGCCCTTAGACTTTAATTCCCTTGTTTAGTTGTTTGCAACAACCACTCGACTTAGACAATTAAACATGCGATTTGGAGATTTTGAGTGAGAATCAACAACGATTATCGTTTGAAATTCCAACCGTTTGACATCGCCTAGCCTAGACCAGATTAATATAATTAATATATTTTATTACTTCAAATTATTACTCGTGATTATTTTCGTGTCATATAAATAAACTAAAAAAAATAAAAGCTGCTACTTAATTGTGATCCAGTGAGCTTGAATAATGGATCCATTGAGGCATTATTTTAGTGCCAAAAATGTCCTCCAGTAACCTCCTGGCACGTGACAGTTGGGGGCATCCTTTCAACAAATCAACAGTTGAAACGTGCATGATTGCCTAGAAGATTATTTGCACTAGTAGTTTTCTATTTTTTAGGGATACTGAATTGATTTTCTTCATAATCCAGATTTAAGTTGCTAAAAATCAGGATGTCTGAAGATGGTTTGTCGAAAAGGCTAAATTCAAGATATTTATTTTCTTGAATATAAACATCATGATTTCATAACTAACCTTTTGAACGCGAAAAGTGAAAAAAAAAAAGAGTTCGAAGATGCGCTCTTGATTTATCACAAACACGTCTTCAATCACTATGTACCATAAGTCGCGATCATTCATCATGGACAATCAAATGCGATCACCAATTAACTCAACGATTAATAACATGTAAGAGCCTTGTTTTTCAGAGGAATGAAATGAAATTCGTGCATATTATGCCTCAAGAATCTCGATGAATATGACCCACGATCTTAATCAACCACAAGTGATCCATTCACATCAACACATGAAGATTACAGGGGAGAGTGGACAAATAACATGAAAATCAAGACAACGAGCAGAAGCCTCGATCTATCACTTTATGTTATGTGAAGACCACACCTCAAAGATGGGAGAAGTCAACTCAACACAAAATTCCAAGACTTGTACAAAGAAGAAGAAGCAAAAGGCACACCATGTTAAACACAGACTTTGCGTCTTTAAATTTTATCTCTTTTAGCATGACTCTATTAAATTATTTTTAACCTAATTTATCTTTATTCAAACCTCCAGATTGTAGTCTCCGCGGCTATTATGTTATTTAGCTAGTAAAACATGTTTTTTCATACATTACATGATGTATCTTCAAAAAAAAACTTACTACACTCGAATGGTGTGATTTTTCAATCATTTCAATAGAAGGTCTCTCGTTTTGGTGTTATCTCACGATGCTTAGTAAATTTTGAAATCCTTTTCAAGAAGGCAATCCTTGAGGCCAGCAATTTTGTGTTCTCTAAATTGTACATACTTCGTTTGATAGAAGGTCAGATTAGCATATAATATCTTATCAATTATTTAGACTGACAACAATTTTTGATCCGCTCACACATATAAAATCATTACAACCATCACTTCTATCACACATATAAAATCATTACAACCATCACTTCTATCCTAAAGTGCCAGAAATGGTTGATCTGTATTCCTACAAGCAACATTTACAACATTACACACATCCGAACACATTTCATGACTCATGTGTGCATGTTTGCTTATGAAAATGTAAAGTAGCAACATGTGTGATGTATTATAACCTAGGTTTTCAAATTTTCTTGTTCTTAGTGGGCCTGTTATGTTTTTCTTCAAAGGTCGAAATTTAAAGACTTGGACTTAGAGGGGCCATAAATGAAAAATGAAAAATGAAAAGGGGCCCCTAGATGGGCCATACCCCATATAATATAGATACATATACAATATATATAAAGCTGGATATTAATGATATGGTCCTCCCAAAAATTGAAGGACAGAATTTAAAAATGGGCCAATATATAGGCCCAGAACTTTAGCCAACCAAAAGAGAACTAAACTTGTCTCTTGTCTGATTTATTATAATTTTATCATCTTGTGACAGTATTGGATTTGATTTGAAAACCCACCCATAATTTGGCCTCCACCACTAACATTATTTAATCGACAAGATATGCCTTCTGTCTGCTTTGCAAAAATAGTTTTTCTTTAAAAAATTCAAAGAATAATAAATAAATAAATAAATAAAAGGACCCAAATGGAGCTTCTTATGTATACAAATACAGTAGTAATTTATTCTTTTAATTTTTAAAACATTGCCCATGATTTAGCTACATCTGTTTCTCAGCAAGTTTTGGCTACTCATGTTGGTATGGGGTTGCTGTCCTTTTCTTCTATTTCGGTGTAATAATCTGTTTGTTGAACTCCTTTATTTTATGGTATTTGTCTTTCCTTGTCCTTGTTGACAAGGATGTGTTCATCAAAAAAAAAAAAAGAATCCACAATCCCAGCTCACATTCAGTCTCTATATAGCACTTTCTCAAAAGTTCAATTTCATTGATAAAAAAGTGCTACATTCTTTGGATGAATTCTCCCTTCCACCATAGAATGAATCTCCACACGATAATTATATAATTAAACTTTTAAACCATGTAAATTCTGTGATAAATGAGCGAGGATGTGAGCTATCGAGTTTCCTTTCTCGTTGTATATATATATACTTATAGTAATCACCCCAATAGAAATATATGCATTAACTGTTTGGCTTGCTGAGTTCCCCTTTCTTGCTAGCTCTTTCACAAATACTATTAACTATCGATGTTAATTTTGAAGAATTTATAACTATAATCATCAAACACCACGCATACGGATGACTGCTATACTGATCGCCCCTATCAACCTTTTCGATAAAAAAATAATAATAATCATCACACAACTTTCGAAACCCTACTTGTGTAAATATTCCATTAACATATTCTGAGATTACTTAATAATTACTTTATTTTGATTTTTGAGTGAGAGGGAAAGACTAAAGAAATCAGGTCTTCAAATTCTTTTTTTTTTCAAAAAAGAAAATTGACATCAAACATTAATTTATTTGCACACAGATTTCGATCATATTCCGACTTCAAATTAAATATTAATTACGTCTTCTATATATCTCATGACATTGGAATAAAATTTGAGGACATGAGACGTGGCATTCCCAGACGTTTATTCTTGTTTTCCTTTTCTAGTTATTTCCAAAGCCAAACAAATTTATGATGTTGAAGTTTTGTAAAGTTATGATTGTTTTTGTCTGATACAATATATATATATATATATATATATATATATATATAGAATCTTAGGTAATTAATTTAGACATGAGTTGTTGTCACAGTTGCTCAAGGGACCACGAGCCACCTACCTAGCTACCTTTCTAGTATCACCATAGACCCACATAAATTTAACATTAAGACATCTCTTTTGATTAATCAAAATATAGTAATAATGCAGTCTGTCTTGATCATAAAACGGTTGCTTTAATTTTAATATGTAACCAAAAAAGAGAGATAAGAATAAGAATGTGTAAATACACATGCATAAAGTACGGTCAAAGGCACACGATTTCTCTTTTTTTTTAAAAGGCAACAGTAATAGTGAGGTAAGTCTTTGCCTCTTAGTGAACAAAAAAGACATGAAAAAAATAGTTAAAAGTAAGGCTGCTGATGACCTGTTTCTATCTGTTTACATTATAAATATACATGTTAGGGTTAGGGTTAGTCATGATCCCACTCTACACAAGCTTGTCCGCTTTTTTTTAATTTATCGCCCTTCTAGCTCTCTCTCCTCTTGGCTTCGAGAGAGTATTAGTAAAACTCCAGCACCCCATCTCCATAAAAGAATTAGGGTTTTCAATGATGAAGAAACGCCAAGTGGTAGCAAAGAGTAGAAGTGGGGCTAATGGAAGAGCAGCTGCTTCTACTACATCCTCTTCAGTGGTTACAAGTGTTAGGTATGGTGAGTGTCAGAAGAATCACGCGGCGAACATCGGTGGATACGCTGTAGATGGATGTAGGGAATTCATGGCAAGTGGAGAAGAAGGCACAAATGGTGCACTTACTTGTGCTGCTTGTGGCTGCCACAGGAACTTCCATAGCAGGGAAGTGGAAACTGAAGTTGTTTGTGAGTATTCTCCTCCTAATTCTTCGTCTCATCGCCGATAGATCGATTAATTACAAAGAAATCAAACTTGATTGATATAGATTGTTGAAAAGGGGAATAGTGTTTAGTGCTTAATTATGTTGATAATTAATATATAATGAAACCAAAACTCTGAGAGAAAGATTGGGGGATTTTATGTTTTTTCATTTTGGGATTGTTTTTTTCTTTCTTTCTGAATTTCAATTGAATGGAGAAACAAAATTAAACAAAGCCTCTGTAATTCCTTGGATGGAAATCAAAGTGTGTGAAGATATTCTGTATTGTTAATTCTCTGACTATGATTGAAAACTTGAAATCTTATATATATATCTTTTCTTTTCCTTAATTTATTTTCAAGTATACCTTAAATTCATATCATATTACATATTATAGTGTTCTCAAGAATGGAATGATGAAGCCTGAGGAGGAAACTGAACATAGACAATGCTTAGGAGGAGTGCTTATGGGTGTTGGGGAGGGGAAGGATTGGTACCTTAATTCTATAGGAATTGAATGCCCCAAATCCTTCCAACCAAAGTCTGCGACTACATCTCCACCAAACATTGACTTGATAGTTTTGAGGGGCACAAAACTTGCAAAGTCATCAATAAAAACAATAGACGAAGTTTCATTGTTTACATTTTCTTCTTGCGACGTATATATATATACACACATTCTCCACTGACCTGTTGGAGATTGAAAAATCACTATTCAAGTGATCAACTAGATTAGATGATAGTTCGGTACTCATTTTCCCACCTCTAGCGATATGGTACTTTCTTCTGAGTGTTCAATTGAGACTTCTTAGAAAAATAAAAGAAAAGAAAAAAACTTAAACGAGTTCAAGTGGGAGCAAACTTTATGTCTTTTCCCTTGAAATGCCAGCTCCATCAACAATTGCTAAAAGAAGAGGACATGAACAAGCACACACGTCCAAGAAATAAAACACAATCATATACATATATATATATATATATGTGTGTGTATGTATGGATGTATATAATAATTTTCTAAGAAGAGGCAGTTATATATATAATATAGATGTAAGCTTTGATGTATGGACTTTAGTTATGCTTGACAGGATGGTTCGCAAGGTTGGGGAGGGGAATAGTATATGTAATAATGTATATATATTAATAATGTTCTAAGAAGAAGCATATCTAGTTTTATATATATATATATATTTATTTATTTATTTATTGTGAATGTAAGTTGTGATAAACACACACCTACGTAGAGATGTGTGTAAAGAGAAAGGGAAATTAGTGTTCTAGGAAGGAAAAAAGTCATGTGTTGCAGTTAATAATTGAGTTGATTGACCCAATTTCCTATGTCGTTAGGTTAAAAACTTATGTGGATGCAGACTCAATGGCTCAAGTTTAGGCACATATCAAATATCTAAAAAGAGATTTAATTTGTATGGTGTCGTTTTCTTGGTTATTCAAAAGAAGTTCCAATTTAGAGCACATTCCTAAGTTTAATTTGACAACCCTATCTAATATGTTTTGAGAACCATCAAACATTTAGACATAAAAACAAATATATAATGAATAATCACATTATTATGTATTATAGCAAGACAATAGACATGGTAGACAAACCCTATCCAATCTTTTTATTTTCTTTATAATAGTTTCTACCTACTCTCCTTTCATTCTTTTTTCTTCTTCTAAAGTTTCGATCGAGGCTCATCGACACACACATTAATAATGTGTAGATGTTTGTTTTTCACTTTCATTTTTGTTAAATAATGTTTGTTCTTTTTGTAAGTAAGCAAGCAAGTTGAGGTTTTTATTTATTCAGTTTTCCACTTGTATTGGAAATGCAAAAAGAATAACTGGTGAGCTACACTAATCTTGTTTACCTATAATGGAGACATGCAAGTATGGGAAACACTTGTGAAATAAAAAAGTATATGCTCCGAATTCAAGCGTTGGATATCATTAACATACATATTATATACTTATATTACAGGTTCTCAGTCTCTTTAAAGAAAATGGTTAGACAAAGCTGTCCCCTTATTATTATTATTATATCCATGAAGTAATAATCTATTATTGTAAATTGGTCTCATTATCTCCTAAGTTCTATCTTTAAATATGCATATATGCACGTATGCTGAAAGGTTATATATATATACAAGACTAGCATACAAGCTTATAACGTTTTTCTAAAAAAAAAAATCAGAGCAATTTACAAGGAATTAAAATCATCGAATACAAGGTTAATTGTATATGTTGTCTACTCCCATGCATTGTGTTATTTAAGTGGTATAGTATTGAATGATGATGCAAGTGAGATCCAAATATATGCGTGGGATATATTTAAGATGATCAGAGAGCTTATTTAAGTTGTGTTTGGGACCTTGTGTTACTGATAATTAATTATTAGCTATTTCTGCCGCCAATAAGGTTAATTTTGATCTTTGCCAACTTATATATAATACCCTTGTTTCACTTTGGTTTCGTTTGTGTTACTTGCCGAACAATGAATAATGGATTGGGTATATATAGATATATAGTGTCAATGAGTGAGATCTGGGGATCGACTCTACATTTATCAGAGTGTACAATTCTCATTTAATGATATGAGAGGCGTGGATCATCATACCACATTTTTGTGTTTTTTCTTTCTTTTGTCAAATTGATTCTTCATTGTTAGATTATATGATAATTGTAGACTCCGAGAAATTCTAGATTTCCCTCACCCAACTGTGTACGTATTTAAGAATACAATTTAATTAATACAAAATCTTGGATTGAACAAGTAATTATAGCAAAGGCTAATCTCTTTTTACTTATAATTATAGAGTTTCTATAAATTATTGAATTCGGATTTAAAATCTACAATCCAACCTTAACTGGAACATCATTACTGCAATTACTGCAACTAGAAAACTAATTTGACTAATTGTTGTCTTCAAATTGGGCCAAAGGCCCATGATTGTCTCATCATAAAAGGAAAACTTTGGGATTCGTTAATTGGGCGTATAAACAGGCCCAGCCTTTGGGCTTAAACTCAATTTTGGTGAACAAGAAAGGGACATGAATGGGGGCCCACAAAGTAAGTTTCCCATTTAAGAGTGGGGACAGAGACAAAAGTGGATGGGTTCCAGCGCAACTCCCGGTACTTAATGTCGTTTTTTTATTGCATGTGTTCCCCTTGCTACTCTCACATGGGTAGGGACCCCTACACTCTCAATTATATGATTGGTGTTTATAGAATCCTTATATGGGTAGATGATATTAGTTTCGAACATATTTGATTGATTTTATTTGGATTAATTATAATTCAGAAAAGTAAATAAGACTAATCTAATTTGGGTTGTATTAGGGTTTAGTTTCGAACATATTTGATTGATTTTATTTGGATTAATTATAATTCAGAAAAGTAAATAAGACTAATCTAATTTGGGTTGTATTAGGGTTTAGTTTCAAACATATTTGATTGATTTTATTCGGATTAATTATAATTCGGAAAAGTAAATAAGACTAATCTAATTTGGGTTGTATTATAAAAAGTTAAATAGGATAAATTTTTTATATTTAGAATTAAATTCAATTTTGAACCATACCAAATCATTGTACTTAGATCCAGATTTAAGATATATAATTTATGTCTAAACTTGAATTAGTTTAGGATTATAAATTTTTTTGTCACCCTCGTTTTATTCCCTCACTTCAGTACTACACTTTTTGGTATATCTCACTCTATGATCTCGCCACGTCACATGATTTTATTTCTGTCTTCCACTTGATTCTTTCCATGTGTATGAACTCTTTTTATATTTATTATAATTGGGCCCTCTATAATTTTCTGAAGCCTGAAATTCCTATCCAACGATTTGAAAAAATGTCACATCACTCTATAAAATTTTTTACATTAATTTTTTTTGTCATATTATTTTTATACCGTGAGATGTGAATTTGTGAATCTATCGACTCTACTGTTGATGGAGAGTATTTTGTAAATTATAAGCTGATATGTAGAAAGAAGTTAAATTTATAAGCTCAGTGTAAAGTCTATCAATATACCCTTCATAATATTTTTTCCCTACTATGCTTGAAATCCTCAAAATATAACCTTCACTTCGACTCTCAATTTTTGTGAAGTGTTAAATGTTAGGTGAATCCTATACCTATTTTATAATTGATGACTAAAATATTTTTTTTTTAAAATGATTTTTTCCCCTTTGTTAATAAGAAGAGAATGTGGAGGACATTCTAGAGATCAAACTGTTGCACTAAACAACAAATTAGGCAGCAGCCAACCACTTTGGGTTCTATTTATAGCAGACACAACCTTGCCATTCACTACTACCTCCATACACTTGAATCAAACAATCAGTGGCCATGACTAGCAGGTTCCTTTGCATTGTGGTTCTAGCATTTGCTTGCATTTCCATGGTAGCAACCAAGGTGAGCTGCCTCTTCCATTTCCAATGTACACCAATTACTCTAAATTGGCCTCTCTCTCTCTCTCTCTCTCTCACTTTTATATATTTAATGCAAATGTGATTTCACTAATTTGTTTAGGATATGGCAAAACAGGACCAGTACCATCCTGATGGGGTATGTAAAGTCTCATTTTCTTCTTTCTTCTTATTCTTCTTTACATTATTTCTCCATTTTGTTGTTCCTCACTTGCTTGTTTAAGTTAATTAATCACATATCGTACTTATTTAATTACCTTACAATGACTAACAAAAAATTAAATTTTCAGGGAAATTATGGACCAGGAAGTCTGAAGAGCTACCGTAAGTAAAATGAATGAACAAACAATACATCTTATAAAAGACATGAATTGGATTGGATTGAGAGAAAACTAATCCAACACCTCTCAACTGTTTTATGGAAAAAATTGTGCGTGCAAGTCTAAGAGGTCCAAAACGGACAATATATTTACAAATTATTTGAGTTGACATGAAATCAGATTAAACATATGGGATTATTACAATTAATGATGTTTTTTTCAGTCCTAATCTAAAAAATATTATACATGTGTATTTGAAATGACCAGAATGCCCATCACAATGTTCAAGGAGATGCAGCAAGACACAATACCACAAGCCATGCATGTTCTACTGCCAGAAATGCTGCACAAAGTGCCTGTGTGTCCCTCCTGGTTACTATGGGAACAAAGCTGTGTGTCCCTGCTACAATAATTGGAAGACCAAGCGCGGAGGACCAAAATGCCCCTGAATTTATTTTCTCATTCATAATTACACCTAATTCATCTACCTTTTAAGCATGCATAAATGTTATAGATCGATACTGTATGGCCCACCCTACTTGAATATTTATTTGTCTTCTCAATTATTTTCAACTTTTGGTGGGTCATGGATTGGTGACCTGGCCGAAAAGTCTATATTGCCCCTTCTATCGGTTCTGTGAATGATATTGTTGGAGGTCAATTTAGTCATTGAACTTAAAATTTAGTCAATTAAGTCCCTCGTGTACCAGAAATGCTAATATGGCATCATATAATGTTAAAAACAAATACTAAGCTTGGCTCGATTAGACTTTGTTTCCTTTCTCGAGCTTGCAAATTCAAGTTTGAGTTGTAATCGAACCTCGTTTTGTTGGAATTACTGTAAGCATATGGCATACATGAACAAAATAATAGAAATGAAACCGTTTTTATTAAACCAATTCGTGAAGCATTTAATTGATCAAACTATATATTATACGAACAACAAAAGCGGTTGTGCAATTTGCGTTTTGGGTCATTTTGGCCGCTATTTTTTTTTCCAGGCCAAAATGACCCCTCAACTTACAAAAAGGGGTCATGTTAGTTGCTGAAGTCATTTTATGTTAAATATGGCTGAAGTGATCGTTAGTCCGATGACGTGTATTTTTTTTTAAAAAAAAATCCACATGAATTCAAGCGACACTTGTACATTAGTGGGGCAATATTTAGTTGTTTAGAAATGGGGTAAATGAGCCATTATACTCTAAAAAATGGGGCAAGTAAGCCCATATACTTTGAAAAATGGGCAAAGTAAACCCCTAAAGTTATGATAAATGGTTCAATAACAACCTCTTCTAAGACCTAAACTCAGGAAAATCATCAAGTTTCAAAAACAAGATGTTTCAACAGGGACATGAAAAATGCAGCGTCAACATTAATAAAACTTGTTCCATATTACATTAGCAACAAGATTCAATAGGTTTCAAATTCATATAGCATCAACAACATTCAATAGGATCCAAATCCATATTACACCAACATTAAATAAGTTTCAAATCCATATTACACCAGCAACATAAAATATCAAACAAAGTCTTAAAATTCTTGACACAAAAATTCAAAACTAAACATAGAACAAAGTTCAGTATAAGCAACTATGCACCACCAGTGCCATCATTTTGGGAGGGATTCCTCGGATTGATGTTTTGGCTTCCACGATCTACAGTCCTTGACATCGAGGTTCCAAGCTACAACATGGCATACATATATTTAGGTGGCAGAAAATTATTCTTGTTAAGATGGCATTTTGATCAAAATGAAAGACAAGTCTACTTACATTTAGAATTGAGCGTCCGGTCACCGGATTGATGTAAAGACCAAATCTTGTGAGCCCTATTCTTTTCCTTGCTGCTATGTGGTTTTGGAACATATTGAATGTTGTTGCTGTTGTAATATGGAACAAGTTTTATTGATGTTGATGCTGCATTTTTCATGTCCCTGCAGAAACAACTTGTTTTTGAAACTGGGTGATTTTCCTGAGTTTAGGTCTTAGAAGAGGTTGTTATTGAACCATTTGCCTAACTTTGGAGGTGGAGGGGGGGGGGGGGGAGGGCGTGTTACTTGGCCCATTTTTCAAAGTATAAGGGCTTACTTGCCCTATTTTTCAGAGTATAAGAGCTCATTTGCCCCATTTCTAAACAGCTAAATATTGTCACAGTAATGTACAGGTGTTGCTCATGTGTTGCTTGAATCCACGTTGATTTTTTTAAAAAAAATACAAGTCATCAGACTAATGGTCACGTCAGCCATATTTAACAGAAATTGACTTCAGAGGCTAACGTGACCCCTTTTTGTAAGTTGAGGAGTCATTTTGGCCTGAAAAAAAAAGTTTAGGGGCCAAAATGACCCAAAACTCAAAGATTCATGGGCATTTCCGATACTTTCCCCTTGATTTAATGAGTATTTCTTTGTTGGATTAAACTACCTACATCTTGCTTATCTAGATATATTTATTATAAAAATGTTATAGAACCCAACTTTTATTAGGCCAACTCAACCCAAGTCTACATGACAAACCATGTAAGTAGGTTATGTTGGACTTTTTCAAAAATGAGTTAGTAATATTAATTTTTCATAAACGAAGAAACTTTAAAATGTTTTATCTCTCAAAATATATGTTAGATTTTGAAAAAAATTACATATTCGAACTCAGTGCGAAAAATCTTTCTAATAAGACCCATTCTCGATAGTTTTATTGTGTTTTTCAATTACATTGTTTTTAAAAACAATGTAACTCATATATATGATGTATAAACTATCTATTTGAGCTGAAATTTTATTACACTATGATAGTATAATATATATATATATTTGTTGTTTTTCTTGCATTTTTATTGAAATTACATTGGGTGTTCGAACCCGTTAAGGTATAGTAGTTAGGACCTTAGGGTTTAGCACTTGAGACATTTAAGATTTTGTAGCGATTTCGTTGCGGTTTAGCGAATTTGAGTCTTTTAGATTACAACATGGAAATCCGATACACGAGCCCATTAGGGTTTAGCAAATCTGTTCCCCTTGAGATCGATTTATAACATATTGTTTAGGTTATAACATGAAAATCCGATACACGAGCTTGTTAGGGTTTAACGATTTCGTTCCTTTTGAGGTTTATAACACTTATTGTTTAGGTTACAATATGAGAATTCGATACACGAGCCCGTTATGATTTAGCGAATTTGTTCCCCTTAGGGTTTAACACTTATGGTTTAGGTTAAAGTATTAAAATCTGATATACGAGTCCATATAGGTACTCATAAATAAACACTGAAATCTACGGAACTCATATGTTATTATAAAAAAATAATGTAATTAAGAATGACTGAATAAAACTTGTTGATGATAGATCTTGTTTGATATATCTTTACTTGCTGATTATAAATGCATAATTTTTTTCGAAATTTAATATGTATTTTAAGAGATAAAATATTTTAAAATTTCGTTTAAAGGGAAAAAAAAAAAGTGTTAGTGAGTTTTTCAATTGAAATATTTTATTTTTAAAAATTTTAATTTTTCACGTCATTTGTTTACAAAATATACCATATAAACTTATATTAATGTTAGGTTACAAAAATTTGAATTATTTAGTGCCACCATACCCAGATTGGTTTTTAAGCTAAACTTCTCAATGGCACCTCAGTTTACTTCAATTCCAATGTCAAAACTCAAAAGTGAACAAAGGGAACATCCCTTGCGCTGATATGAACCTCCACAAAGTTTCTGATAATACCCCACCCCAACCAAAGGAAATCGAGTGGCATGTTCAAACTCCAATTCTGGCGGGGAAATGGGTTCTGGGTTCGGCAGGGAAATAAAGAGTCAAATCACGCTCTCCTAAAAGGGTATATAGTGTAACTTGCCGCTCCAATTTGACTTTGGGCTACTGGGTTGTAGAGGAAGGGAAAATCAAACATGGCGCCCAGTTTCAATAACCCCAGTCACATCCCACCATATATATGCTGATGGGTTGAGTTTACCACATAGCTAGCATGGAGTATTGGCTCAAAGTTGATCTGTCATCAAACTCACCGAAAGTCATCAGAACCTGCTGTGCGATTAGAGTTAAAAACTCTAGTGATGAAGATATTGTTTTTGGTGCCATTCTTCTCATCCCTGAGTTACAACCGCCATTCAAAGATCCAAGGAAATGCAAGAAAGAAGTTGGGTTCTGCTATGTTGTTCTTGCTGATTTTGAATGATACCCAACGGAAATCGCAAATCTTTAGAAGGATAATATTGCTCCTTACTATCATTTTCCCACTGTTGAATCAACTTCATATGACAAGCGTCCTATATTGTTGTATTTTCAGGTAACGATATATAGAAAAAATGTAAGTTTCTCCTTTCTGTCTGTCTCCCCTTATGTTGAAAAGTTATTTGGTGCTTAATCTGTGTTTTTTGTTGTTTGGTGTTAAGGCAATCATCAACTTTACCTTGAATTTTTGAAAAAGCTAAACAACTCCCGTGTACAATAATCTCGTCGTGAATGCAGGGGTCAGCCAAGGTTAGATGTATACTATACAGCCTTACCTTCCGCAAGCAGAGATAAGGCTAACTTGTGACCATCAACTCTACCACTGGCCACCCTAGTTCACCCTTAGCTAACCAAATGCATTTTTTGTCATGAAAATTGTTAGCTACAATTTAGATCATACGACCAAATGTGTATGAGCTAAAGCTAAGCTACTTGATGGTAGAATTCTTAGTTTCTGATAAAAAAAAAAACTGTAATTCTGATTTTCGCAGGATTTATATGATAGAATTTGTTATGACCCTCGTTACAACATCAAGACACATGAGCAAGTAGAGAACAGAACAAGGTACAGAATAGCTAGACGTACAGAACAGTTAGAGATGAAGGGGGGGATCTGTATTAGCTTTAAAAATCTCTTCCATCTATTTCACTGTAAAATGTAACTAAAAGTCACAAATACAAACAAACAAACAAAAACCAAAAAAAAAAAATCTTCAAGATAAAATAAGGAATTGAGCTATATTTCTTATATATGAGAACCACCTCCGTCATCACGAAGTATCTACATCTTGGTTAGGACCTAAATTTATACAATGTAGGAAGGATGCTGGCTCATAGATGCGCGTTTAGCCGCAAATGCTTCAGATTAACAAAAGCTTAACACCAGAACAAACAAAAATTTAGGAACCTCAACCCTTTGAAGACCTGTCAAGGACACCAACTATCCTCATCTTCCTCTTTGTATCAGGCCA
Source organism: Euonymus europaeus (assembly GCA_963580455.1). Lineage (NCBI taxonomy): Eukaryota > Viridiplantae > Streptophyta > Magnoliopsida > Celastrales > Celastraceae > Euonymus > Euonymus europaeus. The sequence goes on along the minus strand of OY756957.1, from coordinate 24,958,540 downwards.
TCAAGTTCCTTAGCTAGAAAACTTCCCGCTGCACTCTGCAGTTCTGAAAGCAACCTCTGTGCTTCAGCATCTGTTGTGAATGGGATCTGATCCTCTACGAACCCTTCTTTTCTCCGAATGATTCGGATCAAACATTGCTGATGGCGCAGGAGCCAAACTTCTCTTTGTTTCCAAATCCTCCACAGGAACAGCCGTCAGAAAACGCGTATGTTGAACAAATGGCAGTAGCCCTTTATCCCATCTTAAAGCAAGATCCATACTTCTCAGGCCAGACACTCTGTCTGGTTGAACAGCTACAACTCCAATACAAACAAATAGAATGAGTCCTCTGTGAAACAAAAAACCCATGTTTTGCAATCAAAGAGGGATAGATATAGGTGTATGTATCTCTAGCTTGAAGAAATAATGAGAGAATGATTGAGAGGAGTAGTAGTGTGTCTGAGACTTGCATTTCCTTGTGTTTCACAAGCCTTATATGTGGAGGAATAAGGCCGTTGTTTATCTTTTGTGGGATCTGTAAGACTAAAGGCATAAAAGCAAGAGGAGAGGGACCAAGAACATGTAGGGAAGCCCCATAGATTCACCTCAATCATAAGTCTTTCATGGGAAGCAAAATAGATTAATAAGGCTGTTTTAGAAGACTCTGACAGGTTTGAACAAAAGTTGATAGTTGGAACAATATCCTTGGGAAGATAAGCATCTTTTTACCCCCACATCTCCCAATCATTTGCAATTGCTCTTTTTTACCAAGCATAGACCAATTGATGAATTGAACTCTCTTCTTAACTAGCCGACTTGCCACGTCGTCCGACCATCCTGCCATGGACTTGCACAACATAATCTGCACTGTAGTTCCTAGTGGCTGCAATATGGCTCCACTGAAACTGCTAAAGCTCCATTCCAGTGTCAATTTTAACTGACTCCCCCCTGTGAGGTTTGTGTGATCACGTTAATCATTAAGCAATAGCTGCTACATTAGTATTACATCTCTGTGTTCTATCAAACCACTAAGACTGATAAGTTACACCAATTTGTGAATTATGAATAAATTATGGAGATTTATTTTTATATTATTACTGCTTTTTTAAATGTATGTATGTTATGCTCTCTAGTCTAGTGATCATAATGATCTTGGCTGTTAAAGAAAAAGGGCATAAGCCAGACAATATGGAGGGATTGCTACAGAAGCAAGAAAGCCATTAAAAGTAAAGATGTTTAGAAGAAGGATATGCTTAAACCTAACTTTAGAATTCCAAGCTCTTTTCTCCATTCAAAAAATCCAGTCTTGGTTTCTTGTGCTTGATTCCCTTTATGCTTTTTTTTTTCGTCCCTCTTCTGATTTGTTCTCCTTGGGAAATAGCTCTAACTGCAAACCCTTCATTCAAAGTTCAGGCTTGTTTCATATATTTTGGCCTTCTCATATCCAACTTCTCTTTTTCTCCTCCACCTATGAAATCTCTCTATTCAAAATCTCTTTGATAAAAATTTGAAAGATGAAGGAAACATTAAAGGGATGAAGAAACCTACTTGCATTACATATAATTTTGTGAAAAAGAAAAGGAAGGTTTAGTTTGTTAAAAGAAAGCAAGTTGAGAAAGACTGGTCATGGCCTAATACATTAAACAGGTTGGATACTCTAAACTGACGTTGGCCTCTCTGCTTTTGGGCTCAATTTTAAAGCAAAAGAATGAATACCAACTGTTGCTTTCCAACATCATCATCCTTCACCATCACATTTTACACTTTGAAACTTCTCTTGCAGGGTTTCGCAACTTGAAGGGCATATACTCAAAGCATATGAAGATTTGATCAAAGTTTTTCATACGATAACGATAACAAGGAAAATTAAATCAAAGTTCAGCCCGTGAGAACATTATTTCCATACAATTTAATCTTAGAGAGAGATTCACCGATGTCGTGACCACAAAAATATAATTTTCATATGATTTGATGTTAGAGAGATTCAACAACTAAACTATCACTTTACAAAAATAGTCTTCACTAAGTCATTCAATGCACAATATTACATATTTTCTACGGCCCAAAATTTTACATGGAAAAAAAATATCTGCCTTGGTTGCATCAGAGGAAAAGCTTCTGCTTCTTTATCTTGGGAGCTGGAAAACTAATATTCCTTTGCTTTATTTCTTTTTTAATGACCTTATGTTTTAAAAACAACTCGAGCAAAATATAGATGGAATCATCTCAAGTGGCAAATCTAGACCCTCAAGAAGCTATAGCCTTAAATTGTAACCTTCAAACGAATACATATACAAACAGACTCCTACTCAGCATCAATGATTGCCAAAGAATTTGTATCAATTCAAACTAAAACCATCGATTATCCGAGAAAGCTTGCAATTATATTCATACAGCAAGTTCCAGCAGCTCTATGGCAGCTAGGAGATCTATATATACATACGTATATAATTAACATGGGTATCCGGTTGGGAAAGAAAATAAGGGAAAAGCGGCACAGCTTCCTATTCGAGATACAGAACATGACAGACAGAAATAAAACATCAAGTACTAGTTGCATGAGCAACAGCACAAACTCAAATTCTGATGGTATACATCTCTTCAACAACACAATGTCTTTATTGTACCAAAGAAAACTGTATCATTGGAGTGGTTCCTGGTGGGGAGTCAATGCAGGTCCAGGGGCAATCGTGAACTGCAGGCCCCGACGTTGCCCAGCCTGTATCATAAATGCAACTTCAGTTGCTGCAAGAGCTGCTGCTTCCTGAGTTAGCAAAAGGCACAATACAAACAAATTTAGCATAAAATATATCAAAAGGTTAATAATAGAATGCAAAGGTTTCAAAAAAAAAAAAATTCCACATCTAATATGTCGAGAGTGACAAGGATATAGACAGGTTGTACACTCAAACATGATATTGTTGGAAAAGAAGAATAACTAGAACTAAGATACCATTTAGTGAGACATATCACTTAATGGCAAAGACACCAAAAACACAGAACAAAAATTCTTCAATATAAGATGCCATTTTCTACCAAATACAAATATGACTTCTCTCAGAATAGACCAGTTAATAACATAGTTCTTTAAAAAGATGAGAAGCACTGACTGCTTATAAATTTACTTAAATAATCTCGCTCCCATTAACCTCATCCTAGAGAAAATTATCATTCACCATTATTTCCTTCTACATATAAGCGAGAGCAATATTCTAACCTGTCTTTGCCTGCGACGTTGCAATATGCTAATGGCCCAGGCCATGATGTAACAAGGAAGAAGAAACCCAGCGGCCCGAAGCAAGAAAAGCTGTGAAGCAGAATATACTTGGTAAACAATGCAACAATGAAAATTAGAAGAAAAGGAAAACTTAGATGTCTCCTTACAGAGAAAAAATTAGAAGCATCATCATCCCCATCTGGATTGGCGAGTGTCATAGCATGCCTCAAGAGAAGAAGAGCCATTAACTACGAAACAACAGAGAGGGGAAAAAACAAAGAACCACGTGAACATTTTGAAATCTATAGCTTAATTATTTGACAGGAAAGAAATCACAAATCTCCATTTTAAAACGCATATTAGATAATTAGCCCAAGCCAAGGGAATTGAGCAAAGGAAATAATCGCAGTGACCTGGCATTAAGGGCCCGAGACTGCAAAGAACAACAATTTGTATCAGCATCTTTTCAGCTCGACAACTTACAATTAAAGCAGCAGATCGGCAAAATGCAGCTCCTGTAGCATTTGTATCTGAATATTCATCATACTCAGCTTCAAGGAAATGGCGTTCAGCAGCTGCCATTGCCAAAATTCGAGGATCCCGCAAGTCCAAAGGAGAACCAGAGATTGTCCAAGCCTCACTGTAACAAAATCAAGAAATATAACTATAAATGATCAAAACGATTGAAAATACCATAGTAATCTCGCAGATAGCAATACTACACTTGGGATACAGAGACTTGGGGTTCCAGTCCAAGATACCCAAATTTCTCAGCAAACAAAAACAAATAATAATAATGACGACTCATTCTTTATAGGCAAAAAAATAGGCTTGTAGGGCATAACAGGGATGCAAAAACTTCAATTTGGAGCAAGTATGAAAGGGAAAAAGTAAAAGAAGCTTGTTAATTATGTGACAGCACTTCATAATGCGTTTAGAAATAAGACATTTAAAACATTTGGCCAACAAATCAAGCATGTAAAGCATTAAAACTTACCTTATGTCAACTGTAGTATCTTCAGAGCCAGGCGGAGGTGGTGGGGCAGTGTAACCAGGTTGGTAAGGCTGTTAGTCAACAAGATGTGATGCACAGAAGTCAGACCAGTAAATTTATTTTGCAGTCTATAACCACAACCAATCAACCTCATTAAGCACACACCGCATAGAAAATATTTTCCCGCATAGCCATTAAATCATATGTTGACAATGGACACTTATATATCATTTTAAAAAATGGGAAAAGAAGATGAAGAAAGAAAACCCGAAAGCATGCAGCTTTAAAATTAAGTTATGCTATCATAAACTGGATGTAAGAGTTCGGTTTTGAGGCATAATGAAACTTAGTTGTTAACAGCCAAAATAGATTTTAAGTTCCAGATTCATATTTCTAACACTTTGAGTTGATGACACCATAAAAGTAAAATTTATGAGAAAAGGTGCTACATAATTGATTTTATAGAGATATATCCCGTATTCCTACCTACACATCTGTTATGACTTATGATGCACACAGCAAATACTTTCAAGGACAAAAAGGTAATGCAATCGCAATACTTCGCAAAAAAAATTCCTTACTTGCAAATACAGAAAAAAGAAAGAAAGAAAGAAAGTCAATGCCTAGAGATGATCACAGACTATGCAGCAAGATTGGTCTCGCCCACCAATCCAGGATTAAATGGCTTTGGGCCTGCCTTGGGTTAGTTCTATAAGCATGGACCAGCAAAGTGACATATTTTAAAAATTAATTAAAGCTATTTTTTATTGGCTTCCTGCTTACAGTCTCTTAGTTAGCCACCTCCGCAAAAACAATTAGCCCCGGGCATGGCTCAGAAGAGGCCCGAAAATCCTCATCAATATCTTAGAGCTTAGGCAGAACCAGTGTTCCTAAAGGTGAGAGGCACAAAACTCCTCAAACGCCCGATGCGCAAGGCGCACAACTAGGCGCAAGGCACGCAACTCTTTAAAACCCTGTTGATATGTTAAAATTACCAACATAAAAGTTTTTCCAACTTAACAAATCTATGACACCATATATATGTAAATAAATCATGATATAACCATATTAGGAACCTCACCCCCAATGGAAACAACTCCTGTGCACAAGGCTTTGCAGCGGGCAGAGTAGTGGAGAGACATGATGTACGGAGACTTTACCCCCACATTATTTAACTTGTAACCTCTAGGTTACACCCTTACAACTCTACCACTACAACCCCCCACCCCCCAACAAAACAAAATTAAATAAATAAATAAAAAATAATAGGCAGGAAAAACGACTCAGTTAGGAAGACAAGATGCCGCAAAAGATTAACTGTAAAGCACAGACTCTCTGGCTCAACTTACATGAATATAAGCATAAATTAAATATAATAAGGGAGAAGAGGCTCACCTGATGACATATCTCACAAGTTATATCTCCTTTTTCATTACACCATCGCTGAACACATTTCCTATGAGCAAACTGGATCAATCAGCAAAAGTGCGTCAGTAAGTATTCCAAAGATAGATGCACAAAAACTAAAATGGTTAGACCAAATATTTGAATAATCGTTGAGTCTATTAAGAGAGAGGGCGAACCCAACAGGCTTTCACCAAATTGTCTACATTTTACACTCATAAGTCATAAATGATGCCACAAACCCTGGATTTCTATATGTTGGCGTGCATGTCACATGCAAATTTTCACTGAATGTTGGTGCGCATGAGTGATGCAAAGGTACAGTTGGCATGCTGATTTACTAAACTTGGATCTATCAATATTCGATAACAGATTTTTACTCTCAAAATAAAATAAAAATGTACATCACTTCTTCAGAGAGAATACTTCAAAAATGATAGGAAAATACAGCAAAAAATGTTCAAATATTTTTTTTAAAAATTCTTCATCCTGACCCAGCCCACTGTAGGAGCGTTGTGCACTTCTGATAAACAAAAAGATATATGTACATTTAATCAAGTAAAGTCTTGCTCTGGAAACGACCAAAGTGCTATTTTTCATTTACTTTAGTGAACCTACAACTTTAAACTCAAAACAAGAAGTCATAGCATGCTTCATATGGGTTCAAAAATAAAGAAATATCTTTAATTTGAGAGCTGCCAGGAAAAAAATATAACAAAATACTCCAGTTTTTCAAATTTGAATCATAATGCATTTTACAGATGAAACCTTCAAACTGCCATTACAGGCACAAGGGGTTTCCAAGTTTTTGATGCTATCCTCTTCCTGACAAATACGACATTCTGCGGTCTGAAGTAGTGGTTCTTCTTCATCATCAGATATGTCATGTTTCCCTACTTGTCCAACATCAATGACACATTCAGGTGGATCAGTAGTACCAGAGGAGGAGCCCTGCTCAGAAGATCCCACGGGCTCAGTCGCTTGCAGTGATTCCGAACTTTCAGGTGCTATGAGGCGGTCAACAGACAAAACCAAGTGATCACTCATCCCTTTAAAACTGTAATAGAAATTCCTGATACATCACAATACAACTATAATGTCAATGGAGTATGATGAAATTTAATGTGTCTGGTTACTAATATATATAGAACAATCATTTCAAAATAGAGTTACATGCTTTAAAACCTCAAATTTTTTTAACTAAGAATTTTCTTCCACTCCCATCCAGATAATTTGCTCCTAGTTGTAACGCAAAGAAGCAATTTTGTACTGACAATCAAATACTATTCACTTTCGTTTCCTTCTCTCACAGAGAAATTTAGGTTTTATCCACAGAGAGATCGCATTTCAGATGTGAAACCTAAGAATCCCCCAAAGTCAACCCCCCATCCAAACCGTCTGATAGCTGAGAAAACAAAGGAAATGAGGATCAAAAGGCTTAAATGTTAAATGCACGATTCAATACCGGAGAATCAAATAGAGTTACAAATTCCTTCGATTTATGAGTTATCTCATCAACCTAAAAGCCTCGTCCAAATTTCAAAAGTAGGGAAAATCGAAGCCCAGAAACACCTAAGCGCGCATCGACAAACACAATCCTCCAACTCCTATCTGATCATCGACACAGAATCCAAAAGCCGAACGATATCGATCGAAAACATAGAAAATCTAGGGCTTCGATGGCCGTAAATAAGGAACCGAATAGAATCCGAAGAATCGAAAATACCTCAGAAAAATGTCGAAGGAAAACGCGGTTTGTTGCAGAGCTCCGAATTGTCAGCTGAGTCTAGTTTTTGGCTTTGAATGAATTGGGAATCAAATATGAGAAACAGACGCGTTTTTAGACGTCGATAGCGAGAGAAAGAGAGAGTATATATGTTAGGTTCGGTTAAAACGAAGCTGGCTTAGGCTCGGTGACGTTTGTCCAAAGGTAAAGAAGGAATCCGAGGTTAGTTTATTAATTCACGCTGTAAAATATTTTTTTTTACCAAACCCTAATAAATATATTTTATTTTTTGACGAGAAAAACATTTACATTTGGGAGTATTAATTTGTTTTTTTCTACTCGGGTATTTGTTGAAAAATTAAATATGTGAAAATATAATTTGCATAAAAAATTATGGGTTATTATACACATGACATTGGAAGAAAAAAAAAGGGTGGCATCCGATGGTTTTTTGTCGCTAGTGTTTAGGATGTTAGTTGACAAGATGGAATAATAATTATATATTATGAATTATTTTTTTAATCTTCGAGGAACCACCCAACCAACATACCCTTCTTGCAATTTAGTGGATGTAAATTTTGGAAAGTTAGAACAGCATGCACCACGCTAACAATAGATAATAATAAGACTGGGTCGAAATCGATGCGGGAGAAATGGGACTCCCAATCCTCTCTCCAGAAGTGGCCCAGGAAATGAAGAAAATACGGTCGGTTGGTCTGAATTGTCGACCTAACAACATTCATCTTAAATCCATAAATATAACCAAGTTAATGCTACATCTTTCATTATTTTAATGTTAATAGAATTAAAGATATAATAAAAACCTTACATTTATCATGGGATTTTTTTGTGGGTGAGTATTCCTTTGAATTAATACAAATTAATTTTGATATAATTCAAGAAGGTAAAAAAAAAGGAAATTAAAGATAGTAATTTTTTTATATACTAAGGAAGGAGAATACCCAACTCAAACACGGATGCTCAATGAGTCGATGAACTACACAAAGGAAGGTAGTCTTCTCCCTTTTACAACTCTCGTCATAATGATGATAAATTTCACTCAAATTGGCAGAAAGAGTGACTCAAACACAAGATCTTTCACTTTTTACACAGTAGGAAGATCAACTAGGCTACCACCTGGTAGCAGTTTATTTTCTATTTTTTTTGATAAGTGAAAATGTGTACTTGCATAGAAGAAGACTTTAAGAGATTTAGAACCTTATATTAAGATGAGTGGATTATAAATGGATCATGTTTGAAGCAGCCAAATTTGACAATTTCTTCTTAAGAAATAATCCCTCCTTGGTATCATTTTACGCTTTAATATTTATGCGACACGTGTATAACTTAATATCCCTACTAATACTTTAAATATCCTACTAATAGTTTTAAAAAATTTACGCTAATCATAACTTCAATTATATTAAACTCCAAGTCTCTAACGACTTATTTAGCAGCTTATGTTAACCATTAATTTTACAGTTTATACAGTATAAAAATTTCGTCCTACCTGTTGAGAAATTGCATCATTTTTTACGGTGGAAAACATAATAAAAACTGCAGGTTAGTCTTGGTCTACATGCGCTCACGCTACAAGCAATCTGACTTGTTGTTGTCTGGGAGAAGAATTGACCAAATAAGCTAATAAAAAAGTGAGCACTTTTTGGTGACTTTTTCACACAAGTGGTGATAGATGGGTGAAGGATCATTTCAGTTGGTATGATTCTACCAGTTTATTATGATTCATTTTCCTTTCGCTTTTCTTTTTTTTAAAATAAAAAAGAAAGAGACAAACACATCGCTGCCAAAGCACAAATCCATGGCTGGGGCCTGAGTGGGTCATCACCAATATCTAAATAGAATTGCAGATCTTGAAGAAATTAAGTACCTTTGAGAATTAACCAACTTGCTCCATGCATCATTATTTTAATGTTAATAGAATTCAAAATATAATAGAAACCTTCCATGTATTATGGGAATTTTTCTTGGGTGGGTATTTCTTTGAATTAATAAAAAATAATTTTGGTATAATTCAGGGGGAGAAAAAGTATGAATTTGAATGGAAATTGAAGATATTAATTAAATTGTTTTCACATTGCATAAAAAAAAGACATCGATTGGGTTAGAAACTTGGAAAATGATTCTGTTTGAATTACTCAAATTTGAACGTTTCTTCTTAGGAAATAGTGTTGAGATATTGCATCATTTTGTTTCGATGGAAAACATAGAAGACTTCAGGTGAGTCTTGGTCTACATGCCCTCACGCTATAAGTGCAACTCCAATCCAAGTTATAAATGAAGATGTATACAACTCAATTGTAATTTTATATAACCATATTATCAAATCAGAGTTTAAAATCAGGTTGTATCTTAGGATGTAAAATACGATCTACGCCCATATAATGATTTGCAAGTACAAAAAAATAAGTAAACGAGTGAGAAATTCAATAAGAAAAAGAATTAGGATATGATCTCACCAAGCAATTTTATTGTAAATTTATAAAGATAAAACAATAATAACAATTCTAGTTCTAAGATCGTTATTCACTCAAATATGTTGATCCATGCATCGTGACAACAACACGTATTATTAATCTTAAATTAATTTGGTTTGATGACAGTCTTTAAATTCATAATCCATAACCTATTAAGAAGAGAAAAATTGTACAACCAATTAACCCCTGAACCCTAATTGGAGCAGTCGACAGTTACTCTTCCTAATTTTAATTCTACCAAAAGACATAAAAAATGAATCATTTATTGATCTAGGGTTGTAATTAGATCATAGGATCCTACTATCTAGATAGCTATTTTGACAGCCATGATAATTTCTATCATAAAAGAGTTAATACATATAAAGTGGGTTTAAAAATATAGTATATGTATAATTTTGTTTGCTATAAAACATTGATCTATAATATATTGCTAATTTATGATTGCCTTAGGGGTATATAGTGTTACTGCTATTCTCTCTCTCTATCCCCTCTTTATAGTGTTATCTGGGTCCGTTGCAAATGGGTTTTAGGGTAGTAAAAAAATTATTTTATTTTTTAAAATTATGAATGTAATTTTATTTTTTAAAAATTATGAATGTAATCTAATCAAAATTACGAGTCCAACAGTATATTGTTTGTGTTAAACAAAAAATCATATGTATAATGAAAACTAAGATCAAATGTTTCGAATTTATATTTAACGGTTTAGAATTGTCATTTCATTTTCATGACCCAAATGATTTTTTTGGCACAAATAATATACGGTTAAACTCGTAATTTCGATAAGATCACATTAGTAATTTTAAAAAAATAAAATAAAATCTTTTACTATATGAAAACCCATTTACAGCGGGGTCTGCTGTAAAAAAATTACAGCAGACCCCGATAACTCCCTCTCGGTATGTGTTTTTTAAATATAATCCTGTAACTCTCACACGCACAACACAATACCAATAAATGTGCGATTCTATATCTACGTCCATGGCCAGTTTTACAACTCTTACTTGACATGCAACTCTTCTCTCTCTATTTTGTTTCCTCTCTTTGACATCTTATGAAACAAACATGTGATCAAGTACTAATATCACTTATGGATTTATGATCAAAAAAAATATCACTTACGGATTTAATGTCCATTTTCCCTTCTCAAGACGTACCACTTTTTAGTTCTAGCTTAGATTTAAGATAATAATAATGTGTTTTGAAATTGTTGTCTATGCCGTGGATTCAATGTACTAGATTATTTAACCTTCATTTTATAAATTTTTTCCCTTTTTTTTGCTTTAAATGGGTGTCCTCTTATGGAATGGCAAATTGATTTTGCTGAATTTGTTGGAGATTCTCTCTGGTGACCCTCTTTATGATTCATTCGATATTGATCCATACCAAACACTACCTCCAGGTGCATTTCATGATTTTTTCTGTTTAACTTGTAGATATAATATATATACATATCTATATATATATGTTGTTTTTTATTTGGATTTTTTTATTTATGATTAATGCAGGGAATATATGCTTAGTGGGTATGGCTCATTATTGTGTGATACTGAAGAAAATGTCAACAGAGATGAAGGAAGAAGAGAAGGCCGGAAGAGCAAAGAAGAGAAAATCAATAGCACTTCAAAATGGTTATCAAGGAAAGTAATTTCAAACTACTTGTACATGCCAATAACACAAGCAGCAAAAGAGCTCAGTGTTGGCTTATCCTTGTTGAAGAAGAGGTGTAGGGAATTTGTTATTGGACGGTGGCCTCATAGAAAGCTCATGAGCCTCCAAACCCTAATCAAGAATGTCCAAGTAACTATGAATGTCACATTTTCTTTAACTCATTAATAATTATATTTATATTTATATTTTGTTTTTCAATATTTAATTGTTGTTGTAGGAGTTGGGGGCAGAAGAGGGAGAGGGGAGAGAAGGGAAATTGAGGGATGCAATCCAAATATTAGAGAAGGAAAAGAAGAAGTTGGAGGAGATGCCAGACTTGCAATTGGAGGACAAGACTAAGAGGCTTGTTTCAAGGCTTATTATAAGAAGAGGCGGCTCTTGGGGTTCGATGCTACTATGGACTCTTCTTCTGCTGCTTCTTCTTCTTCTAGTGCTGGTGTTGGTTTTGGTTTTGGTCGTGCTTGTTTGAAGGAAACAATGGCTAATCAGGGTAATGATCAAACGGCTGAGAATGAAGTGGATGAGGAAATCAAATCATTTCTGTCTGATTGCCAGTCTTCTAGTTACATGTTGTAATTCTGAAATATATATAGTAATATTTACCAAATAATTGATGATGACATGCATGCCAATAACCCCTCAGCCGGGATTGTTAAGGCATTTACTCGACTTGGTGGAAAGATGAAATTTATGAAAAGCTGAATTGCTGGTTATCTCGCAGAAACCACATCTGAATTGCACTCTCTTGGTGCATAAGAGGAGGGATATGTATTGTCTTATCACAGTGAGAAACTGGCCATGGAGTTCTCACCATCCCTCCAGGTACAACAATCAGAGCGGCCAAGAATCTCAGTAACTTATGAACCAATTCAAAATTAAGATACTTTCTAATTCAATGCAGAACACCAGCCAACGTTATTATGAAATAACAAAATTGTTACATAGTCTAAGTGAGAATGATTCCATTCTCCAAATCTACGAGAACAAAAGGGAAACTGAACTTCTACAAAAATGAAAGTGCTGGTGCAATGAAAATTTCACAATAAGTATAAAACCCGTCAAACAAAAATGATATGCTGCGGTTAAGGGTTCAAAGTTCACTCTATGCAGCCACAGGTTGTTTGTTGGCAAATGCAATACCCTTCTCAATGCTAGCCTTCAGCTCTGGCTTAAGGGCTTCCAAACCTTTCTGTTCATATTCAGTCAATCCTTGCAGGTCGGACATAATGAAAGCTTCAACTCCTTTCCTCCCAAGTTTAACCCTTGACGCAAAGAACGGAAGCTCCGTCAGATCGGAATGCACGAAACAGCACTCGTATACATCAGCATCTCCATCAAGTGCACGGAGAGAAGACTCCAGAAATCTGGCCGCTGCATATGCCATTGACAGGGTAGCAGACCCTGCACCAGCCTTTGCCTCTACTACTTCTGTCCCACCATTTTGGATCCTAACAGTCAGCTCTTCCACTTCCTGATCAGTAAAACTTATTGAGGGTTTGGTTTTGGACAGAAGGGGAAGAATAGTTACCCCAGCATGGCCCCCCACCACGGGGACATCTACATCAATCAGTTTGAGGTTCTTCTTCTGAGCAACAAATGTGTTTGCTCTCACAACATCCAGGGTAGAAACACCAAAAAGCTTCTTCGGATCATAAACACCCTTTGCTTTGAGTACTTCAGCTGCAATAGGAACAGTGGAATTCACTGGATTGCTAATAATATGGATGAAAGCATTGGGACAGTTATCTGCAACAGCCTCAACCAAGGATTTCACTATGCCTGCATTGATGTTGAAGAGGTCATCACGGGTCATGCCAGGCTTTCTGGGAACTCCAGCAGGAATGACCACAACATCTACACCTTTCAAAGCATTTCCCAACTCGGCAGCTCCTGTGAAATCCAGAACCTGAGAAGGAGTGTTGCAGTGACTTAGATCAGCGGCAACTCCCTTGACATTTGCTATATCATAGAGGTGCAAGTCTGAGACTAAGGGGGACATTTTAATTAGCAGAGACAGAGGCTGACCAATCCCTCCAGCAGCTCCTAGAATTGCTACTTTGTAAGATGCCTGGACCTGCAACTGATGGGGAGACCTCTGGTTTGATTTTTGCGCTTTTACTGCAAAGGATCCTTGCAGAGCTGCAACACTTTCCTTGCCCAAGAATGAGGAGTCTGATACACGGTTAATAGATGTTGCTGCTCTAAGGCCACAGAAACGTTTAAGCAGGTTTTGAGAGTTCAATGTCACACTACAGAGTTTTGATTGTGGAATTGGGCTGACTTTGGAGCCAGAGGGAACAGTTGATCCAATTGAGAAGGTAGCTGCTGATGAGGCTGCCATCTTTCTGCACACTATCAAACAAGAAAGACATCAGCTCTTTGCAGGTTCATATAGAATCAATGTAACTCAGCTTCATCACATACAAGCTGCAGAAACTCTATATTTTGACCAAAAAAGGCTTCCACGATAAACCTTTATAGTCATCGGTGACGCAAAGATTAGCATTCAGAGAACTTTTTCAAATTTCTTGAATCTTTGAACCTTGCCGATTCTCACAAAACATCAATTTACAATAGATAAAACCCGTAAGTAAAAGACCCTTTTCCCCGAAAGCCAACAGACCTAGAGTCATCTTCAATAGCAGAATATTAATTTAAATAGACAAATCCCACAAGCAATCTGTTTCAATTTTTAGTAGAAAGAAAATTAACAATATAATTTAGTCAGCTTCCCCCTCTGCGATTGAACCGTATTGACAAACATTAAAGGTTCAGTGTGCCATTTCCCCATAGTCCTGGTCCTCCTGGATTACTCATTAGAACTGATGGTTGAAGACTTAGAACACATAATCAACTAATAGAAATTCCCCCAGTAACTTTGTTAACAAAGAGCTGTTGTGAATCATAGATTAAATTTTTTTATAATCACAAGAAATTTTCCAATAACTTAACCGAACCCTAACCCTAACCCAAACAATTTGAAAAACAAAATTCTAGCCTTGATAGATTCAAAACTCTGAAGTCTAGTGTAAAAGTCCAAAAAATTGGAACATAAGAAAAATGTGTGTGCATGAGAATGGGTGGGTTATTGTAGGAAACAAAATTATATCAAATAACAAAACATGGAATCTGTCACTTTGGCTTGCAAAAAAAAGCATTCCAGTTCTTGAGGAAAGAAACTACTTTCAGCCATCTAACATTTTTCATGTTTCAGACTTGGGTTATCCATAAATTTGTATTTTGACTTTTTCACCCACCAAAACACATATTGAATTATCTTTTTCAGTTTGAGGAAATCAAACAATTGAAAATTACCCAGCTTCCATGATTGTATCTAAAAGCTTTAGGGAAAAGATATAAAAAATTGTATTTAAAGTCTAATACAAAGCATCACTCAGTAGAAAAATAAATCACGAAGACACCATCTTTTATCTAACATGACCCCATACGAGCATCAGATATAAAACCAACACACATATATGCATAACGACACGGAGAAATCAAAGGAAAAGGTAAAAAGACACAAGAAGGAGAATCAAATCTAAAATAAAAAGAACAAATGATAAATTCATGTAAGAAAAATAAGAAAGCTGGAGAAGGGAGTACCACTAAATAAGGAGATGCTGCTGATGCGCCTCTCCCACTCTGCAAATGTTGAAGCAATTGAGAGAAGACCAGACTTTTTATGGGTATCGATTCAACGGGTTGGTGGGTTTCTCCGACAATGGGCTTTGTACTAATCTAATCAATGCGTGGCCACCGAACCCATCGCCAATTTTGGTAAACAAAATCTCCCCTCTTTCAATTCTGCTTCCAACGCATCCTCGCCGTCCACTACTTTTGGCAAATGAGACTTGTTGGGCTTGGGCTGGGCCTTCTAGGATAACCATATCCAATGCTCTTGAATTACATTGAAAGAAAATTTTAGAGACTCTTTGTTTTTTTTCCCCGGGTGAATTCTCATTTAAAAAGAAAAAAAAGACTTCAGGACCCACTTGAGTATGCTTTATGTTTGGTTTTACAGAATTAGAATAGACACTGGGAAATAAGGTCACTAATAGACAGATTATTTATTTTTATTTTTATTTTTTGCTTCCAAATTCAGAAGGGAAACAAAAGAAATTGTTATATATAAAGTGGACAACACCACCTCTTGTAGATTAATGCAATTATAAGATAGTGGTAATTACCTCAATATCCACTTTCTTTTCAAAAGTGCAGAAGAAATTGGATTTAGATATTCCAAGTACTTATTAATTTTTGGTTTAAACAATTTTAAGTTGCTTCTTAAAATAAACATGCAAAAGCCTTTTTTTTTTTTTTTTGATAAAGCAACAGCATATATAGAAGAAGGAAGAGAGACAGCAGGGCATCGATGCGGATAGCCTGAGAGATGCAAAAGCCTTTTCTTTGGGTTGATTTTTGCCCTAACAAAATTATTGTAGATTACCCATTTAGGTGGGAGAAAGAGAAGCTGCACAAGAATTAGCAGAAATGGGACATTAATGAATCATCTATATGTCTATGGTTCACAACATAATTATGTAGTTTGCCACTTTGCCTGAAGAAATCTATCACGTAAATTCTTTAAGCTAAAATAATAATAGGGTTTAATTTTTTTACCATATATATATATTATCTGATATAATTAGTCCAAGACTTACATATTAAGGAAAAAAATTTGGTATCCGAAAACAACATTAGACATGTTTGCCCTTTCGACATTCAATATAAGTTTAAACTCAGACTATTAGACTCACACAACATGATAAATTAGATCAAAACCTAATATCTGACCACAGAGGTATTGCTCCCAGCAGTGACAGACTCAGAATTTGAGATCACGAAGGACAAAACATCTTTTGGGATTCTTTATGGCCCTACTTTATTTTTATTTTTTTGGGGACCTCACATCAAAGGCTTAGACGATCTCATGATCTGAGAAGAACAACCGATGCTGGGATGCTGAAAAAAAAATCAAGGCAAACCTCACCTCGTCGTTTTATGACACACACCGCATGCGATCGAACGATGATCTAGTCATTTTAGGACTATTGGCTACCGAGCTTCTTACTTGTGGGCTTTAAGTAGTAGGCTTGTGGATCAAATACTCAAAATATTAAGCTGGATTAAGAGAATAATTTAGTGGAATTGGCCATTGGGGCCTTTTTTTGGGCTAAGACATAAGTCCACCTCTTGAACTCGGGACCTTATGAGTCCATGTGGTTAACTCGAAGTGGCTAACTCCAAATTAATTAAGGTAATATATTTGAGTCGTATGGATAGAAATAGTAGAATTTTAGAATCAAACTATTAATTGTAGACAAAATATATTAATATTAATTTATATCTATAGGTTACATTTTCGACTAAATTAATATAACCCCCAAAAAGATGAAAAAAAAATAGAGATGTCGCTAAATTAACATCTTTAGTTATCATTGGAACAAAGTCATGCTTCATCGCAAGTACATATCCTCATGAATAATCTTAATAGTTAATATACCATATATGCATATGTAGACACACACTATCATCATCCGAGCTTTTATTTCAAAAATTTGGGATCGATATATGATATTCATAGGTATGACGAAATTTTACGCTGATTGTCGACCTGCGACAACCTTCTAACTAATCGTATGAATCATTAATCCTACTAGCTAATGATAGTATATTAATTAACAGTCAACACATCTTCCGAATTGTGGCCGAGGTGTGTGGCGGTTGTTGGCACCGGATCCTGGGTAATCATTCAGCCCCACCGCCAACATTCTTCCATCAACAACCACCACCTCTTCCTCCAAATTCTTCTCAATACTTGCCTATACAAAGTAAGAATTAATATTAATTAATATTAGCTTAATTACTATTTGTCTCATTAATTAATTAGCTAGTTATTATACTTTCGCATACCTGCAGGTGGGCATTCTCTGCAACTTGATTAGGTTGAATTCCATTTCCATTCCTTAATTTTTCAATTCCTGCAGAAAGCACACAACAACACATCACTATTGATTCAAATTCAACCCAATAAGTCAATCTGTACAAAAATTAAGGGAGGCATTGGGACTTACTTGTAATCGGAACGGCATCGTTTAAGCTTAGGAGGAGAGAAATCCCCAGTAGAATCACTACTAGGTGAAAGAAAAAGGATGCCATTTCTATGGCAATTTCTAGCTATATGTTGTATTTGACAAGCTAGCTCTTCTAATTACGGCAGTTTATGTTGTTTCTCTTGATGCTGCAGGTGAGCTCAATTTATAAACATTTGACATATATGGTAGATTTTTCTAGATGTTTGTGATATTGGAGGGGGAGACACTAGTTCACTACATATGTAGGTACATAATTTTTGTGAAGTCAAAAAGGTGTAGAATTGTGGGTGCTGCTCTCAATGTGAACCATGGATATATGGAAACTCCCAAAAATGAATTATTTTTTTTAAAAAAAGAAGAGAGATCTATTGGTGATTTGATGGAGATTTTTTATTAGCAGAGATGGAGCACACTATGCAAAGATTGTGACAAAACAAAGAAATTTAATTATGGTGGTAGTGGTGGTGTTCGTGAGGTCTTGCTCTTGCACTATATATATATATAAAAGTCAATTTCAATTTCTAATTCTTAGTGGAGACTATCATATACGTTCAAGAATTTGGAGAAATTATATAAATCTCATATTGCTCACCAAAACGTGACTCAATTTTTAGTGACATTTGTCAATTACAAAGTGGGGGTCACAGCAAAAATAATAATATATATATATATATATGACACGGATCAAGTCCGAGATCTCGCACGTGATTTTACGTGCAGGATATTGCACTCACCCTTGAATGAGGTGCGGATCTCGCACCCGCACTCCATCCAACGGCAGTGTGAGTGTCTTGCACATGATTTTACATGCGAGATCCTACACCGGGACCGTCTTCCACATATATATATATATTTTATGAACAATGCATTATAGGGCTCTGAAACGCAACAATTCTAATCGCGTCTCGATTTTCACCAGCGCAACTCACATCAACTCAACATAATTTTCTACCTCACCTCATTTCAGTAGGTCAAAACTCAAACGAAATGTTTTGAATGAGCATCTTCAAAAGTCTATTAATAGATCATGGTATCCAAGTTTTCTGCCATCATGTCCATGTAGTTGACCATAATGATGAAGTGAAGAATTAAAGTTGGCCGACCTACCTTTCTTTCCTTGCTTCATCATGATAAGGTGTTTTGTGAGGAAATTAGGTTTAAGTCAAGTAAGATAATATGTGACTTAAAGTTGACCATAATGATGAAGTGAAGAGTTAAAGTCGGCCAACTTACCTTGACCTAGCTTTCTTTCCTCAGCTCCGTTTTATATCCCATGGGGTTATATCCCATGAGATCTCATAATTTATTTCATTGTATAATACAATAGAATAACAGATTTTATTACAGTGAGATGCGTACTATTATAATGGAATACGTTATTTCATTGTGCTAGAATATATTATTTCATTATGATAATACAATGGAATAACGTATGAGATATTTCATTGTAATAATACAATGAAATAACAGATTTTAGTACAGTGAAATACGTATTATTACAATGAAATACGTTATTTTATTGTAATAAAATCTATTATTCCATTGTAATAATACAATAGAATAAAATATGGGATCTCATAGGATACAACCCCATGGAATATATATCATTTTCCTTCTTTCCTTGCTTCATCATGATAAGGTGTTGTGAGGAAATTAGTTTTGGAAGAATGTTCTTATTGTACTGCAACTCATGTTGTACATGACTATTAAGGTGGTAAGTGACTAGGAAACAAACAACTCTCTGGATCCCTAAAGAATATATATACATATATACATATATATATATATGTATGAATAATTCAAACACCCAAATTGTAAATCACCAAATGGGATTTGAATAGCCATTCCACTAGTTTATTCACCCATCTATTTTGGGCTAAACTTTTTGTATTAAATTTTTTGGGCCCAAAATTGAAAGGTCTTTGATTCATTTGAAAATTCTGAGTCTTGAACCTTATTGTCGGAGTATGGAGCATGTGCAATGCTACAATTGAAATGCTTATTTACAACACTTGAAACACCAATTTGCAACACTTGATGGCTATAATGGGAGACACACTTGAAAGCACAAGAAAATGAGACATCCTGCAATGGTTCTTTTTATTCTCTTAATCTTTTTGTCCATGTATGTCATTAGAATGAATAAATTAAGGTCATTAATTATCTTAATCACGAAGTACAGTACATGCTTTATGGTCTTACGCTGCTTCTCGAGATGTCCATGGAAACACATCCAACTCGTTCTAATTTTATACGGAACAATTAGGATAATTATCAATGAATTAAATGACAAAAAACATAAATCTTATACTGTCATTTTATTTAACAACTCAAACACTGTATTCTATAAAAATAATACTAATACTAGTCCAATATCATATTTTTCCCAAACAATTGATAAGATTAAATTATACATCAGCTTATATAATAATTAACTTATAAATTAGATAGTAATACTATACTATCTTACATGGAGTTTCAAATGGAGCCTATTGTGCTGTCTAGGATCTTTAAGAATGGGTGCACCGTTGTTCTATGATATCGTAGACTATACTAAACTTAGCCGATTCGACCTTGCTGGTTGGTGCCCTGGCTCAGCCCTGTTTTTGGCTATGAAGCGCGAGTGCGGCAGAAGTGGCGACTGGGTGGGTTTTTGGTCGAACATGGCGATTTTAATACTTGAACCATTGCTTGGTTCCAGAAGCCGACCTCCACTTTTAACTTGTCCTCCTGCTCGTGTTCTTGATCTCCTGCTCAGTCTTCTGAAGTCATAAATTGGAGGAGACGCGTGCTTTGCATTAGAAAGAAAAAAAAAATGAAAATGAGGTTTCTCAAACATCAGAATGAGATGCAGAATAAAAAAGAAAACAAATAGAAAGAAGAAGTTCAGCAGAAAAAGTAGCTTTTTTTGAAGAAGATATGTGCCAGTGGATGCGAAGCTTTCATTTCTGGAGTCCAACATTAAATTAACCTTTCCCCTTTTTTCAGTTGATTGTGGAGATGATGTAAGAACAGTGAACTCCACTCTTTTTTCCAGCGTTTATAATTTTCAATGGAGAATCAAATATGGTGGAGAATAATGTGGCGCACTTTCCAAACCATCACATGAGAGAATTACAGAGCCCCTAGATCCGGTTACTCTTACCTTCGGAAGGTGGCAATCCCTTAATGGCAAAATTCATTACACTGATGAAAGAATATAATCCCATATGTGCCTATTTTCCTTTTCACAGAACTGGAATATAGATTAGAATACTGGAATCATGGATTGCAATCGAAGTTACAAATATACAGATCATACTAACACTCTGTGAAAGTACAAGAAAATGATATTCGATTCTCGTGGTTTGAGACAGGAGTTCTTGTCTATGGCATAACCCACAAAATAAATGAGCATCTTTTCTCTATCAATTTACTGATAAATGAGCACATTCAAGTACAACAACAAATTTGTCAATTTACCAATAGGCTACTTCCAACAGGATCCTGTCACTGAATTCTACAACCTCCAGAGTCTTCTGCACGACGGACATTCCCATATGCTGTAACTTCAAGAAGATCCATGTCTCGACCTGCAGTCAATCAAGCCAAGTGACCTCCAATTAGTTATGCTTTCAGTCTCAGATGTTTTTACACGAGGACATGAAAGGGTTTCACAAATCCTAGCACTACCTGAAATTTTGCAGTATGAACTTCTCCGAATGAGATCTGATCTAGATATCTCAGTGCGATTACCCTTTGACCGATTGACAGTTGCCTGCAGAACAAAAGGCAATTTAAGCATTCTTCCTAGTTGAGCAAGTAGGAGCTTGAAATGAGCCTTTCATGGACATGAATTTTGGATGGAGAAAAGTCGAGTGGATTCGGAAACAATGACGACAATGCTTGATATTTAGACCTTTAAGAATCATAAATTGTAGATAATAAGGAGACACAATATCTCTTATGAAATTATCCAACTAGTTGATCCATATGATGAGAGATGTTACTTCTACAGTACCACCAAAGAATCCATGATAGACAAGTAGACAACCATCAGTTTTCTTATTTTTTTTAGTTTTATTTTGTTTTTTATATGAGACAGACAACCATCAGTTTAAACTTCACAGCCATATCTCTTTTCAATTTCGAAAGAGTTCACCCTTAAGATTACTATACTCAGTGAACATGAAGATTCTCATTTACATCTACAATATGTTCAAACAAGTTAAAAACATTATTCAAAATCTAATGGAAGTTTTGACAGGCCTGATGAGGAAGATGTACTGCCAGGCATCTTAAACCACGATGGATTGTCGTGACCCAGAGTTACATCTATTTTTGGCAGTCCATGTAAAAGGTGAGAAGCGCATGGCAGTTTGGAATACTATAGTTACCCAAAGGGCCAGAGGGTTCAGGGCATGATTGGCTTGTAACAGATAAGTAACAGGGTATTTATGGTAAAACATTATGATGCAAAGATGCGATATAAATCAGGGTTTTCATCCTCTTGAAGATAGACAGCAGTACCAATGCTCAGTAAATAGGAGAATCAGACACCGGTATTCATAGTCTTCTTCCGGTGGCTGTAAGATTTCTCAAGCTTTAGAACTGAGGATTTCATAAACCACTTAAGTTTACTTTCTTTGGATAGAGAAGATAACAGGTTTCATCCAGCTGAGCAGCAGTATTATTCACAATCATAATGTTCTAGTGAGTAGAAAAAGAGTTCTAATCAGGAGAGGTTTTAAGCAGGACCTGAGGTATTCCTTCAAGTACAGTAAATTCTTAGGAGGCAGATGCTACTATTCAGTTCGCGTCCTTGCTGTTTTTATTTGTATTCACACTTGTTGAATGTGTTACTTATCCTTCAGTACAAAGAGAAGAATATGATAAGAAAATGAGAAATACATGCATAATATGTATATCATTGGTCCAAGAATGCATGAAAGTGAATTGATCAATTGAAGCTCAACAAAATTCAACATCTTCTGATGTATATGTTAATAATATATGTGCTGAATATATTCAGGACTTATAAACAAAAAATTGAAGTATGCCAAAAGGAAAAGCGTCAGACCTGTAAAACCTGGCAATTTTCCAGTGTACTTTGTCCTCCCTGAATATTGAAAAGAATTTCCATATCAAGCCTCAATCAGCAGTGGTAAAAAAAGGAAAAAAAGAGAGGAGAATGGACAGAAAAAACCACCACTACAAGAAAACAAAATACCATGTCACAAAGGGTCTAAAGACGCTAGATAGGCTCAAAAACCTGCTATATAGAAAGAAATGCACGGAGTAATTGATTGCATGATTTTCCCTGTTGTTATGTTTCTCTTTGTATCTCCTTTTGTTTGGTTGCACCTCCTTGGTGCCCCTTCTTAAATTTTTTTGCATATCAAATGAAAGTGAATAATTGAAACAAGTATCTAACAATTATGTGCTTTTATAGCTTTATTCAACCAAACCATCCAAGTCAGGATAGAAGATGTAACGCGATAACTAAGAGAAGGTAGAATACTTGATCAACACCCTATAATAATAACTCGCTGTATGAACTAATCAAGGAAAAATAAACCATCATTTTATGGTCAGTAAAACTTCTTTCTAAAAAGTATGACCTTGCTAACTGAATTCTGACATTTCTTCCTTGCAAATTCCTGCTAATAACACCGCTGTGTCTTAGAAAGAGTAAAACATTATATCCTACTCCCCTCTAGATTACATTAACAAAACCCAGTCTTCAAACATCACTCCTTTAGCAAAGTTCATTTCCTTTTGATATTCAAAGGACACCACACTGGAAAAATCTACTGCTATAAGGCTTATAAAAATCACAATAAGTTGTCAAACTGTTTCTCAATTTGCCAAGAGACAAACCAGCATCAATGTTTGATATTGCTTTGATATCCGAAAGTTCATGAAACCCATTTATTGTTTAACAACACATGTATGATTGTAATAATTTTCTCTGAATGAATAACTCTTCTGCTAATCAGAACCTTCAGAGAATAAAAAAAGAAGATGCAAGAGCTGAATTCCAATTCAATAACTTATGTCTTGCAGACATTTGGTGGGAAAATCAATCATAAGAAACAGGCATTAGCAGGTGCATTGCAAACACCAATCCAATCAGCGACAAAGTTCACTGCATATAATCAAAAGAGAACAGCAAGAATGAACACCCCCGCCAATTACAAATTTGAGTCTGTTTGTCAGCCATATAAATCAATTATATCTTAATTTCTATGGCAAACCCTAGCATTTTGCTTCCCTGATTATTGCAATAACTAATAAAAATGCATTAAAATGAACCAGACACTTAGATTGCCAAAACCAAAGAAATCCCACCAAACAAAATCTATGAAATGAAAATTAAAAGAAAAAAAATCATAATACCTTAGAGTAAGGCAGAATATGATCAAAATCGTGACACAAGCAACCAGGACAGCCAACGAGCTTCCTGAAGACGATGTTACCGAGCGCGTCTCGTCGCCAACGATCAGGGTCTCGGCCCTTGACAATCTCAGCCTTTTCCCAACACTGCTGCTTCACGCTGTAAGGGAAGCTCCTTGGGTTATTGGCAGTAGAGATTTCATTAATATTGTCTTGGCCAATTTGAAGGTTCGCAAACATAGATGTGGCATCAGCTTCCGTAAAAACCTCGCGGTCGACTACGGAGGCAGATGGGATCTTGCCTCGTGATGGAGAGGAGTGACGAGTTGGCCTTCTCTGCGATCCTCCTTTGATTGGCTTCATCTTGTCAAGTTAGAGAGTGGCTCTGGTCTGGAGGACTAGTAGCCATTCATTTGGGGTTTTTGGGAGATTGGAATTAAATCATTTTTTAAGTAATTAAGAATGAAGAAATTTTAAAACTCTTTATTTGTTCATATTTTAACAACACTAATTTCGAATGCGTTGAATGTTTTCTTTTACCAAAGGTTTACCAAAAGTATTGGCAGATAGTGGGTGATGATGTTATTGGATTTTTTAACTAATGGTTGTGACTTAATGGCTATTAATCGGACTCATGTAGCGTTCATTTCAAAGATGTTCATCCTTGATCTCTTAATTTAGAGTCATTAGGCCATCCATAACAGTTACTCTAAACAGATTATCTTAATTCTAACAAAAATATATTTTTTTCACGAATTTATAGTTTTTGAAACACACATCAGTTACTCTAAATCAATACTTTAAATCATTTAAATATTCATTTTTACAATCACTTTTTATTTAATTAAACTCAATCTATTTTATCACTATTATAACATGGATCAAATTTTATCATATTAAATAATAATCACATGATATTAATATTAATAATTTTTATTATTATTAACTAATTATTTAACATTGATAAATAATTTATGTAGTGATTGAAAATATTGAAATATTACAACATAAAATTTTATCTAATTAAAATAACAATAAATAATATAAATATCCCTAATGTAAATATATTGTAAAACTAATTATAATCATTGATTATTTTATAAATAAATATTTAAGGGAGAAGCCTAATTTTTCTCTCATTTCTCACCAAAAATACTAATCTCTCCCATTTCTCCCATTTCATCCCTAATTTTTCTCAAATTTGATCCATCAAAGCCTCAAAAAATTCCTCTTTTTTTGTCAGTTTCTCACCAAACAAATGACTCCTCAATTTCAATCCCCCTCTCACTGTC
Organism: Euonymus europaeus; assembly: GCA_963580455.1. Taxonomy (NCBI): domain Eukaryota; kingdom Viridiplantae; phylum Streptophyta; class Magnoliopsida; order Celastrales; family Celastraceae; genus Euonymus; species Euonymus europaeus. The sequence continues at coordinate 24,933,289 of OY756957.1, read as the reverse complement.
CATTGCATGGCCCTCTTCCTCTCTCTCTCTCTCTTGTTCTTCGACAGAGGTCATTCCTTATCTAGGATTGATGGAAGATATGGATATTGGATTGGGGGGGTTTCAATCCATCAAGGTATGAGTTTTGATTTCAATTTCTATAATTTTTAGAGGTTTTTATGAAGAACATGTGGCCGAATCAGGGGCTTGGGTTCATCAACCACACTTCTTCTTCTTGGGTCTAATATCAGAATCATGGTTTTCATTACTATTGGAATCTGGTTGGGGATCGCATCGACTTCAGCTGGTAGAAGAGAGCTCTTGTGTCAAATGATGTAGTTGACGATATGCGTAACAAAGAGAAGGAAATAATGAAGAATTTTTTTAATCAAAAAAATATAATGGCGTATGAATAGTAGTATGCAAGATCTGCCGCAAAACTGTAGCAGAACGCCAAAATTCAGTAACAAGTCCAGTATCTGCTGTGGGTCATTTTTTTACTAAAAGACAAAAAAAACTCCAATTTAGAGAACCAACACCCACATCAAGTATCTGATGTGGGTGGTCTTAGAGCATTCTCAGCAAATTTTCCATCTCCATCCCTATCTCAACAATGTACATGATCATTTTACAGAATAGGGAGTCAATTTTTGCAATATACACCCAGCAATGTCCCTATATTGATAAAAATATTATCAAAAATAACATAAAATCATCACCAGAAACCACTCCATTCTTTCTGGGTCATGACAATGTAAGCTCAAGGTCCCTACTCCTATTTGGGTCTTGAGAAAGTGAGGAAAACTAGAAGGAAAAAATCAGCAAACTCACCTTAATACATATGAAATACTTTAATTCATTTCAGAGTGATTGCAGCTTCGAAAATATGACAAAAATCCTGAAAAAATTTCAAGTAATTAAAACTGGAAATCCTTTGAATTTCGCAGTAGAATATCGATCGAATCTTGCAAGAACAACAAGAACCTGTGCTTGCTAAACTTAGACCTAGAAAAGAAAAAACTTGTTCCGCCGACGAATCTGGTTTTGGATTTGGAGCACCAGAAAAATCGAGGAATACTGATCTGAGCTATTGAGAATAATCTAAACGAAAATGGATTTGAACTAGCGATGCTTTGCTTGGTTTACAGAGAAGAGTGGCAAGAGGGAAGAGAAGATCGAGGGGAGAGCGGCGAGGGTCAAAAGGTATAAAGGGTCGACGGGTGAGAGGGAGAAGAGAAGGTCGAGAGGCGAGAGTTACAAAAACTTTTTTTCGTCAAAAAAAAACACACGTGTCAAGAAAATAGACAAAGTAAACACATATGGACTGGTCTTTTGAATTCCCTCAACTTGGAGACTCAACTTGGATATAAGGATTGGGGTAGAGACTCGTTTAGGGATAGGGATGCTACTGGATTACTATTTTTTTTTAGATAATCTTTAAATTTGGGGATAAGGAGTCTTGTAGGGAGGCTGCTGAGAATGCTCTTAAGTCTCTATAATGTGATTCTAAATTTGGTGTTAAAGGTGTTAGCCAACTCTGCGTTGTGTTTTGCCATCAATCATTTCAGAGAGTCAGAGTGCTTTCGTGTCGGACTGCCAAATTTATGATAACATCATTATAGCCCATGAATCTATGCATTATCTAAATACCCGACTTTTCTCATTCTTATCTTTATTAACAAATTACTTCTTCTTTGACTCTGAAGAGTTAAACAAGCTAGGTACTATTTGTGCTGTGCTTTTAATTTTGCTAGGGAGAGTGCTCCTTGATTTCAAATGCTTTCGAATGAGACGGACCTTAATATTCCATCGACTCTCTTGAATTCTCCGAAGAAAGTTCTTACCCTTGGAACTTTTCTGAATTGTTCACAGATCTGCCACCACTCAATTTGATTTGAGTTTTAATTTAATTTGGTATTATTTAAATAAGGGAGATCTTCTAATCAAAGGATGAATCTGACAAATAGCTTTGAATCAGAATATGATGAATCGAACATCTTTGAACTCTCACTCCTTTGTCGAATAGCTTTGAATGTGCACCATCACACCATTGACTCCATCATCAATTTTCCTACGTCTACCTCCTTCTTTCCCATTTTAATTTTCTTTATTTAATTTGATTATAAATGATGACATGTTTAGTTATTTTATTGGTCAATGTCACATGCTCACCACATCAATAATCATAAATGGGATACCTACCGCAAAGAGGCAAGCAAAGGCAACAAAATACAATCTCAAGAAATATAGTTATGTCCCTTCCCTGTCGCTCTCAATAGGAGGCCAATTTGCTGGAATCGAGCAATAAAAAGTTAAAATGAATGTGGATGGTTTGGAGGATGAATCTTTGCCAATGGAGGATATGTTCACGATGGAAGGGACAACTATGGAGAAAGACAATATTACAAAAAATGTGAAATCCGGGCCCTCCCCAACGTTTAGATATAAATTGTTGGGGTATATGGCTTGTATGGCAGATGGCGATGCCGTTGATGAGGACTGGATTTTAGATGATGAGTTTGATGTGGTGGATGATGATGCGGAACCAAAATGTCCAGTGATTCCTATTTCAAAGGAGGAAAAGATGCGATTACGTCGTCCATGGAAACAGACTCTGATTATCAAATTGTTAGGAAAAACAATTGGGTATACTTTTCTACTACACAAGATTAAGGCTCTCTGACGTCCAAAGGCCTCCATTGAATTAGTAGCTATTGATCAGGATTTTTTTTTTGTGAAGTTCACCTCTAAGGAAGATTATGAGTTTGCCAAATTTGAGGGTCCTTGGATGATTTTTGACCATTAGTTAACTGTTTGTTAATGACATCTGAATTTCGACCCAGGCCAGGAGAACATGGATAGATTTCTAGTATGGGTGCGCATTCCTTGTCTTCCTATATAATATTTTGACTATGAATTTCTCATGAAGGCGGATGATGCTACCAATGTTGTGTCAAGGGGTAAGTTTACTCGTATTTGTGTCGAAGTAGACATAACCAAACATATATTATCTAAGTTCACCTTGCAAAAAAGGGTTTGAAAGATCGAATATGAAGGCATCCGTTTAATATGCTTTGAGTGTGGGTGTTACGGGCATCGAAAAGATACATGTGCTATGAAAACAGGTGGAGTTAATATTGAGCAAGGTGGCCAAGAGGAGGGGCTGCCCGGAAGAGTTCCCTAATGCTTTATTTGACATGACTCATTTTAAAGCATCAAGCCCATATGAGATTATTCATGCTAGCTTTTATCAGCGTCTTTGGCCAATTGCTGGGGATTCTTTATGCAAGCTGGTTGGCAATTTTTGGGTGTCAGGAGAGCTTCACGTAAGGATCAATGATACGCTTTTGGTCTTAGTGCCAAAAGTTCCTCATCCTGAATTACTGACTCAATTTAGGCTTATAAGTCTTTGCAATGTGGGGTATAAAATGATTACAAAGGTTATGACAAACAGACTAAAGAAGATCCTCTCTAGTATTTTCTCCTCCCAATTAGAGTAGTTTTGTTCCTAGCCAGAAAATTACAGATAATGTTGCTGTTTACTAGGAGGTTCTTCACTCGATGTGGACTAGACGAAATAGGACTAGATACATGGCTATTAAAATTGATTTAGAGAAAGCCTATGATCGTTTGTCTTGGGATTTTATTGATGACTCTTTAAAGGAAATAGGCCCACATGATAATTGGGTCCAAAATGTAATGAAATGTGTTTCCTCCTCAAGGATGTCGATTTTTGGAATGGGGAGCAATTGGATTGGTTTAGCCTTGGTAGAGGTGTGAGGCAAGGGGATGCAATCTCTTTTTACCTCTTTGTTTTGTGCATCGAACGACTAGGTCATTTGATAATAGAGCAGCTGAGAGGAAGGATTGGAAGTCTATAAAACTTTCTCGCCATGACTCCCTTATATCACACCTTTATTTCCCCGATGATATGGTTTTATTTGCGGAAGCAACGGTGGAGAAAATGAATATTATTATGCAATGCCTTGACTTGTTCTGTGCTTGCTCAGATCAAAGACCCAATTATCAAAAGTCTCAATCTTTTTATCTCACAATATGGAGCCAAGGGTGGCTAATGAAATTTATACAATTTCTGGTATTCCCCTCACAAAAAATCTAGGGAAGTAGCTTGGTACCCCATCCATTCATGGAAGGGTAAAAATTGATGACTTCCAATATATTATTGAACGAGTGACCAGTCGGTTGGAAGGGTGGAAGGCAAAGTTCTTGTCTTTTGCAGGTGGGCTAGTCTTAGCCAAATCTGTTCTTAATTTGCTTCCATTGTATGTCATGCAAACTATTTTGTTATCGGTTGGAGTTTGTACTACTAATAATAAGCTTGCAGCAAGGAATGCAGACTCTAATTCACAGTGGCAAAGATACTCTTTTTTGGCTTGATATCTGGTTGGGTGATGGGGCTTTAGTGGATGTATAATTACATGATTTGAGTCTCATGGAGATATATAGGCCGATTTTTAGCTATTGGATCAAAGGTTCAGGGTGGGATTGGAATACCATAACTGGTCTTTTCCCTCTTGAAGTAGAAAATAAGTTGACTATTGCGTTCTTATGGGATAACGATGAAGTTGTAGATGATGTGTGTTGGGGTATGTCAAAGAGTGGGCATTTTACGATTCAATTTGCCTATGCTCTTGCTATTGTGTTTGTATGGAAGAACCGAATGCCATTTGGAAAAACATTTGGAATCTTCAAGCTCCTCAACGTTGTAAGACTTTTTTATGGATGGTTACCCACCAAAGGCTGATGTGTAATGTTGAGTGGATGAGACAAGGATTCACTTTGGATTCTAATTTTATTGAGTGTGTGGGATGCTCTGACGATGTTGAGCACATATTTTGACATTGTATTAGAGCTGTGCACATTTGGAAACACATATTGTCGTCCCATGAATATCAGTGTCAAAGCAATCTGGATTTTCATAACTGGATTATCTATAACCTTACTGGTGATATTAGTGATAATTTTGATGTTAATTGGCCTTCTTTCTTCACTGTCACAGTGTGGTCTCTATGGAAGTGGAGAAATAACTTAGTGTTTTGAAATGTCAACTTTCACCTGGAGAACAATCTAGCTTGGTTAAAACAACATGTGTTTGAGGCCGATCATGTGTTTAGGTTGCATGAATCAATTCATGGTCATAGGGTCATGGAACGGGTGCAAAAGGTTGGTTGGTGTGCTCCTCAATAGGGATGGATAAAATTGAATATAGACGGATGCTTCAAGTCCTCTTCTTCTCGAGCATTTGGTGGAGGTATCATCCGAGATGATGGTGGTAGATGGTTGAAAGGGTTTGTGATCAATATTTGCTTGTGTAGTGCTATTGAAGCAGAGTTGTGGGCAGTTGTGTTTGGTCTTTGTCTTGCTTAGAAGGAAGGTTATCGTCGAGTAATGTTCAAAACTGATTCAACTCTGGTGGCGGGGTGGTTATAGGGAGGCAGTGTCCCTCATCTTAACCTTGTTAACATGGTGTTCGATTGTAAGAGGTTGATCAAGAAAGAATGGGTCGTTCATGTGGATCATATCTATCGAGAGGGTAATCGAGCTGCTATTTTCATGGCTACTGAGAAGTTAAATTATAATCGGGGTGTGTCCATTGTCTCAATTCCTCCTGTTGGTCTCCTGAGTGTGTTATGGGAAGATTATGTAGGTGTTACTTGGCCAAGAACACTTAGACATGTAGTCTGCTAGAGATTTTTGCTGGGTGATCCCCCTCCATGTATTAAAAAAAACAAATCATAAATGTGATCTAATTTTCAAAATATTTAAATTGTTATTATGGTTCATTGATATAATTAATTTGGGCCACAACACCCTTAACTCGGACAAGATAGCCCAAGCAATACTTTCTAGGCCCATTTGGGACCACTGGAAAACTGTTTGTTCCGAATTAAGTTGTGCGGGCTTGCATTAATATACAAGGCATACTTGTCTTCAACATCCGATGTGGGATGTATAAAACACCAGACTTAGACACTGTTATAACATTCATAAGCTGCAATTGATCTATGGCCCCCAATTCCCTACAATTTTACTTGCTTGGATGTTTAGGCGTTATCTGTGGCCACAAATATCTATTATCTTCAAATAGTTTCCTCTAGTCCGATACATATTGCAATTGTATATGCTTTTCGGTGTATTTGCCTTGAATTGAGTTGATTTAGTTTGGAGATGTATTGTGTTTGCTCCCGAAGGCCCTAATTATTATATTGAAGGTCTATCCAACGATGAAATGAACTGGGTAGCATTGGATGCAATCCTGAGAGAATTTCTGAGGAGACACCATTGGATATAGGGGGTTTCATGAAATCGAGTATGAGACTTTCAATATAATGATTTTCTTAAGACAATTAATTTTAACATTTAATCATACTAATTTAATAGTATGGTTGAGATGATCAGTTATCGGAACCGAGGTCTCTTCCAAATATGATTGCTACTAAATTTTTTTATAGTCTGATATGTTAATAATATGTTATTTTTCTTGAAATGTGTCATTCTCGTGTTGTTTGATTATATGTGTAAATTGCATTGATTTAGGATTAACAATAATTTCAATATCGTTTAGTCTTCAAAATACAAAAGTATTTTGATGTGTATTTTGAAAGAGAAAACAATTTGAAATTTTGTTTAAGAAAAAAAAAAGTAGAATGTCAACATGTATGTGAGAGAGAAATTTGGAAAAATATGGGAATAAAAATCACTTATTGAAAAATTGGAATTGAATATGTATTTATTGGAATAAAAAGAATCTCAAGTAGCTCAATTACTAAGTTAGATTATATGTAATTCCAAACCCTTAATTCGATACTCACTTCCTTATTAAAAAAATATTGGAATAAAAAATAAGAGACTTATTTGTAGTATCTCCTAAAAAAACCTCATATGCCCAATTTTAAACGGTCACAATGGTGCAATTTTAATGGAGAATGAATAATATATGAGAATGTATGTTTTTATTGATGTGACTGTATTGAGATATACGTTTTGATGATGTGAATGAGTATGTGACTTTATTTTTTATAAAAGATGCGAGACCTAGTATTAATTTTTGTGTAATTTTGTTAGAAAAGAGATGAAGAAATGTAAAAGTAAATGCTTGACTTTTATTGAGAAGGGAAAATGAGAATGAGTACTTAAACCCACGTTTTTAGTTTTTGCACACCCTTTAATATTGGAATCTCTGCACGCTTCAATTCTGTCATATAATTATATCTCATATTATTTCACCCTTTTTACCCTCCCACATTTTTACCCTTTTTTTGACACATCTTGGCATAAAAATCTATCCATGCTTTAAAGTGAGCGTGCAGCACGAGAACTGCACAAAGGATGCAGTTGCTTTAGTGGCTTTGTGTTTCCTTTAAAAAAATTTGATATTTGAGGTCTTTTTTTTATACCCGAATACAAAATTTGTGCACACTTTAATTCTATCATATAATATTTAACATAGTACGATTTTCTAAAGGCCAAAAGCATATTATTATAGTACAGAGAAAATCTCAGATATATCAAAATAACAGTATGAAGAATAAGTGTACAACTGTGAAATCGTTGCCTCGAACACACTAATTCTTTTAAGAAAAAGATATGCCAAATATATTCATATAAAAATCGTTTATATCCTATGTAGTTTTAAAAGGAATAAGAAGGGTCATACCTCTCAGCCTTGTTAGAGCAGGTGGTATGCTCGATCAAGATGATTTATATTTGCAAGAAAGGTCCATTTACAACTGTAATACTTTCATGAAGAGCATCACATTTAATCAATCAACATATACATATACATATACATATATATATATACACACACGGTGGGACTCTTGCACGGGATCCCTGATGCAAAATTGCCATCTAGGATTCACATTTTTGCACGGCAAAGACGTGTCATGGTTATTAATATTTTAATTTTAATTTTAATTTTAATATTTTCTGATAATCAATAATTATCACATTTTACAGATATCTCTCTTCTCAACTCCTCTCTTGCAATTAATCTCCTCTGCCTTCGATGTCGATATACCCTCACGCGACCCATATCGGCTGCCAGCGAGCCCGGATCTCCTCTGACCCAGCTCATCTCCTCCGTCGTCACTTAATTTTAGATATAACTTGAAAGTGTTTGTTAATGGGTTTTGGTTAATTTTGTTTACAGGTGACCATATTATTTTCTTTACTACTGACCCCAAGAGAAGTGCTCGTGACTCTCACGTATTTTCTCATCCAATGATTTTACACAAAGCTGGTTTGAGAAGTAAAAGAACCACCTAAGCAAAAAAGAAATGAAAATATCTAAAGTTTTTTCGAAGCAACAGAACCACCTAAGCAATAGAACTCACGAAAATCGATCACGACATCGAAGGCCGATCTGGGTCGTGAGGAGTTGAGGAGAGAGAGAAAGAAGAAGGCGAGAAGAGAGAGAGAGAGAGAGAGAGAGAGAATCAGTAAAAGAAATTATTAAAAACAATACAAGTAATTGTCGTTGGATTAATCCAACAACAATTTGTTTCCCTGACAAAAACTTGAGTACGGAATACCGGGTTGGAGCGGGACCATATATATATATATATATATATATATATATATATACAGAACTGCTCACATGTGCTGAGCCGTAAATAGCCTTATTTACGGTCTTTTAATCCTGACCGTTCATTTTAGAATGGGCAGATCGGACGGTGTAGGTCAATTTCGGATTTGTTGCTCCGCAATATACACATCACATCTCGACATACAGAGGAAAGCCTCCATTCTCCAAGCCGCTGCTCCGTCTAGTACGATCCGCCCAAGACGACTAACCTCCGGTGAAGACCCACGAAGCAGTGGCTCCTCCCTCTACTGCACCATCTCCGCCCAAGACGACGATGGCCATCGAACCTGCGAAGACCCATCTCCGCACCATCTCCTCCCAGTGAAGACCCACGAAACACCATCTCCGTCGTCTGCCGCACCATCTCCGCCCAAGACGGCGAAGCCCATCAAACCTGCGAAGACCCACGAAGGCCATCGAACCTGCGAAGACCCATCTCCGCACCATCTCCTCCCAGTGAAGACCCACGAAGCAGCGGCTCCGCCGTCTGCAGCACCATCTCCGCCCAAGATGGCGAAGCCCATCGAACCTACGAAGTGTACACTGGTAAGCATATATTTCACTGGTACTTAATTATGGATGGTAGGCATTATTTACAATTTTCTGCCAATATTTAGGAATTCCAATACTTTTGTATTATGAAATTCAAACATCACTCTTTCAATCTATCGAAATATGGATATATGCTTCTGTGTAATCAGACCAATATGGGTATTTGCTAGTTAATTTTGTTTCACTGGTGAGATTCTATTGATTCAAATTTATTAGTTGCTCCAAAGAACTATATAATGCAAACACACCCTAGACGTGTCTATATCACATGATTTTGTTTTAAGAGTTTCTAGGACTAAATCTCTTTAATATGCATCATCTCTAATCAGGATGATTATTGCATTCTACCAAGTTTCCACTGGTCTTGAATTACATGGGATGATTTAAATTTTGTTATTATGCAGGGTGTAATATGAAATCAGATGCAATTAATTGGGGTTGAGCAGAGTTCTGGTTATGCCAAGGGCCAAGGTACCATGACCGTTGGCTTGACAAACCTTCTTGGTGACAATGACTATAAGCAGATGGTTTATGGAACTTGCACCACAAGCCATGGACAAGGGCTGGGTTCTTGTGCTTGGAATAACATGCCTGCTGCTTGTCATCCGTTCGACCTCCCTTGACATTTCCTTCTTATCATATATCAAAAGATACTTTAGTTGCTTCATCTATACAGATAATTTGTTTAATGTGGCCAGTCTTATGGATTACATTCAGATCGCAAAAATGTAATTTCGGATGAGAATAATAACATTACTTTGTTTTTAGTACCACTACTAGTTTTTGATTTTTGCCTCTCTAACTAGTGCTTGGTGCATAACTGCGTATGCCAGCACAGGATGCTGGGCAAACTCATACATTCAGACTTTTTTTACGATTGTAGAATAACTGTGTGCTTCGTGCTATTTCATGTTGACCAAAATCCTATTAGATGACACTGCATCATACTAATAAAAAGTCTCTACGACATAGAACTCCAACCACAAACTGAAATGCCCAAACTGAAATAGGAACAAATCAGGGCAATTCAAGCACAAAGAATTACCGAGGATCACCCAAGCTCCTTCAGCAGCAAAATTTTTGTCAACACTGCAACATGATCATGAAGTATCCTAAGTACTGCATCATAGCAATAAAGTTTCTAAAGTACCAAGTTTACACAAATCTGTATTTTTAACAACTGCATATCTGAATTTTTAACTACTGCATCATACTAATAAAAAGTCTCTACAACAAATAACTCCAACCACAAAGAACTCCAGCAGCTACCTCTCTTCTACTGTGTGTTTCCTGCAACCACAATAGAATTATTCGTTAAAAAATTGATTTGATAACAGGCATTACTAAAAATTGCCCCTAAGAACGACAGTGAAAAATCATGGCAATTTAAGTACTAAAGTATAATGCCCAAACTGAAATAGGAACAAATCATGGCAATTCAACAACAAAATTTCTGTCCAATTGGTCCAAAAACTCCAAATGAGTTGATAAGTTGCAATTACCTAAAATTTTATTTACCTCAAATCAGAAAACATAATCCTCTCCCTCATTAACCTTATGAAATCCTCTCATTTGTTCTCTTTGAATACACCACTAGGAAAAGGAAAAATAAATACCTATGGATGGCCTTCACTGGAGGAGGTGCAGCTGGTTCGGAGGTGCAGCTGGTTCGGAGGTGCAGCTTGGCGGAGGAGGTGCAGCTTGGGCGGAGGAGGTGCTGTGATTCGCTGGTTCGATGGCTTCTTCGTCTTGGGCGGAGATGGTGCAGCAGAGGGAGGAGCAGACCGCCGCTTCTTGGGTCTTCACCGGAGCTGCTGCTTGGGCGTTCTGTACCAGACGGAGCAGCTTGGAGAATGGAGGCAGATCTGTGTATGGAATGTGTATATGCGGAGCAACAAATCCGAAATTGACCTACACCGTCCGATTTGTCCATTCTAAAATGAACGGTCAGGATTAAAAGACCGTAAATAAGGCTATTTACGGCTCAGCGCATGTGAGCAGTTATGTATATATATATATATATAAGGAATTTCTCTCCTACGGTCCTATTTTAAGGACTTAAAATACGGACTTTTCTTGTTGTCCGTCAGATTCATCTAAAGGTCGAGGGGTCTGCTTCTTCTCCTAAATCGAGTACAGATCCATCGCTAGTCTTCCTCCATCGCGACTTGCCTTTGCTGTGTGGTTCTTCTCCTAAATTGATTACAGATCCAAAGCGATTCTTCCTCTATCTCGACTCGTCTTTGTTGTCTTGTTCTTTCCCTAAATCGATCACGGATCTATCACGTCTCTTCCTTCATCGCAACTCGTCTTCCCAACAGCGATTTTTGGGTCCTCTCCTGAATCGATCCTGGTGTTCATCACAAGATTCGCCTCTGATTGATTTCTTCAACGCGATCTGTCTTCTCCTCCTCTAATAAATATTTTGTTTTTATAATTATTTAGTTGGAATTTATGAAACTACTCCAGTTTTTTTTTTTTGGTAAAGCATTATGGGATCTCACATAGTTGGAAGACAAAAGAAAGGTATTGCATGTGTGGAATTTCCTCAGCTATTCATACAAGCCAAGGACCTGTGTTAATGTTGGAGTTCCTTAGTTTAGTTCCTCTCTCATCCCCATTGATTTTCTGGTTTTGTTCTTGCTATTTTTTTTAACCCGTGAATCTTAAAAGCCCAATTGTTCTTCTGAGGGGATGCTAAGGCATGCACTGGTGGGCCACAACTCTGACGAAGCGGTGATCTGAAGATCAAACTCTGGTCCGGTGACTTTGGCTGAGCGTGCGCAGCAACTCTGCCGAAGGGGAAGAAATGAAAGTAGACACGGGAAATGAAATACGAAATACATCTCGGTCGTTAGATGCATCAAACGGTTAAAAATAAAAGTCCGTATTATGAGTTCGTAAAATGGGTCCTGAGAGAAAGACTCTATATATATATATATATATATATATATATATATATATATATAGAACGAAGAAGCTTGTTCACTGAATTGCCTACTCTGTGCTTGAACATGTTCTTTGAATGAACCTAGAATAAGTCCTATGGGAATGCTTTGAGGTCGATTACCTGGAAGAAATACGTCCAAAGAAGCTCAACTCATCAATTTTTCTTGAAAATGAACTCATGAACTTACGAGAATGAGACTATTAAAATATGTGAGGTATAATTATATGACAAAACTTTAAAGTATGCACAGGTTTTTATGCCGAGATGTGTCAAAAAAAGTAAAAATGCGAGAGGGTAAAAAGGGAAAATAATGTATGAGGTATAATTATATGACAAAATTAAAACATGCACAGATTTCAATATTAAGGGGTAAAACTAAAAAATGTGGGTTTAAATATTCATTCCCAAGAAAAAAAATATAAAAATTTATATTTTGCTAATATTATTATATTATTTTATTAATATTAGTAAATAAGTAACTTAATTTTTCGTGTAATAGACACGATAACCAATATATAATTTTGCTCGGCAAATAAATTTTTGTGATTGTGATTTCTCAACTGGGTGAAGTCCAATTAATACAAAATGGGCTGGACCAGATGTAAGTTGGCGCTACATGTCATGCAATAATTAGATGACATGGAAGGATTTCAACGTCCAAAATATCCAATCTTCTTAGGTGGCATAATGGACCCCACATAATTTTTTATGACCAACGGCAACAAAGAAACAGATTTGTGGATATTGCACCAAAATAAAGGGATAACCCTCAAACCCATCTCAGCCGTTTGATTCAAAAAATCTTGCTAATCAACCGTCCACTTTCAGCAACCAAGCAGAACCACAAGAAGACCTTCAAATGAAAGTACAAAGCCACCACAAGTGACCAACTCTTTTGGCCGTAAAAGATGGCAACCGTCACCATACAGGCATCCGCCGCCGTGTTCCGGCCATGCGTGTCGAGATCAAGGTTCCTTACTGGGTCTTCAGGTAGACTCAGCAGGGATTTGTCCATTAAACCAATGGCATCATTTTCTTTCACTACCACCTGTTCTCTCAAAATTGATGCCAAGAAAGCAGAGTGGTTGCCTGGTCTGCCCTCTCCAGGTTACTTGGACGGCAGGTATTAAAACCCAACTTTGAACAAGTTTGTTTGTCATTAACATTTTGAAAATTATAAAGTACTAAAATTGGTGTACTCAATCCAGTCTTCCAGGTGACAATGGGTTTGACCCACTGGGGCTAGCAGAGGATCCTGAGAACCTGAGATGGTTTGTTCAGGCGGAGCTCGTGAATGGTCGATGGGCGATGTTGGGAGTAGCAGGAATGCTATTACCAGAAGTTGTCACCAAATTTGGGATAATTAATGTCCCACAATGGTATGATGCTGGGAAAGCAGAGTACTTTGCATCATCAACAACACTGTTTGTGATTGAATTCATTTTGTTCCATTATGTGGAGATCAGAAGATGGCAAGACATAAAGAACCCAGGAAGTGTCAATCAAGATCCAATCTTTAAGCAATACAGCTTGCCTCCTAATGAATGTGGGTATCCTGGTGGGATCTTTAATCCCCTGAATTTTACACCCTCTGTTGAGGCCAAGGAGAAGGAGATTGCCAATGGTGAGTAGTGCCAGAGAACTCTGTTTGTTCAACAGTTTCCTTTTCGGGTTTGGATTCATGGTCTCTGATTCTTGATTGGTTTTATTTTGCAGGGAGATTGGCTATGTTGGCATTTTTGGGATTTGTGGTTCAACACAATGTAACTGGGAAAGGACCGTTTGACAACCTCTTGCAGCATGTGGCAGACCCATGGCACAACACCATTATCCAAACACTTAGTGGCAACTAGATCATCAGAAATGCTGGATTTCTTTTGTACTGATGATGAGGGAATTAATGGTTTTCTGGGTGAGATTTTAGGGTATGAATGTAAACAAGAAACCTTGATTGTATACGAGAGAAGTAAGATGGCATTTCTAATGATAACTTGATAAGTGTGGTGATTAATTAGATGCATATGGTATCATTTTCTCAAAGCAAGAGCCAGTAACACTACTGCTTCTACCAAAACAAGTATGTCAAGATGAAACTATACATTAATGACTATATGTTGATAACCCTCTGCTTAACAAAAATGTTAAGGTTGAATTTTGGGTGTTAATACTGTTGAATTAATAGTCTGCCGACATTGATTATTAATCAGTCGGTAAATTATATTAATATAATAAAAGTTGATTTGACATGTGGGCTATTATATTAATCTGAATTATTGTGACGGTTATCTCATGATAGGATTTATAGGGTCCTGTTCCTATAATTATACTGATAATTTGGTTTTGGTCCCTGAGGATGAATGATTAGTTTTTCTATAAGTATGGTTCTAATTCTATTGTTAGAATATAACTTGAAAAACATAAGGATTCAATTCTTGGAAGATCATAACCAACGGGTGATCCAACAATTCAAGAAAACTTCATGGATCAAGATATGTTCTTGATATTATGTTTTATGTTTATGATCTAGCTTAGATCCTCTGTGGGAATAGGTTCTAACAAATACAGGTTTGTTGGTTCATCCATTCTCCCGAATGATCATCCAGCCCGATTCCTTTATGCCATATCCTCTTGCCAGTCCATCAGCCTTCCATCGGTTATCAGGAATTTCTTGTTCTATATAAAGTTCAAAAATGCTATTTCTCATAGAGTTCCATTGGTGTCATTATAATACTAGGCTCCTCCGACATGCTGGGATTCCTCTTTCTAGGGAATACATCTCTTATGCGTTCTGTCATCGACTTCCAGTCCGAGAGGAGGTCCTTCCAGCATTTCCATTATCCTCGTACTCGTACTGCTCCTCCAGCTTCAGGTACCTTCCCCTCCCATGCTCCTCCATGCGGTCCTGCCATTGATGAGGAGATGGATGCTACATTTGCTGATATCACTGTGCTGGTCCTTCCCAATCCTTTCCGTTCGATTATGTGCCTGGCCCTCACAGTTCGTGTTGACTTTATGATTGGACAGATGGATGATATGGCCTGGCTTCTTCATCGGATTGAGCTAACTTACATTATCATCAGAAAACTTGCTAACTTACATTACCATCAGAAAACTTTTGTGCACGCAGGCTTGACAGCCCGAGCTGTCCAAAGGCAAACTTGCATTGTTCTCAGTTACCAGAAAGAAAAGTGTAAACGCGTGAGGGACAGGAAAAAAGAGGTTTTTATGATACTGATTTTATTCAATGCAACTGAACATTATTGAACCTTGCAATAGGACACACTTCAGCCAAAAAAAATGCTGATCATAGTGGCTTCATAGGCAAACAAAATTGCTTGCATCAGAAGAACTAACTAATAAAGCAAACTTACTGACTCAACAAGAAATGGCACCCCACACTACGAATTCCTTCTGTCTTGCTTTTTCAAAAAAGAGCAGAACAGAAACATAACCCCTAATATATGAAAAGGACCATCTGAATATGTAAGCCCCTCCCATATATTTATTATTTGCCATGAATAACTAGTACTATTTTAGAATTGTATAAGAAACAGATAGGGTTTTGGTTCATGGGAATTGTAATCCACTGAAGGTCTGGCCAAAGCTCCACCCTGGTGGTGCAACATCATTAGAGGTTATAGTCTGTCCATCACTTGTAATGACCTTAAATGAAAGGGTCTGTCCATTTAGGTCCATGTTGCTTTGCCAATTTTGTCCCCAGTTCCTCATCATTGGTTGCCACCCAGTTCTTGACCCTTTGATTGATGCAGCAGTGACTTCTCCAGCACCTCCAACGTTTGTTATTAGGACAAGGTTATAGTAAGAGTGACCATTGATTGTGAATCTAATCCCTCCCTTCTTTAGGCAAGGAACCCTGTGATATCAGATAATAAAAAAAAGCCTTAGCAACCAACCAAAGTAAATTTTATGAAGACTGATTGGTGCAGATTATACCTTCTGTAGGACACAGGCACAATCCCTGATTTATATTGTGCAATTTGTTGAAAGACAGGCTGGGAGAGATCAAAGTGGTGCTGGGGTGGGTTGCACCAGCCTCCGGCATTGTTTGGGAGGGCATTGTTCGGTGGACAGAAGTTGGTGGCAGTGACCACAATGGAGCCAGGGAGGCACCATTTTTGGTCATTAACGCACTTTATCTCAAAACAAGCTCCACAACTCAACCCATTATTGAACAAAGTTGTGCTTAGTGCTGCTGTGTTAGTCCCATATCCATCGCTGTATAAGTTCCCATACCCACAAGCACCACCTGCAAAATGTTCGACGAATTGCTTGTAAGAATTCTTACAGATTCTCAAGGGGGACAACTATAGGCTTAGGATGTTCAAATTTTGTTGCATACCCATTGTGCCTGAAGCATCACCTCCTCCATAGAAGGTAGCATGGGCATCAGTCCAACCCATATCATATCCATACACACCTGCCCGGGAAGATAGGAATGCTACCAAGAGAAGAAACCCAAGGAATTCCATGGTCCTGAACACAGAGAGTGGCAAAGTTTTTAGTTTCCACCGATTGTACTAACCCCAAAAGTTCATAAAAATAAATAAGAGAGTGAAGAACATGAAATCACATATACCTCTTTCGGTATAAGCGAGCAGGGGAGAAACAGAAGTGGCTGTGCCTGTGTGAGTGAGGAGTTAACTTGGGAAGGGAATATATAGAGGCTTGAAGGTGCTTATGTTTCTTGCTTAGGCACAGTGTCACACATACAAACTGACACCAATCTAGGCTGTAGGGACCTTGGACCGCCAGGTGCAAGTGCATTCTTTTGTCTTTGCAAACAAGGCTAGTTTCCTTGAGACCACGTGGTTTTGAATGCTTTCCCAGTCCCTCTCTCTTTTTTTCTGTGTAAGTAGATTGCATAGAACCAATTTACATTCAAACAATCAACTTGGGTTTGGAACCATATTTGCTCTGCAAATGAAAAATCTCTCTCACACACAAGTGGACAATGCCTCTCTCTCTCTCTCTCTCTCTCTCTCTCTGCAAATACTGCTAAAGAGCTGTACTCACAGCATGCAAAATCCAAGGGGATGGATTTGTTTGCAGTTCTAAATCTGGTATCAATTCTCATGCCATTGAATTTGATCTGGTGGCATGCAGATGGCCAGAGACAGAAACAGAGAGAGATGCTGCCTGTGCACATGGCTGATGATGTATGATTCGAAGACGACGGTTACAACCAACAACAGCTCAAATATCATTTATTGCCAAATTGTTTTACAAAAGCTGAGAGAATAGCATTAATGCATTTACTCTGTATTTCTTATTCACGGTGTAATGGACGGCTCTGGTGCATCCATGCATTTAGGCCATGAAAGCAGCTTAAAATGATTTTGGTAGGTAAATGATACACGTAGCAGTGGAATTTGTTCGTACTTTTGCAGATTCCTTCTCTATCAAGAAAACCCATTTGTCTTCTTTTTCTTCTGTCATATCCTTTTTCCTTCCTCCGGAACCAGCAGAAAAGGAAATAACACGTACATATATAGAGAAAAACCAAATAAAAAGTGGAGATGCGGGGTATCGATCCCCGTACCTCTCGCATGCTAAGCGAGCGCTCTACCATCTGAGCTACATCCCCACATTTGAACTTGTGCTTGGTTTTTAAGGAATTAATATATATCTTGGATATGTAGCCCTGATCACATGCGTACGTAGTTTAACAATTCGCAAAAAATAGTTGGACAAGTATTCCATCAGCTAGATTTCATACAAAACCAAATCACAGTCACAACGTTGTTTTGGTCCTTTTGATGGGAATGAGAGAAGAGGATCTTCTGTATGTCTCTCAAGCATTACTTCTCCTGGTCGGAGAACGCATTGGAGATTTACTTAAACCAGCAAAGTCCTTGATTAAATCTGCAGGGGTGTAAATTTTTTTGTTTTGATCAGACAAATAGTATTGAAAAAATAGTATTATGCCCAATTTATCAATTTTTTAGTATTAATCCAATATCTCCAGCTCAATCCCCACGCTCAGACTCTCACAAGTCAACAGCCCTGCGGCCTTGCCTCGGCACTGCGCGAACGTGAAACGATGAAATCCGACAAAGATAGTGAAAAGCGAACGCCGACGATTGGTAATCTATGATTTTTTTTTCCTACTATTCTTTCATAAATCTATCTGTTTGATTGTAATGGAGGGGCATCTTCGATCATTCTTTCAATTTTCAAAATCTAGGTATTGCCGCATAGCCTTCAGCCCTTCAATTATTTTCTAATTTGTGAGTCTCCTTCAGCCTTAGTCAGTAAATCTCTCTTTTATGGCTTTATTCTTTATTGTTAACTTGTTATTGACTTATCGGTTATTGCCTATTGCAAGAAGAAGCACGACTTGAGATTCGTAGCATGAGCTAGCGTGACGAAAAAGTGTTACTGAAATGAACAAAATACCTTCTTCTCTTCTTATAAATTTCATGCGCGATTTTGGTAAAACTCGTCGAGTTTAGGGAAATGAAACTGTTCTTAATTTTGGGCTGGGCTTGAGTTTGGTTGTCCTCTCTTAACGTCCGCTCGTCCCAATAAATAACGCAAGAAATAATTGAATGGTGAGATTATCCATAAATCAAGGTATCTTCTTTTTAATTTCTAAGTCCTGATTTGTGAAATTTTGTTCTATAAATAAGGAATGAAGGTAGCTGCACTGTAAACAACAACCATTGGAGGGATGCAACGGTTGGATCAATGATGTAGCGTGGAATCCATGCTATTTTTTTTAACATAAAAATAGATTGAACGGTTGCCTATTAATTACAAGTATTACTGGCTGCTGTATTCACCGAAACTACCCTTAACCCTTATAAATAATCGGTAGAAACACTAAAAGCTAGTCGTTGCGCCGAGTAATTCTTCATGTGAATACCTTGGCATCCTCCGAAAATACCAATTAATAGTTTTGGGCTCTTTCACTCCATAAAACAATATGTCTAATTAGCATATGCCAAACCTATACTACTAAACTCTCTTGTTTAAGATCCATCTCATTAGGTACTGTTTTGCTCCATACACCAGGCAAGTCTATGATTCTCATAACCAGATCCATTCTTTCTTCATCAACACTCTGCAATGGTTAATTGATACTTCACCTAGTGCTGCAAATCTTAATCTTTTAAGTTCAGATTGATCTAAAGTCTTAGCAGGGCCGATATTGCATCGGTCAGCACCATATCTTGCCAGTGCACTTTTGAATTTATGGATCTGCAAATAAGTGAAATGCAGAATTAGAACTCGAATTACAAACAGTTACTAAAGCTACATAACCTCCCTTCTGCTCCCTATAGAACCCGAAAAATGGCAGGACATGGATATGTAGACGACACATGTTTTTGAGTTGTTCACGGTTAACATTGAGAAATATTGCCTTGGGATGAGATTCTGCTCGTTGACAGATCTGCTAGAGAGAACAACAGTTTCGCCATGTTGAAATAACAATTAATAATGCCACATTGGAGTAACATAACTTAATTAAATGGTATATAATTAAAAGTCGAGTTCCTGTCACACATGTTACGATTTTCTGCGGTTGAGTACTTCCACGTTCTTGGATAGTTTCACTTGCTCATATATTCATCTCTTATCAATTAGGTCACTCAGGCTTAGATCGGCAACTTGAGCCTTGGTGTTTATGTTGTAGTAAAAACTGCGATCTGTGGAACCCATGTACTCTATGATTCCCCATGTTGGTCCACAAAAACCAATCATGACTAATTTATTCTCTCAATCTTGGTTTGGAACTGTGGGTTGCCCATTCTCGTAATCTTGGGAAATCTGCGACCAGATCAGAATATTTGATGAACATGGAAATATTTTATTTTTTAGATGAGATATTGTTGTTCTTATTCACCAAATTATCTCTGTATAATTTGGAGAATGGGCGAGAAAAGTTATAGCTCAACTAAACATGTGATGTATTGTTTCGTATTGAGCTAAAGGCCTACATGGATTTTGTCCCTAAGAGGGTTCTAAAATGTTTTGAGGTTGGACACATCTATTAATTGAATGAATCTCACGGCTAACCAATGTGATATTTCTAACAAATCGATGTGATATTTCTATTCAATTAGAATAAAACTTCTAGGAATTAATACCTTTGGGACCATTAAAATTTATTAATTAATCGATAAATTAATAAACTATCAACTTTCACATTAATTAATAAAAATTAATTTATGAATGTATTGTTTATTGAGAACGTCATGAAGAATGACAAAGAAGGTGAAGTTGAAGTCGAAGACGTTAATTTTGTACTAGAGTCGAATGCACACAGAAAAAACACCAATAGCATTGCATAATATTCTATTATAATACGAGAATACTATCCCAGAGCTTCTTAGTGAATTAAGAAAAGTTAGAGATGCTATCCAATTAGAAGTCAATTTCAAGATATAATGAGTAACATTAGACTCATATTTTAGAAAGGTCTCATAATTATTATTTTTTTGAATAAGGGGAAAGGGGTGGTTTCGAACTCGAAATTCGAGATTACACCAATTTAACTCGCCAATTGAATTACCTGAAATTCGTTATAAAGATCTTCTAATTGAGTCATGTATTTATATTATTTTTGATTATAAGGAAATTATCATGACTTTACTTACTACTAAAGTGGAGTTTTTTGCAGGAATTCTGTGGCGAGTCCTCTTAGGTTTTACCTACCCGCGCGCGTCTTCGCCCCTTTTATCAGCCTGCGTCCGTTGATCTAGGTATTTACCAATTGATCCCCACCGTTTGGTTTGATAGCGTCTCTATCGACTACCTGTTACCAATCCATTCCCACCGCCTTTTACATTTGACCTCATCCCTTTCATCCGTTCCCTCTGCAGCTACTTCGCGTTAATTCCGTCTCGACTGAAGTGACTGTTCTAGCTCCGATCGATAAGATTAGGTTTTACCTACCCTCGCTCTCTCAGGTGACTATCTCTAGCTCTTTGATTTCTCCTCCTCTCTATGTTCTCTCACCATCCCTCACTTTGTGGTTCGTAGAAACTAGGAAAGTTCTCCTTACGCTTCGGTACAGTGGGTGTGGTTTTGAGAGGTACTCCTTCAATATCTGGGCTCAGGTCCTCCTTCAATCTCTGGCCTTTAATTACCCTCTAATATGTTTGAGATACAATTATGGATCAGGTGCTGTTAAAAGTTCCTTTCCCTCTAATAAGCTGTCTTCAGCTCTCTTTCCAGATTTGTATTCAAAAACGTAAAATAAAGGTTTATTTTATTGGTTGCAGGGACTTTGTTGTTGTCATTCCTCCGGTTTGTTGTAGGGCCATCTTTGTCGTGCTCACCTTCTTCCTCTTTTCAACAATCATAAGTGGCTTCTTCAAGGTTTGTTCTGGTGCAGTATTTATCTTGCATTTTTTTTGCTACTTTAAACTTTCCTACCAATCCCACTGAATATGACTTATTTTTTCATTACAAATTGCCTGAACTCAAGGTCTCTATATAGAGGAAATAGTTGGTATACTTAGTTGACTTTGTTGTTATTTATTTCCCATTATCACTTTATATATATCTTTATTGTGGTGTTAATGCCCCTTCATCCCCCTTATGCAAAAGATAAGGTAGAGACCCCTCGCACAAACACAAAAAGTATTACTACAACATGAAAAATAAAAATGTCATTAAGTTCGTCACTATTTTTTGGTCATACGTTTTGTATTCTTACCAATATTTACTTTGTTTTTACATCTCTCGCTGACTACTGTGCTTGATTTAATTTTGTTTACTGCGATATTTAACATACTTATTACTCTTTCTTTGGGCAGCTGTGGTTTTCGTACTCCATTAGCTGGACTTCCATAATCTGCTAACAAATTTCTCTGCTCATCAAAAGGTTGGTAAATCATGTACTACTGTGCTTGATTTAATTTTGTTTACTACGATATTTAACATACTTATTACTCTTTCTTTGGGCAGCTGTGGTTTTCGTACTCCATTAGCTGGACTTCCATAATCTGCTAACAAATTTCTCTGCTCATCAAAAGGTTGGTAAATCATGTTTTTATTTAACTTCCCCTAGACATGTTTTTGCCATCATTAATCTCAGGTATGACTAATTTGTCTTATATACCTAAGTTGGTTTTCTATAATTGGGGTAGTTTAGTATTCTTACAAATATTTACTTTCTTTGGTTGAATTCCAATATCCCATCCTGATTCTCCTGCATTTTATCTTTGTGAGACAAAAATTAACATCCTTATATATGTTTAATATCCCCTGTTACATACTCCTTAAATTACAATGATTGAGGTGCGTTTGTTGACAACCAAGAATTAGATGTCATTAATTATGTATCAATACATGTTTTTAGGGAGGTTCAATTACGCCGTGAAAAATTGTAATAGGTTTTTCACCATTTTTTTGTCATAGGTTTTGTATTTTTACCAACATTCACTGTCTTTTTACATCCCTCACTGACTACTGTGCTTGGTTTAATTTTTAACTGTCATATTTAAGATACTGTTTACTCTTTCTTTGCGCAGCTGTTATTTTCGTACTCCATTAGTTGGACTTCCATAACCTGCTAACATATTGCTCTGCTCATCAAAAGGTTGGTAAACCATATTTTTATTCAACTTCTCGACCACATGTTTTTGTCATCATTAATCTCAAGGATGACTAATTTCTCTTATATAGCTAAGTTGGTTTTCTATAATTGGGGTTTGTTTCTATGATCTTCTGTATAAATACTATTTTATTCCACAAATTTTATTCTACTGTTTCCATTGATAGTACTCCCTTTGGTTGAATTCCAATTGCTCAGCATGATTGTCCTGCATTTTATCTTTTGCCATTTTATGCAGTCCCCCTTTTATTATCTTCTTTGGTAATAACCCTGTACATTTCGTGCTCAATCATTTTTTGTTTTAGTGTTTAATGGTTTTGCAGATTAAACTCTGCCTAATCTTTCTTTTTTATTCTTTTATCCTCCCTTACCTATTTTTTGCTCTTCACCCAATATTTCACTTATTTTGTACTTCTAGGTCCAACTTAATTTATTTCTCAATGACATTAATTGGTCTCTAAATAACAGTGGGATTACAAATCTCTAATTTAAATTTAATATATTCTGTTATTCGTGCTTTTCAGCTGCACTAAATTTGTTCGATTGTAAACACTTTAACGTGATACTTCTTGCTTAGCCATCACAATGTCAGTTTATGTTTTCCTAGGATTTTTCCCTATTCGTCATAATATATCTTTTCCAGGCTCTCATGTTGTGACTGTACCAAAAAAAAAGTACGTTGTTTGCATTATTATTCAAAAACATTTGTGTTTCCAATTGCATTTGTGCTTTATCTCTGTCTTTTATTCAGCTGCGATTTTTAGATTTTTTTATTTTAAAAAATTAATTAATTGATTGCGTTGTTCTTCATTCTTTGTGATTTCTTATTTCTTATTACCATGATTTTGAAGGTTAGAGTATGGTTAACCGCGACGAAAGTAAGTTCAATAGGCTGAAAAGAAAGCATATCATGCTACAACGAAGAAGAGTTGTTCAAAAGATTATTAATCCGAACGATGCTTCATGCTAAACCACAGCACACGATATAACTGGAACTTTAGTAGTGCCAGATAAACAGTCGCAGAAGGATAGTATAGTTAGTAAAGGCCACTCCACAAATACCAATGTTCTTCTGTTGAATCTAGGATTCCCGGAATATAAGTGCAAATTTTGTGGGGCTATCTTCTGGTTTGCAGAACGACTAAAATCTTCTGGCTCTCGATCCCCAATATTTTCCCAATGTTGTAGGCAAGGGCGTATCAAGTTGCCCAGACCCAGAGAATGTCCATTCCCCCTCAAACAACTAATGGATTACGATAGCTCTTCATCATCGAAGGTTTTTCGTGAAGGTATAAGGACTTACAACTCTATGTTTGCTTTTACATCAATTGGTGCAAAAATAGACAGAGAAATCAACAAGAATCCAGGACCTTATATTTTCAAGATCAATGGACAGAATCATCATCTCATAGGATCTCTTCTTCCACAAGAGGGGAAGAAGCCACAGTTTGCCCAGCTATATATATACGATACAAACAATGAAATTGTTAATAGAATGTCTACATTCACAAATCCTACTGACAGAAGTAAAGTTGATGAAGAAATTGTATCTGGGTTGATTGCAATGTTTGATAGAATTAATGAGCTGGTGAAGGTATTTAGGATGGCAAGAGACAGGTTTACAAGTGGTCAAACACACTTGCTTTCTCTAACACTTTGCGGGAAACGTATTGGGGATGGATCACAATATAATGCACCAACTGCTGCAGAGATGGCAGGATTAATAGTTGGTGATCTAGGACAAGCCAGTCAAGCACGGGATATAATTGTAGAGTATCAAAACAGGCAGTTGAAGCAAATAGATGATCTACATCCGTCATTCATGGCTATGCAGTATCCTATTCTATTTCCGTATGGTGAAGATGGTTACAGACTAAACATTACCTACCAAAAAATTGCAGAACAACCAAAATTAAAACGAGGGACAGTAACACGAAGAGAGTACTATGCATACATGATTCAGCAAAGGGATAACTACCCTCAGTTATTAATCAAAGGGGGTAGGTTGTTTCAGCAATATATTGTCGACTCATTTACATGCATTGAGGATGAGAGACTCTGTTACATAAGATACATACATCAACAAGAGCATTATAGGTGCGAATTGTATAAAGGAGTGCAAGATGCATTTATTCGAGGTGACGCAACCTCAACTTCGATAGGTCAGCGTGTGATTTTGCCTTCAAGTTTTACAGGTGGCCCTAGATATATGATCCAAAATTGCCACGACGCAATGGCAATCTGTCGAACAAGGGGTAATCCAAGTTTATTCATCACTTTCACATGTAATGTCAAGTGGATTGAAATTTAGAATGCTTTATATTTAATTCCTGGACAAAGAGCAGAGGACAGACCAGACATAGTCAGTAGGGTTTTTCACATGAAGCTTACAAAATTCATGGATGACATTAAAAAAAACAACTATTTCGGTAGAGTAATTGGTGCAATATACACAGTGGAGTTTCAGAAAAGAGGATTGCCGCATGTGCATATCATAGTATGGTTGAATGAGCTTGATAGGTCCCCAACGGTTGTTGATATTGACAAGATAATATGTGCTGAAATACCAGATGAGAAAACAGAGCCTCAATTGTACAGTGTTGTGTCGAAATTTATGATCCATGGACCATGTGGACAAGCCAATTCAAGAGCTCCTTGTATGAAATCTGGGAAATGCATCAAACATTTTCCCAAAAAAAATAGCCCAGAAACAAGAATAGCAGAGGATGGTTTTGTCGTATATAAGAGGTGAGATTATGGAAAAGAAGTTGTTAAATCTGGGATCGAGCTTGATAATAGATTTGTGGTTCCCTACAACAAAGGTCTCCTATTGAAATACGAAGCACATATAAATGTAGAATGGTGTAATCGTTCAAGGTCAATAAAATATTTATTCAAATATGTGAATAAAGGACCGGATAGAACAAGGGCAGTTTTAAAGGAGAATTCGATCGAAGGAGACTCTCAGGTAGTTGACGAGACAAGAACCTATGTGGATTGTAGGTATCTAGCAGCATATGAATCATGTTGGAGGATTTTTGAATATCATATACACTACAAATACCCAAACGTTGAAAGGTTGACTATTCACATGCAGCTAATGAATAGCTTAGTGTTTCCCGGAGATAAGGAGATTGAAACAGTTCTAAGGCAGCCCGGAATTGAAAAAACAATGTTGATTGAATGGATGTTCACAAATTCAATGACAGAAGATGCAAGATTCTTTACATATGCAGAATTTCCAACTTATTGGCGATGGGATGGTGGGAGAAAGTTGTGGTTCCGGAGAAAGCAAGGTCAATGTATTGGAAGGATATCATATGTACATCCATCCTCTGGAGATTCTTACTATTTGCGAATGTTACTCACACAAGTTAAAGGCGCAATGAACTTCACAGAGATTAGAACAGTTGCAGGAGTTGTATATGAGACATTTAAAGAGGCATGCAATGCAATGGGCTTGATAGGAGATGATAGAGAGTGGCATGATGCAATGCAAGAGGCTTCCCAGTGGGTTACCTCAAAAGAACTCAGGTATTTGTTTGTAACATTGATAATATTTTGCGAAATTACAGATGTCAACAAATTGTTTGAAGCACAACTACCAGCTTTGAGGGAGGATATCATTTACAGGGCTGAACAACGGCTTGGGATAAACAACCTTAATTTATCCGAGGAAGAAACAAGAAACCAAGTGCTATCTGAGCTGCAAATTTTATTGGAGAAAAACGGTGCTTGCCTTGCTGACTTTAACCTTCTAAACCCAAAAGGGGGACAACAGCAGTACAGTCACAATACGTTGTTGAGGGAAGAACTTTGTTATAACACAGTAGAACTCTGTGATCTAAATGCGTCTTTTGAGCAGCAGTTGAATGGAGAACAATTGAAGGTATATGAAGGGATATTGACATCAGTTAATCAAAATAGGGGAGGATTATTTTTTGTTTAAGGACACGGCGGTACAGGCAAAACATTTGTATATAAGGCAATAATATCTCGATTAAGATCAGAAGGAAAAGTTGTTCTAGCTGTAGCATCTTCGGGAATAACATCGTTATTGTTGCCTGGACGCAGAACAGCTCACTCCAGGTTCAAAATACCCATTGACATCCATGAAGAATCATGCTGCCATATTAAGAAAGGGACCCACCTAGCAGACCTGATCAAAATTACAAGCTTGATTGTATGGGATGAGGACCCCATGGCTCATCGAAATTGTTTTGAGGCACTAAATAGATCCTTAAATGATATATTATCAAAGGATGAGGATGAGGATCCAGCAACAACATTACCATTTGGTGGAAAGACAATTTTACTAGGAGGGGATTTTAGACAGATCTTGCCGGTGATTATAAGAGGCTCTAGACATGATACAATCCAATCCTGCATAACAAAATCAGAATTATGGAATCAGTGTCAAGTATTCACTCTGAAAACAAATATGAGGTTATCTGTAGTAGGCTTAACAGAGGAAGAAATTTCAGAGATGGACAACTTTGCAAGATGGCTATTAGAAGTTGGTGAGGGAAGAGTTGACGCAAATAGGTTGAATGATGAGGAGGAATATGCGACTTGGATAAAAATACCTGAACCTATGATGGCATTTTCAGAAAAAGGAGATGTTGAAGATATGATTGTGGATATATATGATGAGCCAAATAAGTTGTACAACAATTCAGATTACTTGAAAGAAAGAGCGATAATAACAGGAACCAATGAAGTGGTGGATACTATTAACAATAAAGTGTTATCCCTAATTCCTTCAGAAGCGAAAACGTATCTCAGTTGTGATTCGATCAGCAAAGCAGTGGGTGGGTCGTCAGATGTTGATATTTTGTACCCGACAGAGTTCCTCAACTCTTTATCATTTGCTGGAGTTCCAAATCACGAGTTACATCTAAAAATCTACACCCCAGTTATGCTGCTGAGAAATATAAACCAGAGCGCAGGACTATGCAATGGTACCAAATTAATGATTACAAGATTAGGAGACAAGATTATTGAGGCTACTATAATGACGGGAAGTAATATAGGCGATAAAGTGTATGTACCGAGAATAGAAATGTCAGCAACCGAGAAAAAGTGGCCCTTCACAATTAAGAGAAGACAATTCCCAGTGAGACTGTGCTATGCAATGACAATCAATAAAAGTCAGGGACAAACACTCAAAAAAGTCGGCCTGTATCTTCCAAGACCAGTGTTTTTGCCTACATAAATACTGGATAAATTATCTAATGGTTCCTTCACCTCTGTAAAAGATGTGCATGATATAGCTTTCTATTTTTTATGTTGTAGGAATAAAATTTTCAACTCATCTATCAGGTGAGACTTCTTTGTTAAGGCAGTTACATGAATTGTATTGTTTTGTCACATAGACTTTTAATCTTTTGGGCTTACCCCTCATAATTATTGAACATTATTTTACAGGCTGACTAAAATTGCAACTATTGTGCTTTCAATCTAATTCTGCAACAGTGACATCACTCTATCATAGGTCAGCAGATTCATACATGCGAGGTTCCTTACAATTTATTCCATTTAAACTCTATGGATTTTTTTAACTTTGCCTACTCTCTTTATCTCCCTTGGCTGTTCATTGTTCTTCTTCTTTCCAAGAATAAGGCCATCTATCTCCAGTCTCATTATTAGCAGGGTGGAAGGGTGAAGTAAATTGAACCATCTTTCACAGCATATCAGGTCAGATTTTCTACAACCATCTCTGCTGGTATTGGTACTTTCATTGCCACACAAGCTTCTCCTTCATTAATCTGAAGGAGAAGCGCTAGTTAATTTATATATCAAGTGTGATGTATACATTTTTAAAATGAGATTTTACTTTTACAAGTCATCTCATCATTTAGATTGTATGGATGACAGTGTAGCTTTATTATTTTAAAAATTAGGCATGCTCATGCAGTGTACGAGGTTATTAAACTAAATAATATTTTTACTGAATAATTAATTGTATTAAAAAATATTTCTCAAGTGGATTATACAACGCGTTGCAAGAGAATGTGTGCTTACTGCTCAGAGAGGGGCAAACCCAATTTGGGGCAAAAGAGATGTACCGTTGGATTGATTTTCTAAAATCCAACAGTCCATAATTCATCAGAACAAGAGTCCGGTACTGGTACACAATGTACCGGACGGCGGGCCCCCCGGATCCGAAAAGTATATCCGACTCCTGAATTGCAAAACCAGTTAAACCTTGATATCCAATGTTGGTCTGAGCTCTGAAGCCTGTGGCCAGTGATCGCATTCGCATCTTTGTTTTGGGTTGGAGCGGGCATTGAACATAGCTTCAAGCCCTCGTCCCACTCTGCACTACAGAGTATATTCGCTGTTTCATTCCGCAGTGATTTCAAACCCTGCTCTCATAGTTGCTGAGATTTTCGGTTCGAATTGGTAATTCTCTCTTTATCTCTTACTTCTGCATAGCCGTTTTTTCGTATTTTATGCTTCATTTGCGTTTTCTTTCTGTGATGTGTAAAGACAGGTTTTTTCGTATTTTATGCTTCATTTGCGTTTTCTTTCTTTCTTTCTTTTGTGGGATTAGCCTGCCATGGTATCATCAGACCTTGTGATTAGCTCTCTTGATGACTGCGTCTGAATGATTCAACCATCAAAATTTGTTAATGATGAGAATATGATTTCACTTTCATTCTTTTGTGCATATTAATGTGTGCAATCAGTTTTATCATTTTTGGGTTAGTTCATAGTTCATACATGCTATTTGGATAATTTCATTGGCTGACAATATTTTGGCGAATACGTTTGTGTCTTGTTTCTTGAGCATTTTTCCCCTTTCTATTTTTATTTGGAGACTTACAGTTAGAAGCACTGCCAATGATTCAATCACCACTGCAATCACCTTAACTTACCTGCTTATTTCCAAAGACTTTGAACCAGAATGGGTAAGAAAAAGTTCATTGACAAGAAGAAATCTGCAACATTTCAATTACTCTCTCATGACTCATCAGATCCGTATTATGCTGATACTCCTGGTAGTGACCAAGTTTTTGTTCGAATAGACAACAACCCCTACTCTGTCAATACCTTCGACAAAAGCATTGGCAATCTCTCTGGTGGGGAGAATCCTTATTCGATATTTTCTGATTCACCTGATGATGATGATGGACGTGCTTTTGGAACTTTTCAGCCCTCCAGAGGGAGCACTGCTGTGGCAGGAACAGGCAAAGAGGGTCCTTTGCCAGAGCATTTTAGGAGAGAAATTTTGGAGCTCGGATTTCCTGATGATGGATATAATTACTTAATACACTTGAGGGAGATTAAAAACACTGCTGGTGGCTCTTTATTTTGTTGTAATCGCAAGGCAAAGCTCAATCAGCTACCGCAGGATGTCAAGGTTAGCTCCCTTTTTTTGCCCCAAAATGTTTCTGCTTGGTTAGAAATTGTGTGATGCTAATTGGGTGCAATTTTTGTCTGTTTTAGGCTTTTGATGCATCAAGAGTGCAGATTTGTGAAGCTAAGGGTGATTCTGTGGAAGAGCTATTTTACAATGTGGCAACAAAGACGGTTGGCGTGAAGGTTAAAAAAGCAGTTGACCCTGATGTGGCTGTGTTGCTTGAAGAAAGTGACTTGTCACGATTTGGTTGTGATGTTGAGAATTTGGAAGAAGATTTCGTCATTCGTGCGAATCTTCCTGAAGAAGGGCATGGAGGAATCAGTGATAATAACTTGGAATCAGTAGGGAAAACTAAGATGGATGAGGAACTCCTCAGTGAGTCTACAACCTCTGGATATCAAGAGAATCACTGTTTTGGTGAGGATGAAGTGAGGAATCATGTTGTGGAAACTGGTCATGAGTGTGCAGATGCAGAATCACGAGCTTGTCATCTTCTAGATGAGCAATTTGATTTAGTAAGTTCCTTTTCCTTGTCATCTGTACATTTTTTGTTATTTATAATCATCTAAAGACATTTTTAGCTTTCATGTGTGCCCAGGAGTGAAATTTCATTTAGTTTCATTAATGTGCAATCATTTATGTTGGGTTGCTCATACAATACTCTGTATTGACAGCATGGATTATTAATAAATTAGAGCAAACATAGAATTTCAGATGGAATACGATCTTGAATATAATCTCATTTTGCAATATAATTATCATAAATCTCTTTGTTGAAAACCAGATCACTGCCCTCTTTTTTGTGGCTCTAGACAGATTCAGTTTATGCCTGCTTTGTAGTTAGACAATTCATGTTGCCCAATTGTAGGAATGGTCCAACTGAAAGGAGCACAATATTTTTTCGTTTGATTGAGCCGCCCTTCCCTTCCTAACCCAGAAAAAAGAGAGTGATACTTATCTAATGTTTCCCCACCTCCATCACTGCTTGAATATTGAATCCCACGTTGATGATTCATCTTGCTCTTTGGCATGCGTGTTCAAAGCAACAGCCAAATTTATGGCTTTCAGTAATGACCCAGCTTCTGAGACACACAAGCCAAGAATTGCTGATTCAAGCCTATGAAGCTTTATGCTTGGTTTGCTAATAGAAAAGCAGGTTGGAGTGGTGCCTCATTAACTGAAGATTTAACTCCTAAAAAAATGGGTTTGGAAATGACCTATTCTAGCATTAGGATTTCTAATATTCAATGGCTTTGTTCATAACCTTAGACTTTTCTTTCCAATTTAATTTATATGTATGCTGATAATGTTTAAAATTTTGGTACTCCCTTGCTTTTGCCTGTTTCCATTTCTTTTTCTATAATTAATTGTATTTTTTTCACTCACAGCTTGAATGTCAAGAATATAGATCTGATGGTGAAAATGATGATGGCTATGGAGATTACTTAGTTGAAGATGAATCGCTTGCTGAGAAGTTTAAACATGTGCTGATTAGCCATGAAATGGATGATTTTCAACTTGATGATGAATATGAAGCTCCTGCAGAGGTATTACGTTGTAATGAGAGACCAATAAGCAAAAAGCTGTTGGACTCTGCAGCTGATGTTGTTCGCCGCTGTGTCAAATATTCTGAAAAGTATGAAAATGGTGATGAAGATGAGCTGATGGTGATCGCGCAAGAAAGTAGTGGTGAACTAGAACAGTGGGATTGTGAGACTATCGTTTCCACAGATTCAAATCTTGATAACGGCCCAGGAAAAATTGATGCTCTGGAAGCAGTTAGAAAAAAGAAGTTTGCAACTATGTCTGGAGCGTTAAGTGCCTCCAATAATGTTATTATATCTCTTCAAGGAAAAGAGAAGCTCCCTGTTGATTTTGTTCCTCCTCAAATCAGTAAATCCGGGATAGAAAAGGTGAAAGGTGTAGGCAGCATAAAGACTGGAGTTCACAGGAGCCAACAGCGCCAGGAGTCCAATGCCGAAAAGAAAGAACTGAAGGTATTCTGGTGTGCTCGCTTGTTTTTTTTTTCTTCTTCTATGCAGTATACACATGTATTTCAGTTCTTGTGCTTGTAGGCTTCTGTGATGGAGGAAAGACTTGAAGTACAGCAATGAAAAAAGAAATGAAGGGGCTGTACCGCTGTGTGCTCAGAGAGTTCCTGCCATATCTGGGCCATCTTCCATTCATTTAATGTAATCCCTTTAACCCCGGAGGAGGAGCGGGTTGTGATTATCCATTGGGCACATAAACCTTTCAGGACAAAAACTTCAAAGATTTTGTATGCAAGTAAAATTTACATTCGCATCAGATTATAGTACTTGTGAAGGGGTTTCAACTTCGTAAACGATTTTGCTCCTTTTCTTGTTGAATGAATATTTGCAGCAATGAAGTTGGAATACTATGTGATATACATATAAGGTGATGTTAAACAAAGTTGTACTACTTTCGTCCTGCTTCCTCCAGTTCTCTAAGTCCTCCGACCTTCTGCTCGATCTCTTCAATCAGCTCCTCGCGCCATAGCTCTGCTCTTGCACCCTCTTCTATGTCTTCTTGCTGCATCATTGATTATAAACTCTTGATCATACTTTTCTCGTAACTTTCTGGTACTATAATTTTTATATACGCACAAAACCAAGCATGACAGGAAATAGTATAACCTTGTTATATATCCAATTCCCTGTACCATCTCCACCATCTTTTCTGTAGTCTTCTCCATCATAGAATGGATCCTACATCAGCTTTTCATTATCAAGTCATGCCCTTAAAAGCCAAATGAAAGATTACAATTATGCAGAAGATAATATCAGTAAACAAAAAAATAATTGAATTACTTTCATTGACCCAAAGAATAAGCATCCCCAACATGTGAACATGATGTAAAAAAGATCTGCAGAAAAGCAAACAAACAAAAGATGTTTTCAGAAATAATGTTTTGTTTGAAAAGTATAAACCAAATCAATTGAAAAAAAGACTTACAAACATTCTTTATGGCTTGATCGCTAAGATGCCAAATGGATTTGTGGATTATAAGGTCTCTTTGGCCTTCGATATGCTCAACTAGCACTGCCATCAAAGGAAAATCTGGTAGAGCATTTAATTTACTTATAGAGGCCCTCTTCTTCTTGCTGCCTTCAATCTATTGCATGACAAATTAGTTTAGCTAATATGAAGCACAAAATTCATGAACTACAGAGGCTATACTTACCTGCAGCCACCCATGAAGATGTGTAGAACTTGAAAACTGGCTTAGCTGCAAAAGAGAATTCCCATATTTTTTAAATACTAATGACAATCAGTAAAATAGCGAAACAGAGGTTGGTGATGAGAAAGTGTACCAATCTCGAACTTGGGTTCAGATCAATTTTGGGTCTTTGAAGAGAGGAGTGAATATGTGTTTTGGAAATTGTGAAACCCTTGATGGCTTCAGCCATTGTTTAATTGTTTTGAATGTGAGGTGAGTGAAAACTGTAATGTGGGGAGTTTTGATAACCAAAGTGGATAAGGAAACCATTTGCATCCACCCTTCCTATGTACAATGGGTCGAGAATGACCAATTTGCCCCTCAATTCTCCATTAGATCACCCAGATATCCCTACCTTTGATTCCTAACATCTGTCAGCTATGAAGAATCAGAGGCAGGATTGGTTTATCTCCATTAACTATTATGAAATAAAGATGGCGTGACTGAGTCACTGTTCTTTCATTTGCACCCAAATTAGGAAAATAATATATATCTCATGAGGTTGTATTCATGAGATCCCATATTTTATTTCATTGTATTATTACAATGGAATAATAAATTTTATTACAATAGAATAACGTATTCTATTATAATAATATGTATTTCACTGTACTAGAACCTGTTATTCCATTGTATTATTACAATGAAATATCTCATATGTTATTTCATTGTATTATCACAATGGAATAAGAGATTTTAGCACAGTGAAATAATATATTCCATTGTAATACTACGCATTTCATTGTAATAAAATCTGTTATTTCATTGTAATAAAATCTGTTATTTCATTGTATTATATAATGGAATAAATTATGGAATCATACGAGACATAAAACGGAACTGCCCAAGTTATAAACAATCACCATGATGGACTCAAATCACAAAATTATCAAATACAAGCGCACTTTAGCATTTTCGGTGCATTGGGAAGTCCGTGAAGAAAAGGGAACAAAGCAGAAGAAGTCCATTCTCAATCCCACACATCTTCCTTATCTTTGCGTTTCCATAAAAAAAGTTCTTATTTTCTCGAGAAGATCCAGATGGGTAAGGCGGGGCGGTTTGATCTGGAGAATCATTTTGCGTTTTACGGAGCCTATCACAGGAACCCAATTAACGTTTTGATACATGTCTTATTTGTTTGGCCGATAGTCTTCACTACTCTTGTCATTCTCCATTTCGTACCTCCTCTTTTGAATCTCTCGCATGTCGGGTTCATCCCATCGGGGTTTCTTGAGGATCGGGGCTTGGTATTGAATTTGGGTTTCTTCTTGACTATAGTCTACGCCTTGTTTTATATCTGTTTGGATAAGAAAGCCGGGTCTTTAGCTGCTTTGCTCTGTCTTGCTTGCTGGGTTGGTGGCAATTCTCTTGCTGCGAGACTCGGGTTCTCTCTGGCTTGGAAGGTATGTTTACTATCTTGTCTATTCATGGCCCGTTTTGTTTTTTGGGATCCTGTGTGGATGAAAATCAAATAAGTTAGGCTTTGGGCATTTGATGTTTGATTTTTTGGGTGATTTATGGATTATAGTAGTGATAGATATTAAGGCTAAGCACACAAATTATCGTTTCTAATTTGGGTTACCTCTCTCTTGTTAATTGACATTCAACTTGGGTGATCTGAATATCTCATTCAATTGCTCATTTCATTTCTGCATCTTCAATTTGTACCTTTCTTATGTGCAATTCGTACTTTTATATGAATTTGAAATTAAATTTCAATCGAGGGT
The DNA here is from genome assembly GCA_963580455.1 of Euonymus europaeus. Lineage (NCBI taxonomy): Eukaryota > Viridiplantae > Streptophyta > Magnoliopsida > Celastrales > Celastraceae > Euonymus > Euonymus europaeus. The sequence goes on along the minus strand of OY756957.1, from coordinate 24,898,281 downwards.
AGGTGGTAGGTATTGCCTCGTGATTATTGCACCAGTAGGGTTGGGTTTTTCTGACTGCTTGATTATGGGTTGAGTTTATCTTCACTCTTACCATTTGTCATCAGAATCTATTATTCACTGTTGTGATGACTTTTCCTAGATTGGTTGGGTTGGGTCACCACTCTTATGGGCTGTGCAGCCGCCATTGGGGAGCATTTATTCATCCACTTTTGTTCTGTCAATTGTATTTCTAGGTAATTCACTAATAATCAGGCAATGTATCCTAACTGAATTACCAGCAATGTATCATCGTGTAGTAAATTACAGTGCTACTCATTTTACTGATATCTCTATCTTTGAAATTGATGTTGGTTCTGTTTTTGTAGTATTCTCTGATAAACTTTCTCATATAGGTTGAAAAAGATATACACTCTCACCACCATAATAAAACAATTCCAGCATTCTGGAAATTTCTTGCCTGAAGGCTTAAAGCCATTAGGAATTTCCATGTGCCATGCAGATTAATATCAATCAGAAATTTTTTCAGAAGCTTACATTCCTTTTGCTAGCCTAGGGTCATCGTTCAGTTGTTTTTACGGCTTATTTTTTCTTCTTTCCTCATGGAATGATTTTTCTCGATTTCCCAGGTCTAATCAATCATAAATGTTTAACATTTTTGTGATGTTTATGCTGACTTGCTGACTCGATACTATAGTTCAAGAGAATGATGTATGGGAATATGTACAGAAAATATATTCAACCTACAGTTATTTGAAATCAGAAGTTCCCGTTCTGAATAATCTTGAAATTCCTCTTATTCGCTTCTCTCATAATTAGGATTTGAATTCACTTAACGAGGGAAGGAAACTTAATAGTAGCTACTGGCCAGTTTTGGTTTCTTTTACTGTTGTTGATACATCTTGGATCAGCGGTGCGATCTACTCTTCAAGCGCTAGTACTTTTAGTGACAAATTGATGGTTTGTGAAAAAATTGCATCGTTAGAATCAGCTCAGGTCATCTTGAAAAGTGTGCTAAATGGGTTTACAACTTTTCCTAGCAGCTTTTGTTGTGGCCCATCGCCATGGAACCCATATAGGTTACCAATAAAAATAAAGGAGTGCCCAGTTAAGTCGTGGGAAGCTCTCTTTGTTGCTGTCTTCCTGGTATGTAGTAACTGAACACCTACCAACCCAAAAAAGGAAATAAAGTGAATGAAAACTCACAGGAAACCCCTATTTGTTTGGTATTAAGCCTTTTTATGATGATGAAAGGAATAGCTTAAATTCTATCTTTCCCACAATGAACTTTTGCTAATCAAGGAGTGACACCACCTTAAGCATTAGGGTCGACTGTCGAGTGAGAAACTGACTAAACAGGTTGGGATGGAGAAGTTGCGAACACGGCCCTCTTTGAATCTAGTAAAGTTTTACTTTCCCTACTAAATCTGTAGATTTTTTATTTAGGAAACTAGGTGGTTACATTCGCAGAACTAAATTCAGACTCTATTACTCTAATGATTTGTGACCTGATCACGTATTCAGGTTGTTCTCGCAGCACAGTTGTTCTGTTGGACTGGACAGTTTCTAGGCCATGGAGTGTTTGAGGTATCATTTTGTCATTTTGAAATCATATTCCTCATACCATTATCATATTCATCTCACTTGGATATTCTTCATCAAATTAGTATTATCTCGTCCATATTGTTGAAATGTTATGTTCTTCTGTAGAAACGGGCTCCAGCTCTTTTGGACAACCTTGTTCAAGCCTTTGTGATGGCACCTTTATTTGTATTGCTGGAGGTGAGTTTTCTTCCATCAGTAGTTAAATATTAGACAATTTTTTTTAATTTCAAGAATAATTCGGATTGGTGGTTGCTACTCTGCAGGTTCTGCAAAAATGCTGCGGCTATGAACCATATCCGGGGTTTCATGCAAGTGTAAAAGCAAAAGTTGAAGCTGAAGTCAAGGAATTTGAGGCAAGAAAACAGAAGAAGATTTCTTAGATAAATGGTCAAACTTCATCAAGCACTTTAATGTCCAGTTTGTCGTGCCAAGTGCAAACATGTTACTTTACAGTTTGATGTGCTTTAATGAAGTTTTTCCTGTGTTAACCAAAACTCTCAGAGATGGGTTTTTTCTGCTATTTAGCTGTGGTTAGACAATAAAGATTCAGATTTTGCAGATTGTCAGGACTCAAATATACATTGTACCACCATCTTTCACATGTTTGGTGATGCATAAGCTCGACATAAGAAAAATCTGATCACCATCGACCATTGGTTTAGCTGGAAAATTGCTTAGAAGTTTCAAAACTCCTGAACGAAAATTGCCTAGATCGTGCCGATTGAGCCTCCGCTTTCGACAATCCACACCACTAGTGGGTCGGTTGCCTAGAGGGTTTCAAAACCTTACTCTTTAAAGTTGAAAGTCTTATCATCTATTTCGACCTACACTCTGAACAAAGCAGAGCAAGCAAGATTTCTCTTGTGCAGCAATAACAGAGAAAATGGTGAGCATTCCAACTGATCAGTTGAATTCATCTAACAACCAGTATCCCACTTGTAGGCTTTAGGACAGTCCATCCTTCAAGCGATTGAAGTTGGGTACCGCCACTTTGACAATGCAGCAATTTATGAGTCAGAGGTGCCTCTTGGCGAAGCAATCGCGGAAGCTCTACATCGTGGCCTCATCAAATTTACGATGACTTGTTTATCACCTCTAAGCTTTGGAGCACTGACAGAAAGTCTAAATGGTAATTTACTTCTTGGTTGATGCAGGAACCTTCAACTGGAATATCTTGACCTATATCACATTCATTTTCCAAGGAGCTTAAAGCCAGGGACCCAGTATCCTTTGAGAAGGAAGACATTGTTGCAATTGATTTAGAATCTGTTTGGGAGGCCATGGAAGAGTGTCAAACTCTCGGCCACACCAAGTCAATAGGAGAACGAAATTACCTAAGTTTAATTGCCACCACATAAGCCTGCTGTTCATGAACATTGTGGTTAATTGTCACTCAATTCGAAATGTTTTTACCGCCGGGTTATCTCTCTTTCTTATAATTCTACTGATCTTCATGTGGGCCTGTTTGAACCCAAATAGCTCGTTCATATAATAGATAGCCTGAAATTGCAGAGTTTTTTAAAAGAATAATTACAGGTCATCATTTTAATTTTGCTTAAAATTATTCCATGTTATAAAATAATTTACAAAGGCATGAATTTAACGATGACCAACAGAGGGCCAATTTAGGCCAAACTGTCAAGTATAAGGGCTTCAATCACCCATTTTGAAGTACAGGGGCCTGATAGACCCATTTTGATAAGTAAAGAGATTAAATTAACGCTTATGCCTTTTTTTTTTTGAATAAGTGGAGGGGGTGAGAGTCGAACACAGGATTCGAGATTACATCAGATCCAGCTCGCCAACCCAGATATTCGAGATTTGTTATTAGTTATACTAAATATGCACCGTTATTAGATAGATAATATAGTATATGCTTTCCTTATAAGGCAAATTAGAGGTTGTGTGATTCGTGATAATCAGTCCTATAAATTGACAATTTAATTCCTAATAATTAGCATTGTAAAGTCCTATATAATGAAGAACTCCAAAGGAGAGAGCAGAGTTCCCCCACCCCCAAAGGTACATTGTGCTTAGACATGGTAGAGGCTATAAAGAGTGGTTAATTCTTCTAAAATTGTTTTCTGCTTCTTGAGGTTTGCTTCTAGTCTCGACTCTTTTTGCCCTTTCCTCTTCAAGTTCTGGACCTTTTGGACTTGTAGAGTGCTGGTAATGTATTGTTTAGTTTGTATTCTTTGGTCATATGCCTTGTCAAAATGGGCTGAATTTTGGACAGAAGACTCGTTCCAACGTGGTCACCATAACTAGCCCTTGGCCCCACCATATTTTGGCCTAATTCGGCCGTTTAGGGCCTCAAATCAGTGTTTTAAGATTTTAGGGACTAAACTGAATTTTCTGTTTTAAGAGTTTTGGTCTTTTCCTATGTAATGGTTATGCTTCTTACGCTTTGTTTGGGAAACGGGTAGAAAAAGAAGGGAAAGAAAATTAAGGGGTAAAGTAGAGAGAAAAATGTTAAGTGTGGTGTTTGGATTGATAGAGGTAAAATTTGAGGGTAATGAATGGATGTAAAAACATGTGGGTCCCACGGGAGAAATTTTCTCCCCAAAACTGGCTGGAAAATGTTGTGAGAAGAGGTGAAAGTCGTGTAAAGGACAAATCTGTCCTTCTACTTTTCCTAAAACCTTCCTCCTCTTCATTTCTCGCCTCCGCCATCTGCAACTGAGATTTTCGCCTCCCGTGTCACCCAGATCAATTAGCTCGGTTACGCGATCGCACTTGGAGTATTGATTAGTGACGACTTACTGCACTTGGAGGATCGATTAGCTCGCGTGCACGATTTACACGACCTAAACATAGCAGAGGCATCGTCCACGATGGTAAGCTTCTTCATCTCCCTCTGTAAAATCTGCTCCTACTGAAATAAGGGATTGATAGGGATTAATGATATATTTTATTTAATTAATATGAGAATTAAAAAATCTATATTTGTGTCGTTTTGTAGTATAAATCAGAATTTTACTGGAAAAAATAAATTCCGGCTCAAATTATTATATAGACATGTCGACAAAACCTCTAAGTTAGAAGGGAACTCTTGTGCATATTATACATATCCATTTTTTAGAGACAAGGGTAAAATAGTAAAATTATATCAACCATACAAATAATAAAAACATACTTTTACACTTTTCCTTCCCTTACTTTTTAACTATCCAAACAAGCGGTTAGGGTTTGTGGAGACTGCCAAGAGGGGATTACTATTTCATTGAAGAAAAAAAATCTCTTGAGAGCTTTGCTCCTTTTTCGGTGGATTTTCGATTTCAATCATTGAACGTTGGTTCAATTAATTGCTACATATTCCGATTGCGTTATTCTCCCAAGCAGACCCTAATTTATAGATTCTCAATCCACCAAATACTAGATCGGATCACTTATCACATTCTTTACTTCATAATAATAATAATGTTCTTTCTTTTATTACTTTATTAAATTTTATGATAAGACTAAAAATAATCGTAGGTAATGCTTCGTGGTTACCTAAATGTAACGAATCATTGTAGTTGTTATGCAAAATGGGAACACATATATAGATAATCTGATGAACATCTATTTTTACTAGTTTAAATTTTCTCTGTAAAATAGAAAAAGAAAATGTGAGTACGCTAAGATCTCTACATTTGTGTTTTTCTCTAGTCTATTGGTTATTTTGTGATTTATTTGAGATAATTCAACTTTTTGCCATCGAAGATTTTTCATTTTTATTATTGAATGTTCAAACGTTACAAATAAGTAACATAAAATTTCAATATGTTCTTATATGATAACTCAAAATGATCATATGTCAGGCCACACAAACTAAAATGCTGATGTATTTGGCAGTTAATGCGTCACATCAGCGCGTTAACTGTCCGAAAATCTCAAAATTTGATCAAATTATGATATTAGAACAAATCGAAACTTTAGTTTATTAACCAGTAGCGTTTGAACATTAAGTTACCAAATTTAAAATTCCTAATCTTTCAATGGACAAAAAATTTAGTTACTCCATCAAAATGATAAATCTTTCATGACTAAAAATATATTTAACTATAATTTGTTTGCAACATTTAACCATGATTTATTCTTACTGTTACACCATGTCTTCTGACAAGTCAGCCTCGTTTGTGGTCAAGTTGCCCCACTTTACATCTACTTTCCATGCAAGCAAGAAACACAACCAGCTGGAGTGGACCCATCTGTTCCACATCACCACATGGGAAGATATGGATGGCGGAAAGTCAAATTGGATGTCCCATAGAGATGTAAACGCAAGCGAAACCCGACACCAAGATGTCTGAGTTATATATATTGTCAAGGTGCCGAATTCTAATATATTAGTGATGATACCAAAAAAAAAAAAAAAAAAAAACTTCTATTAGTGTGATGACACATGACATCAGAGTACAACACGTGACACCAAGATGTCGAGTTATGTATTGTCGAGGTTCGGAACAAGTTCTCACCGAGCTGCCTAGGTGCTGAGTTATTCATCTTGGTTCATGAGCAGGCACTATCTTAGAAACCCTCGAGTGATTTCAGGAAGTTTTGAGGAAATCAAACTCCTACTAAGAAGTGGAAAAAAATATCTTCACCTCTAGGAAAACTCTCCTAAAAATCACGGAGGAAGAGACATTTGCTTACTAGAATTAGGCTATCGAGGACCACATAACAGGGGCCCCTGCACCGAGTAATTCTAAGTCTTGAGTATTCGTAACTCCTCATTACTAGCAAATGGAGAGCTCTTAGCATGAAACACTCTCAATTAATACATATACTAATTTGAGGGTCAATGAGTCCACCCAAAAAATTGTCGAGGCCCATAATAAGTCGTCTCTTGTGTAGGTCATCAAAATACTATCTTACAACTAGTCTGACCTACTGATATGTCCGGAACTTAAAATCAAGTTTTAGAGTCATCACTTTAGCTTTTTTAATTATGCTATAAGGGATAACGGAAGAGGATTCATTTCATGTTGGACTCAAATTGTTTGATATAAGGTTGCTAGATTCATGCATGTGCCAAAATATAAATGATCACATGCTTCAATTGACTATAAAAAATTAAATTAAAAAAATGAAGATATTTATTCTTCTTACATCATTAATTGGTCATAGAATGCATTGCATATGTTGGGATGAATTATGGGACAAAATTTTTAAAAAATAAATAATGAAGGACTAACGAAAGAGATAAGGATCACTAAAAGTAGAATGACTTCTGATCTAGGGGAACTCTACAATTGCTTTATCTGTTATTATTTTCTTTTATTTCTCACACCAACCATGCATTAGCTTTGCAATTAATTTAAAAAAACAAAATCCATTGATTTGTATAGGCTCCAAGCCATTAATTAATTAGTCTGCTCATTACTTTATTATTTAATTTCCAAAATATGATTAAATTATCAAATTCATAATCTCAAAGAGTTTAATTTGCGTGTGTGCCATTAAGATCTGATTGTGAATATATATACATATATATATATATAACGTCATTCTCTAGTAGAAACATCATTATTGAGACTTATATAAGTACCTCTACTTTTGAGTTTCTAAATACTAAAATACTAGAGATTAAAGCTGACTAAATAATTCTAAATTGTAAATCATAAATCTTAAAATCCAAATCCGAAACTCAATTTCTAAAATATAAACCCTAAATTCTTTAACTCTTAACCCTAAATTAACTTTAATCATATTGGATGGGAGATATAATTCAAAATTAAATATGAAAATGAACATGGTTGAAGAATTTAAAGTGTCCTTTCTCACCTGTATTAATCAATCTTATCCAAACATGGATTGTGTGAAGACTCATTGTTTGACAAAAAAGGGAGAAAGAGAAACCGATGGTATCACTCCCGACTTAGAAAAAACGATGACGTTAGCTGTATGTGTGCGTATTAGATTGCCAAGATTGAAGAGAATTTTCATCAATCACAGCTCCTCCCACATCCTGTAGATTAAATATTCAAGTGTCCCCACAACTTTGATATTCAAAATCCAATCAAATAATAATAATAAAAAAATAGATCACAATACCTTCTCTGATGCAAGCAAATATAATTAACAGAACACTACTTGCTGATTTTACGTAAATTCTTTTATGCGTGTGAGGTCTGATGTCCCGATTTTAAAATATATCGAATATCGAAAAGAGAAGATTGTATATTGTCATTTTTGGTTAGCAAAAAACAAATGAGATTTTACATAAATTAGATATGATCAATTTGTAATGCATCATATATTTACGTAAATTCTTCTATGTGTGAGGTATGATGTCCCGATATTAAAATATTTTGAATATCGGAAAGATAAGATTTTATATTGTCATTTTTGGTTAGCAACAAACAAATAAGATTTTACATAAATCAAATATGATCAATTTGTTACAACAATGCATCATATATTTACGTAAATTCTTCTATGTGTGAGGTCTGATGTCTCGATTTTAAAATATTTTGAATATCGAAAAGACAAGGATGTATATTGTCATTTTTGGTTCGCAAAAAAAAAAAGATTTTACATAAATAAAATATGATGAATTTGTTACAACAATGCATCATAAATATATATATATATATATATATATGTATGTATGTATGCTGCGTCTTTTTAAATAAACTCTTACAGTTGTTGTAACGTATATCCATATGCTTTAGTTACACCCAATAGATTTATAAGATAATTATACACAATGACCCACATTAAGATAATCATCATCTTCTAATGCTGCAACACTTCCATGTTTTGTTTCAATAATTCCACAAACAATCAAGGTCGTCCACAAGCCCAGCTGAGGTAGATGATGGTGGTGCCTGTTGATGTCTCTTACCCTTCTCAAGATTTGGCATAACTGAAGATATTTCATTGTATAATTCACTAGTGAGACTTGTGTCTTGTGACACACTGACCATATCTCCCTCTGTTTTGAAACTATGCATCAACCCTTGGTTCTCAATTGGTGCACTCAAAATTGACTGATCTTGCATAAAAACTGAGCCTGCTGGGTACCCCAAATTTGTTGAAACCGGGACGGATTGAGATGGATAGAGTGAATTAGAGACCAGGTTGTTTATAGGGAAAATGTGGGAGTTATTGATATACTGAGTTGGGTATTCTTGGTTTCTTTGAAAACTACTAATTTCGTTGCTGTTGTTGTTGGAGAAGCAGGGCACGTAAGCCAAATTGGCTTCAGGATTCGTGTTTCCACCACTAGATGGTGAAGAAGAAGAATCCATTAATGGTGGTAGACCATAATTGGTAATCAAATCATTCCCAGAAGGAACTAAATTCATCAATCCTGAAATATGGGTTTTCTTCTCCCCAGCACTCTTTTGAAATACCCTACAAATCACCCACTCATTCTGCAAGAAAACAAATCAAAAACCCAGTTGGCAACCTAGCCAAAAACAGAGTAAAAACAGAGGAGATGATATTGTGTATATATGTAGATACCTTCGCAGTTTGGGGAAGATTGTGAACAGAGTATTTGCCTTCTAATCTGTATTCATGCATAATCCAATTGCTTCTCTCTCCTTTAGGAGCTCTTCCATTGTAGAAAACTAGGGTTTTCTTCATCCCAACAAGTGATTTTCCTTTGTAAATCTCCTTATCTTTTCCTGTGGCTTTCCAATAACCAGCTTCAGTGGCTCTATTTGTTCTAAAACCAGTTGGGTATTTCCTGTCCCTCAGACAGAAAAAGTACCACTTTTTCTCCCCCAGCTTCGCTTTCCCTTCAAACCAAACAGAACAACAAGAACACTGGATTAAACAAAATTGAAAAATCCCATCACCACAAGAGAAAAATTAACCTCTATTTAGCGCAAACTTACATGGTAATTCCCAAGGTTCAGACTTATTCAAGTCCACATCTCCTATAGCTCTAGCAGAGAAGTTGGTGTCAAGGACCTTCTTGTGCAAATACTGAGAGATTAGCTCCTCATCAGTTGGATGGAATCTAAACCCAGGTGGTAAATCCATCTGATCTTCTTCATCTCGCAAAATGTTCTCCATTAATTCCTTGAAAACCCAGAAAACTCTGTGTCTTCAAAATAAAAGGTCCCGATTTTCACACAACCAATCGAGCCTCTTGAGAGCCTCTAAATAGTCCTAGATATGTGTTCAAGGAACCTTAAAATGGTTTTCAATGGAAAGTTAGCAAAATAATATAAAGGTATTAGAAAGTTAGGAAGAAAAAGTTAAAGGAGAGAGAGGGGGAGAATGGAACTATATATAAGAAAAGAAAAAAAAAAAGTTTTATCTCTTTGAAAGCTCTCAAGAGATGTTAAAGAGGAACAAAAGCCCCCTAAAACACTTGTGTTTCCAGAGAAAACGTAGTATGTAAGCCAACTTTTGGTAGGTTGTAGTGGGACGAGGCAATTTGGAATTACTCGAAATCTATAATTCTCACTCGGAGTGTACAATTTTCATCCAGTGATCGAGAATATGTTTAACAAAGAAAATATAAAAATAGTGTGATGTGGTACACCCTAAAATAAAAATAAATGTGTGAGAATTGTACCTCTCGAGATTGTAAATCTATAGTTATATCTCCCTCTAATAACGCGCGTAATAAATGGAATAAACTCTAGCTTGTGAGAAATTTGACCAGAATCAATTCATCTTTCTATTTCATGCATGTCAAAGTTTTATATTAAGTTAATTTCGAATTAATTATCTTCTTAAATATATTAATAGGGTAATTATATTGGATAAGGCTAATTTTATTTATCATTATTTTATTCAATAAGGTATTATAATAAAATGAGAGGAATAGCGATGTTTTGGTTTTATTTGATAGGTTGTTACACCTGCATACCTGACCAGTCCAACCTGCATTGCAAGACTTTTTTATTTTTTATTTTTAATGTGGAAAGATATTTAGAAAAATTAGGGTATGCTTGATATGCTTGTTTTTTGTGCTTTTTTTTTTGAAAAATAGGCTTGATTGTTATTTTGAAAAACAAAACAATATAAACTATTTTTTTTTATAAAAATAGAAAAACTGAAAAAATGAAAAACACTGAAAACAAAAACATACCAAATGGACCTAATTTTTTTGGCAATAAAAAAATAGCAGCAACTGAATAGTCGAATAAAAATGACCAATATTACCCTAATCTTCTTTCATTTAACCATTGATAAAAAAATGACTGTAAAAAAGAAATTAGATTTTTAATCATAGAAATGTGAAAATTAAACAATATTTTCCTCTAAATACAAAGCTAAAATTTTTGGAAAAAAAAATCTAAGCAAAAATAATAGAAATAGATCCCGTAGTCACCTCACCATGGGAGGACCTCTCTTAAAAGAAAAATGTTATATAAACGAGACCAATACAGCTCCTATTGTCACAATCTATGTTAATATCATTTTCCATTATAAGTTTTACAATAAAATATAATGTTATAATAAAATCAAACATTATGGGTAAAATAGCACTGAGCTATTTAATTATCTGTTCTTAAAATTATTAATACTAATCCTTAAAAAAAAAATAAAAAATAGATTAGTGATGTTTCTCAAAACATCCTTTAAAATATAAAAACCCTTAGATAAGACAAGAAAAATAGATATGCCATGATTAGTTTACACACCTACTTCTCTTACTATCATTCGTCTTTTATGGATGCTTTTTAATTAATTAAAACTAAAACTAAGTTTTTTTTTTGATATATAGAATTTATTGCCTTGCTATACCCCAATAAGTACAATTAATAAACAAAAAAAGTAAATTTATCCGATTTAAATTAATTCCCCCATAAGTTATTTACAGAAATAATAAGTTCTCGTGTAATTATTGGAATATCTAATTAAAGTAAGGATTGCCATTTAAAAACAATGAAGATGAAAGCAACCTTTCCCTTTTAAGTAACCCATGAAAGTTATGTTTGACACGAGTCATTCTTTCCTTATGTGACCAATCTCAATGTGTCGGCAAGCCCATGGATTTGTCAACGTCCACGTGAACACTCAAAATAAAAAATAAAAAAATAAAAGGAAAATAAAATTGGCCGTACAAGCGATGAGGGGTTACTATTGTTTTAGCCGGAATTGATCAAGGTTTAGAAAATTGGATTGGAATTTCAATTCATGATTCAATAGTTTAATCGGGATTTAATTTTGAACCAGGTTTAATATAATAAAATAATTATATAATTATTTAATATAATACTTTATACTCACAATAATATAAAAATTTATCAATAATATCTATGAATTGAAAAAAAATTATAAAATAAAGGTTGTTAAAATTATCAATTTAAAGACACCGATCGGATCGAACTAAGGATCAGTCCACGGTTGAGTTGGTCAGTCCGATTTTCATAACCTTGGAATTGACTTGAATTCTTTCAAAAAATGTTAAATTTTGGAAAAAATCTTAAATTTTTTTCTTTTTTGATAACTGAGAACTATCGATCGAGCAGCCCTTCCGACAACTGAACTGAGTGAGTTTCAATTCACATTTTATGTTAATTGTATTGTCTTAATTAGTATTTTATTTATTTATTTATATATACCACATTTTGTTAATCATTAGTTGAAGAATTTGAGATAAGTTGCGTCAAGTTTTAGCCCAGCAAATTTGTATTAGAAAGCAACCAAGGTTAAATTAACCCTAAGAAGTTCTATTTCACTATAATATTATATATATATATATACTATTATATATGAGTATAATTGATGAACATATGTGCGGAACTGAAATTGTGTGCTAGAAATGTATGCGCTAATAGTTTTTTTCTTCTTCCAATCTTTTGATACGCGCATAAATTATAATATTACTTGCTTATTGTTGGTGCAGGTTTTATCTCTTTTATGTTAAATGTTCTTGCTTGGAATGTAAGAGGGATTGGGCAGCTCTCTAAAAAGGAAAGCTGTCCTTAGATGATCATTATTGAAATAAAGCTGGAGGAAATAACTGATAAGCTGGTCAGGAGCTGTTGGGGAACCACATGTCTAGAATGGTCTGCAATTAGTTTAACTAGCTACTGCATCTAGTGGAGTGTTGGTGATTTGGAATGCGGTAAATTCCAATGTTGCTGTAGGACTCCCTACTTTTAAAAAAAGAAGCTATTGAAGAAATTGCTAAAGGTGTGGAATTTGGAGGTATTTGGCAATATGGAGAAGAAGGTGAAGAGCTTAGAACTTGAAGTGGACAAATGGGAGTTGATTTTAGAAGAGATAACTCTTGCACATGATGAAGAAATCAATGGTTCGACACAATTTTTACGGCAACTAACGTTACCGTGTTGTAAAATTCATTTTATCCTCGATATTTTGATCGAACACGAGACATGAATATGTCACCCTCATATAGCTCAATCAGTGTTTCTTTATTCTCAAATAAGCTAACCGAAACAAATGACATTGATATCATTATATCAACTCACATTTGAGCATGACCATGCATTTATTAGCTCTATTCAATCAAGAGGCCTTAGATATCAATCTTGTGTTATGAGAAGCACAAATAATTGATTGTACACCCGATCACCACGTTTATAACCACCTTGTTAAGGACGACGCTTGATGGTGTCAAAATGAACAATTTCTCATGTCGGGAACAATGACGATCTCGTGTCAAAGGACTACAAAACACCATCATAACTATGAAATCATTTGTGACATTTATAACACAATCCATGTAATGATGTCATGACGAGTCAGTCTAGTACATAGATTCTCCAATTTATCTACCTACATGTTGACTTAATATCATATATTAATCAAACACATATTAACTTCTACGTATTATTGTTGTTCCTATTGATAATAATACTTAGCTACGGACATTTAAGAATATACATTATATTCTAGAGACGTTATTACAATATTTCATTTGCATAGATATAAATAACTAGAATAATTAAGATGCTTTTATTAATAAAATAATCATAATATGCTAAAGAATCATCATATGATTGACTTTAGTGCATACTCCCGAAAAGATAGATCATATATAATGTTAAATGTAGTGAGTCGAACTTCGCTTCTCCATTCCCAACACAACGCGCTGGAGGGCTAAGGTCAAACCTTTTGAGGTATAAGGTCATCTTTTTAAATGTTGTTGATTATTTTTATCAGTTTTTAAAATGACCATGCTTTTAGTGAATAGCCACATTTTAAATTTGTTTATAAAATCAAAATGTAAGACCAAACGAGGAGTCAAAATGTCACAAGCACACACATATATATAACATTACTTTATATTTATTGACCTTTTAAAATTGGAAATTGAACCCCCTACACCTAGTGCACAACATTTCTTCAATCTTGTGCCTTAAGGTCTTCCATTTAAGTTTATTGTAATTATATGTCTTGAGGTGGATAGCTCCTACAACATTATACAATATAAAGCAAAGACTAGGACTTGCTAACAACTTAAAATTTGTCAGTTTATGAACCTTTAGTTGTGTTTTGTAGAAAAGAAGAATCACAGAGGAGAAGAGATCAGAGGAGAAGATTGAGGGAGAGGAGGAGAAAGGTATTTCTTTGTTTTCAACGGCTATAAAGCCATTTAACCAACCGATACATAAATGATTTGACAGCCCAAGTACAGATTTGAAATAATGGGCTAGACTGAAAAGAAAAGAGAGCTTAATCCAAACAGACATAGAGCCCAAAGAGAAAAGGCCCGTATGTGAAGAGGAGAAGCCCTAAGAATAAAACTTACAGATCGAACCAGATATGCACGAGGGCTTCGATGGAGAAGACCGAGGAGAGCACCTCGAGATCTCCTCTCTAACGTCCCCCTCAAGTTGGATTTGTTTAGTCTGATTGAACAGGTTCAATTTATCGATGAGATTCTGCAGGTGATAAGCAGGAATTGGTTATCACTAAGTGTTTGCCTGCGCTTTGTGCAGTTGACAAAATCTCCAAGTCTCCAATCTCGTCATTGTATTACTACAATTTATATTGTGGTATAGGCTTAACTCTCCATCACTTATTTCTTTTACAAAGAAAGCAATTGATAAAAAAATATCATAATTATAGATGATATGCAATTTTCTTAATAAAAAAAAATACTTATCTGAAACCCTAATGTTCAATACACTCCACATTAATGCATTACCCATGACTATGTAAATACTAAATATTAAATAAACTGTCATTCTCTCGTTTATTTCAAGTCAAACAAAACACTCAAAAAACAACTCAATCGGATTTTTGTTGGAAACTAAAACAATCAATACATATAAAACACGAGAAATAGAAATAGTTTATTTCATGAATAATCAAATATAAGACTGAACAATATATCATATATAGAATTGAAAGTGAGAACAATCGAACTTACCAAAGACCGGATCGGAATGCAAATACGAGATTAAAGTGAGATATGGGACCGCAAATCTCCTTAAGGTGAAATACCCCAGCCACCGGTGTCAATGCTAAAGTAGGTAAACACATCCCAAGATACAACACTCCCTTCTACCGATAGGTGACACAAGTATACTGGTAGGCTAGTTCAAACCAAAAATAGAATGCACTCTCAAAGAAGAAGAAGAAATTCGACTGGGAAGAAGAAAGAGAGTTTTGACTCTAGAGTTGTGTTTCTTCCTAGGCTACTATTTATAGTAGAACCCAAACCCAAAACCGACCTTAAAAACTAGCCAAATAAATTCTGTAACGGACCAGTAATAAAACAAATTTAAAACTGTAACGAAAATTTGAATTAATATTGTAACAAACATTTTGAATTTTGAATAAATCTCATGTCCACATTCAAGGAACCTGCGTAGTGGGCTAGTGCAAAATATTAATTCCAGATGGGCTACGTAAGCCCAAGCCCGGTGACAGTGGGCGGGGCGGCGCGCGTGTGTTTTAGTGAGCCCAAGCCCATGATGTATAGCCTCTCTCACTCACAAAAGATTGGGTGCCCTTAGGCCCAAGTCTTACATCCAACACTTGGGTTTATAAACGCAAGTCACACAACACAATTCTTCAATTTGGGATTCTCACATTTCTATTATTTTACACTTAATATATCATGTTTAACACGATCACTTTGGAGTCAATTTTCATTCAACCAAAAAATGGTTTTGGAAATTTTTTAACTCCAATATCTAGTCTTCATATTGAAAATTAGAACCCACTAAATTACATTCAACTAATATTCAATTAGTTGTAAATAATTATTAGTCAAATAGTAGTTGACCACAATTTTTTCCAACAATTTTCACACCATGTTTATTCTTTTGACAAGTTCTACATGTGTCTGAACCCATTACTTTAGAGCAGCAATATCATAAGTTGTTACAACAACCACTTCATTATCATATGCACCTGCAATGGCAACTACATTTCTTCAATTGATTTGAGTGAGAACTTACCCAAATAAACTATGCCAACAGAGACAAAATTTGATAAATACCTCATAATGTAAGACAAAATTTGATAAATACCTCATAATAAGTCACCTCACTTTACGGGCTGCAACCTTTAAAGCATCCTTCATGTTAAAAGAGTAACCTAAAAATCAAAATTTGAGATTGGTTAAATATCATCACCACTATCAGAAAAACTTCCGCCTAGTCTTCCTCCAACATTCATCATCAAATTCACCTTATCTCTATATATATATAATGAGTTAAAGAAGAAAAGCATCAATAAAGTTATAACTTTAGAACATAGTACTGTGAGCAGGGAATCTCCCATGCAGTTCAGCTCAAATAGGTTATTTGCGAGCTTCTAACCATGGCCGTCCATTTTTTAAAACCAAGATCTGACGGATGGAAACATTTCAAATTACATTTACTCACCAACTCCTCTATCCCACATCCCCTACCTCCTTTGCCCAATGAAGCTGTCCCATGAAGCCAAGAAACCATTGACGAAGCTATCCCTTGAAACTAAAGGGACATGTTAAAGGTTCCCCCAGGTAATCAGACCTGTCAATGACATCTGATAGCTAGCACTATCGAGCTTAGAGCGTCGGATGGGTCTCCAGAGGGTTCTATTTTGGTTAAGAATCTCTACTTGTCTTGTGATCCTTACATGCGATTTTGTCTAGGGGAGTCCCAAATTCTTCAACTAAGCCCCTTAGTTGGTGACATAGGTTGCGACGGGCACTATGTTAAAGGCTAGGTGGAGGGTTCGAAGCCTAGCAACAACCTCCCCTTGTGAGAGGGAGATGAGTTGGGGGTGGGGCCCATGGAGCCTGAATGTGAAGTGCCAACGGATTGGGCCAGGTTATCTGCAGGCTGGTTCCTCAGGGTTGGGCTGTCACAGTGCTGATTTGTAGCTTTTTTCTTGATAAACAAAAAATCTTGCAACTCATAAGTGGATTTGGCGTTGCCAAAGTGTCAGTTTCTAAGAACCCCAAATTTAAGGTCGGTGACCTTATTTGGGGCATAATTCAATGGGAGGAGTACAGTCTTATCATAAAATCTGAAGGTTTCTTCAAAATCCTGCACACTGATGTTCCCTTGTCTTACTACACTAGGATTCTTGGTAAGTTATCAACTTTCTTTTGTTGATGAATTTGACTGATTTTCCTAGACTATTTTTTTTATATTCATGTCTATTAAAGAAGTTTTGGCTTTGATGGATGGACGGTGACTTCACTGGACAAAGTGGGGGGCTTCGATGGACACACGAGAAACGGGACAGAGGAAAAACTTGATTATCCCAAATATGAATGAATTATGAAGCGAAAGCTCGATCATCCCGAATGTGAATAAAGCGTCAGATCTTTGTGTTAAAAAATGGACGGCCATGATTAGAAGTCAGCAAATAACCTTATTTGAGCTGAACCGCATATGAGATTGCCTGGCACTGTGAGTATGATGCACGTTAGTTCTGAATTCCAATAGACATTCCTTCACCAGCTGCATCTTTCCTCTCCAAAACCTAGCAGCAACCAGTAAAAGACATCCATGACATCAATGACCAAATACTTATGTAAAGCAAGAAATTGATGTTCATCTGTAGAGTAAATGATTTCACCAAACATGCATGGTGTGTCTATTACTAGACCAATCCCTAGATGCCTAGAACTCGCATGAACATAGTAGAATAATGGTGGCACAAAGCTCGAATTTGAATCATCATAAAATTCAATTACTAAAGCAAAATTAAAATTAAAACATATATATTTGTCTGTAAAAAAAAAAAATTCAAATGCCAAGTAAAGGTGGCAATTTTACTAGTTTTATGTAGCTAATTCCCTATTGACAAAAATAATAACAATTAAGACACTTATTAATGTTACTAATAACGATCATATATAGGTGGATTAAAAAAATGTTTCAACCTCCTCCCAACTAATCGAGTTGTCACTCTTCATGGGTAAACCTTCCCTTTCACAAGTAATGGCCTCATTCTTGGTTAATCCTCTTATCTTATAAATCGTTAAATACATAAACCCGGAAAAATTCAAAAATCACCACATTTAAAAATAAATTTATTTTATGCATTGTTAGAGAACATGTATGTCTGCCAATATTTATTCTAATGTAGTATTAACTTACCAAGCAAGAAAATTTGCTTGGGGTTTAAATGGCTAGATTCACTTTAGTTCAGCAAGGAGAACTAAATCCAAAATGATGGGTCACTATGCCAAAAAAAGGCTTATCTTGACGGGTAAAAACTATCATCTAAGGGGGTGAATGACAATTTTTCAATCTATCATGGTAGATGGTGTCACATCTTGTGATAGACAAAATATTAGTCATGACATGTGACAAATTTAAACCGTCATTAGTTAGCCATAAATGTTTATGATACAAAAATTTTATCATTGTTCAGTCATGAATGTTTATGGAAGAAAAAGGTATCTCATTGTTCCGTCATTAATACTTATGATAGAAAAAGTTCTGTCATTGTTACGTCATAAATCATTTTGATAGAAATAATTATGTCACGACATCGTCATAAACATTTATGATAGAGAAAATATATCACAATTTTGTCATATATTTTGGGATAGAAAAATTTGTCACACACAATCTGTTAAGGTAGGCTTTTTTTGACAAGGTGGGTGTAGCCAGGAGTGAGTCCTCACATTCGTTGTGCATCACAATTGTGTTTGTGACACCATGAATATCTTAGACGTGTACTCATCCATAGCCCTCTTGATGTCTCCAGCATATGACATACTACAAAGTACACCATCAACTAATGTCAGACCAAACAATGAAATTAATAATTATTTGACACAATCTGCACATAAGAAAGGGTTGATAACTATTACCTTAATTACCACAACATGGTCAAGATGCTCACCTGGCTCGAAGAGGAAACCATTGCTTGCAACCATGTCATCAACAAAATTACTTTTGGAGATATCTTTTGATATGAAGGTTTGGGGTGTTGAGACTTGAGAGATTCACTCCATCATTGTCTCCCAAGTGCTCGTAGCTCACTATTGATGTTGGCTAGGGAATTCAATAGGTAAAAACCAAAGTGGACGGGGTAGTTGTGTTGTGGACTGCCAACACAGAAAGATACAATAATATAATTGTTGGCTTAAATGATACTACAGAAAATCTATTTGCTGCTTTGGACAAAAATGAAGCTGAGATACCAAACCAACAATAAACATATAGATTAATTGTTTGTGTTGCTGTTTGTTTGTAGAGCAACACAAACAAACTCTTAAGAACATGTTTGGTTGTAATACGCTTAGCATGAAGTAATTTTTTTTTGTTAAGGTTACGATGTAGTCTATTCATGGTAATCTAAAATTTTTAGTTTATGCTATTGAATTTTTTATGGATCCTTATTGAGTATACAATATTGTTCTTAATGCTTTTGAGTGCTTGATCGTCATTTAACTGATTTATTATGCAGGTTGAGATCGAGAGATGATGCATATATCTTGATTTAGTGTTTATATGCCATGAACTGAATGAAAGACAAAGATGTGCTAACATGATTCACGTCACTATAATAGGAAATACCATTGGATTTAATGCTTTTGCATACCTTTAAATTCATGTAGGGGTTACTGTGTTGGATAAATTTGATAATTTACTTCAGAAAAGGAAATTGGATAGCCTAGGTATTTCAACATCAACTCGGATGATAGTATTCAACGACATGAGTGAATTGGATTGGTTAGGTGAAATCAAATGCCTTAGTATTTCTATCACTTCGTTGATTCAATTTGATTATTTGCAAATTTATTTATTTGATTTATATTTAGTAACTTCAACCAACCATTCTTCAATTGTTCAAATAATTTACAGCTAGAATATAATAATTTTCGTATTTGATACATAGACCGTATCCGTCGGATTGACACTTTCTCTTCACTATATTACTTGAGCGATTCCTACGAATCACAACCTTGAAGATTTTGGGCTGGGATAAGATCTAAAGTGCATATGAGCCTACAAGCCCAAATGTTATACCTCATGTCCACAATTAAACATGCCATTTATAATCCTAGACATAATATTTCTTGGTCTTTTCTCATTTATAAGAAACCAACTTAATCATAAATATTTCTAACAAACAACGCTACCACATCTTGTTTCATTCATTTATTCAACAAGTGATAACCATAGACTTGGTAGTATAACGCATACATATAATTAATTAATTGCAAGCGCCAATCCTTGTAAATGACCTTCAACAACCATCACCACACACCATCTTGTTAGATTCAACTAATGAACAAGGGATCCCATTATGATCATAGACTTGCATGTCAACCCTTTCACGTGTGTTTTACCTCATTTTTGATAAGAAATTAAACACACTTTGCCAGGGCCACCGTCATACAATTTTGAAGGCTACTTGCATGAATGATGTGAGGGTGTAAAGTTATACGTGTATATAAATACTGGATTGCGTTTTTGATGTTGTGAAGCAAAGAAATAAAGAAAAAATGGAGGTGGAGATACTATCAAGAGAGTGCATCAAACCCTCTTCTCCAACACCTCATCACCTTAGAACCTACAAGATCTCTCTGATTGATCAATTCGGCCCTCCCATGTTTGTTTCCACAATCGACTTTTATCTCCCAAACCCAAACCAAAACCAAAACCAAGTCGATGGCTTTGTCTCCAAGAGATCACAAGTGTTGAAACAATCTCTATCAAAGACACTAACTCTTTTCTATCCCGTCGCCGGAAAGATCATCGACACTCTTTCCGTTGATTGTAATGACGAGGGAGTTTCTTATACAGTGGCGCGAGTTGATTGCAATTTGCGCGATTATCTCAGGAAACCTGACTTGTCAAAACTCCCTAAATTTGTGCCTGGAGAGATCATTGCTACTGAAATGACTTCAGGTGCTCATGTTGTTATGGTACAAGAAACTGTCTTTGCTTGTGGTGGTTTTTCCATAGGCCTTGTTATTCCACACAACTTTTTTGATGCAAATACTGCAACATTATTTCGGAAGAATTGGACTAAGATTGCTCGACAAGAAGCACCTCAAGCTCCTGATTTCAGCTCCTCTTATATCTTTCCTCAAAGCGATTCCTTCCAACAAAATCCAATGATGTCGACTTTTGGAAGCCTAGTCTTTGGCCGCGAGGGAAAATTTGTCATGAGGAGGTTCGTTTTCGAAGGATTAGCCGTAGGCAATCTAAAGGCCAAAGCAACACGATCAGGTGTGCACAACCCCTCGCGTGTGGAGGCCGTGGTTGCACTCCTCTTTAAATGCATCATGTCTGCATTGAACGCAAAATCACCTCCCCGGAAGTCAGCTTTGATAGCAACTACAGTGAACTTGCGACGAAGGGTTGTGCCACCATTTCCAGAAACAACTGTGGGAAATTTAGTTTTGACAATACCGATGCGAGTGAACAGTGAAGAAACAATAGATCCTCGTACTTTTTTGAGCCTAATGAGGGAAAGCATATCCCCAATCAATGGTGAGTTTTTGAAGAGCCTTCAAGGTGATCAAGGATGGCGGCGGCTTAGAGAATACGTGGAAGAGCTTCTTGAATCGTTTTCCAAAGCTTCGTCGGACGGAGCAGAAACAATCGTGTTTAATAGCTGGTGTAACTCTGGGATTTACAATGCTGATTTTGGTTGGGGGGAGCCTATATGGTTTCCATCTCTTGCTTCTGCCCTACCGCTTCGCGGATCGGTGATTCAGCTCACGGATACAAGAATGAGTAATGGAATAGAAGCATGGGTGTCATTGGATGAAGAAACCATGTCTATTGTAGAGCGCAACGAGGAACTCCTCTCAGTAGCCTCAGTGGATCCAAGTCCTCTTGAAATTGAGTCACTCAAGTCAAAGCTTTAGTCCATTTAATTATGTAACTGTTAAAAGTTCTTGTTTGTCTTTCTTTGTTTCAATTCCAGGTCTTTTTTGAAGACTATGACAGCTTCAGTGATCTCCTCCCCATAGTTAAAGGCTTCTTCAGGATGGACAGGTGCGGAATTCTGGCTCTTAGAATAAGGAAATAGGAGGTTTTGTTGCTCTTGTGAGCTCTTTGTTTATGCCTTTAGCTTTTTTGCTTATTGTTTATTTGGTTTCAGTCGTCTCATGCTGCCTTGTTTTCTTTTTCATTGTCGAGGTCAGATGCTTGTTCGCCTTGTGTTCTGTTAGCCATCGAAGAGAGGCTCTTTCTTTTATTTGATCAATAAAATCCAAACTAAGCCTTTTTTCTAAAAATTAAAAAAAAAAACCAAGTCCTCTACGCATCGATGCATTTCATAATAAAAGTAATACACACATATGTATTGTATGTATCCTTCATGTGTATGTGTTTTCTCCATTTACAATCAAAAAATGTGCATATATGATATATGCGGCGAGAAAAAACATTGTCGGTAAAGAAATATATATTAGAGGCGGCAATATTGGTCGCCGTATATTAACTAGACAATTAGCAGCGACCTCATATATTTGTAAAATATCTAACATTTAATAGCAACAATTAGGATCGCCGTAAATAAATTACACTATTTGTGACCACATGAAATTTGCCGCAATTAACTTGAGATTAATAGTAAGAAATATTATTCAAAATTAATATAAAAGTTAAGTTTTGTGGCGACATGGGTCGCTGCAGAATGATATAAATCTCACGGATTGAAACAATATTTGGTCTCCCTCCAAAAAATTTTAGGTTCGCCCAAAAAAAATGCTTCTCTCATCCTTCAATTCTTTTTTTTGGAAAAGAGGAGAATTTATTGAAAAAAGGAAGAAGAAAAGTCCTTCTCCGAGAGCTCACAATGGGGGACCAAACATAACCCATCAACAAGAGGCAAAAGCCAACAAAAAAGAAAGAAACAAAAACAACAAGCCAAAGAAAAATCATACAAAAACAACACTAAACACAAAACTAAGATTTTCTTGTAGCAGGAATGCCCATTTGATCCATTATGATGAAGCCCTTTCCTTTAGCAAGAAGATCTTTGAACTTGGAATAAGAAACAGACAAAGTGCTTTGGGAGGCTTGAATAGCCAAAAGATCAGCACAACAATTAATTTCTCTGAAAATGTGATTATATTGAATAGTAATGTTATAGCAGCAATTTTCTATACTACGTTTGAGATATAAAAGCCTCTAAGGGCATCGAGAGCAATTCGACAAAATGTTAATAACAATCAAAGAGTCTAATTCAACCAAGATGTGACTAAAACCCATAGAAGAAGCCAAGGTAATGCTCTCAAATATGGCATTCATTTCAGCCCATGTAATAGATTTATTACCATAGTAGTTTGAGAAACCTACAAGAAAAACATCTCTATGATCTCTAATAATCCCATCACCTCTAGAATGCCCAAGATTAGTCAAAACACTACCATCACAATTTAGCTTAATAACATTTGGAGGGGGAGGATACAAAATGAGAGTCTTACCTTTGGCAGCAAAAATCCAAAATAAAATGGTGCAAGGATGGTGATGCCAACACAAAAAAATTTCATGCCTCTGTCAAGGCTCAAAGACAAAGGCTATTTCTAGACAAACTTAGAGATGACAATGGTCAATGGCATCAAGGCAGTGCCCTTGGAAATGAAATTGCTTCCTTTTTTCAAACTCAGCTAAATCAACCTGATACCCTGTCAAATAGTGGCAATCTTGAAGATTTATTTACTCATATTCCTAGAATCATTGATACTGTTGATAATGAGTATTTAGACGCTCTTCCAACTCTCAGTGAAATCAAGAAGGTAGTTTTTTCCATCAGCTCTAGCAGTAGTCCTGGGCCTGATGGTTCTATCATCACAACACCACATGCTAACTTCAGAGACCTAAAATATGCATAACTTGAGATCCACCGCATCCTAACCTTCTCATCCAAAAAAAGCTTCATCCTCCTAACTCGGGATCCACCGCATCAGTACCAGTCCCCCTCATTGTAAGCGTTGTTGGTTCGCTCACAACTACTGTGAATGATCTATGCAGAGACGGTCCTTCAGATTGTAATTTTGGCAAATACTCAGGTTTGTGAACTAATTATTGATCCGAGTTAGGTCGATTCGAAATTTTCTTTCAATTGATTAGGGCAAATGATTGTTTACAGGCAAAACAAGGGTTAAGAATTACCATACCTGATTCTGGTTGCTTTTAATTCCGGCACGCTAGCTTTTTTATACATGCTTTGTGTTTGGAGATATATCGTTGCTCTTTACCCTATTTCATCACTTTTTGGAGTTGTCCATATGTATGGTCCTCATTATTAAGTTCTTTAATGGCATTGTTTTACTTGGGTCAGCAATTTCTCTTGCTTTTTTAATTTTATTGCTTTTGGTGTTAGTTTTATTGCTTCTGAGTTGTGTTAGCTTACTTTTATGATTGATTAGACTCAGATGAGTTTGAGCAGATCAAGTGGTTGACAAAAAGCCTTTAACCCTACATGGCTACATCACTTAGTTCACATTATATGTAAACAATCATTAGCATCAGGTTTTTGAGTTTCGAAACTTTTGACCATCCATTTTCTTTTTGTTGCAGTCATGACTATATTCACATTTTTTATTCTTGTATGGGATATCATATGCATATACCTTAAATTATATCTTAATTGTAAAATTGTCAATCAAACGCAACCTGTTGTATCGATGACATTTTATCGTTGTAAATGAGTAACGTATTATATATGGCGATGAGGTATTATTGCCGTATTATTTCTTGTGACGGAACCATAGACAACGAAATATATAAATTTTTTACGGCAACAACTGTCCCCGTGAAAGGCCTTATATGACGTAGTGAGGCTATGTGATTTTCTCAAATCTACCTTTTGGGTCAGTTGAGATCATTTGTAGTGAAATAACTCCAGGTGCGCATGTTGCTAAGGTACAAGAAACTCTATTTGCTTGTGGTAGTCTTGTTATTGGTGTCGTTATTCGGAGTTAATTACATTTTTTCATCTTTGAAAGATTTTTCATTTTTCATTTTGATCACTTAGTGTTCAAACGTTACAGATCAATCGTTTAAAGTTTAAAGTTTAATTTGTTCTAATATGATAACTTTGTTGTTCCAAATTGGTAACCCTGTTGTTTTAATATGGTAACCCAAAGTGATCTGTCTGAAACAAACTAAAATTTTATGTTATTAATATGTAACGTTTGAACATTCAGTGAGTAAAATGAAAAATGACAAATCTCTTCAGTGACGAAAAATGTATTTAACATTTGTTTTCAAAAAATAATAATAAAAAAAACCTTCTTATTCCATCCAACGTATTTGAAACTACTTCTGAAGATGTATTCTTAGGCTGGAATAATACACATTCCAGCTGATCGGCCTATATAATTCTAATCGTTTTGTTCCAAAACAAAGATATTCACGGCGCGGTTCATTCATATATATGTGTGTGCGCGCATGTGACCAAGAAGTCTTGACTCTCCTTCAGATAGGTCCAGAAAGAAGGAGATAGGTCCTAAAAGGAGGAGGGCTGGAATGCCAACATTGTTAAGAAATTCGCGTTTGAAAGATTTTAACCTGGCGTGCTCGTAATGTCTTCCACGAGACCCCGGCGTTGTCATGTCTTCAACCTCCATATCTGAACCAAAACCTGCTCATTTAAAAGCTCTGAACACCTGAAATCTGATTTCAGTCACCGACTCTCTTGATTCCAACTAAGTCCTATGTACACCTCAGATTTCCATTCTCTTGATAGCATTTGCTCATGGCCCCTTTCATGACCCTCATTCGGCATGTAACCCATCTTTGTCGTATCAGCGTGTAACATCATAAGATTATGCATGTCATTAGCTTTCTAGATGCCATTGTAACATTGCAGAGGAAGTGAAAAGATCTGGCGACAAACCATCGCATCTCATATCAAAAATTCGGCCATCCTTTTAAACCTTTAATCTGCTGCGCATGTTTTGAGCTTGGTAATCTTTCACTCAACAAAGCCCAACAACTCGGCTCAATAATTGTGTTGAGTGAATATTTTAACGATAATAGCTGTATCATACAATTAAATTACAATTTATCTAATTAAACCACCGATATGATGACCGAGCCGTCAAAACGTGAAAAATCGTGTTAAACCGTTAATAACTAAAAATCATGTTGAAATCGTTTTATTGAATAGTGTAAATCAGCCATTAATCTTTCATCGTGTCATTTCGATTGAATCCAAAAGATCTCAAATATTCAACCTTCATGGTAATTTGATATACAGCACGACTTTAAAAACTGTAAGACAATTCAATAAAAACACTTCTTTATTAAACCATGAGAGAGGAGAATAGGGAACATAAGATATTTCCAACACGACACGCAAGACCATAGGAAAACACTGTGGAAAAAGAACATATTTAAGTAGACGAAAACATAGACCAAACTGAAAGTTCAAATGCACACCCCTCTGATCTGACTAGGCGAATCGATTGATGTTTCTGTGAGTTGTAACTTGTGCGATATGTGAACTTACACGTGCACAAACCCTTGCATCCTTGTACACTTGTCCTGGTCTACAGTAGTAACCCATTTTGGAAGCACAATGACTGTCCTTTGAGCATATACACAACCCTTCAAGAGCACACCCCTCTTTCACTATACTCAACCCTTTCTTCAATCCAAGTACTTGGTCTGTCCACTCACTGGAAAACAACCCTAACGGGTCATAAACTCCTTTTAACTCTCAGAAACTCTCCAGCTTTTCTATATTTCTTTATTACCTCAAAAAATGCTACATTCCTATTCTTTCCCCAATGAGGTAATGCACCATATTTGAAATATGCCATTTGTTCAATCTCTTCATTTACGTCTTCGTCAAGCCTAGGAGTCCCGGGTTCTTTGCTTCTGTAATATGTGACATCGAAAACCAATGAATCTTCTTGTTCGCCTAAGTAAGCAGTCGAGGTCGTGATGTATCGCACTATGATTCCACCGTGGATCTACATTACATAATGCTTTAGGGTTTAATGAATGTTGATATGTGACAGAACTGTACTGGGCGGTGTGCCTAGGCGAGTTACTGTAACGCCTAGAACAGATTCGGATTTTTGGTGTTGTGATTGATCAGTGAAGAATCTGGACTGGGCGTGCTTACTGTAGCGCCTAGAGCAGAATCAGTTTTTGGTTGATCTGTGACAATTCTGTACTGGGCGGGTTACTGTAGCGCGGCTAGGCGGTTACTGTGGCGCCTAGTACAGATTGTGATTTTGAGAGAGATTTTGAGCGTTAGCGCCTAGGCACCCACGCGTTTTCTGGGTTAAAAACAGAACCCAGTGTTTGGCTTTGTAATAGTGTAAAAGTGTGTGTTCTTGTATTCTCTCAACCCAAATAAGAAAAACGATCACCTTCTCCCCGTGGACGTAGGCTAACGCCGAACCACGTAATTCTTGTGTTCTTTATGCTTTGATTACTCTTTATCTCTACTTGTGATTCTACACAATCCATTGGTTTGTTCTTGATTTCCAAAACAAGGGTTTCGGCGATTTGTTCAATCCGCTGCGTATTTGAGGTTCAAATTGTAACAATGAAGCCAACTCTTGCACATCTTGAATGAAGTTCTTCACCACCGACAAGCTGATGCTGAATGTTGTTTGGTAGATGAACGCACCCTTCACTCTTGGATCCCATGCACAGGCCGTGATCGTTGGATATTGATGACTATCGAGGCAGCTTCCTGCTGCTTGCATGTGGTTTTGATTTCCAATCACTGGATACCCCGTAAATGTAACACCTATATATATATATATGCGTGCACAAATCAATAAAAAACTTAATTTTAATTAAAAATAATAATAGCAACACAAACTACTGCAGATTACCATTGTTTGTGAGTCCAAACGCAACGTTGTGAAGGTACTGATGGTAGTCTTTGCATCGACGCACTTTCCATCAGCATCATTCGTTCGTTCCTGATTTTCATCTGTTGGAATATTTACCAAGAAATTAAGCATCATTATTATGATTAAATCATAAGCTCCATCTATTATGATTCCTTACAAATATATATTTTTTCTATGCTGGCATGGCTGGTTACCTGCTTTTCTGTTCCGGAAGAGGGTACGTACATCTGTGGCCCGTAATGGAAAGTAATCATTTACACCACTGACAGACACGTTACCAGAGAAACGATCATCAACTCGATATATCGCTTTGCGTTGACTAGGAAACCATGTAATGTCAGCAAACTCGTGCTGATAACCAAAACTAACCACTTGATCTGCCAACCCAGCATCATCCTTCGTCACTAAAGTAATCGACCGCTTGAACATAGGTTGCAGCTTTAGAGTTATCTGCAATAAAACAATATATAATTTTTTACTAGCTAGTAATTATAATTTTAATTTGGTTTATGATTTTGTGGGGATAAAATTTTGGAGGTTTTTTTATTTGGACCAACACTAGTTTAGTTTGAACCCACTAATACTAGCTTACTTTTTGTCAAATCGAACAAAAAAGTTCCAGACAATTGTCAGCTTTACCTGGGTTTTACCAAATTTTTGATTTTTTGTTAATTTTTTTTAATTAAATTCTGTGATTTTTCGTAGGTCTCACCATGATATTTAAACATTTTTTTGACTCTTTATTTGTAATTAAATGCTGTGATTTGGAGGAAGCTTTTACGGACACCGTATCGGTGTTATGGACAGAAATTTACCTAACAAACTCCACGGCACCAAATCCAAAACTGCATACTTCCGTACCTGCGAAATAACACCAAGGACTCCAAGCGAGGTCTTGACTGCACTCAGATCACTATTACTTCCATCAAGAGTTCGAACCTTCACGTAGCCGTCCTCGGGTCCCCCAGGACTAACAATTCTTAATTGCACGACGTAGTCACGTACCGCACTACCCTTATCCTACAATGTGCTACCGTGCGCACCTGTAGCTAGAATCCCACCCATAGTCAATCCCCACCAATACGGTGTGTATGGCAGCGCCAACCCCACCTTGGCAGCTTCGTCAATCAGCTCCCTCAGCAAGACACCACTCTCAACAGTTATCGTGGCGGATGAAACGTCCACGTTTAGTACACGATTAAGGTATTTGGTGCTTATGAGCAACCCATCTGTACCGTCCGGACAAACAAGTTTGGGAATGCTGTGAGAGTATCGAGTTGCCACTTTCATTTTTCGTTTAGAGATTGAAGCGTTTGCTACAATCGAAATGAGTTCTTGCTCCGTGGTCGGGTACGCCACGTTGGCTGCATGACAAGTGCTGCTGTCGGGGAAGCTCCCCTAAGAGTTTGTGATGGTGCAGGCTGTGTTTTTGGTTGAGCATTTGATGGGTATATGATCTATCCATTTTGTACTCATTTTAGTGCTTTAATTTTTATATGTCATTGTCTATAAATGGATAAGATGAGTACATTTTCTATGAGAATCTTTGATGTTTTGAATTTCAGGAGATATGCCTCAAAGTATTGCAAAATCAGTAAAACTGAGATTCTGATGCACAAGAAGCGCTCGAGCGCTAGAGCACGCTCTAGCGTGCTAAAATTGCCCTTAGATGTTTGATCACCATTTGAGTATGCTTATAAATTAACCTAGCTAAGACTAAGGAACGATCCAAATTCACATGTCTTAGTGGAATTGAGATTGAGGAAATTAATTGTCGAATCTGAGATCACGGATTAGATGATTAATTGATTGTTATAGTTCTTTAAAACTTAATGGGTCATTAGTCTTGTGTTAACAACTGCGATCGAACATGATTAACATTTGTTAGTGATACGTGTTGGCACCGCGATCGAACGAACCAACATATTTAAGAAAAGAATCAACCTTTGAATTGGAATTGAATCTGTATATTTGATAATTGTTACTCATAATCCGATTGTGTGGTGAAATCATTATCCCAATATTTCCTCTCAATTACTTGAAAATCAAGATTGTTAAGTTTTATTTTAATTGTCAAGTTAAATAATCTTAGTGAATTATTATTTGTCCTGGTGGGATTCGACCTTGTACTTACATTCGTTATACTACTATATTCGATTTGTGCACTTACGAGATTTAACACATCAGTATACTAATTATATATATATATATCCAAATAATCAAAAACAAAGACTATGCATCAAATACACCGCATCATTGGGCTTGATTCAAAATAAATCCACATTGTATTGCAGCGCGGCCCGTCCCGTTAAATCTCACGCATTCTCCTTTTTCGTAGGAGTTCACGTTATGCTGCAGAGTTGTCACGTCACATCAGCCATGACGACTTTTTATCCCTACCACCACATCATGAGGACCATTTATTTAATTAATATGGTTGCAGCGCCTATTGAATAATTTGTCCTCCCAAAAACTTAATTTGCTCCCGATATTGTTCCTGCAAGGGCAAATTCAAGATATGGAACTTGGGAATGGGAACGGATCAAATATCCTTCAATTTAAAAAATCTCGAAATTATTACCGTTTAACGTATTCTATATAAAAATGTTATAAAATCGTTTAAAAAATTATTTAGATTTTAAATATTAGAATCGTTCTATATTCATTTATCAATGGATATTCATTTATCGTTTAACTTTTTCAATTTCTTTAATAACTGATTGGATAATCATTTCCAAACGCGCAAACTTTAACCGAAAATCTGAATCGTGCTTTAAAATATATATTAAAAATAGAATCAATATTTTTTTGATAAGTCTAAGATACTTATTAATAATAAAAGATATTAAATAATATAAATAAACAAAAATAGAAAAGAGTTCAATGTTCAGACGAACTACATGATAATATTATATTACTCCTTAGACATCAACAATCTAACAAAAGTATTTATAAAATAAAACATGAAAATCCATCAATATTTCAGTCCTCTATCCAAAATCCAAACTCCTAAAATTTCAAGAGATATAAGATAGAAACGCCACTTAAGCAAAAAATTTCCTAAAATTTCAAGAGATATAAGAGAGAAACGACACTGAAGCCAAAAATTAGAATCCCTAAACCATATTAGTCTTCTTCATCCACATCATGCTCAATGGTCAAAATGCATTGACCTAATGTTCGAATATCTTCTCTAACATATAAACTATATTTTAAGAATTTACTTGAAATTAAGAGTCGAGTCGGTTATTGTTATGGGTACGGTTTCAGTGCGGTATTGGTTCGGGTACCCTAACCATTTATTAATCGGTTTGGGCACCCTATACCCGACATCAAATACCAAAATCGACCCGAAAATCGTGATGGGTTTGAAAATAAGAGTCAAAATCGTTTCCAAACCCTACATGATCGATTTTCGGATTTTAAACAGATCGGAGAGCCTGTAAATAGTGCACGGATCGGATTTTTTTGTCATCCCTACTTTTTACTAAAAATCGTAAGTCTCGTTCTTCTATCACTACATTATCATTTCTTTAAGTGAACGGAATTGTATACAATATTTGAGAATGTTATGGACGAAAAGAACAAGGTCATGGTTTAAATTTCCGAAAAATAATATATTGTCCCGATAATTTTGGTGCATAACGTTTTTAAAAAAAATCTAGAAATTCATAAATGTGTGTTATTGATCATGACAATTCCAATGGTATTTTTTTTTTCAAAATAAAATTCAAATTTATTTTAATTTAAAAAATATATATTTTGAATTTATATTTGATGATAAAAAATTATGATGCATTTTGTACTAATAAAAAATATTTCGTTGAAATCTTCAAGCCTTATACCTCACATTAATGATTTTGCAGATTTCATTTAAAAAAATGGTCCATCCTTAAATGCAACAGCTGCAGTTTCCAATAATACTTCAAATCATAAGAAGGCAGCAGAAAAACGTGAAAAAGAATCATCCATGATCCATCAGCTGCTTGGACCAATTGCAGCTCAACGGTCAAAATCCATCAGATTCTTGGACCATTGCATTTATTCTTGCAGCTCAGCTGTAAAAGGCCAATAGGCGATCCTTCTTTTGAAATTATATAAGAGCATGGTGTAAATTAATGGAACAACAAAATTAATGTATTTTGTTGATGTGGCTGTATTGAAAAATGTGTTTTGTTGATGTGGTTGTATTGAAATATGTATTTTGATGATGTGGATAATCATGTGGCTTGACTTTTTATAATAAATGTGAGACCCAGCCTTGATTTTGGTATAAATTTGATGGGATAGTATGAAAGATAGAAAAGTAGTTGGGTTAGATAATGAGTTTATAATGGAAGATGTGTTTTGCTGATGTGGTAGTATTGAAATATGAGCTATGCTGATTTAATTGTATTGAGAATTATGTTTTTCTGAGATAGATGTGAAATCCAAAAACAAAATTATTGAGCCATTAAAAGTGCAACCATTGTGGTTGCCCTAACATGGGGACTCGGGAGAGGTCCAAGGTGTTTTGACAACTTAGTTAAAAACAAATAGAAAAAAAATAAACTAATTAAACCCATCTAACAAGTAATTAATAGAACAAAAAACACCGGGTCTGTTATACATTTTTAAAAAAGAATCATTCAATAAATGTTTTTTTCAATTAATATTGTTTTTTTAAAGTTCGAATGTCTTTTAATCTATAGTACGAGTTCAACAGTATATTTAAACTCGAAATATTTTATGTCTTTTTTCATAATTCATCTAATTTTTATTTTTAATATATATATTAATGCATTCGTAATCCCGATCAAAACACAATTTAGCCAAAACAAAGCAAGCAAAACAATAAATATTAACCAAAGTTTAGAACAACAATCCCTGTAAACCCACAAGAGGAAGAAAGAATGACCCAAACTGCCAGTTGCAAAGCCATAAATCTCATCTTCAGAAAGATCGAAACGCAACAGCAGAGAATGAGAAAAATTTCCAGCAACAGGACGGACAAATTCTCAAAAACAACCGCAATGAAGAAAACAATCTCCAAATCTGAACAGCAGTAGGGACACCAATCCACTACAACCTTCATAGACGAGAGCCACAGAAGAAGGCAGCAGAAAAACGTTGGAAAAAGAATCATCCATCAACACCTTGGACCATTGCATTCCATTTTTCAATGCGTAACTATTACTATTTTAAGTCTTCAACTGTTTCAGCTACCAAACTCAACTGCATTCTGCACAAAACAGTCCTACACTTACCCACGACCTGCCTAACAAGCTAATTCCTCTGTACTATTATTTCTCCTTAGCCATGGGAAAACTATTTGTTCAATTCAAATTAAATCAAACTTTGATATAAGTTATCTTCTCAAAATTTGTGTTCAAACATAAAAGACTCTGATCCGTTTAAAATCGAATTCAAATTCAAACACTAAAACCTTATCCGATTTAATTAAATTGATGACCGCTTATTAGTTGTAATGTTATAGTAGTCGGAGGTTCGCAGCAGATTTAACTGGAAAGAATCGCCAGTTGATAGCCGACTTTTATTTTTTAGATCCGTTTAAACTATCCGAATGGACTGTTTCAATAAAGGGCCCATTTTTTCTTATAAAAAAAATCAAACCATAATTCCAGAAGAAATACCCCCATAAACCAGCCCTGCTAATTGTTGTAAAAATACTTGCAAGCGCACAAGTGTACTTATGTAGCACAAAGTGTGAGTACAAGGTCGATCCCACAGGGACAAGTTTAATCGAATAATGCACTTAACTAATAAAACCAATGACAATTTAAATACAGAAAATATTTATGATTCTTTAGAACAATGAGCAAAACAAAGTTTTAACAATTATAATGAAGAAAACCTAGGGTACAACCTTACCAAGCAATCCTATTATGAGATACAAAAGTTAAGCAGTCGATAACAATTCCAATTCAAGGGTCGATTCTTCACTCAATTATGTTATTCCATTGATCGTGGCAATAACACGTATTATCGATACCAAATTAATCCTGTTTGATCGCAGTCTTTAATTTAGTAAAAATAACCCATTACGACTAGAAGAACTAAACAACCAATCAATCCCCTAAACCCGGATCAGAGCATTCGACAATTAATCTTCTTAATTCCGATTCCACCAAAATACATAAATACGGATCGTTTATGTGATTTGGCTAGATGAGTATAATAAACAACATAATTGGTGATCAAGCAACTATGTAGAAATCATACTTTAAAGCATGGTAATTAAGAACAAGAATTGAGAATTGAATCAAAAGCTCATAATATATAGATCAAATCATCTCATAACATTCATGCTTGGCTAGGTCAAACCCTAGAAATATGTTTAGTTACAAACCATAGCAACAAATATACAAGAAAAGGGAGAAGAAACCATATTGGATGAACAAGGGAAATGGAGGAAGAAGATGAAGTTGATGAAGATCAAGAACCAGCCGTCTCCCCTCTCTAGCAAGATGTGTTGGCCCCTCCTTTTGTGTTTTTAAGTCTTATTTATACTTCAACTGAGTTCCCCTAGGTCAACACAAGGAAAAGACATAAAAACCTAAGTTTTTACTAATTCTGGAAATACATTCTGGTGCGAGTGCTGTTCTAGCGCTGGAGCGCTGAAAGTGCATTCTCTTCTGCCTCAAAAATGCTGGAGCACTGATAGGGCGCTGAAAAGGCATGTTCTCCTGGTTCTGAAACGCTAGAGCGCTGGAGCACTGAAAAGGCGCCGAAAAGGCGTTTTCCTCTGATTTTATGTCTTATGAAGTGCTGGAGCACCAGTAGGGCGCTGAAAGAGCGTTTTCCACTGATTTTTAGCCAAATATGCTCCAATTCAATCATAACTCCCCTTCAACCTTCCTACATACAAAACACACAAAATCACAAAGTATCAACTCAATCTTAACACAAAATAATATAAATATGTACAAACATATGCATATAAATGTGATATAAAATATACACATCAAATACCCCCACACTTATTTATTTCTCGTCCCTGAGAAAAATAACTAAATGACAGAAAATAGACAAGTTTCATGCCTCCATTAATCTCAGAAATTTAACCCACAAAATCGCATCCATAGATAATTAACAAAAATTCCACAAGAGAAGCATAGACAAAAACAGAATCAACTCACCGACACATCCATCTCAAGTACATACTAGTCACTCATCACATAACTCTTAGCTTCAACTTCAAATCTCACCGGAATGTCACTCAGAAATAAATCACACTTGAAGTTCAGTATAATAAAACTCTCTCATGTATGTGGATCGAATAAGATAACTGGAAAAATATGGAAGTCCACATACAACTGATTATGAAAAATGGCTAAGAGAGATATTATAATATGAGTCTCGTCAACGGAAATCACTTATCAAGAATCGTGAATCATGCCTTGAATTGTCCTCAAAGTCAAACCAAGCTAAGCTAAGATCAAGTAGGGCTTTTAAGCTTGTAATGTATAGGTAAGAGGGAAGTAATATTGGCAAAAAGGGTATTGAACAAGAGTAGGCTTGAAGAGAACCATCCAAATTAATCCATGTAATGCAACATCTCAACTTATCATACCATATCTCTTAACTGTATTACACTTCCATTTTTTCAAAGTTGTTCACATCACTTATTCAATTTTTTTCTCTTTTTTTTTTACACTTCTTTTTTTTTTTTTTTAGCCATATCAACCATACCCCCACACTTGTTTTCTTTTGACATCCCAACATATCAAACTTTGACATGATTAAAAATGATCATATATACCCAAGCGAGACCACTTCCTGTGAAACATTTTGTTCTCTTAAGCACACTAATTTATGCTAATTCCCAATGAGTTAAGAATTCTGGAAATTAAGCATGAGTCAATTGGGTATATTAAGAACAGTTGGTGTTTAGGCTCAAAAGGGGTTCTAGCGGTAACATATAAAAAAGGGTAGGCTAGAAAGGCTCAAACGAATTAAAAGAAGGCCCACTTTCATCTCTTAGATTTGACCCAGTCATCATAAGAAAAACTCATCAAGGCATCAATTCACAAAGACATGTTATTGGTTCGTGATTGAAATAATCATGAGATTAGTAAGAAGAAATGAAGCACAGAAGAGTATATGAATTGAGACACATATCCCTCAAAATAAACGATAGGCTCAAATCTCACAGGGTTAAGTCTCCACAAGTATGTATGTGATGAGTGATAGCATGAAACTTTTCGATTTCATATGTCAAATGACAATTCACGTAAAGTCTAACTTCCTACTCACATAATTAAGTATCTTATCCATAGAGCGATCAAGTGATACAAAATTGATTTCATCATGGTAGAGGAACATGGAACCAAACACAACAAAGATAAATCCGACTAATTTATTAACAACCCACTTTCGTAGGAACACACGATAGTACTTAGCATGTACTACAAGCCTTTAAACCTCTAGGTGTCCCTAGTAGGACGAGTTATAGTCTCGTGAGGGTTTACCAGAACGTTACCCACAAACATTCAAAAAGTTTTTTTTTTTTTTTTTAAAAGTTCAATCTCCCCCATACTGGAAATACGCAATGTCCTCAGTGCAACACAAAGGAACAACAAGAAAAGAACATAGAGATACAACCTGAAGATGTAAGTGAACAATCAAGCATCGGATGTGGTGGCGGCAGGCGGGATAAAATAGTGGTCAGGGCGACATGCATGTCAGCAAACCCACTCTGCATCTCACCACGAAGAAGAGCAATATCATCCCGAAGAGCCTGAAACTCCTGAGCATGGTCGAGAGGGATGGAAGAAGAGGATGCAACATCGGGTGCAAGTGATGGAATGGCAGAAGAGGGTGCAGCAACAACTTTATCAATATGGCTACAACTGAGATTCCATTTTGCCTCTGTGTAAACCGCCAGTGGAAAGGGCACTGAACGAAAAGGAATCGCAATCCTCTTGAACTGCTTAAGTCTAGTAATTAACCGAGGGAAGAATAACTTCTTCTTGGAGACAACAATCTTCCGGTGGGTAGCCACCATCTTCTTAGCCTTGAGAATAGACTGCATATAAATATCCCCCACATTGAACCACTCCCCTCTTTGCATGCGATAAAGGGCGGTCACAAAAGGTTCATGCCGTTCTTGATCATGCCCTTGAGGAATAAGATTGTGGTATATCGCAGAATCCAAGAGCCGCAATTCTGATGGAAGATGAGCCCGACGCACATGCTTGGTATTCTGAAACGTCGTGTCCCGATGTAATGAATGAGCTTTATGATTTCCGTGAACAAAGCTGGGGTGATTAAAACCAGTGCTCTCAGCGAGGGACGGTGGGAAACCAAGACACCGGCAAATGTCAGAAGTGGAGAAGCGAAGAATGGCCCCGCCAATAGATGCCTGAAAATAAGTATCTGCAGAATAAACATGATCCCCATCTGAGGCAGTCGAGTCATCCCCCAGATGAACTTCTGAAATAAGAGTCCGATAAAAGGCCTGAACTACGTCAGGATAGACTGCCCATTCAGTGTCAGGATCAGGGTCCACAAGGAAAGTAAGGTAATGGGACTGCAAATAAGTGGTGGCGAAGTGGTTGACTGGCAACAAGAGCACCTCAGGAGCAAACCGAGTTTCTGGTTCAATCGGGGTCTCATCAAAAACATCAGCCTCATGAGTGACGGGAGGAGGCCGAATAGCGCGACGCTTAGGAGCCATGAAACCTACAAAAGTAAAACACGTTCATTAGTGAATGGAATACATGTATACGAAAGAAAGAAGTGGAAGCACAACGCTTAAAGGGGAATAGCATGAGCAACAAAAGGAATGAAAGCCCCAAGACTACTAAAACTTCATTGAAGCATTGCATCGAACACCTTATGGGCATCATATTGAGGGAAGCACAAAACATGGTTCAATCATAGTTAACTACCCAAAGATAATCTTAAAAACATGGAGAAAGGCCACAACCCTATTCTAAGCAGCACAAAATCATCAATGCAACCCATACTTTCTCCAATATGATTCAACAATACCATGGAAAGGAAACCCAAAAATCCAAAGTTGCAATCCAAGAAAATCAAACAAAACGCTGAGCATGATATGAAGCACCTCCCAATCATGGGATAAAGGTCTCACAAAAAGCACAAGAGATCACCCAATAGGCACCGAAGATTGAAGACAAAGGAAGAGAAAAGGAGAAGAGCTTACCTTTGAAAGGAAACTAGAGAGTTGGGTGTAAGGAGAAGGAGGTAAAGCAAGGAAAGAGTGAAGAAATCATACCTGGCGGGTGGAGAATTTACAAAAAATTGCCGTTGCTGGAGGAGTGAAAGGAAATGCCTTAAAAATAGGCAGGGGGCTTAAATTGCCCGTCTGTGCTGGCGCTACAGCGCATAGGGCGCGCTTGTCACTCGTTTCGATCTGGACGCCAGACGCTCCAGCGTCCGTCGTGCGCTCATCGCGCGTTTTGATCTTCCTGCAAGGCGCGCCAGCTCAAATGGCGCACTGGTCGCGCGGAACCTCCTGGTTCCACATGTTGCAGCACGCTGGCGCGCGCTAAGCGCGTGCTGATGCGCGGAACCTCCTGGTTCCGCATCTTTCATGTGGCGCTCCAGCGCTGCAGAGGCGCTAGAAGCGCGGAACCTCCTGGTTCCGTTTTTTTTTTTTTTTTTTTTGAAACAAAATACATGGAAAACAATAATAAAGAAAAATTGCAATTCAAATATTTACCTTAATCAAATGGGTTGCCTCCCACAAGCGCCTTCTTTAACGTCTTCGGCTAGACGTAAAGCTTTCATCAAGGTA
The DNA here is from genome assembly GCA_963580455.1 of Euonymus europaeus. Taxonomy (NCBI): domain Eukaryota; kingdom Viridiplantae; phylum Streptophyta; class Magnoliopsida; order Celastrales; family Celastraceae; genus Euonymus; species Euonymus europaeus. The sequence continues at coordinate 24,859,738 of OY756957.1, read as the reverse complement.
TGAGATTAGGAATGGAATCCACCGTCTCACCAATAGCCACAGCCCTCGACTGAAAATCTAAGAAAGGTTTTAAACGCTGACCATTTACCTTGAAACACTCCCATTCGTTGGATTTTTTATTTCAACCGCACCATATGGGAACACCTTAAGGACTTCGAAAGGTCCCGTCCACCGTGAGTTTAACTTACCTGGAAACAAACGAAGACGTGAATTATATAGAAGCACATGCATACCTTCAGAAAATTCCTTGCGGCGAAGCAACTTGTCATGCGATGCTTTGGTACGCTCCTTATAAATTTTAGCATTCTCGTATGCTTCCCTACGAAATTCTTCCAATTCATTGAGCTGGAGTTGCCTATGCTCACCTGCAACATTTATGTCAAAATTCAGTTTTTTTATAGCCCAGTAAGCACGATGTTCGAGCTCCATAGGAAGATGACATGCTTTCCCATAAACAAGCCTATAAGGACTCATGCCAATAAGTGTTTTATAGGCAGTCCTATAAGCCCACAAAGCATCATTTAACTTGATTGCCCAATCCTTCCTTGTGGTGCTAACTGTTTTCTCCAAAATCCGTTTAATTTCCCTATTACTGACTTCTACTTGTCCTGAAGTTTGGGGATGGTAAGGAGTAGCTACCCGATGAGTTATGTTATACTTGGCCAATAGAGTTTCAAAAGGTTTATTCCGAAAATGACTGCCCCCATCACTGATAATTGCTCTAGGGGTTCCAAACCTAGTGAAAATCATATCTTTGAGAAAAGAAAGCACAACTCTATGGTCATTGGTCTTGGTAGCTACGGCCTCGACCCATTTAGAAACATAGTCAACTCCCACAAGAATATATAAATATCCATAGGAAGGGGGAAAATGACCCATAAAATCAATTCCCCATACGTCAAACATCTCAATAACAAGGATGCCATTCAAAGGCATTTCATTCTTCCGTCCAATGTTACCTGTTTTCTGACAACGTTCGCACCTGGAACAAAAATGAAGAGCATCCTTAAAAAGAGTAGGCCAGAAAAAACCTGAGTGAAGCACTTTTAAAACTGTTTTCTTAGCTCCAAAATGACCACCACATGCAAGCTCATGAGCATGACGGAGTACATTTTCTTGTTCATCGTCAGGAACACAACGACGAATAATTTGGTCGGGACCATGCTTGAACAAGTAGGGATCGTCCCAATAATAATGCTTGACAGAAGAAAGGAAACGTTTCTTCTCCTGATAAGTTAGCGACTCGCGAAGTAATCCACTAGAAAGATAGTTGACAAAATCAGCATACCAGGGTATTTGCACCGTGAGAGCAAAGAGCTGTTCGTCAGGAAAAGCTTCATTGATGTGGCCGTCAGCAGCATGATGTAACCGTGATAAGTGATCGGCGACGACGTTCTCGCTCCCATTTTTGTCCTTGATCTCTAAATCAAACTCTTGAAGAAGGAGAATCCATCGGATCAATCTTGGTTTGGCATCCTTCTTAGATAGGAGATACTTAAGAGCCGCATGATCAGTATACACAATGACTTTGGATCCGACAAGGTAAGCACGAAACTTTTCCAACGCAAAGATCACTGCCAAAAGTTCTTTTTCAGTGGTAGAATAATTCAATTGGGCCTCATTTAAAGTACGACTAGCATAATAGATAACATGAGAAGCCTTACCTTGTTTTTGCCCAAGAACCGCACCAACCGCATAGTCAGAAGCATCACACATTAACTCAAATGGTAATGACCAATTGGGAACAGAGATAATGGGAGTAGTGGTTAATGCTTGTTTCAACATATTAAAAGCCTCTAGACATGCTGTGTCAAATTGAAATCCCACATCCTTAGCTAGCAAGTTACAAAGAGGTTGTGAGATTTTTGAGAAATCTTTAATAAACCGTCTATAGAAACCTGCATGTCCCAAAAAACTCCTAATATCCTTAACACATGTTGGGGGTGGCAAATCCTCTTTCAAAGATCGCCTCCCTTGCATACAATCTGAATTCAAAAGAAAGAAAGTTAAGCACACTTTAAGACTTAAACAAGTCCCCGGCAACGGCGCCAAAAACTTGTTGTAAAAATACTTGCAAGCGCACAAGTGTACTTATGTAGCACAAAGTGTGAGTACAAGGTCGATCCCACAGGGAAAAGTTTAATCGAATAATGCACTTAACTAATAAAACCAATGACAATTTAAATACAGAAAATATTTATGATTCTTTAGAACAATGAGCAAAACAAAGTTTTAACAATTATAATGAAGAAAACCTAGGGTACAACCTTACCAAGCAATCCTATTATGAGATACAAAAGTTAAGCAGTCGATAACAATTCCAATTCAAGGGTCGATTCTTCACTCAATTATGTTATTCCATTGATCGTGGCAATAACACGTATTATCGATACCAAATTAATCCTGTTTGATCGCAGTCTTTAATTTAGTAAAAATAACCCATTACGACTAGAAGAACTAAACAACCAATCAATCCCCTAAACCCGGATCAGAGCATTCGACAATTAATCTTCTTAATTCCGATTCCACCAAAATACATAAATACGGATCGTTTATGTGATTTGGCTAGATGAGTATAATAAACAACATAATTGGTGATCAAGCAACTATGTAGAAATCATACTTTAAAGCATGGTAATTAAGAACAAGAATTGAGAATTGAATCAAAAGCTCATAATATATAGATCAAATCATCTCATAACATTCATGCTTGGCTAGGTCAAACCCTAGAAATATGTTTAGTTACAAACCATAGCAACAAATATACAAGAAAAGGGAGAAGAAACCATATTGGATGAACAAGGGAAATGGAGGAAGAAGATGAAGTTGATGAAGATCAAGAACCAGCCGTCTCCCCTCTCTAGCAAGATGTGTTGGCCCCTCCTTTTGTGTTTTTAAGTCTTATTTATACTTCAACTGAGTTCCCCTAGGTCAACACAAGGAAAAGACATAAAAACCTAAGTTTTTACTAATTCTGGAAATACATTCTGGTGCGAGTGCTGTTCTAGCGCTGGAGCGCTGAAATTGCATTCTCTTCTGCCTCAAAAATGCTGGAGCACTGATAGGGCGCTGAAAAGGCATGTTCTCCTGGTTCTGAAACGCTAGAGCGCTGGAGCGCTGAAAAGGCGCCGAAAAGGCGTTTTCCTCTGATTTTATGTCTTATGAAGTGCTGGAGCACCAGTAGGGCGCTGAAAGAGCGTTTTCCACTGATTTTTAGCCAAATATGCTCCAATTCAATCATAACTCCCCTTCAACCTTCCTACATACAAAACACACAAAATCACAAAGTATCAACTCAATCTTAACACAAAATAATATAAATATGTACAAACATATGCATATAAATGTGATATAAAATATACACATCACTAATCAAACTAGCCCAGCCAAAAAAAAACCAGACAAAAATCCCACACGCTAAAATATATATGGAGCATCCAAAATGAATAAGAATCATGAGATGTTCTGGCTGAAAAATAAGTTCAAATGTTGTATTTTTATATTTTGGAACTTCATTTTACAGTAAAAATTATGAGCTATGAGGATTACATTACATTCATGGTTTGAGGCCTACGTCCTCTTAAAATTTAATCTCTGATCCTAACAACCAAAATCAACCTATAAATACTTTTAACACCTTCACTTATGGGATCTATAGTTCAGAAATCATAGCGATTTTCAGGATTAGTTGGAAGCTCAATATTCTAAAGTCCTTTGCAAATCCAGGGGACCACAGACAATCATGTCTCCAACCAGTGAGGAATGAATTGTACAATGCCAATGACTAAAACTCAAAAGGAAAGCAATTTTGAAGGGAAGGGTTTAGTTGAATTCTAGCAGGTCTATCTCCCACTCAACATTTACATTCCTTTGATTCAATTTCACTACTCAAACACAACCTTGGCAAGCCATTGTTATCCTTAATAGATAAGTCTAATACTATGAATAGGTCATCTATATATTCCGTGAGTTCAAATGTTCAATACTGCATCATTTTTCTATTGATGCACAAAATTGAAAGAGCAGTAGCTGCATTTGAAGTAAGGAATAGAATGATGCCATAATCAGGTAAAGGTTGGACGAGTTCAAGTTCAGGGAAATCTCCCCATGTGAGCTCCTTAGATAAACCAAAGCCAAGAAAGTCTACATCTCTTAAATTGGCTTCAATGTTCTTCTTAAGCAGCCTCTGTCTATCGGGCAAATCATGAGTGGGGAAAACTTGGGCACTCAAAAGGGTAGCAACGCGCAGCTGCAGACACAAACACACAGACACATACAAAATAAGCTAAAAGACATGGACTTTGATCAATGGTGACATGGTAGGACAAAAAATCATCACACAACAACACATTATCCATCGATTTCAAGAATCATGAACTAAAATTACAGATCTGGTTCGAAACATTATAGGAATCCTAGGCATCGTACCTTCCAGGAGGACCGATTGTTAAGGACGAAGATCGTGTTGTCAAGCCCTCTCTGGTTTCGATTCCATTTGGATCCCGATATCAACTTTTATGGATGTGGTGTGCTTGCAAACGGGACCGTCGAGCAACGATCATCTTCTTGCGACCTTCGCGACTTGCCTTTGCAGTATGGAAATTTGGGAACTTGAAATGGGGCCGTAAATTTCCGACCCCATATTTGACCTTGTTGGCAACAGAAAAATGGATAATGAGGCTGCATTTCATCAGTTGAAGGGATGCGACTCCGTATGCGGCCACTATTAGAGATGCCCTTAGGTTGCAATAGATGCAACCTGAGCAATGAATAAGGGCTAGTTATTTTTTATATATATAAACAAATAAAAAAAGGAATTGACCACACCAGTTCCGATATCAATGTTGGAGAAATAAATACATATATATATATGTATTAGTACGCAACATTTTACTTTTTATAGGGCAGATTATGGATCGAGCTGCTTGGTTCCAAGTCACTTATTATTGATATTTCGGTAGCTAGAATGGATTGACGAACATGTCTGGGTTTGACGATTGCTACCAGAATCCTCCCTTGTCACACCCTAACTTATCTAGATTACGCAGGTGGAACATCAAACTACTGAAGAGAACTTTTTGATGTATTTTTTTGGTGTGTGAAATACAAAGGACCAACTCTGTATTTTTAGGCACGTTAAGGGATAAAAATATTGTGTCTTTCTGATAACATTAAATACTTAATTATATTCTATCCCATCTAATTAATTTAATTAATTAATTAACTTGATAATTAATTAATATGTGGGCGTTTATCCACAGGTAGTATACTCTATTTATACATTATAAATTCATTGAATATTATAAATGAGCGGTGCAACATTCATCGTATTTATTGATTGAATCTTAAAAAATCTCGATCATTCAACCGTCAAGATTTGATGCACGATAGGGCTTAAAAACTATGTATTCAATAGCTTAGGCACTTCAACAAAACACTTCTTTATTTAAACCAAGACAGGAGAATATCAAATATAAGATATTTCCTACATGACACACAAGGCCATAGAAAAACACTTAGGAAAAAGAACATAAGTAGACACAAACATAGACCAAACAGACTCTTAACTTCCACAATATCAAACTTAAACTGTCAACATAAATGACTCCAATAAATAGCTTCTATCATATAAATAGAAGACTAGGCGAATCGATTGATGTTTGTGTGAGGTGTAACTTGTGCCATGTGTGAACTTACACGGGTACAAACCCTTGCATCCTTGTACACTTGTCCTGGTCTGCAGTAGTAACCCATTTTGGGGGCACAGTGACTGTCATCTGAGCATATACACATCCCTTCAAGACCACACCCCTCTTTCACTATACTCAGCCCATTCTTCAATCCAAGTACTTGGTCTGTCCACTCATTGGAAAACAACCCTAACGGGTCATAAACTCCTTTAACTCTCAGAAACTCTCCGGCTTTTCTAAATTTCTTTATTGCTCCAAAAAATGCTACATTCCTATTCTTTCCCCAATGCGGTAATGCACCATATTTGAAATATGCCATTTGTTCAATCTCTTCAATTACGTCTTCGTAAAGCCTAGGAGTCCCGGAGTCTTTGCTTCTGTAATATGTGAAATCGAAAATAATTGAATCTTCTTGTTCGCCTAAGTGAGCAGTCGAGGCCGTGAGGTAGCGCATAAGGATTCCACTGTAGATTTCTGCACCACATAATGATTTAGGGTTTAATGCAACCAACTTCTGCACATCTTGAATGAAGTCCTTCACTACCGACAAGCTGACGATGAGTGCCGTTTGGTAGACGAAATCACCTTTCACTCTTGGGTCCCATGGACAGGCCGTGATCGTTTGATCTTGAAGAGTACTATCCAGGCAGCTCCCTGATGTTTGGATGCGGTTTTGACTTCCAATCACTGGATACCCGGTAAATGTAACACCTATACATATATATATATCCACAAATCATTAAAAAACTTAATGAAAAATAATAATAAGAATTAACAAAAAAACTACTGCAGGTTACCATTGTTGGTGAATCCAAACGCATGTGTGGTATAGGTACTTAGGATAGTCTTTGCACGAACGCACTTTCCATCAGCATCATTTGTTAGTTCCTGAGTTTCCTCTGTTGGAATATTAATTTACCAAGAATTAATTAAGCATCATCACTAATGATTAAACCGTGAAATCCATCAATTATGACTCCTGGTATGGCTAACCTGCGTTTCTGTTCCCTGCGAGGGTAAATAGATCGATACCCCGTAATTGAAGGTAATCACATACGCCAGTGGCAGACACGTTACCAGAGAAACGATCATCAACTCGATATACAGCTTTGCGTTGACTGGGAAACCATGAAATGTCAGCAAACTCGTGTTGATGACCAAAATTAACCGCTTGATCTGCCAACCCAGCATCATCCTCCGTCACAAAGGTAACCGACCGCTTGAACATAGGTTGCAGCTGTAGGGTTATCTGGAATAACAATATATAGTTTTTATTTATTTTTACCTTACTAATTATAATATTTTAATAATTATAGTACATGTTATTTTTGGCATTCTCATTAAAGACTGATTGACTCCATCCGATCGACCAAATCCAAAACTGTAAGTTGTCTGGAAAATCAAGAACATATACGTACGTAAGTACGTTCGTACCTGTGAAATAACCCCAAGGACTCCAAGTGAGGTCTTGGCTGCACTCAGATCACTATCACTTTCATCAAGAGTTCGAACCTTCACGTAGCCGTCCTCAGGTCCCCCAGGACTAACAATTCTCAATTGCACGACGTGGTCACGTACCGAACCACCCTTACCCCACAACGAACTACCGTGCGCACCTGTAGCTATGATCCCACCCATAGTCAATCCCCACCAATACGGTGTGTATGGCAGCGCCAACCCCGCCTTTGCAGCTTCCTCAACCAACTGCCTCAGAGTGACACCACTCTCCACAGTTATCGTCATCCTTGAAACGTCGACGTTTAGTACACGATCAAGGTACTTGGTGCTTATGAGCAACCCATCTTGACCGTCCGGGCAAACAAACTTACCAATGCTGTGATAGTATAGAGTTGCCACATTCATTTTTCGTTTAGAGATTGTAGCGTTTGCTACAATTGAAATGAGTTCTTGTTCCGTGGTCGGGTACGCCACGTTGGCCGCGTTACAAATGCTTCGGTCGGTGAAGCTCCCGAAAGAGTTTGTGATGGTGCAGGCTGTGTTTTCCGTTGAGCATTTGATAGGATCTACCGCGGGGAAACATGTCACTGTGAGGAGTGTTAGGAAGAGATTGCACAAGCAGAAGCAGATAACGACTCGGGCAAGTGCCATGTTTAATTTCGTTTTTTCTTCTATTTGTGTGTTGTGACTGGTGTTTGGTATACTTACACACACATATATATATATATATATACACACTAGTGGCGTAGGGTTTGTCTGCATGAGTTAGAGTCTCACCCATACCCTTTATTCCAAAAAAAGAAATAAAAAAAAAAGTCAAGATTATATTCGTAGGAATTTAAGGTGAAGCTACAGAAGTTGTATACGTCACATCGGCCATAACGACCTGTTATCCCCACATGATAAGGACAATTTATTAATGGTTGTTAGCCCCATTAATAAAGGGCAATCACATCAATGATTCATTTTATGGTTCAATAAATTTTTTTTGGGTTTCACATCTATCTCATAAAAATACCACTTTCACTATAATCAAATCAGCATAACACATATTTTAATACTGCCACATCAGCAAAACACATTTCTCAATACAAAATCATTATTCAATTCAACTACTTTCTTATCCTTCGTACTATCTCCATCAAATTTATACCAAAATGTACCATCTTTATTACTCAAAAGTCAAGCCACATACTCATCTACATCAGCAAAACACATATTCTCATATAACCACATCAACAAAATATATTTTTCAATGCAATCACATCATTAACTAATGACCCAACAATTTACGCACAACCGTGATTGCCTTAAAGACTCACATCACATGAACTGGCGGATTGGGAAGAGGTCCAAGGTTGTTTTGACAATTAAGTTAAAAACAGAAAAGCAAAATATTACACTATTTACGATATGAAAACCATCTAAACAAGTAATTAATACAGCAGTAAATACAGGGTCTGTTCCGTTGTAAAATTTTAAAAATGAATCATTCTATAAATGATTTTTTCATTAATATTGTTTTTTTTTTTAAAGTACGATTTTTTTTAATATGCATATTACAACGGCATATTTTGATGCCAAACAAAAATCAAATTAGTCGTACAAATATACGAAAATTTTGAACCCATGGAATCAAACGCAATACATTTTATGTCGTTTTTCATAAGTGATGTGTGTATTAAATATCACATTTATATGCATATGTTTGTACATATTTATATTATTTTGTGTTAAGATTGAGTTGAATCTTTGAGATTTTGTGTGTTTTGTATGTAGGAGGGTTGAAGTGGAGTTGTGATTGAATTGAAGCATATTTGGCTAAAAATCAGTGGAAAACGCTCTTTCAGCGCCTTACTGGTGCTCCAGCACTCCATAAGACATAAAATCAGAGAAAAATGCTCTTTCGGCGCCTTTCCAGCGCTCCAGCATTTCAGAGCCAGAGCAACATGCCTTTTTAGCTCCCTTTCAGCGCTCCAGCATTTCAGAGGCAGAAGAAAATGCTCTTTCAGCGCTCCAGCGCAAGAAGAGCACTCGATCCAGATTTTGATTTCCAGAATTACTAAAGACTTAGTTGACTAGGTTTTTATGTCTTTTACTTGGGGAAACCTAGGGGAAACCCATTTGAGGTATAAATAAAGCTTAAAAACAGAAAAGTGAGGTTCCAACAATTGGAAGAAAAGGCAAGGACGGCTGCAACTTCTTCATCTTCTTCTTCCTACCTTTGGTGAATTCAACCATGGTTTCTTCTCTCTTTACTTGTATATTTGTTGTTATGATTTGTAACTAAACTTATTTCTAGGGTTTGACCTAGCCAAGCATGAATGTTATGAGATGATTCGATCTATATTATGAGCTTTTGATTCAATTCTCAACTCTTGTTCTTAATTGCCATACTTCAAAGTATGATTTCTACATAATTGCTTGATCACCAATGATGTTGTTTATTATACTCATCTAGCCAAATCACATAAACGATCCGTATTTATGTATTTTGGTAGAATCGGAACTAAGAAGATTAATTGTCGAATGCTCTGATCCGGGTTTAGGGGATTGATTGGTTGTTTAGTTCTTCTAGTCTTAATGGGTTATTTTTACTAAATTAAAGACTGCGATCAAACATGATTAATTTGGTATCGATAATACGTGTTATTGCCACGATCAATGGAATAATATAATTGAGTGAGGAATCGACCCTTGAATTGGAATTGTTATCGAATGCTTAACTTTTGTATCTCATAATAGGATTGCTTGGTAAGGTTGTGCCCTAGGTTTTCCTCATTGTAACTTGTGAAATTCTGTTTACTCATTGCTTTAAAGAATCATAAATATTTTCCGTATTTAAATTGTCGTTGGTTTTATTGGCTAAGTACATTATTCGATTAAACTCGTCCCTGTGGGATCGACCTTGTACTCACACTTTGTGCTATATTAGTACACTTGTGCGCTTGCAAGTATTTTTACATCAATAAGTCATTTAATTTTTGTTTGATATATCATTACACTAGTAATCCTGATCAAAACAGAGCAAGCGGAAGGTTGATACAATAAACGGAAAACAAAAAAATAGGAACCAAAGCATAGACCAACAGTCCCTAGAAACCCACAAGGAAAGAAAGAATGACCCAAACTGCAGCAAAACAAGAACCGTAATACCAGGCAAGTTGCAAAGCCACAAATCTTATCTTCAGAAAGATCTAAACGCAACAGCAGAGAAAAAGAAAAATTTCCAGCAGCAGGACGGACAAATTCTCAAAAACAACCGCAGTGAAGAAAATATTCTCCAAATCAGAACAACAGTAGGGACACCAATCCAACACAACCTGCATAGACGAGAGCCACAAAAGAAGGCGGCAGAAAAAAGTGGGAAAAAAAGAATCCTCCATCAACCCCTTGGACCATTGCATTGCATTTTATTATTGTGTAATTATTACTATTTTATGTTACTGTCTTCGACTGTTTTAGCTACCAAACGCTGAACTGCAACATGCACCAGAAACAAAATGTTAACTCATTGCAGTCCTAAACATACCTACTGGCGAATCTAATTCCACTGCATCATTATTTTCCCTTGGCCAAGAGAAAACTATCTCCGATCCAATCATGGAATTTCTTCAATCCAAATTAAACCAAATTTTGATATGATTGATCTTTCTAAAATTTGTGTTTAAATACAAATATTTTGACCGATTTAAAATTAAATTTATATCCAAACATAAAAATCTTATCTGATTTAGTTAAATAGATGACCACTTATTAGTTGAAGAAAACAATCATTGCAACAAAACTTGACTCTGATATCATTTGACGTAGAACTAAAGTTGATAAAATAGGATCGATCGTCGAAACCTATGACCTTGTAATACCAACGAATTAAGAAAAAGACCTCAAAAATATCAATCTTATTCAACAAAATTTCCTTGCCAAAACGGCTTACAAACCTATAAATACTAAAAGCTGAAAACCTAATAGAAACCAAATTATCAAAAAGCACTAAAGTTAAACAAAATAACAGTTGGCAATTTAGTTTGATTAAAAATAATTGATGACAAATAATTATAATAAAAATAATAAATCTTGTCCTACATTAGATAGTATAAAAACACTTTTCTCAACTTGGTCTTTTCAATACACACAAGTATACTAGATAAACATATTTAATGTGCTACAACTATACCCATGGCATTTCGAATTTCAGCTTAAGTTGTGAACTTATGCTTATATTTCGTAAGAACTAATAACCTAATTTTATGTGTGTAAGCCGAACTCTACACACTAGATCATTTACTATATGAAATATTAGGAAACATGTGCATAACATAACATTATATGAATAAAAACTTTTATTAATAAATACTATCAATATAAAATTGCATGTATGCCTTGTATTCTATCACTGAAAAAAATTATTTAGCCAAGAGAAATATTTTGACGGCAAAGACGTATTTTTATTGGCATAATATTTTGTAGACAAAATTACTCGTCGGCAGGTTGCCTTGGCTAAGATGTGTCGAGGAAGACTCTACCGACAATTTATATTTCGTCGGCATTATTCGATTTCGACGACGAAATGGCCGACGAATGCGTTCTTCTTTTTTATCACTTTTTGGTGACGAATAAATTTGTCAATATATATGCATTTACAGCGAGTATCCATGGAACCTTAATGATGATTTCAATGCTATTCGAACACCTTCAAACTCTCTATATCAAGTCACCTTCAAACACGTTAATTTGGCGTGAAGCAAATTTTGTTGCTAACTGTCTTGCGAAATAGGGAGTTGGGAGAGATGGTATGTTACTTGCCTGGATTTGATGCTCTTCTGGGTTGGAGTTTGGCAATGGGTGATGTTGGTTTGTTGCTTAGTTTGGTGTCGAAGAGTTGGGTGTTGTAGTTTTGTTTAGGGGTTGTAGTTTTGTCTTCTGTTTGTCTGTTTGGTGTGGGCTGCAGGACTGATTTCCTCAGTTCTTTATTTTGGCTCTTCAATTCTCATATAATAAAATGGTTGTTTCTATCAAAAAAAATGCATTTACAGCGAACATCGCTATAAATGTATTTATGATACTTAAAAGTTTTATTTTATTTTTTAAAAATTATGAATGTGATTTGGTTGAAATTACGAGTGGAATGTATATTGTTTGTTTAAAACAAAAATTAAATGTAAAGTAAGATGTAATCTTTCACGTTTCTATATAACGATTCAAAATTTTCAAGTTTCATTTGATTTTTGTTTCATACAAATAATATATCGTTGAATCAGGTCACATTTGTGATTTTTAAAAAATAACATAATTTTTTTTTACTGTCCTAAAATGCATTTGCTGGGCCTACTGTACACTCCATTGCATTTATTATTCCGAAATTATTATTTAAATTCCAACTAATACAGCTACCAAACTGCACCAATCAGTATTTTGAATAAATAAAAAAAGTTACACACTCCATTGCCATTGCATTTATTATTGTTGCGAAATTATTGTCTTCAACTAATACAGCTCCCGAACTGCACTAATTTAATTTAACGTTCAACAGAGACAGTGGATGCCTCGACAAGAACATTCACAAAACGTGGAGGAAAAGACCACCTACCTGCACCTACCAAGCTCTGGAGAAAAAGACTTATCCGTCTGTATACCCAGTTATGCGTTGAGCTGTGTGCACGCTATGAGATGATGACGAAGACGGAGCAGTTTCATAAGGTTCCAACTGCCAATTAAAGGCCAATCCACCCTATTAATTCTACAGCCAAACATCCATCGACACCTTGGACCATTGCATCCCATTTATCGATGCGTAATTACTATTTTAAGTTACTTTCTGGTGCAACAGGCACCAGAAACAAAATGTCAACTCATTGCAGTCCTAAACATACCTACTGGCGAATCTAATTCCACTGTATCATTATTTTCCCTTTTTATTTTTTTTTTGGATAGAATCAACATTTTATTAGGCCCCTGTTTGGTTGGGAGGGTAAATAAGTTGGTGTATGAAGCTGTAAAAATAAGCTACTTTACGCTAGAGTATAAAGCTGTGTAAATAAGCTACTTTACGCTGAATATGTGTTTGGTGATGCTAATTTATTAATAGAGTAAAAATTGTAAAATTATCATTAAGGGCTTTTAAAAATATAACAACATAAAGACATAACAATCATGTCATCCTCTAATGAAAACATACGTGGACTTGGTTTAAAGCAAATTATTGTCAAACTCAATCAAATGTCCCCACTTTTTATATAAAAGTATGTAGTGCACCACTAAAAGAACCACAGCATATTGTTTATGCTGCTCTACTCCAACAAATGTCCCCACCTTTTATTAAAGTATGTACAGCATATTGAAATCGACGAGACGGAGAAGGGTATTTCGTGGAAATACCCACAGACAAGAGGAAAAAAGCTGGTCCAAGGAGCGTCTTTTTACGGGGCGTAATAAGCTAGCTTATAAAGCTGGGGTATTTTGGTGTTTGGTTACTTGAGCGTGAGTTAGCTACATACCCCAGCTTATGACGCTTGTTACCTCCCAACCAAACAGAGGCTAGATAAGAATTGAAACCAGTCCAGTCCACACCAAACAAACAAACAGAAGTCAAAACTGCAACCCCTAAACAAAACTACAATATCCAACTAAACAACAAACCAACATCACCCATTGCAAAACTCCAACCCAGAAGAGCATCAAACCCAGGCAAGTAAATACCATCTCTCCCAACTCCTTGTTTAGCAAGACAATCAGCAACAAAATTTGCTTCACGCCAAACATGTTTGAAAGTGACCTGATAAAGAGAGTTTGAGAGAGTTCGAATAGCATTGAAATCATCATTAAGGTTCCATGGATAGTCTTTGTTGCACAGAATCCATCGTAAAGCATTGGCTGAATCCATTTAAACTATTATCTCCACATCACACCTGTCACCTTTGTCAACTATAATTTGAAGAGCTGCTCGAACCGCCTTAACTTCAGCTGTGTTGGCATCCTTAATATCAGTCAAAGATGCAGAGAACACACAAATAAAAGCTCCAGAACTGTCCCTTAAAACTCCACCCATACCTGAGCCATTCCCCTGAACAGACCCATCTGTGTTCCATTTCAAGATCCCCAAAGGGGGAGGATTCCAGTAAATAATTGGTCTTGTTTTACTTTTCTTTGTAAGAAGCTTTTGATACCTTCCACCGATGACATGAGCTCATGTCCCGTGTATGGAAGATCCAAGTTTAATGCTTTTATCCAAGAGCCAAATCGAACAAATATTAAGAATAAGACATTCTCCTAATCCACCACCTTATTTTGGAATACCACTGAATTTCTTTCAAGCCAAATAGACCACACAATAGCTGAAAACATAACATTCCAACACTTACTTTGAAGCAAAAGTGCCCCATTGCTCATAGAGTTCACTCAAAGAGGCTGCTCCACACCAAATAATTCTCCACCATTGTACCACTTTATACCAAATTTTCATAGGACCCGCACATTGAACAAACAAATGGTCAATTGTCTCCTCGGTGCCTAGACAAAGAGGACAGCTAGCATTGGTTGGAGTCAAAATGCCTAGCCTACATAACCTGCCCCCAGTGTTTATCCTCCCTTGCATAGCCAGCCATAAGAAAAATTCTACTTTGGGAGGACTTAAACCTTTCCAGACACTAGTAGAAGACAGGGACATGAGAGGTAATTCCCTTGGCCAAGAGAAAACTATCTCCGATCCAATCATGGAATTTCTTCAATCCAAATTAATCCAAATTTTGATATGATTGATCTTTCTAAAATTTGTGTTTAAATACAAATATTTTGACCGATTTAAAATTAAATTTATATCCAAACATAAATTTTTTATCCGATTTAGTTAAATGGATGGCCAATTAGTTGTATTATTAATAGTTGGAGGTGAAAGGTACGCAACAAATTTAACTAGAAGAAATCGCCAGTTGACAGCCAATTTTTATTCATGTTAAGATCCGCTTAAACTATCTATATATTAATAGTGACGATGTCTAAAAGACTAAAACCGCAGAGTCTTAAAAGGTATCTCAGTCGATTAGAACTTGGCTCCTCAGTATGACACAGGTGACCTAGAAAACAATACGAGTCAGCAAAGATCCCTAGGTTTTTTAATGGGGGAGACACTGTGATGCCAAAGTCAGCTAGGTAGCCCTGATGGCCAAAGAGATTGTCAGGTAAATAGCTATATCTCTAGTTAAAAGTTGAATAGTAAAAATTGTCTTGTCCTTCATCTGAGTTGGAACCCCTTAATTTAGGGGTCTAGGTAGTTATTCCCTGTGTGGTGGTCCACTGTTAAGGGTTAGTGTACGCCACTTGCCAATTGTAGATTGGAGGGGTAAAATATATATTATAAAATAGATTTTGTACCTTTTCAAGATCTCTATGATTTTATCTCAGCACATTCAACACAAGAAATGAATCCCTTACTCGATCGCAAGAAGTTTCTATCGTGTGAGCTCCTTCTGCGAACTTCAACTCAGGTGGACAAGCTACTACTTGTAGGTTTCAGTTTTCCTGTAAAAAAAATGTAACCCTTGGTAGCGCTATTAGTTCTTTATAAAGGGGCATAACAAGGACCTTTTAACACATATATTTTGACTTAACATAATCAACTTTCTTCTTTTTGATAAATTAGAATTCACATCCCTAAAAAACTGTACTAATTTCAAAATATATTTCAGCTCATATATTAAATATTTATTTACTCCCCATGTTAAGACAATAAATACATGTTTTATAAATTAAATATACACGTTTTATAAATTAAATTACTGACAATTTAATTCATTAGTTGTGGATCTCGAGACTTACACTTACACTTAACTTATTTATCGTGTCGGATAATTAAATCTATCTACAGGGTTTAACACGATCCAAACTTATATATTTTCTCAAGAGGTACCCTCAATCTCAAAATCGAGACGTGCATTCCTTTAACAAATAATATTCTCAACCATTGTACTGTTATTCTATAACTCTCTGAGTTTATAGACCCATAAATAGGGGACGTCATCGGACCGGGCCCGACCTTGGCCTAAACCCGAGAACCCTCTTCGGGCTCCGGGCCAGGCCTAGGACATTTTGGTAAACCAAGTCCGACCTTGGCCCAAGTAATTAGGGCCCAGAAGTCGAGCCTCGGGCTTGGCCCAATGGGCTCGAGCCTAAGTATTTAAGTAATATATATACATATATATATACACACATACACACACACATTAATACATACATATGTACACACATCTATAGATATTGAAAGTTTGAGAGTGTAAATAATACACAGATATATATATATGTACATACATAAATATATCTATACATACGTATATTATATATATATATATGCATATAAATATATATATATATCTATATATATGTATAAATATGACAGTGTGTATATTATACACACTATCATAGTTATACATTTATATAGATATATATTTATATATATATGTATATGTATATATATAATATATGTATATATAGATATATTTATGTATGTATAGATGTATTTTTGGGGCCCCAAAAATGGAGCCCAGGCCCGCCCGAGACCTAGGTCGGGTTGCCCAAGCCCGAGGTCCCTTCGGGCCCGGCCGGCCCAAGGCTTATGGGCCATTTGATGAGGCCTACCCATAAACGAGTCTCACCCTCTTACGACTCAAAACAATACTCAATGTGTATCGAGATTAAGAGTATAAACACTCATAATAGTTATGAGATGTATTTTTTGTTTTTTTAACAGGGGGAGATATTATTTCCTTAAAAGAATAAGAACAACCCTTCATCGGGGGCTCATAATGGAGGGACTAGACCTAACCCATCAAAAATGGATTTCATCCAACAAGGGACAAAGCCAAAACAACATGAACATTTACAACATATTGACTCAAAACCAAAAGCAAAATTATAATTTAAAAGATCTTACACCAGGGATGCCCATATAGTCCATTCGAAGGATACCATTTGCTTTAGCATGAAGGTCAGAGAACCTGTAATAAGAAACAAGCAAATTTGTTTGGGAGGCTTGAGTAGCCCACAAGTCAGCCCCAAAATTAATTTCTCTAAAGATATGTTTGACATTTATATTAATATTAAGGCAACAATTCTCGATTTTCCTTTCAAGATAAAGAAGACTCCAAGGAAGACCAGAACCGTTAGATTTTCCTTGATTGGTGTAGCTTCACCATACATGCCTATTAATCAATCAATGACAATGCCACGTGTCATGTTCTGATTAGTTGGGACATTTTGTTAATATCAGCTGGTTTGATGAATTATGCCTATCAATTACAGGCTCAAGATATGTACCAACTTCCTTGGTCGTCTGCTTGGCGAATGTTGTGGTTATTTCCCTTAAAACATGATTTACATCATTGATAACGCAATCAGCTTCAATATGGAATCTTTCATTGATTACTATTGTACCAACTTGATTGTGCACTGTTTGACTCTATTTTAATAGTTTTTTTAATATAATATAAATTTTATATCATAATGAGAGAAGAAAAATCCTTCTTCGATGGTTCACATTGGGGGACGTCAGGCCAAACTCATTAAAAAAATAAAAAAATTGAACAAAAATTGAACAAAAAAGTACACAATGAAGTACAATCTAATTTTTGATTCTCAAAGTAGGGACTCCCGTTTGATTCAGATTTAAAAGATCCTTTGTTTTTTCTAGGAAGTTCGTTAAACCTGCAAAAAAAATTAGATATTCTGCTATTCGAAGCTTTTGAAGCCACACAATCAGCCATAGCGTTTATTTGACGAAAAACATGATGAAAGTGAACGTGCATGTTTTTACAGCTAATTTCAATTTGATGCCTTAAAATAAATCAATTTCCATGGGCATTTGGAAGCAGCAGATAGGATATTGATGACAACCAACGAATCTGATTCAATGATCATATGATTATAACCAAGATTCACAGCTAACATAATTCCATGTTGAAAGGCTTTCAATTCAACATAAGTTATTGATGTTGACCAGGATAGTTAGAAAAACCACTTATAAACTTGCCAGCATAATTTCTAATGATTCCTCCCCCACCAAGATAGTTGTGATTTATAAATGTGTATTATTGATCATGACGATTCTAACGATATTTTTTTTGTTCAAATAAAATTTAAATTTATTGTAATTCAAAAAAATATATTTTGAATTTATATTTGACAGTAAGAAATTATCATGCATTTTGTACAAATAAAAAATATATCTTTGAAATCTTCATGCTTTATACCTCACATTAATGATTTTACCAGATTTCATTTAAAAAAAATGGTTCATCTTTAAATGCAACAGCTGCAGTTTCCAATTCTTGCAGCTCAGCGGTAAAAGGCGAATAGGGGATCGTTCTTTTGAAATTACTCCATTTGTTTCATTTTAGTTGTCCTTTATTTTTTTTTGGGATGTCCCAAAATACATATCCATTTCAATTAATGAAAGCTATTTTCTTTTTCTTTTTTAATTTTACCTTTAACTTGAAAAGCTCAACAACTAACTCAATAACCATGCACATTATAAATAAGGGTATAAACGCCAAATTGAAAGCGAATTAAATACTTTATTAAACTGCGTGAAAAAGTGAAGTGGACAATTAAAATGGGACGAAGTGAGTATATAACATGGGGACTGGCGAGAGGTGGAAGGTGTTTTGACAATTAAATTAAAAACGGAAAGAAAAAATTACACTAATTAAACCCATCTAACAAGTAATTAATAGAACAAAAACACCGGGTCTGTTGTGCATTTTTTAAAATGAATCATTCTATAAATGATTTTTTTTCAATTAATATTGTTTATTTTTTTTAAAGTTCAAATGTCCTTTTAATTTATATTACGAGTTTAACAATATATTTTTGTAATAATATATATATACCACAAAAATTCGCTTTTGGGAGACAGTTTTGTACGGACCAACTTACGGACGCCCACACCTGAGACTCCCACTATATATATATATACTTGCACTCGTAATCTCGATCAAAACACAATCTAGCTAAAACAGAGCAAGCAGAAGGAAAACAAAAGGTAGGAACCAAAGTTTAGAACAACAATCCCTGTAAACCCACAAGAGGAGAAAGAATGACCCAAACTGCAAAACAAGAACCCTAATACTAGGCAAGTTGCAAAGCCACAAATCTTATCTTCAGAAAGATAGAAACGCAACAGCAGAGAAAGAGAAAAATTTCCAGCAGCAGGACGTACAAATTCTCAAAAACAACCGCAGTGAAGAAAACGTTCTCCAAATCTGAACAGCAGTGGGGACATCAATAGAACACAATCTTCATAGACGTGAGCCACAAAAGAAGCAGCAGAAAAACGTGGGAAAAAAAGAATCATCCATCAACCCCTTGGACTATTGCATTGCATTTAATTATTATTGCGTAATTATCATTATTTTAAGTCTTCAACTGTTTCAGCTACCTAACTCAACTGCAACATGCACAAAACAACAAAAACGTTGAACTCATTGCTGCCCTACATATACCTACAAGCTTAATTCCTTTGTACTATTATTTCTCCTTAGCCATGAGAAAACTCTATCCCATCCAATCACTGAATTTGTTCAATTAAATTAAATTAAAGTTTGATATAATTTATCTTTACAAAAATTATGCTCAAACACAGAGACTCCAATCGATTTAAAATCGAATTCAGAATAAAAACAAAAATATTATCCGATTTAGTTAAATGGATGACCACTTCTTAGTTGTATTATTAGTGGTCGGAGGTTCACAGTGGATTTACTTGGAAATAATCACCAATTGATAGCGAATTATTGTTTTTTTATCCGTTTAAACTATCCTAAATGCACCGTTTCATTATAGGGGGCCCCTTTTTTTCTTATAAAAAAAATAAAAATAAAAATAAAAAATCAAACCATAATTCCAGAAGAAATAGCCATAAACCAGCCCAGATAATCAAACTAGCCCAGCCAAAAAAACAACTAATGAAAGACGGCACTGTTTCTCACTTTCTACTACGGAGAAGAAAATACCCCGCTAATTTATCATGCGCCGTCACCGTCCTTCTCATCGTTTCACCAGAAATATATTTTATCTGCAAATAGCAATCGGCAACCTTGTTCACGTACCATCAGAAGAACTACCCGTGTCAACAGTGAAATCCAGTCAGACCAACTCTCCTCTTATATTATTTCCCTTAAAACATGATTCACGTCATTGATAATGAGATCAACTTCAATGTGGGATCTTTCATTGATTACTACTGTACCAACTTGATCGACCAATTGAACACTTATTCAGGGTCTGTTTTTGGCCTTCATGTACATGAACTATCAAGTTTTCTATAATTCGAGCACTCTTTGACTCTATAATACCTTCATGAAATTGAAAATTGGTTTTAACAACCTCTTTGATATCGAAGAAACCTCTATCAAGTCATTTGAACAACTCATACTGTGGGTTCTCATTACAATTAGGAGATTGACGTTCTTCATTTGTGTCCCCAGAAGGCTTGCTTTCATTTAAATCAGCCTCTACAATGGCATTGTCATCGCCATACCCATGAGAGTTCTTCCTAGTATTTCATTTTGACATTTTGGCCTCCCATTGTGGTCACCAATTTGTTCGTTGCAGAATTTCAACTGATGAAGTCAATCAAGAATACAATATGCATGAAATGAGGTTGTCGGATACTTGATGCGTATCTCTTAATGAAAATCATGATCAAAAGGATCCATAGACCTTGCTTCAAGTAAGAAAACTCTGGAAACAAATTATAAACAAGAATTTTAATTTACACTACTTTATTATAGAAAGCAATGTAAAGAGGAAGTAAATGAAATGCACGAGTAAATAAAAGAAAACTTACTTTGATTATATCGATCAATAGTACAAAGCGAGTCTCCAAAAGTTGAAACTAAACAAAACTATCTTAAAACTATAGACATTGATTGACAAAGTTTGTAGAAAATGTTCTGGTCGTGGACCTCTCTCAAAACTACCTTCTTTGATCACGTGCTGGGCCTTTTGATTCTTCAGGCTACAACATATCTTATTCGGACTTGAGGAGTGGTATTATTTCACTCAACAAATCCCAACTCAGCCCAATTGTTAAGTGAATATTTTAACGATAATAGCGGTAGGATAGAATTAAAACCGTTAAATTCCATTTATATAAATGAACCGCTATACCTAAAAATCATGTTGAAATAATTTCATTGAATATTTAAGTAGACACAAACAGACTTTTTATTTTTCAAAATGTCAAACTTAAGTTTCAACATTAATGACTCCAATTAATAAATAGCTTCTATCATATAAATAGAAGACTAGGCGAATCGATTTATGTTTCTATGAGGTGTAACTTGTACGATGTGTGAACTTGCACGTGTACAAACTCTTGCATCCTTGTACACTTGTCCTGGTCTGCAGCAGTAACCCATTTTGGGAGCACAGTGACTGTCCTCTGAGCATACGCACAACCCTTCAAGACCACAACCCTCTTTCACTAGACTCAACTCATTCTTCAATCCAAGTACTTGGTCTGTCCACTCATTAGAAAACAACCCTAATGGGTCATAAACTCCTTTAACTCTCAAAAATTCCCCAGCTTTTCTATATTTCTTTATTACCCCAACAAATGCTACATTCCTATTCTTTCCCCAATGCGGTAATGCACCATACTTGAAATATGCCATTTGTTCAATTTCTTCAATTACGTCTTCGTAAAGCCTGGGAGTCCCGGGTTCTTGGCTTCTGTAATATGTGATATCGAAAACCAATGAATCTTCTTGTTCGCCTAAGTAAGCAGTCGAGGCCGTGATGTATCGAACTACGATTCCACCGTGGAGTTCTGCACCACATAACGCTTTAGGGTTTAATGCAACCAACTCCTGCACATCTTGAATGAAGTTCTTCACCACCGACAAGCTGATGCTGAATGTTGTTTGGTAGACGAACGTACCCTTGGCTCTTGGATCCCATGGACAGGCCGTGATCGTTGGATATTGATGACTATCGAGGCAGCTCCCTGCCGCTTGTATGTGGTTCTGATTTCCAATAACTGGATACCCCGTAAATATAACACCTACATATATATACATATATATCCACAAATCAATAAAAAAAAACTTAATTTTAATTAAAAATAATAATAACAACACAAACTACTGCAGATTACCATTGTTTGTGAATCCAAACGCAGCGGTTGTCAAGGAATTCATGGTAGTCTTTGCATCGACACACTTTCCATCAGCATCATTTGTTAGTTCCCGATTTTCCTCTGTTGGAATATTTACCAAAAAATTAAGCATCATTGTATCCATCTATCATGACTCCTTACATATATATTATGCTGGCATGGCTAACCTGAAATTCTGTTCCGGAAGAGGGTACGTACATCAGTGGCCCGTAATGGAATGTAATCATTTACACCACTGGCAGACCCATTACCAGAGAAACGATCATCAACTCGATATATCACTTTGCGTTGACTAGGAAACCATGTCATGTCGGCAAACTCGTGCTGATAACCAAAACTAACCGCTTGATCTGCCAACCCAGCATCATCCTCCGTCACTAAAGTAACCGACCGCTTGAACATAGGTTGAAGCTTTAGAGTTATCTGCAGTAAACAATATATAATTTTAATTTGGTTTAAGATGTTGTGGGGATAAAATTTTGGAGGAATCTTATGGACACAATCTCGATGTTATTTTCGGCACTGTGATTAATGAGGGACCGAAATTTACCTAACAAACTCCACTTCACCAAATCCAAAACTGTATACGTCCGTACCTGTGAAATAACACCAAGGACTCCAAGCGAGGTCTTGACTGCACTCAGATCACTATTACTTCCATCAAGAGTTCGAACCTTCACGTAGCCGTCCTCGGGTCCCCCAGGACTTACAATTCTTAATTGCACGACGTAGTCACGCACCGCACTACCCTTATCCCACAACGTGCTACCGTGCGTACCTGTAGCTAGCATCCCACCAATAGTCAATCCCCACCAATACGGTGTGTATGGCAGCGCCAACCCCGCTTGGCAGCTTCGTCAATCAGCTCCCTCAGCAGGACACCACTCTGAACGGTTATGGTGGTGGATGAAACGTCCACGTTTAGTACACGATTAAGGTATTTGGTGCTTATGAGCAACCCATCTGGACCGTCCGGACAAACAAGCTTGGGAATGCTGTGAGAGTATCGAGTTGCCACTTTCATTTTTCGTTTAGAGATTGAAGCGTTTGCTACAATCGAAATGACTTCTTGCTCCGTGGTCGGGTACGCCACGTTGGCTAATACTAATTACATATATACGTGTGTAAAGTCTTACGCATTCTCCTTTTTCGTACGAGTTCACGTGATCTGCAGAGTTGTCACGTCACATCAGTCATGTCTTACGCGTTTTCCTTTTTCGTACGAGCTCACGTGATCTGCAGAGTTGTCATAAGTCTCGTTCTTCTATCAGAATATCATTTTTTGAAGTGAACAGAATTTTATATAATATTTGAGGATGTGATGGAAGAAAAAGAACGATGTCATGGTTTAAATTTTAAAAAAATAATATATTATCAAGGTAATTTTGGTGCTCATAAATGTATATTATTGATCATCATAATTATAACAATATTTTTTTGTTCAAAATAAAATTCATATTTATTATAATTTAAAGGAAATTATTTTGAATTTATATTAAACTGCCAAAAATTATCATGTATCTTTTACGAAAAGTAACAAAATAAATGGTTAGAATCTTCATGCTTTATACCACACATATGAATGATTTTTAAAAAAATGGTGCACCATTTTAGATGCTGCAGTTTCCAATTCTTCATATAAGCTTTATTTGGTGACATCGTCAAGACGATCGGACTGTCTTTTTTTTTTTTTTTATTTAATTATAACATAGGTACTGGGGAGAGGTCCAAGGTAATAGCCAACAACATCTGGCCCATTCAACAGCTCACAATCAAGATAATGGCCAACAACATCTGGCCCATTCAAATCATAAATAAATGGTTTGAAATTTTTTCCTAGCAGCAGGACGGACAAATTCTCAAAAACAACCGCAGTGAAAAAAGCAATCTCCAAATCTGACAGCATCAGGGACACCAATCCAACACAACCTGCATAGACGAGAGCCACAAAAGAAGGCAGTAGAAAAACGTGGGAAAAAGTTACTGGCTTCGACTGTTTTAGCTACCAAACGCTGAACTGCAACATGCACCAAAAACAAAACGTTGAACTCATTGCAGTCCTACCCTGTATTATTATTTTCCCTTGGCCACGAGAAAAATATCTCCGATCCAATTTTGGAATTTGTTCAATCCAAATTAAACCAAATTTTGATATGATTTATCTTTCTAAAATTTGTGTTCAAACACAAATATTTTGACCGATTTAAAATTAAATTTATATCCAAATGTAAAAATCTTATCTAGTTAAATGTATGGCCACTTATTAGTTGTATTATTAATAATTCGAGGTGAAAGGTGCACAGCAAATTTAACTAGAAGGAATTGCAAAGATCCCTTGGTTTTTCACTCGGGAAGACTCTCCCATCCCATGCCAAAGTCAGCTGGGTATCCCTGATGCCATCAGGAATATTATCCAAGCACAAATCAAGAAATATGACAGAGATATGCTAAAAGCGTAAGTAAATTACTATACTGTGCAGATTAATAAGCATAACATCTCTTTAAAGACAATATCAAAATTTAAAGATCAAAACTAATAATTTCCTATATTTGATTTCAAATTTAACAACTAAAAAAGGAAACCCGCACGAATAATAGTTACAATATCATTCAAATCAGCTAAGATCTGGAAAACAAAATGCAAACAAAAAATGACAATAAGGTATTCAGTACTGGGTACCTCTGATTCAAGCCAGGGAGAGACCCCGCAAAGGCGCAGCCGTGTAGACTCTTTGCTTCTACTGGTATAGATAAAGTTTATCGTGGGTCGCAAAAACAGAGTGGATGTTTGCTTTTAGGCGAATGCCATTAGGGTTTACTTTTACTAAAGGATACAACTTTTGTAACTTTTGTTTGAGTCTAATAAAATTGAAAAATAAATATAATTGAAATAATAATTTATTTTTTTTGGTTTGAAAGAATATAAAAGTAGTGCCTCACTTTTGAATCACCATGCGTTACCCTAAAAATGTTTTTAATTTAATTTTTGGCTTTTCCATAAACTAATTTAATTTTTGTGATAAATATTAAATTAGTTCATATAAATTCATTTTTGAGTCAACTTAGCCTCTCAATTTTTTATCAGGTCAAAGAAATCCTTATACTTTTCATTTTGGATCACGTTAGCTCTTTTGCATCATTTCCGTCAAAAATTGTTGACTTGATCGTTATTTGATGATGTGTCATTTTCCTAAAAATTAAATAAATTGCCATGTGGAAATAAAAGAATAAGAACGATGAAGCCAAATTTTAATGTAGTAAAACAACACTACAAAGAGAGCAACTTTCGAGATTAGTTCACACCTTAGTGTTTGTTGAGTAATCATTTAGACTTTCGAAACTGTTATTGATGACTTTGCCTCTCAAAATGCGGTACGGTCTAAAATATTTATGTGATTTTATGTAATTATAATTTTTTTAGCCAATTATTGTAATGACCAGTTTTAATTTTAATGTAATGAAATTCAAAACGTGATGGCCTAGCCTACCTAAATTGGGTCACAGTCATCAAAAATTTATTATTATTCTATTTTCTTTAATTTTGATTATTGATTTAGACTTTGACATTAGACACCAAAAAAAAATCAGGGCGTTGCCCCGAACCCCAAAATTTTTTTCAGGACGTTTCCTCGAACCCCGCCGTAAGGGGCCCACAATTCATTTGTCGCCCCAGGCCCCAAATATGACAGGGCCGGCCCTGTGTGAGACCATTTTTTGTGTAATAGAGGTGAAACTTAATTGGAGAGTTAATAAGGACATTAGTATTGTATTGTTTTGGTTGCCCTATTTAAATTCATGTTCTCGGTAGTTTTTGCTACAAATTGTTGTGCCAATCTTACTTTCTATGAAAAACATTGGAATTTGGATTCTGAATATTGCTGATTTTTTAATGGGAATACTGTTGTTTGTATGTATAAATATATAAATATTAACCATGTGTTGTGCTACAATCAATTACCCACAAATAAATAGCACCAATTTAAATTGATCAAATCAAATACTTAATATAAACAATAGCAGATAGCCAAATCAAAGTAGTAAGGAACACAACGATATACATGGTTTGACAAAAGTTTACGTTCACAGGCAGTTTCACTATATGAAAGATAATTACAAGTTGAGAGAGACTCACCAATACAATAAGAACTAACCCACTCTAGATGTAATCTTATTCTCTCAAACCCTTTCTCACAAGAACCCAATAAGTTCCCAAACAAATAGAAAGAGCACAAAGAAAAGCACTCAATCCACACAAGCTAATTGGAACCACAAAAGCCAGTCTCACGCCTATCTTTTGAATCCCTCACTCTCTCTCAAGTGTTTCCCTTGTGTAGTGCTCTCTCTGTCTAACTCTCTCAAAATGACTCTCAAACACATCTAAATAATTTTATGCGATCTAGACAAAAAGACCTCAAAGCAAAAAAATAAAATAAAAAATAGCAGAAGCAGAAGAATTGAAATCCAGATATAGTGCAACTCATTTGCTTTTCTCTATTGTGCTTCTCTTATTGATTCATGCCATCTTATTTCATATTTGATCTCTTGCACGGCTTCTAAAGGCCTTTAAAGAGACCTCTTGGTTGAAAGTGATTAAATATTTGTTTATAAATTACATCGATAGCTTACACCTAACTGACTGTGGAGTACAAGTTTTAACCGTATGGATGGATGGGGAAGAGTGCGTTGCTGATGAGCAGCAATAGGAATTAAAGGTCCATATTCAAAGAAGCCAAAGAAAATATGTGATGGGGAGTTATTAGAACATTCCAAATATTTTTCCAAGGAAGCGAAGACTTGAGAAGATAAAAGAATGCAGCATCCGGTGAAGCCTGACTGAATCTCATGACTTGCAGTGTAGGTCCTATGTTCTCTTTCTTTTCCAACCTTGTCGCATATCATTTTGTTTTGGCCATGCCAGAACACCCTGGCAGATATAATGCAATGTACAATATCCTTCAATCTGATCAACAATAGTTGGAACAGGAAATAGATAATTCTTTCATTCGTCTCTTTCTTCACAAAAGAAAAAACCTACTCGCAGAAACCTGCATTCGAGGTTTGGGGATTTCAGCTAACTTGAAGTTTACATGTAAAGTGTACATACTAATATGGAAACTTTACAATGCTGAAACAGGTGGTGGGAACAATTATAATCGGAAAACGAACTATATGCTCCACTGCTTTCAAGTTTCAATGCACTCAAATGATTTTTCTTCGGCATTGCAGTAAACTGCAGCATATATAGAGAAAATATTGCTAGATCCTCACCAGAATAAGAATTTGCTTTTTACAAGAATCATGCACAAACGTCTCTCTGAATTGCAGATTATTTATGCACCATAGAATGACACATCTCAATCTGAAAAATGAACCATACAGGTTAGTGGAATAAATCACACAAGAAGTTTCTTTTCATCCACAAATAAGAAACAGAAGGAAAAAAACACAAAAACAAAATCCGTCGACTTGAAGCAAATTACCAAGGGATGAAATGCATGTCAAACGAGGACAGAATTGGACCACACGACAGCACCTATAACACCAATCAAGCACAATAGGGAAATGAAATCTGCCATCCCAGTCGATGAGTCGGACGAGAAATAAATTTTATGCATGTTGCTGTCTCCTCTAAAACCCCTTACAATCATAGCCTTCAAGAAAATCCAGGAATTATCAACATTGAAAGCAATTTTGACAAAGCAGACTAACAGTAGCAATAATATGACTTGACAATAGCTCATTAAAAAAAAGTCCTCTGACATTTGTTCCTCATGGCTACTCCAAATCAAAAAAATATCTCAGTCTAGATTTTGCATTCAACAAAAGGATTTAAAATACCAGCTTGTCAAAGTGAACTAAATAAAGACCACATGAGTAAATCAGATTATCACTTCAACAAAAACATCAACTCTATCAAGTATTGACCAAATAGGCAGAATTAAAGGCGCAGAAATTCATTTGGGGTACAAAACTGATATCTGCTCTGCATGGCTGAAAATATTTTTACAGATCTGACGAATGTAGGAAGCAAATATGCGTATGTCTTCCAAGATATGAACAGGTTAAGTTCTCTAAAAGAAAAAGGTGAGTGCAAAGTGATCTTGGATAGATTTTATTATTTTAAGTGAGGACCTGAATTAAATAAAAATTTCAAATGTGTATTAGATAACCAGTATGCATTATCCAGATGCAAAAGGAACGCAAGGATGAAATCATGAGAGAGAGAAGCATTAGCAACCTTAAAATTTAGATAGCTATCTCTTTCGGGACTATTGTAAGTAATAACCCTGATGCCAAAGCTAAGGGTGCTAGAGAGTAGAGAAAACAAATTTGCACCCAATTTACTTATCCAACCCTTACCATCAATTGTTTCCATCACGGTCAATTGCTGCCAATTTATCCTGCGAGATACAATGCCCAATGCAACATTACGGACCTGTCAGGACAGCGTTTGTTAATTGTCACAAATCATCCTCAAAGAACATTTAATTAATACATAACTTTCTCTTCTTAAAAAGAAAGCTAATGTGTAACCTTGCTTCAGGCCCCATCCTCCCATGGGTCAATGTACTAGGGCAATTTATTGTTGGAGCGAAGAGGCACAGTGCGGAGATAAGAGCATAAGGTAAAGAAGCAGAAAAGGAAAAGGAATTCCAGGATTGGAAGCCAGACAAAAAAGAAAGACCTACTCAAATTGACAGTCTCAAGTAGTTATGACTAATGAGTCATTTATTGCAAAGTGAACCAACCAGATCCACTTACCTCATCAAACACAAGATTGATAAACCTCAATGAAAGCAACAGCATAAGAACAATTTCGGCCACTGGAACACCCATACGAGTCAAAGGAAGCATAAACCACCGCAAAGAAAATGCAAGTTGTTCTGGAGTTGTTGTTGCCAAGCAGAGACTTGCGCTTTGGAAAACCTTTCACAAACAGAGGCCTCATTCTCAGAATAGCAAAAAGTTTATTTGCTTTTCAAACAACTTGAAACTAATTTAGTGTGCAATGTGGAGACAGATGAATGCACATGCAACATATTCCATGAATTCATCACTGACATTACTTTCTGTTGAATCTCTCCATGTTAACATTTTTTTTTCCTTTTTTGTGAGCGGTGCAGATGCATGATAGTCTGAGATATATGCATATGCATCCAATGCAAAAGAACAGAAGCATCTAAGAAATTTCTTTTCATTGATAAAAATTAACAAAGACAACAATGAAACTAAGGAAAATCAACCACTGTGAAGGTTAAGCATGCAGCTGTGCTTGCCACTGACAAGCCCTTCCTTGTAAATTGTAATGGTCCTAGCTTCATAAGTACATATGAATAACCTTCCAAAGATGCAGGAATATTAGGCAATCCCATGATTGCCACCGAGGGAGGTCTTGGCTGGACAGGTAACTGTATGTCTGTATCCCATCTGTTCCTAGCCCAACATTATAAACAGAATTCCAGAAAGCAATGATATTCTTCCCAGTTGATCCTGCAAGAGAATTGAATGTTCAGCAAATAGTATTACCAGTCTTCTAGCTCATTGCTTCTCTTTCCAAAAGGAAAAGCATTTACTATACGCTTTTATTATTATTATTATTATTATTATTATTATTATTATTATGCTTGGTCGGTTATTTCCTTCACGGAAGATTACCATTTCTTCCGGTCACCCAAGCTGCGAGTCTTCTTTATACTTTCCACTTTGTTACATCTTCAAGTTGAAACTTGGAGGGGGAAGGATTAAGTTCATGTCTAGAAAAAATAGCATGCTTCCACTAACTTCAACCAAAAGATGTAATAAAAGTCTGAATAAAGTGTTTAAGAACTCTTATGCCATTGAAACATGAAAGGTATAAAAATTTATAACCAAACAGAAGCCATGCTTTCTCCCTTATATTATAGAAAGGTTGAAGCTGTCGTAAAATACCACAGATGAGCCATGACAACATATCCACAGCGATTAAATTATCCTAGATATGGCCCATCAACTGACTTTAAACAAAATAATTCAAATGCAGTACTACCATTAAGTCCAAAAAAACAAAATGGTTCAACTAAATCTATCAGAAAGTTCTGAGATGAGACCCAACACGCTCTCAAAATTTAAAGTAGTATACTTACCACCCACCCACCCACGAGAAGCAAGAATCTATATTGACAGAATGGCCGCATAAATTACCAATCCAAAACGCATCACTATGTGTGACCGAGCAGGTAAAAGAACTAAAGCCAAAAGCCATACCTGCATAACCAAATTCACCTCATATAATAGAGTTATGAAACCAATCTTTGTCCCAAAAAAGAACATAAACAGACCAATTTGATTCTTGGATCCACAGTATGCAAAAACGTAGTAGGAGACGATTTAAACTGCCCAATGGGACTGGCAGTGGCACCGGAAATCAGTCTAAAAACCCTATCGGGGTTTTGAGGTAAGATTTCGGCGAAAAAGCGAAAAGAATGTGACCGTTGGTCCCGCACAGGCCGTGCAGTTCATGAGTGTCTGATAACAATTTTCCGGATTTCTCGTTCGAGAAGAAAAGCGAGAAACGCTGGGTATAGTCTAGTGTTTTTTACAGTAATCCTGCCAGTAAATCGATTTGTATGTGGTAGAAAATTTTATTTTATAAAAATTATGGATACATTTTGATACAAAATTAATGATATATTGTTTATGTCAAATAAAAATTAAAAAGATCATAAAAAATATAAAAAAATTGAATCGTTAAGTATAAACTCAAAATATTATATCTCAATTTTTTCAGTGTCTATTTAATTTTTATTTGATACAAATAATATACCGTTAGATTTATAATTTCAATCAATTACTTTAAATTAATATTTTAAATCATTTAAATATTCATTTATATAATTATTTTTTATTTAATTAAACTTGATCTATTTTATTACTGCAATAATATCAAATTTACCATATTGAATAATAATCAACTAACATTTTATATAAATAATTATAATAATTTTTTGATTAAATATGTAATAATAATATTAAATATTATTTGATAAAACATTTCTTCAAAATTGATTATATTAATATCCAATCTACTTTCTATGTGTACAACACGAGTACTATGCCTTCCTCATGTTCTAGCATGTGTCCAACCCTTTACTCATGTCATAATCTAAATCATTTTGTGAATTAAGGCAATTAATGGTGTAATAATCCTTTCAATGACGTGAGATGTGCCAGTAATGATTGACAATCTTTTAATAAAAAAAACACATCATTATGCTACAGGAAACTCACGTAGCTCAGTATCACTGTAGTATAGCTGGAGTTTGCAGTCACTGATGTGACTTAGATTTTCACAAAAAAACAAAGCATGAACTCCAAATTCAAATTATGTTCGTGTATAACGATAGAGACCCAAATGAAGGAATCCTAAAACAAACCCAAATGAATTGAAAGTGATTTAGAGAGAAACTTTGCTCAAAATCGTGAATTTTTTCTTTCAAAACATTTTGTTATAGAAGAGAAACATTTTTCAACGAATCTGGAGTAATTAGCAAACGCATAAGTCTTTTCAACTTAATCACATGACTGGATTGAATGTCCATTTGCTCACGACATTTTTTGGATGTAAATGGATAAAAATGTGGTGCATTTAGCCCACATGTTTTAATCAATGAAGCCTAACATTAATCCAGAATAGCAACTCTCTTTTAACTTGATCAGCTACGGAGTCTATTTGATCGAACTATTTACCGCAGCCAAAAAAATAATTAGAGAATATCCTTAACATGGTGGCATCTGATTTGAAAGTTCTCGACCAAAGACTTATTAGAAATTATGTAGGGTTGGATTCTACTTGCACCAAATGGACTTCAACCCATGAGATAAAATTAATATATAAAATTTGGGTAAATGTTACCAATAGGGACGTGGCCGAGATTTGGGATGAGGGGCATTGCAAACCCCCGAAATTTTATTTTGACTATTTATTTGTCATTTTTAATAATCAATCAATAAATATAACTCGTTATGTAAAATTAGAATTTCGTCCCTAGTTACCAATAGCCATGAGGTTTGGCTCATTTTATGGGCCGACAGTGCTAGGTAGCCCATTCCTACATGGTAGGTGACTCAGCATGTGAGTAGAAAATTTTTAATTTTTGAAATATCAACACCATCCAGGCGTTCCATTGAAGGAGGACTATGGGAATTATGGGAAGGCTCCTCAAGAGATAACTGCCTCATAGCTGTCTTTCCAACCATAGCCTCATAAAAAGGAACCATTTACCCATTTCTTTAGGTGGGAAAATAAGTGCATATGTATTCTTTCAACCTACTTTCCATACCATATTGGACTTAAAATATGGATTGTGAGTAGCATCCAACATAAAATGCAAAATGAAAATAATTCTCAACATAATTATATATGACTTTTAATTAAGTCTAATTACGACTAAATAAAAAGTGAGAAACCTAACATGAATGGTAACAAATTCGGACGAAAAATTGGTTACTGCAGTTGCCCCCCTTTGTTTTCATAAAAGATAGACAAAGGCTTAGTTAATCGGGATCATTAGTGTCATTCCCGACTTTGCCAAAAATGTTTAAAAAAATGATAAAGAAAGTCTTCAGGATCATTGTGGCCATTTTTTACTTGGCCAAAGTGCTTAAAAAGAATAATTAAGAAAGTGCATGGGATCATTGGTATCATTCCCAGCTTGATCAAAATGCTTAAAAAGAAAGATAAAAATGTGTTCGGGATAATTGGAGTCTTTCTTGGCTTGGCCAAAATGTTCGAAAAGCATCTTGCAGGTGATATTTGAGATTTCTGTAATCTCTTTTTGGCAAAAATGTTTGAGCAAGCATCTCACGATCAATGCTCGGGCATTTTGAGAATTCTTTTTTTTCAAACGAATGTCTAGGAAACTATTTTAAAGGAAACATTTGGGATCTTAGGATGTCCTAGACTGGTACCTGGTTCG
Organism: Euonymus europaeus; assembly: GCA_963580455.1. Classification (NCBI taxonomy): domain Eukaryota; kingdom Viridiplantae; phylum Streptophyta; class Magnoliopsida; order Celastrales; family Celastraceae; genus Euonymus; species Euonymus europaeus. The sequence continues at coordinate 24,826,466 of OY756957.1, read as the reverse complement.
AGAAGAATGACGTTGTCAAACTTGTATCTCTCTAGCAAATCTGCAATAATACACAAAGGAAAGACAATTTATAAAAATGATGTATGCAATGACCTATTTTGATTAACTACGGGTTTCTCATTAATGATTAAATGTTACTCATTAATGATTAAATGTTACGTAGGAATTGACCTTCTGACTTAATGAAACTTTATGTGCACCCTTTCCATTTCAATTAATAGAGGACCTCACTCATTCTTGAACTATATCTTTTTCTTCTCCTTATTTCCATAATCAATTCTTTTCTTAAAATTTTGCATGTGCACACACTTATGAATTCAAGATTGCCAGTTCATCAGAACTTCCTTTGTTGACTTTGGTGTTCATGCTTGTATGATTCAAATTGTCTATCTCCTTGTAATACTTGCCTCAATCTTAGGTTTGTCCTTCAGATCTTGTCTAGTTAGGATGCCAAAATCTATGAATTTTCTGTCTAAGGTAATGTCCTCATGCATTTGTGATATTTTACGTAAAAACTTTATCAATGATAAATTTCATAGTATGACCATGCATGCCACTTATTGAAAGCAAGTGATGAATTTTGAAACATGGAATAGCAATTGCATTGGGATATGGAAGTCGAGAAAACAAGTAACAAAATCGAAGAAATGAATAACTTCACGATGTTTTATTCAAAATGATGGGTGACAATCGAATACTCATTTATATTAAGATATGTACAAGAATTTAGAGAGGTCAAAGAAAGTAAAGACAAACCGAACTTCTCCAAGATGAAATATGTGATAATTCAAAGATTGCACCATAACTGCTCCAATTTTTGTACGTACCCAATTAACAATGATCATATCTAACTTGTATGAGGTTGTCCCTAAACCTTTCATATTTGCCAGCAAGCTTCTCTCTTTGTTAATGAACTGATGAAATACGTGAAATCATAAAGATCACACCAAAAACTATCCTTTTTTTTCCTAGAGCGCCCGTGAGAGTTTCACTAATTTTTTGTTTCCCTAATTTTTGTCGGAGGTGCCCCTTCAGGTTTTCATTTTCATGAGATTTTTTATGCATAATACCGTATGAGAAAAATAATGTTCATTGAGTGAGACAAATCATCATCGTCCATCTTTGTCAAAATTATTGCTCCATCAAATAATGCTTTCTTCACCACATATCGAACCAACGACTCAATACAAGACCAGAAAAGCCAAACGAAACCTCAAGAAATCAAGCGAGCAAATACATACACAGATATAGAGTGGTGAAGTTCTCACACACATTGAAGAGAAATAAAAATACATACACAATATAAACCTTGGTCGCCATTGAAAGAGTCCTTGAAGGTCACTGCAAATTCCTTTTGTAATCCACAAATTAAGAATCTAAAAATTCAAGAGAATAAAAGGCCCTTATTTTTAGGCTCATAATGGATCACACTAATGAATTCTCCAACAATAAATTTGTTACAAAATTATCTGGATCTTACACTTCTCAACGACGACGTTTTAATGCTTCTGTAGACATTTATTATTATTTTTGTTTAATTTTTTGATTATAGAAAATTAAAATGATGATGATACATGTTCATCATCATCACCATGGTCGTTGCTACAAACTAGGCCTCATCAAATGGCCTGTGGGCCTAGATCCGACCTTAGCCCACCGGCCAAAGGCCGGTCCAAGCCCAAAATTGCTTCGAGCCCAGGCAACTTGATCTTATACCTTAAGCATGCTTGGGTTCCATTTTCAAGGCCAAGCCTGACCATTTTGGTCGACTTCTAGCTAACCTGAGCTCGAGCCCGACCCAAGGCATGACTCGAAGTTGCATACATGCATTCAATTTCCAACTTAAGTTGTTTGGTGCTTCACATATCCTGATACATGAACATTTCACCTACATATCAAGGTTCAGTGGTATCAGGACTTACACTGGGGCACCTATGAAGGTGACCACGCAGGTTCGATCCTGGGTAAAGACGGGGAGTGGGTAAACAATTAATACCTCCCTCGCCTTTACCCAGGATCGAACCTTGGTGGTCACCTTCATAGGCGCCCCACTGTAAGTCCTGATACCACTGAGTGGTCACCTTCATAGGTGCCCCAGTGTAAGTCCTGGTACCACTGAGTGGTCACCTTCATAGGCGCCCCAGTGTAAGTCCTTGTACCACTAGGTTCGATCCTGGATAAAGACGGAGAGTAGGTAAACAATGCCATCACAAATATAAAATATATTTCCAACAGCCTCCTTCGTGAACATGCTACCTAAATATCGAGGTCCACATGCCTTACCAAAGGCCCAGCCACCTAATAGTCTCACATGGCCATAAAATATTAATTGGACGGAGCACATTTCAAGTTGTGAACATCCGAATTTCAATTTCCAAGGCAAGTTAATTTCACATATTTTCTTAAATAATTGTCATTCAAAAAATCAAAATTATTCCAAAAAATGCCCAGGCCCGAACCACAAGGCCAGTGCTTGGGCCCATTGGCCCGAATGCCCATTAACTTGAATCTCCTAGGTTCAGGTCGAGCATGGGCCTAGAAATCTGTACCAAACCCAATTTAGGCTCGAGCCGAAACTTGAATTCGCTTTTCGGGCCTACGCCCAAGCTAGGTTTGGGACTCAAATTATTGGGCCCGATAGGCCAATGTCAGTGTATATTCAGTGTCTTCCACGTCGTGTGTTCTGGTTCCTCACTTTGACGTGACTTGCACCACTTCCAATCAGCCTCCTCAAGCTTCCAACTTGGTTCCTCACATCGACGAGCAGCTTTCGTCATCACTCTGAGTATCGCACTCTTCTGTCTTCTATTTACTGTGTTTTCAACTCTGCTTTTGCTCAAATTCTGGTATTTCCAGTGAGGCATTGTTTTTTTGGAGCCTGCGTGATTTCTTCTTGATGTTTCACAAGCTACTACCCTAGTTTCAATGAATATTTGATTTGAGATTACTGTTCCAGTTTCTTATTTGTGTTGATTTGGGTTGCAGCTTGTTGTATTGAATTTGTTGTACTGGATTTATTGCTTTGTTGATATTCTTGTCTCGTTTGAATATGATAATTGTTCCCAGTTCTACCTCTTCCACCGGTGTCACTTCCTTCCTCCTATACTCCTTTCAGGTTTGATTTGCAAGTGTAATATACTCTGTTTTTGATACAAATGAAGTTACTGAGATGTTTTTGGATATATATGAATTTTTTCAAAAAATCAGATAAAAAAGAGTGAAAAGAACATTCTAATTTTGGCTTGAGGTGCAAAAGTAATTGGGGCATTGAAAAAAAATGATGTGCAAATAACACTATCCATTCAGAACGGTGTATCATAAGCTGCATTCTGACAAATACAACAAAGTCAGTTGAATTACCAAATATACCCTTGCAAAATAAATTCACGATTTACTTTTATTTTTCTAATAAATTAGGTTGGGCTCGGACTGGGTTTATTATTATTTGAGGAACCCCGTCCATGTTCACATAAAGCCCATTCTTGCTACATCTCATATCTCATGTCTCATGTCTCCTCACGGCACTTCACAGCACTCCCCAACGGTCACTTTTTTCGACTTCGACAGAACAACTTGCGAGTTGCGAATGAAAAGAGTTCTCTCTTCGTGATCTTGAAATTTCAATCAAAGACCCGTTAAAGTATTTATGTAATCGATCAAAAGCATTCTAACGGTCCCTTTTTTTTCATGTCTCCCAATTTCTCTCTCACGCTCTGTCTCTGAACAGTGCCTCTCAAATTTTTTTGCTCTTTCATGAAGTTCCGAAGTGTTTTGGTCTAAAGAAGGTGAGATTCTCAAGAACATCGTCTTCATTATGTCTTTTTTTGAATTTTCCGGTATTTAATTATGGGTTTGATGGATTGCGTAGGTATTGATTTTTTGTAGTCAATCTTGCACTGCCTCCGATTTCTTTGCTGAATAGAATTCCATCTATGAAATACTGATTTTTCTCAATCTAAAGCATTCCAACGGTCATCTTTTTTTCATATCTCGCAATTTATTTTTCTCCCTCGCATTGCTCTGTCTTTGAACAGTGCCTCTAAAAAATTGTTGCTCTTTCATGAACATCCGATGGGATTTGGTCCTAAAGAAGGTGAGTCTATCTTGCCTGCCTCCGGTTTCTTTGCTGAATAGAATTCCATGTATGAAATACTAGTTTTTCTCAATCTACGTATTCATTCAATTCTGTTTACTCATATCTGATGTGGGATTGTATTCATTCAATTCTGTTTACTCATATCGGATGTGGGATTGTGTTTGCAGAATTGGTGATACGGGTTCTTGTGTAGACTGTGTGTTGATTGAAACAAGATTGCAATGGATTTTTGTGTAGACTGTGTTTGCGATGGGTTTTCATTCAATCTTGTTTACTCATATCGCATGTGGGACTGTGTTTGCAGAATTGGTGATGTGGATTTTTGTTTAGACTATGTATTGATTGAAACAAGATTGCAATGGGTTTTTGTGTAGACTGTGTTTGCGATGGGTTTTCATTCAATTTTGTTTGCTCATATCGCATGTGGGACTATGTTTGCAGAATTGGTGATGTGGGTTTTTGTTTAGACTGTATATTGATTGAATTGCGATGGGTTTTGTCTAGTATATTTTTTGTTCTTGATATTTCCTTTCAATTGACTCTGGTCAATCTCTGATAATTTTTTTCATCAATTCTGCTATCTCCCTAGTTAATTTTGTAGAGCTGGTAATGGAGAAGTGGAATTGGTGATGTGGGGAGTCTAACAATTGTTTGAGGAAATGATTTCCTCAAACAAGTAAGAGATGGGTGTGTATCAGAATCCCCAGTCTAATACAACTTTAATTTTTAGATATTATTATGTTAGGTTGCGTGATTTTCATTATTTCTATGGCAGATTTTTCATCCACCCCAGTTAATCACAGTTGGCTCAAACCAGTTGACTTGTGTTAATAAACTTCGCAATGCTTTTATTTAATGTTCGATTTCATGTTTGAAGGCATTTGGTCTTCTTCACTCATTATGGTGGTGGTGCTAATCTGTGCAATGGCAATGATGGTGGTGAATGGCTGGTGCCACAATATGGGTTGACTTGCATGATATGGGCCCAAGACAAACAGTTCTACAATAATGGTGACAGCGAGTGTTTTTTTTTCTTCTTCTCAGTCTCTCTAAGTGCTTGTGTTTGTTAGTTATTTAATCAGTATCAACTACAACATTTGAGCTCAATACAAGGACTTCTACACGGTTTGGGTTCCGGACAAGCATTTCTATTGCAATGATGAATACAAGGACTTCTACACGATATGGGCTCAAAGCAAGCACTTCTATTGCAATGGTGACTGGCTCTGTGAGTGCTTTCTTTATCTGTCTCTCTTATGCTTGTGAGTTGTGTCTGTTAGTTACTTAAACCAATGTGAACTACACCATTTGGGCTCAAGAAGGACCTTTACATGATTTGGGCTCAAGAAAAGCACTTCTCCTACAAATGTGGTTAGCTTTGTGAGTGCTTTCTCCCAGTCTTCCCTCTATGCTTCTGTTTGTTAGTTATTTAACCAATGTCTACTCCACCATTTGGACTCAAGACAAAAGGACTTCTAGAAGACTATAATAGTCTCAGTTCTGGAAATTTTACTTGCGGTTTGCTTTACTTTTTCTCTTTGATTAATCTGTTTTCAGCAGGATGTGGTAGGGTCTGTTAAGTGATTCTGCTAGTTGTTTTTGTATTTGGGTTCATTCAGCAAGTTTTTTTGTATTTGGTTTCTCAGATACTCTTGGTACTAAGACAGACAATACTTGGACTCATTAGCTGTGCATTGAAGATGGGTTTATAGATGATCTTGGTTGATCGTTTCTCAAAAGTTGATCAACAGTTTTGGTTTATTAATGTGCTTGTTTTAATTTTTTTGCAGATCTTTTATATACTCAAGACTCAAGAGTGAGAAAGAGAAATTTTGATGGAGTGTAAACTGTAAAGTTCTTGCAGATCCTACAAGATACTAATTTTTACAATGTCAAGTACTTGGATGAAAGAGGGGGACACTGTATCAGTGGGCTATATAATATGAATGAGGATTTCAAGCAAACAGTTGTGGTTTAACATTCTTTTTTCTGTTAGCATTTAGATCATTTATCTTGTTTTTGTCAATATCAACAGTTCTCATCTTTCTTGTGGCCTCTTTTATCCTCCAAGGACTCGCTAAAGTCAGAGCTAGCTGTGATGGTATAGAAAGCCTAATATTTGATACCAATATAACCAATCCAACCAGGTAGATATTTTGTCTTCATTTTTTTTTCTCTACACTCAATCAAATAGATGTTTTGCAAAACTAGTAAACGGAAGTTGCAGCATCAACATTAAAAATCTGATAGCACCAGGTACTTATTGCCCTCTTTTTCCCATATTTTACAGATGCATTCCTTTTTTTCTTTCCCACCGGAAATCTGATAGCACCAGGTACTTATTGCCCTCTTTTCCTCCATATTTTCAGATTCATTCTTCTTTTTTTCTTTCCCACCGGATACTTGGAGCTAATCAAATTTGAATGATTATATATAGAATTTTCTCTCTGCTTACATTTCATAATTCTTATCTAAAATGAGAGAGATGAAGCAAATAGGATTCCTCAAAAAATTGATATGCACAATATGGTATTACTACAGATAAGAAATTATGACTTCATTAGGTACAAATAGTTCCCGACTCCTTTTTGTTCTTTCACTTATTTTGTTGCATTTATTTTATTTTTATTCTATCCATTTGGTATTTTAGAATAGTTGAACTTTCAATAATTCTGCTTTGGTGTGATGAAGCTAGCAATTCATGTTGAAAACCCTCATCCTCCTCCAATATATAGTTGCCCTCGTCAAAGGGCAATGCTTCAGGATTCACTTAGATATTTTATTACTTTTCACTGTTTTTTTTTGCATTTAGGGCATCACTATTTTTTTTGCATTCACTTGGAGGTTCCACCGTCTTTATGCAGTGACATTGGTATGCTGCATACATTTTTTAAAAGGAACTCCACTCTTCACTCTTCAGGCATTCGTTAGCCAATTTTTGAAAGGAGAAATTGATTTGTCTTCAATTTTTTCTTAATTAAATTAATTATTAGGTAAGTCTTTTGCATTGCTTTTTTTATGATCATTGAACTGAAACTGGGTGATGTTTTGCGTAGGCAGTGCTTGGTGTTTAAACTTTTGAATAATTATTGATATGTCAGAAGGTTATAAAAATAGTTTGTAATATCATATGATGTTTTAGAAAGGAGATATAGTCTGTTTTTATCATATGTTGTTTTGGTTTTGCGGAATTGTTATTTATACTTTCCCTAATGGATATTTGATTTAATTGAGATTAAACTTGCAGATGTCTTTGGCATTGTCCTTGGCGATCTATTTGCTGATTAGGATGAGGAATCGGCATCATGCCATCAACAAATTTGATAGACTATGGATGGAAGGCTTAATTGCTACGTCAAACCTATCATCAGTGTCCTCTCTTGAACATTCTCTGAGCTTTTAAACGACAATATTTGGATTGTTTTTCAATTGGCTTGTGGCATGGTCCGATTTTGCATCTGAATATTTACAGATTATAGTTATCTTTCTCACTGGTGCTTCATTCATTTCAACTTATGCAATTCATCTATGAAATTGGAAGTCTACTTGATTTCAAAGTTAGCTTGGGTGATTTTGCTCCTTCGACCATCCATCAAGACCAGCAATTATGTTCAATTGGTATATTGACCTCCTTATTATTCCTTTTAAAATCAGTTAAGCTCTTGGCATTCTCATTACTGGTGCAATCTATAAGTATACTTGAGTTCTATCTACATTCTAAGTGAGCTTGGGAGATTTGTGACTGTTTTCTCTCCTTCAACTGTGTATGAGGACCAAAGATATATTTCAATCGGGGTATCTACATTCTATGATAGCTGATTGTTAGCTTGGGAGTTATATCTACATTCTATGTTTAATTGGCCTCTTCGTCTACTTGAGTTTTATCTACATTATAAGTTAGCTTGGGAGATTCGTGATTGTTCTTCACTAGTTGTTCATCTGAATTTCTGCTTATAAAATTCATCTATGTAATTTGAAGTCTACTTGAGTTCACAGTTAGCCTGGGAGATTTATGCTTCGTCAACTATCTATCTGGACCAACAGTTTATGTTCATTGGTATAAGTGACCTCCATATTATTCTTTTCTGAAATCTGTCAATCTCTTGGCCTTCTCATTATTGATGCAATTTTGAAGTCTACTTGAGTTCTATCTACATTTTAAGTTATCTTGGGAGATTTGTGACTGTTTTCTCTCCTACGACTATCTATGTGGACCTACAATATATTTCAAGTGGTATCATTGGCCTCCTTGTCTACTTTTGAGTTCTATCTATATTCTATGTTAGCTTGGGAGTTCTATCTAATTCTTTATTCAATTGGTATCATTGGCCTCCTCTTCTACTTGAGTTTTATCTACATTCTAAGTTAGCTTGGGAGATTCGTGACTGTTTTGGTTTTCACTAATTATTCAGCAGGATTTCTACTTATGCGATTCATCTATGTCATTTGAAGTCTACTTGAGTTCAAAGTTAGCTGGGGAGATTTGTGCTCCTTCGATTATCTAGCTGGACCAGCAATTTATTTTCCCTTGGTATTATTGGCTTCATTATTATTCTTTTTTCTGAAATCAGTCAAGTTCTAAAAGCTCTTGGATGATCCGATAACTGATCATGAGGTACTTCAATTCTAAATCACGATTCTGATGTTTCTCAACCTTATATACTTGGTACAAGATGTAGTGACTGCATTAGGTTGGAACTTGGGTCTTATTTAGCAGTTATGGGACAACTCTTCTTCAAAAGGTGAGTATTCCATATTGAACTTATTTCCTGCACCTTAACTAACTAGATTATTATGTACATTTACTCAGTAGTCCTTTAGCTATCAGCATGCAATATGGTCTTAAGATGTCATTGTTGTTCACGGCATACAATCCATTTATTTTTCTTTCTTTGAAGTGTCATAGATGTGATGTTGACTGGAAAATCTTCTTGGTTCATCGACGTTTCAACTTTCATTCATATCACTATTCCTTATCATGTCCCTTTTATTCTATTATGGGAGTTTCGGCTTGCCGAATGATGAAAGTAGATTGCGCTTAACTTTTGATTTTACCCATTTTTATGCAATGAGATTACAAACTCTCTCACTCTCTGTTTAATGTTGAAATTTGGTAGATTGCGCTTAAGTTTTGATTTTACCCATTTTTATGCAATGAGATTACAAACTCTCTGTTTAGGCCATCCTTGCACTGCTCAAGTTCAATCCTTTCTTGTTTTTGAGACTGCTCCTCCTCATGGTGTCCTTGACTGTTGACTAATGGTTCTTTGGTTAATTCTTTTCAGCAGGAAAGTTGTAAGGTGTGTTGAGGGATTCTGCAAGTTTTTTTGTACTCTGTTTCTAACGTATTCTTGGTACTAAGAAATACTCAAAGTCATTACATGTGCAATGTTGAGCGTGTCTCAAAATTTCATCAGCAATTTTGGTTTATTGATTTTCTTCTCACTTTAATTTTTTGCAGATCTATTCTATGCTCAAGAGTGTGAAAGAGAGATTTGTCTGGATTGTAAAGTTCCTGCAGATCCTTCAAGATTCTAATTTTTATAATGTTGTGTCAAGAATACTTGGATGAAAGAGGGACCCCGCATCAGTGGGCAATTTAATATGAATGAGTATTTCAGGCAGGCAGTTATTTAACTCTTTTTTTTTGTGTGTTCTGTTAGCATTTATATCATTTATCTTGTTTTCATATTTCTTGTGGCCATTTGTCTGACAAGAACTCACCAAATTCAAAGCTAGCTGTGGCGGTATAGAAAGCTAATATTTGGGACTCAACATAACAAATCCGATCAGGTACATATTTTGTCTTTATTTTTTCCTCTTTTTTTGTTTTTTTTCTCAGCACTAAATCAAATAGTTGTTTTGCAATACTAATAAACAAAAGTTGTGGCATTGGCATTAAAAATCTGATAGCACCAGGTATTTATTGCCCTCTTTCCTCTATATTTTTCAGATTCATTCTTTTTTCCCCACCGGGTTCTAGGTGCTAATCAATTTTGAATTATTATATAGAGAATTCTCTCTTTGCATACATGTCATTATGTCATGATTCTTATATGAAATTAGAGAAATGAAGCAAGTAGATTCCTAAAAAAGTAATATGCATATTGTGGTATTACTGCAGATCACAAATATGACTTCATCAGGTATGGAGGTAAACATTTCCGACTACTTTCAGTTCTTTAACTTATCCAGTTGGATTTGTTTAATTTTTATTCTATCCATTTTTTTATGTTAAAATAGTCTAAATTTTAGAATTTCACCTGTCAAATATCTTTTGCAAAGCTACTATACAATTGCAGTGATAGTCATCATAACAAATCTTACTGCACGAGGTACCTATTGCTCCTACCTTTTTCTTTTCTCGTCTTCTGGTTCATGCATTTATTTATATTTCTTCTATCCATTCCTTATGTTAATCCAGTTGAAGTGCAACATGTAGAATATACTTATTGTACATCTTCTCCTAAGATGAGAACGATGAAGCCAAATTTTAATGTAGTAAAACAACACTACAAAGAGAGAGAGAAAAAAAAGAAGCTCTGACTGCAATACTCTTTCATTACAATGTTGAGACAACTTTTGGGATTTGTTTTACTGCTAACTATGGTGTCTGATTTAGTTACTCTGGTACTAATGTAGAGCAATTAGGAGCTCTTTTTCTGCCATTCTTACAGTGCAACGTTCTTGGACTACTCATGGTTGATGAAATTAAATGTGAATGCTGTCTCTTTTGTGTTCTCCTGGTCTTTGAAGGATGTGGTGATCAAGGGATTCCACAGGTTATTGCATACTTCATTTCTCTAAAAAAAAATTATAGCAAGTTACCTACCAGAGAAGTATTACTTATATTCTGTTTTTTAATCTAATTTTACTCTCTGCAGTTATGGTTTAATGCTTTTCATCCGTGAAATAGAAATTATAAAATCCTCATGGCATCCTTTATTGAATCTATAGATGATGATTTAGAAGATTTTTCAAAATTAATTTCTCTCACTTGTTGTTTGGTACTACGACCAATGTTTACATTGAGTTAACTGCTTACATGTAGAAATGTTCTCATTTGCCAAGTTGCATTGCTGAAATGTTGCAATTTATGATGGAGTAAGATTATGGGTTTGGTTCCTCAAGGGATCTAGTGAATGCTAGCAGTAGTGACAAAGAAGCTTTCTCTTTCTGTGATGTCCTTGCAAGGCAAACCTTCAAGCCTTTCTTGTTTGCTGGATTGATCCTTCTCATGGTGTCCTTGTCTGGTAGTTCTTTGGTTAATCCGTTTCAGCAGTTTGTGGTAGGGTGTGTTATGGGATTCTGCAAGGTTTGTTTTTTACTTGGGTTCATTCAGCAGCATGATTTTGGTATTTGGTACTGAAATCAATACTCATTAGCTGCTCATTGAAGACGATTTTATATATGCTATTGGTTGAGTGTTTCTCAAAATTTGATCAGCATTTTTAGTTTATTAATTTTGCTTGCTTTAATTTTTTGCAAATCTATTCTATGCTCAAGAGTGTGAAAAAGAATATTTTGTGGAGTGTAAAGTTCTTGCTGATTCTACAAGATCCTAATTTTTACGATGTCGTCTTAAGCACTGAGATGAAAGAGGGGGACACTGCATCAGTGGACAATATAATATGAATGAGGATTTCAGGCAGGCAGGCATGTGGTTAACATTCTTTTTTTTTTCTTTTTCTTTTCTTTCTGTGTTCTTTTAGCATTTATATCATTTATATTGTTTTCATATATATTTTTAGCCTTCTGACCTCCAAGGACTCACCAAGTCAATCTAAGTTGTGACTATATATAAAGCCATTTGGTACTCAATTAACAAATCCGACCAGGTACATATTTGTCTTTATTTTTTCCTCTTTTTTTTTTTTTTTTGTTAGTGCTAAATCAGATAGATGTTTTTCAAAAAATCTGATAGCACCACGCACTTATTTTCCTCTTTCCTCCATATTTTTAAGATTCACTCTTTTTGCCCCATCAGGTGACAGCAGCTAATTAAATTTGAATTATTATATACAGAATTGTCTTTGCATACATGTCATGACTCTTATCTGAAGTTACAGAGATCAAGTAAATAGATTCCTCAAAAAATAATATGCACGTTGACAGTGATAATAAAGAGGCTTTCATAATTTTTTTAGAAAAAAATTAATATGCAAAAGCTCTGGTACTTGGCATAACATGACATCTTTGATTGCACCAGGTACATAATCCTTTACTCTTTGTTGAAGATCATCGAATCAAATAGACAGACATAAGCTTTGGTGTACTAATCACAGAAAATCTGAGAGTACTAGGTAAATATTGCCCTCAGTCTTTTCCTTTGCTATTTTCTAATTCGTTCATTTATTGCCTTTTCTTTTCTTCTATTACACTCATTCTTATCCATTTTGGAGCTTCAATCTAGTTGAACTGAATTGTACATAGAGATTGTCCAATTATATATAGCCTCACTTCGTGTCTAAATTGTAGTGGTGAAGCAAATTTATATTTTGCGCCACTGATATACAAAAGCTGTGGGTGCTCGGCATAAAAATTATGCTGCTCGAGGGTACATATTGCACCCCCTTACCCTTTTTCTCTTTTCTTTTCTCTTCTATTTTTTTTATTTTGTTTCTTTTATTCACAAGGTACATATAGAATATGCTTTTTTGTACTTTTATATTGTCCTACTATTGCAATGAAGCCCAGTTCGATGCAGTCTGACATAGAGTCATTGTGAATCAACACTTAAAAGATACAACTCTTGACAAATTTCAACAGCTACCGATCAAAAACACAATGAACAACGTAACAAATAAAACCAAGAAATTAAAGTAATTTTACCACGACTACATCTCTAAAAATATCAGATACAAGTTACAACAAATGAAATTCATTGACAACCCAGTCGTAGCAAAGCTCATGAAATTCTACTGTAATATTATCAGCTGCTCTAGATTTTGCTGATTCAACAAACAATAACAATCGACAAACAGAAATACGTCCGCCAAAACAATGATAGGAATCGAACACAACCATGGCAGCGGAATAATTAAAAAGTTTGATTCCTCCGAGGATCTATTTAAAACCAATGTAGATGGTTGAGTTTGTACATCTTTTCCTTTTGGAGGTAAGTAGCATGAGCTAATCAAAGTTGAGTTGTTAATATGTAGAATTTCCCTATAGCGTACACGCAATAGTTCTTCTTGTCTGAATGAAATGAGAGAAATGAAGTGAATAGATTCGTCACAAAAAGAATATGCATGCTGTTGTATTACTGCATATAACAAATATGACTTCACCAGAAATAAAGGTACATATTTCCCGACTCATTTTAGTTCTTTCACTTCCCCTGTTCCATTTGTTTAATTTTTATTCTATCTATAACAAATCTTGTTGTACACGAGCTACCTATTGCCCTTACTTTTTTTCTTCTTCTGGTTTTTCATTTATTTATTTTTCTTCTATCCATTCCTTCTTTGGTGTTCTCTTGGTCCTCAAGGATTTTGTGATCAAGGGATTCAACAGGTTCTAGCATACTTGATTTCTCTATTTTTTTTCTTTCTCTTGATTACTATTATAAATACTTATAGTGACTCACCTACTGGTGAACTATTGTTTATATGTTTTTTTTTAATCTAATTCGATTCTCTGCAGTTATGGTTTAATGTTTTGCATCTGAGAAACCACCTTTAAAGGAAACATGCAAAGCCGTTACAAACTCTCTTTCTGCCATCCCTGAAATACAAATTAAAAAATCCTCATGGTATCCTTTGTCGAATATAGATCGTGATTTAGCAGATTTTTCAAATTAATTTCTCTCTCACTTGCTGCTTATCCATACTGTTCAAGTTATTTTTCTGATTAATGTTTTGAGTTCAGTCTGGGTTTTATTCTAAATTCGATTTTTATACATATTGATCCTCCAGTTATGGCTTTTAGAAGTGCATTGACTTTTTAACTTTCTGCCCTTTTGGCCTTTTTCTTAGAAATTTAAATTGTGATATTTTTTTGATTTCAAGCTGGATTTGTCTATTTGTTATCAATATTTTTTTAATTATAAGATCAATACATTGATTCAGATCATTTCTTGGCTTCTTTTGTTGATCAACATATTGATTTCGTTTCTTATCAAAATATTTGACAAAGGACACTGATTGGCTAATATTAATAATATTAACTAGAGGCTAAGAAATGGTCAAGAGAAACTTGCAATTAGCTAGCAGTCCAGAGATGCCAACCTGAAGCAACTAGCCAAGACTTTCAACAAAGGCAAGACACACGAGATTTCCTCTTCTGCTCACCAAGCCAAGCCCACCAAATCATAAACACATTCCTCTGGTGTGTATTGACAAAAATGGTCACTGCTGGTTTTTTAGATTGATTATTGTTTTTATAAGTATCTTGACCAAAATGTTTTACTTCTAGTTTTTAAAATATTTTTGATCTCTATGTGATTTATTTGATTTTTTTATACCAGACTTCTAACAGGAAATTAGATCCTCCTAATATTGTGAATGATTCCTGCTGAAAACGCGAGGTGCATACATTTATTAGCAGCTTATCAAGTTTAGATTGTATGTTTTAGGTTGAGTGTTTCCGAGTTTATAATCAAATTTGATGAGCCTTTCTGAGTTGATAGTCAAATTTGATCATGTAGTTTTTGGTTCATTGGTCTACTTCCAAAAATGGGTGGAGCTGAAAAGTTAATAGGATTAACAACTCTGGATGAACCAGGTATATATATATATATTCTTACTCTTTTCACCTTTGTTTTCAGCTCACTGAATCAAATAGATATTTTACAATACTAATGTAAGAAATCTTTGGTGTGCTAAATCACAAACAATCCGAGAGCACCAGTACATATTGTCATCAGTCTTTCCTTCACTCCTTTTCTAATTCATTCATTTTTTTCTTCTTTTTTCTGTACTCGTTTTGTTTTAGTTTTTATGGTAGCAAGGGCTGATCAGAGTTAAATTATTGTATGAATTTTTTTCCCATATGTATACTTGTCGCAGTTATTCCGAAATTAGAAGAAAAATGAAGCAAATTATTTGCAAAGCTGAGGTATGCATTTTGAGACTCATTTTCTGTTTTCAGCTTATTCTATTGAACTCATTCTTTATCTTTTATCCATTTTGGCACTTAGTCTGATTGAACTGAGTTGTCTATAGAGACGACCTGACTTCCTGTCCCAAATCGTAGCGATGGAAGCAAATATATATTTTGCACCATTGATGTGCTAAAGTTGTGGGTGCTCGTCATGACAATTGTACTGCCTCGCCCAAGGTACGCACCCCTATATTTTCTTTTCCATTTTATCAGTTCTTTTTTCCTCCTGTCATTTTATAGAATATGCTTCTTGTACTTCGTGCTATCCTAAAATGGCAATGAAGCTCAGTTTAAAGAGCAGCTCTTAACAAATTACATATCTAAGCATCAAAACACAATGAAAAACGTAAAAAATAAAGAAATTAAAGTACATCACAGACCATTAAAAAACGTAAAAACCAAGAAATTGAAGTAATTACTGTGGCAATCAATACCTTTAGAAATGTCATATACAAGTTGCAACACACTGACAATTTTGACAACCCAATCACAAAAAAACTCAAGAAAAACCCAAACCCCAATTCAACTGTAATATGATTCATCAACCAATTACGATACACAAGCATAAATACTAAACAAACAACAAATCACAAGTTGAGCAACATGTACAACCTGCTATTTACAGATAGAAAAAATGAAGTGAATATATTGCAAAGTTGAGGTATGTATTTCCGGAATCCTTTTCCCTGTTTCTCTCTCTCTTGTTCTATTGCACTCATTCGATGTTCTTTCCATTTTGGAACTTCAATCTAGTTGAACTGAATTAATTGTATACAGATATATATAACCTCACTTCTTGTCTAAAATCTTAGTGGTGAAGAAAATTTCATTTTGCACCTCTGATATACAAAATTTGTGGGTGCTCGTCATGAAAATCATCATACAGCCTCGCACCCCTAGCTTTTTTCCGTTCTTTTTTTCCCCTTTTATTTTATTCATTTTTCCTTTCAATTTAATTAATTCATTCCTTTTTGTACTTCCATGTCGTCCTACTATTGCAATGAAGCACAGTTTGATGTAACATGACCTGCAGTCACAGTGAACTGACAATCAAAACATACAACTCTTAGCAAAACTATAACAACTACACATCAAAACCCAATGAACAATGCAATAAAACCAAGAAATTAATGTAATTTTACCGCAACAAAATCTCTAAAAATATCATATACAAGTTACAATAAATGAAATTCATCAACAACCCAATCAAAACAAAGCTCAAAGAAATCCTAAAACCCAATTCAACTGTAACATGAATTGCTCGAGATTTTAATAATTATCAATCCACAAACATAAATACAACTCCACAATTACAAATAAATCACCAAGTTTTATACAACCGTTCTAATAATCTACGTTAGTAAATACGTCCCCACAAACAAATCACTAAGTTGAACAAAAAATACAACTCTGCTAGTTACAAATGGTTGGTCACAAAAGAAACTAGAGACTGTCTACTGTCGACTAGTGCAGGCCTGAACCGTCGTAAAATAGTTTTTGGTATGTTTATTGGTTGCATGTATCATGTAAATGGTTGATTTGTACAGCTTTTCCTTAGTGTTCTAATTTAATGTTTCAGTAAATGGTTGCATGTATCATGTAAATGTATCAACTTGATGTTAAAAATGTCTTCCTTGATCACCCCTTAAGCAAGGAAATCGGAAGGCTGCTCCATATACACTTCTTCTTCCAAATCATCATGAAGAAAAACATTCTTAACATCAAGTTGATATAGTGGCCAATGGCGAAAAGCTACGAGAGAGAAAAAAAAAACTAGATAGATATCATTTGTAGTTGATACCATAAGTTTGAGCATAATCCCTGGCCACAAGACGAGCTTTTAAACGAGCCAAAGAACCATTTGGATTCAGTTTAACAGTATACACCCATTTGCACCTAATGGCCTTTTTGGAAGGGGGGCAAAGAGACCAAATTTCAGGTACAGTTGTGCTCAAGCGCACTCATCTCATCTTGCATGACAACACACCAGGCAGGATGAGAAAAAGGCTCTGCTACAATCCATGGAACAGAATAAGCATCAAGAGTTGAAGTAGTGGCCTGCAAGGAAGCAAATAATCCACGAAAAGAAGCAATATAGAGAAGGTGATCCTGCATGAACAGTAAGGTCGACGACTCGCAATAGAAATATCAGTTGTGTGGGAGAACACTTACTAGATCTGGAGACGAGGATACTGGCTCAGTGGGAGCAGGTGGCAATGACTCAATATATGTGGGAGAAGTGTCTATAGGAGCTGCAGATGGGTTAGGAGTAATCTCATACACCAAAAAATCATCAACAGAGACAAAATCAAGATGAGAATCAAGAGAATGACCAATAGGAGGCGATGAAAAAAATGGAAGGAAATAAACTCTTCGAAAGAAACATCAGATGAAACTAGAAAACGATTTAACTGGAAAGAGAAACAACGGTACCTCTTTTGCATTTTAGAATACCCCAAGAATAGACAACGCAAAGTCCGGGCATCTAATTTGGTCTTTTGAGGACGAACATCTCTAACATAAGCAGTACAGCAAAAAACCCGTAAATGAAAAGGAAAAAGACTCTGGTTAGGACATAAAACAGATAGAGGAGCCTTACCTCCGAGAACAGAGGATGAGAAGCGATTAATGAGATAAACAAGTAGATAAGACAGCATCACTCCAAAAGGATTTAGGGACCTGCATTTGAAATAGTAATGCACGGGCTGTATCAAAAAGATGTTGATGCTTGCGTTCAGCCACACCATTCTGTTGGGGAGTATAAGAACAAGATGATTCCCTGTTGGCATAAATAAGCAAGCATAGAGTGAGAAATGTATTCTCCACCATTACCACTATGGAGTACCTTCACTGTAGTATGAATTGATTTTGAATTTCCAACACAAAATTCTCAAATATCGATGAGAGCGCATCAAATAAAGATAAGTGACACGAGAAAAATCATCAATAAAAATCGCATAATAATGAAATCCCAAAATAGAAGGCACAGGAAAGGGTCCCCAAATATCCGAATGTACCAACGCAAAAGGAGTAGACTCTCGATTGGTAAGCCGGGTGGAATAACTAACACGAGTATTATTGGCTAAATGACACGACTCATAGGATAACTTATTCATAGACTTAAAAATAGAAAATAAATGTTGTAAAATAGATAAAGATGGATGATGACCCAATCTGGAATGAATAGTCAAGGGAAGAGTGTCAACAGTAGACAAGTTGTAGTAGAACAGTCATCCAACACATGTAAACCATCATCCAACCGACCCCTATTGATAGTTCTCATCATAAGATCCTAAAAAACATAATTAGTAGGAAAGAATGTTATTGAGAATTGTAGATCCTTCGTAACCTGAACAATAGATAACAAATTAAAGAGATTTTGTGGTGTATAAAGAACATCGCGAAGAACCAAGGATGAAAATAGTGGAGTAGAACCACAACCATACACTTGTAATTTAGAACCATTGGCCACACTAATTCCCTGATGATCAGGAGTCTAAATAATCGGAGAGTATATCTGAAGAATTAGTCAAGTGATGTGTGGATCCTGAATCAAGTACCCAAGTGCGGTTAGTTGCCAAACAAGCTGCTGAATTACCTGCGAAGGTAGCTACTGCATGGATCAACAGAACTTCCAAGCTGATGCTGAGTATAGCAAGCAAACTCATCATCTGTCATCTCCACAATCTGACGACTAGAAGTACCGGAATCAAACATTGCGGCATTGGCAACTGGAAACAGCCTAGCAAATTCATCTGCCAAACTTTTGAATGAAGCAAAATGATCTTGGAGTGGCTGATCACCTTGCTTTGATCAAAATAGGTCATATATCACATCATACAATCTAGATAAATCGTGAGAAGATCAAGTTTCCTCAAGAGCTGTCCATAACTCCTATACTGTATCAGCACTAGAAAATAACATTTTAACTGAGCGATCCATAGAGTTCATAAGCTGGCTGAACATTCGAGCATCACGCTGGCATCGTGAGTAGAAGTCGCTTATAATCTACATCAGTGGTGGATAGTGGATCATCAGACAAATATGGATTTAAAAATCGTTCGAGGCGCGCCTCGAACTGAGGCGGAGCCCCGCCGATCCCAGGCGTACGCCTGGGAGAGTTGAATGAGAGGCTTACGCCTCTCATGACTGAGGCGTCCGCCTCAGACACGGAGGTTCTGAGGCGGATGAGGCGTTATACATGAGAGATGGGCTTTTTTGTGGGCTTTTTTGCTCTGAAATTCAAAACCCAGAAAGCAGCTCCAGGCTCCAGCTCTATCGCAAGTCAGTTTCTTCTCCCCCTGCCCTAATCAGTTCAGCCGACATCGCAGCTGCTCTCCAGAAGATTCAGGGACGTCGCAGCTGCTCTCCAGCCGCTCCAGGTATTTCGTCTCTCTCTCTCTCACTCTTCTGCTTCTCAGTTGAGTCAGTTCGCCTCTCTTCTTCTCAGGTGTCTCTCTCTCCAGCCGCTCCAGCCGCTACAGGTATATTGATATGCTCCACGGACAACACAATGGGACAAAGACACTGCTTGTTTAATTGTGTTTACTTATTTTTAATTTTTTTTGGTTTAAATTTTGTAAAACTGAGTACTTAATCTATCTGTAAATACTGATTATTGATGTAGTGATTAATTGATTACTGATTCCCGTTTTATTTTGTAGTGATTACTGCCACTGGTTTTTTTTTTGATTAAATTTTTCGAAACTAATGAATTGATGATTGATAGATACTGAAAACTGAATTACTGATTACTTAGTCTTTTTTTTATAAGCCTGATTACTTAGTCCTGTCTATCTATAATCTATTAGACATATATATAGCATAGTCACCAGCAATTTAGCATTTAGCATTTAGCAACTCAGCAAGCCAGCTATCAAAATTATCAAATAATAAATAATAATGTCTATATGTATGACTATGTGTAATCTGTTATCTGTCTATATACATTAATACATAGTTTTGAATTACTTTTTGAATGTCTTTATTTTTTATACAGATTTTTCTAGGTGCTGAATTGGAATTCAATTAAAGTCCATTTCTGTAGACTATTGTGTGTGTGTCTACAATATGGCTACAAGAGGTGGTGGTAAAAATAGACAAGATCCCGCATGGAAGTATACGAAGGAGGTGGAACATACAACGGGTGAGAAGAAAGGCTATTTGTATCTATTGTGCGATTTTTGCAACAAGAAGATTACCGGTGGTGTTAAGAGGGCAAAAGACCATCTTGCATGCACACATAAGAATATATCGCCATGTCCTAATGTTCCGGAGGATGTGAAGAAGGAGATGAAAGATTTTCTAGACAAAGGGACCTTGTTAAGGCATATGGCACAAGAGAGGTTTGAGGAAATGGTTTCATCTGGTTCTTACCATCATGAAGGTGTTAGTTCTAATCCTACTCCTAGTGGTGGTAGTGGTAGTGGAAGTGGAGTTCGAGTGTCAACTCGAGGAATTCGGGGTCCGATGGATATATACATTGCTAATGTTGATGATGATGAGGAGGATGTTGAGAAGAAAAAAGCCACAATGACAACAAAGAATGCGAAAGAAGCTCGCAATCGTGTTTGTTTGGACATTGGGCGATTTATCTTTGAAAATGCAATTCCTTTTAACGTGGTGAGGAGTCCATCATTTGTTAACATGTGTAGGTATGTACTTTGTTTTTGAATACTTTCTTGGATTTTCCTAAACAATCTCCAAAAAATGTGACCTAAATATTATGAATCTTATGTGCAGGTCGATTGGTTCATATGGACGGGGTCTCAAACCTCCTACCATGCATGAGATAAGGACATGGATTTTAAAGGAAGAGCTTGATACGTCGAAGAATATAGTTGAAGATATTAAGAAGACGTGGACATCTACAGGTGTGTCGATTCTATCGGATGGCTGGACTGATATAAGAGGGAGGACTTTGATCAATTTTCTGGTGAATAATCCTCATGGTACAGTGTTCTTGAAATGTGTGGATGCATCTGAGCATGTAAAAGATGCAGGTTTGATATTCAAGTTGCTTGATGAGATAGTTGAAGAAGTTGGGGAAGAGTTAGTTGTTCAAGTGGTGACCGACAATGCAAGTAACTACAAAGCTGCTGGAAATCTATTGATGGAGAAAAGGAAGCATATTTATTGGACTCCTTGTGCAGCTCATTGCTTGGATTTGATGCTTGAGAAGATTGGGGAGTTACCACAACACAAGAGAGCTTTGCTTAAGGCCAAAAAAGTAAGCAACTTCATCTATAATCATGCTTGGGTTTTGAGCTTGATGAGGAAATTCACAAAAAGAGAAATCATTCGACCTGCTGTCACAAGATTTGCAACAGCTTTCTTAACTTTAAGAAGCATGTGTGAATTAAGACAACCTCTGGAATCCATGTTCACTTCATCTCAGTGGGTGTCTTGTAGATGGGCAAATGCAAGTGATGGCAAGGAGGTAAGAAAAATTATTCTTCAAGATAAGAATTTTTGGCCTAGTGTCAGTTATGCTCTCAAAACTACGGAGCCTTTAGTAGAGGTGTTGAGACTTGTTGATTCAGAAAAGAAGCCAGCGATGGGATATATTTATCGTGCAATGGATCGAGCAAAAGAAAAAATATCAAAATGCTTGGGTGGGGAACTAGCTGATTACAAAGAAATTTGGGAAATTATTGATGAAAAATGGGATTTCCAAATGCATCGTCCCTTGCATGCTGCTGCCTATTTCTTGAATCCCGAGTGTCAATATCAAGATGATTTTCTTTTTGATGCGGAAGTGAAGGAAGGGTTGTATAGTTCAATGAAAAAAATCATCCCTAGGGACGACTACCTAACTGCTGATCTTCAGATAGATGCTTTTAGAAAGAAAGAAGGACTCTTTGGTTATGAAAACGCTAGGAGATCGATTACAAAACGCTCTCCAGGTACCATTTTAACTTAACAAATCCAAATTCCAAGTTCATTGTTGATTTCATTATTTAAATGTCATTTTTTTATATTTTTATTTTGTAGTTGATTGGTGGATTAACTTTGGAGACAACGTACCCGAATTGCAAAAGTTTGCTATTAAAGTGTTGGGACTCACTTGTTCTTCGTCGGCATGTGAACGAAATTGGAGCACATTCAATCAAGTGCACACAAAAAGGAGGAATCGATTGACCACAAAGAAGATGAATGAGTTGGTCTACATTTTGTACAACAAGAAGTTGAAAGATCGACACCTAAAGCTTCAAGTGGTTGACGAAGATCCTTTGCTTGTTGATGACATACCTTCGGATGATGAGTGGGTTGCTAATCCAAATGATGAGGAAGAGCACAATGTTCTTCTTCATACTTTGGCCTTCAATCAAGAAGAGGTAGTGGTGGAGGGAGGTGGTGGAGGGAGTGGTAGTGCAAGTGGTGGAGCAAGTGTTGGTGGACATGATGGTGCAAGTGGTGGTGGAGGTGGAGGGTCAAGTGGTGGTGGTGGAGGTGTTGAAGGAGCAAGTGGTGGGAGAGGTGCAGGAACAAGTGGTGGAGCAAGAAAAAGCAAAAGAAAGAGTCCACCTCAAATGGAATCAAGGGCAAAAAAGAGTAAAGGTTAGTGTGAAAAATAAATTTTGTGTTTTTGTTACTACTTACAAGTTACAAATGTTAATGTATTGGTGTTTATTGATTTAGGGAAGGAAAAAGCAAAAAGAGTAGTCATCCAAGAGGAGGAAGAGGAGGAATTCCAATATGATAGTAGTGATGATTTGGATGAGTTGGATGGTCTACCTATACGATATGATGATGACTCTTTGGAGGACCCAACAAGTGATGAAGATGATGATGACTTTTAAATTTTAATATGGAATTAAAGACTTGGCGATAAACTATGAATATTTATTTCGTGTTTGCTTTGTTTTGGTTTGCATTAAACTTTCAGACTTTTGATGCTTTAATATCTTTTGAATTGATGAATGATGGTATTCATATTATTTAGAGTCATACACTTGAAGTCTTTAATTATTTTGTTGATTCACTTTGAGGCTTACGCCTCGAGGCTTACGCCTCGCCTCATATAAGGTAAGCGCCTCGATTCCTAAAAACGATTTTTAAAACCTTGCAGACAAATGCCCATCCAAACTCATACCTTGAAGGGCTTTCAACACATTTTAGTGTCATAAAGGATAGGCTGTGATGCCATCCAGTTTTTCATCAACCCATCGAATCGAGGAAGTAAACACTTCTATACGATGACCTCCCCGCAAAAGGTGGAATCTCACAAGACTCACTGCTAGCCATACCAGATGTTTTTGAACCCTCGCTATTGTTCCAAAAAACCAGCAAGAAAGGCTCCAGAAAATCAACAAGAAAGCAAAAAACAACAGTAGGAAAGAAAACTTCAGGAAAAATCAGCTAAGACATGTCAAATTCGCAAATCCAGAAGATAGATATCACAAAGACCAAACATTTACACCATCGCTGGAGATGTTTACTCCGGCGAGGTGATAGTGACTGTAGGAGGTGGTTGGTCAACTGCGGGACTAAGAAGAAACAAAGGAGATTGAGAGCTGAGTAGCTTAGGACGGCTAGATTTAGGTGCGGTTCAGCCGGAAGGGACGATTAGAGTTCATAACAGTGGCGGCGACAACTCTATTGGGCCTCCGATACCATGTTTGTAGTAGAGAGGCTAGGTTTTCCTAGTGTATATATATAAACAACCGCACTATCACCTATTTATAATACAAGAGTGAAAAGCATCCATACAAGAGGGAGTGGGCTTACCCACCACATTGAATACACAACCATATTAGGTACACATGCCACATTAGGTACACCAACATTGACTAATAGATATATATAAAGAATCATTTTCAATGATTAGCAAAGTCGGGAATGACTTTAGTGATCCTAAGAATTTTTCAAAAAAAATCATTTCTAATGATTAGCCAAGTCAGGAATGATTCTAGTGATCCCAAGCATTTTTCAAAATATCATTTCCAATGATTAGCCAAGACGAGAATGACTCTAGTGATCCCGAACATTTTTTTAAAAAATAATTTCCAATGATTAGCCAAGTCAGGAATGACTCTTGTAATCCCAAGAACTTTTTATTGAATGAAAAAATTTAAAATTTTAGCCAAGCTGAGAATGACTCTAGTGATCCCGAGCATTTTTCAAACAATCATTTGCAATGATAAGCCAAGTTGAAAATGGCTCTAGTGATTTCGAGCATTTTTCAAAAGAATTATTTCCAATGATTAGCCAAGTCAGGAATGACTCTAGTGATCACGAGTATTTTTCAAAACAAATCATTTCCAGTGATTAGCGAAGCCGGGAATGACTCTAGTGATCACGAGCATTTTTCAAAATAAATGAATATATTTCTCACTCTATGCTTGGTTATTTACGCCAACAGGGAATCATCCATCAAACATCTTGTTCTTATACTCCCCAACAGAATGGTGTGGCTGAACGCAAGCATTGACATCTTCTTGATACAGTCCGTGCATTACTATTTCAAATGCAAGTCCCTAAATCCTTTTGGAGTGATACTGTTTTATCTACTTGTTATCTCATTAATCGTTTGCCATCCTCTATTCTCGGAGGTAAGGCTCCTCTATCTGTTTTATGTCCTAACTAGAGTTTTTTTCATTTACCTTTACGGGTCTTTGGTTGTATTGCTTATGTTAGGGATGTTCGTCCTCAAAAGACCAAATTAAATGCTCGGACTTTGCGTTGTTTATTCTTGGGGTATTCTAAAACGCGAAACGGGTACCATAGTTTCTCTCCCTAGTTAAATCGTTTTCTAGTTTCATCTGATGTTTCTTTCGAAGAGTCTATTTCCTTCCATTATTTTTCATCACCTCCTACTGGTCATTCTCCTGGTTCTCATCTTCATTTTGTCTCTAGTGATGATTTTTTGGTGTATGAGATTACTCTTAACCCATCTGCAGCTCCTACAGACACTTCTCCCACATATTTTGAGCCATTGTCATCTGCTCATGTTGAGCCAGTATCCTCGTCTCTAGATCTAGTAAGTGTTCTCCCACAAACTGATATTTCTATTGCTAGTCGTCGGCCTTACCGTTCATGTAGGGATCGCCCTCTCTATATTGCTTCTTTTTGTGGGTTATCTGCTTTCTTGCAGACCACTGTTTCAACTCTTGATGCTTATTCTGTTCCACGGACTGTAGCAGAGGCTCTTTCTCATCCTAGATGGTGTGCTGCCATGCAAGACGAGGTGAGTACGCTTGAGCACAAATGTACCTGGAATCTAGTCTATTTGCCCCCTTCCAAAAAGGTCATTGGATGCAAAAGGGTGTATAATGTTAAACTGCATCCAGATGGTTCTTTGGCTAGTCTAAGAGCTCGTCTTGTGGCCAAGGGTTATGCTCAGACTTATGATATCGACTAATTCGAGACTTTCTCACCTGTGGCCAAAATGGCATCTATCCGGTTGTTTCTTTCTCTCTCAGATATTTGTCATTGACCACTGTATCAACTTGATGTTAAAGATGTCTTTCTTCATGGTGATTTGGAAGAAGAAGTGTATATGGAGCAGCCTCCCGGCTTCCTTGCTTAGGGGGGTCTGGAAAGGTGTGCAAGTTACGGTGTTCTTTATATGATCTCAAACAATCCCCACGAGCATGGCTTGGGCATTTTAGTATGGTGGTGACAGAGTTTGATATGCATCAATCAAAGAAGAATCATACAGTTTTCCATTGCCATACATCTGCGGGTTGCATTCTATTGGTCGTATATGTGGATGATATAGTTATAACTGGTGATAATGCTGCTAGCATCTCTGCTCTCAAGAAATTTCTTCAATCCAAATTTCATACTAAAGATTTGGGTATTCTGAAGTACTTCTTGGGCATTGAAGTAGCCCAAGGTAAGAAGTGCATATTTATTTCCCAGCAAAATATGTTTTGGATTTGTTACAGGATGCAGGATTATTCCGAGCTAAGAGAGTTGACTCTCCCATGGATCCAGTGTGAAGTTAACTCCAAATGATGGGGATTTATTTCATCGTACTGTTGGCAAACTTAATTATTTAACTACTATGACACGACCCGATATTGCGTTCCCTGTTAGTTAGGTAAGTCAATTTATGGCTACTCCACGAACTCCACATTGGAATGCTGTTGTTCAAATTCTTTGATATCTGCAGTCTAATCCAGGACAAAGTGTAGAATTTTGTGATCGTGGTCATTTATCTACATAAGCTTATTCTGATACTGATTGGGCTGGAAACCCAACTGATCGTCATTCTACTTCTGGGTTTACCATCTTTATGAGTGGTAATCTGATTGCTTGGAAAAGTAAAAAACAAGATGTGGTTGCCCGCTCTAGTGCAGAAGTTGAATATCAGGCAATGGCTCTAGCAGCCATGGAGATTATGTGGCTTAGACAATTGCTAGTCGAGTTGGGTGAAGATCTTGTTGGCCCTACTGAGCTGTGGTGTGATAATAGGTCTGTTGTTTATATAGCAATCAATCCTGTGTATCATGAGAAAACTAAACATATTGAGATTGATTGTCATTTCATTCGTCATGCCTATCAGAGAATGATTCTTAAGTTTGCTTCTGTTCGATCTAGTGAACAATTGGTTGATCTTCTTACTAAGCCCTTACGTGGTTCTCGTGGTAGATATATTTGTAACAAGCTGGGAATGTTAGATATATAAGCTCCAGCTTGAGGGGGTGTTATTATATATATCGAATAGTCAATGTTGGTGTACCTAATATGGTTGTATATTCAATGTAGTGGGTAGGGTATGCCCACTCCCTCTTGTATGGATGTCACTCACTTTGGTAATATAAATAGGTGATAAAACTCTAAATCCTATATTTAAGTCTTAACCCTTTAATATTAAAAAAATCTTAAAATTCTAAAAACCCTAAAACCCCCTAAACCTTGACTCATAAATCCTAAAAACTTGAAACTTAAAAATCTTACTCTGAACCAATAAATCTTGAAATTTTAAACCCTAAAATCCTAAAACTCATCTAAACTCTAGATCCTAAACCTAAAATCTACCCTTAAACCCTAAATCCTCACACCCTAAAACTTAAAACTCTAGAAGCTTTTTTTTAAAAGTACGAGAGGTAACAAGGCCTATGGCCAACAAGTGCTATATAAGCACAAAAATAGATAGATAGAGAATGCCCTAAAGCTAGTGGAAACAATATGACTTTTGGGCCAAAGATCACGGCAAATGGCCCAATAATGGAGAGGTGAGCTATTAAAACTACAAACACTCTTAAGGTAGATTGAAGGAAGCAGAGGGGGCCTTATGAAAAAGAACCAGAAACCTTAACACAAAGGTTAGCAAAACAAATTCCTAAAAACTCCATATGGTGAGTAGGTCGTTGAAGGGAAACATCAGGCCTTAAGAGACTCCTTTAGGAGCAGAGGCAACATAATATATGAGGGTTGTGATTGAAAGGTGTAGCCCAAAAATCATCAGAAGCCCCATTTTCAAACAAAATTAGCTGACAGAAAGCCTACAAGTAGCACTAGACACCAATAGCAGTACACTGTTAGAAGGTGTCATTAGGCCCAGATGAGAGGTGGAAATTTGACATTGCTAGTTGTCAGCTCAATCCAACATCTAGCAACTTGAGCACTTCTTTTAGAACCACTTCCTTCATTATTGGGTTGAGTCAGTGTTGAGCATCTTGTGTCGATTTTGTTCTTTCTTTCAGTAGTGTTCGTTGCATACATCTAAAGGGGCTGATTTCCCTTTATAACAGTAATACTCTATGATTGATGTTTTGTGCTCGTTTAGTACCTCAACAATTTCTGTTCTTCTTTAGCACTGAGGTCATATGCAATGATTACTGACAATGTATTTTTTTCACCCACATATGAATACTTCAAATTCTTTGGTAGTTCATTCAACTCCAATTTAGTTCCCTGTATAACATATGGCACAAATTTTGTGTTAAGAATTAGTAAAGGCTGAAAGGTAGACATATATGTAAGGCTTCAAGGCGAGCCAAAATTTCTCCAACTTTTGTATCATCATTTATCGTTGTAGGGTTATGAATCAAAATTTTGTCCACTAAATCTTAACCACAACTTTCATTGAACACTTGTTAACAAACTGCATTCAACATATCTAACTGAAAACACTCATGTTCATCACTTGGTAGTTTGAGTGCTCCAAAAACTTTGTACTCCATGATTTGTTGTCCCTATACATTTACGGTTAGTATGTCCTATTGGACATCAATCTTAGTATTTGCAGTGGCCATAAATGAACGAGTGAGAATGTGCTTCCGACAATAGGAACTGGTTTCTTATCCTCTAGAAA
The DNA here is from genome assembly GCA_963580455.1 of Euonymus europaeus. NCBI lineage: Eukaryota > Viridiplantae > Streptophyta > Magnoliopsida > Celastrales > Celastraceae > Euonymus > Euonymus europaeus. The sequence continues at coordinate 24,798,000 of OY756957.1, read as the reverse complement.
ATCAGCGAGTAAGATTAACCCATCCACTTGTAATACGACATCTTCCAAAATATTAATTGATTTTTCGGTCAATTGGATGCTCACAGAGGCTGCCTTTCATTTGCCTATATTCAAATATTCATAAACAGAAAAATGAAATGCATTGGATATCAAGATGCACCTAAATCAAGAAGGGTTTTTTCAATCCTCTCACCCTCAATGATACAAGGGATAATAAAACTGTCCGGATATTTTAGTTTTGATGGGAGCTTGCTTTGTAAATAGCTAAAACGTCCTAAAAAAAACTTAATTGCTTCAAACTCCTTGAACTTCCTCTTATTTGTGTTCATGTCCTATCCATAGAATCTTGAATATTCTTCACGGATATTGGATGTATCAATGCGACACATATTTTAGAGTTTGTGGTGTTAGGTTAGGGTTAGATAAGACCATTAGCCCAATTGCTCGGAAGGCCCAAAAGCCCAACTTCAATAACATCACAACGGCCGAAAACCACAAGCCCATGCAGTAGCAGCAAGAAGCCATGCCCCACCAGCCTTGCAAGTTACATAAATAAATGCAACACTAATAATTGCAACCATAAACCTCCAACTGCATCAACCCCCACTTATCGACAATCTTCATTTTCCAAAAGGAGGGCACTAAAAGCCATATCAGAGAACAGAGATGCCTTACTATCCGGATCCAAGTTCCCAGCTACTATTCTTCTGCAATCCATGGTCTCAGACGAGCGTAAGAGAAGCTTCTAGAGACTGAGAGAGCGTTCGAAAACAAGAAAATATAAGAAAAACAAATGATGCGCAACCCGCAAGCTTCGAGCTTGAACGTAGCCATTGACAGCGCATGAGATTTCAGCCTTCTTCTCTTCCGTTTGGCGCAGCTCAGATATATTGCTTTTGATTGAGATTCATCTGATTAGGTTTTACACATCTGTTTTGGGCTTCTATTCAAGTGGGCGTCAGTGCGTCACATCTATTTTGGGCTTCCATTCAAGTGGGCTTGATCTTTTATTGGTGTTTTTATGATAGTTATCTTGCAGATATCTCTTATGCTTTGTTGACCCAATAGTTTTTATATTTGACATATTTTATCATTTGAATTGTTGCATATTATTTTAGTTTATAAGTCAGTCTTTTGGCCGTTAAGGGCAATTGCAATTGTGTAAAGTCAATGGGATAACAAAGTTAATGTGTTTTGCTGATGTGGCTGTATTGAAAAATGTGGTTTGTTGATATGGTTGTATTGAGATATGTATTTTGGTGATGTAGATGATGATGTGACTTGACTTTTTTTAATAATGGTGGGACCCAGCCTTGATTTTGATATAAATTTGATGGGGATAGTATGAAGGATAAGAAAGTAGTTGGGTTGAATAATGATTTTGTATTGGGAGATGTGTTTTCCTGATGTAGCAGTATTGAAATATGTGTTATGCTGATTTGATTGTATTATTAAGAGTTGTGTTTTTGTGAGATAAATGTGGGACCCAAAAACAAAATTGTTGGGCCATTAAAAGTTCAACCATTGTGGTTGCCCTTAGTTGTCAGTACATAACTTGTATATATATTTGTACAAAGTGAACGTTAGAGACAAGTGATTGAATCAATGAATTTTGAATCACTTTCTTCTTCCCCCTTCTTTCTCTGCTTCCAATCTCCTTCTCTCTACATTGCTTTCTGCTGCAATCTGTAAAATTTGATAACCAATTCACAAATTATATTATGGCATCGGAGCCTATCAATCCTCCGGGAATTTCAGTTTCAAAAGTTATTGCTCTTACTACTACTTGTATGAGGAATGGTCAAGGATTATTACCTCCAAACTCTTCAACCATGGCTGCCTCATTTGCCAATGTTTCCATGTTTCCTGCAGTACAAACAAATTCAGTTACAAATGGAATTTCTGATATGGGTTACACATCTTCACTCTCAACACCTTTACCCTCTACTTTTCCTTTCCCAATTTCTAACTCTTCTAACCCACCCATCTTACATACACCAACATCTTTCCCTGCCCCCAATCCATTTAGTAATCCATATACTTTTTGCCTAGTGATTTTGCAATCACTAAGCTTATATCTTTAGAGTTGACAGGAAACAACTATCATCTTTGGAGTAACAATTTCAGTAACTCTCCTGAAGTAAGAAATAAGATTGGTTTTATAGATGGTTCTCTTCCAGTCCCATCTACTCAAGATCCTAACTTTCAAGTATGGAAACAAGGAAATAGCCTTATTAAGTCATGGATTACTAATTGTGTTAGTCCAACTATCCTCTCAAGCATTTCAACTTCAAAGACAGCCAAAGAAATTTGGGCAGAGCTCAAGCACAGGTTCTCAGTTACAAATAGAACTAGAGTTTATGAAGTGAAAAGGCTATTAGCTAACATGAAGCAAAAAGGAAGCACAGTTACAGAATACTATTCTGCTCTTAAAGCTTTATGGGAGGAACTTCAAGAGTATGAACACATTCCAGGCATCACTGGTGAGTCAGAGAGACTCCTGCTGGCAAAATATGATTCTGAAAAATTAATGCAATTTCTCATGGGGCTCAATGAAGAATATAGACATGTTAGCAACCAGATTCTACTGATGAATCCTTTTCCAGATGTTGAATTAGGATTGGATTTAATTTTACAAGAAGAGAGCAAACAGAAGATGACCAACATAGAACTAGCTCCTCATAATGAAGCAATGGCTATGGCATTCAACAAGTTCAATAGCAATCAGCCCCATCAGAGAAATAACTCCAGATTCAAAAGAGATAATGAAAGTAGATCTGCTCAATCAAACAAAGAGACTTTATTTTGCAGGTATTGCAGGAAAGATAATCACACCATTGACCAGTGTTACAAGCTGCATGGCAATCCTAATAATTCATCTAAAAGGTTCAAGTCCAACAACTACAACAAAAATCACTCAGCCAATCAAGTGGAGGGGCACACAAATTCAGAAAACAACACAGCTACCCTCAACCCTGATCAATGCTAGCAGCTCATAGCTTTTCTACAATCCAAAGTCAATGGTCATGAACATTCAACAGCACCACCACAACATATGGCTACTGCTGCAGCAGTAGCAGGTAACTCTAACCTTAAACTTATTAAAAATGTTGCTAAATGGATAGTGGATAGTGGTGCAACAGATCATGTGATTTGTGACATTAATTTGTTTCATACATATCATCAAGTCTTGCATTCATTTGTCACCTTGCCTAATGGACAAAAACATACAATTACTCATATAGGCACTGTTCAGTTAACACCAAAAATAATTCTCACCAATGTCCTATGTGTTCCCAGTTTTGCTTTCAACTTAATATCAGTCAACAGATTAACAAAAGATGATAAATATTGTCTAATTTTTTCAAAAAAATCACTGTGAATTGCAGGAAACACTCACATTGAAGAAAGCTGGGCTAGGAATGACTTTTAATGGACTTTACCTCTTCAATCAAGGACCAAGAAAGGATCTAGGACATATTAGCTCAATTAATTATGTGGTTACTAGTAAAGTATGACACTTAAGACTTGGACATCCATCTGAATCTGTTTCCAAACTTTTGCCTTTAAGTCTAGATGGTTCCACTGAAGCCTGTCTACATTGTTACTTAGGAAAGATGAAGAGGAAACCTTTTTGTGTTAGTAACTCACAATCTAAGGAGTCTTTTGATCTTATTCATGTTGACATTTGGGGTCCTAGTCCTGTAACCTCTATTAATGAATATAAATATTTCTTAACAATCGTTGATGACTACACTAGAATGACATGGGTTTTCCTAATGCATAAAAAGGATGAAACTAGGAATTTTTTACAGAACTTTGTTTATTTTATTAAAACTCAGTTTAATAAAACTATAAAATCTATTAGAACTGATAATGGTAAAGAGTTTATAATGACATAATTTTTTAACACTTATGGCATTTTTCATGAAACAACTTGTCCATACACACCCCAACAAAATGAGGTGGTAGAAAGGAAACACCGACATTTTCTCAACATTGCAAGAACCCTAAGACTCCAAAGTGGTCTTGCAGAAAATTTTTGGTCATTCTGTGTGCAGATTGCTGCATATTTAATAAATAGAATGCCTACTAGATTATTAGATAAGAAAACACCATATGAATTACTTTACAATAAAAAAGTAGATTACACTAACCTAAGAGTTTTTGGATGCTATTGTATAGCTAAAACTAACAGACCATGTACATCTAAATTTCAGCCAAGAGCTGTCCCTTGTATTTTTTTAGGATATCCCTTAGGAACAAAGGGTTATGAACTAATGAATTTAGAAACTTATGAATTTTTTATTTCTAGAGATGTTCACTTCAAAGAAGACATTTTTCCTTTCAAAAATAATTCAGTTGATAATCAAATTGTTCATCATACATCTATTCCAGTTAATAACCCTAAAGATATTTCACACAATACTACACCTTTAGTAGACACAAGCAAAAGACACAAGAAAATTCCTGCATTCTTATCTGACTATGTGTGCACTGTTGATGTAAAAATACTTGCAAGCGCACAAGTGTACTAATGTAGCACAAAGTGTGAGTACAAGGTCGATCCCACAGGGACAAGTTTAATCGAATAATGCACTTAACTGAGTAAACCAATGACAATTATATATGAAAAATATTTTTGATTCTTTAGAACAATGAGAAAAACCTAGGGTACAACCTTACCAAGCAATCCTACTATGAGATACAAAAGTTAAGCTTTCGATAACAATTCTAATTCAAGGGTCGATTCCTCACTCAATTATGTTATTCCATTGATTGTGGCAATAACACGTATTATCGATACTAAATTAATCATGTTTGATCGCAGTCTTTAATTTAGTAAAAACAACCCATTACAACTAGAAGAACTAAACAACCAATCAATCCCCTAAACCCGGATCAGAGCATTCGACAATTAATCTTCTTAATTCCGATTCTACCAAAATACATAAATACGGATCGTTTATGTGATTTGGCTAGATGAGTATAATAAACAACATAATTGGTGATCAAGCAACTATGTAGAAATCATACTTTAAAGTATGGTAATTAAGAACAAGAATTGAGAATTGAATCAAAAGCTTGGAATATAAATCAAATCAACTCATAATATTCATGCTTGGCTAGGTCAAACCCTAGAAATATGTTTAGTTATAAACCATAATAACAAATACACAAGAAAAGGAAGAAGAAACCATGGTAATATGCTCAAAGGAATGAAGGAAGAAGATGAACAAGATGAAGATGTTGATGAGCCGTCTCTCCTCTCTAGCAAGATGTTGGAACCCTCTTTTCTGATTTTAAGCCTTATTTATACTCCAAGTGAGTTTCCCCTAGGTTTACACAAGTAAAAGACATAAAAACCTAGTCAACTAAGTCTTTAGTAATTCTGGAAATAAAAATCTGGTTTGAGTGCTCTTATGGCGCTGGAGCGTTGAAAGGGCGTTTTCTTTTGCCTCTGAAATGCTGGAGCGCTGGAAAGGCACCGAAAGAGCATTTTTCTTTGGTTTATGTCTTATGGAGTGCTGGAACGCTGGTAGGGCGTTGAAAGGGCGTTTTCCACTGGTTTTTAGCCATATTTCAATCAATTTAACCACAACTTCACTTCAACCCTCCTACATACAAAATACACAAAATCTCAAAGTATCAACACAATCTTAACACAAAATAATGTAAATGTGTACCAAAATATGCATGTAAATGTGGTATAAAATACACACATCAACTGTCACTTCTACATGCACTGTATCTAATACTGTATCTCATATGCATACTATTTCTGTCCCTCAATTGCATTTTCTTGCTTCAATTGCTAAAGAAAAGGAGCCTACTAGATATCAAGTTGCAATAAAAGATCCTAGGTGGTGTCAAGTCATGCAAATTGAAATGCAAGCCCTAATTGATAACAATACTTGGGAAATGACAGAATTACCAGAAGGAAGACAAGCCATAGGTTCAAAATGGATTTACAAAATTAAATATAATCCAGATGGTTCAGTTGAAAGGTTTAAGGCCAGACTTGTAGCACAGGGTTTTAAACAGAGTGAAGGTTTTGACTACAAGGAGACTTTTGCTCCAGTAGTCAAAATCACAACAGTAAGAGTCTTCCTAGCCCTAGTCTTAATTAATAGGTGGCATGTTCATCACTTAGATGTTCATAATGCCTTTCTTAATGGTGATTTATAAGAAGCTGTTTGTATGAAATTACCTCTAGGATCAATCAAAATAATAAAAATAAAGTTTGTAAATTAAACAAGTCTATTTATGGTTTAAAACAAGCATCAAAACAATGGAATACTAAATGTACTCAAGCCTTATTAAAATTTGGTTTTAAACAAAGTAGGGCAGACTATTCACTATTTTATTATAATAGAGATGGTAATCAAATATTGTTACTTCTTTATGTTGATGATATGGCTATAGGAGGGAATAATTTACAGCTTATAGAGGCAGTAAAGAAATATATAAGTTCATGTTTTAAGATAAAAGACTTAGGGTCTCTTAAATATTTTTTAGGATTGGAAAGTGGTAGAACTTCAAAAGGCCTAATTATATCTCAACGAAAGTATGCTTTGGACTTATTAACTGATTCAAAACTATTGGATGCTAAAATACAAAAATCTCCTATAGATACCAATGCTAAGTTATCCATTGATCAAGGAAAAATTCTCACAAAACCTTTACAATTTAGGAGAATGATAGGAAGATTAATGTACCTAACAATTACAAGACCAGACATATCTTTTGCAGTTAACACTCTTAGTCAATATATGCAAAAACCCACAGATATTCACATGGCAGCAGGACAAATAATTTTAAAATATATTAAGGGCACCATTGCACAAGGACTTTTCTATCCTACTAACAATAGTTTGCAGATCAAAGATTACAGTGATTCAGACTAGGCTTCATGTCCAGACACCAGGAGATCAGTGATAGGGTATTGTGTTCAATTAGGTGAGTCTCTCATCTCTTGGAATTCCAAGAAACAAAAGACAATTTCCAGGTCTTCTGCAGAGGCAGAATACCGTGCAATGGCTGCCCTAACAGCTGAACTAGCATGGCTTCAAGGATTATTCACTGAGCTACAAATTCCAATAATCTACCCCAATACTTTATACTGTGATAATAAGGCGGCATTACATATTGCAACAAATCCAGTATTCCACGAATGTACTGAACATATAGAGCTTGATTTGCACTATACTCGACAGAAGGTTCAAGAAGGATTGAATCAATGAATTTTGAATCACTTTCTTCTTTCCCTTCTTTCTCTGCTTCCGATCTCCTTCTCTCTACATTGCTTTCTGCTGCAATCTGTAAAATTTGATAACCAATTCACAAATTATATTAGCCATGGTAGCTAAAGCATAAAGAAGAATAGAGAATCCTAAATACTCTTGGCGTCTTGCCGAGAATAGGTGTTTAGAGAATATACCTTTTAATTTTTTTTTTGATGTGGCCGGGAAAGTTTGAGGTGTAGTTAGCCTCACCCTTAAATTTTTCTTAGTCAATACCAACCAAAAACCCAATTAGATCTACCCATTAGTCCATAAAAGCAAATAAAACTAATAAGAAAACCCAAACCTAGAGAGTAAAGTCCAGCCAAGCAACTCGACCTCCAGCCCACTGCTTAAAAATAAAAAAATAAAAAACCCCTCCATCCCACAATTAAAAAAAGTCCAAACTTAAACTACTCAACCCTACAATTGAATCCAACCCATCAAACCATGAAATGAGCCCACGTTCGAAGAAATCCTAGGAATAAATTTTCTTTTGGCTGACCAAATTAGAGTGGGGGGCAGCCGCACAACGGGAGGGAGGAGGAGAGAATTTTCTGGATAAAGTGACGAGAGAGAAGATACGGAAGAATTTTCTGGAGAGAACATAGGGTGACGAGAGAGGATTTTGGTTTTTTAAGTTATAGCAGAGAGATTACTTGGTTTCTTGAAAGATTGAGTGACGAAAACAGAGACGAGAGTGAGGATTTTTCTGGGTTTTGATTTTCGTTTCGTGTTTGGTTTTGGAATTCTATCCGAAGGTCAGACTCATTTGCTCTCTTTTTGTTCATTTCGTTTTGTGTTTTTCGGCATAGAAATTCTTCTCTGAGCTGGTATTGTTTGATAAAGGAGAGGTTGCCTTCCCTTTCTTGTGGCGAAGCCTCCGTGTCGGGGAAGGTTTCTGCAGCCCCCTTTCATCAAGACAGCAGCCCGCTTCCCCCCCATTTTCTTTTGTCATTTTCATGGTTTAGTGTTGTAAAAATCGGCCTAGGCGGCGGCCTAGTCGGTAATCGGCTCTTGCCGCCTCGCCTAGGGTGTAGGCGATGGCAGCAGGCAGGTTGGCCGCCTAGGCGGCCGCCTGGAGCGCCTAACTAGCCTAAGCGGACCAACGTTTTGAGCCACAAATATATTTGAACAATTTTTGGGCTAAATACAACATGGACTGCTGTGTTATTGATTTATTGTTATTTCATTATTGGGCTCAGGCCCAACCAAACCATTAACTCAAATGTCTGGCCTATTCTATTTGTAAATGCAAAAACATAAAAAAGAAAACCTAGCAGCCTAAGTCGCCTCTTCTTCTTCACCTCACGCGATCAACACCTAGCTGGGCAGCTGCAGCTGCCGCATCTTCTTCTTCCTTCTGCTGGGATCTTCGACGCAGGCGGCTTCTTTCTTCTGCTCAAGTCAATTCTTCAAGTCTTCAAAGGTTCTATTTTTTTCCTCACCTCCTTTTTTTTTAGGATGCCACTGCCACTATAATCTTTTTTTCCTTCTCGCTACTTTTTTTTTTCTGGCCATTCTTGAAATGTGCCATGTTGTAGGACATGCCAAAAATGATACTAATTGTGGATATGAATTGTGTTTGATTATGTTTCTTTTGTTTGACTTTTTGTAATTTTCAATTTCTATGTGTTGGATACTTGAATTTCATCTATCTTGTTGTGTTTTTGTGATTTGTATGTGTTGGATATTTGGATTTATGAGCCATGTATTGCATATATAATATATTGCATATATATATAATTAAAAAAATTCAAAACTATTAATCCGATTAATCCCCGACTAGTCCCCGATTAATCCAATTAATCCCTAATCCCCACGAACCGCCTAGCGATTTTTACAACATTGTAGATAATTCAATTTTTATGTAACTATATGGATTCCCATTTGTATACTTGGTGTTGTGCTGTTTTCAAAACCCTCATCCCATAGCCCTCTTTTGGTTACATGTGTATGATTTTCTTGTATGGACTACTTCCTGTTTAATTGCCTCAAAGCAGAGACGGGTGAATTCATGGGTGATTTGGTCTCTTGGCCAGTTGGGGGTATAGGTACGGCCCGTACGGGTGCCCCAATTTGTCTGTTATGGTTAATAAGGCTCTTCAATGAAGACCAGTAGGAAATGTTTCTATAGGAAACCAAGCCCCTGTAATCTCGATTCTTGTTTACTTGGATTGCTTCCATGTTACCTCATAATACTGTATTTAGGATGTGACCTTTTTTTTTAACTTTATCATTTGCATTTATCAAAACTGTAGTTGGTAAAAATATGTTGGATTGTCTTCTAATATCATAGTTCTTCAGAAATAGCATAACCTTTTCTATTGTTTTCTTTGTTTATATTGTGCGTATTAGTATTGCAATTTGTCTGTTAATCATTGGTTTTGAAATATCTCAACTTTAAGAAAGCTTAAAATATGTGTGGTGCTCATTGAAGAGTATTCAGGTTTACAAAAGTATCTTTCTCATTGCAGTTGTGTGCATGGTTTTACTTGCCTCATTAAAGCATGACCAATTGTCTTTGTTCAGTATTATGTGTGATTGTGTGTTTGTCTTGCTAGTTGGAAAGCTAATTTCCTTTCTTTTTTATTCTCCAGTTGTTAGTTGGGCTCCCAAAATTGTAAGAACTTGTCTTCAACTGTTTGTTTAAAAATGGATTCGGATGAGGTATGTTTCCAAACATTTTCCCAGTAGCATCGAATTCTGTATTAATTGCAAAAAAAATCAGTCTTTTCTTCTTCTACTAGATTCCTGCTTTGTTACTTTTAATGTTTTTGATGAAATTACACGTTCTTTTGGTTGTTTCAATGGGTTTGGTTTTTTATGTTATATTGAAATTACAGGATAGAAGATTGTATGAAAGTGAATTTGAGAGACCCCGTGGTTTTAATGAGTGGTGGGGCAATGTCTATTTTGAAGATGACAAGGATGACTTTATTGATTATATGAGAAGATTTGCGACATGTCTACCCAATGAAGACTGTACTGTTTCCCCTGACATGTTCGAGGCGTTGGCTCAACATGAATCATTGAAGTGTATTAAAGCATTGCTTGAAGGAGAAACAGTTTGATCATTGGATGTTAATATGCCTCTACCTTGTGGAACTTACGCATTGCATGAAGCAGCTCGATTTCTTAACCTTGACTTAATTGAGCTACTTCTGTTCCACGGCGCTCAGGCGGATCTTAGAACCATTGGAAGTGATACCATACGGTCTGGCTTGCTTCCACTCAACGTATCACTTGAAGTGTTAGGGTAGGACTTGCTGAGTATGCTTTCTTATCTGTTTATTTATTCTGGGGACGTAAAATGTGTAATGGCCTTATTTGTTATGAAGTAAGACTGGACAAGTCTCTAAATGTCTTGGCTCTCAGTATTTTTCTTGATTTTAATTATTTTTTCCTGCACTTGTGCAGAAATCATATTTTCCTAAAAGACTGGACTCCGGAACAATCTATTTTCAAGTTGGTTACTCTGCTTTGCATGCCTCAGATGGTTAGTTTTAAGTGAAGAAACAATAATTATATTAAATGCTTCTTTACTTTGCTGCTAAAGTGGGGAAATGTTTTGAAGATTTTGGTTATCATATTTCACAACCATTTCTGGCAGAAAATTCCTTTGGAAGTCAATAGGCTGCTTGCCAAGAGAACAAAGGAAACCCATGCAGTATTATACAATTATCTCAAGGATGGCAAACTTATTGAGATGGCTGTCTTGCTGATGATGGTGGCTCGCAAGAATCTGATAGATCCCACTGAACTGACTGAAGATAAAAGCAAATGTGGAAATGCTTTGAATATAAGCATGGCAATCCGTGGGTGGATCGAGGTAGAGATTGCATCCTTGGAAGGTAAATTAGCAGGTGAGGGGGAAAATGTAGAGTTGGACATGAAGAAGATCATGGTTTTGAGGTCTTCTCTCTTGTTGCTTGAAGTTTTTGTCAAAGCTGGTGAAGCTATTGAAGCATATATTCAATCGGAGCAAAGTTATGTATGTCCTAATCTGTGTTTCATACTTATTGGAATGAAGTGTTGTTTTTGTTGGTTTTCATTCTTCTGTCTCTATTGTGACTGTTTTATAGTAATCCATTTTCCTTTGTGGTATATAGTTGTTTTAGCTAGGCAATGGCATTATTTTGTAACATTTGTTCCTGTATAGGTTTCAAATGATAAGGTAGTTGAAGATGTTCAATCTCTTCTTGTGAATGTGGGTTTTGCTCTGAAGGATGAAGACATTGATTTCAGCGATATAGACTGTTCTTCTATGTGAGCACCATGTTTATCTCACCTTCTAGAACTCTTTACCTTATTTTTTTTTAATTGGAATTCCCCTTCCTATTATTTTTTCGATTGATTGTGTATTGGTTACAGTTTTAGATTGAACATAAAAGTACTAAATCATGTTTTTGTTTCTTCCTCTTTCCCTTTTTCCAATACCAGTACTGCCTTCGATCCGACATTGGAGGAACAAAGTGAGTGAATGATATATTCTATTTCAATCTAATATGTTGTACTTGAAGTATAAATCATATCGTGCAAGAGATTAACAGGATTTTTTTTCCTTATCCTTTTTTGATCTGTCAACACAGAAAAAACTTCGGGATTTGGTGTTGGATCTCATGACTACCTTGATTACATATCATTGCGATCTCAATGGAGTTCTCGACTGTTAAATGCAAGAAAAGAACTACTTTAGTGTTTGTATTTGTTTTAATTCCTCATTAACTGTATATTTATAGTAGCACTGTTCTTGGTACGTTACTAAACATGCTGAAAGCACATGTTTCTTAAATGGTTTGCCTGTTCATTGTTATTTGATGCGTAGAGGTTTATTTGAGGCCTTGATGTTTAAAGAGATTTATCGCTGTTTCTTAAGGTATGTTATATGGTGGGATTTTTTAGAGCACTGCTTTAAGTCTTAGCTCTTTGCTTTGTTGATGGATGAATTAACTATCGCATACTCAGGATGATATCCCGTGGTGCATATTGTTTGCTGATGATATTATATTAATGGATGAGACTAGAGGGTGTTTGCTCTAAGTTAGACCTGTGGAGATATACTCTAGAATCTAAGGGTTTCAAGTTAAATAGGAACTAGACGGTATTTATGGAATATAAATTTAGTCAATCTTGGAATAGAAATGACAACTGAACCATAATCGATGAACATAAGATACCAAATCATTATTGTTTCCAAATCTTGGATCTATTATCAATAAAGATGGTGTGATTTGAGGATCATGTAACACATTGAATTAATGCAGGGTGGTCACTTATGTATTTGAAATTACATTTTAGTTACCAAATTTAATTGTTTGTTTCTTGGGCTTATTTTTCCCAAAACCGGAAAGTCAATATGCTTTTATGCTACAACAATTCCTCTATTTGATATGGAGATGATGAAAATAAGAAACATTAATGAAGATGCATGGAAATATTTGACCACATAAGCACATTGATTGTCTGATTTTTGGGAAAAAATCAGCTTGAGAAACAAAACATTAAATTTGGTGACTAAAACGTAATTTCAAATACATGGGTGACCAAAATATGTATTAACCCATTATGTTTATGCAAGTTTTTTGTGCAAAATAATATTTTATTCTAATTTTTATTAGGGGACAAGTATACAATAAGCCCCTATACTATTCAAAATATCCAATTTTGGCCAGAAGCTTGGATTTTGATGAATAATAATATTTTTTGTTTTTCTTTTGTGAGCAGGCGTGTTCGTTCCATACATATTTCACATATGACAAACCTGTTTTATATAAGACAAGAGGCAATGGATTTGGGTGTTTTTACCATACATTGAGGAGCTCAAAAACAAGTTCTGTTTCTGAGTTTCAAACTGACTCTCTGAAGGGAAGCACAAAGGTACTAAAGCAATATGCACAACATCCTCAATCAAGCTTGCGATTTGCATCCTTTGCTTTAGCAATCAAAAAAGGTATGAGACTCGTCTGATTTTTGCCAAGGCCGTATTTAAGGGTAAGAATGTTTGTCTGAATTTTTTACTCATTTTCAATGTTATATAATATTTTCCAATATTAGTTGTGTTGCTTACTTCTTTGTGGATAATATTTAAGTTGAACTTGGTGACGGTATCAGAAGCATAATTCCCCTTCTGTTTTGCAATGAGAGAGAGATGCTTGGTTTAGTTGGTTTTGAAGTAGAGGAATGAAAAATGAAATGGAGGGAGAAAAAGTTAATTTTATCTTTCTTATTTGGATGGTCAAAAAGTGGAGAAGGAAAAGTGAGAGTGTATTTTTATGATTTGTAAGAGTGATATAAATTTATATATGTATTATTATATATTTATTTGTATTATTATATAAAAGGGGGCACTAAAAGCCATATCAGAGAACAAAGATGCCTCAAAGTTGGAGCCCATAACCAACACCAAATAAGTACTGCCCATATGAGTTGCCTCTCCAATGAGAAGCATCCACCCAGAGACCAATAATATGTTGTGTTCAGAGAACAAATAGGAAGTGTAATCAAATGAGGGAGACTGCTCTATGTTTTTATTAACCGTAAACAATGGCTATATAGCCTACAGGGCACTACGCTTAACAACTCTTCGAGAAACAAGGTACATGAACAACATCCTCAAAGTTTTCTCCATGAGCTCTCATTTGATTTGCAATGGACAACGTCCTTGCAAAGTATTCATGAACTGTCTCTCTGATCTTCATGTGAAGCATTTCAAAGTCTTTATGAAGGGCTTGCAATTGAGCACGCTTCACCCTAGTTGTGCCTTGGAACTTCTTCTTGAGAGAATCCTATATGTATTTTGATGTGTCTTTCATGGGGAACGTTTCAAGGATTGAACGATCAATAGCCTAAAACAAGTAGTTCTTAGCTTTCAAATCTTTTAGAGTGTGTTTGAAGATTGTTTTCTTTTTTCACTTTTAAAAATGTTTTTGAGTATAGTTTTTAGAAACCATTTTTAGGAATAGAAATTAGTAAAAAATTCATTTGATTGGTGTTATTTCAGTACGTTTTTGGAAACTTAAAACGTGAATTAAAATTGAAATTTATTTGAATTTCAATCAAATTACATTGAAATTAATCAAAATTAAACTCAAATTCAAATTCTTGGGTCAAAATCGGACACCCATTTCGGATCAACACTGGGTCGCGGCTTTCCGGTGTTGAAAAATCACTGGGTTAGAAGCTCCTCATGCCGGCGAGTCTAATGGAGGTGATGGATTTCATCGGCATTGGCCGTGGTGGCCGGATCGAGCGGTTTTTCATCACAATGGCCGAAAGTTTTAAACTAAGATTTCGAGAGCTACGGTTGACTAAATGATGCGAGGTTGGTCGGGTTTTGTCGCTTTTCTTCTCGCGGAACTTTTGACACTAACCACGTTGCGAATGGTCGCCGGACGGCAAAGATTTGTTACTGGCGGCTGAACGATCAATAGCCTAAAACAAGTAGTTCTTAGCTTTCAAATCTTTTAGCTTCTCAGCTTCAAGAGTTTGAATTACGCCTCCGTTGCTCTTTCTTTTGGCTCAGATGTCCCATTTTCTATTAAACTTCAGTACTCCTTGGATCGGAGGAAGTTCTCCATCAGCATGCTCTAATGGTCATAATGACCATCCAAATGAGGGATTGATAGCTGCACAAAACTGTTTCCTTTATCTGATGCCATGGATTGATCTTGCTACTGCAAGTGAAGACTTCTACTTCTTCAAGATATATCAGCCCCTCAGCTCTGATACCAGATGTTGTGTTTAGAGAACAAATAGAAAGTTGAGTGAAATGAGGGAGACTGCTCTATGTTTTAATTAACTGGAAACAATGGCTATATAGCCTACAGGACACTACACTTGACAACTCTCCTAGAAATAATGTACATGGAAAAGACCAATTCAAAGACAGTTAATATCCCTAACATATAGGGATTATTTGAACAAACACAAAGACTCAATCAACCACTAAACAAACGTTCAACATAGTATGACCCCACACGAAGGACCACAGCCATGCAAACCCAAGCAAATTTGCCTATAAACCTCATACATGGACCAAAGTTCGGTAGTTTCTTGCTTCTTTAAAGATAGTATTTGATAACCTGCCTTTCACATCTTCCAAAATAGCTCGTCGAATGACTGCTTGAGGCCGAATAATTTTTTTATAAAATCTGGCATCTCTCTCATACCAGATGATATAAATAGTTGCAAAGAGGCATAGCTTTACAATTGTGGACCTCAGTGATTTACCTTTGAAACTCACTGCAGCCCATTTAATCAATTTGTTTCAAGGTAAAGCAGCCCATGAAACTCCAGTCTTTGTCAAAATACGATTCCAAATTGCCCTAGTATAAGCACAGTAAAAACACAAGTGGCCATGAGTTTCAATCTCTGCCCCACAGAAAACACAGTCCGCACATTGGAAGAGCCCATGTCGTAGCAATCTATCCAAGGTCCACAACCAAGAATTACAGGCAAGCCATAAAAGAGTAATGGGGTATGTGCTTATCAAACCACATCAGACGATAGAGGCTTCCACTGTCTCTACAAGCATGGATGGTATCCCAGGCCATTCGAATTGAGAATTTACAAATAATGCTTGCCTTCCCTATGAAAACATCCGCTCGATTTATCAAAGGGTAAAAAACAATGGAATTCCATACATCTTGAAGGGCTCTAAGGCTCTCCGGGAATGCCCATAACCCACTTTCAGCTATTTACATAATTGTATATTGACTATATTATATATGTGTGTCGAGTAGAATCATATTTGATTGGATATCTGCACGTTTGGGTCTGATTGGATATGTCTAAATCCATATCCATTCAAAATATTTGAATTTTATCCATATTCATTATTAAGCCAACGGATTTTTCTACTGTTAGACCGGATCAAATCGGATCAGAAATCCACAAATACGAACACATTTGCCATCTCTAAGAAGGATTATAGTCCATCCAAATGCTTAGGGTTTCCTTGAGAGAAGTAGTGCTGCTGCTGAAAATTGAATCTGGAAGGTCTGAATTGATTCTAACAAAGCCGTTGTCCAAATCACAGAGCAAAACAAAAATTAAAAAATTCCTTCAAATCACTACAATGGCAGCCGGAAACAAAGATAATTGTATAGTGGGGAAATAGTAAATAAGATTATAAAGCGCAACAAAAAGTAAATGTTCACAGAAACATGGGACCATAACCATTCTACCATGAGGATTGAAGAGCTTCGTGCGACCAACAAAGACTGATGTAATTTTTGAACTACTGATGAAGATTTTAATGAGGATTGAGCAAACCAAAACCCTAACCCTAAATCTATCACAAAAACCCTACCCCTAAATCTATCACAAAAATCAAGACTCTTTAAAACTTATATAAGTCATTGTAAAAGCAAACCAAAACCAATAAAACTTCATTTCACTATATATGTGGGTATATTTGTGGTATGTGTTGAATATATTTCCGTGCATTTCTACACAATTATATATCCAGTCAACTCTCTCTAATAGAGTATATTCACAATCACAATAACAAAGACTCGTTAAAACTTATATATTTTTAATTAATATATTTTTTCATATATATGTATATAAATATGTGTACGAAGTGTTATAAGAGGTGGAATTTTTTTACCTTAAAAAGTTTCTTTGAGTCCCATGTGTACGATGTACATTGAACAAAAAAATGTTAGTTTAATAATTATATATATAATTCTCTTATGAAGTTCTAAATTGAGGTTCTAACTTTTAGGCTCAATTTTAGGGTTCAAATTATTTTTTTTAAAAAAATTATATTTATATTTTAATCAATTTTATGAATCTAAGGGTATTTTTTGTTTAAAACAAAAATTTCAACATAAAAAAGATATGACAATTCTAGATCGTAGAATATAAACTCAAAATAGTTGATGTTTTAAATTTTAATCACAATGAATTTGATTTTTGTTTCGAACAAAATACATATTGTTGGACTCATAAAACCAATCAAATTATAATTATAATTTTTTCAGAATCTTAAAACATTATTTTTGAATCTAAAAGTTAGAACCTCAATTATATATATGCACTATTATGCCTAAAAAGATACAATTTCAATTCACTCTTTTGTTAGTCCCATCTATATTGATCACACAATTTGTTTAAAAAGAGTTTAATTCTATGGGGAAAAACAACTTCCCAAGGAGAACAAGGAAAGTTGTTTTTCATCTTATGACCCTTATTTTGAGTTGACGTATTATGAAATTTTTTTGACTAATTTTACTTTTTTTATCTCCAAACACCACAACGTTCAGGAAACATTTTCAAGAGATTAATTTTCCATTAAACAAACGGAGCATTAAAATGAAGAACTTGGGGGTTTGATTGGCAACAACTTTTGTTAACTTTTTGGTCTCTTGACAATTTTCTGTACTCTTTCTTGTTCTCTTGAATTGGGAATTGTTTGGGTTTGTCTCTATGATTTGTCTATGTTGATCTTCTTGTAGTATTTGGGAGTGAGGTGTTCCTCTTTGTTAATTTGTTTCTCTACAACTTTGGTGTTTGTAAGGCTTATGCATTTTGTTATTTCTTTGTAACCTTTTGTTGGTGATAATGGAAGCTCCTGGACTCTTGTCTCCATGGATGTACCTCTGTTTTAAGGGAACCATGTAAATCTTGTGCCTTCTATTTTATTTTACTGCTCTATTGATTTGCAATTGTGGAAAGTTTTTCCCAACACCTTTTGCTAGTTATAATCTCTCAGAAGTGAATCACTTTCTCGATTGTGTACGTGCTCAAACTTCTCACTATGGCATCATTCGATTGGAGGATCCTTCCTACTTTGCAAGTGTTTGAGATGAAATTTGCTACCACAAAAATCGTTCCTATATGTCAAAGTCAGGGAGGAGAATCATTAAAAATGAACAATGAACCCATCTACAGAGGACAATTCAAAGAATGGGAAATGAAGAATTGAGACACTAGAACATGAGAAAAATAACAAAAGTTCAAACTAGAAGATTACTTCAAGACAACCCAAGCTACGAAAAGAGAATCAAAATCCACCAAATGCCCAAGATGGAAAGAAATGCAAATAAAAGGAAGCCTTAGTTCCATAGCAAATCCATCAACAACAACAACGAGTTAGAGCTTGCACGTTTTAAGGAGAGGCAATGAACAAAAGGATGAAAAACAATCATCCAACATGTTTCATTATACAATATGTATGCAAAATCAAAAGAAAAGGAAAAAAAAATGAGTACAGAAAATTTTAGCAAAAGAGAGCACAAATTTAGGCCAAATTAGAGAAGGGGGAATACAAAGCAAACCCCAATGGAGATGTAAGAAGAATGACGAGCTAAAAATACAAAGATAATGCCAGACATATAGAGAGGTGATGACAGTTTGGAGAAGAAATGGGAAGTTCAAAATGAGACAACCCCCTAAACTTGTAGGTACAAAATGACAACTTTTGGAAACCCATTGCCATGATAAGAGATTCGGAGTGAGAAATCGAGATAGGGAACAACCCTAAACACTATCGTTTTAGCTTGATATAAAATTTAGTTGTGGGAGGGAGTAAACATAGAAAAGGAACATTCATTCTCATACGTCTTTGGTCTCAAGAAATTGCATAAGTGAAGAGAGCCCAAAGACATGTGTGTGCATAAATTAGGGTTGTATATGTGGTTTTTGTACCCGAATAGACACAAAAACCTAGACCGGCTTGATTCTAATAGGGTAAAACTGATCCAGGCCCAACTCATACACCACTACAGCGGGTCAGGCCTCAAGATCCAATTAGACACATTTTTTGGGTTATTGGGATATCGGTTTTGCACTTTACTTTTAAACTTCACTTTCCTTGTTTGTTGGATTAGCCTAGCTCAGTAACCCCATGCCACGGTTCCTAGCGAGGTCGACATTGCTAGTTCGACGGAGATCTCATCTGGCAGATGTCCTTTAAGACAACATTATAATGTAATTTTCTTTCTTCAGTTTGGATTTTACTTTGATTTGTGGGTTTTGAAACATTTAATAATCGTCTGTTTGTGGTGAATGACTGAATGTTATAGGTTAAGGATGAGATTACCCGTTTACCACAGAGTCAAAGGTGTTAAGGCTTGGGATTAATGATTTGTGGCCTTGTCTCAATTGTCTATCACCATTTGGTGTATGTCATAGGGTTCCAGGGTACAATACTGAGTCAGAGTATCTTACTAAAATGGTTATGCAACAACTTGGAATGATTCTTTTAGCATATCAGAAGCTTATTCAGTATTTGTTGATACTTGATTATGTTTTTGGTATACCTTGCCTCAACTATATTTATGGTAATTATTGATTTTGTTTTTGGTATTTCTTAGAACTAAATGGAGAAATACTAGTATCGGTCCTCCACGTCCACTAGGTTTGCCAAATCCACCACTCGCAATGAGAGTAGAAGAAACACAAAGTTCACATTCTTAAGAGAAAAGTCCATCTCCACCTGCAGCTAAAGTGGGGGATACTAGTGTTGCATCTAAAAAACGAAAATTTACATAGAAGTATGGATTTGTTTTGATAGAATAGTAGGTAAAAAAGGGGAAAACGACCAAGCTTCATCAGTCTCCACTGTCGTGCAAAATACATGGCTAATACTAACAAACATGGTACAAAGAATTTGAAGACTCACATCAAGAAGAGCGAAGTGTTGTTGGCAAAGAGTGGTCCTTTGGACAATTAAACCATAACTTATGGTGTATATGGTTCAAGTACGAACAATGAAATGAGATTGTACAAATTTGATGCAAAATTGATTTGGGAAAATCTCATGGTATGGATTCTTTGTGCAGAACTCCCACTTAGTATTGTTGAAAACCTAGATTTCAAACAATTCTGCAATTATATGGAGCCTCGATTTGTGGTGCCTTCACGTGTCACAATTTCCATGGACATCTTCAAAATCTTCAATGCTCAAAAGGTGAAGTTGAAAAAGACTTTAAAAGGTTCAATAGGACGTATTAGTCTTACTACTGATATGTGAATTTTTTCCAACAACACAAGTTATATGTGTCTAATGACTCATTTTATTGACAAGGGTTGGAAACTGCACAAGTAGATTATCAGTTTTAATATGGTTGATGACTATTCAGGTGAGGGCATCGGGAAGAAACTTTAAAAAAGTCACTAAAGAGTACGGGGATAGAAGATCATATGTGTAACAATTGATGATTCTGCAAGAAATGATGGTATTGTGGGGTGGATTAGGAAATATGGGTATAAGCATTTGTTGGGTGGAAATGATCTTCGTGTTAGGTGCTCCGCTCATACATTGAATCTCATTGTCAAATATATCCTACGAAAGTGTTTTGATTTAGTTGAAAGAATTATGTCTGCTGTTAATTATGTGACATCATCTGGTAAAACTGTAAAAGGCTTTCCAAGTTCTTGGAATCAAGGTTTTCAAAACCGGACCGGTGATCGAACCGGAAAAATCTTTGGTTCATGGTTCAATGGTTCAACCGGGGTTCAACCGGGTTTGAACCGGTTCAATGTTATTAATTATTATATATAAATATTTAAAATAATACCCATAATAATATAGAAATACATATAATTTTTTGCATTTTATATATTCTATTACGTGTTTAAACTTTTAAATTAACCATATATTCAATAAATGTACAAGATTAGTCATGAAAAAGGCATTCAGCCTAGTGGTTGCTCTCATGTCTTAGCACTTAGAGGTCACAAGTTCAAATCTTACCAAAAACAAATTTCAAAGAATATTTTTTTAATTTATATATATGAACCAAAATGACTGGACCGGCCGGTTCTGACCGGTTCAATCGGTGAACCGGCCGGTTCGATGAAAAACAGCCGGTTCAAAGAAGTGCCGGTTCACATGCCCCAGACCGGACCGGAGACATTACCGAAATCGGTCGAACCGGTTCGACCGGCCGGTCCGGTCCGGTTTTAATAACCTTGCTTGGAATGTGCTAGACATGATGAAATTGAGATTACTAAATCTCTTTGCCTTTATTACTAAATCTCTTTTCATTAGTCATGTTGAAGGATAAGATCCACTCCTTGCGATCATTATAAACTAACCAATGACATATCCCATCATGGTATTCAGTCTTGAATTCCGAATGTCACAAAGCGAATTCTTAGGGATCTTTCTCCAACAATCAATTTTTTCAGAGTATAACTCAACGTGATGGGAAAAAATCCTCAGTATGAACAAATCTTACTACCTTGTAGTCATTGGGGTTTTTTATCGAAATCGAATCCAATGCTGGAAAATGTTACGAAAATATCTTCGCACCACTCCCTGTGGACCCATGGGAGAGTCTTGGATTCCCTGGTGGCAGGATTCCAAAGAACAATCATCTCCATACCCTCCCACAGGGCGGTACAACTGGTAGACTGAGGTGGCTGCAGCCTGAGTGGAATTTGGACAAAAAAACAATTATAGCTAGCTAAATAGCCCAAATTTGAAATGCTGCCCAAAACTCAATGAATATTGTCTAGCCCAGCCATGACTCATGAGCCAACAATTCAAACACGGAAACACCCTTTAGGCTTTATTTGATTAGTCATGGTGGGACATCTTGGCACACTACACTTGCAGTCTCAAAAAATAGCTTCATTTTTAAATTCAAGTTGTATTTTTATTCAAGGTTTATGTCTATTGACTGTCGGCTTTGATATATATTGCTATACATGTGTACTGTTGAAGCTAAGATAATGAACTACAATTTCTCTTACTATTCTACTCTCTGTCTTCTCTCTCTTCTTCACCATCATCTTCTTCCTCTTATCTTCTACTTCTTCATTTTGCAAATAAAGGCATACAATTGTAAAGAGTTTGTCCCCAAAAAAAATTGAGGCGCTACTCTAAATTCGCCAATTTTAAGTTTAACCTAGGATAAATGAAAATTCTGGATCTGCCACTGTGACAAACATATCAAACTTTTACAGAGACTCGAGAATTTAAGGGTAAGCAAAGATCAAGTTTGGAGGAAGCATTACAATCCCATCCTCTTCTTGTACAGAGGTAATGGATAAACAGACGTCTCCCAAGAAAATATGCCTCACAAGCCAATGATTGTTGTTCTTGTTGAGAGTAGTTTGATAGCAACACGAAATAATGAAAAGAATACAAAAAATATAGTGAAAAACCTAAAATAGGTAAAAATTATTACTGACATTTATTACACATTCACTTCAACCACATACTAAGAGCAACTCCAAAGAGAGTGCTCCCCTTGGAGTTGCTCCGAGGAAAAGAATTCTCCCTTTTCTTCTCACTTGTTTTGTGAAAATATCATCAATCATACCCTATACTAATATGAAATCACCAACAAGAAAAAGCAGCCTTCTGAGTCAGCCAAATCAGCAAAGTATTCTCTTAATCATTTGACACCTGGTTGAACATTTTCTTTAAAATAAATTAAAAATTTGTTTAACAGTTTAAATAGATACAGTAATACTAGAGGTACATAGACTGTTCATTACATAATGTCCATAAATGATGTGGCATGCTTTGTTGGATGGTGACTCAGCAAATGAATTTTTTTTGAAAGGAAAACCAAATTTGATTATTTTGAAATGTAACCATCTGACATGGTTAAAATAAATCATGCAATCTCACACACGGTGAGTTTTCTCTCACTTTGGTGAGTTTTTACCTCCTAGGTTTTCAGGGAGGCTTTGTCGGCGGCAGCTTCATGGAATCAGTCCTTAGATCAATGGAAAATTTCTCTCTTACTAAGGATGAAGACACTCTAGTGGAGATAGATACAACTCAGATTGAAGATAACCTTGCTATTTTTCCGAACTCAGTGGTTGGGAAGCTACTGGCACCGAGAATGACGAATAGTAATGCTTTTCAGTCCACCATCCGTAGAGTATGGGGGTAGGAGAGGAAATTCGGATCTGCAACCTAGGTCCCAATATTTTTCAGATTATTTTCACAAATGAATTCACGCTTACCAGGATCTTGGAAGAAGGTCCCTGGTCTTTTGACAGTCATATGCTGATTTTGAAGAGATGGGAGGAAGGTATGACGGCCAACAACCTCATATTTGATTCGATTTCTCTCTGGGTTTAAATTTGGGGTCTACCTTTGGTGTGTCACACCCAAGCAGTAGCTTCGTTGATTGGAAATACCATTGGTGCTTATGTTTCGAAAGACAATCGGCAGGAAGCCTCTGGTTTTCATTCTTTTTTGAGATTTCAAGCAACCATTCCTTTAGATAAGCCTGTCCGTAGAGGATGCAGAGTAAAAACCCCAAAGGGTGATTGTGTGTGGGTGAATCTGAAATATGAACGATTATTGGACTTATGCTATTACTATGGCCACGTTGGTCATGAGGAGAGGAGATGTGAGAAAAAATTTGAGGATACAAAGCTTAATGCCCTATGCTCTGGGCAATATGGTCCTTGGTTATCGGCTGATCGGGTATGGTATCGTAAGATCCCAACTACTTCCAAGTCGCAGAGTGGTAAGAGCTCAGGGGGTCATGGAGACTCAGTTGATTCCTCAACCCATGGGGTTCTAAGACACACTTCCAATAGATCCACAGTAAAAATTCCTGGTGGAGGCCAGGAGACAGCAGTCGCAGATTTATCTAGGGACAAAGAGATAGTTGTTGCAGATTCGTCACAGAACAGAGTACTACATGGTTCTCCTTTGGAACCAAAGCGAGTAGAAGGTGGCAGTGTCGAACCTCTTATTTTAGATTAGACACGAGTCTCATCCTGCTCGACGAAGTTGGAAACCCCAAAAAGAATCAGATTAAAGGTGCAAGCCCGAAAAAGTAGTACATCTCTCATGGTTCCTGTGGAGATAGGCATAAAGCGTGTTGCGGAATCGCCCATTTCTGGTTGTCATGATGAGGAATATAACTCCCCGGTTGTGGGGATTTCAAGTATAAAGAAATCAAGAACCCAAGACAGTGGGGTGAACAACTGTCTTAAGGAGATATCGGCGGTGGCTGAGGATGCTTAGTCACGCCGGAAGCAATGAAAATATTATTCTGGAACTGTCGGGGGCTTGGGAACCATTGGACAGTTCAAAATCTCAGTCGGATTCTCCGACTTCAAGATCCTGACTTGGTGTTCCTCTCGGAAACCAAGATTGCTGTCACTGATGCTTTGTAGATTCGTGACTCTCTTCAGTTTATTCATGGTTTTGCAGTGGATCGGGTGGGATTCAGTGGTGGTCTTTTGCTTCTATGGAAAATTTTGATTTCAGTACAGTTGCTTTCTTACTCTCCCTCTCATATTGATTCTATAGTTTCAAACACTGACAGTGTTCCTTGGCGTTTCTCGGGTTGTTACGGTCAGCCTACTACGAGGCTTCGCAGGGAATTTTGGAACTTGATGAGACATCTGAGTTCAGTCTCCTCTTTGCCGTGGGTGTGTGGGGGAGATTTTAACGAAGTCTTATCCAACCGGGAAATCCGAGAAGCTTCTCAACGTCCTGAAGTGTTGATGCAGAATTTTAGAACCACTCTACATGACTGTCAGTTACATGATTTGGGGTTTTCAGGGGCTTCTTTCACTTGGTGCAATAAACGATGGGGCAATGATCTCATTGAGGAACGGCTTGACAGGGTGGTTGCTTCATTATCCTGGAAAAATATTTTTTCAGTGATAAGGGTTGATCATTTGTCCTCCACAGTATCTGATCACTCTCCTATTTTACTAAGTGCTACTCCGGGTAGCACTCGCTCCCCTACTGTTTCTAGAAAGAGACGTTTTCATTTTGAGGATTATTGGACTAGATATTTGGATTGTGAAAGTGTAGTATCTGAGTCTTGGAGAAGGCCTATGGGAAGCCATGGTATGGAAGACACCATGTCTCGTATTATGAATTGTGCAACCACTCTCCAACAATGGAAATCTGTCACCTTTGGCAATCTCCCACGAAGAATAAACAAGCTGGAAAATAGGCTTCATTGGCTTAGGAATAACCACGGTTTTGGAGGCCAATATAGCGAACAAAGGGTTTTAGAGAGGGAGCTAAATGAGTTGCTGCTGTGCCAAGAATTAGGCTGGAAACAAAGATCCCGCCAGGAGTGGCTGCAAGCAGGTGATAAAAATACCCGGTTCTTCCATCAAAAGGCTTCCCAGAGAAATCGTAGAAACATAATCTCTAGCTTGAGGCTTCCGGATGGCTCCTTGACGAATGATATGTCAACAATTGAGGGTGAAGTGGTATCATACTTCTCTAATATTTTCCATTCTTGTGAAACTGCTTCTTTGCCTCCTTGTTTTGCAGAGTTCCCTCGGATGATATCAAACGAGATGAATCAATCCCTTATGGCTCGGTTTACTCCTGAGGAAGTGAGGACATCTCTATTCTCAATGGCTCCCACAAAATCTCCAGACCCTGATGGGATGCCAGCCCTATTTTATAAAAAATATTGGCACATCGTCGGTGATTCTGTAACTGCCACAATCCTGGATTTTCTTAATGAGGGCAAGTTTTGTAACGATGTGAACCATATTCTCATTGTTTTAATCCCAAAGATTAAAAATCCTGAGTTGGTGTCCCAATTTCGGCCCATAAGTCTTTGTAATGTTCTCTATAAGATTATTTCGAAATGCTTATGCAACCGAATGAAAGGCATCTTTGCTCATATAATTTCAGAATCCCAAAGTGCCTTTGTGGCAGGCCGGCTTATCTCTGACAATATTATTGTTGCAAGCGAATGTATGCACTACATGAAGAGGCGGATAGGTAATGGTGCAAATGTTTCAGTATGGCGAGATAAATGGATTCCTTCTTCTATCAACGGGAGGATCATGACTCCAGTGGGCTTTAATGATCCAAACTTGAAGGTAAATCAGATTATTGACACGCAAATGAGATGGTGGAATGTTCCCTTGTTGGAGACGATTTTCTCTCCATTGGATGTGAATGCCATTACTCAAATCCCGTTGCATGGGCTGAATCGAAGGGATACTCTAATGTGGCATCTCACCCCTCATGGTTGCTTCTTAGTAAAATCTGCCTATTGGGTTGCTAAGGAGAATTGTTTGATACCATCTCACCAACCGCCATCTTTACATTGGTCCAATTTGTGGAAGCTGGTTTTGCCTGCTAAGGTGAAGTATTTTGCTTGGAGGTTATGCCATGACGGGCTTGCTACAAAAGAAAATATGGCTCGCAGAGGTATGCCTATCAATAGTTCATGTCCATTATATGGCTCTGCAGTTGAATCAGCTCTTCATTTGTTCAGAGATTGTCAAGCTTTGAGGCCTATATGGTCTCAATGTCATTTTATGAATCTAGCGCTATCCATGTCAGTGAGTTCTATCAAGACTTGGATTTTTAATTTGCTGGAAGCTTTGGATCCCGGAATTATGGCTAAAATTTTAGGCCTCTTATATCACATCTGGTATTTTCGAAATAACAGTGTTTAGAGGAGCCTCATGGCACCCTTATCAGGTAGCTTGCATGGCCTCAAAAAGCCATTTGGAATTCATGGAGTGCCAGAGACAGAATGCATTAAAGCTAAGGCCTTCTATACCTCCAAGTTGGGTACCCCCTCCAGCAGTTAAAATTAAGATCAATGTTGACGGTTCTTGGAAAGCAAGGGAAAGGTGGGCAGGCATCAGTGTGGTGTGTCGAGACTCAACTGGAAGAGTTGTTATCTGCTTATCAGAGAACTCATGCAGCTGGGGGACCTTCCCAAATTGAAGCGCTTGCCTTTCGTTATGGCCTTCTTCTTGCTCACAGACATAACTGGTGGAATATTCAACTAGAGGGAGATTCCCAAGCACTGGTTTCTAATTTGATGAGTGGCTCCATAACCAACAGCTACCAAAGTGTTGTTCTTGAAGAAGTTTTAGCTCTAGGAGAGGCCCTGAACTGCGAATATTTGTATACCCCTAGACTTAACAATGCAGTAGCTGATTCTTTAGCTTTATTAGGAAGACTTGCTTGTACTGACAGTGAGTATTTGCAGCTAGATGGGTTACCCCCGTCTGCTACTGCAAGTGTTTGTTATAATGGTTAATTTCAATGAAAATCTTATTTCAAAAAAAAAATCATGCAAAAAAATTGGAAAATTCAAAATAAAATATCTCTCTGTCTCATTCTTCACATCTCTCTCTCATCGACCTTTTTCTCTCCATGTCTAAAAAAGGCTAAAAAAAACTCTTAACAGTGGTTTGTCGCGGAATGTATTATTGATTTGCTAAAGATTCTTTATTTCCTTTCACTGTTCAAGGAAGTTCCATGTAAGTTTCAGAAAATGTTCAGCTCCCAATCCATAGCATTTATGTCGAACCTTGCATTCCAGGTAAACCCACTGTTAAGAGTAATTTACCAGTTCCATGATTGCAAAATGCTTCTGGGTGGCAAAGGAACACAGTTCCGAGGACTGCTCCTTCAATGGAGAATTAGCAAGCCAAGAGCCCTGTCAAAAGCTCTCTGTTGCAGCACGCCATGCTGAAGCCAAAATTCCAAAATCAATCATATGTTTTTGTCTGCAACCCTCTACGCATATAATATTTTGGCTGCTTCCAACAAGCCCGATCAGTTTAAGTGGCTCAGTGTTTGTGCAGACCGAAGAATCATAACAAGCTTTTACAGATGAATGAACCACCAACGCCAAGATTCAAATCCTATATGAATTGGCCTCATCACTGCTATTCTTCCTCATTATTCACTTTTCCTCACAAGAATTTTGACGGAAAACCTCAAATGATTCCATCATTGGCATTTTATAATAATTCCGTTACAGCTTGTCCATTTCTCAAGCTCTGGTAGAAATGACCCATTCATTGTGTCCGCACAGAGTTCAACGCTTCTTTGAATCATATCAATCTCTTCTCATCATTATCTGAACCAAAACCTGTCCATTTAAGTGCTCTGAACACCTCAAAGCTGATTTCAGTCACTGTCTCTCTTGATTCCAACTTATTCCTCTGTACACCTGAGACCTTATTTCAGATATCCATTCTCTTGATAGCATTTGCTTATGGCCTCTTTCATAACCTCATTTGGCATGACACCCATCTTTATCATATCAGCGTGTAACATTGTAACATTCTGCATGTCGTTAGCTTTTAGATGCCCCCGTAACATTGCAGAGTAAGTGAAAAGATCTGGTGACAAACCATCGCATCTCATACCTAAGAAAAATTTACTAGCCTCAAAAATCTGGCCATCCTTGCACAATGTATCAATCAATGATGTGCAGATAACATTATTGGGAAAGCAGAAGCTATCCATTTGATTGATTTCACTTTCACAGGTTCCAACCCTAGTTTGCTTCAGGAAAAGTTGAATTGCATCAGAAACTCTCCCATTTTTACAAAGGCCATCAACCAAGCAACTAATCGTGAAAATATTTGGTGAGAGCCCGGCCTCTAGCATCTCCTTTTGCAGCCGAAGAGCCTCTTTCATGTTACCGTCTTTACAATGTCCATCAATCAAGGCTGTATATGCAACTACATCAGGCAAAATGTTTTTGATTAACATCTCTGAGTACAAGCTCATGGCCGATTGCATATTCCCTGCCTTGCAATAACCATCAATCAATGTAGAGAAGGTGACAACATTGGGTTCTATGCCCTCTGCTGTCATTCGAGAACACAACTCCATAGCCCTCCCCATGTTTCCTTCCTTGCAGTACCCATCTATCAATGAATTATATGTCACAGAATTGGCCTGATGTCCCTCTCTGCTCATTTTCAGCAACAAACCATCAGCTTCCTCCACTTCAGCCACATCACATAGGCCCTTAATTATTATACTGTAAGTGAATACATCTGGCAAAATTCTTAACTTCACCATCTCTAAATGAAATCCCACTGCTTCGAACAAATTTTTCTCCTTACAGTGACCATTAATTAAACAATTATATATAAAAATATTAGGTACAATACCAAACTTGATCATGGAAACAAATAAGTTCCTTGCAGTTATCAACTCACCAATTTTGCAAAGTGCATCTATCAGGATACCAAATGTAACAATATTTGGCCAAAGGCCACTACCAAGCATGCCCTGATACAAGACAAGGGCTTGTTTCACGTTCGCCATTTTGCAATACCCATCCATCAAGATGTTGTAAGTGTACAAATTGGGTAAAACACCGGATTCCTGCATTGAACCGAAGATTCGCTCTGCTTCCAACATCTTACCCTCACTGCACAAACCACGAATAAGAGTTGTGAAGATCACAACCGTTGGTTCAATCCCTTTACCCATCATCTCATCAAACAAACCATACGCCCTGGAAACGTCACCTTGTCTACAGCAACCATGAATCAAGATGCCATATGTGACAACACTAGATATCAATCCGCGTGACACCATATCCCCATGAAATTCCCACATAGAATCAAACCTATCAATCTTAACCAATCCGTTTAACAGTGCACCACAAGCCTGCAATGAAGGTAAAACCTCCATCTGTTTATACACCCACAATGCCTCGTCAACAAGTCCCATGTCAGATAAGGCAATGATTAACACACCAAACACATTAACATCACATTTAGGGCTACCAAGTCGATTCAGGGCATTGAAAATAGAGGTGCAGACGATGTGAGGTGCACGAGATTTTATCAAATTTTGGATTAGGCCTTTTATCAAGCACCTGGCGTGCGTGTACAGCTTGAACCTGGTCAAAACACGAATCAAAGCTGAGAGAATCCCAAGATCCCCAAATGGGATTACGCATTTGCATGCCAAACCCAAAATCTTAAGTGCTTGGCGTGAATTCTTGCAATTGAATATGGCAATTTGGAGACGAGGTAAGGATGGGGCAACTGGTGAAGATGAAGGTGGAACAGATAACGAATTCGGTTTTGAAGAAAAAGCAGGTGTGGTCATGGAGAAAATATAAGGCCGGTTGTTGTTGGAGAGACTGAGTTTGTTTTTCCTTGAGAACTGCTTCAACATTGCTGAGTGTTGTACCGAGGCTCAGATCATAGGCGCCCAAATTCCATGTAGTTAGTTGCTCAGATATTACTCATGACTCGTGTGACGTGTCCCTTCCCCAAACGGTACGGATTACATTGAAAGTTGGAGTTTTGAATTGGAAAATAAAAAAAGATAAAAAAAATAAGAAAACATTGGGCCAAATAGTTTATAGTCTGGTCTTTCAATGTCCGATGTTCAGAGGTCCCATTAGGTTCAGGCCGTTGTCGTGTATTTGGCCCATACACACACGTTAATTTATGCTCTGATAGATTTGCGGCCTGTGCTCAGCTGGCCCACTAAATGAAACGTTACTACTTCATTCTCTCGTCTATTTTCCAACAAAACACACATTCGCATATATTATCCTCCAAAAACACTACCATTGCATTGCATTTGCTCTAACCTAGGGCAGGCGTTACAAAACTTGAACTCACAGGAGTCCTATCTGTTAAGAAGGCTGATTTGTCCTTGTTTATCCTTAAAGAACATGAACGTCTCATGTATATACTTGTGTATGTCGATGATTTAATTTTCACCTATTCTATTCCATCTCTCCTTCGCAGAGTTACTATTGCCTTGGCGGCAAAGTTCTCTCTTAAAGAGTTTGGGGACTTCTTGTTTTTTTCTCGGAGTCGAAGTCACCAAAACACCAAAAATATGTTAGGGATATATTGTAAAAGGCAAGCATGGATGAAGCTACGTCTGTGAACACCCCTTACCTGCTCCATTCTCCACTAAAATCATTGATGGCATTACTCTCTCTCTGAACCTACATCTTACTGAGCTCTTCTAGGTAGCCTTTGTTAAGTTTTAGAAGACTTCTATGGACCTGTCACAGCAGCACAAGACAGAGAAAAATATAGAGAAAGATGGAAGAGACGGCAAAAGGCTTAGGGCAGAAACAACCCTAGCAAGACCATTTAACGAGAGCCAAAACGGCATAGTTTTTAACAAAACAAAACTACATCGTATCACAAAATAGAGAACAATACAGAAACAAAACATAAGAGGGAAAAAGCAGCACAACTCAACAGCCCCTCTTGATGCTATTTCCCTTGCACACCAAGTTTATCTCTTGACTCCAGAAATTTGATTCTTGGAAGGCCCTTGGTAAAACAATCTGCAAGCTGGTCCTTGCTCTCACAGTACACAAGATCAACCACCTTACTGTTCACAAATTCTCGTAGAGCATGATACTTGATTCCAATATGCTTCATGCGGCTGTGAAACACGGGATTTTTGGACATGCAAATAGCAGACTTGCTATCGCATAAAACATGAATAGGCTCTGATTTCAGCTCATCAAGATCAGCAAGAACATACCTCAACCATGAAGCATGATTGGCAGCAAAGGCAGCAGCAACATATTCAGCCTCAGCTGTAGACTGAGCAACAGAACTTTGTTTCCTAGAGAGCCATGAGAAAATACCTGAACCGAGAGTGAAAGCATAACCAGAGGTGCTCCTGTAATCATCAGTAGAGCCAACCCAATCACTATCTGTATAACCTTTCAAGCTAGCATCTGGATTATGCCGATAATGTATACCAAAATTCATTGTTCCTTGAATGTAACGAAGAACTCTTTTTACTCCCTTTAAATGCTCTACACTTGGAGCTTGCATGAACCGAGAAAAATAATTTGTGGCAAATTGAATGTCAGGTCGAGTTGAACATAGATAGAGCAGACTGCCTATCATACTTCTGTATTCTCCTGGATTAGCTTTTGGATGACCATCTTCTTTAAAAAACTTCTTATGAGCCTCCACAGAAGTTTCCACAGATTTGCAATCTTCCATACCAAACTTGGTTAGCAGCTCCTTTGTGTATCGATGCTGACATATAAAGACATGTCCCTCCTTTTGAGCAACTTCTATTCCCAAAAAATAGTTCATGAGCCCAAGGTCATTCATCTCGAATTTTTCTTTCATGCTTTTCTTGAAATCAGCAATAAGGTTTTCATCATTCCCTGTCAGAATAAGATCGTCCACATACAACAAAACAATAATTTTCTTTCCATGCATCCCTTTCTTGACGTAAAGAGTAGATTCACTGATGCTTCTCTTGAAGCCTTGACTAGAGAAATACTCATCAATTTTACTATACCAAGCTCTCGGAGCTTGCTTGAGACCATATAAGGCCTTGGTTAGTTTGAACACTTTTGCTTCATTACCCTTTTGGACAAAGCCTGGAGGTTGTTGCACATACACCTCCTCCTCCAAAACACCATTTAAGAAAGCGGACTTCACATCGAGATGATAAAGACTTCATTTATACTGAGCTGCCATTGCAAAAAGCAATCTTATGGTCTCCATACGAGCTACGGGAGCAAAGGTTTCTGTATAATCAGCCCCAAAACGTTGAGAGTAGCCTTTGGCTACCAACCGGGCTTTATACTTCAATACAGTATTGTCAGGTTTCATTTTAGTTTTGAAAACCCACTTGACTCCAATAGCATCCTTATTGGCAGGAAGATCAACTAGAGTCCAGGTGTTATTTTTTTCAATCTGACTCAATTCTTCTTTCATTGCTTCAACCCATACATTCTTTTGTAGTGCTTCCTCAGCATTTCTTGGCTCAAGAGAAGTCAAATTGCATGACTCATAAATGTCAGTTAAAGTTCTGTAACGCCTCACAGGAGAATCTTCAGATGCATCCTCATTATCATTATCATTATCATGAACTTGCTCTAGTTCATTAGCTAAATCATCATCAGCTTGAGGAGGAACTTCAGCTCCCTTAGTTGACATATCCTGAATACTTTCTTCAGGCAAAGACTCATCATGTGAAATAGTAAAAGAACTACATGAATGCTGCTGAGAAATCTTTCCATTATTTCAGTCCCAAACAGCCTTTTCATCCACCACAACATCTCTAGAAACCACAAGCTTCTTTGTTTCCAGATTGTAAACACGATATCCCTTGGAATGAGAACTGTATCCTAGAAAAATTCTTGTTGCACATTTTTTATCCAGTTTGTTTCTCTTAGCATCTGGAATATGGATGTAGCAAACACTTCCAAAGACTTTAAAATACTTGGCAGAGGGCTTGTTACCTGTCCAGGCCTGGAAAGGAGTCACTTCTGGAACTGCACCAATAGGACATCGATTCAACAAAAAAACAGCAGTGTTGACAGCTTCCCCCCAAAGCCATTTGGGAAGATTCTTTCCTGCAAGGAGAGTCCTTGCCATCTCCATCACAGTCCGATTCTTCCGTTCTGAAACTCCATTTTGATCTGGAGCATAACCCACAGTTAATTGATGATGAATTCCATAGCTCTCACAAAACTGCTCAAACTCCCTTGAAGTGAACTCTCCTCCACGATCACTTCTAATCATTTTAATTTTTTTTTCACATTGAGTTTCAACAAAAGTTTTGAATTTTTTGAATATACCCAGAACTTCTGATTTGTCTTTCATAAAAAATACCCAAGTCATTCGAGACATATCATCAATAAACAATAGAAAATATTTGTTACCTTCTGAGGTGGGAGTGTTCATAGGCCCACACACATCTGTGTGAATAAGTTCAAGAAGGGCTTTTGCTCTCCAGACTTCATCATTATGAAAGAGCTTCCGTTTATGCTTTCCTTCCATGCAACTGCTGCACACTACAGTACTAGAATCAAACTTTGGAAGATCTGAGAGCAACTGCAGATCCTGAATTTTCTTGCAATTTTTGGAGCTCAAATGGCCAAGCCTTTGATGCCACAATTGAGATTCCTCAGTAGATGTCACTAAAGCAAATTCAGATTTTTGTGGATATGTTTCTGGATGATCAAAGTCCAGCAAAAAGGCTCTTCGACCTTGCATCCTAACTGAGATCACAAGATGATCCCCTTTTCGTTCATCATAAATATCACAAGTATTGCCCTTGAAAACAAGCTTGAACCCCTTTTCCATTAGTTAACCCACACTAATAAGATTAGAGTCTAACTGAGGAACATACATCACTTCCCTAATTAAGTATCTCCCTTTGGAAGAATGAATACAAACAGTACCCTTGCCTTTAACATTTACCAATTCTCCATTTCCCAAATGAACACGAGTTTTTATAGAACTATCAAGATCTTTGAATAAATGAACATTTGCTGTCATATGATTACTGCACCTTGAATCTAGAAACCAAAAAGAATTTTTCTGTGAGTCATTTGTTGATAAACAAACAAGAAACAAGAACTCTTCATCATCAGTCTCCTGTGCAAGATTTGCTTGTTGCTTGTCTTTCACACGGCACTCCTTTTGAACATGCCCAAAACGACCACAACTTCTACATTTAGGTTTGCCTTTATTCCAGCAATGCTCCTCATCATGCCCTTCTTTTTTACAGACAGAGCACTGAGGTTTTGATTTAGCCCAACATGACTCCTCCAAATGCCCTTCCTGATTGCAAAACTGACAAAAAGGACGAGATCCTGCTCTGGGACGAGAGCCTGAGACACCAACTCCTTGTTTCTTCTGAGTATCTGGTCCCAATCTCATCTGAAAAGCTGATTCAGATACCTCAGAGACAGAGCCTTCAATCTTGACCCTGGTTTCATGGGCTTCAAGAGACCCAATAAGATCACTCACAGATAGATTATCAAGGTCCTTAGTCTCCTCAACCGTAGTGACAATATGGTTGTATTTAGGAGTTAGACTGATTAGAATCTTCTCAATAACTCTTCTAT
Organism: Euonymus europaeus; assembly: GCA_963580455.1. Lineage (NCBI taxonomy): Eukaryota > Viridiplantae > Streptophyta > Magnoliopsida > Celastrales > Celastraceae > Euonymus > Euonymus europaeus. Next base: position 24,763,160 of record OY756957.1, on the reverse strand, counting down.
CAGGCATATTTTCTCCACAAATTCTCAATCGATTTACTACATCCATGACTCTAGTGTAGTAATCTTTGATAAGTTCTCCCTCTTTCATCATGAGATTCATTAATTCTCTACGAAGACTATGAAGTTTGACAACCCTTACCTTGGAGTGACCCTGATATTCAATGCTCAAAATATCCCAAGCTTGTTTAGCACAGACAGCACCGGATATTCGAGGAAAGATAGCCTCAGTCACAGTGGTTTGAATAACAAAAAGGGCAGCATTATCCTTCTCAATTTTCTTCTCAACTTCAGAATCATCTAAGCCACTCTTGGCAGCTTCTTTCTTCTTTGTATCAACCTCTGTGGAACCAGTAAGACAAACTGGACACCCTTCTTCAATTGTTCTCCAGAGACCTCTGGACTTAAAATAGGTACGAAGTAACGTAGACCAATGATCATACTTTTCCCCAGTAAATATCGGAAGATTGCTCGTAGCCGGATTGGCAGGATCAGAGAAATCGTATTTCGACATTGAAGCTTTTAGACAATGACCACAGATCCAGAGAACCTGCGCTCCGATACCATGTTAAGTTTTAGAAGACTTCTATGGACCTGTCACAGCAGCACAAGACAGAGAAAAAATATAGAGAAAGATGGAAGAGACGACAAAAGGCTTAGGGCAGAAACAACCCTAGCAAGACCATTTAACGAGAGCCAAAACGGCATAGTTTTTAACAAAACAAAACTACATCGTATCACAAAACAGAGAACAATACAGAAACAAAACATAAGAGGGAAAAAGCAGCACAACTCAACAGTCTTCAGTATTAATCGACCTGATTTGAGCTTCGCTGTAAATCGGCTAGCCCAATTTATGCACTGTCCCGCTTATGTCCACTGATCTCTCTAAAGCATCTTCTCCACTACCTGAAAGACACGTTCAGTTATGGTATCACAATTTCCAAATATGCTGATCTTCTTCTTCTTCAAGCATACACAAACTCTGGCTGGGCAGGACATCCCGATGACGGGTCATCCACCTCTGCTTATCTCATTTTCCTTGGCAACAATTTAATCTCTTGATGGTCCTAGAAATAGCGAGCAATTGCTCGTTCTTCAACTGAGGCTGAGTATCGGGCTCTTGCTTCCACATCCTTTGAAGTGATTTGGATTCAGCAACTTCTTCACGAACTTCACTACTGGCAAGTCATGCACAAACCAATCATTCACTGCGACAACCAGGGAGCTACGAACCTCAGTGTTAACCCCGTTTTACACTCTAGCTAGGATGAAGCATGCATGTTGCTGTCAATCTGCACTTCATCCGTTCTATAGTCAATTTAGATTTATCTCTATTCAGAAGATCTCCACCATCCACCAGCTTGCAGATCTTCTCACCAAGTCCCTCATTCGCTGCCGCTTCATGACTCTTTGTTCCAAGACTGGCGTCACATCCGGGCCCCCAATCTTTAGATTGGATAATAGAGAAACATCAATCACACAACATACTCATTCAAGCCCAATAACTAAAAGCTAGCTAAAGCCCATTTATATTCTAATGCTCCTCTCTCTGAGCTATCAAGAAAAATAATCTCTACAAAACTTTTTAAAATAATATATTATTAATACTTAAATAATATAAAAAACAAATAGTATAAAGAATGAATAAAGAATGAGAAGAAATTAATATTTTAATAATAATGAGATTACAAAAGAGATTCTAAAACAGTTGTTATTGAAGCATTCGGCATTCACATTTCAGGCATTGAGTAATTGGTAAGTCGGTTAGTCTCTTGATCAACATGCCTTCATTTACTGCCGAAGGAAGGGAGACGTGGTATATGAAGTTGGAAAAAAAAATCTAATAAGAAACACTGATCACACAGGTAGGTGCTCGTATCCTTGGCATAGTTTTGAATTGGTCTACTTTAAGCACTGTCTTTGTCTTTTTCTTTTTCTTTTTCTAGTTTTTCTGCCATTGGACGTCAACAATTTCGTCAGTGAAAAGAGGTCTTGCTACTTCTCGAGTAAGCAATTGAATATTTTTAAAGAAAAGCAAGGACACCAGAGTGTTTCTCCACTCCGCTCCTAAACATATTTTGAAATGTGTACACTCTCCTAATTATCTTGGTATTTGTGCAACTAATATCTAAAGCTTGTGAGGTGTGAAACCCTATAATCAAAAGAGCAATTTTTCTCTCGACGGAGAAGAGAGAGGGAGAATATATGATGTAGCTGCATTTCATTGGTTGCATGGGTCCCGTAAAATTACTATTTATCACTTACAAATCACTCCGGATTTGAAGCGTGGGAAAATTTCAATTCTCCAAATGACCCCACTGTGGAAATCTAGCACTTCATGAATAAGTTTTAAGTGTAGATACCAAGAGCCTAGTGTGGATGCTCTAAAGAGGTTGAATAGCGTGACTAGGTTTTCAAAACAAAGGGAAGGAGGAGATTATAAAAAAAAAAACAGGCTAAGTCATGGTGAACTTTGTGGTTTAGGTCATTTTAAGGTACACTGACCCTTCATATATGCTTCAAAATGTTTTAACAGTGTCTCTCGAACTTGTATATTTCTCTTTCCATATTCTTTCAAGCAGCATGAGCAACTACAATAGTGTAAGCGATCTATTTTTTTTATTAAAATTAATATTGGATCTTATATCTATTATATAAAAATTCAAACCACATATTCAGTTACATCAATAAAACACGTATTTTATCTAACTATATTATTAGTCATCATATTGTCCCCACAAATTGTAACCACTAAATTTATGGGGTTTAGTCTATTTCTAAGTACATTCCCCCAATTTGAATTATAATTTGAATGACCTACATTATTGACTTTTTTTTACATTATAAGTATTCAAGCACTAATATAAATCAATATATGTTAAAGTGATTGAAAAAAAATTGTAGAAATATATATAAGGCATGATGATCGATTATTTTTCAAATTTTTTATCCGTTAATTAGTGTTAATGTTATAAATATTAAGTCATCCAAACATTTCAAACTAGAGGAGATGTACCCAGAAACGTGGGGGAGCCACCCAGTCCCATGGGCAAGGGGGCCCCTTGAAGAAAAAAAAATCTAATTTTTATATAAAAATTATTTTCACTAGTATACTATCGTACATGTCTCTTCTTTTAGCCAGCGAATTACATGTGATTGGACATTTTTTATAATCATGTCTATGAGTTAATAATTGTTAAGTTACATCTATTGGAAAAAAAATGTTTTAGCAAATTTTTAATAAAATTATTATGCAATATTATCAAAAAATATAAGAACTTGATAATTATAATCGTTGAATAATTTATGAATAAGATTTTTATAATATTGTATTTTATATTGAATTCGTATTCTTTTTTACAATCGATTTATAAATAATTTTAAAAACAAATTTGAGTGCGCTACCCCGACCCCACAACCACAATAATGCTTTATAACTTTACTTACTTTTCTCCTATTTATAAATTGGGCCTGCCCCGTCCAAACCCAAACCCAAACCCAACTCTCCCCTATTGGCTTTCCATTTTGGAAAAATCTAAAACACTCTTAGGCATGGGCTCCAACAACGAGAGATCCGAAATTGCATTCTTCGACGTTGAAACCACGGCTCCGACCCAAGGCGGTCAGGGTCGGGCCATACTTGAATTTGGTGCTATCTTGGTGTGCCAAAGGAAGTTGGAGGAGCTTGACCACTATAGTTCTCTGGTCCGGCCAGCTGATTCGTCTCTTATATCGTCCCTCTCCGATCGCTCCAATGGCATTACGCAGGACGCCGTTCGTTCTGCTCCTTCCTTCGCTGAAATCTCCGACGCCGTTTATGGCCTTCTCCATGGTTCGTCTGCTCCTACTCTTTGGACCCTGAACTTCGTAATCGGAAGCTTGGAACTATAATAAAAATTGACTTGTTTTGTTTTGATAGGTCGGATTTGGGCGGGGCATAATATTACCAGTTTTGACTGCGAGAGGATAAGGGAGGCATTTTTGGAGATTAATCGACCTCCGCCGGAGCCGAAGGGGATAATTGATTCTTTGACCTTGTTGACTCGGAGGTTTGGGAGGAGAGCAGGTGACATGAAGGTTAGTTAAACCATTCGCTACATGCATATTTGTGAACTTTTTACATTTCTGTTTTTGAAGGTTCATTGTGTTCCACTACTTATTAGAAGCTATTCCAAATTGCAGTCAGTTGCCTGGTTCTGGTTTTTATGTTATTGGGAAATTGTGTTTTGCATTCATCTGAAACATAGGATCGCTGTATGGTTCTGCGTGAACCTAATGAATTTCTAACAATTGTTTTGAAATTTCCGGAGTTTGATTCCATATGATGTTGCCATCTCTTTCTGAGGCATCTGTATATGACGTCAACTCTCAGGAGGAACGGATCTTGTTCTGGAAAATGGTATTCCTTTTGGTGGTTTGGGGGTACCAATATTGTAGAGATGGAAAGTGGAAACTGGAGTCAATTTTCTCAATTTCCTCTGACATAAAAATGAAGTGCTTGTTCTCATACTTGTGTACGTGATTTATGGATAATTTGTTACTGATTGCGCTCATGAATGCATCAGTAAGATTAAATATTGTTCACTTAATTACTTGATTCATGTGTTTACAAGGGGAGAGAGAAAATATCTATATGTAGGATACATCTTTTTGTCATTGTGGGATTCAGATACTGGCTAACAATTACTTCTTAAGCTTCGCAGATGGCCACTCTTGCAACATATTTTGGGCTCGGAGTGCAGAAGCATAGGTAATTCTGGAAATATGTGAGGACACTGAGGAGTTATTTGACCTAACTATTTCTGGAGATGGCCATTGTAGTGAACTATGTTGTGTTTCACTCTTCTTGTTTTTGTTTTCAGGAGCTTAGATGATGTGCGGATGAATCTTAGAGTTCTTATGTACTGTGCAACAGTTTTATTCTTGGTAATTCTATATCAATGACAATAACTAATTATTATTATTTTATCGATTATTGAAATAAAAGGGTAAATAACTCCCATGCGCAAGGCTCTGACAATGGGCTAGTCGAGTACAGATTCTATCGACCACATATTTGTCTGTATCAATTATTGATATGGTCATTTCAAAATTTATCTGAACTGTATCATACTCAAGGTTTTTCTTTTTTACACGATTTTTTTCTTCTTGTCTAGACAAATATACTCAAAAACCCTAGACAAAACTTTGCAGGCCAAATATTGAAGAATATTTGACCGGCTATGAATATTCTCCATGCTATCTACTATGACTTATGGTTAATTTGGGTGGGAGCGGAAAATATACTTCCAGTTGATCAGATGTGTAATCAATTTTAAAAAATTCACATTTGCAGGAGTCTAGCCTTCTGGTGGAGTTAGATACCACTCGATTAGATTCTTTTGACATGGGTTCACTTGTTGGTCAAATTAACACTGAATCCCTTCAACGGGATATCTCCAAGGAAGAAAATCCTGAAGATTTCACTTTGCAGCTAGGTTCTCGTCTGAGAGTGCGGTTTGGGATTCGCCCGAAGTTTTACGACCATGCTGGCCGGCCACGATTGAGTTTTGTAGTGGATTTGGATCAAACTTTGTGTAGAGTTCTAGATGCATGCAATGTTGTTGCTCAAAAGATGTCCTTAGATTCTGGTAGCAGCTCGGAATGGAAGCCTGTTGTAACCAGAAAAAATGGCTTCAACTATCCTACAGCACGACTACAGTATGTTTTACTTCCAACTCCCATATTTTATTCTCTTTTTTTACTTCCCTCTCATCTTGCTTCAGCCACAAAGATATGACTGCCGTGGCTTAAGAGTTAAGACAAATACAATGCTTTCCCATAGAAATAAATAGAGTTGCTCAAATAATTGTACTTTCTGGAAATGTTGGTGTTTGCAGAAAAGCATTTATCCGCATGTTTTGCAAATTTTTTGGTGCTTCCTTGAAGGGTTATGAAAGCCAATGCTAGAACTTGTCTCACATTCTTTGTCCTCCTTGCAGCATACCCACTTTATTAAACGAGGATGTCGCTCGTTACGCCACTGAGATCTACCAGAAAGAACCTTCGGGAGCTGAGCAAAAGCTTGTGTTTAACAAATTCGATGCTGCAGAACTCGGCAAATTCTTCAAACCCGGGACCTTTGTGGATGCATACTTTTCGTTGGATCCATATGACTATCGACAGAATGCCGGCATCCGGTTAGTAGCAAAAAAAATAATAATTCATCCAGAGTGATGCCAGTAAGGGATCCGCGATTTGGCTCACCAGGTTGTGTGATGGTTTACATTAGAGAAGACCAAGTGAGCTTGCTGTAGATTTATCAATCTCTGGTTCCTGGTGTGGGAATATGAAGGGCGTGTACTATGATTATGTTGAGATTAAGTTGTATGGATAAAATATTGTGTAATTTAGCCATTTGCTGGCTTATGTAGTGAACCTTTGATCTTGTAATGACGTTTAACTTTGATCTGAGAATTAGAGCCCAATTATCAGTTAACCTACGGACTCTATAAAAAATGCAAATAAAATGCAACTGTTCTCCAACAATATATATATATATATATATATATATATATTTGATCTCCACTGATCATGTCTATCAACGACACAAATATTAGGGCTGTGCAGTAAACAAGGAAAATTGGCTTAAATATTGACCATCTGATTGTAGAATCTACTACATGATCAGCTTCTCTATGAGAGAATAATTGAAAGTTTCAACATGTCCTCGAAAGAACACAACAATGCAAATCTTTGGAACTTTCAGATTTCGACCACGGAGACAATATAAGCACCAACATTCTGCTGCACATGAAATCTGCAGGGGATAATTCTTAATAATGAAGCTCCGGAGAAATGATCTTGAAGCCACTGCTTCTCAGTTTCACATAACAAGCGGATATAACAATGTCAAGTTACACAAATTCATACTTTGAACTCACCAATGTCCTCACGAAAGCTCATAGTTTGATGGATGAGTGAAAAACAAAGTTCTCATCCATCCACAGAGGGAACGACTATCAGCACAGAAACTCTTGAACAGCTTTAACAACTGCCAGTACCACATGAAAAAAAGGACAAAAGGACCTTACTCATGAACCAGCAACTTAAAAGACACTAAGATCCTGATGCATCATCCTCAGGAGAAGAATCTTTTGATGCATTGCCCTCCTCGTCTTCATAATCAGCAGGAGCAGGCTCCCCATTAAGATCCACATTCACACCATTTACCTTCCTCACAAACTGTCCTCGTACGCGAGGCCTTCTTTCAGCAAGTTGCTTTCGATTCACATACCTTATCTTCTTATCAAAACACCGCTCCTTTCTTTTCTGCCTGAACTTTATCAATGCTGCCTCTCTTCTGTCAACTTTATTTGGTTTAACCTCAGCAGAAGTTGAGTTCCCAAGGGATGACCACGAATGGGTAGCAGGCATCTGACTCGGTGGTAGGCACATACTAACTGGGTAATAAGGAAATGACGCCAACCCCGAAACATGAGGATGACATTGTGGAAGATGACTGTAATGAGGTAGCATAGAGGCGGTCACACTATTCTGTTGGTCATGTGCATTCTCTTGATACATTTGTGCTGATGATGGCATCATAACTTGATTTAAAATCCCTGACATATAATAGGGATAAGCTGTCTGTTCAGATAAACCTGAATTATCAAGTTGCTGTTCATTTCTTGAATGTACAGGGACCTGAGGCGAAATTTCAATTTGGTGTTCATTGCAATTCCCTTTTGAAGATTTTCTCTTCATCGTTGGAGTGCAAGATCTCTCCATAGAAAGAGAATCTGGGATGCTGACACAGCTACGGAAGTCATCTCCTTGAGAATAGGTTTCCCATACCTCTCCATTTTCATGCATTTGGGCTTCTCTTGCCACTTGCTGACAACCTTTTTGTAATTTTTCCTCTTTCCCTGAATGCTGGGCAGTGTTTTCATCATTCTCACCAACTTTTTGGGAACTAGTCCCAAGTATGCCTGATTTAACATACGTAAAGAAGGCTGAAGATTCACCAATTTTCCATTGACTCTTCTTTGGAACAGATGGTAGTTGCTCTGAAATTTATTACCGAAACATATAATATAAAATAAATAAAGTCCAAGAGAGAGAATGGAAGACAAAGATAAATAGCTATTCCTATTGCTTCATACAAATTCTGATAATTTTAGCACAAATCATATTTCACCATCCATGCAGTAACATCACTTTAATGCATAAACCCTCTACGATTTAAACCATCAAAAAAAAAAAAAATACCCCCATGGTTTTTAAAGCAAGCATAAGAGAAAAACAACTTAAAAGCATTAGATTATTAAAAAAAAATTACTGTTTATTTTGTTCAACTAAAAGAGAAAGAATCATAAAATATAAAAATTAAAGTTTCAAACTAAAAGAAAAGAATTTTTGGGAAATCTCAATGGAAAAGAAATATTCTACTTTTTCAAGAACCATCTTTAAAGAGAGAAAAGAAGTGGAATATTCGGGAACCATTTTCTAGGAACTTATCCAAAGTAACACAAAAACTCCACTGTGGACCATTACGTACATGACACAAGTTCATTCTTTGTTTCAGGAAAGATTAATAAATTTTACTTTGAATATGGTTCTCCAACATTTTGTTCAGTAAAAATCTTCCTAATTTTTCTTTTTGTTTTCCATATGATACTTCACAAAGATTTTTTTTTTACTATCTTTAGACCATGATGGTAAAGGGCCTGTTTGATCTTTTTTCTTTGGACCACAGTTCTCAAATATATTTTAAGAACCTGTTTTAAATGGCAGCAAAGGTGGCTTTCAGCAAAATTACTTCAAATACTACCTAAAAATACCATACAAAAAAACAATACAGAATCTGTTTACAACGTCAATAACAGACAACAACTTTTAAGTCAAAAGACCAAAACTTGTTTGGATGCTTTTGTTCCAACTTTATTTTTATTTCTAAATTAAAACATAAACTTCATGGACGGATATTTTGTATAAGTTAAGACAAGCTAACAAGTGGCCCATCTACAATAAATGGAAAGAAACACTTGCGTGGAAACCTAATCCAAAGAAGATTGTTTGATTTCAATTTGTTGGTGTCACAAAACCAGCTCAGGACCCTGGCTCGGAAAACCTTAAAGTTAGCTCAATTCAGTTCCTAACAAAACCCAATGGCATGTAAAATAACTTTTACTATATTGAAAAACAATCATATGACTTGTGCTGGATTTAAGAAGAATGTTTGAAAGATCATAAATTATCAGCTGAGACAATAAGATTGCAACAGCAATTATTAGAAATAATAACTTCCCTGCAATCCATTCGTGTATGCGATCCTATTCAGGCTTGTTTCTTGTTTCCAAAGATTGATACCCAAGATAAAAGATTCATTCACTCAAATGCCAAGCAAACAACAACGTGACATTATTGGTTCACTGCAAATGATAGCGGAAGACAATGGAATCATGAGACGAGGCTCACCTTTTCGACAGACACCAACAACTGACGTATCCAGCCGATTCTCCACCAAGCCAGAGTGTAGAGGCTCAACAGCTAAAGTAGCAGTGGCAGTAATAGCAGCAATCTGTGAAAGAAAAACATGTAAATGCGTACTTTAAGAAACAATAACTTCCACAGGACTGATGTTTCATCAGGTTTACAAATTACAATGAATGAGAAGCAGATGGAATAGCACAGCATACAACATTAGAACTTGGACAGATATGAACGAACTCAATTTTATTCCATATCGCACTAGGGAGTTGTACCAGCTATTAACAGGGTCTATATTTCATATGCTGTTGACTGAGTTGAACAAAACCAATATCACATGCTAGAGTCTCCAATACTCTAGCCCTAAGGATAAGTTTAATATTGGGCCCAGATCATTTAGTCATGAGTGTGATCATCTACTGCTTCAAATTGAAGGCAAGTTTCCAGGTTCATAGGAAATTACAAAGTTGGCCAAAGATAATCAACATAATGATCTTGCTCATATTTTCTTCGGGGCAGGGAATATTTTTCTCCCCTAATCTGCCGATTTCTTCTATGGTTTCTCATGCTTTCCTCCTAAGAAGATGTAGCTGTCAAATTATGCCATGAAAATCTTACTAGTCATGAAGGTATTACCAAGATACACTATACCACTAATACAAATACCAACAACAAAGCCTTCACATAATGGACACATTAACAATCAGTTCTTGTCGCATTGCTTTTTTACTTTTAATACCTTCGTAAACCTGACAAACATGTCCTGACAACTTATAGAATCCTAATCTGTGGAAGCTTGTGCTACTATGCAATTATGCATTTGAGCTTCATAAGCATGTAAAAAAAATAATAACAAATCTTTCAAAATCCACGACTCTGGCAAACATTTTTTCTTTGGGAGGAATGAGCGACAAAAAAAATATTTACTGAAGCTCACGAAGATTGCTATTTTGATAGATAGCAGTTATTTTAAAGCCATGTATTTTGTCAAGAGCAAGAGATAACCATATAAAGTATGTGAAATTCGGCTCATAAGTGGCCCATAGACTCTCTCTAAAAGGACCTATTAGAGAGGAGAGGGAACCACTTATAAGCCTATAATTTTATTCAAACTTATCAATGTGGGACTTTCACACTCTAACGAAGTACTTACCGAAGGAAAAAAGCTCAAAGCTGTGAAGTTGGCTGAGAACACAATACATCAATTCCATTCTAAATAGACTTCACTTATTTGGCATTGCTTACTAGTTACTACCATATGCTTCTGCCTACTTCAACTTATTTTCAGACTGTTTATTTAAAGATAAGCAAGCAGGCAAAAAAATAAGTGACGTCAAACTCAGGCTTAATCGAATTTCCACAACAACATAGTTCCACTGTACTTTTAGAATATCAATTTTAGCAAAGATCGATGTCGATCAATATATTCCTCTAAAACACACCATTTTTTAAAGATAATTTGGAGTGGGGAAACTGCTAAATCAGGAAGAGTCACTTTATAGGTGATGTAGACCATTGCAGAAGTGCAAGCAGCATTTTAAAACAGACCAACTTGTATTTTGTTTTTTTAAATGAAGATTACTTATAAATAACAAGTAGTATGATCCATAAGCAGGACAGTAGATCGAGAATGCAAACCAGAGAATCCCCATCTTCTGCATAGACATTATGCAAACCTACATATTAATGCATATTTATGCTCATCAACTTTATTCTAGAGGATTAACCACAACAGATTTTCAAGTCATAGTCCAGCATAGCTTCGCCCCATGGCTTATGCTGAATTTTACTGTACACGAAGTTGCACTCAAACTTTAAAGCATGTCATATTCAATTATCTGGCTCTAAAAGAGATTATTTGCATATCTCGAGTTATAATGGGGCAATGGCATAAGGGCAAAGGATTATCAAAAAAAATGTCAAGGATTATTATCACAGGAAGTTCAGTATTTCTATTTCGCAAAACTCACATATGTCAAACTTCAAGTCTATAATCAAGCTCACCTCATCTTCCGGATGACTTGGCATCCCCATCTCTGGATTGGTACTTTTACGAGACTTGTCATCAGTATCATCTGAGAAAAGGGTGGTGCTATTCGTATTTGCATCACTGTGATCTGATGCCACTAAATCAAAGTCATAAGTCAAGATATTCTTCTCTGCTAGTCCAAGCTGCCAAGGCAAACATACATTCAGTTAAATTCTTAAAATTGTACAGGTATATGCATGATACAAATTCAAGGGTGGGAAATAAATATGGTTGATGCAAGTAAGACACCCCTTGGTCACATTATATGAGCCCCACAGCAAACTGTTAAACATTCTTAGAAATTCCCAGAAATTTATAAAGATATTTTGAGAGAGCAACAAGTTTTCATAATTTGACACCAATCCCCAATTACCCAAGAAATGGTCAATCCTAATTCCTTGCATCATCGTATTTACCTTTTGAAACTGAAAAACAAATTGCATTGCAACATCCTATTTATGGACTATATTTTACCCAGTTCTTTGGGCCCTTGTTTGAAGGACTGATCTTTATGGACATGAACTCTAAGCAAGAAAGAAGGGACCAAACTAAGAAGTGGGGGCAAAAACCACAAGAACAGACCATGTGCCTTCGTCTCCACATGTGTGTCCACAAGTTCAACAACTCATTGGTGCGCAGAGGTTTAACAAGATAATCAGCAGCGCCAAGCCTCAAGCACTTGACAACGATTGAAACCTCATCCTGTGGTGACATCACTTATCAAAGCAAAGAAACTTCCTAATTAGGACCACATTATGATTTGCAGAGAGAGAGAGAGAGTGACTCATAGCTAAATATGGCAAAACAAACTTACTTATTACAGGAATGCGTCGCCAGTCTTTATCCCTTGCAATATACTTCAACATTTTAAACCCTTTGGTCATCGGAAGGTCCAGTTCAGCAAGTATGATATCAATATCAGATCCCTCGGCATTCAGTGCATCAATCACCTGTCTTGCTGATCTCACTGAAGTTACTGGAGAAACATAGGGAAGGCAAATTCATTATGAAAATTGCACATAACTAGGAGAGCAAGAATGTGCAATTACGACTAAAATTACCAGGTTATCTCATGTGATCAATCAGTCAGCTAAACAAAACATCAATTCTAAATTAAAGACAATAACTAATATTGTTGTCTTCATTTTCTCTTCATGCAGCCAAAACATGGGCAATAATTCAGAACAGATGAAAGTGCAGTTATTGGGAGCCACTTATATGCTATGGAGAAATTCTTCTATTGAATTAATTCGACATTTGGTAATACAAATTGAATTAATCATTCAAACAATCAAAACAATACCACAGAAAGATTTTCTATTTCAAATTTTCTGCAAGCCTAAACAAAAAAACATTTCCACCAGACTTAAGACTAATAAATTTTATTTCTGAGAAGATGAGGATAATCATTAGCATACATCGTTGCACGTTTAAAGATTATCCTCATCTTCTCAGAAATTAATATATTACAGAAGAAAAATATTCATTGCCCAAATTATCCTCATGTCACTCATATTAAGATCTCAAAACTATTTTAAACACAAACCATAAATTCATACTGTCAGTTTTATCTCCTACTGCTCCAAAAATCATAAATTCATACAAAAATTTAACACAATTTCTCTAAAGAACCCAATCAACACCCAGTAACCAACACACACAACCTACAACGGAAAAAAAACAAAAAGAAAAAAAAATTAAATATAAAACTGCTGTGTGTAGTTCGGCGAAAATTAAGTGGCAGGAAAGGATATTATACCCTGATAACAGCACTTCAAAAGGAGATTGCAGACCTCCTCTGCACTTTTAGCATCACTATCACAAAGCAGAATCCTAACTTTGCTCCTGTCAATGAACCCATCACCTCCTTTGCTATTACTAACAGCACCGCGGTCCTTATTAAAATTAATCTCACCAGTACAATCCATGACGAATAAAAAATCTACTCCAAAGTCTCCACTTCACACAAACGAAGCTCAGAGATTCATAATACTAGAAAACCTTCATGGGGAAACTCCCGCCCCTGAACCCAATCGGAAGCGACGTTAGGTTTAGGATTCGGATCAGAAAACTCATTAACGCATACGTACACACAGACCACCTGACTTGAGAAGCAGTTTCAAACAATTCTCCATTTTGAAGTCGGATCGATGGCTAGATTCGGATCTCCTCGGACTAGCGGAAGGAAGCGCAAGGTGCTAGAGAGAGGGAGGGTCATCTCCGAAGTCAAGATACCGGAAGTTCAATATTGTATAGTATTATTGGTGGGACGGGATACTGGCTATAGCTAACGTGAGCCGGAGGAGAAGAGTGGAACTAGTGCGTTTGTTTGATGTGAAATGGAAGGTCGAGATTGCTTGGTCGGGGAGGGTGTGGTGGGTGGTAATGGCGTATGTTAGTAAGAATGCATGCGCGGCAGGTGAGAGAGAGAGAAAAAGTGCAATAAAAAGAGCAAGGAAGTGGCAGTAGTTGGATAGTTTGATAGAGAGATAGAGAGAATGCCACGTCATGTGTAAAATATCTCCTATTAAGAAAAGGAAATGTGACCCCACATCCTCTCTAAATATCTTAATCTCTGGGCAAAACCCACCCAATTGGCAATGGGGCTGCTGCCCTGTCTGTAAAATTTATTATCATAAAAAAATTAATAAAAAATTATTAAAAATATTACATATCAAAAAGTACACTTGGAGAGCATAAAGCTCAAAAAGTATCTCAAAATATCTAAATCTAATTGGAGGGTTAAGTGTCATTCCTTCCCCAATCCCTTTGCCCCTTACATGTGGTAATCTATAACCCTAGAGATGAGATTTTCAGATATGAATATTGTAAAATAATGATTGCGAAATAAAATGAGAGATGAATTGGGAAATAATTGTTTAGCTCTTTGTTCGAATTCTCAATAAGATTATTATGTAATATTATAAAAATATAAGAATTAAAAAAAACAACTGTAATCGTTTTATTAAATTTATGAATATGCTTTTACTTTTACTTTAATGTTAACAAGTGATGTATATACATAAAACCTAAAAAAAATTGGGAACATTGCCTTACAACGCTAGGACAAAATTTCGACTCCAATGTTTGTTCTACCTCTAATTTTATCATTATGCTTATGCTTGTGCTTATTAGATAACATTGCTAGTGAAATCATGCCGTCAAGAAACATCAGGCTGTAGGACGAACAATGCTCGCCAAGTTGAAAAAAGTTGTAGCACTAGGGATGTCAAAACGAAAGGTTTGGGGCGGAGACTTCTTTGTCTATCCTCGTATACGATAGATAAATTTCTTATCCGTCTCGCTAAAATATTTGTTGAACATTTTAATATTACACCATCGCCGTACCCATCGATGTGTGGAAATTTTCGCTCCTTTAATTATCCCTATCAATTGTAATTGTAACAATTTTGGTAAGCGTACAAATGAATAAATTAAAAACAAAACTGGAATTTATGAGTGAAACACATCTAGAGAGAGATACGCATGGAGAGGGAGGGGGAGGGGGAGGCGTCGATGCCAAAATGTATTTTGGCTCCGCAAATTTTTTAAATAAAAATTTAGTGTATGTTCGGTAGTGCGAAAGTTTTTGTAGCGTATAAGTTGTCAGTTTATTATTACGGGTATGTAAAATAATTTAATAATGAAATAAAAGCTATCGAATATGAGTTTTGTTGGAAAAAAAAATTACGCGTATAGTTCAAATATGTAATTTTTTTTCGAAATATAACATATATTGTGAGAGATAAAATGACAAATATGTGACAGAATAGGGATCGATGTGATTGTTGACTGATGAAAATAAACTTATAAGCAACTTAATTTATAAACTCACATAAGCTCTATCGAACGGTCCCGTAACTTAATGATCTCTACCCTTATTAATATTTTTTCAACTGTCCTTATTAGATTACATCTTTACAATTGTGTCCTTTGTGATAATTGGGTTTTAAGAAGAAAAAAAAGACTACATTCATTTGGTCCGTTGAGAAGTGTGTTGTATTTTGACCTATTTAGATGAGGCGAGTTAAAAAAGTTTTATTAGGTGAGGTGGGGCTGAGGTGAATTATGTTGATAAAAGTGTTTTGCATGTAAAAAATAAAGAATTACAAAATAAACATCATAATTTCAATTTTCACCTGAACTCTCTCTCCCAACTAGCACGCCACATGACTACCACCTTTCTTTGTTGTCTGATCACCAATCAAGGTCGTTGACCTATCAATCAAATCTCCGATCTTTATAAAAAAAATTACCATCAATCGCCAAGAGAAGTCAGTCATTTTGCCTTAATCACGTAATAAAATGACACAGTCACCGTGAGAAAAGATGTCTGGTTTCACCATCGTAGACCACCCGGCCACACTCCACCACCACCGCATAAGGATTGTCCCAGCATGAAAACTACCCTTTTCGCCCCTTCATTGGCCAAAATAGCCACCAAAGGCTAATTCATCTTCCCCTTGTGCCTCAATTATATGTGACGGGAATCTAGGGGTTGACATCAGGCCGACTCGATTAAAAAAATTTGGGCTCAAGTTCATATTGACCATTTGGGCCAAACTTGAGCCGAGCTTGGTACAAAAATTTTAGCTTAGGCTCGGGCTGAGCCCAGATGATTTGGGCCTATGGATCGGGCTTCGGATGGAGCTTGTATCAGTTGTATGGAAGGTGCTATATTCTCTAGACATTTTT
This sequence comes from Euonymus europaeus, assembly GCA_963580455.1. Lineage (NCBI taxonomy): Eukaryota > Viridiplantae > Streptophyta > Magnoliopsida > Celastrales > Celastraceae > Euonymus > Euonymus europaeus. The sequence goes on along the minus strand of OY756957.1, from coordinate 24,746,965 downwards.
CTCTACTCATTTTCAGTTTTACCGTCACACTTTCTCTCCTCTCATATTCAGAAATTTCCCTCACTTGTTAATCTAAAATAAAATTCAAAAAATTACAAATTGTTATCTTCAAAGAGTTTTAATAATTAAATTATTATAAAAGAGAATTGTTATCCACAATTAAAAAGGAAATAATTAAAAGGTAAGAGCAGAGCATATTAAATCAAGGTTAAATAACAAGAAATTAAAACCATTCGTAAAGGAGGCAACAATATTATACATATTATTATAACAATGTTGAATTTGAATTGACATCTAGAGTGAAAATAAGTTGACAATTTTTATATAAGATACTACGTAAATAAAAAATTAACAGTATTCAATTAATGTTGCATGTATTATACGTTTAATATTTATGCGTCAGGCCTAGTTTGAGCTTCGGGGTTGGACTGGCGGACTTCTACCTCAACGAGGCGCGTTAAGCACTTATCTAATAGTTTGTCAAAATGAACAATAATACCCTAATAAAAAAATGGCGTGATTTTGCCTTGCAACGATTGTTTGGCAACCTCGTTTCAATAGTGCATTTTTTTTTACTATTAGGATGATTTTTAAATCTTCCAAAACTTAATCAAAATTTCTAATTGTTGGGATGTCTCGAGACAGGGATGTTATGTATAATTGAATACATTTTACAACATGTGGACTACAGTGCTTGAATCTGAAAATGAGAACGCGGACTTTGGCAATTTGGCACATCTTTAGATAGTCTTACAGAAGTTCTTGGTTGTGGTGTATGGTTGACACCGTATAAGGAGATGTGTGTATCTGCCTAGATCGACATATATTTGCATTTTGAAAACCATACGACTAACAGAGTCGAAAGTCAACATGCTAAGCTGAAATAATATCTGAGCTCGTCAAAGTTGAACATGGAGAGATCTATGTCCTGGATTCATCAAGTCATTCAATCTCAGGACACTATTATCAAAGCTAGCATTGAGAAAGCATAAACATCATCCAACAACGATTCAATATATTGCACATATGAGATTGTTGGAGAGGTTTCCTACAAATACTGATGTCAACTTCATCGAAGCTACGGATTTTTGTGTGCTCGTGAACAAGCCATATATGTGAGCAAAGGTCACTTTATACCACCTGATGTCATTGATAAATTTTGGATGAAGCTTGATCTATTGTAATGTGAGATGCTTGAAGAGGATAAGATCGAGTGTAGTGCCGATGTATAAATGTTCACAGAACAATTCAAGCAGCAGAGAAAGCCTGTTAAAGTCAGTTAGCTAAGGAAGTTGAAAGAGATAATCAAACCTTTGAAAACTTGCCTCCGTCAACCATTTGTGAAGACGAACACTCGAGGGTTTCCCACCAAAAAGAAAAAGGTAGTCATATTTATCCGTCCTAATCCAGCTACGCATCCGAGTTCATTAGGAGTGATTTTGTTCTTCCTCTGAAACTTAACAGACACAATCTTATCTGGATGCTCCAACTCGAAGATCTTTGAGCACGATTTTTTCCACTCCCATGAGTTAGCGAGATACAGTTGCTTGTCAATTTAGAATACTCAATCCCTCTCTACGCAAATGAGTTTAGGGTCGAGAAAGGCAGACTACTCTATACATTGATATATTAATCAGTTTCCAACTATATTACATTTAGGGATGTACAAGATGCAAGAGTTGAAGGAAATTGCGGCTTTTGGTCAGTAGTTGTGTCTGTTGGTATTGGAGACGATGAATGACCTAGTGTCTGATATAACTTGATGACGAAGTTGAACACATTTTAAAGAAAATATGTTAAGATGCTTGACAGTGATACGAAGGCATGTAGTGTTAGATGTTTATTGAATTTCTTTCAAAATATTGTGGAAGCACCATTTGCCTGATCTACGAAATTGACAAAAGTCAAAAAAAAATAGTGAAGACTAATTGAGTGGATATATATTTACGAGAGTGCCCTTGAGATGAGATGCAAGTTAAAAAGTTAAAAGCGATACGTCAAAAAAGACCTAGCGAAGAATGGACCGGGGGGACGCCCTGTGCGCAAGTTAACAGGTCATTGACCTGTTGACTTGCTGGACTGTCCGATCTGGAGACACAGATCGGATGGTCCAAAACAGGTGATCTATTAAATTGAAATAAAAAAATAAAAGGGTATAATACGTGAAAGAAATACAACATTTTCACAAAAGTTACCTTTATTTCTCTCTCCCTCCCTCTCTCCCTCTTCCCTGTCTCTCACTCACTCAATGATGATCGATTTCCCTCTTCTTCTTCGTCGGATTTGTATCTGTCTCTTGTGATTTGCAGGAATGGGTTGAGCCTCAATCGCACTCGGATTAGATCTGGTACAGATTCGCATGTGATTTCAACTCTGATGGTCATCGATTCTTAGGGATTTGGAATTTTTGTCTTGGTAAAATCTTCTTATAGATGAAGCTACAGCTATGGCCATTTTGAAGGAAAGATGAAACAAGCCAAGCACAAAAGAAGCTTACGGGAAGGTACCAACTTCAAGGGGAGTTCCAAAAAGGCTGAGCTACCAAGTCTAGGTAGAAGGGACAGAGTATTCACCGAACCCTTAATCACGTGGGAAGTCTTCATTCTTGGCGGAAGGGCAATTTGATCGATTCTCGCTTCTTATGCTTGTGCCTACAAGAAAGGAAAAGCTGAAATTGATCTTTTCTAAGTGTGTAGAAGTACCCATAGCTTAGTCTTGGTAATTCATTCTTTTTTCCTTATTTGAACACTATATTGTTGCAAGTGTAAGTGACAAATTTTGGGTCTTATATCTGGTGGAATATTTCATTATTTGATGGAATTGGTATTGCTATTGTTGTAATTGTATATGCTATTGTGGAGAGACATTGTACAAATGTGAGTCTTGTATTTGATAATCTTATAATTGAAATGCTTATTCTGCCTCTTTGTTGGGTGTTAAGTTCATTATGTTTAGGCCATTGCTTAGGCTTCTGCAACTGGCTCATTATTCAGATATTCTCTGGTAAAAGAAAACTGGCATCAAACATGTACATGTTATCCTATTAAAAAAACCATTTACATGTTATTTTGGATATGAAAACCAGAGAACATGAAGGCTTTACAATTTCATATATGATCAGCAAAATATTAATACTTTCACCATGCACAGTTTGTCAAAACATAAGCACTTAGCATAATATTAGATACAACATGGTAGTTTCAAATATTTTAGATCATCAATAACTGAACTGGCAGTAGCAAAGTGGAGAACTGGCAATAAAAAAATGCATGGCACATTCCTCCTCAGAGTAATCTTCCTCCTTCAATGTCTGAGATTAACTTCAAATAAGGTTCAAATTCATTGTTCGTTTCCAAAATTTCACTCATTCCAGCATCAACCTCATGTTCATGTATTATCTGCAAGGTACATTTAAAATGTAAGTCAATATGAGAAAATGAAGAATTGCATGATAGAAAAGAAATCAACATGAGAACAAATACCTTGTCATCTCTTAAAACCAGTGCAGATTTAGAATGCTCTTCATAAAGAAGTTGGTTGGCATATTTAGTCAATATGTCATGTTGCATAGGAAGTGAAGAGAGAGTTTGTCTTGGAACCAAATGAGGCACCTCTGTATGATGGGTGGAGATGGTTGAGCATGACAGAGCCACCACTTCTTCATTGGGAGTAAAATTAAGGTCAAACACCGGTTCTACCAATTGAACACTACTTGTTATATTTGGACTCGATCGATTCTCCTAACAGTTAAAGAAAGTTTCAACCATGGTAAAAAAAAAATTACAAACGAACAAGGACATAACAAATTAATATTTAAAAATAAAAAACATGAAGTTCGAATTACCTTGGCAGACTTAACCTTCTTTCTAGTGTCTCATGGAGTGGTTTCATCCTTCTCTTCCCTTTTCCCTTTTCAACTTCCTTCTTCTTCAACCCCTTGATATTTTCCATTCGATTGTTGACATTACTTTGAAGCACTACATCAGACTCAACCTCCTTACACAATGTGAAATCTTCAAGTTTCTTGCTGCATTCTTTAATCATAGCCTCCATGAAAGTACGTGAATCTTTATTCATTGAAGCTTGATATGTTAACCTTAGGAGTTGTGATTGAACTCTTCGAATCCAATCTTTACCTTCCTCTTCTTCAATTGGCTTCCCTTCATCTAAAACACTCCGGCTCTTGACAACCCTTGTAAGTCTATTGCATATGTAATTCTCTGGAATTTTTGTTACATTAAGTCGACTAAAGACTCTCAATACATGGCAACATAACATCCCTTCGCTTTCAAACTTCTTGCAACTACAAGTTACCAAGTCATTGCTAATGTCACAAAATATCTTATATTCTTTCTCCTTTTTCCAATGTGGAGAAACTATGTAAACATGTGGATCTTGTATTTCATCCTTCACTATATAAGAATCAACACAACCATACTCCTCTTTGAATAGATTCAAAAATCTAGGAGTGTACCTTTTCGAGACTTGTTTTAGTATTGGAGATTTGGAGAATGCCAAAGAAGGTGCATTTTGTCTCATTTTATACTCGGCCTCTAACTCCTTATTTCGTTTTTGCTCCACCACCCTATCAAAATGTTTGAAAAAATCACCAACCCTCAAAGTTCTTTTCAAATAATCTTTCAGATCACTATTTATACTTTCAGACATTTGAGTGCTTCGGATACCCAATGTGAACGAGTTTTTCATATAAGCCTTCGCCCATTTTTTCTTTTTTTCATATATACGTGCCAACCAACTATTCTCCATTAAATTGTAGTCTTCAAGCATTTTCTTCCATCTATTCTCAAACTCCTCTTCATCCTCATATTCGTACATGCACTTATTAAAATCCGTCATAAATGGAGACTTATTCCTCATGAAACATCCTAAATGTTTAACTGCATTTTGTCTAATGTGCCAAGTGCACAATCCATGAGATACATTTTTCCACTCACTCTCTAATGCATTAGCCATGGCAGCGTCTTGATCCGTAAAGATTGAACGAGGATACTTGCCACCGTGTGCGTTGACAAAAGTGTTAAAGAGCCACTTGAAGGATTCAACGGTCTCATCATACAAAAGTGCAGCTCCAAAAATGACTATCTGCCTATGATGGTTATATCCAGTAAACACACCTAATGGTCTCTTCTCTTCATTAGTACCAAAAGTAGTATCAAAAGTTACCACGTCACCAAAAGCATCATAATCATCAACCATTTTGGCATCAGCCCAGAATATATTAGTGACTTGGTCAGCATTGTCAAGCTGTAAAGCATAGTAAAACTTAGGATCACTCATATTTCGCTTCTCAAAATATGTGAAAATACAGGCGAGCTCCCCACTTGCCATATTCCTTTTTCTTCTGGATCTTAAATATGATTTTTGATCTTCAATAACAAACCCAAGCTTATCCCTACCACATGCTTCTCTGCTCAATAATTATTGTGTTACCTTAGGAGTAAGCCCTGAATCAGAAGCCAATTCAATGGCAAATGCTTGTGCCGCAGTGAGCTCTCTATGGGATCTCAACATGTGAATAGTCGTGGGAGATTGTAACTCATGGTTATGTTCCCCTATAAACTCATTCACAATATATTTCACACTCTCTTTATCTAAAACTACTTTCAGCCTTGCTTTGCAATTGGTTTTCGTAGACGAACGGTGGCTAGTCATATCATTATCATCCTTTTTCCCCCTCTTTTGGCCCTCCTTGCAACACACAAACAACTGACTAACAATAACTCCTGTTTTTCGATTCTTGTTATTGTATTCTTTTCTAACACCAAAACCAATTTTTTTTGAGTAAGCTTTCCAAAATTCATATGCACATTGTAATGTGTCAAATTCCATACCAATTCTAGGTGTCCATTCTTGTTCCTCATCTCTCATTATCGGACTATCATCACAAGTGTCAATAGAGTTGTCCATGCTAGCTAAATCACCTGAAAAATGCAATCACACAAATCATAAGTTCCTTAATTTCATTTTTTTAATGTGGCAGTCTAGAACATCATAATGATCAGTATTCAGTGCAAGCACAAGGAACTAAATAAATATTACATTCGCAGGAGACTTAGGTTTCTATTCCAGGCCTATTATACTAATGCAAAACAGCCGACACAATCAATTTCATGGCTCATGTGTTTGCCTTTAACACAATCGACTACTAAACTACATACTCCTAAACGAAACCACAATGCAGAACAACAATTGAGTCCCACTTCCAGTCTAGAACAAGAAGGCTCAATGACAAGAAGGCTCAATGACATACCGATAAGCAGCTTTGTGGAAGATGGCCGACTAGGTGAAGGATTGAAGAAGACAAACAAAGTCTGGTTCTTGCAGAGGAAGCTGAGCGAAAGTTCAAAACCGTATATGTCTTCGCACGGGACTCATAAACCAATAATACTTCACGTATTTTGTATTTGTTTTACCCTTTTTATTTTTTTATTTCAATTTAATGGGCCACCTGTTTTAGACCATCCGATCTGTGTCTCCAGATCGGACGGTCCAGCAAGTGAACAGGTCAATGACCTGTTCACTTGCGCACAGGTTGCCCCCCCAATCCGCGAAGAATGGGGGTTTAGTCTTTTGATTTTGAGCACTTGATTGATTGACAAGTGCTCAAAATCAGCGTTTTAGAGTGACATTCAAAATACACATTTGAATACATTTTATTATAATCAGTACTATTATTGACCTCTTCCCTCTTCTTATATCCAATAAAATAAGTTTACTTTTTACTTTTATCACATAAAAAAATTGAGTAACATAATTATATCGATAAAATACATTTTTCAATATAATCACGTCATAAGTCAACTAAAGATAAATATACGTTATACACTTATACTTGCCTGTTAGCCATTTCACCGTTCTAATTGCTGATACAGGTAGTTGCAAACAACGTCAGTAGGACAGATAAGATTGTCTAAGATCAAACGAACCTTTGTGGGTGTTGCTTCCATGTCTTCTTCACCATCCATTTCTCTTACAACAACTACCTCCACCACCACTTCCACTTGTTAGTGTTTTTCATCTGCGACTCCAGAATACAGATCCTTCTCTCGGACTTTGGAAAGACACTACTGTTTCATATTCATACATACATACATACATATATATACACACATACATACAGAAATACATACACGTGTATACATAATATATTATTACATGGGACAGGATAGTTTCACGCCACAGAAGAGGGCGTCTGGCGGAGGTGGACTTCCGACCACTCCACGGCCAATGGTAGAGGGGGCCGTGCCTTGGGCGGCATGCCACGTGGCAGGCAGATCCACAAGACATTCAACAACATCAAGATCACAATCCTCTGCGGCTTCGTTACCATCCTCGTCCTTCGTGGCACAATTGGCATCGGCAGTCTAGGCAGCTCAGAGGCTGACGCCGTGAACAAGAATCTAATCGAGGAGACCAATCGCTTTCTGGCAGAGATCAGATCAGATGATGACCCTACCGACCCTGAAGATCCATCTGAATCCAATTTCAACCCGAATGTAACATACACTCTTGGACCGAAGATATCGAATTGGGACCAAGAGCGCAAAGCTTGGCTTCAACAGCACTCGGAGTTCCCGAATTTCATCAATGGCAAAGCTAGGATCTTGCTCTTGAGTGGGTCGCCTCCGAAACCGTGTGATAATGCTATTGGCGATCATTATCTGTTGAAATCAGCAAGAACAAAATTGATTACTGTAGGATTCACGGGATCGAGATAGTGTACAATATGGCGCATTTGGATATGGAACTTGCAGGATACTGGGCAAAATTGCCGATGATTCGGCGATTGATGCTTTCGCATCCAGAAGTGGAGTGGATTTGGTGGATGGATAGTGATGCTTTGTTTACTGATATGGTTTTTGAGATTCCATTGAAGAAGTACGTGAATCACAATATGGTCATTCATGGCTACCCGGATTTGTTCGACCAGAGATCGTGGATTGCATTGAACACAGGGAGTTTTCTGTTCAGGAATTGCCAGTGGTCTCTTGATCTGCTTGATGCTTGAGCTGGGAAGATCCTAACAGCAAATTTGAAGGGGAGGCCAGCATTTGAGGCCGATGATCAGTCTGCTCTGATATATTTGCTACTTACACAGAAGTAATGGATGAGGAAGGTGTTTTTGGAGAATCAGTACTACTTGCACGGGTACTGGGCAGGATTGGTGGATCGGTATGAGGAGATGCTGGAGAAGTATCATCCAGGATTGGGGGATGAGAGGTGGCCTTTTGTGACACATTTTGTTGGTTGCAAGCCTTGTGGAAGCTATGCTGATTATTCTGTTGAGAGGTGCTTGAAAAGTATGGAGAGGGCTTTCAATTTTGCAGATAATCAAGTGCTTAAGCTGTATGGGTTTGGGCATAGGGGATTGTTGAGCCCCAAGATTAAGAGAATCAGGAATGAGACAGTTGCTCCTTTGCAGTATGTAGACCAGCTTGATATTCGCCATCAAGAGCATGGGAAGAGTGGATCTCTGAGCTAACAGTAAAATTCAAATCTTCATTGTGTCATAATCTGTAGGTCATGTAATTTCCTTTAGTTAAAAGGAGGCTGTTAAGCTTATAACAATTTACCTTTTAGGTTTTATTTGTTTTGTTTTGTTTTCTTTGTGCTGTGGTTGGGAAAAGGAAAATAGTATATTTTTTTTGTCAAGTTAATTTATCTTCCAAAGGTGTTTGAGTAATCAATGAAGATTCATGATTAACTTTTAAGTATAGTTTTCATCTTCTTTCTTCTCGTATGTTGCTCATGATTTATTGATCTCTCATCCTGATATGTCTTGCATGCTAAAGCTGGAAATGTTTTGTATATGTCTCACTTAGGTTTGTATGCTGCTTTCAAACTGGCTAATCATTTGACATTTACAATCACAAGTTGGTGTCCGAGCATTCGAATAGGCAGGAAAAAACTGGTTATTCCTAGATAGTTTGCTTTGCGGCGTTGTTGGAATTACCTAGCAGCATCTTAAGACTGTTACTGTCAGTAGTTACAACGATGTTTGATTATGATGGCTTGGTTTCATAAACAGGATTTGCTGTTTAGCTACGAAAACTTGTGAAGCATATGAAAATTCAGTGTTTTCTTTTTGCCCTCCTCTTCATTGAGGCATGGCAGAAAATGGATACTATATACTTTACTGATGATAGTACACAGGCAGAGTGAAGGTTCTTGGTTTGAACTTATCTTTTATCGCCATTTCAATGAATTGCTGTACCTGCAATGCTACGCACTAATTACTGCATTAGATGAGTTGAGTATATAGTATCAGTGTTCAGGGAATGTAGTGAATTTTTGTGATAGAGGAGTGTTAGCATATGCAGTTCATTAGAGTTCTGCGCCTTTTTGTAATTTTCCCAATTGGCATTATTTTCACTTTGCCGATGCCTGATGGCTTTAAACTTCGGCATCGTTGTCTGATTTACAGTGTGATTGTGCTGATCTTAAAGAGTTACTCAATTTCTCTCCCCGTCCCCAAGGCTTGTACGTTTGAGGTCCAAGTCCTGCCTATCGAATGTTTGAGGTCTAATGCAGGTGAATCCTAAATGAACTTATAACTAAACCTGCAGTAGCTTGCTTGATTAAGCTGTGCGCTATTCAGTTGCTGAAGCATTGGAAGCTATTGTGAAATACTAATGTAAGCATACTGCAATTGGGCGTATATAACTTTTTTTGTTCATCTGTGATTTTTGATCTGAGACTCACTATGGATGCACGAATTACTCTATTTTCCTGGATAGCCCCATTCCTTGCCCAGTTAAGTTTGCTTTTTCTTGACATATATTTATACTGCCTTTTGGTGGTATTGAGTCTCTTGGTGTCCTTTACTCCATTCCGAAAGACTGATGGGTTTGCCTTCCAATTGGATTTTCCTTTGTGATATTTAGTTCTAAGACCTAATCTTTCTGTCGAAAATAATAAAAATTTTGTACAAACCCACGAACATGTGACTCAATAGTAGAGTTGTGGAGATGCAATTTGGAGGTCAGTAAACAGGGTCAATTCCTGAAAACAGTCTCGTGATATATATCATGTTGGGATAATGTTTGTGTACATCTTGTCTATTCTCGACAATGCGGGAGCCACGTAGCACTTAATTTGATCTGTATTTGTTATTGTTTATTGACAGGTGCAGTTGCTTTCTATATGGCACTGGTCTTGAGAGGGTTAATGTACCGGCAGAAGGAAGATGCCTAAGTACTATCATACTTACCTATTTTATAGAAAATATAGAGGACTATTCATATTATCTATGTTTTATGTAGCATTAATTACTGTTAAAATAATAATATTTGTTATAAAATAAAATGAAATATATTGAACCTTAGACACTCTCTTTCCAAAATAAAATCTCTCATTTCTTTCTTTCCTTGAGAAAATTTTCTTTTCCCCGGCATCGTCGATCTTCTCCATTCATTGTCGATCTTTGCCGGCACCTATGCTCGCTTCCCCATTTCTAGCTTGTCCATGGGAGTTCCATTTTGGTAAATTTTTCTATCGAAAGTTTGTACATTATTCAAGCTACTGTGGTTTTAATTCTGAAAACGTAGGTAAGTTTTTTTTCCTTCTTTTTTATCGATTTTGGCCTTTGAAGGATTCCAGAGGTGTAAAGGAAGAGAAAAAATTTATTTTTATAAAGCAAAGGATGTGTTGATAGCGTTTTTTGGACAGGAAATCTGAAAATTGGAGAAGGACAACATTTGGTCTGTATTTTAGGAAATATAAAGCTGTTTGAGGCTCACAAGACACTTCATAATTAACCAAATAACTTCTAGACAAAAGAAGAAGAAGAAGAAGAAATGCCAAAAACTGAAAAGAATTGAGAAATTTAATCTAACCATCATAATCTGCAAGCAACGAAATTCTGTATAAAAGCTTGGGAAAACCCTTGAATATAGTGGAGATGTTGAGTTCCTTGAATATAGGGAGTATATGCAGGTATTACTACCCGAGCACCTGAGCTCAAGAGACTGTTGATAGCAGAAGTAAATGCAACTTTCCGATTTTCCAGTGGTGGCAAACCAGGCTTTACCTTCCTTGGAAATTCCCAATCTGAGAAAGCGGAGGAGAAACTACAGCAACTTCTGGATCATCACTCACTGCAGCAGCAGAGTTTCCAGTAGAATGAACTGGGCTTGGTTTTTCCAAAGCAATGAGGTTAGTGCTCTTATCTTCTGGAGGATCGATCTGACAAGAAGCCACTTGAAGCTGCACAGCATACTCTAAGTTCCACAAAACATCTCCCATCCCAGGTCTGTCAACACCATATTCTGCTAAACATTTCTCTGCAGCTTCCACATACTTCTTTAAAGATCCTGCAGAAATAGTCTCGGCGATATGGGGGTCGATGATCTTCTCAAGCAATCCCTTCCTATGGCACTGCATTGCCCACTCAGCTAAATTGGCTTGCTCCCTTGGCAAAGTCGGGTTCAATGCTTGCCTTGCACATAGCACCTCGAAAAGTACCACGCCGAATGAGTAAACGTCAGATTTCTCAGTAAGCTGTTGCCTCCTGAAGTACTCAGGGTCAAGATATCCAAAGCTACCCTTCACAGCAGTGCTAACATAGCCTTGCTCCATGGGCGCAGCTTTGGATAGGCCGAAATCTGCCACCTTTGCCACCAAATTCTCATCTAGAAGTATATTTGTGGTCTTCACATCACGATGGATGATCCCTTGTGCTGCACCAGTGTGAAGATAATGCAATCCACGCGCTGAGCCAATGCAGATTTCAAGCCGCTGCTTCCATGACAAAGTAGGTAAGCTGGAGCCGTAGAGGTGGTCTCGGAGTGGGCCATTGGCCATGTACTCATAAACGAGAATCATCTCTGATTGCTCATCACAAAATCCGATTAGGGACACCAGGTGACGATGCCTGAGCTTTGACAGCATTTGTATCTCAGTTTGGAATTCGTTTATGCCCTGCTCTGATCCTTGGTTTCCTCGTTTTATAGCAACCTTCACTCCATCTTCAAGGATTCCCAGAAAGACTTTACCGAATCCGCCAACACCGATAATGTTCTTCTCATCAAAGTTTTTTGTGGCATTCTGTAATTCATTGAACGTGAAGAAGCGGCCTAAACCCTGATTAGAGAAGCTGGAGTAAGAATTCTTGCTCTTTCGAGAACCAAACAAGCTAGATCTTCGAGAGCTGCTCTTGCTGGACAAGAAACTAGTGTGGCTAGAATGGAGGGGGAGGAGCCATGACGAGAAGCTGTTTCGCCTCTCCCAGTCTTGAGGTCTTCTTTGCCACCTGATACAAACTACAGCAAGACACAGCATTGCTGTCACCCCCATTGCAAGCCCAACGACGGCTACAATCTTCATTTTGCTTCGACTTTTGTAAGATTCTTCAATGCTAAATAACACATCCAAGCTCCTGGAAGAATCGCTCATTTTCATAATCTCCAATCCATTAAGAATAGCATTGGGCAGGCCTGAGTTTATATTGTTGGCAGTACCAACTTGAACCATGATGGTGTAGTTCCTGATGGCGGAGGCATTGAGCACAAAATCAATGTAATGTGCTGTGGACAGAGCACCTGCAGTTCTTGAGAGATCAAGTCTGGAAACACCCAACAAGCCATTGATATATACATTGAAGTATAAGTCATCAAGGGTTGAACTCACAATATCACAGAAGTGCGTCCTGATCAAATAAGAAAAGCCTGAATCAACAGTCATATTCCAAGTGAGATTAAAATTGGGTTGCATTGTCTGTGAATTTGCCATCTGATCAGCAGTTGCATAAACCCAATTCGGAGCAATAAAAGGTGTCGCCCCACCTTTTGGGTACTTGACATCTCCAGGAGGAACAGACTTGTTTTGAGCCCCCTGAGGAAATACATTATATGGAGTATCAGGAAGCCATGTCCTTGACAATGTATCTTTCTTTGGAGTTATGGTTGATCCTCCGACGTTTAATCGATACAAAACTTGGAGGGCATAATTGGAGAGGCCTTGTATAGTTCCACCACTGGGAACAGTGGATACTGAATCAGAGATGAGGCTATCAGGCACTGACACTACCTCAATGGCATTGACGAATGAAAAAGAACCCTTACCAGGCTTGAATCCAAGAGAGAATCTTTCTCCAGTAATGTTAATAAGGTACTCTTTGAAAACAACCTGACTATCATCCCTCGCAGAGAATTCATGTAAGAGGATGATTTTATCAGCATTGACAGAGAAAACGGCGTCCGTTAGATTGTACCGAGGGTGAGGGAGTGGGTAGAAGTAAAGACGAACCCAGTGTCGCCCTGGCTGGGCAATGTAGAAGGTGTACATGGAATTTTCAGAGAAAATTCTGGCAGTTCTACATAAAGGAAATGTTGAAGAAGCAAGGGACTTATTGAGGGAAATGGAATCAACTGAAGTTTTTATGTTTTCAGTGCTTTGTAAGAAACTTGTTGTCTCAGGATCAGATTTGAAGGTTCTACCATCTTCAAGCTGAGTTCGTTGTTCTGAACCGCAATCAATGAGATAATTATCAGGAGGATTATATTGAGGTGAGGATGGAGAGGGAGATGAAGGAGGAGATTTGTGATCATGGCTTGCAGAAGTAAAAATTATGAGAAAAAAGAAGAAGAGAAGATGAGAAAGGGAGGAGATTCTTCCAGGTTTTTTATCATCTCCTCCCATTCTGATCATATATCTGGTGATTTATCAAAAATATGATGCTATTGTGGTGGCGGAAGCCGACAAACGGCGATGAACATGGTGATTCTGCAAAATAGTGAAGCAACAAGAAGTTAACAAAAAATCTAGTAATTGATAAGAAGGATGCAAGTAGGAGCAATACTTTGTACATTCAGAAACGGATGGACAGGTGGAGAAGATAGTTGAGAGCAAGTAAGGGAAGGACATGCAGGGCAGTTTGTGAGTTTCTTTCTAGTTTTGTTTGTTGGATAAGAGAAGACTTGGTAAAAACAGGTGAGGAGCCATATGATTTAACTAAAATAGCGAGCTGTGCGTTTGGCCTTTAAAACTCACTGTCATTGTTGTCTTATTATAATTTATAACTACCAACAATGGCATCTTATTAAAAAGAACTTAGCAACAATGGAAGTCCAATGCACATATCCACCCTATCCTTCTTAGTAACAAATCATCTTTTGTTGTTGGAAAATTTTAAAAAAAATATATAAAATCATCTATCATAAAAAATTTCTTTACAAAAACCAAAAAACAATTAACAAATAATATCAAAAAACACTGAGAATAAATATGCACTTAGTTGAGTCAAAATATTTCAGTTCATCAACTTTATGTTACAAAAAAAATAGAGATCCACACACATTATGTGGACCAAAGAATATTGAATCGCTCCAAGATTAAAATTACACCTCTTCTCATTGGAGCCTACACCCTTGTTCTGCCGCTTTGAGGAATATCAATGCTCGAGTTATCCTCTGCAAATGAATTTTTAGAAAAATAATTACATATAAACAAATAAAGAGGCAAAAAAAAAAATCGGGTGGGACGATGGGAGTGACTCCTGGTGATGAACCACAAAAGAGTTCCATACAGAAATTTGCTGATCTTAATAATGAGGTTCATAGTCCAAATGCTAAAATTGCTTTTCCCAGCCATAAGTACAAGCACTTAGTTGGCAGTGCAAAGTGCGAAGTGCAAACACAAATACCATCATCATGGTCTCCTTTCTATAGACGATGCAAACTTAACCATGGTCACATGATTCGCTGTTACCTTGAAATAAGCAAAATGGATTTAACGCTGTGTAATGTATTGATAGCATGTAGTTTGTTACAATCTGTTAGACCCGGTAAAATAACATCTCGAATTTGCATATGATTAAGAAAAAGTCCAGTACCTCTCTTGTATCTGTTAAGCGCAAGAGATCTAATTTCTCTAAGGGCCTTCTGTCTGAGAGGGTAGCAAGCTGCGGCCAAGTGTAAATTGGAAATTCAGTAAAACGAAAAAGAAGCCTCACATATATTTTCTACAAAAAATGACAGTACCCAGAAACTGAAGAGCTCAGGATCCAATGGTCTAGGCATCATCGATTCCATGTTAAGAAGTTTCTCGCGTCTTCTTCGATCTGTAAGCAAACTCTATTACTAATTGCAAGTACTTAACACCAGATATATAATATGTGGAGAGAAAATAAAAATAATATAAGCATAATATGTGAGATCAAAAGCTACATCTATACTCTAATGAATTCATAGGACCTAGAAATATGGACATAGGACCTTCTAGTGGCAATCCAAATGCTTTTGCAGAAATATAGACATTACAAGGCGTACACATTAAAAAACAACGAAACTTCTCTATGCACTAGTGTTAGGAAATACCTCTGACCAACTTTATCATAACCATTCTTCTAATACAATTTGTCTAAAAAAAGATGACGATGAAGGATCAGAACATGAAAGGAGAAACATCCTTGTATTATAAAAGCTTTTATATTGAAGATTATGGCTGTCATGGCAAACTTTTATTTAGTAAAACAAGCTATGCAATAAGATAAAATTCAGTCCTATTCCCCAGAAGAAATCGACTTTGTGAAATTTTTTGAAATAGCTCAGAAATAAAAACTGAAGTTTATTCAAACTTTCACCCAAGAAAGTTTACCTTGTCCTGCGGCTTCCTTAGCCCTTCTTAACCACAACAAAGCATAATCTGCTGCATCATTTGTTAATTGTTGCAACTGCAAGCATCCATTAAAAATTACAAAATTGCCTCAGATATAAAGTTATAAACATCTAATGGGCAATTCCAAAAAGCAACTGACACATGTCACATTCAATGCACTCAAAAGTTAGGGTCTATGATCATGTAGAAAGGAAATAAGGTACTTATAAACCACAAAAAATGATGTTCCATATTAAGACCCTGGGAACAATCAGATAAATCACACGTCTCATGATGGATATCATGATTGTATACAGCCTATCATCTCAAGCATTCTTGTTATCATTCTGGGAATTAAAGGCAGGAGAAACTAAAAACAAAAATAAGAAGCCAGAAAAACAGCTAACGTACTTCTTCTGCCTGTGCTGGACCTGCTGGTCGATTATCACATATCCATTCAACCTCAGCAACCCGGTACCTGCATAAAACATTGAAGGTACATGAAGCCAAATGTATGAAACTACAGGGCGGTATAATTTATGAATTCCTAGAGAAATTGACAAAGCATGACAGTGATAAATATTATATGACTCACCCATCTTGATCCCAAGATCGAAGGATGTGAAATCTTCGTTGGCTGAAAACCTACATAAAATTTTATTATATCAACATGGAAATAGATTTGAAGAAATAAATCAATAATAGCTGCAGCCCTCATGAATTCTGACCAAATGAATCATCCATTTTTTTCCCTCTTTAATATTGCTCGAAACAAAAGAAAATTTAGTAATATTCAAAAAAGTTATTGAACCAGCTTCAATACGTCCTTTTAGAGAGTGTATGAGCCACTTATGAGCCAAATTTAACATACATTTTTATCTGATAGGTTTTCCTTAATTTATCTTATCCATTTTATTTTTCCCTAAACCCTAAAGAAGTTCTTTTACATAACGTCAAGAAAAACAAATCCATCTTGCAGAATCAGAGAGGCTTGCGCCTTTGCGCCTAAAGTCAGGCGCACACCAGTGCCTAGTTGAAGAGCAGCGCCTGAGAGCAGCTTGAGGCACTACCCCTGTGCCTCAGCACCAAGGTGCGCGACAACATTGAGACAAACAAGGTGTGGATGAAGAAATTAGTATTAGCAATTAGCTTCAAAACAACAGTAAAGCAATAAAGATGAATGGAGTGGCTTGAAAGGAATTAATCAGAGATTCAGAGGAAACAAAGCATACCAATTTAGCTATGAGGAAGAAAGCAAAACAACAATTCACCTCTATATAGAAACGTCCATCTGGAAGTGGCTCACACCTACATTAGAACAGACTGTACGTTAGGAAGATGGTTACCTAGATAGTGAGATTAAAGGAAAAATGGAAAAACAACAATAACCAAGCAACCTACTCTGTTATCTCCACTTCACAAGCATAATCAGCTATTGAACCGGTTGTAGGATCAATAATAACCTAGAGAATGCATACAAAAGAGACGCACAGAAACAGTAAGAGATTTTCATCAGTTCTATATAAATGCAAGGAAAAGGGGGGAAAGAAGAGGACCAGTGACAATAATGTACCATTCCCATCCGACGATTTCCCTCCATAATTCTTCTAACCTAAAATCCAAGAAATCAGAAGTTTATAATACATAAGCAAAAATATTTAACTTTTGGAGGATAATTATGTCTCATCCAGATAAATCTTAACGTAAAAGATGTACGGTGTAAAGCATTGATAAGTTACAGACTCTATGATGCACCACTGAATTGCACATAAAAATCACTAAAGCTATCTTTCAGCCAGTGCGTGAAGTTTTAGCATTTATATCAACAACAGTATAAGCAATAGTGATTGAAGAAGCCAACTAGAAGTTCAAGAATAAATAAATATCATGTTAGTAGTTTAGCCTTCGTATAGATAAATTCACAAAAAAAAAAAATCTAGGAAAATGTGCTCAGGTCATACATATCTTAATTCTTAACAGTAACTCAAATTTCAAAATGCAGAAATAATATTTTAACTCCACTAGATAAACCAGCTAGTCCCAAGTCCAAATAAAGGAGTAGGGTTGCGAAAGTTTTGTAACCAGTGCAAAACTTAGTCAAACCCAATAACATTAATCAAAAGAAATAACCAATTTCCCCGAAGGATTCAAGTTGCTATATCTCAATTCAGTTTTGCACTAGATAAACCAGCAAGTCCCAAGTCCAAATAAAGGAGTAGGGTTGTGGCCCGATAAAGATTAATGATCAATCAACAAACTCACCATAAGTCTGTACCGGGGTTCAAAAATGTGAAGTGGAATCTTTTGACACGGGATTACAACGTCCATGACAAAAAGAGGTATCAAATCAGCACCAAAATTTGTCAAACTGTCATGCTCTGACTTTCTTTCTGCATATTCTTCAGAGAAGTTCTTCTGTATAATGTTGTTCAGCGTCACACTGGTATGAATCGGTAAATGTTATATGATGTGAAACATCAAAGCTGAACTACATAGACAAAACATTCTACCTTTTGGCTGAAACCAATACCCAAAATAAGGAGAGAAGGCCAAAGAATAAAAACAATAAATTGACACATACATTAAAGGACAAAGAACATAAAAGTGAAAATGTCTTCAAAACAGAACTTTTCCTAGTATACATCCAGTGCAACGTTTCAAAGATTACACAAGTCACAAACATATTAGGGCAACAAAAAACTTCAGGAAGAAGAGTTTATTGCTTAAAACAAATAACCCATACTGTGTTCCTAACAATTTAAGTTGATGAGCATGACTACAACACAAAGGGCTCAATGAACAAACTTACACGTATTTGATACAATTAGTGACTTCTTTGTTTTTATATAGTTTTCCATATAATCCATATGTTGCTTCTACCAATTTAATGATTGTAATTACGGACTAGTTCAAACACCCACTATATATCCATGACAGGGGATTGTTCCTGGTCCAACTAAAGAGCAATACTGTTGGTGGTGCAACACACACATAGGTAAACAAAGACTGGCTGTATGTACATACAATTCAAATATTCCATTGACCTAAAAGTAAGGCTACAATTAAAGAAAGCATGACCAAATATATTCACCATATCAGCTGACCATATTGATAATTCCATTCAGTTTAGAATGATACTTTAAAAAGTCAAATAATGATTTTGACATTCTTGGTCCACAGCCACTATTCATAATCATCAACTAAAGATGATACCAACTACATGTCCATGTCCTTGGGCAAGACTCCTATGTGATTGCTTCTCGACCAACTACATGATCAAGACTATTAATGCAAACAACACAAGTAGGCAAATAACTCCTCCTACTTTACATTGGTGAAACACGCAGTTGAATATCTATCGCAACATAAGCAACTCACCTTATCGTGCATGTTCTAGGACTGATCAAGAGGACTGTTCGACAAAGAGGACATCTGTTGCCTGACATTATTAAAAGAATTGGTCAGATAATGAAATGATGAACAGGATTTACTGACCATATAGTCCGTAGATAGTGAAACACTGACTTCGGTCCATTGACTGAAAAAGACATGAACGGCAGAAAGAATGTCCACAAGGAGTCGTGACAGGTTCATATAGTAACTTAAGGCAAAGTGTGCAGTCAAAGTCATCTGTACGCTCTGGTTTTCCATGGTTTTTCCTTTCCATGGAACCGGGTCGCAGTGCCATTTTCTCCAAATTCTGTAAAGAAGCCCGAAGTGGATTGCTACATTTGCCAGATTCAAGTATAAGATACTCTACAGTGGACTAACATGCATCAAACTATTAAAATAATCTGCTTTTTCATAACTACTGAAGAACCTAACAAAGACAGTTCATATCCTGAATGCAAAAAATACTGTACCTGAAAGGATCCACCTGAAGGCCAGAAATAATAACATCACAGGCCAGCTCATATTTTTCTAACTGTCAATTCATAAGAAGAAACCATAAAAAAACAAAAAATAATAGGGGTGGAGAAGTGAAGTGTGCACAACATCCCCACACAATGTGAGACAGAGAGAACAAAGAGAAATGGGTTTGGGTTAGCATGCATTCATCTGGCACTTTACTCCACACGAAAATAGGCAAAAAACCAGCAACAAGAGGGATTTATTACCAAAATGAGAGCATTGGCTTTTAGGATGTATGATTTTACTGAATCACTTTGGAGATTTACTCGCTTCTCGGCATCCTTCAAAGCAAGCTGAAATAGACCATCAAAATTTCACCAAAAGGTCACTAATCCAAGAAAAAGTTTACAATCAAGGTTATAATAAATGAGGCAAGAAGAATACTTCAGCATGATAGGTAGGATCCAAGCCGTTTAATGGTCGATTTTCTGAAGTGGAAGCAGGTCTCTGTTTAAGGAATTGGCTAAAACTGCATAAACGAAAACAGTTTCATTACAAGAAATCAATTAGCATGGGTAAACTTGAGTAAACCTTCTCCAAAATCCAGTTAGCGGATACATGCCATCGAAGACAAGCAAAAGCAATGACATCGAAAGGCTAATGATTATGAATATTAACCTGATATATGCAGAACTTCGATTGCCAAGAATAACAGGATCACCAGGTTTGATATTATTGGCTCTTGAGTAACAATTGATTGCCTAAACAATAATGTTAATTGATCAAATCGGACAGATGTTAATTGATCAAACCGGACAACCAGAATATAGAATTTCAAAAGGTAAGCAATTCCTGAACATCTGTCACAACAATACAAACTAATTGTCAAGATGACAGACTCAATTATCTTCGAACAGCGAACTGAGACCAGATAACAACCATCCTCGAACGAAAGGAGTTTAAAAGCAAAGCTATGTGGTCATACAGTAGAAGGATCAATCAGGTGTCTGCATTGACTTCCAAAAATATGAAGATTGAATTGTGATGGCATGCTATTTATAAATCAAATGTAACAGTGCTGGATGTGAAAGACACACGCAATCACAAGGACACTCTAGCCATTGCCCAATTTCATGACCAAATCAATACAAAAAACCACATCAATTTGAAATCCTTCAAAGCTATCCAGTCAACTTTATTTCAAGAAGAAGAAAAAAAAAGGTACATTATTCATGGCAGTTAAAAACAGCATCCCTTGATATCCCAACTACAACCATTCTACAAGTGAAATCCCAATTGGGAGGCTCCCACTCTCCTGTTTAAAACCACAATTACTATAACATTCAATGATCTTTTAAACAAGAAGTTCATAAGAAGCTAATGGTTACAAGATAATTGATTCCCATACTTTTCTCTCTTAACTCACCAAATTAACAATTCCCAAGGATAAAACACTATTATAGGGGATGTGTTTAGTCGATCACGAGAATAGTGCAGTAAATGCAATCCAAGAAATATGAACTACGTGTATGGGTGGAGAGGAAAGAATAACCTCCTCAAATCGCTGCTCTGTGAGAGCCTTATTTCCAGTCTGCACGAGATCAAAAACATGACTGAACCGATCCCATGGTAATGATCCCTCTCCTTCATTTGCCTGCATTTCAAAAACAAATAAAATTAAAATATCAACAACCTAACTGGTTACTCAGATAATTTAATAATAAGATGTAAAAATATCCACTCAACTTATCCAAATATAAATATTCACTTAGCAGACACCAAAGTAGAGACTATGTTTGAACAGCTAGTCTGTCATGAATTCAAGCTAATGGAGAATAAAATTGTATCAATCACTGAATTTGCAATCATTCAGGATACAAGGTAGAATAAGCGTCAACTCTTATAAAATCTTACATGGCTTGGAGAACTCCAAGTGATTTGATTTATAAGGAAAGACCCACACATTCATGTGATTTATAAGAAAAGACCAACATATTCATACACAACCAAGACCTTTTTCCATAGGCTTAAGTACCAATGAGTGACAGCCAAGGAATAACAAAGCCATGCGAGGCCAATGTGTCATGGAACCGGTTAGACAATATTGGACATTGTTCTTCTCTACCAAACACTTAAAAGGAAGAAAAAAATGCAACATTCGAGGAAAAATAAAACAATGCTAGTCGCATACGGTCCCAGCAATCTAGCCGAAACAACACTTGCTCCGCTCATAATTGAAATTTGAAATGGACAAGAATTCGAAGTCGTCTATTCCCCCCAAATTTTCTCAGTAAACCAAACAACAACAAAACCAATCAAAATCGGAATCGATTACTAACCCAAATGTAGTCCTCCACCTCGTTGATTCCCTCCAATACCAATCCGGACGACGACGTATCACCAGACATCAGGGACCAAAGAAGAGCAAAATCCTCTAGAGCGCCAAAAGCAAAAGAGATCTAACAAAAGGAATCGGATAGGAACAATTGAGCGGCATTCAATGTCAAGTAGAAACGAAGAAGAAGAGGAGACGACTGTGTGTCGTGTTCTTCTGTGTGTCCCCCGTTGCGCGCGGACCAAATTCCACTACGTGTTCTCTCCTCTTTCTCTATTTTACTTTCGCTCTCTATTGTTCACTTCTCTCTCTAGATTATTACGCTATTTCCTTTAGCTCATGCGCGTCCGCACATTGGAATATCAGAGGGGATTTAAACTCATGCTTCTCGTATTTTGACACATTTTACTATTGAAAATTGTGCATAATTTAAATTTGTCAAATAATTATCTCTCATGTATTATCTTCATTTTTTACCCCTCCACGTTAGTACTCCCTCCGTTTTGAAATATTTGTTGCTTCAGAGATTTAGTTTTGTTTCACAATATCTGTCGTTTTATGATTTTAAAGCATAATTAATATATTTTTTGACAAATTTATCCTTATCGTGAAAAGCAAAAGTAAATGGAAGATTGTGAGAAATGAGAGTAATTAATAAGGGTATTTATGTCTAACACATTTATTTTTTATTAATAGTAAAGTTATTTAATAGTTTTCTTAATTCTGGTGCCAAAACCTTAAACAACAGATATTTTGAAACGGAAGGAATATTATTTAGTGTTTTGACACACTTGCATGAAAATCCATGTTCATACTTTAATAAGTGGAATCTATGTCTATACTTGGAAATAAGTATTTGAATTCACCTTTTTAGTATTTGGACACATAACATGAAAATATGTGCACATCTGTCTGCCTCTAGAAATAGGGTCCACGCTGCTCTTTTATTATTTTATAATTTTATTTAAGTAAAATATTATGAGGTGTTTATGTGATAACTTTATATATTTTTCTACACTAATTCAATCCTCTCTTCTTCTTCTTCTTTTTTGGAGAAATCAAGCCATTTTTCATGCTATAATACATATTTGTAATTTTTCCATCTTTTTTTTGTGTCAAATATGTTTTTTTCTCTCTCGTATAATGCCAAAATTAGAGAAAATTGTTAAAAATTAATTATGAAATTTTAAAATGTTCCTAATAATAATTTGACAATTTATACACTAATTTACTTTTATATAGTTAAATTAAATAATTTATAAACATATGTTATATATATAAAATCTAAACATGATATGTTTACGGCATGAAATAAAGTATGAATTCCAAAAAGTGTTCTTTCTTAATATGTGATATTCTGATAGCATGAAAATATCTCAATACAGAAATTTGTGTACACTTTAATTCTGCCATATAATATTTAACATAATATGATTTTGCAAATTGGGGCAATAGAGTATGATTTTTTTTTAAACCTCTATCTTCGGATTCCAAAGGCCAAAAGCAAATTATTATAGGAAACACTAAATAACATTTTGATCAAGCAAAATTAACGCCCACTTGACAGATGCGGATTATATAAATAAAAATCTAATTCTAGAAAGTTTACATTCATAACACAATTTATTCAGATGCCTACATCGAACGGCTACATTGGATGTATCTTGTAAGCTGTTCATTGTAGGGTGTGACCCACTCAAATGCACAATCATATTTGTATCATATAATATCCTATGTAATTTTAAAGGAACAAGAAGGGTCATACCTTTCAAACCTTGTTAGAGCTGTTGGTATGCTCGATCAGAACGATCTACATTTGCAAGAAAGGTCCATTTGCAACAAGGTGACAAAGCAGAGATTGTAATACTGTCATGAAGAGCATCGCTTATAATCAATCAGCATACATATATATATATATATATATATAACAAAGAAGCTTGTTCACTAAATTACCTACTTTGTGCTTGCAAAGGTTTTTTGAATGAACCTAGAATCTATCCTATGGGAATGCCTTGAGGGAGAAGTCGATTCCTTGGAAGAACTATGTACAAAGAAGCTCAACTTACCAATTTTCCTTGAGAATGTTCCCTCTGCTCCAACTTGAGTAGCCATTTGGATTTAGCTTTTATTTATACTAAGGAGCTTATTTATCAGCCGTAGTAATAGAAACTACCAGCATCGATAACTCGTAACTCACTTCATTTGGTCGCCCATCTAAGCTATCCTCACTACACTCTCAATGCTATAACTGGCGCTAAACTAGGTTGCCTTTAAAGAATTAGACTGAGCTGTCTTCGCATTTGTCTCTTCATACAAAAATAGTCCTTTTATAGATCATTGCCTCATTGATTATTAGTTGACAACAACACATCATCTTTTGTGCATTCATGTGGTGCACAATTACTTTCATATGTGCACACAGATTCCACTTACTAAAGTATGGGCACAGATTTTAATGCGAGTGTGTCAATATACTAAATAATAAACGTAGAGAGGTAAAAAAGAAAAATAGTAGGCGAGAGATAATTATTTAATAAATTTGAATTGTGCACAACTTTTAATGCTGAAGTGTGTCAAAATACCAGAAGTATGAGTTTATACTCTCAGCTTTTACCCTTTCATATTGGTCGATCCTATTTCAGATCCCAACAAGATCCATCATTCCTCTTAGGAGTCCTACCCTCATGAGGAGTAGAGACTCAGTAGGATTATGACTCCGATAAAAACACTCAGATAAAGAAGATAAAGAAGAAGAGAGTTTCATTACTAGTAGAATAAGGACTCTCTAAGTCCCTATAAAAGGAGCCACACGCACCAGGTAAAATTTGAATCACAGCTTGCATTACTTTTGCTTAAGTTGAGAGAGCCCCCTAAGATCAAGTCCTCCCAACTGCGAATTACCCTACAAACTTGAGCGTCGGAGCGGGCCCTTTTGAAATAATTCAGGGTCCCTCCTAGCTTACGTTTACTTGTAGTGCAGACCATCCAGCTCAACATTATTGGGTCTAACCGCACTGATTGGTGTCCAGCTCAAACGGAAGATTTTTGGCATCATCAGACTGGTTTGTTTAGAGTTTAGCCAAAATGCCCACTGTATGTCATCCTTTTGTAGGAAGGTGCACACCCATGTGACAATTGAAGTGGACACCACAAGCCATTTTCAAACTAACAAGGTATATTATTGTAGAGTATGCCATGAAGTATGAACATAAGCATGATGTAGTTGTCGTTAAGAGATCAGACATTAATGATACAAAGATAACAATTCTTGCAACTAAGTTGCACAAGAATGATGCACTATATAACAAAGTATAGTCACCATTTTTTAGCACAACAAAGTTGTTGAGTGTGGCACTTTGTGATGCCTTTACAAACAATAAGCCATGGATGATTATGTCATATATAGAAAATTTCATTTCCAACATGTTACAATGTGGTAGTTCTGCTCATTTCAAAGGAACAATGTCTATATCATTTTTGCCCTCTAATAAGTGATTCACCAATGGAGGACAACCAGAGAATAAAATGTGGACTGATAATCACCATAAAAGTGCATCACGATGGACTGAGATGCTTTCTTCAATAATAGACAAGTTCAAGTTGCTTATCTCTTCCAACAATTGCAAAACAACAACTGTTGAGCTCTTAGATTGATGCACCTGTTTATTTCTTAGTTCTTATCTTATTATCATGCTCATTGTTAGATAATTATGCCTTACTTTAGGTAAATATAAAGAGAATGTTCCTGCTCTGTTTGTTGCTTGAGGATTGTATTAGGGGTGCGATTGATTTTTTTTTAAACACATGAAAGTGAATTTTAAATGAAGTTCTATAATCACCATAAAAGTCAAATTCAATATAAAAAGTGCATAATAATTCTGGATTATTGAATATAAAACAAAACATGTCATAAACATTTCAAGTTTTATTTGATTTTTGTTTCGAATAAAATATACATATAGTTGGATTTATAAAACTGATCAAAAGACAACTATAATTTTTTCAAATTTTTAAAAAAATCATTTTGGACTCAAAAAATGATTCAAAAGTTAAGATCTCATAGGAGAATTCCTCTCTATATTTAAATGAATATGATGAAGCGGAAATACGTACTAAATCGTAGCTACGCTGATTTAGCGTTAACAAACTAAAAATTGAATCATTCAACGACAATTCAGGAAGAACACAAATTGAGAAAGACACTCGTTTCTTATTAATTGATCAAAAAACTGTCCTCAAAAATTTAAATATGAATAATATTTATACTACATACCTAACTCTAACAAAACTAAAAAATGAAATTCTAAACAAACTAAGAAACATAATAAATCATGCCCATAAATATTAAAATGATTCGTGGACACACTAAACAAAAGACTTTAGACCTGTCAAAAATGGTTTCGGGACAAATGTGTAGGACTTGAAGTTCCCTTTCCGAAAATATATTATGAGCCCTTCACTCCAAGTGGATAATTAGTTATGGCCTCCCAAAATTCACTGTCGTGCATCAAATATTCAGGTCTGAATCTATCCATACCGCCTTATCGCGTGAGCGATCAAACTGATACATGTAATCACATGTCAAACTCTCTACAACAGTATGTATATGTAGTTGGGCAATAAGTGAGTGGTTTGTGTGGACTAAGTTATTGCAACCACAAGTGCAAACATCGCCACTAGTGTGATGTGTCTTTATTGTTGGATTGAATCAGCCTAATTGACTCACTTGTCTAATCCACCAACCAAATATCGTGGTCCTTGTGGATAAGACAAACATCATGCTTAGTTATTATGATAGATGACACCGACGGAGCATTTTATTGATAGTTCGATGAGTGTGAGATTAATACTGTCATGTTTGGTATAAAATGAAAATTGAAAATGGGAGATGATTTTAATTGAAATTTTTTCATATTTTCATATTTTTATTAGGGATAAGTATAAATTTGGTCCTCTACTTATCAAAGCAGGTCGATCAAACCCTTCTACTTTGAACTTTGATATATATATTAGCCATTGTATCAAGATTTTGTTAAAAACTACTTATGTGGCAATAAATATTGGACGTGGATTCTAATAAAAATGATGTATGATATTGCATGGCATTATCAAAAAAAATTAAAAAAAATAAAAGACTTAAAAAAGTCTTTTGTAAGTTTGAATTAAAAACCCCCTCTATCCTCCCCTCTCTTCTTTCACATAGGTCTGGGTCTCTCTCTTGTAGTCTTCAGATTTAATAGTCCCTCTTATGTATCGATCTTTTCATGGCAACCCAACTTCAAATTATAGATCTATTTTTAATCGATCTTTAACATAAATTTTACATCAAAATTTGTATTTCATCACTCTCTGTGTTAGAGTGAAAACGGGAGAAGTACGGGAGAAGTCTGGAAGAATAAGAAGAAGAATTGTTGGGCTGCAATGTTTAAGTGTTTTATTGGGCCAATTTTGGGCTTGTTGTGTTTTATTAATATTTGGGCTTTATTTCTTTCATTTCTTATTTGTTAGGCCTTATTTGATTTCAATGTATTTCATTTGAATAGATAGCTTTGCAACGTCTAGTTGCTGTCTTGCAGGTGACCGTTGCTACAACGGTCACTTTGCTTTCTGTTTGTACATTTTATATCCTCTGTATTCCTTTGAAAGAAGTGAAGCAAGCTAGACTTGTTTTCTCTCTTTCTTCATCTCTTCTTCTAAAAGCCTTTCAATCTTGTAATCTATTCTATATTCAATATAAGTCTTGAGTTTATTCTTTTGAATCTGTATCACAGATTCAAACAAATCTGAGTGTTACAAATATTTTCACTCTGTTGATTTTGAGCTCCGATTTAGAGGGTGGAGATGCATTTTTTTTTATTTTTTGATAATCAATTTCCCTATTTTTTGTGTGGATCTGTTGGTGTTGGAAAATATTAATTTTTTATTTTTATCATCAATTTTTTAATTTTTGAATTTTGAAGTCATTAATTCTCACACATGGCATCTTATTATTGGTCGACGCTAAATGTTTGCCATATCAGAAGTTATCCAAAAATTCAAAAAATGCATGTCACTAACGACAATGTTATCAAAGTTATAAATAGAATACTGACTAAAGGGTTTTGATTTTGCCAAATTGACACCTTTCCCTTTTTTTCTTTAATTTTTGACACATAGTATGGTAAAATTTATTGATTGCGATTACTCATTAATAATGGGTAAAGTAGTCTTTTAAATTGTGCTTGGCATGAGGGTTAGGAGGGGTTTATGAGAGTTAACTTTTATTGGGTAAATGTGTTAGCAGAGGTTGGTTAAAGAATTTAGATTTGTTATGAAGCTATTTTTGTAACTTCATATTTGATGAAAACTTTAACAACTCTACCCCTTATTTTCAGGGGTTCAAAAAGAGGGGTTTGCGAACACATCGAACCCTTCCCAACCCATATGCCAAGCAAGGAGATGAAAACTCATTCTCCCTTATGAATGACGTATCAGGAGGCCAGACTAGCTGGTGGGATATGAACAAACAACCTACACAATAAGAAAACGTGAGTTAACGGGCCCACCAAAGGTTTTTTTGGGTGCTCCGACGCTCAAGTTAGTTTATACTCAACAATAACGAGAGCTCCGACGCTCAAGTTAGTTTATACTCAACAACAACGAGAGCTCATACCTGACACTGAGAGTTGTGCCTTATATAGAAGGTGAAGAATTCGAGCTTAAGTAGGACTAGGACTCTTTTCCCCTCTCATTTGCGTCATTAATCTTTGGGTGAATTGTCGGAGACTTTTGTTCTATTTGAACTCCTCTCCTAATGGGAGTAAGACTCTTTTTAGTGGGACTATGACTCCTCTTCAGGTTTAGTCTCCTACTGGGTTGTGGAGACTGGTTGAGATCGTGTTATCTTGATTTAGGCTGACTGAAGTACCCCTTAAGAAGGCCAATGGAGGTGCCCTGATGATGAATGACCGAGATAATTGTCTTGAGTAATACCTGCTAATTACCCGTCTGATTGAGGTGACCGTCTCCATACCGAGCTAGTGTCCCTTTGTGACACAAGTCATGCTTTGATTGGTAGAATTATTTTGATATCATCAGAGAGAATGAGTGATTTTCACTCTTATCTCCATTCATTATAATCCCCAAAACGTCAACCAAATGTCGGGTGAGAGAAGATCTCGTAAATCAGCTCCAGACGTGTAGGTCAAGCAGAAAATCGCATCGAAATGGTCATTGAACACAAAAAATACCCACCGATCATGCTAGATAATAGTGTACTTTGCGTGGTGATTTTACCGGGGAAATTTATGTAGTAGGTTGTGTTTGTCGATGCATGCATGTGATCCAACGAGAATTACTCAACAGTCAACGCAATTTGAAGAGGAATGTCACATATGCTTGGCAGGACTCTCGGTCAACAGTGATGCATGACCTCCCATATTGCCCCTTCTTGTGGTGATTGATATTAATTACCACTAGGAGGAATTAATTTTTATAATCATGTAGAACTGCTTTTGTCAAAAAAGCCAGGAAGGATCTACACATTCTAATGCTAAAAACCTTGTAGTTGTTAATACTAAACTTGACTTTGGAAATTCTGGATATTAAGGATTGTTTGGTTTGTCTTTTGTTTAGATTTTTTTCTTTTCTGTTTTTAAATTTTTTTTAAGTAATTTATTATTCTCGTATTTTTTAAGATGAGGAATCAAAAATATTTTTAATTTTTTTTTGAAAAATAAAAAGAGAAAAAAAACCAATTAAACAAACCATTTTTAAAATATTTTATTGAAATTAAAGTAGTGGAAAATTAAGGCTATTTTTCATAAATATGGTTTATATGGTCCCCAAACTTAAACGAGTTTGTTAACAACAAAAATATACAATTCGTCCCTCAATTATATCATGGTTTCATTTTTCTCCCTCGACTATTTTGGCTTTTAAAATCATCCCTCAATTATTGTTAGGTATCCTTTTCATCCTTTAAGTGGGTTTGTCACCGGCAAAATCTCATTTGACACACATTTGGCATGCCGGATACTTCCTATGTGGCAAACTATGAAAACAATGAATGACATGTCCCAAAACTTTTAAAAGTATCAACTTTCAATTCTTAAACTAAGAAAACAGAATAGAAAATAAAATACAGGACAATTGATTTTTACTTGCAATGAAAAAAAATACAATAAAAAATCTCTCAAACTATGCTCTTGATGAGCTTGAGTGGAATTATTGGCTATATACACAAGCCAAGAATGGGAGTGCCGACACCTTTGCAAGAGAAGGGTAAGTTGAATGGTCCGGCGAGAACTTAAATCGTAGCTGTAGACATTAAAAAATAATTTAAAAATAATTAAATTGTTAGAGCCATTTAAATTGAATTAATTAATTGAATTAATTTAATTTTGAAAGAGTCCAAACCAAATTGAATTGGTTGAAGGGATAAAGTGTAAGATAATATCAAATTAAATCAAAACAAATCAAATTAAAATAAAATAAAAATAAAATCAAAGAGATAATCACTAAACAAGTGATTTCTCTACAATGCCCTTGATGTCAAAGGTTGAAGCCAATGGTAGGTTACGTAAATTCCACATCTCCATTTTCCTATAAATACCAAGCTTATTTGGTGGAAATGGGGGAGAAAAGGAAAGTTTACGAACTTTGGGAAAACTCTCTCAAATTCTCCACAAGTCCAAGTCTCAAATTCGGAATTCTTTGAATTCCCTCCAGTTCTTCAAGTCTCAAATCCAAGTTCTTCAAGTTCAAGTCTTCAAATCGGAATTCAAGAATTCCTTCAAGTTTTTCAAGTCTCAAGTTCAAGTTCTTCAAGATCAAGTGCAAGTCCCAAATCCGGAATTCAAGAATTCCTTTAAGTTGAAGTGCTCTAAGTCCAAGATCTCCAAATCCGAAATTTGTTGAATTCCTCCAAGTTCAAGTCTCAAGCCAAGTTCTCTTAGTCCAAGATCTCCAAATTCGGAATCCTTAGAATTCCTCTAAATCTCAAGTTCAAGCCAAGACTTAGAACAAATTTGTTTAATCCGATTAAGAACTTTACGTTCTTCTCCAACCATTCAATCGATAATCAGAGGATTTACGCACGTGACGATCACGTTCGAAGAGAAGAGATCGAGTCCACTTTAATTTACAAATTTATAATTTGTACCAAGTTTTAAGTGTATTAAATTTACACGCGAAATTTGTTGCGTAACAATTTCTGGCACACCCGGTGGGACTCTCTTCTCCTCTCATCTCTTAATTGAATTTTCAAATCAAAACAATGGAATCTACGAATGAATCCTTGATTCCCATAACGGAGACTGATGTCATTGACGAAGTCTCCCATGCAACTCGTACGCGAGTTAAAGTTGGAGAATCACAATTGACTTCTCCTTCAAAGAAGTTCTCAAACAAGGGTCGGAAAAAGTCCCTTGAGACTAAGACTAAGTCTAAGTCCAAATCTATGGAAGATGTACATTCCGAATCCTCAGATGATGAATCTGAGTCTGAATCTCATTCAATGAAGTTGGTATCACGAAAGTGGGGTGATTACACCTCTTCTTCAGAAGATGAGTCCAAATCTCTCAAATCAAATCAAAAGAAAAGGAATATGTATATTCCAATGACTCAGATGATGATTCCAAGTCCAAGTCTCATTCTGAGCAGTGGACATCATGGAAGTGTGCTGCTTACGACATCACTACATCAGAATCTGATGTTCCCGTGCCAGTCATGATGACTGAGGCGACAACCAGTTTGGAAGATCAGCTGAAACAAATGACTTCCGCCATGCAGCAAATGACAAAGTCCTTGGAAGAGAAGGACAAACAAATTGCTGCACTCATAAAGCGATTGGATTCCCTAAGTCCAATCACGGAACAAAGCCATGAAACTTTTGTTTCAAGAGAAGGTAAAGCATCGAAAAGTTCAAATTCTCTTAAAGCTCAACAAAGGCAAGAAGAGCAGGATCGTCTGACAACACAAAATGCTCTCCGCGATTCTACCCATTTATCTGTTGCTTCACTCTCTGTCAATCAGCTCTAAAACATGATTGCTGGTACAATCCGGGCTCAGTATGGTGGAGCCCCGAAATCATCTTTGGTTTATGCAAAACCCTATAGTCATCGAATCGATGAGATTCGCATGCCATGTGGTTATCAGCCCCCTAAGTTCCAACAATTTGATGGAAAGGGTAATCCGAAAGATGTTGCTCATTTCATTGAAACTTGCAATAATGCGGGCACGTTTGGTGATTGGTGATTCAATGGTAAAACAATTTGTGCGTTCCCTAAAAGGAGCCGCATTTGAATGGTATACTGACCTTCCAGCGGGCTCTATTGAAGGTTGGGATCAACTTGAGCGCGAGTTTCTAACTCGCTTCTACAGTACTCGACGGACTGTTAGTCTTCCAGAACTTGCAAGGATGAGGCAAAATAATGAAGAAGCTGTGGTTGAGTATATTGAGCGCTGGAGGAACCTTGTCCTAAATTGCAAGGAACGTATAAGCGAAAGCTCTTCCATTGATATGTGTGTTCAAGGAATGCATTGGGGGTTACTATATAACCTTCAAGCTAATATGCCTCATTCCTTCGAGGAACTTGCAACTCGAGCCCATGACTTGGAAATTCAAATAGCAAAACATGGAAGCTATTTGCCAAGTGATCATTGTGAAAAGAAAGAAACAAAGAAAGAAGTAAAAAAGGATTCAAAGCCCTCTCGGACTAAAGAATCCATGGCTGTCACAACTAATCCAGTCAAGATTTCCACAAAGAAATCTAAATCCGAGCCTAATACTCGTAAAGATCAAACTCAATTCAAGGAACGACCAACCTTGAAACAAATGCAAAAAAAGGAATACCCATTTGCGGATTTCGAAGTTTCTGGGATTCTAGACCAACTGCTGGAGCAAAAACTCATAGAGCTTCCCACTTCAAAGAGGCCGGAAGAAGTTGGTCTAGTTGATAATCCCAAGTATTGTAAATATCACCAAATCATCAGCCATCCGATTGAGAAATGTTTGGTCCTAAAGGACATAATCATGCGATTGACAAGAGAAAACAAGATCAATCTTGATCTTACTAGCAATGCAGAAGTTAATTGTGTGATGGTGACGTTTGGGTCATTTGATCCCATTCCACTATAAGTAGAAGATCAATCCATCTCCTTGTTCTTTAAAGAAGAAACATCAAATATGGAGCTAATTGCTGAGCTACCTGAAGGAGCCGTAAGGGTCCAGTTTATTGTAGATGGTGAAACTACTACAGTTTACACATATCCAGGAATATCGCCACCACAAGCTCCTAATAGGCCAACTTTGTATGAAATCATGACTAATGATCTGAATGTGTGGGAATCATCATCTGAGTCTGAAGATGAAGTAGGTGATGGGTGGTCCACTTTTATTACCAAAAAAGAGAAGTATAGACCACAAAATTTGTGGGATTTGGCAACACCTTCCTTGGATCTCGAGGATTTCCTTCGAAGTGAATGGTGCTTAAAAAACCAACCAACTGGTTGGTATTATATGGAAGAACTGCTGGGCCAAGATGAAGGTTGGGTGGAAGTAAGAAGTCAAAAAGGATGTGTATCCTGTCCGAATCAAATTTTGGCTCTTCCAAGTCCGATTCCTACTGTTCCAAAGAGTCTGGCCTTAGGAAAGAAAATAAGGTCTCTCGAGCTAAGAATCGACTAAGAAGAAATAAAAGAAAGACCCGCGTTGATGCTAAGCTCAATGACACTTATTTAACTTCCCGAAAAGAAGTAACTCTTAAGGAATACTAGAAGATTATTTTCTAGAAGAACATATGACAACATATGTGATAAGTGCAGTGGACTCCAAAGAGTCAAAAGAAGAAAAAGATGATTCTAAGAGGGAAGCCTCTAGCGTTGAGGAAAAAGGAGTTGTTACTTCACTCCGGGAAATCCCTTCCAATATGAACATCTCAGAAGCTCTCGACCTCTCTATGGATACTCGTTTGCCTTTAGTTCAAACGTTGCTCAATCCGAAAGAATATAGAGGGAAAGTATTCTCCCATATAAGTAAAGTTAGTGCTGTTGATTCTATGGCAACCATGACTTTCACAGACGATGATTTACAACTTGGGACGAGACTTCATAATAGACCACTTTATGTTAGTGGACTAATACGAGAGCACAAAGTCTCTCGAATCCTCATTGACTGCGGATCTGCTGTAAACATTATGTCAGTCCATACATTGAGAAAGCTTGGAATCTCGGTGAATGAGCTTTCCAAAAGCAAACTTACGATCCAAGGCTTCAATCAAAAAGAGCAATGTGCCATTGGTACAATCCGGTTGAAAATAGAGATGTGTGAATTAGTTTCATCGGCTCTATTTCATGTAATTGATTCAAAAACATCCTATGAATTACTAGTAGGATGTGTTTGGTTACATGAGACTGGGGTAATTACTTCAACATGGCACCAATGCTTTAAGTACACTCGAGATGGTGAAGAGAAATGCATTGTAGCTGAGTCAAGACCATTCACAAGTGAGGAGTCTCATTTTGCGGATGCTAAATTCTATGAAAAAGAAAATATTCCCCAAGAAGCTCTTCCAGTGCTGATTCCGGAATCAAAAAATGATGGAAAAGATGACTCAACTGAGAACATCTTGTCTCGAAATTTTGTAAAAGAATCACAAAAAATTGAGTTGTCTAAATGTGATGTCGACATTCTCAAGGGAGATCTGACTCTTCCGACTCCTTCTATTGAGAAAGTGATTCCTACATCAAAAGATATTAGGGAAGCTGAACTTCCCAAAACTTCAGAAGACCATTCAAATGCATGGTTTGATCCATGAAGAAACTTTTTGAGAAAGCTGGATATGGAAAAGGGGAACCTCGCAAACAGGGTGACCTTAATACTGTTATTTCTAGTGGAAGAGCTCCAGTGACAAATAAACAAGGAATATGTATTCCACAACCAAAGCACGGATTGGGACATGATTCTCACAATTCATGCTCTATCCGAATTAGAGCAAAGAAAGCATCAGCGAACCCGATCATGGTGCAAATCTTTGAGTATGAGGATGAAAGACCTGTGGAGTCTGCTGCTTCGACTCAAATACAAGAGCAAAATACTCAAATTTCTGTATTTGAACGACTAGGTGATAATCCATCAACATCAAACCAAATGAAGTCCATCCAAAAAGTCTCTGTATTTTCTAGGCTGGGACCAAAAGTTCAAAATGAGAAGCTGAAGAAACAGACAAGACAAAGACGTCGTAGACGTAACATTCCAGCTAGAAACAAAGGTAAAGAAAAGATGGTTGTTTCCATCAACCATGTCATTATTGAAGAAATCGGTGAAAAGGAACATGGTTCTGAGTCATCTTCTGATGAAGAGACTACATTGGCACCTCTTACCTTTGAAGAAGGGGGCAAGCTACGGTTGACGATCTCAAACAGATCAATCTTGGAACTGAAGTTGATCCAAGACCAACCTTTGTTAGCACACTTTTAAGTCCAGAAGAAGAAACAAAATACGTCCAGCTTTTGCAAGAATACATAGACGTGTTTGCATGGACTTATAAAGAAATGCCCGGGCTAGATCCAAGGATCGTTGTCCATAATTTGTCTATCAAACATGAAGTGCGTCCTATCAAACAAACTCAGAGGCGATTTCGACCGGAATTGATCCCAAAGATTGAGAATGAAGTCAATAAGTTAATTGAAGCTGGATTCATTTGAGAAGTCAAGTATCCTACATGGATCGCCAATATTGTTCCAGTCATGAAGAAGAATGGACAACTCCGTGTCTGTGTTGATTTCAGAGACCTAAATAAAGCATGTCCAAAGGACGATTTTCCATTACCTATTACAGAGTTAATGGTGGATGCAACTACTGGACATGAAGTGTTATCCTTCATGGATGGCTCGTCGGGATACAATCAAATTCGGATGAACCCAAAGGATGAAGAGTTCACTGCATTCCGTACTCCAAAAGGAATATATTGTTACAAAGTTATGCCCTTTGGATTGAAGAATGCCGGAGCCACGTATCAACGTGCCATGCAAAAAATCTTTGATGACATGTTGCATAAAAGGGTGGAATGTTATGTAGACGACTTAGTCGTAAAAACCAAGGATCGTAAAAATCACTTAGAGGATCTACGAGTTATCTTTGAAAGACTTCGTCGATTCCAATTAAAAATGAATCCTCTCAAGTGTGCTTTTGGCGTCACTTCTGGAAAGTTTCTTGGGTTCATTGTAAGGCATCGAGGTATTGAGATTGATCAAACAAAGATCGATGCCATTCTGAAAATGCCAGAGCCAACTAATTTACATGAGCTGAAAAGCTTGCAAGGAAAGCTCGCATACATTAGAAGGTTTATTTCAAACCTTGCTGGACGATGTCATCCTTTCAATAAGTTGATGAAAAAAGAAACCCCATTTAAATGGGATGATACTTGCCGAAATGCAATTAAAAGTATCAAGGAGTACCTCCTAAAACCTCCTGTACTGATGGCGCCAATTCTCGGAAAGCCGTTAATCCTATATATTGCTGCCCAAGAGCAATCCTTAGGAGCACTTCTTGGACAAGTGAATGATGAAGGGAAAGAAAGTGCATCGTACTACGTGAGTCGTACGTTGGTAGGAGCAGAGTTAAATTATACGCCAATTGAAAATGTGTGTCTAGCATTAGTCTTTGTAACAAAGAAGCTGAGACATTATATGCTTGCACATGAGATTCACTTAATCTCAAGGGCGGATCCACTTAAATTCCTTATGTCAAGGCCGATTTTATCTGGAAGACTGGCAAAGTGGGCACTTCTTTTATCAGAGTTTGATATCGTCTTTGTGCCTCAAAAGTTTGTAAAAGGACAAATCTTAGCAGATTTTCTAGCAGACCATCCAATTCCAGCGGAGTGGGAACTTCCAGAAGAGTTTCCAAATGAAGAAGTCTTTTTCACCGATGTAATACCATCATGGAGATTGTTCTTTGATGGTGCTGCTCGAAAATATGGTGCGGGAGCTGGGGTAGTTTTCGTCACTCCTCAAAATGAAGTCATGCCTTTCTCATTCACGTTGATGGAAACATGTTCCAATAATGTGGCGGAATACCAAGCCTTGATAATTGGCTTGGAAATGGCTTTGGAAATGCAACTCGAACAACTTGAAGTTTTTGGAGATTCTAAGTTGGTAGTCAACCAACTCTTATCAAAATATGAAGTCCGGAAGCTTGATTTGATTCCTTATCAAAAGCATGCAACTAAGCTTTTGGAACAATTTGACTTGGTTAGCATTATCCATGTCCCAAGGAATGAAAATCGACAAGCAGATGCATTGGCCAATTTAGCTATTGTATGCTAGTTCTGATAAAGACATCACAGTCAAGTCCATTTCTCAAAAATGGATCATTCCATCATGGACACTTGAAGATGAAGTGGAAGTCAATAATAATATCTCAGTAGTCGAAACTGAAAATGAAGATTGGAGGCAACCAATTATTGACTTTCTTCAATATGGAAAGTTACCAAGTGATCATCGTCACAAGTGCGAAGTGAGACGACGTGCCCCCAAATTCATTTATTATAAAAATACGCTTTATCGGCGTTCTTTTGACGGTGTTTTTCTTCGATGCCTAAGCAAAGAAGAAGCAAATCAAGTGCTGGAAGAAGCTCATTCTGGGATATTTGAAGCCCATCAATCCGGACCAAAACTTCACTTCTGAATAAAAAGAATGAGATATTATTGGCCAACCATGGTAAAAGATTCTATGGACCATGCCAAAAGATGTGAAGCTTGCCAAGTCCATGCGAACTTTATACATCGACCGCCAGAGCCCTTACATCCGACTGTTGCTTCATGGCCTTTTGATGCCTGGGGTTTGGATGTTGTGAGACCTATAAATCCAAAATCTTCCGCTGGCCACTTGTATATCTTGGCAGCTACGGATTATTTCTCAAGATGGGCGGAAGCACTTCCATTAAAAGAAGTTAAAAAAGAGATCGTTGTAGATTTTATCCAAGGTCAAATCATCTATAGGTATGGAGTTCCCCGATATATCATTACTGATAATGGGAAGCCATTCTATAATAGTCTAATGGACAGACTTTGTCAAAAGTTTCATTTTGTCCAACATAATTCCTCTATGTACAACGCAACAGCAAATGGACTTGCAGAAGCCTTTAACAAAACTCTCTGCAATTTGCTAAAGAAAGTTGTCTCTAAGTCAAAGAGGGATTGGCATGAAAGAGTAGGAGAAGCTTTATGGGCTTACCGAATAACTTATCGAACACCAACACAAGCCACACCATATTCTTTGGTTTATGGCGTTGAAGCAGTGATACCATTGGAATGTCAAATTCTGTCTCTCAGAATTGCTATCCAGGAAGGCCTTACCATCGAGCAAAATGCCCAATTAAGGTTGGAAGAACTTGAGTCCTTAGATGAAAGAAGGCTAGAAGCTCAAAAGCGACTAGAATGTTATCAAGCTCGTATGTCTAGAGCTTTTAATAAAAAAGTAAGTCCTCGATCATTCCAAGTAAGAGACTTGGTCTTGGCTATAAGAAGACCGATCGTGATCACTCGTCGAACTGGGGGCAAGTTCCTACCCAAATGGGATGGACCTTATGTAGTCACAGAGGCTTACTCAAATGGTGCTTATAAGATTGTCGATAAGGATGGTCTACGGATTGGACCTATCAATGCAAAATTTTTGAAGCGTTTTTACGCTTAGAAACAAATTGTAATACTCCTTGCCCATATGAGTATAAATTATGAATGACATTAAAAAAAAAATCGCTAGATTGAAAACCCGAAAGGGCGGTCTAGTCAAAAAAAAAAAAACCTTGCATGGAACTACGTTTGACTTGTTCCCTCAAAAGGGGTACGTAGGCAGCTTGGGAATTCTCAAGTTCAGTCAAATTCAAAAAAAAAAAAAGGTTCTCCCTTGTTTGAGACAATATGTATTCATATTGAAATGAGTTCTAAGGTTTCTTCTTTGAGAGAATATTTGAATGTACTTGATTGTGCAACAAAATATTCTAAAAAAAAAATAAAGCAAGTGAATTCATTGATATGAATGTTTATTACATGAAAGAAAAGAACTAGCTAAAAAAAATGCAAGAATAAATAAAGAAATAATAAGCCTAAGGCTTATTGATCCAATTTGCTAGTTCACGAAATCCTTCTTCTAAAGTTGCCTTTCGTCTAGCAATCGATTCAGTTGTGATAGCATCCTTAACTTGGAGTTTCTCTAACTTTGAACGAGATTCCTTCAATTGATCAAGGTCCTCAATTTCTTTCTTCATTTTCTCATCAATGGAGCTAAGTTTGGAGGACAAAACATTGTCTTGCTTCTCTAGACGAGAAATCTCAAGTCTAACTTCCTTTTGTTCTGCCTCTACCTTGTGGCGTTCCTTGGTCAAATCTGGAACAATAAGCATGCGAGCAGAAATAAGATCTTCCAAAGAAGCCAACTCCTTTTGCTTTTCTTCTAGAGATGGAAGATGCATAGTGTCATTCTCCTCATGAAGGAAATCTTCAACGTCATTCAAGTATTCATCAACCTTTGCCATTAAGGGAGAAATATCAATATGAAAAAGTTGATGACAAAAGTCTTTATAACAGGATGACTTCTGATTCCACCATCCTCTCAAGTCAGATAGATCTCCATGTAATGCCTTGCTAAATTCCTTTTCGAGATATGCCGTCATTGCTTCACGAAGCATTTCTTCATGCTCATTTAAAGGACATGGTGACTCATCTTTATGATTTGTTGATACGGATAAAACAACAGTCGCTTGTGGGGATTTGTGGGAGGAAACTTTATGTTCCAATTTCCTTGAATTGGCCCCTCCATCTCTCAAGTTTAGACTCCCATTCTCTGAAGAATTTAGGGAGGGAATAACACCACCTCCAAAACTATCAGGAAGATCACCTGATGAACAATTGATTGGGAAGCTCCCACCAGAAAAACCCTCAAGGGCTGCAATCATCTCGCCTACAGGAATGTTATCGAAAGCTACAAAAAAAAAAGTAACATATTTTATTTTCCAATGACGAATTGGCAAATAATAGATAACAAGATAAAGAAAAGAAGGGAATACCTTTATTCCAAGAATGTGGAGAGAGATTCTTGTCACTCTTTTCTTCCATAGGAATATCTTTGGTACTATTTTTGAGATTAATTTGTTTTTCACAGCGAATGCGAGTAGATCTCCTTACTAGTGGTACCTCATCTGAGCCACAAGTAGACTCAATTTCGATAAGTGCTCCTTCGGGTGGAACTGCAACAACTGCAGACTTTACCTTCGGCAATATTTTGTCAACTGAAGTTTTCTCCTTTGAAGTTCCGGCTTTAGATTTCTTCAAAGCACGTTCTTGTGAAATGTCTAAATCCACATTGGGAGACTTTTCTTTCAGTGGCAATGGAATGGACTCGTTCTCTCCAACTCTTCTTTTCTTCCGAGAAAATGTAGATGCAATATTTTCAACAAGTTTAAAATCAATACGTTCACTACTCTCCAAAACAGTAGTGGAAACGTTAAGCAATATGGGAGCCACTGTAGTGTTCCACCAATTTTCATATTTCTGATCAATCTGATCACACATATTAGTACAAGGCTTCGGAACATGAAATTCAGTCTTACTCCCCACTCTCGTCAGAGTTAACCAACAACTATAAAGGGTACTCGGATTCAACTCAAAAGAAGGTGGATTCGGAAATCCAGGATTGATTTGCTTGAATCCATGCTGTCTCAAAAATCGATGTGGACTACACACTTCCAAGGTGTATAATAACCCCCGGCGACATGGTAAATAGGCAGGTCGAATACTGATCATAAATTCCTGAATCTCTTCTGACAAACCTTCAATGTCTGTGTGATTACCAACTTGTTTTGGAGGATGACTCGCAATCCACTTAAAGTTTCTGGAGTCCATGTCCACGAAGAAGTTTCCTGCAGTCTATCATGTTAGGTTCCCAAAATTGATAGACATTTAAAATTCCAAAATATCTCCTAAGGGTGGGATGTCCAAAAGATGTGTCAATAATGTCAAATATGCCACGAGGAAAATGCAATGCTACCCAACCATAAAGAAAGTGTCCTGGAAATGATTGAACAACTCTTCCAAGGTCTTTTTTATCAGAAGTAAAAGTTTGGGTAAGACCCTTATAAATGCTCGCCAGAACAGGCGGAACCAAGCTGTATCTTACACCTGAAGCCATCCTGGAAGCAACTTTAAAAGTTGCAGGTCTCAAGTTATCATCACCAGATGGAAGAACAAATCGACAAAGCCAGATCGAGAGATATGCAGCTATCTCCAGTTCATCAATTTTATCGGCGGATAATTCAAGGTCCAATTTCGTTAAAAAATCTAAATCCCTTCTGTCTTCAGAGGGAAAACTCTGGTTCGGAATCACTATGGGCCGCCGCACACGTGTTGTTGTTCCACTCTTTAGAAATTCAAACTTTCCTAAGTTTGTTAATTTCTTATACCTTGAATCTGCTCGTGGCGTGGATTAGATTTTCGAGAAACTCCACTAAGCCAAAAGTTGATCCAGTGTGCATGTTTGATTCTGTCCACTTTCTTCTTTCCGGCTATATGTTGGAAAGCTTTAAACAAATGAAGACAAGATTCTGGAAGGGACTTTCCGTCAGTGAGTTCCCTAAACTCTGAATAACTTCTTTATAGTAGTCGCCAAGTATGGACAATCCGGAAATATCTCGTATTTCCCAAAGAGAAATTCCAATTTCTCCACGCCTCGTCACAAAGGTATTGGTTTCAGGGCACCATACCTCACATAGAGCCCGATGCTGAAGAAGGACGATGATATTCCATCGTAGCTGCTTGGACTGCTAGCGACAAGTCTTCCAAGCCTCTGTCTTTGAGGAGTCTAGCAACTCGTTTGGACCAGTCCCAAAAGCCATTGAGATATAAAATCTCTCCTCGAGAGTTCAAAGATGACCCCCATCTAACATGTATGTTTCCAATACTCTCGACAATCAAAGGTCGTGGGATAAAAATATCCTCAGTATGATGTGGAGGAGTACACAAGTAAGGTAGGCCTGAGCGAGGGGCATCCTTGGATGCCAATTCTTTGAATCTGCTAATCAAAGACATGTCCAAAGCTTGAAATCGGTTGACACCTGTCATAGCAAAGCGACCAGTCATTGCATTGTTGACATGAAGCTTGAGATAACCTTGCATGCCTGTAGAAGAGTGAAGTCCAACAAAAGCCATCGGAAAACGAATTGTTTTCCCTTTAAGTTTGGGATTACTAGATTCTGTAATCCATTGGGGATTAGAGTTTGTGCTACTTTCAGAATCCGTCTTTGGAGCTGAATTCGGTTTGAAAGGAGCCATCTACAAAAAAAAAAAGCCAATTTAAGTAAGTCTCAAAAAAAAAATTTGGCAGAAAAAAAAAACTGTCCAAAAAAATTCTGGCAGGCAAAATAAAAAACTGCTGTAAAAAATAAAAAAAAACCTGACAGAAATAAAATTTTTGGCAGAAATAAAAAAACTGCTAAAAACTGTCAGGAAAAATCTGGCAGAAAGAAAAATTTGTCATAGAAAAAACTGTTACGGAAAAATCTGATAAAAAAATTTTGAAAAAAAAATACTGTAAAAAAAAAAAGAAAAAAGAAAGAAGTAGAAAGTCAACTTGCAAGTGGAACATGATGTAAAGCCACTAATAAGAAGAATAAAAAAAGAACAAACATGGTACACTTGTCATAAAAGAAGAAATTAGTTTACCTTAAATATGGTAAGCACAAATCTCAAGGCTTCAAATACCTAAAAGACAAGGAAACAATCAATGCCTAACAAAACAAAACAAAAAAAAAATTTGAAGAAAATAAAGGAAGAAGAAGGCTTACGGGAAAGAAGTTTTTGTAAGCAAAATAGGTATGAAAAAGTTTTGGGGTTTAGTACATCTTTTATCGGGTAAACAATTCTAGTTAAAGTCAAATTTTCAAACCCAAGTAGAATTCTATTTGAATTAAATATTGGTCTCCTACTCCAAATAGTTGAAGTAATTCAAGACTTAAATTATCTAATTTTTGATAAATTAAGTCTTGAGGGGGCATTTGTAGACATTAAAAAATAATTTAAAAATAATTAAATTGTTAGAGCCATTTAAATTGAATTAATTAATTGAATTAATTTAATTTTGAAAGAGTCCAAACCAAATTGAATTGGTTGAAGGGATAAAGTGTAAGATAATATCAAATTAAATCAAAACAAATCAAATTAAAATAAAATAAAAATAAAATCAAAGAGATAATCACTAAACAAGTGATTTCTCTACAATGCCCTTGATGTCAAAGGTTGAAGCCGATGGTAGGTTACGTAAATTCCACATCTCCATTTTCCTATAAATACCAAGCTTATTTGGTGGAAATGGGGGAGAAAAGGAAAGTTTACGAACTTTGGGAAAACTCTCTCAAATTCTCCACAAGTCCAAGTCTCAAATTCGGAATTCTTTGAATTCCCTCAAGTTCTTCAAGTCTCAAATCCAAGTTCTTCAAGTTCAAGTCTTCAAATCGGAATTCAAGAATTCCTTCAAGTTTTTCAAGTCTCAAGTTCAAGTTCTTCAAGATCAAGTGCAAGTCCCAAATCCGGAATTCAAGAATTCCTTCAAGTTGAAGTGCTCCAAGTCCAAGATCTCCAAATCCGGAATTCGTTGAATTCCTCCAAGTTCAAGTCTCAAGCCAAGTTCTCTTAGTCCAAGATCTCCAAATTCGGAATCCTTAGAATTCCTCTAAATCTCAAGTTCAAGCCAAGACTTAGAACAGATTTGTTTAATCCGATTAAGAACTTTACGTTCTTCTCCAACCATTCAATCGATAATCAGAGGATTTACGCACGTGACGATCACGTTCGAAGAGAAGAGATCGAGTCCACTTTAATTTACAAATTTATAATTTGTACCAAGTTTTAAGTGTATTAAATTTACACGCGAAATTTGTTGCGTACAGTAGCATTTTGATAAAATTGATATAGAACAATTGAGGGTTTCAGATCACTGGATTAGTGTGAATCGTTAGAGGTATGTGGATCAAGGGCAGTTTGCTAAAGAGAGCTACAGTGAGGAAGATGGAGAAGAATGGTGGATTTTTGGATAATTTAGGGTATCAATTTGCCATTTGGATGCCACATAATTGCCTCGTCGGAAAAAAATCCACGTGAATTTGCTACGTATGAATTTTTCGGAGACAAACTTATCTAAGAGACAAATAGAATACTTGACAATAGTTGACGGATGATTTCAGGAACAAAAATAGTTTAAGGACGAACATAAAATTAGGAGTATAGTTGACTAAGTTGAGTGACAACATGTATATTTTTAGGCAAAATTGTAGATAGGTTTAGTTTATGAGACTTATTAAGGGTAAGATCACTCATTTAAACTTATTTATAATTAGGTCTAATTTTTAAGTTTTTTTTAATTAATTTAATTTTTTATTGGTTAAATTACATAAGTGCCCTTTAAAGTGTGGAAAATCGTTTCATTATCGTATATGAAAACTAAGTATGTTGAGCATACACGAGCCCGTCAAAGTTTAACAAATTCGTTTCCCTTGAAGTTTAACAATTATTGTTTAGGTTGCAGCATGAAAATCCGATACGTGAGCCCGTTAGA
Organism: Euonymus europaeus; assembly: GCA_963580455.1. Lineage (NCBI taxonomy): Eukaryota > Viridiplantae > Streptophyta > Magnoliopsida > Celastrales > Celastraceae > Euonymus > Euonymus europaeus. The sequence goes on along the minus strand of OY756957.1, from coordinate 24,702,575 downwards.
GTTTAGCAAATCATTTTCCCTTGAAATTTAACAATTATTGTTTAGGTTGCAGCATGAAAATCCGATACACGAGCCCGTTAGAGTTTAGCAAATCCTTTTCCCTTGAAGTTTAACAATTATTGTTTAGGTTGCAATACGAAAATCTGATACACGAGCCCGTTAAGGTTTAGCCAATCCATTCCCCTTAGAGTTTAACATTTATTGTTTAGATTACAGTAGTGATAAAACATAATTACATAGCATATATACTAATTACATTGTTTTTGAAAAATAATGTAATTAAAAAAGTACATTAAAAACTATCGATGATAAATATTGTTAGAAAAAGTTTTTTTACGTGCTGTGTTCGAATATATAATTTTATTTGAAATCTGTCATTTATTTTTAAAAATAAAACGTTTTAAAATTTTATTTATGAAAAAAATAAAAAAAATCTACAATGGAGTACACTGAAATACAAATAAGATTTTTTAATAAACTTCATAATAAGTTATAAGCCATCAATTCCATTTTAAGATCTGCCTCCGAATCTTCCATATTTTTACCCTCTATTAACAGTTTTGGGCCGAATATAAAGGTTTCTGGGCCTTATCCTAAGCCCACTTTAAAAATGAAGAAAAGAAAAGCAGAAAGCATTTTCCAATTTTGCCTTAAAATCATTTAAAAATACATAGCGCGATTTCAAGACTTGCGCTTACTTCATTCAGTGTTCGATTTCCTCCATCTCCGCCGACCAACCTCAGGTATCCTTCTCCGATCGGTTTGGATTTGAGGAATTTAGTATTCTCTGCTCTGTGTGCTTTACGATTCTCCTGATTTTGCTTTGGTTAAATCTTTTGATTTCCCTGTTGTTGCTTTTAGAATCTCATACTTTCTCCCTTTTTTTCCTGGGCTAGTGTAGACGTAATTTGGTTGGAAGTTTTGGTTGAAACTACATTTTCGATATCTTGCTAGGTTTTTTTTGTTTTTTGTTCTTCCGAGCGAGGGGAAAAAATGCCTCGAGAAATCATAACTCTGCAAGTAGGGCAATGCGGAAACCAGATTGGCATGGAGTTCTGGAAGCAGCTCTGCTTAGAGCACGGCATCAGTAAAGAAGGCATCTTAGAGGACTTCGCTACTCAGGTGCTTCACTTCATTTCTTTTATAGGTATTGTGTTTATATGTTTGCACATACTTAGTCCTATATTTCTAGGCTTATGTTTATCAGCATATCAATTTGACTTAGTTATAAAGCTGCCTCTTTAATGGACATGGTTCCCCTGGATGGATAAACATATGGTAAAAGGATTTATTTATGTGCTATGATGTGACTGAATTAGAGTTTCATTGAATTACTCGAGTTGCAGAGTAGTTTGAACGCCGTTAAACGAGGCTTAGGCGATCATAAGTCAATACTTATATATTCACTTCCAGCATGGTATTGCCTCAATATAATATGGGTTAACTTTAAACTTTTGTAATCTTATTCAGCTTCAAGTATCAATACAAATGCCAAAGAATACCATCTAATCTCCTTGCTCTTTATTTACAATTTTTATTTAACTCATGGTGCTGCAGGGAGGTGACAGGAAAGATGTATTTTTCTACCAAGCTGATGATCAGCATTACATACCACGAGCTTTGCTTATAGATTTGGAGCCAAGAGTCATCAATGGCATCCAAAACGGTGAATACCGTAATCTCTATAATCACGAGAACGTCTTTGTTTCTGATCATGGTGGTGGTGCTGGAAATAATTGGGCCAGTGGATATCATCAGGTTTGTTTCTTAGTTTACTATACTTAAAACAATTGTACTTGGTACTTTGAAATGGGAATGTTGATATCATCAGACCAGCTCACCACTCAATTATTTTTGTGATTTATCTCCTGCTTTGAAAATCAAGCAATGCCTCAGTTTTTTTTCCACCAAAAGCCTTGCAGCATGGTATGATAACGTATTATTGACACCTTTGGCACAGTTTTGGGAAATTTTCATAGTTTTTTTTTTTTTAATTAAAGGGTAGTTTGATCTAGTTTGCTGGCAGGAATATGTGTGAGAATTTTTATATGATAAATCGTGTTGTCTTAAATCGTATTTTGACCGAAGGATTTACCCAAAACCTTGCAACATGTTATGATAACGCATTATTGACACCTTTGGAACAGTTTTGGGAGATTTTCATAGTTTCTTTCTTTAATTAAAGGATAGTTTGAATCTATTTTTCTGGCAGGAATCTGTGTGAGAATATTTTATATAAAAATTGTGTTATCTTAAATCGTATTTTAATGGAAGGATTTAAATGTATTTGTCAGTCTTAACATTTGTAATTCAATTTATGCATTGTTATTTGTTACCGGAACACAGAATTTCATTTTTATCCACTTTTCAATAATAATTTTCAGAACAATCCACTATCATGAGTTTCAGAAAAGGATGACTTACTTAAGTCATCTTTAAAGTTATATTTATTACTTAAAAAGAGCTGCTGTGTCTGCTTGTTATATCATTGTGATCAATGTGATGCATGGGATTTGGGCCGAGTCACTTGATAACTGGAACTATTAGCGTCCACAAATAGGGAAAATATAGTTGGTGTTCTTACATGTTCATTATGAAAGGATTCTTGTGTACAAGGGGTTCCAACACTTGTTTGATTAGCTGATTACTAATTCACGTCAGTTACCCTTGCCACATCCTGTTGAAGAATCTCGTTTCACAAAGTTCCCAAAATAATGATGTGTGTTTTTCACATTTGATCTATTAGTCCTTTATCAGAAGTCACTTACAACTCTAGAGTGTAAGTCATTTTCTCTTATTAACTTATGAACAGGGTAAGGGCGTTGAAGAGGATATAATGGATATGATTGATAGAGAAGCTGATGGTAGTGATAGTCTTGAGGGTTTCGTTTTGTGTCATTCAATCGCTGGAGGGACTGGCTCAGGTTCTTTTACCATTATTCTTGTCCATCTATCAAGGTTCAACAAGTTGCTTTTCTTTTCTTTTTTTGGTGTCTTGATGGTGAGTGTAGTTGAACATTAAAATGATTAATTGTACTTATCAAAATTTGGAGAACTGTACATGTGTTATGATGATTCATCATATGTTTGAATTGTTTTTAGTACATAACAGTTGAACTATGCGTCAAATTTTCTGCATCTTGAACCCTTCTAGTCGTTTTGAAATTTGGCTTCAATGACTGTATCAGCCACTAACATAATCTTGAATGCAAGCTAAATGAGATTTTTTTAGACATTTGCTTGGATATTTTATGCTTATGTAATTGTTGAGCGTCTTTTGTTGTAAGTTGCTGCTTGAGCACTTTCTCATTAGCTTTGTGTTGCCATTGTGGGGGATTAAATTTGATTGAACTAGCACGGTAACACCAGCCATAAAAGATCTCTGGTAGACTTGTGTTGTTCTATGTTTTTATTTGTTTAGTATGGGAGAGACAGGCAGATGAGATTTTCTGCTTCAAATTTAGGTCAAGGAATTGGTTGCAATGGCCACTCTAATTAATGTTATATACAGTGGTTTTTGGCATGTATTCTACACATTTGCTTGATCACTTGGTTATATGCTTTGGTTGATTTTTCTCTCTTGACTTGATGAAGGTATGGGTTCTTATTTGTTGGAAGCCCTGAATGACCGCTACAGTAAAAAACTGGTACAGACGTACAGTGTTTTCCCTAACCAGGAGGAGACAAGTGATGTGGTCGTCCAACCCTACAACTCACTTTTGACACTCAAACGGTTGACACTAAATGCCGATTGTGTCGTTGTTCTTGATAATACTGCCCTGAATAGAATTGCTGTTGAGCGTTTGCATCTGCCAAATCCTACATTTGCTCAAACAAATTCCTTGGTATCGACTGTTATGTCTGCTAGTACAACCACATTGCGTTATCCAGGATACATGAACAACGATTTGGTTGGGCTTCTTGCCTCTCTAATTCCAACACCAAGATGCCACTTTCTTATGACAGGATATACACCACTTACTGTAGAGCGCCAAGTAAGACTCCAATATGCATACTTCTGAAATGTGGTCATAATAGTTGGCTGTTAAAATAACCTCCTCAAAAGGAAACGGGAGCCACCATATAAATTGATGTATGCTGCCTTATTTTACTTAAGATTATTCATTTCCAACAGGAACGTGCTTTTTTCCCTGTTAACTTTTTTCAATTGATCTCCTCTGGAATTAGAAATACAGAGTAAAAGAAGAAGAAGAAAAAGTAGGAGTTGTGCTTTAGGTTTTATATTGAAGTTCAACTTTTTTTTTTCTTCCTTCTCCATACTGTCTAATTATAGGTTCCACAAAAACAAAATCAGGGCCAGTTACCAATTGAGTCTGTAAAAGGCATAGCAGTTTTCTTTTAAGACTGTAATTTCTTTTATTTCTAATCATATCAATCATTAGGTATCTAAGTTTTGAAATTTTTTTCTAAGCAAGTTATCCTTTTACAGAAGGATTCTAAGTGCTTTTTGACACAAACATATCTCTTCTTGGCAGGCTAATGTCATTCGTAAAACGACTGTACTGGATGTGATGAGGAGACTTCTGCAGGTCGGAAACTCATCGTTATTGACTAATAAAACTTCTTTTGTCAGTTTTCTGATCATAATCTTCGTTGCAGACTAAAAATATAATGGTTTCCTCTTATGCTCGTACTAAAGAAGCTAGTCAAGCAAAGTACATTTCAATATTAAATATCATCCAAGGGGAAGTGGATCCTACTCAGGTAAGAACAATTTTCTTTTGTTTGACAAAAGTTTATATGTCAGTTTATTTATCCATTCTCATACAAACTTTTGAAAAGACTATCAGACCAAATTATATTGTGCTAGTAAAAAAAATAATACTCAAGATGGTTTGTTATCCTCTTTGGCCTTTAAACATTAGTAGTCTTCTCCATGGACATTCTTTGTTGATCTTGATGTTAAGCAACAATCCCTACTATGCCCAGTCCCCAACTCAAACTCACACCCCCAGCCAACAACCCACCAAAACTCTTCTGAAACAAAAAAGGTTGGGGAAGATAAAAAGAATGTCCATGCTATGTTGTCATAAGAAGCTACTTACTTTAACTGTCCTGGCCACTTTTTTTGACTTCATGTAAATTGTAATATTGAAATACAAAGCTGTTCATTGAAATATTAAATGTATTTCTTCTTTGTTATAAAATAATTAGTAACAGAACCTCATTTTCTTGAGTATTAGTAGTTTGTATGACATTCGAAGCCCCAACAATGAGAAAATGATTAGGTTACTTCTAGAAAAAAAGTACTTCCTTATCCACCTGCTACACAGGGAAGTTGTTGAATCCTCCATTTACTATCCACAATGGATTTTTGAAGAATTTTCATGTCTTAGTATATTATTTTTAAATTAGGATCTCCAACTTGTGAATTCTTTAGAGAGAGTTTCCAATATTATTGCATCTTCTATTTTTCAGGTTCATGAAAGTTTGCAGAGGATTCGTGAAAGAAAGCTTGTTAACTTCATTGAGTGGGGCCCTGCAAGTATTCAGGTCTTTCTTTACTGTAAAAGTAACATTTAATCATTTATGCAATTTACTATGCCTCACGTATCTCATTATTTGTGAGGTTATATCATTTTTTTTGAATGGCACGAGGTTATATCATATTTTATTTTTTGGTGTGTTTGCAGGTTGCTTTGTCGAGAAAATCTCCATATGTCCAAACTGCCCATAGGGTAAAATCTTTATTCTATATCTTGAATTTGTCATTTCATCAGCTTCTGACTGTTGCTACGTTATTTGGAACTACCAAAGCAAAATAGAGTACTAGATTTGTCATCTGTTCTGAGGTTCTTTTGATAATGGAATTATATGTTTTCTTAAATGTTTGTTGGAAAGGTCGTTTAAAAAAATGAGGAAGTATAAAAATTTTGTGTGCTGCATTTGCTAGGTAAGCGGCCTCATGCTTGCAAGCCATACCAGCATCCGACACCTCTTCAGCAAATGCTTGAGCCAGTATGAGAAATTAAGAAAGAGGCAAGCTTTTCTTGACAACTATCGAAAATTTCCAATGTTTGCTGTAAGTATACTGGCCTTATGGCTTTCATAATATTCATGCCTCTACTGCTAGTTTCATTCATCAATTCCTCTTTGTTATTGAACTTAGACATTATACTTCTGGGCCACAAGTTATACTTACATGATGAAACATTGAAGTTCCAGTTAACTTGGGCATTCTTATAAAGTTATGTGACAATGCAAGCAATATGCTTATGGCATTGTGCTTCTTAAGTCTATTTGAAATGGTTGCAGTTTACCACCCTTGAGTAGAATGCAATGCTTTGTTATCTTACAACAGTGTAATGTATAATGGACAGGACAATGATCTTTCAGAATTTGATGAATCAAGAGATATTATTGAGAGTTTAGTTGACGAATACAAAGCCTGTGAGTCCCCAGATTACATCAAATGGGGAATGGAGGTATGTGTTTTGTTGGGCCCAGTACTTTTTCATCTTCTCTTTTGCAATCTTACTGATGACTTTTTCTCATGCAGGATCCAGACAACGTTCTAACAGGAGAAGGAAATGCTACGGGAACAGTGGATCCAAAATTACCAATTTGAATTCATTCTGGTAAGTTGTTTTTACAACAAATGCCTTTTTGAATTCATTTTGGATTGGCTTTTGTTTTCATTTTCTGAAATGAAATCAATAGTAGTATATATGCCTGGGATGGGGGGCGTGGAGGATTATGTGGAGGGAGATGGCTGCAGAAGTTTCCCCCTTCCCTCTTACTGACATTCATATCTTAATTAGAGTAAGTTAACTTTTCTTAATTTGTTTCTGTATTGTATTTACCTAGATCGTGAACACCAACTGACTTGAGTCTTCATTCATTTTGTCTGTTCCTTTTTGGGTATTGGTGTATTCTGAGAATTTCTGAATCGACAACACTCTAGGAACTGCATTTTTTTAGTATTATCTTCCATGAATAGTAAATGCAACTTGTTAAGTTCTAGATCTTACTTCTTCCTGGTGAAAGAAGGCTAATTTCATCTCTGTTATCTAAGTCTTTCTCCTGGCCTAGACTTCAGTGATACACTCTTTAGCTAATTGCCGAGTATGATAAGTATAATATTTTAGCACAACTCCCGTGCACAAGACTCCCACAGTGGGCGGAGTAGGGGAATTTTTGAACCTTTGATTGTTATCATGCTCTTTCCATTTGTAATTGATATGTTATATGTATAATCTCCTGGAAGTTTATTTAAGCTTAAGTTGCAATCCAAAAGTTTGACAGGTCTGAAAACTCATTGCAGGCTATTGCAGTTGCTTCCAAAGGGCAACAAGGATTATTGAGTGAGTTTGAGTTCATCATCTGGTGTGGAACTATGAATTGCTTGTAATGCGATTATTTTTTTGGCTTTTCATGTCACTTATACAGAATCTCTGTATGTATCAAGTTACCTGGATTTTGAATCTAGGCATGACAGTTGCTACCAATCTCTGCTGTCTTGGGTAGTTTTGTCTTTTTATAATAGAATGTATATTCTCATGTCCACGATGATTTCATGTGTACAAGCAACTTATTAAACAAAGTTATTTCTAAGACAACCAAGGTACTATATATGTTCATCCAAAAAAATAAAATAAAATAAGGTACTACATATGTGTTAGACTACTGCCTGTGCAAAAGTGCAATCTCTTCAGAGAGATTTTTCAATGAAAACCGTACCATCTGTCAACGCACAAATTAAGTAACCAAAGTCCATAATGATGTAATCCGAAAAGCTAAAGGTGGCCCTCAGGTGTGGTCAATCTCAAGCCCATAATGAGAAACTCAATAAAAGCCAAATTCAATTCTAGTCTTTTTCCAAGAACAAATCAAAATCCAAAACAAATCACAAAGCAAGCATATGAAGCAATGTCTCAATGTATTCTATCATTAAAACAAATTATGGTTTCATATATCATAACATAATAACATTGAAATAGTAACATATAATTGTTCGATCTCATATTTGTAAGATGTCTAAATCATAAACTTTTTTTTCATAATTCCTAAATCATAAATAGTAACATTGAAACAAATTTTAATCTCAGATATTATAATAGATTATGAACTCAAAACAGTAGTATATTAACGGTACGATCTCATATCCGTCTGATCTCTAAATCCTAAAATCATAAATGGTAACATTGAAACAATTTTTGATCTCAGATATTACAACAAATTATGTTCTCAAAACATTAACATTGAAACAATAACATATAACTGTACAATAACTTAACCCTAAACTATAAACTCCAAAACCCTAAGTCATAAACCTTTAACTCTAAATCCTATACAATAACATTAAAACATATTATGATCTCATATCTCATAACATATTACGATATCAAAACAGTAATATTGAAACAATAACATATAAGTGTCCGATCATATATGAACTAAGATTACATCTTAGATTATGATCTCAGATCAAACAAGATGAGAAAAAATAATTCGATTTTCATTATGCGTCCAAATTTGATCTCAGATCTCACATACATCTCAAATCTAATAAGAAGAAAAATAAAAGTAAGAAAATGAAGAAAACGGCTACCATCTTTGTTTATTTGTTCACAAATTTATTTCACTGTGTATCAGTCTATGTATAAAAAATATGTTGTAAATTGACACTCATCAAGCCGATAATGCTTCCAGTTTTCTCAAGAAAATGAAAAAAAAATGGTAGTGAAAGTGTAATAGGGGCGATGGTGGAGGTGCGATAATGGTAGAAGTTGAAGTGATAATGATGGAGATGGAGGGAGGATGGATGTTTTAGATCTGAATATTTTTTATATTTATGTTTATTAATAAAGACTCTCAAATATTAATTTATAAAAGAGAGATTTATGATGTGGTAAAAATGTTTTTTGTTGGATCTGTGTCAAGAGATTTGTAAATAAGCAAACGTCTTCAAACTTTTATTTAACACGAACACTTCAACAAATTTTAATTTTGAAGGGATTCACGAACCCTACAAACATCTCATTTTTTAACCTCTTAAAATAAAAAAGTTAAAAAATATTTACACACATAAATTCTTCCAACAACTTCAAATATTTATAAATACCAAATAAAAATTTACTTTTACCAACTTCTCCCTGCCAAACATATCCCCTCTCGCTCTGCCAAGGATCGCCTAAACGTAGGCCTAAAGTGTCAGAGTTCCACAACAAATTTCATTAGTTCGTGGAGATCCAGTCAAGCTAGCGAGAGGAGATCGAGTTAATTCAACTGATTCAAGAGAGATGTCTTCTCACGGCAATTCATCGTCGGCAAACGATCCACGTCAGTCATCGACTGCTCGTCCGTACGTGGCTCCGGTGATTTCAACTCAAGATCTTCCGATTGACTATTACGGTTTCATCGCCGTAGTCTTCGGAATAGCCGGGGTCATGTTCAGGGTCCGTAAACTCTCTATCTTTGTCTTCGTTTTTCATATATTTAATTCAAGTTTCTTGAAACGTATTTCCCTGTTTGGGGCAGTATAAGCTTAGTTCGTGGCTTGCAATCGTTTTTTGTGCCGAATCCCTCGCTAACATGAGGAACATGGAAACTGATCTCAAGCAGATATCCATGGCTATGATGTAAGTTCGGCTCTATTTTTTTTTTTTTGGTTCAGATTTTATATTCTTATTTGTCTTTTGTTTTTGTGTAATTTGTTCTTGGATGCACTTGTTAGCTTGCAAGATCAATGGCTGTGGATGCAATTTTTCTAAATTAGAAATCATGGATAGGTTTGCTCCACTTAATACAATGTAACATAGTTTGTAAGTTAATAAAATTGTATTTGCAATACCCATTATTAAGTCAAACTTATAATGTTCTGCCTATTCCTAATAATTTTTTGTTGAGCTTTCTTATAGTGAATTATGAGGCCTATGTAGAGCCTATTGCTTGTCTGTAATTGTGGGCATAACTTAACATCCTTTGTCTTTTGATTATCCTTATCTAAGACATTTCTTTTCTAGTCCAGATAATTTGTGTGTTATTATAGTTTGTGTGCTATTGGAGCCTCAAGATTAATAATTTGAGCCCAATAGAGCCTTGCATAAGGAGGGGTGGAGGGTAGTTTTGTAATTCTACTGTGCAGAGTGGGCAGTGTCTTATGCAAGGAAGTTTGCTACATAGGTGGAGGTTGTGAGGATAAATAGAGCAATGTGGAGAGGGGATTATCCTGGATTCTAGATTATCATTTGGCTTGTTTATTGTAGGTGCTAGCTCCTCGAAAGCTAGCTGGCTGAGGCCATTACTATCTTGTTTTCTTCAGCAATCACAGTTCTATCAGTTTCCTGCTTATTCCACACACTAGCTATTGTTGCCTCTGTTCTGTTGGATTCGGTTCTTATCAAAGTCCCATGACTCAATTTGAAAATGTGCCAATTCTGATTTTAGTTGCCCCTTCTTACTCAATACTCATTGACTTTGTTGATATTTCCATTTAGTCTCTAGTCTCTAGTCTCTACCGTGATTTTAGATTTGTTTTGACAAACTTAGTTAAGTAGTTTTTCATTCCCTCACAAAACCCTAAATGCATGTTTTGTATTCTGGAGACCCATTGTAGCCTGGTTTTCCTTCTCTGGTGTTTGTTATGCAAACAGAAGTCCAAATAGCCTCATTCCATTTTGGGCTTTTTCCTTGCCGGATGAAACAAGAGATTCCTACATCCTCATTCAAAGTTCCTATTCCAATTTTGTTTGGCAAAAAAAAAGTCCATTTCCCTCTCATCAATGTTATATTGTACAAAACAAGACACAGGGATTTGACACTCAAGACTACTTAAAAAGGCGTGAGATCCTTTTCTAGTTCTTTGAACTAATTGTTAGTCGCGATAGGCAATGCGAATTAACATATGTTATCTAGGATCTTTTGCGTGGAGCTGTGGAGATAATGAATGAAGATTATGATCAAGTTAATGCCAGATCAAAATGAAAATATGTATGTATGAGCTATCTGTAATGTGGTTGATGAGCTCCATTGCTCGGCATTTGGATTCTATGAGAAACTGAATTCGTGTCAAGCCCGAATGTGTTTCTGTGATTGTATGTATTATTGATATTTTTCATTTGCTTTTCTAATCCCAGGTTTGCTATCATGGGATTGGTGTCAAATTACATGGGGCTTGCTCGACCAGGCCCGAAACGTTGATAGTTGGATCAGCGATTGAAGAAAAATTGTAGTACTATGATATATCTTTTTTATTTGATGAGACTACTTGTTAGCAGACCATGGAAATGAAATGAAATGCAATGGTATGAATTTCTAGAGACTCCTAAAGTTGAAATTCGCCTTTGACATTTCTTCGGAAGTTGTTGTCTGATTTTTTCCTCATTCTGGGATCTGAAAGATGATTGTCGAGGACGGAGCCAGAAATTTACATGAGGAGGCCAAAAGTTGATGGCTGAAGGTTTTCTTGACTTTTTTTTAAAATAAAAAATTACTACTTAATTTCTCATTAATTGTTGCAAAATTAAAGTGAAAAATAAAAGTCACTGAATGCAGAGTGATTAATTTTAATCTAGTATAGCCGGCACCACAACAATAATTAAAATTAGAAACAACTAATTTGATGGTCAACACAAAAAAGGTGTTGACATCACATATATCTATAAATCTTGAAATAAAATAAATACCCTTGAGATCAAGGCGATATTGTGAGAGTTGTATGATGTGATAGTACACATGAGTGAAGCTTACAAGTTGAGATAAGAGAGAGGTGTCCGAGGTGAGACTGTTACATTTTGTAATTTAAAATTTTGGGTCATGTACTTTGTATTTAATTACTTTTAGTATTATTTAGGCTTGCTTCTCTTTAACATATGATATTACATATTAAAAAAAAAAATCAGGGGTCCCCGGACCACTTGGTCCTCACATAGCTCTACTCATGACGTTTACCATGCAATACTAATTTTTTGAAGGCTTATTATTCATCATCATCATCATTTGAGGCTTTCTTCTCTTTTACATATGATGTTACATACTAAAAAAAAATTAGGGGTCCTCGGATCACCTGGTCCTCACATAGCTCCACTCATGACATTTACCATGCAGTACTAGTCTTTTGAAGTCTTATTATTCGTCATCATCATTTGAGGTGTGTTTTTTTTTTTGCCGCCATTCATGTCTATATAAGATCATACTATCATCAATTCTTATTGAATCTATGTTTCTTATTACTTTAAATGTGTCCTCCTATACAAATTCTTTTGATTCTCTTCACCTGACACTGGTACCTTTCTACTTTGTACATGTTAATACCATCTTAACGATTTTCTCGTTACATATTTACTTCAATTGATACTATACTTATCTTAAATCTAATTGTGGTTCCTAAGGATACATCGGGTTCTTAACGATACATCGGGTCTGCACGACGTTATTCTTCCTTAGCCAAGCTACTATGAGTTAAAGCCCATGTTTGAAAGCCCCAACTCACATGAGTTAGGAAAAGATCTTATTGAGTGTATGAGTGGGCTTTGTTCGTAATAAAGAACAACAATCTCATTTATTATCACACCTTCTCTCGTCCCATCCAACAAAGCATTTGCATTTTTGTTAACAGTTTTTGGATATGTTACCTCTTAATAGCCCAACACCAAAACCATACATCATCGCGGGTCATTGAAAAAATTAATGGGAAACTATTTAAAGTGGTGGGATTGGATATGCAGTAAGGAATACATTTAAACTTTGAACTCCTGGTATAGATTTGCCGAGGACACAACATGGTGTACCGTTTGATGCAACTAACAAATACAGGAGTAATAAAACTTCATAGGGTCATGCTTTCTGCACTTGCATGGCACGATAGGTGACCTTGCTTGTGCAAGAGATCACATTACCAACATGAATCTTTTGAGCATTTGACAAGGTTCTCAATCTGTGTTCCAAAAAAAGAGTACTCTTCTAAATGTTAGAGCATTTGCATCGGTATCTACTGTTAGTGTCCAACTGACAACCTGCGACTCACTCGGATCGTGTCCCAATTGGTTTAGTAGCAGTAGCTCTCGCCACCTACTATAGATAGGGGTTCGAACCAAAGATACGAGAATTTATCCCACAAATCCAACTGGGTCCAACACCGGGCGGGACAATTCATTCTCGAGCTGCAAGCTGATCCCCACTCAACACATGTAAGGGTGTTTGTGTCCAATTTGCGATCTGCGATCCCCTCGGATCGTATCCTAATTGTGCCTTAACATCTATAAACTTACAAGTATATGGGAGATACTAATGCAATTGTTGTTTAAGAGAGATGGTCTAAGTAGCCATTGGAAATCATACGACTTTCAACTACTTGAACTGCTGGAGCTTAAATAATGTCATAGTCTTTGATAGTCTGAAATACTCTATTTTTTAATCCTGGTTTGTTTCGGGTTGAACTCCGTTGGTGCCGCTAATCAATACAATCTTGTCTATCAAAAATAAAGATCAATAATGTCAGTCTGGGTGATGACACAAAAGCTGCATGTATGTTTCGTGCATTTGTATGAAGAAAGCAAATATTATTTTAACCTTAGAAAAAACTGTTGGACACTCCTTAATAAGTGGCCAATGCATATTGGATGAGAAACATCATATTAGACAGAAAAATCCCAATAAAATACCTCATCTCTGAAAAACTATTTATTTCCAATTAGGGGAGACAGTTCATGAATCTTCACTGCACAGAACCTTGTTAGGACAAAAATGGAGTGTGGATTTAGGACTCCTTCAAGTTCTAACAGCTCCAGCAGCACCAATGCCCATGTACTGCTTCTGCCATTCCCTTCACAAGGCCATGTTGCGCCGTTCATGAAGTTGTCACACAAACTTGCTGATCTTGGGATCAATGTCACTCTTATGATCACTGAATTCATACATAAAAGGATGATTACTGAGCTCACTCTCCCACGGACGGCCGAGGAAGTGCATTGTATAAGGGTAGTCTCTGTCCCAGATGGACTCGGACCTGAGGACAATAGAGGAGATGTCAATAAACTATCAGAAAGTTTCTTCAGAATCTTGCCTGGTCATATGGAAGATTTGATCAACAATGCCAGTAATTATGATGGTGATGCAAAAGTTACTTGTCTCATAGCTGATCCAGTTATGGTAAGCGCATTAGAAGTCGCTGAAAAGATGAGACTAAAGAAGGCTACATTTTTCACTTCATCGCCAGGAGTCTTGACCATGATACTACAGCTTCCAAAGCTCGTTGAAGCCGGCATCATCGACACTAAAGGTGAGAAAATATTGTGTTTGTAGACTGATTTTATGTTTAGTATTTGGAATTAATGTGAGGTGTAACATTTGGTAGGTACTGCAACAAAGAATGAGAAGATTCAGCTGTCACCAACCCTGCCACCACTAAGCGATTCTGAGTTCATATGGAAGTGTCCTGAATACAAGTTCATGGAAGAAATTGTATTTCAATGTACACTTTCTATCAACCAGAATTTGAAAACCTCCAACTGGGTTCTCTGCAACTGGTTTAACGAGCTCGATCCCTCGATCGAATATTTGATCCCAAATATGTTAACTGTTGGTCCATTACTCGGTAATGGGCGACCCACAGGAAACATATGGCCTGAAGACTTAACTTGCTTGAGCTGGCTAGATACACAATCTCCAAACTCAGTCATCTATGTTTCCTTTGGCAGCACATCAATATTCAGTCAGCAGCAATTTCAGGAGATAGCACTTGGCCTCGAACTTTCCGGTCGACCATTTTTATGGGTTGTCCGGGCAGACGCTACAGACGGGGTCTCCCCTCAATATCCTGACAAGTTCATAGAAAAAGTAGGTAATCTTGGTAAGATTATTGAATGGGCTCCTCAAGAGAAGGTGCTGGCTCACCCTTCTGTTCTGTGTTTCTTGACTCATTGTGGTTGGAATTCAACTATTGAGGGTATAAGTATGGGAGTTCCTATGATTTGTTGGCCTTATCTTGCAGACCAGTTTTATAACAGGAGCTGTGTATGTGATGGTTGGAAGGTTGGTTTGGGACTGAATTATGATGACAATGGGATTATTACTAGTCATGCAATAAAGATGAAGGTCGATGAATTGATTGGAAGTGATGATATAAGAAGAAATTCTTTGAAGCTGAAGGAGCAGGCTCAGAATAATCTTGTTGAAGGAGGATCTTCTTGGAAAAATTTAGAACAATTTGTTGCAGAATTGATGCTTTGAATGAAGATATAGCATCTCTCACATTTACTTATTAGTTAAATTATCAATTAAGTTTATGTATAACAACTTGGGTCTTCAACGTGAATCGTGAGTGAGTGTTTTTCTTTTCATCAAATATTATGGGTACGATACATAGTTTACCTTAATTTTCGACTGCAATAAAGGATATTTGTCTTTTCATCAAATGTAAATGAGTGTTTATCTTTTCATCGGATGTGAGAGGTGTTGATCTTTTTATTAAATATGAGGGATAGTTTAAGTATTTTACCTTTGAATCGTTTGATGACCAAGTGCAATACTCATTGTTCATAGAGAACCAAAAATGGTAGAAATTTTGTCGAATTATGGTACTTGTTATAAATAGAATACATTTTGATGCGTCACGTATTTATTTCATATGAAATAATTTCGACTTTTATTTGTTTGGAAGAATGAGTTACTATATGAAATAATTTCGACTTTTATTTGTTTGGAAGAATGAGTACCCAAGTAACTTGAGGTTACCAGGCATTTCAGTCCAACTAAAGTATTGGGCACACCTATTTATTTCATGAAATAATCATGCATCCCTCACTCCAAGTCATAATCTCTTTAGGTTGAGAAAGTGCACTGAAGGAACCAAGACGGCCAACAGCTCCCTTAAAGGAAATTAATAATAAATAATAAATTTTATTGAAATTTTTGAAAAATGCCCACTTTTAATGTCAAATATCAAATTGGTAATAGCCTAGATTTAGACATGGTGAACCTAAGTGTACATGTAGCATAAAAATCCAAAGAAATTATTTCTACATTTTATCTTATTCTTAAAAAGTGATTTATATAGAACCCAATTTTTTTCCAGTTCCTTTTTATTTTTATCTTAATGTTAACGAGAGATAAGCTCGAATATTTTTTTAAGGGTGCGGCTCTCGAACCCCGCACAAGATTTTTCCCTCCTAATATCAAATGATGATTTCGTCCTTAGGAGAGTGAGTACCCAAATTCTGAAATAAATATGTATAGGCTCAAAGAGGGTGATTCAAAGTGCATAATTTGTTATGTTTGGGAAAAATAAGTAGCTTCTAATTTGTACAAAAAAGTTATGTTATAAACCGTCAAAATAAGCTAGTCTACATGTATAATATGCTATTTTTAAAAAAATACCCTATTTACCACCCATATTTTCAATTATACACCCTTTTAAAAAAAGTTCCTACTTAAAGACTATCCCCATATTTTTATGACCAGTGGCGGCTCAGGTGGGGCAAAACCATGTAGGGGATCAAGGTCAATGTCTCCATCTTTTTTGATAATATGGCAAATGACACTAACAAGTTATATAACATGTTCCGAGAAATAAGCGCACATCAATAACAAAGACGTAAAGTGTCAAAAGCTTTATATCAGAAAAACTCTTTGGATAACCTTTTTTTCTAAATATTGATATCTTTCTCCTTCCAATTGGTAAACATATCGACAACAAAAGAATCATCACCCCTTGATCTTCAATTTATAATAACAAAGACCAAAAGTGTGTGTGTATATATATTACAAAATTTAAGATGGACAAAACTATCATTAGTATAAAAGGAAATTAAAACTTATTGTTAACTATTTAAATTATTACAAAATTACTTTGCCTATAAAAAAAATTCAAAAGCCTAGTGTGGGCAAGTGTAGATGCCAGAAATCCACAATCACGAAATACAACAACTTTTACTCTAGGGGGCACTGATAATCTTCACCGCAAATAATTTATGTTGCTCCAAGTCCTGCATAAACCTCCAACAAAAGAGCCGTTAGAACCCAAGACTAGATTTGGGGGGTCTGGTCATTGGGGCTCCGACGATCAAGTCAGTTCAAGAGATGAAAAGATGATGACGGTGGTAGAGATCGAGAAAGAAAGGATGATATTTAGGATATTATACCTCAGTGTGAAAATCAGGATATTTTTACACTTTAAACAATAAAATTAGAACGTTTTGATCTTCAGTTATTAAAATGAAACATCTCATATATTTGGATGATGAAATATTGTATTAACTCAACACTTACAAAATTGTGAGTTGATGGTAGCGAGGATTCAATGTGAAGGTTGTCAACGGTGAGAGAGTTGGGTGATGTAGGAGTTCACAACAAATTGATATATAACCACCATGCAACTTGATCATATCTTATTAAGGTCCAATTTTTTTGACTTGTACCAGGCTTACTAACAACTATATCTCTGTATTTATTGATTATATATATATATTTGGATTATTTTTTATGCCAAATAATATTTGAAGAGAATCTAGAACCCATTCAAATTCCTCATGAGCCATCTACATGGACTTCTTCTTGTACAATTAATTTTCATTTTATATCACCATGAACTTGGCTGGCCTAATGGATTTTAAATTTCGTTATAAAATTTATTGTAGCAAATAATTATTTTTTATAATCGAGAACGACACCATATAATATGTCTTTGGACATTTGATATGAGCCTAAACTCGATCATTCGGCTCACACTCACAAAAGTTTCTCACCTGATGATAAGATAAATTTGTTCAAAACTTAGCGCTTAGTCACAAAGGTATCGATCTTAGTGAGAATCAAACTTAAGACATTTCAAGTTTATATGGCTTGACCCCCAAAGACCGGTGAAAATATAAATATAATTTTTCTGATTTTTTTTTTAAATTCCTCGAACTCTAAAAATTAGGTGCACATAAAGAAAACCTCTAGCTAGGTGATTTGGCAAATGATTATATATGCTAATTTGGACGATCATGACAATTGTTATATAAAATCTTCGATTATTTTTTTTTGAGGCAACTAGATTTTAAAGCATTCTTATCTATAAATGGGTCTTGTTAAAATTTGGAGATAACTTCAATACCCTAAATTTATTTCCTAACATCATTAAGAATCATATAATTTAAAAAATCATGTAACTTGAAAAGTTTTCAAAAATAAACTTTATCCAGTTAATAAATAAATTTTAGAGATAAATATTTTTTAAATTAATGAAACTGATCGATTTTATTTTCGGTTATAATATTATTTTATTCACAAATAAAATAATTAAAAATTAAAAAATTGCTCTTTTTGAAAGGTGCGGTGACAGTGATTTGTTTGAATTTTTGAAAACTCAAAAAAGAAAAGAAAAGATAAACCCAAACTAAGACCGTTTCTGCGCCTGGCTCCTGACGCTTCTGCGCTGCAATTTCCAATTCCATTATCAAGACTTCTTCTTTTGTATTCATTAACGCGTTCAGTCCTCTCCATCTTCTTCTATAAGAATCTCTTTCAATTGGGTTTCTTTCTTTCTCAAAATTTGTTAGGTACATTCAAAGTCCATCCGTCTCCACTGGTTTGTAAGTACTTATCTGGGTTTTTGATCCCCGTAGATCGATTTATATGAGTTTCCCTTATCTGGGGTTTTGTGATCGGGTTCTGGTTTTGTTTTTGTTTCATGGGTTCTTGCGGGGGACGAAGTATTTTTCTTTTGTTTATTTGTAGTCAATCAGCTAGGTTAATGGGTTTGTTGTTGCAGTCCTTGATTTCTGTATTTCGATGCCAAGAAAAAGAGAGGCTAGCGGAGATCTTTATTTTCTCTTTGTTTCTTATACGGGGTTTGAAAAGATTTGACGAAAAAATCGAAGTAAAATAAAGTCAACTTGGATTCCTATCCTCAGTTGCAATCACAACACTTTGATCCGTTAATGGGGGTGATGATTATATATGTGATAGATTATTTGCTTTTGCGCACTTGCACGTACTGTATATATCTTTCAAATTTCTCTGTAAAAGATTCCCATAGGATATGGAAAAGATAAAAATAAATGAAACTTTCTACATCATCTCACGGTTCTCAAATTTTGGATTTGATAAACTCTTGGAATCTCTTTCATTTGCCTGATTGTAACTCTACTTCCCATTTATTTATGTGTGTTTTCCAATAATGGTTCTTATTATTAATGTTGTATGTTTCTGTTTGGGACTTTTCATGTTACTTTGCTACCAGGCTCTCCTTTTGAACTGGGAAATTTTGCGCACCTATGTTGTAAGCATGCTTGATTTGGTAAAGTCACTATTAGTGTTCCTCATATATTAGTCTTTGTTTTGTCCAGGAACATTGTTGATCACACCTTTTAGTTCAGTATCACTCAAGTTGTACCTATCAACTGATTGATATAAAAAGTTCATTGCTCATTGGGAGAATGTTTGGCTTGAAAAAGTCTCCTGTCAAGGTTGCTAAGCATGGCTCAGCTCAACCTGGATATCCTGCTTCTTCTCGCACCAACCCTTTCGACTCTGATGATGAGTTGGATTATAAGCAGACCATTAAACCTTCAAGAAGGACGTCTTCTGAACCGACGCTAATGGCACCAAATCTTAACTCAAACCCTTTTGATGATGATATGCCAAAGGTGAAGTCATCTTCATCTTCTCATTCACTTAATTCAGCAGCAAGAGATAACTACAAGAACGATTTTCATGACTCGGGAGGATTGGAGAATCAGTCAGTGCAAGAATTGGAAAACTATGCTGTCTACAAGGCAGAGGAAACTACAAAAACAGTCAATAACTGCCTGAAGGTAGTGGAGGATATAAGAGAGGGTGCAACACAAACTTTGGTCACTTTGCATCAACAGGGTGAACAAATCACAAGGACCCACAATGTTGCCATTGAAATGGATCATGATCTGAGTCGGGTATGGTTCTTTCCTGTCTGAGCTAAAGTCTATTCTGTTGAAAGTAAAATATATCCAATGATTTGAAAAGTTCTATTTGGTTTTCTTACCTTGTGGTTTGAACTTTTGTGGAATTATTGCTCCTCTTAAGTTTGGTTGGACTATATATACTGATTTTTAGCCTAAGTGATGAATCAAACTCCTTTCTTTTGTATGTTGATCCAAATATTTGTTTAAATTTTCTGTTCAGCAGCTTCGTTTTCATATGCTTATGCTTATCTGATATATTCAAGTTGGTGGTTACGATTTATTTTTTTTATTAAAAGAAAAAATTGATACATGTTATGGCCATTATGCAGTGGCAAGCTTAGGGTTCCTACCGTAGAAGTTAGAACACCATGATTGATACATTTGGCCTTGTTCCTAGTTCAGGGATCAAAACATGTCCCCATAGCTAATACTGTTAGTTTTAAATTAGCAATTAGCGTTTAGATGAATTGAGCAATATCTTAGAGTAATAAATGTGGCAATCACCTCATTGCATAGACTCAGATGATCATGAGGCAATGCCAACCCCTTATAATCCCACTGTGGGGTGGAGATACCGAGGTAGTTAGGAGATGACATAATGAAGACACAATCGGCATCCTCACCTTGCTGCAACCCAAGTCATATCCCCTGAGATGCCTCATTATTTCTTCAAATTTAACATTGTTGTACTCTATCCATCTGCACTGCCAGCACTTGCATGACTTTATCTTTTTGCTCCATTTTAGGGTTGAGGCTGTAGCAGAGTAATAATCAAGTTGAATACTTTAGTGATAAACATATCAGCAGATAGAATAAAAAAGATCTTTAAGTTCATATAACAAAACTGAGTTTTTGGGACTCCATGTGAAATTTTCTAAGAATTCTCTCAAGCTTCTCCAAACTTCCTCTCTCTATCTTGAGTTTGATCTTCTTGTGTTATCATTTTTCGAACATACCTGAGACACCACCACTGATGCCATCTCTCTCTCTATTTGTTTTATCTCTTAATGTTATTTTCCTGACTTTTGAGACAAGGCCAGAGTCATAAAATTATTCTGATTCCTCACTTAAAGAAAACCCCTCACTCTAGCATCTAATGGAATTACTTAGTTTTTTTTAGGACTTCTTGAAGTACTGGAAATCAATAATGATGTTTTCGATGTGAAATGTCTAGGCATGACTGAGACATATGTTTCCTAGTAGTGCGTTTTTCTCTTGATCTGCCAATGCGTGAGGGATACTTTCATGATACTCCATAATTTCAGTCTTTCTTCTTTTCTTTTTGAAAGAGTGGACTTTTGGCAACATAATCTTTTGATTACATTTGAATGCATTTATTTTTTTTGCCTACTCAAAGGAGAAGCAATGTCATTCTTTAATCCTGATTTCAGGGTGAGAAGCTTCTTGGAAGTCTCGGGGGTATATTCTCAAAGACTTGGAAACCAAAAAAGACTCGTCCAATAACCGGCCCAAAAATTACAAAAGGTTATTTAATTATTCTCTCCCTGCAATTTATCTGTTGTATATTTGTTCAAACATTAAATAATTCTTCTATCTGGTGTTAGAGGATAACAGTGGCTTAACCTCATTATCATATGAAGTTTTGTATAGTTGTTTTTCTTCTTTTTATTTAGCATGAGTGTTTGTTCAACAGATGACCCACCCCGAAGAACAGCTAACAACTTGCAGGAGAGAGAGAGGTTGGGCCTGAATTCTGCACCCAAGGCCCGGTCAAACGTAAGAACACCATCATCTGAACCCACCGGCGCACTTCAGAAAGTTGAGGTTTGTTTTCCGTGTTTCATTAATTGAAGCAAACATCATACTGGCATTTGACTCCGCCATTAAACAAAAGCATTGAACTTCAGTTTTTTCTGGTCGTAAGATTTTTTTTCCCTGTTGAATGTGCTGGGTTCTGATATAGGCATGGACATGAGTCCTAATTTCCAGACATGAAATTTCATTTCCTCATTTTGTCAAAAAATATTCACTCTCATTTTGTTAAAAATTTACTATCCTGTCCCCCTACCCCACCTGTGGAAGCCTTGTGAATGAGAGTTGTTTGTTACCTTTCCCCTTGTTATATTTTAGTTCTATAAATATTAAAAAAAATAACATTATACCAGACCAAAAAAAGAAGATTATTATAGTTATATTTTTTAAAAAGAAGATTATAGTGGCAGTTACAAATTTACCATCTTTTCTGTGCATTGATTTTCTGCCTACATAAAAGAGATGGATGTATTGGTTCTTTTTTTATTTAAGAGTTTCTGTATTATATTGTTTACTCACATCTTTCTTTCGGGTTATGCTAAAACAGGTGGAAAAGGCAAAGCAAGACGATGCACTGTCAGATTTGAGTAATTATCTGGATGAGCTGAAGGATATGGCCATTGACATGGGGTCAGAAATTGAGAGGTTCGTTTTCATGGTCTTAACTTCATGAATTTTTTTATCTCGTTTTCGGTTATATACAAATGTTATTGCCCCTTCATCCCTCAACCCTTAGAAATAAAAGATGTTAATGTGATCTACCAAGAGAAGAAAAAAAATTGTTTGTTTTTGTTTGAATTACAAGTGTTTGATTAGTTATTTTGTGATCATTGCAGGCAGAACAAAGCTCTGGATCCTCTCGATGATGATGTGGATGAGCTAAATTTCCGTGTTAGAGGTGCCAATCAACGTGGTCGTCGATTGCTTGGAAAGTAGAGTGCACATACTTGAAATTCGCATTCAATACCGTTTACTTATGGTTTCTCCTTTTCATTATGGATCTGGTCTTCCAGTTTAACTTCTCTTGTTTTGCACAACATAATGGTAGAAGCATGGTTCATATTGTTTTGACTAAGACCCTTTTTGTTCTTGACCATGCTTGAATTGTTTCGTCTTATATATCTAATAAAGATCCTATTGCTTGGAACATTAATCTAGTGCTTTTCTCGTGTGAGGCATTCAGAACATCTTCCTGACTCGTGTAATCCTACTTGTTTGTTGTTCTATTCAAGGAAATCAATTTAGGATCAATGTTCAGGATGGACCCATTGAAATTTCTTACATTGCTTCTAAAAACATTCCACAAAACAGATGTGCAATTGGAACTCATGCCAATGATTTCTTGGGAAGTATAATTTATTTGGCGCCAAACCATATATTATTTGGGGCCAAATCATAGAGGTTATGAGTTTGGTTTTCATTTGGAGCGAAATATTTGCGGCCACGTGCTGAATTTTGGTTTGGGAGAGCTCGAGTTTGATTCGAGCTCAGAGTAAAATCTTCGTGGCCATGCATTGGACTCAACATGGAACTGGGCTTTGTAAGCAGAGCTTGACTGAGCCCTGTTAAGTCTAGACTCATTTGAGCCGCTGGACCGTCTGGGGTTTTCGCAAGCTATGGGCCTAAACTTTTTGCCGGAATAAATCAAGAGAAATCTTAGATTTATTCTACGCTTTTGGTTGCGTGAATCCTTAATTTCATTGAAGGTCATTGAAGGTGAGAAAGATACTACCAACTAAGCTGCTAGTTTATAACAAGAACCCATCGAACTTTTCAGATAACGTGAAAAGGTCTCTGGTCCTGTGCCTTGGACCAGTACTACGCCAGTAGATGTCTTCTCCCATGTCCACCTTTGACCTCAACTATCTTTGGGATCTCAGGAATATCATCTCTCTTCAGCCGTTGTTAAACAAATAGTCTGCAAACTTTGCAACCCTGTTCAGATGCAAAGGTTTTCAGACCGCAAGCAAGAGAGAGAATTGTCTACAAATTCATAGCACCGATATAATCTCGAGTTCTAAGGGGAAAAGAAGGAAAAAACAAGTAGCTAAACAACTAGGTGCAAAGGCTCCGGCTCCGGCTCGCACAATGTGGTGCAGGGTGGGAACCAGACATAATGTAGACAAACTTTGTTTTACTCAAATCTTCTGGGATCGTACCTACATCACTCTGCAAATCATTCCCTCATGAAATCCCACGCAAGATGTTCTTTTTTTTTCCCTCTCTTTTTGGCTGGGTTAATGATTGCCTGGTTGGCCAACTTATATATATATTTAAGACTATAAGGAAGGAGAGAACAGGGTTCAGATGGGTTGGATTGAGATTTGATAAGAGTATAGATTATGACAGAGCCTTGCAGTTCTGCCATTCTTACAAACAACAAAGGTATAATGAAATACTGAGTAATCCCTATTACAAGACAAACTATGCACAGGCAGGAGCACCAAAATTAGGGAATACTATGAACGCAATGGACAACGGAGAAATGGATATTACAGAATTCACATGAACGCGGACAGGATCTAATCTCGGGATGTCTCCATGATTTGTAAGCTCCAACGGTATTCCATTTAGAACCATGGTATGGCTTCTTAGGTACCCGTCTTTGGGAGTCAAATGGTACTCCTCTCTAAACAACGGTGCGTCTGATCCTTTACTTCCAACCCATGAAACCGTTTTCTTAAAACCGCGCATGAACGGGGTTTCTCTGTACAAGCCATGCGCTTCCCCTCGCAGATTCACGCTCATGTTGCTCTGAAGGCTGATTATAAAATCAGTGCTATTGCTTAAGTTGATAACGAGTAAGGTTATACCCTCCTGCATCAAGACAATGGCAGTTGTCATAAGCAAATTAACTAATTCTTGATACTCTGAGTAAAAATGTTGGAGAAGAGCATTTTAAGGAGTATATGGAGATTCAGAGTGCCTAGTCTAATGGGTTTCTGGCATCCAAAGAATTTTGAACTTGTTCCTTTAAATTTTATACAATTCAGGTGCATAAATCTTCTACAGTATAGCAGTAAAGTATCTCTCTTTCTCAAAAGTGCAAATTAGACTCCAGATGGGATTCTCATTCCCACAACAGTATTTTGCATAACCTAAACACTAATAGAAGGAAAAAATAATCACCCTCAACATCATCTGAGGCCTTATCACAAAAGTTCGTGTCAGCTAGATGAGTCTGAGAAAATCAATGGAATCCACTATGTGTATTTGTTTCCGCCTTTCATTTTTATCTAGGATCATAGTATCATACTTTCATTAACTCGTATTGAATCCATATTACTGCTTCATGCTATGTTTTTAAGTAATTCTCTTTGCTTCTTACACTCTATTATCCAAATTTTCACGATTCTCCTAACCACCATACCACTATCGCTACAATGTACATGCTCATTCCATCTTAAACAGTTTTCTAGCAACTTATCTTCAATTGGTACAGCTCCTACTTTAGATCTAATAATTTCATTTCTTATCCTATCTTTCCTCGTGTGACCATATATCCAATGAAACGTTTGCATTTCTGCTAGATGCATTTTAGATATGCTGTCTTATAAATACTCAGAACCATACAGTATAATGGGTGGGTCGTATGGCTAACATATAGAATTTTTCCTTCAACCTTGAAGGAATACTCCTGTCACATAAAACACTGGATGCACATCTCCATTTCATCCACCCATTTTTAATCTTACTAACTACATTTTCACAAATGTCCCTGTCATCTTGAAAACTGAATCAATATATTTAAAAACCACACTTATCGTTACTTCCTTCCCTGTTCGTTCTCTTCCATGATCTTACAAAACTTATATTTCATATATTACATCTTAGTCCTACTTAATGGAATTACTACTAATTGGTCTTCAATTAAAAACAATATAAGAAACCCAATAATTAAATTATCATTTTCATAGCAATCTTTGTAAAACAAAAGAAAAGATACACATATAGTAAGTATTCTTGAGGTTTGTTCAGCGTTTGATCCATCATAAGAAAACAGGTTGACGAACCATTCAATAAAGCTCACTTGGTATTCAGGTAGGGTAAAGGGAATCGCTTTTGTTTATGCTTATTAACAATTTGGTAACTTAAAGATGAACAAGAGACTTACTCTTCCTTTAGAACAGTGGGCATAAGAGCGTAGAAATGACGAAGCATCACTATCAACGGCTAAAACTTCCTTCCCCATCAGACGATGCCAAAGAAGAGCACTGTCCACATTGAGAAAACAATGAATTATAAAATTTCAACAGATGTACTTCTGTTCAAAATAATCTCAGTTACTACAACTGAAGATGAAGAGTTATTTACAGACAACTCATGAAAAGTCTCACTTGTATAAGCTTGGTTTATTTGGATCCTTGTATCCAACATTGAACACGAACATGCACGCAGAGAAAATTTATATGCTCCATTTTCCAATATAGACTGCTTCCACAAGCAGATTAATGGAATAAAGAATTTATTATGCAAGGCATAAAGTATTGCCACTGGCAATATTCAGTCCGTTTGGTTGACAATATCAAGTAGCATATAGCATATATGCTACTTGAGCACCAAACACAAATATTCCAACTAGCATTTCACGAACAATTTTAAGACCATTTGAACCAGCATTCTCAAATGACACCACTACACCAGGTTTTTCATTTTAGATTTTTTTTATTATTATTATTTGTATTTTTCTTTGAAATTAATTTTCAGCCAGTGCAACGCTCTACACGAATTTACATCAATCTTTTTCTTTTTACCTATTTGATACATATATTACTCTATTGCCTATAAAAACAAAACACACAATTCAAATTTTATGCATTTTTTGCCATAATAAAAAAGAGAGGAAAACAACTACATGGATATCAAACATGTGGACCTCTAATTTGTCTTCAACTTTGTATCCCCTATTTTAGCTGAATTGTGATAGAATTAGATATTTTAATTGCTTCTAATATGATAAAATGCATAATACCCCTAACCTCTGTATGTAATTTACCACAGCATTTTGAACATTATATATGCTATTAGCATAAATTGAACCAGACAGTCAAAGCATTTTAGACAACATATGTGTGTGTTGTTTTCTAAATTGTTTACCAAACCAACCCAAAAAATAAATGATAAATCAAGTTCTGGATGGGAGTTCTTGGGACAAAATGTTAGTGAAGAGAACCATAAGTTGAACCAAGCAGCTTGCTCTCCCATATGGGCTCAATCAAATCTCAAATAAAGCTCAACATGGCTTGGTTTATTTGTGTCCCGAACTCCCGATAACGTATCATCCTGCCTTTATGCCTCTCAGGCTCTCAGCCCCCTCCAACATAAAACTATATTTAAGTTCTTACACAAACAAACACAAACACAAGCGAAAGCAAAACAATAATTAAATTAACTAAAACTTCAAGCTCTTGCCTGTAATAGTCAGGATTGGGAACTAATGTGGTTTTGCTGAGGAGGCCATAGTTCCCACCAATTAATGTCTGTCTACAATACACCTTAGTATTGTACTTTGATGCCATGCCAAGCTGATCTAAGTACCTATGTCAATTCAAAAAAGAGATACATAACAAAATGTGAAATAATGTAGTAATAACCTAACAATATAATTCACTTTTTTTGTAACCAAAAAAATAAATGAAAGCAAATTGAAACCGAGCTAGATTACCAAAAGCTGTTCACAAATGTATCAGATATGTTACGCCCACCACTGTTGTAAGCTCCACCAGATTCTCCAACCCATGCAGAAGCCCAAGGACCATGCTTCTCAATAGTTTCTTTTAGATTTATGAATGTTTGTGATACTTTGCTTAGGAAATGGGGATCCAATATCTTATTCACAAGATGAGGATCAATGCCTGAAATTGAATGAAGAATTATTAAGTTAAATGAAGAAAGTAATAAACCATATTCTATCCAAAAAAAAAGAGTATTAAAAGACAAATGGCATCTGCATATTCAAACTTTTCACATTGATTCTGCAATCTGCATCTACGCATAAGAGAGACAGGATTGTACTCATAGACAACAGCTGCTACATGTAAAGACACATTTCGATGATATTGCATCTTTGCCTATGACGTATCATTAATGATACATGAGGTTTTTAAGATATATTCAACTCGTTTGATATTAAGGACTTGTCACAAACATAAAGAGAAAATTCCATTTTGAAAATGAATGCTAGTCAAATACCTTACACAGAGTCATAGACTGAGCATGTTATTTCTGAGTTCTCATTGCAAATCACTCACTCTGAGGGCAATAATTGTCATACATTTCTAAAATATTCCCCATGATGGATCATTGAAGTTGAACTTCAATCACATGAACCTTCCAAATTTTAGAAAAATTGCAATAAAGACCCAAACAGGACACCAGGATAATTTAAAACTAGACGATCAAGTCGAGGTTTCTTGATGAGCAAATCATTAGATTTCCATAGAGCTTTTGGGGTTGTAAGTTTTTACTTAACTAATTATGTATTCTACATTTGGGTGAGAACTAATGACAAAACCAAGTATGCATACTAGAAGTTCCTTCTGTAATTGCTCCATGATAATATAATCCTTCTCAAGAATCTAAAGGGACTTGAGAAGACCATCACTCTGTCCTAGTCATGCCTAATCATAGTCTCGTATGCTTCAAAACTTCAGGGTGAAAAAGCTGTTCCCAAGACTTGAACTCTTAGCACCCAATGCTTACTTTGCACCAGAAAAAGAGCAAGTTCTGGATTTATACCTCCCATATATATGGTTTAAGCTATTTATATAGCACTATTTAAATAAATTCGTTATCGAAAGTATCTTGTTAGCCCAATCTACCTGCGCCCAAGTTGTATATATGATGGGTCAAAGAGTTGACTACTCCAGAGCCCGACACCTGAAGAAGCTTCCCATACCACTCCTGCTCAAAAAATCCTCCAGGTGCAAGAAGCAAAGGTTTACAGTGGGAGTTCTTATATAAATCATTGATGATATTTTTAAGGTTGATCAAGTCCTTCCCATATTGCTCTGCATGAACACTTGCCCCAATGCCAGATCCACTTAACTCATTACCTAAAATGATCATGGTGAGAATATATTTCAGACAACAAGCAAAACAACCATAAATAACAAAAGCCTCACGTTAAAAGTCTTTACCGAATTCCCACGAGTCTATCTGGTATCCCTTAGATACAGTGTAGTTTAAAAAATCACGAGTATTACTAGAGTCCCAAGAACCTCCCCAAGCTTTTGTCCTCATCTGGTGCCTCCCATATAGTGCATTCAACCCAAACGTCACAAGGGCCCTGCAAGTATGGGATTCAATTTATAGTTATACAAGGAGTAAGCAGCACCATCTGAAACCCCATCCTGCATACCAAAACCCTGTTTCACTGGTATGAAGACCTTGTGGACAAAACATTATGCACTTGAGAATTTGACTATGAAAATATGGTAGAAGCCAGTATACAGTGTACATGATGGAACTCAGGGGAACAACTAAAACAGGTAGAAATTTTGAAACTGACAAAACAAATTGGAAATAAAACACCATGAACCATTTCGACCTAGCGCTACTCAGTTGCAAAGAAGACTTCCCCCCTAAACTACATTTCCAACAGTGGGGATCAGTAATTTTTTCCAATAAGAGGGTGGTTCTCTACTTATTAGGTTGTAATAGAGGGAAAGAATGGTAATGCAGTATGTATAAAAGTCAAAACACTTGAAACAAACAAAACTTTGGCAAAAATTAAAATTATATATTATTCACATGGGTGTCCAATTTTTGAATTTAACATAATATCCTTGTGTAAACAATTAATTTGACAACACAGATTATTAACTAGGCAGTACCAGGTTGTAAACAAAACTCAACCCACATGGAAGACAGAAACAGTAGATTGAGATCATACCCAGTTGTACTGAAAAAGTGATTCAATTCATCCCATCGTTTCATATGCAAACATCCCTTTGAAACCCCAAATAACCCATCTTTCATATTTCTGAATGGATGACAAGGAGACTTCAAATTGCCTACATCGTATAATACTTGGTCTTGCAAAGAACCTCCAACTCTTATCCTCAAACGCCTGAACGCTATTAAACCACCAACATGAAAGTGTCATGTCAGGTTGCAAACAAATCAACTTCAAAGAAAACACAAGAAACATGAATGTCAAATTGTCAAGTGAACAGCTATTGCCTTAAAGATGCAGACATACAAACCTTGGATCGCTTTTGCTAGGAAGGGGTGGGACAAATCCTGAAAAGACCAAACTCAAAGGGTAGTTATTGATATTGTTACATTTTTGCTTTGGTATATATGGTTCATAAATAATATGCTCAATTTCATTAAAAAACTGACAACCTCCTAATTGGTAAAGCTTACCAAATTTGTAACAGATGAATATCCCCAAGGACATTGATTATAGTTGCACTTATCATGAGGCCACCAATCAAGTGTAGCACAGATGAAATTATCATCATTTACAGCAATTGCTCTACTCCCATCAACTACAATTATAGCATTTGTAATTTCTTGAGCCAAAATAACAGGGACAAAAGCCAGAAATAAGAATAACAGGATTTGGGATCCCATCGGCAGATCGAATTATGGAGGCCTCACTCCTAATCAACTATTCAAAGAACTGCAATCCAAACATAGGTAATTAGAATCCATCATAGTAAGATGCCAAAGGGATATCAAATTTGAGAGGTTTGCGCAACTCTTAGAAAATATTCCAAAAATATTATTTGCAAACTCATCATGTTTCATCACATATCTGTAGAGCATAAATTCAAACTCCATTCAAGTCCACACAAAAATGAATAAAAATGGACCAAGGAATCCACTTCAACAGTGGTTAGAGTGTAGAAGAAGAGTCAAGTCCAGAACTACCCAAATACGATGCATTTAATGAAAAAGAAAAAACCCAACTAAACTATACTCAGCTCAGATTCATTATGTATTAACCATTCAAATCAACAATAGATAAAGTTCAGCAAGTAGCTGTAGCTCACCTTCCTCAGATACATCACAAAATCATTACACTCACAGAAGCAATAAGGACCCAGATGCAAACATTGGTACCCAACACTAATGATGAGGACAGCGATGCTCAAACCCTGAAGCCAAGTTTCTTCGTTTCCTAAGGAAAAAAGCAGTGAAGCTTCCCAGTTGTATTCTATTAGCAATAATGTGGCACCTCAAACGTCAAAGAGTGACCTCTATCTCTTCCAATCTTGTCGTCTCTTGATCTCTTGTAGCTTTCGACAAGACACCCAATGTTTGGTCAAATGGGTCGGTCTTGGATTGTCGGTTAATCGGCAAAAATTGGGTTAGATGTACGAAACAGTTGAACGATCTTTTTCCGTACATTTGTGGTTATACATATAGAAATTAAAAGTAGTATTTGTTACAGTAATTTTAGAAAAATTCCAGTCAATTTTATCTCAAAAACAACATATCAGTGTGTGATATTCATTTAATTTAATGAATGTACGGACATTATAATAAGAGACAATTGAAAATCACACATGATAAACTAATGACATATATTATTGAGATGTTTTTGAGATAACAATATCTTTATCATTTTTGTATTTGCTATGATAAAAAAAATATAGAGTTTAGTATTTGTTTCATTATCTCAAATATTTGAAATGTCAAAAGAAACTCGACGTTGGTATGAAAAAAGCAAAATAATAATAATAATAATAAATTAAAGTGTTCATATTGATAGTCTTGTTTTTCAGTAAATATTACTAAACTCCACAATGATATAATGATAATGAAAAATAGTTCATTCTTTTCGCTAAATAAGTAAATAATTAAATATTACTAAACTCAACAATTTTGTAGCAAAAATAACAAAATAGAGTAGACATGTAATGTTCCCAATATGTCCATTGAAAATAAAGTTTTTAAAATGAGTACTGTTAAATAGCCGAGTAGTGCTAAATAACCCAAGTTTATGTAACCCAAGTTAATCCAAGTCTACATGGCATGCTTTGTAAGCAAATGATATGGAAAATTAAAATTTCAAAAAATAAAATATCTCATTTGAAAAATTCACAGCACATTTTTTTTCTTAAACAAAATTTTAAAACACTTTATCTCTTAAAATACATATTAGATTTTGAAAAAAAATTACGTATTCATAATCGGTAAGTAAATATCTATCCAACAAGATCTATCATCGATAGGTTTTAATCACTCATTCTTAATTACATTGTTTTTAATTACATTGTTTTTTTGTACTAATATGTGAGTTGCGTAGGTTCTAGTGTTTATTTATGAGTACCGATATGAGGTCGTATATCAGATTTTCATACTGTAACCTAAACAATAAGTGTTAAACCCTAAGAGAAACGGATTCGCTAAACCCTAACGGGATCGTGTATCGGATTTTCATGTTATAACCTAAACAATAAGCGTTATAAACCCCAAGGGGAACGAGTTCGCTAAACTCTAACGAGCTCGTGTAGCGGATTTCAATTTTGTAACCTAAAAGACTCAGATTCACTAAATCTCGACGGATTCATTACAAAATCTTAAATGTCTCAAGTGCTAAACCTTAGGGTCCTAATTATTATACTCTAACGGGTTCAGATACTCAACATAATTTCAATAAAAATGCAAAAAAATAATGAATATATATTATACTATCATAATATAATAAAATTTCAGCTTGAATAAACACTTTACACATCATATATATGAATTATATTATTTTTAAAAATAATGTAATTGAAAAAATGCAATAAAAACTATAGACAATGGGTCTTATTAGAAAGATTTTTACACACTGAGTTCGAATATGTAATTTTTTTTGAAATCTAACATATATTTAATTTGAGAGATAAAACGTTTTAAAGTTTCGTTTATGGAAAAGATAAATAAAAGCTGATTTTTTTAAAAAAGTCCAACATGGCACACCAACATGAGTGTCATGTAGACTTGGGTTGAGTTGGGCTAATAAAAGTTGGGTTTCATAACATTTTTGTTTTAAAATAGGAGAAAAATTGAGAATTATCAATAAATTCATGTTTGTTTAAAACTCTTATTTCTCTAAAATGATTATCTTTTTTTTGTATAAAAAATATGATTACCTGTCATGCGTGAGGCAATGTTACCTTTTTCGACTATTATTTCGTCCATGGGATATTCATCTATATCGTGAATTGAGGACAATTTAATTAATAAAAGCATTATTATAAACAACAAATTAGATAGAAGTATTTGGGAAGTATCATTCTTTGAAATAAGTTCACTCCATTTTAAATATTAAAAGTAAGTATAAAATGATGGACATCCCGAAAATACTCATATCATTCAACTTGGTCAAAACGGGTCGACAATCATATCTCTCATTCCCGACGTTTGATCAAAGCGAGACCACCGCCTTTGGAATCGTATTACCTAGACTAGTCCAATGGTAGTGATCTCTCCTCAATCTGTCTCCAAAAATGGTCGAATCGAGGCAAATACATTATGGGGTCTGAAACGATTTTTGTCTCGATTCGGACATTTTGACATCAAATCGAGACAAAATTGGTGATATCTGACATCCAAAACGGCTACAACAAGGAAAAGATATTTTACTCCTCCCACAATCACTTCTTTTGAGACCGACAACAATCATTTTCGTGATTGGACGAAAAAGTTATTTGAAAAAAATATAAAATCACAGTTTTCGTTCTACTGCTAGTGCTAAACTTTCTTTTTTCTCTGTAAAACCTTTATTTCTCTAAAGAATCTCTTTTTCTCTATAAAATCTATTTTTCTCTATGCGACAAACCCAATGCTCGGATTCACTACTAAAATCCTATATCCCAAGTGATGAATCTCAAGGCTCAAATTCCCTAATCCTTAATGGGTTTAGGGAACATATTTGCTACTCAAATCCTAAATGTTTCAAATACAAAATCTTAATGGGCTCGAATACCCTAAACATTGGGGTTCTAACTTCTAAAATTGGTCAAAACTCTTTTTCCTTATAAAGCCACTTTTTCTCTATTCGACGGTACCAAAATATGGATTCGTTATTAAAACTCTATGTCCCAAGTGATAAACCCAAAAGTCTGGGTTTGCTAAACCCAACAAATTTTTAACATCGGAAGCACTTAAAAGCAAGGTCAAGATAATGGGTCAATAATATCATTATAAATGGCATAATTCTTTTTATCTTTATAGACAGAGACAGCCACCCAAAGACCCCAACATCCGGGGGCTTCCAATTTTTTAATACTAATGTGTTATAATGTATGTATATAATACTAATGTGTTATCATGTTTGTCTTGTGGCCCAATGGTAAGTCAGTTATTTTGCATCTGAGAGAACAGAGGTCTGATCTCCCCTAGGCCCAATGTTTCTTTTTTTAAAATTTTGATCATAAAATTTGGCCCTCATGTCCTCCACAGACAACAGTCCACCCCCAAGTCACAATTCACAGTCCAAGACCCTACCTACAGGGCCCTATTGGCTATTTCACTATCGCCCTAATTTCAAAAGTCAAAACAACCTCTTCCTCTAGCCTATTGAATTCTTCCTCTTACCAGCGACCTGAGCTCTAGTCTTACCACTAACATATCTCTCAATCCATCTCAGTCTCACACCTTAGCTCTAATTATAGTCCGACGACATCACGATTCACCTTTCACTTACACTACAAACTACAACTGCGAATCTGCCATTTGCGAGACTGCGACAGGACAGTTGTGTCCCTTGAGCGATTGAGCCATTGAGGCATCTAGTCTCTAGCAGCATCTTTTGATCTTCAACTCTTCATTTCTTCAACAATTAGCCTTCAGAGGTTAGGGCCTTCAGGCTGCTCATTGTTGTTCAACCTTCAGACTTCATTCTTCAGTTCAGGTGATTTTGTTCCTCTTCAGTTGTGTTATCTGTGTTACTTATGTTCATTGTTAATTTGTTATTTTCTTATTGATAATTAATTTATTATTTTAATCATAATGAGTAGCCGAAAGTATAAGTCTGGATTTGAGAAGTTAATCTGTTATTGTCTTATTGATAATTAATTTATTATTTTAATCATAATGAGTAGCCGAAAGTATAAGTCTGGATTTGAAAAAGAAAAAAAGAAGAAGATGAAGAACTTGTTCGTTCTCTGGCTAGATCTCTTGATAAATTTACGCTTAATAAACAAAAGGGCGGCTCAACATCTAATATTGTTGAAGAAGAAACAAATCAACCGTTCAATTGGTGTTGTAGTTGAGAATGACCAATTTGAAGAGGAAAAAAATCAAACAATAGGTGAGGAATATTTGGGCCTCTATACTTTTATGACCCTCGAAATTTAAATTTTATTAATATAAATTTTAGAGACCTACTAGTAAAAAAATTTCCAATTAGAATTCTTAATGTTGGATTTTTGTGTTGATGAAAATGGTAGACATTTTTCATCCAATCACTATGAATGAGTGTGATTGAACGGAGAGAACCAAGATAGGAAATGACTTGTATATTTAGTAGCGCAAGACAAAGTATTTTGCTTTTTTGTTAGGTATTCAAGCAAGACCAAAACAATTCTCATTTTACTAAGGATGGATATAGTGATTGGAAGCATCTTAGTGACCGAATCAAATCTCATGAAACTAGTGGTGAACATCTAGTATGCATGAGCAAATTGATGGAATTGCAAAATAAGGTTGAAGAAGAATGAAACAATTGATAAGAGTGTGCAATAACAAATATATTGGGAGAAAGAACATTGGAAACAAGTATTATTCAGGATAGTAACCCTTGTAAAAATTCATGCAAGAAACAATTTAGCATTATGTGGTCATAGGGAGAAGCTTTATGAAGGGAAAGATGATAAGTGTATGAGACAATGCATAAAGAAAGAAATTTATGAGAATACCAGGCAGTAGAACTAAGGGTGCAAGTGTTGAATAGGTGACACCGTGATGATGAATCAAGTGAGGTGAGAAAAGAGAAACAGGTGAGATTATTTCCAAAAAAGAGAAGGCACGGGTGAGTTTTACAAGAAGAAAGTATTGGTTGGTAAGGTAAAGCAAAAGGGTGAGTGAAAGAGGCGGAGCTCTCAGCCCAAAAGAAGAAGTCCCCTTTTCCTAAAAGTCTATGGTATTTATAGGTGAGGGAGACTTAGATAAATATAAGGGAAAGATGATAAGTTTAACAACAATAAGATTGAGGAGAGGATTTTGAGATGAAGAAGGAGACTAATAAAAGGATGAAGAGTCTCCAACAAAATTATTTCTTTATTTTCCTATTTATCTTATTATATATTTTTTATTTTCTTTTGGACTTGGTTTATTGGGCTTGCGAGAATGGACTTAGTTTACCAACAAACTTGGGCTTTTCCATACCCATTTTATTTATTTTTAAACAATAATTTTTTATATGACCAAATAAGTCTTATCCGGACAAAAATCGAGTACTACACTATGCATCCACCATCTCACCATATTTCCACAAACTCCCAATGCATTTCTCGTCCTTCACATCCGTTGGATGTAAAGATACAATCATCTTAAAAGTGGAATCAGCAGTGTTCATCTCCACCTATATTGCAATAACAATAAGCAGGGAGTCACAAACGCTAAACACTA
Source organism: Euonymus europaeus (assembly GCA_963580455.1). Lineage (NCBI taxonomy): Eukaryota > Viridiplantae > Streptophyta > Magnoliopsida > Celastrales > Celastraceae > Euonymus > Euonymus europaeus. Next base: position 24,666,342 of record OY756957.1, on the reverse strand, counting down.
GGCAATATCAACTCCTAAAATAATGGATCTAATTTTTTGATAAAATGCTTCCTCTAAAAAATGGAGCATTTGGAGAGAAGGAAGAGAAAATTAAATTATTTATAAATGAAATATATATTGTCTCTTGTTTAAATTTAAATTAGTAAATTAAATCAATTTTTTTCTTTCTCTTCTCTTATAATTACTGTTCAAACAAGGAAATATGACTCTCTAAATAAGAGAAATGACAAATTCATTTCTTTATTTTTTTTAATTTATCGTAATATATATATATATATATATATATATATATTCTACACTCTTTTTTCTTCTCTCCCTTCCTTAAATGAATTTACCTCCAATTCTTGTCACTTCCTTCAATCAAAACCCACCTTAGGGGGCCAAAACTCATATCAGTCATATGTACCTTTAGCCTAATGTGAGACAATACCTTAAGGTAATGTTTGGTTTGAGAAATAGAGGGGGAATAGGGAATGAGTGATTCCATTCTCTCATTTGATTGTATTATTAATGGGTGAAATGGAATGAATGATTTCATTCCTTCATTTGGTTACATTATTGATAGGTGGAATAGAATGAGTGATTCCATTCCACCACCCAATTCTCATTCACTCTCAAAATGGTGAGAATTGGGCATTCCAAATGGAATAGAGAGCGAAATTACTTTTGTAGCCCCTCAATTCAATGAATAAATATATATATATATATATATATATATATTATTTGGTTATTTTATAAATTAAAATATATATTAATGTATATTAATGTATTATATAGGTAAAATGGACATTGCATATATTTTATTCTCATTCCCAATACAACTTTTTATATGTACCAAACTTGGGAATCAAAATTTCATTCTCATTCTCAATCTCATTCCCATTTTCATTCTCATTCCCATTTTTATTCTATTCTCATTCTCACTCAAACCATTCTACAAAGTGGCTTGTTGGATCAATCTTTCTCTTTCTCAATCCCTCTTCAAATTATCACAAATTATCTCATTAAAATTAAAAGAGCAATGCTACATACCAGTGGCAGGACTAGAAATTTATAGAAGGGGAGCCAAAGACTGACGGGGATCGAGAGCTATTTATTTTAAAGTGAATTATTGAATGGTTATTTATTGAAAATTGACCGCTAAGAATTATCATTATCATCATTACTATAAACTAAAGCGGAGCTTTAAAAAATGATACTAACATATTTATGACACGTGTCATCACCAATTGTATTAAAAATTAAAACAAACAAATTGTACCAATATAACCCAAAAGTCATGACTCTTCAACTCATAAGTCATGCCACTCCAATTTTTTGGTATAAAAAAAAATCAACCATCCTCCAATTTTTTTTTTATCTGTTCAAGTCTCTTCAGTTCAATATATTGTAATTGTTTTTTAATCGCTTTAAATAATTTATAATTTCTTTGTCAATATTTGGAACCTCTTAATTATTTGAATCTAATTGCAGGAATTTCAAATTGAAAATAAGCTTATGAGTTGAATCAAAAGAGCTACAACATATCACATCAACGACTGATGAGAACATTAGTGATTGTGGTTACCTTTGCTCAAGTTAAAATGATTTATGGTACGTAACATTGCCATTGCAAATTTCAGAGGAAAACTCTCAATAACATTCATTATATATTAATAAATCTGAATTATTACAGGTGAATACTGACTATCCTCTACCAGTGTGACTATGGTCTATGCGAATGTCAATCTACCAATTATAAGACACACTACGAGAGGTATGACTCCACTACACAAGACGCGTGCGTAGCGCGAGTGTATACCTAGTATATATAACTATTAGAGCAATGGTACATCCACTAAAAATATGACCCTTATTTTACTTTCAAATTTATGTGTCATGTGAAATGACCATTGTTTACAAACACAAATACGAGTCACATCCAAAACTCCACATTAAATGAGGGTGAAATTGGGGGGCATATTTTGGGTGTTTCAAATATTATCTTAACCATAAATTTATACATCACAAATTAAAATATAAAGTATACAATTTAACAAAAAAATAATTTAATTTGTGTTTAAATTATATTTTATTAAGTAGAAATCATCTATGATCAATTCTCAAAAAGAATCATCAATTTCTCTTTCAATTCAATATGAAAAATCATGTATCCACAAAAAACACATCCTCTATTTTATTACCAAATCTAATTTTAATAAGTTTTTATAGAATAAAATGTTATCATGTAATATTAGTACAAACTGAAAAAACTAACACAAGATGAATATTACTATTCATTTAAGTCACCTGTGGAATATTATAATTGTGATATTTTTATGGTACCAACTAATAAAAGAGAATTGAATTTTTTTCTTTACTAAGTAGTATATATAAAATTTTCAATTTTTTGTGGGATGTCATGGCCAGTTGCCTTTATTAATGTTCCGTCATTCCTATATCAAAGTTTTAAAAATTAAATCGGTGATCGAATCGAAAAAATCTTCGATATATGGTTCAATTGGAGAACCGACAGATTCAATTAATTATATTACAAAAAATACTAATACGATATAATTATATTGCCCCTCAAATTTTACCCAATCCGTGAAGGACAATGGATTGAAGTTGGGTTTTAAAAATATAACTTAGCCCCGGATTGAACAGGAGGCGAGTATAGGTTATCGGCTATCCCCAAATCGAAGTACGGGTATACTTAATACAAATAGATATATACGATATATAAAATACATACTATATAATTTATATTTATATTTGGGCTTGAAAAAATGAAAGACCCAAGAATAATTAAACCAAAATTAATTAAAATTATTTACACACGGGGACGGATATGATATCAAAATTATGCGTTGAGGGTGGGTCGGAGAAAGGGACGGGTAAGATGAATGGATGGGTCGGAGGCGGATTGTACAATCGGCCAACTACCCAACCCGTTGCCGTCCGTAGAATTGGTGCCTAAAAGTTGTTCAAAAAGCGTTTGAAGCGATTTATTATCCACTTCCATTTGTTCGGAGATCGATGAACTCTCCTTCCTCGCCGCATCGTTCTCGCGGTGGCAACAGCGACGGAGAGGAGAGGCCGAGAAACTTTGATCGTAGGGCGAAGAATAAGTGCTGGGAGAACGCACAAATTATTCCAGGTCGACACCCTGAGAGATGGCGCAAAGATGCGGCTGGTAACATCGTCTGCAAGCGCTTCTGCAACTGCCATGGCTGCCTCTGTTTCGAGTACGATCACATCGTTCCCTACTCCAAAGGTACTCTCTTTTTGTAATCTTTTCTGTTTTGGAAAAAAATTGCAGTCTGGATTTAATGCTATCACGAGTTCGTGGGTTTCTGTGTAATAATTGTGTAGATCTAACTGGGTTGACTGTTTGGTGGGTGGATTTTATTTTGAATATGTGTTCTATTGCCGTGACGTTGATTAGGAAGCATATTTGGAAATTTGAACTTAGAATTGTCACTTTGTCTTCACTCCTGGTGTTTTTTATGGAATAGTGTGGCTTGGTTTACCTGATGTTTTAGGGTTTAAAGAAAACATGATAGCATCATTTCAAATATTTTCACTTTTATCCGTTTCTGCTGCTCTATTAGCAGTTCAAAAGAGGGCACGCTATGTTTTCTTTCATAGTTTTGGCCTTCTGAGGTTCAGCTTCTCTATGATTGGGGGATTTTGCTGTTACAGGTGGTGAATCGACGGCAGAGAACTGTCAAATTCTTCAAACAAGGGTGAATAGGTTCAAATCAGACAAAGATTCTGTGGATGCCACTCAGTTGAAGGGTTACTCTTGTGATATCAAATTCACTGGTATGATTTTGCCTCTGTTTCTTAGGTTCAGTTGTCATGTTGAAGTGCTTTGTTTGTTTTTTTTGCAAGGGTAGTTTTGTATTTTCTCTTTTTCTTCTCTGTACTGCAGTATGTATATCAATTGCTAAGAGAGAGTCTTTAAGCTCTCTATTTTCCAAAACCCTATTCTTCTTTCCCTGTTGACAGTTTTCTCCTTTATTTCATTTCTTCATACTACCTTTGGGCATACTAATTACTAGTATGCCTACCCAGGCCTGCTTAACATGATGTAAGGGGCCATGATGTAATATCGATACTCTACATTCACCTGTATTGCGTGCGTCTTTTCCTTCAAAAAAGAAAAGACAGTTTGAACCAAATTGTTGAAGGCTTGAAGGCTGCACAATATTTGATCTTCTGGCAGTGTTCATTCCCTGCACCCCAAAAGGTGTTTAAACCAAATACTCATCTTAAACAGTTTTCTGTTATGTACTAGATTTTGATGGCCTTGGTTTATAAATTCATGGTCCAATTAACGGACCATTCATTTGAAATTCACCCTTTTATGAACTTGCAGACAAAGAGCTTGACATCATCGAAATGGCGGTTTACGGAAACGTGATTAGACCAGGAAACCAGTGCCGTTGCCGAACTGTTGCTGAAATGCTTGGCCAGTACAAGGCAAAAGATCGTATGGCTGCTTGCAAACTGCCATATAATGATGAATCTCTATAGTGATAGCAGCCTACACATACCAATGCAGTCCTCTGTTGAGGACCTGAGGCTTCAAGTTTGCGCATTTTAACTTTCATTTAAACATTCATTTCAACCAGCTGCTGGTAATCAAAGTCAAATCTTCATCTATTATCTGAATGTTGGCAGAAAATACGAATCACAGAAACTTTTAGTTATATTCTGTCACTGAAACTTTTTGTGTGGAGACTGGTGTGTGAGGTAGAACATTTCTCAATAGGCAGTCTATTGAAAGGTGAATCCCTCATCTTGTGTTGTTATTAAGATCATGGTAATGATGATCAATGATGGTAAAATAAAGTTGGCAGACATGCTTAAATAGCTCTATGATTGATCAACCTCTAGTGTGCATTGAAGAATCTCTGATCTATATGCGTGTTGACATCAACCACTCTAATTACTACACACTTGTGATTGTTTGCTTATATGTTTGTGAATTGGAACAACTGCTCCATAGTGCTGGAGTGATTTTCTTTTGTCCTTTAGTGCCCTACTGACTACTCTCTTTCTTTACTGTAACCACGATGGATGATTTCTCTTTAACTTTACTTCCAATCATCCTGTGAGAGTTGTGATAACAATGACCCATGGTTGGATATTAGGCTAAACTACAAAAAAAATGTTATCTTCCCAAAGATAACTACTGGAATTATGAGGGGACTAGATAATCATAAGTACAATAATGCTCTGCCAACTAAAAATAGTTGATTGTAAGCTTGATATTCCAATTGTGGATGAGTGAAGTTGCTGGACAATGATTTGGATGGTGACAACACTACACCTACCTTTGTATATATGTGTGTGTGTTTGTGTTTATATTGTTTTTAGTTTAAACTGTTTAGTATTACATATAAATAAATAAATTTTATTTAGTTTAGTATTGTTGGAGTCTCAGGGCTAGTAGTAGAGCCACATGATTAAGGTATATATATATGTGAGTGTATGCTATATATATTGTATTTAGTTTAAACGGTTTAGTATTACATATATATAAATAAATTGTATTTAGTTTAGTATTGTAGGAGTCTCAGGGCTAGTAGTAGAGCTACATGATTGTAAGGTATGTCGATTAACTTATCCTCTTAGGATCTTAGTCGATTGAACCAAACGCACCATTGATTCTTTTAAGACTGTACTTAGGAAAGGTGTTGGGAGGAGTTTATAAAAATAAACCATTTCTTCGTATTTGAGATGTGTTGGGAGGATTTATGTGAGTGCACCTCCAAATACCTTGAGGTGTACGCGTCAAGTAAAGATTTAGAGGAATTTGCTCGTTCGCGAATCCGTCCCAACACCTCTCCCAAGCGAGACCTTAAATGTCGTAGTCGACCTCTGTAATTGTGTTTATCACTTGAATCCATTGATTTCTTTTAATCTTATACTCGACTTGTGTAGCTGTTATGACTTGAATCCCTATGATTTCTTTCAATTCCCGTAGTCGACTTTGTTACTTGTGTACTAAAACACATTTTAAAATCCACACTATACAATTTCAACAGTATTTTTACCAACATTTCAAAATGCTACCCGGTTGAACCATTTTAGTAGCATTTTATTTTTCTATATCAAAATACCCTCCCTTTTATGCGACATTACCTAAATTGACATCGAGTTTTTTCCATTTTCTAGTAATACGTAATATGGACATGTAATATAAATATATTATATGTAAATATATAATAATTTTTTTCTGTTATTTAAAGTATTGATGAACTTGTTTAATTCGGAATTACTTGAATTTTGGAAAAAATTAGTAGCGTGTAACTGAGTCCATTATGGTAAAATCCATGATATTCATGTATGTAATTTGCCGCAAACATTTTAAACGGTATATATGGTTTAGGTCGAAATTGAACCCGACACCCATAATTTTAAATAACATATGTTAATATTTGAATCAACATATAGTATATATGTTATTTTTCAAATTGTTTATCAAATGCACTCATTATGCAGATTAAAGTTTGCAACATTCTATTTATCTCCGACCTTGTCCATTATACCCACAAGCGTTTTTGTGCAAGATGGTTTTTTTTGTTTAAATCTCAATAAAATAAACGTGTGTTTTTACTTGAATATCTATTTTGACAAAATCCCAAAACATGAATGTAGAGAATTCCTTTTGAGTATTCCCATACTTACTTTACAGTTTACACACATACCCTAATAAATTGATTTTTATTGTTAATTTGACTTTCCTTATATAGAAAGAAATCCCAACTTTGTGATTTTCACAATGATCGTGAACACATTAGTGGTGTCTCCAAAAAGGGAAAAAAAGAAGAAGAGTGAGTCTTGGCATGGTAACAAAAATGATTACATTGCCTAATTAATACTGCCTAGACATGTTTAGTGATCCCAATAACCCCAAAAAGAATTGTATAACACATCATCATCACTACCATCAAAACCCCATACTTTCTCTCCATTATTATTAACAAACCCTAAAAATTGGGAGATTGGGCCTACAATTTTCTCTGAAAATCATATTAAATATGATTTTAAATGTTTTATTGAGTATTTGAGTGCTCATGATGATGTTAGAATGTAGTAAATTTTGGGGAAAAAATTTTCTAAACCTTAAATTATAAACTTTAATCCCAAATTTTAAGCTTTAAATTGTAACTCTTAAATCATAATATATCAAAGAAAAAAAAATCATGATTTAACCCTCTCAAGTCTCACCTCCTAAATATAATTTGTCAAAAATATCTTTTGGAGGGACCCAACACTAATTTGATGTCCTACTTTATTCGTTTTCTGTTAAAATTTAAATTGGGTTCTATGTCTATTATATAAAAAGTGAAGACACATTCATCGACATCACCGATATGATAAACACATTACAAAAACATTTCTCAATATAATCTCATCCATAAAAGCATACATTCTCACTCATTCCCAATAAAAACACGTCATTACATGTGGTCTAAAAAGTTTGTCGGAATGTGAAAAAAAAGAGAAAGGTCCAATAAAGAAATACATTTTTTTCATACCAAAATGCATATTGTCGTTGGAGTTGCCCTTACGTTAAGAGTTTACTCAAACAGAGAACAGAACAAATCAAATTAAATAAATATGAAAAATAAATTTTCAATTTTTTTTTTGTAATTTTATGATTTGATTTTGGGTCAATTATAAGTCCCGCAATTGTCGCATGGAATTTTTTAAAAATATCTAAGAAAATCTGTCGATATATTCACAATCATTCTTCTCCATCTTGTCACAGCCCTCGGGATCCACTATCTCACCGGGTTCTGGTCGACTGGACTCCTCTGTTTCTCCCCTTCTCCTTTCGCGTATGCTGCTGCTTCTCTGCGGTTCTTGATGGGTTGCGTCAGCTCGAAGCAGGCGGTGACACCTGCAATCGATCACTCGGGCGGGTTTCCTGGACGGGTCGGGTTGGAGTGCGAGAAGGAGAAGGGGAGCTTCGGGAGGAAGAAAGTGGGTGGCGATTTGAGGTATGATAGTGAGTTGAGTGAGTCGGGGAGGTCGAGTTCGCGGGGCGATTCGTTTAGTTTTAGGTTGGGAAACCTGCACAAGTACATTGTGGGAGAGCAAGTTGCCGCTGGATGGCCGGAATGGCTTACCGCCGTCGCAGGGGAAGCGATTCAGGGCTGGGTGCCTCTTCGTCCTGAGGCCTTTGCAATATTGGAGAAGGTGTGGAATTACTGGGTTTTTAAAAAAACTCAGTTTTGATGACAATTGAATATTTTATAGTTTGTAGTTTGCGGACTTGTGACTGGTTATTGTCGCATTGTTGTTTGTTTGTTTCTGTATTTTGATGGTATGAATAAGTGAAGAACTCAAGTAGGAAGGGAAATGGGTATTATTTTTTTATTAAAACGTATATATTATTAATTTAATTATTTAAATTAATTTTCTTTATTGTGGGTTTCTGTCATACACATTATGAATTTTCATTCGTTGCTCAGGTCACATGTTCATGTACTGCTGCTGTTATGGACCTTCCTCACTTCCTGTGCTGATGAAATTCCTTCTGGCGATAGTGTTATGGAACAGAACATTTCTCTTAGATGGTGTTTGTCTACTTTTTTTTTTTTTTTGTAGCTGAACTTTTCACAGTAGTTACTTAGAAAAAGCTAGTTTATGTCTGGTAAAAAACTAGTTGCAGCAATCTGTTTTTTCTTTCTCATAAAGGATTGTTTGATATAAAACTACATTATAACGATTCTAGTCGTCATTTGGTAAGACACGGAGTTAACTCAATTGCTCTATGCGAATTATTGATCAACATTTTAGGGTAACATTTGTGTGCATGATAGGGCTTTAATGATGATGATACGTGATAAACTTCGGATAGTTTCTCAATGAGGATGTGTTCCATTCTAAATTTTAGTAAACCTGAACCTGCTTATTAGGAACCATCATTAAGATACAGCTGGAAATTTGATGAATGTAAGAATTTATTATTGTTCATTTTGTCAAGAACAAATTTTTTCCCACTCTTTTAAGAAATTTTTGTTGACGGTATTATTATTATTATTATTATTTCCCTTGCACTACTGCTTTTTTATTTTGTAACTTTCTGTTGCTCACAACTGTATGATGGACTTGTTATTTTTTGGTGTATTAATAGATTGGACAGGGTACCTATAGCAGCGTGTTTCGAGCGCGTGACATTGAAAATGGGAAAATAGTTGCTCTGAAAAAGGTTCGATTTTACAATTATGATCGCGAGAGTGTTCGGTTTATGGCAAGAGAGATAATGATTCTTCGCAGACTTAATCATCCTAACATCATAAAATTGGAAGGTTTGATCACATCCCAGTTATCAGGCAGCGTATACCTTGTCTTCGAGTACATGGAACATGATATTACTGGACTTTTGTCTTGCCCTGATGTAAAGTTCAGCGAGTCACAGGTTTGTTAGCAAGGCCTTATTGGATTGACTAGATTCAATTAGACATCTTGAGACCCCATTACAAAGGGACATTGTGATTAATTTCTGTAGCACTAAATTCAAAATAGACCTAAAAATAAAGTTTTACTCACCTTGGGAACACCTATGAGTCTTGCATAGATTTTCCAAAGTCATGTCTTGTCACTTGAGCTATAAGTAATTAATGGAAAGAGTATTGTCCTATTGTGTTTGAGTGATGCCTTGGAGAGTTGTGTTTTTGTGTGCATTTCTATGTTGAAGAGTAGAGGATTAACTTTGTTTTTGTAGATCAAATGCTACATGAAGCAGTTATTAGCTGGAATTGCACACTGTCATTCACTGGGTGTAATGCATCGGGATATCAAAGGATCAAATCTTTTGGTAAATAATGAAGGAATTCTGAAAGTGGCTGACTTTGGATTGGCAAACTTCTGTAGTTCTGGGCAACGGCAGCCGTTAACAAGTCGCGTTGTAACTTTATGGTATCGTCCTCCAGAACTTTTACTGGGATCAACTGATTATGGAGCATCTGTGGATATTTGGAGTGTTGGTTGTGTGTTTGGGGAACTTCTTTTTGGAAAACCTATCCTTCAAGGGAGAACAGAGGTAATCAGTTCTGTCAAAATACTAGTTCACTAGAGGTGTTCATCTTAGTTGTTTCTGCCTTACCAATTCTTATATTATGTTAATGGAAGATGTCAAAGATGTTTACTGCTTGTATAGTACCTTTTATGGAAGGAATTTCTATCACTGGCAAAATCTTCCATAGTCTAGGTTTTGAAAAGATTATGATGTGCTGGATCATGTTAAAATACACTCCTAGTTCCTGAACATAAGCATGCGGTATGTTGACAGATTAACATAGGATTTATTTAAACAAACATTTTCATTTATGTTGTCCGTTTAAAACAATAATTGACCTGGTGGTCCTAGAACCTTAGGAAATGTTCAAATATTGGAGTCATCTTCATCCGGCAAGTATTCTTAATTCATACCCGTTCTTTTTCATTATCACATAAACATTCCTTAATATCAGTTCCGTGCCAATTTTCTTTAATGTAATCATTCCATCCACTCCCAATTAAAAAAGGACTCATCATCATCATTAAAGCTTTCATCCTAAATAATTTGGAGTCGGCTACATGAATGAGGAATTATTTAGTTTCCTTAATGTCACTTATTCCATACAATTTTCTTGAATGTAATGATCATGTTCACTCCGAATAAAAAAAGGACTCATCATAGTTGAAGCTTCATCCTAAATAATTTGGAGTCTGCTACATGTATGAGGAATTATTTAGTTCCTAAATAATTTTAGTATGCATTGTGTGGATTTTGTTATGCCAATTTTCCAAATCTAAAGCTACATTCTCTAGTAATTCTATAAATTCTTATTCCTTTCTTTCCATCCATATCTAATCTCAACGTTGTTTTTGAAGTCTATCTGAATTTTTACTCTGGGAACAGTTATTTTTGGGTAAGAATATATTGATTATATCAGTGCACGAGTCCTGTGTTTTCACCTTTTGTTACAACTTATAACAACGTAATTTTTTTTTGTCACTGTTAAGCAACATATATGCACTTACTTTGAAGACTGGTCTTATGATGCCCTAATTAGGGTATGATGTTATTATAGCTTCTTTTGATTTCGTTTCTAATTTAATTTTTCTCTATATTCTCCTTGGGTACTTCAGGTTGAACAATTACATAAAATTTTCAAGCTTTGTGGTTCCCCAGCTGATGAATACTGGAAAAGGTCCAAACTTCCTCATGCTACCCTATTCAAACCACAACAACCTTATACTAGTTGCCTTCAGGAGGCCTTCAAAGATTTGCCTCCAACTGCTTTGAACTTGATAGAAACTTTCCTTTCTGTGGATTCATACAAGCGTGGGAGTGCCTCCTCTGCTCTTGCATCTGAGGTAGTTACTAACTTGCTTTCTCTCATCAAATTTTGATGTTATATTCAGATTACAAAACTCTGGTTCAGATAAGAAAGATGGTAAAAAAAGGTAAACAACACCCATGCAACTTATGCAAGAGGTTCCTGCAGTGGGTCAGGGACATGTACGCAAATCGTAACCCCACATAATATGTGCAAGACACTTTCCATGAATTGAACCTGTAACCTCTAGGTTGCACCCCTGCAACTCTACACTAGAATGGATGGATGCGATTTTTTTTCTCTTTCTGTGAAGCTCATTCTTATGTTATCATGTATTGTTGGAGACTTGGAGTTCATATTAATCATATATGTGTGTCTTATTTTCTAGCAACGAGACATAGTTCATCTAACTTGTACATGTGCTAATTCTTATTTACGAAAAAAAAATGTTTGTTTCTGCCTTTTTCATGATACGTTTTCTGTTGATCAAGTGCAAGTATCTGCTTGGTACTAACATGTCCTCTGCAATAATAAATAGCATGCATGTGCAGATTTCAGAACTTTATGAACCTTTTGATTTGCATCTGTAGGATTATTCTAATATTATTATTTTTACCTACAAATTCAGTATTTCACGACAAGGCCTTGTGCATGTGATCCCTCGAGCTTGCCAAAATACCCGCCTAGCAAGGAGATTGATGCAAAAAACTGTGAGGAGGCAAAAAGGTGAGAATCTTTATTTTCCATATAGAATAAAGCTTGTTATATTAAAAAATATTATTGGTTCATACAATCCTATAAACACGATTGGTTTCAAGTAATAACAGTTTAGCTCGTGGAATTAGCTAAATTTCCGTGATGAGGTTTCCAGAGTCCCATAACTCATGACAAAGAAGAAACCAGTAATGACCTGATGTCCTGATCTTTGCATGACTGTTGCTTAGTAGTCAAATTCACTACCAATGACTATGCTAATAGAAATTGGAACTGTAACCATTTAGTGAAACTTTGTAATGATTCTAAGGGAAACAGATTAAGAGGCAACATAAGGCAATAGGGAACTTATCTGTTAAATTATGAATCTATGATCTGAAATTTCTAGGAATAAGTTACTAACATATTGTGATCTGATAGACATTATTTCTGAAGCATCGGTATTCTTCAGTTTTTCAATGCACATATTCTATCATTCTGTTATTTTATCTTTCCTACACATGTAATCTTGTTCTGGAATTTTAGGAAAAGGATCAGTGGGAGAGTTCGTGGCTCTGAAACAAGAAAGCCAACAAGAAAATCTTGCGGATCCAGTAAATTGGCACCATCTGAGGTCTCTTTCTTTCTTACCCTTTCCCTCTCTTTCTCTCTCCACGTCTTAGGAAGCTTTTTTCTTACCAACTGGCTTTTTCTACCTTCCAGGATGTGGCAGGTCAGGTGCTAGGTCCAAAACAGATGAACCGTAGTAAGGTAGATTTCAGCAAAGTAGATGTTACCCTACATGGGCAGATGCAAAAGGCATCTTTTGATAAACGGGAAAAAGTAACCCATATAAAGAATGCTTCCCAAGGAGATGTTGTCCTACGTGGGCAGGTGCAAAAGCCATCTTTTGATAAACTGGAAGATTTAACCCATGTAAAGAATGCTTCTCAAGGAGATGTTCCATTTTCTGGCCCATTACAAGTTTCCAAATCTAGTGGCTTTGCATGGGCAAAAAGGCAAAAAGATGAAGTGTCTGTGAGATCCCACAGCAGATCTATACCTCATGCATTAGATCCTTCTGCCGCACTAAATGCAAAAAACAGTTTCAACTCAAAAAAGCATGAGAGTAGTGATGTTATGCATGGATGCTTTCCTGATTCGAAGGACCGTGAATCTTACGAGAATACCAAACGTGCTTTACTTACTCAATGGAGCCAATTTGAGCGTCCAGACTCCTTTGATGCTTCTGATGGATACCACTCTCAGGAACTATCGTTGGCACTATATCAGAAAGAGGAAACGGCATTAAAAAGAGGTTACTTGGTATGTTTGTAAACATAGTTTCCTTGAATCATTGTAAATTCATTTTCAACCTTGGGTTAGAGTTTACTGAAGAAAAATGATCATGCTCTTGCAATATTTTTGTGAAGAAGCTTTAAGTTATTGTTTAAAAAAAGTAACCCATTACTTTTATTTGGTTTCAAATTTAAGTAGTTTGGTAGGTAAGCAGAATGAGTTCCATTTGGTTATTTTTATTATTGTTATCAGTAAAAAATTTGGGCAAATGCTTGGCTTTGCCAATTGCAGAGAAGGTTGGCAGCTGTTGGTTTACTTCTATTTGGAATCGTAACTAAGAAGCTATCTTGTTTTATGTTTCTCTTTTATTTTTGTGAAAAGAATATGCGTAGAAATAATTATTTAATTGACGTGAATGTTCTTGACAAATCTGCTGAAAAGAGTGTTTCCAGTTGATGGGAGAAAAATGAGGTGTGTTAATCTTCATGGATGTTAGTACCAGTTGATGTATCCACAGATGCTCTCTGCAGTTGGCATGAAAAGGGGATAGAATATTCAATATTCTTGTATTAGCTGTTGTGGGGTTGCAACGGTAGCAATAGTAATAGCAGCCATAAATAGTTTAATGTCGATCGTGCTTTTGGTCTTACATGATGGATTTCTTGTTTTGACAGAGTTTTCAAGATCAAGGGGACAAGGTTGAATTTTCAGGTCCCTTATTATCTCAATCAAATAGAGTCGATGGTCTCTTAGAGAGGCACGAGCGCCACATCCGTCAGACAGTTAGAAAGTCATGGTTTCAAAAGGGTAAGATAATTGTGATTATGATTTTTTTGTCCTCTCTCTTTCCCTGTCAGGATTCAATATATTGCCAGTCACAGCAGACTGCTTGCTTTCGGTCCTCTTTTAACTGAACTCATTAAGCCTTCAACTCCACCATTTCACTCTTATGGCCCTGTTCTTTCATTCACATCTATCTTTCATAAATTAGTAGGTAGTAAAAAAACAATTATTGATTCAATGTACAAGAAAGAAAAATAAATTTGTTGCACCCAACATCTAATAATGTTTTTTTTTTCCGGTCGTATTGCAGGTAAGAGACAAGGAAGGTAATTTCTAGATATGTTAGACCTCTTCAGAATGATCGGATTATTTTCCAATGGATCAAGAGACAACCTCGGAATACATACCGACATTTAAGAATCATACCTTCTCAAGGATAAAACCAATGTGGTCTCCCCTACCAAGCTATCGGGCTGGAGAATGATTTGGTTAAGAGTTTTCCATAGAACATGTGATGAACATAAGCAAGGACATATATTTCGATGAAAGAGCAATATGATCCAATCCAGAAAGCCACAAAGAAAGAACGGGAAAAGCATAGGGCATCAAGGGAGACAATTCTCTCATTTCTAGCAATGAAGTCGGCTTAACTTAGTATTCTTCTTATCCTTTAATTTAAGGTTCTCTTTAGTTTCTGGTGAATTGTTGCATTGCTTTGAACGATGAATAGTATGTTGATTGTTATTCATCCTGAGAACAGTCAAGTCATATATATGTTCATGAAAGCCTTGCAATATCATTCTTCTGGTTTTCCTGGCATCTGTAGGAATTGCTCTCCCATGCATATCTTTCAGATTATTTTGAAGCATTTTTTTTGAAGCTAAGCATGCTTGAAATGCTGGTATCACAAAGGAGTCACCTGGAGTTTTTGTATCGCTTTATAATGAAAACTCGAGTCCCTACGACGTCAATAAACATTTTAGGGTATTAATAATCGTTTATTTGCACATGAAAAAAAAATGAACCATTTTTATTAGTTATTATTTATTAATAGGATTTTTGCATCCTTAATATTGTGTCCCAATAAAATAAAAACTTGGGAGGGCTTTTTAGCTTTCCGAATACAATGCCAAGGAAATTCTGGCATCCCTGAATAATGCTTGCGCTTGAACAGCTCTTAGTAGTTAGTAGTAATAAGATTTGACAGTGAAAACATCGTCTTCGTTGAGTTGAGTTTCCAATAAATCTTGTCAATGCTGGATACTGTAGACGATAAACCAGAGCACAAAGGAATCAAGCTTTCTGTGAGGCCATGTTTTGCTGTTTTTAGACAGACTTACCCTGTCCAAATCTGGTTTGGTTACCTCTCCGAGTCTTAAAACCAGTGAGTAGACAAACCATCCTAATCAATTCTGATATACCCGGTGCCATAAGGTTCTCTTCTCTGGTTAGGGATCCATCCATGCCAATGTTATACTAGCACCGATCTTCTTTACTGTTTAGCATTTATGCATCTCACTGATCGCCGCCATCAATTCAGATACAGAACACAGAATCGAATGAGGCAGATCTCTAGGGTACAACCATTAAGGTGGAAAACCAATGCTGAAAGAGTGAACTATGTCACAGTTAAATCAAAGCTGATTAAAAAATTTACAACCATTCAAGCTATAAACACCGGATTCTTCCTTAGTCTACAAGACTAAAAACTACAAACAAATTTCTCCTGGAACCTATGTAGTCCGCACCTGAAGTAGAAATCTTTTAATACGTCCCATGTAACCATGATTCCACTTGTGAATCAAGTAGAATGAATAGATCATGGAAATAGCGATGATAGCTTCTCAACATGGCTGCTCCATGAAATGGTAGCACCTCATCACTCTAAAATCATTATCATCTTACAACTAGTTCAGTAAACATTTGCTTACTATCAAAGCAACTACTTGGTAAAACAATGTGATGGAATAAAAATGCTGCATTCTCAAAATGCATGAAACCACAAAGACAAGTTACATAATTCAAGTTCGAATCTTTTTCCCCCCCTCAAATTTGCAGGACAAAACAGAACCGAAAGCTTTTGATTTCATATGTTCACAGCAACTGAAGTTTGCATGTTCTCGTTCCATCCTTGTTAGAAGAGGAAAAAAAACGAAATGATGCTCAACAGAACAAGTAACTAGCCTTCCCATGCATAGATATCCTAGAACTGAAGGCCATGCTCTCGTGCTGCATCAGCAAGTGCCTGAATACGTCCATGGTAAGGGTATCCGCCCCGATCGAAGGCCACCTTTGTAATCCCTTTCTCCAAGCAGGACTTTGCAATTACTTCGCCAACTTTCTTTGCCACTTCCTGATTCCAAAAGCTTGAAGATATGAGCGATAGTGCTGCAATACTGTCTAAGTATAAAATTCATCCAAACAATTTTTAATTGAACAAAAAAAATAAGTCAATGACTCAATAACTACGACAGCATATTCACAGGTTTTCCAAGATTGAATTAACAAAAGATTAGAAGAGATGAGGGATACTGGTCACTTCCTGATTCCAAAAAGCTTCCAGAGTTACAAGTCATAAACTTAGACACCGTATCCCAACAAAAGATAAGCAAGAAAATTCTCAAGTTCACATTTTCAGCAAACTCTCATGAACAAAAAAACCCAAAAACAGATCATACAGATATTGATAACAAATCCCTTGAAAAAATGAACAGTGTACTTCAACATTCAGTTACAGTTACCACAGAGAGTCGATGCATTTTAGACTAATTAAGGAACCCAATCAACTCATTGCAGAGAACATCACCAATTCCAATATTTTCCCATTCCAAAGGAGAAAAAAATAATAATTCCAGAAGCATCCACATTTTAGAGGAAATAAAACATTCGAGGCATCAATTACAAAAAATAGCAGCAGTAAAAAATGTCATATCTGAAGTTGAACTCACAGTGGTGGGACCAGAACTATAGTCAATTTCGTCAGATATGGGTTTCTGCATTGTTGAAGCAGAAGCTAAAGTGTGCATCTTACTGTCATCAATCACTTGTACATAGAGATGCTTATTAGACCGGAATACAGCCAGCCTTGGCCTGTCCGTAGTACCTTCAACCTGTTAGAGAATATTTATGACAAAATGGGAAGAAGAAAAAAAATTCAATCGTATAATTGTTGAGAAATCGAAGAAGAACCTTCTTTCTGATGCGGATATGGCGGGCCGTTCGATCTTCCCTTCTGGTATGAACTTTGGCTTCCACCACCAAAAGGGACGGAGATTGTGGCAGCTTCATCGGTGATGGACTTGGAATAGGAGTCGAAAGCCGTCGAACTGAGCCAAAGAAAGGATTTGTGGCGTAATGAGGAAGAAAACACAGTGAAGAAGGTACAGCCATTCTCGAATCTCTCTTTGCGCCTCCTCTTGCTCTGCGTCTCCGCTGACAGCTAAATTTCTAGGTGCAATGTCGATATCTTATCCTTGTCGACCCGCACCATATGGGCTCTTTTTAAAAAAAAAAAATTGTGTGGATCGGGCCGAGCCCAACATTGTTTTATCTAGCTCGTTACATTAATGAGCGTTATTTATCTCACTGTTTTTTTAACAATTTCAAGTATATTTATACCTCATATAAATTAAAAAATATAAAAATAGTAATAAAAAAAAGCTCACACATGTATGAAAAAAATCAAACAAATATATTTTCATTGAATAAAACACCAAAAATTGTGTCATTCCATAATAATTAAAGAAATATACAAGTCAATAATAAACTCAATAATAAACTCATCAGGACAATCCATAATAAATTATAATAACTTCAACAAAAAAAAAATATTGCAGATCCAAAACCTCACTATTGCGATAATCCCACTTGTCGGAATGGCGTGGTGAAGGGGATAATGTCGTTGGCGACGGTGTTGTCTAGTGATGAAAACGTCATAGATTTAAGCATGTAGATTTCTTGGTCAAATTCCAAACTCAAGTTTTCGAGACCCTACAAACTCCAAACCTAACAAAAATGTGATTGTTGGAAAGATGAGGAAGGAACCATGGTATCTTATCTAAAATGTGCTGTGATTTGGAGTGAAAAAGCTGATCATGTACAAAGAACTGAAATCCAAGAAACTCAAGATTCAATCATAGATCCTTAACACTACATACTTTGTTGCCTTAGCTTGGATTGTAAAGATAAGGCCATAAGGGCCCATTAGTGGCCAAATTTGTATGTGTGTCTATATCATCAAAAAAAAAAAATATATATATATATATATGTGTGTGATATTTTTGACATTAGTTTTGACACCACATAAAATGATCGAGTTAGCTTGAATAAATCATTGTAGCTAGAGGGATCTTAGTTTGACTTGTCATATTCAACAGTTGGAATTTATTGTGCTCAAGCTCCACTCATGATCATATTTTGACAAACTCAAGCCAAGTTCGAGTCTAGTGGAGCTTGGAAAACTGGACCTTGGGTTTGAAAGTATTGTAAGTTGTAAGACCACCCACATCAGCTACTGGATGTGGGTGGTTGACTCTTATTTAGAGCAATGCATTTGTCTTTTAGTGAAATTTGACTCCACATCAGTTACTGGATCCGCAACTGGGAAGTGGTGTTTTGCTACAGTTGAGCGCAACTATTTGCGTAGTACTGTACATACGCGAGTTATTATTTATGAATAAAATATATGCTACTTCTCTCTCATCAAACACAGAACACCCATCTTCTCTCGCCATCGTCGACGGAACCGCATCTCGTCGCCAAGAACCTTGTTTCTCTGCCAGGCCATCTCTGATTACAACCAGGTAATGCAGCCATGTTACAGATTCTTCATTTAATTCCATAAGAAATATCTCGAAGCCTGGGGCTACTCTGCCCACATCCTCCCTCCAAGCCTTCTTGGGAAGCCTCTCGAGAGGTTCCAGCCATGGAAGAAGAATGCTAGGCCTTCTTTTTCCTTCTGTGTATCCCCTCTTGTTTTCTACTTTGATGGGATTCGCTCACTATTTTATAACTTATGCTCGAGGGTGTGGCAACAGCTAAGCTTTCTCCATGTTACTTTACTATGCTTAGAATGTCAGTTGTATATCTATAGGACTCGATGTATAACTCATTGCGTGAACATATACAATAATTTTGAAGGAAATAATTATATTTAATCTATCTTCTTTCTTTCTTTTCTGCAATTGTTGCTTTGTATGGTCATGCTTGGGAACTGGTCGCAACTAGAAAGTTATTCATTGTGAGACAATTTTGGACTACTTTTTTGCATTCAATAAAGAATAAAAGTTTATTGTATAAATGAATATTTAAATGATTTAGAGTATAGATTTGGAGTAACTGATGCGTGGAGTTACTGTTTCAAAAACTGTAAATTGGTGAAAATGTGTATTATTTACTGGAGTTTAAAGAATCTGTTAAGAGTTGCTGCTGTGGATGGCCTAACCCAAACTCGATCAAGTCAATGGTGCGTTTGGAGTTCGATATTTGATATTCAAAAGACAATTATTTGTATTTATCTATTGTTTAGATCTGTGAGGTACGAATATTTTTGACATTCCTAATTGCAATAAACTCATGCTCTCGATAGGAAAAAAAAAACGGAACATTATTTATAGTGCTCCATTTTTGTCCGACCCTCCTTTACTACCATGTCTAGGTGAAACGAGCCTTATATTCAATAAAAGACCAAAAGTGCGCAACAAACTAAAGAATCCAATGGCTCTCCCGTCAAAAGGAAAAGTTTTAAATCGCAATATATATATATATATAGAAGTGGTCCCTATGACCCTATTAAAGGATATGAGAGAGACAAGTAGTGTGGCATAATTCAATTGTCTCAAGGGCCAATCATACCTTGTAACAACACACATGATGATTATGATATAGTTTCTGTCACTTTGACATTATCATCTCCACCCTACAACACCAACTATTGCTTGCAATCATTTCATACATAAACTGTTCATCCAAGTAAACCGAATTTCTTGGTGTTCAACGTCTATAGATTCCTATATCTGTTGTTTTGATTAATATAAGTAATTATTCTTGGGACTAATCACGAAACTACTTAATAATTAGTACATTAATTATTGACATTTTAGCCCATAACCATACTTTAATTATAATGCTTGTTCATTGACGTAAACTGTATTTTTAATTTTATTTAAAATGTACTGTGAGAGACTTGTATAAGGCACAATCATATTACATACAAATTTATAATTTGAACATTCGATATGAGTTTAAATTTGGAACGTCGAGTCAATATGTACAAAAATTTTGTACATGACCACAAGATAAATTGAGTTATAACTCAGCATTTGAGTATAAAAATATTACTTCCAGTGAGAGCAGGCTCACGACTTCCAATCCATAAAGATTGTGTAAATAAATAATCAGATATTAACACTCTAACTCATATTTTGAGTCTCACAATTAAAGGTTTGTTCTCTTGCCGAGTCGATCGTCAAGACGATTCCAATAATTTAACGAAGGTGATGGAGGTGAGGAAGTAGGATGCATTGGTTAGTTGACTACGCCAATAAATCTTGAAATTCACTAAATTTTTTGAAAGAAACCTCATATTAATTTAATCATTAACAAAAAAAGTTTGCCAAAACGGGTATAAACCTATAACTATTAAAAAATGTAAACTCGTGGTAAGTAAAACTACCAAAACTAATAATAATAAATAAAAATGGATAACCTAATTTTACTAGAATTTTTTTTTTAATAAGGGGAAGGAGATGAACTTAAAGTTCGAGACTATATACGATCCCTCTCGTCAACTGAGCTATTCGTAACATTCATTACTTGAATTTGTTATGACTTCACCAAGTCTCACACATCAACTTGGTGAGAGCTGATTTATAAGTTTTGTTCAATACTTTAACACTTTTAATCCCTGATTGAGAGAGATGTTTGAAGCGCGTATATCTCATGGTGTTCGGAGTAGTTCACGAACTTCTCCCAACACTCCTTTTTCTTAACCCCTGAAAATGAGTGGTTGGGAGGTGTTCACTCTTCTAAATGACTTCCAACCCCTCTCATACCAAGCAAAGGTTGGCTTTAATGAACCCCTCTCAATCCAACTTCTCCCAACCCCTCTCCCAATCAGAGTTTTCAAGGCGTTTTTTAAAAGAAATGAATCATGCGATTCTCGAATTAAGACTGGACAAAACTTCTCATTGGCTAAGCATTTAGTTACTTACATATATCATACATGTAGGTACAAAGTTGAAGAAATTTCTTGGAGGCTGGAAATCACGTGAGCGATGAATTAACTTGTAAACAACAATCAGTAGACAAAGCACTTTAACCAACCAGATAATATTTTAAAATTTTCAAAGTTAAAGCAAAATAACAAGAAAAGAAGAAGAAGAAACGTTGACGCATGTGACGTTGACTGCGTGGGACATGACATCATGATGTGTATGTTTTATTTTTAACGATTAGTAATTAGCATCCTACCTAAGAGAGAAATCATGCACATCACACATGTTTGGGATTTGACTTTGGGAGATTAGCCAACTAAAAGACGATGAAGAAGATTCTTCTTTTGATTTTTCACAAAAGTGATCATCTTCTTTCTTGTCGCATATTCGTCTTGGGGATCTCTCATTCGACGTCCATGAAACCTTTATTTACAAATTTTTTTAAAATTAAAATTTGATGACCTTTGTTGTATTTGTTGAGATTACAGGTCAATGTGACAACGTTTCTCATCATCTTTCTCTCCTGCCAGCCTAATTGCCTTCAACGGTGTCGTTTTCAGTTTATCTGGACGACACTATTTATTCTGATACCTTTGGAGTTGATTTAACATTTATTACATTTTATTTCATTTTGAATCTGATGACCGATGGTCATCATCTTGGTGTGCAAGTCTCAGCGTGCTTCACTTTGAAGCTTCATGTTCTTATAGTGTAGGTTTAATCAATCAATGCACACTATTCATCTTTTCTTTAAGTGTTTGATTATTTCACAATATCAGGGCAGTCTTTTATCTCATTTATTTTTTGCCGATGATAGTCTCGTTTTTTGCAAGGCATCTATGGAGGAGTGTAGAGGTGTGTTGGATGTTATTCACCAGTATGAGCGCTTATCGGGGCAATTGGTGAATATTCAAAAGTTGAATGTGTTCTTCAGTAGAAATATTAATGATGCGGTGAGGGAGTCTATTGTTCAAGCTTTAGGTGTCACTACAGCCCGATCTCATGATCGCTATTTAGGTCTTCCGGCAATGATAGGAAGGTCCAAGAGAGTGGTTTTTGCATATATCAAAGATCGGGTCTCTCATTGGGTTAATGGATGGAATGAGAAATTTCTCGAGAGGGGGGGGGGGTAAGGAGGTGCTTTTAAAATCGGTGATTCAGGCCATTCCCTCATAGCTATGTCATGTTTTAAACTTCCTAGAGTGACTACTCAATGGATTATGAAGCGTATGGCTGGGTTCTGGTGGGGTGCTAAGGAGGGGCAACGAAAAATCCATTGGGTTGCTTGGGGAAAATTGACAGGATCCAAAATGAATGGGGTTTGGGTTTTCGTGACTTGGAGTGTTTTAATGATGCGTTGTTGGGCAATAATATATGGCGGATGCTGAAAAATCCAGAATCTTTGGTGGCGAAAGTTTTTAAAGCTAGATATTTCCCTTCTTCTAATGTTATGGATGCAAGAGTGGGCTCTAATCCATCTCTAGTTTGGAGGAGTTTATGGGGATCGATAGGGCTCATTTTGCGGGGAGCTAGATGGAGAATTGGGAGAGGGTTGGGTATTCAAATTGGGTTTGATCCTTGGCTGCCGACCGCTCATTCTTTTAAGTCGGTGTCGCCTCTTTCTTTGGAGGAGAAACATATGGGTGTCAAGTCATTGATTGTAAATCACACCAACCAGTGGGATGTAGAGAAAGTTAATTTCATGTTATTACCTTTTTGAAGTTGAAACTATTCTCTCAATTCCTCTTCCATATTCTGGTTCGGTGGATTCAATTATCTAGCATTGGGATGCTGGAGGTAGATACTCGGTTAAGACTGCTTATCATCAAGCCAGAGAGTGGATTAATCATATGGAATCCAGGCCTTCAGTTTCAGAAGCTAATGGGGCCTCTTATTGGGACAAATTATGGAGGGCTAAGGTTCCTCCAAAACTGAAACACTTTTTATGGTCTATTGCTTCTAATTCTTTGGCTCTTAAATCCAAGCTGTTTAAGTGAAAAGTCTGTGAAAACTCTGGTTGTTTGGCTTGTGGTGGTGATGTTGAAAATTTAGACCATGTGTTTCGGGGATGTTTAATGGCAGCTAGGGTGTGGGCTGCTTTGTGTCCCTGTGCTGCTTTTGAAATGAGCCATGGTTTGAGATTTATAGATTGGTTTTGGCAGGTGATAAATAGCGGGTCTGATGAGGTGATAATTCTTTTTGTTGTGGTGCTTTGGATTATTTGGAAGAATAGGAATGCTTTGGTGTTTGAAGGAAAAGCGGATGAGGCCGCTGTCTCTATGATCAAATTCAAACAATTAGCTAATGAATTGCTGCAGAATGTGTCTAGTTCCGTAGGTCCCTCCAATAACTCAGTTGCTCAACTTGATGATACGTGGGGCCCTCCTCAACCAGGGGAAATGAAGCTAAATGTTGATGCCGCTGTCTTCAGTGAGAAAGTGTCGTTGGGGTAGGGGCAGTCTTATGAGATGCCATAGGTGATGTGATGTTCTGCTTATCAGAGAAAATTCGAGGGCGCGTCGATCCTACTTTTGCTGAGCTGCTTGCGGTGGCCCATGCTCTTCGATGTCTTCAAACTAATGGCTTTCATGATTTTGTTCTAGAAGTGGATTCTTCCAATGTTGTTACGGCTTTAGTCTCGGACGCGTACTTAGACTCTCGAATGGGGCACTTTGTGCTAGAGGTTAAAGACTTGTTGGGGTGTCTTGGAGTTTCTAATTGTTCCCATGTTCGGCGTTCTGGAAATTCGGTAGCTCATTTCCTTGCTAGGAGAGCTAAGAATTCTAGTTCGAGTTCTAGTTGGTTGTTTGAATGTCCTCCGGAGATTGGTCATCTTGTTCAAAGAGACCTCCGTCGGACAATGTAATTTCTTGATTTTTATTGAAGGGGTTTTTTTTTCTTAAAAAAAAAGAGGGCAGGTCTTTTATAATCCAGATGAAATTTTCAAACTATCATTCAAATATCTCTACTTCTACTTCTATCTCTCTTCCCGTTTCGCAAACACAAATAATGTTTCAAAATCCTCAATTGGTTCAAGATCTTAGAATCCCTTTCGAAATCCCTATTATCCGACTCATTCGGATTTTAGTTCAAATATGATTACCTTGATTGTCATTGGGACTAACTACCATTTGTGGAGCAATCAAATTGAAACGCTTGTGTAGTAACTGCTGTTGTAGGAGAACTCCGCTAACTGTATGTATTTTCCCTGTCCTCCTTTAAAATCTAGTATGAATGCTCGAACCGCAGCATGTCTTCCAACTTTTTAATCGTCCTTTTCGATTGTCCATCTATCTGAAGATGATGTGACGTACTTAACTTTGATGTGAAATGCGTCTCTACTTGAGATGATTGACTTTGGTACCCCATGCACAAGAACTATTTCCTTTATGTATAACTCCGCTAGCCCATCCAAAGACTTTGTAGTGCTAACAGGTAGAAAATGTATTGACTTAGTTAACTGATCAACGATTAGCCAAATAGCAGCTTTCCCAGACCTAGACTTGGGTAGTCCTGAAACGAAGTCCATTGTAATGTCTTCCCACTTCCATTATGGAATTGGAGGTTGTGTCAACGTCTCTCTAGGACATCCGTGCTCTATCTTCACTTGTTGGCATGTCGGACACTTTGACACGTATTCACCAATTTTTCTACTCATGGTTGGCCAGAAATAATGTGGTCGTAATGTTTGATACATCTTTGTGGACTTTGAGTGCATCGCGTATGGTGATAGATGCAACTTGTCCAATATCTTCTTTCTTAATTTGGGGTTTCTAGGTACCAATAATCGGTCTCCTAATCGTCACAACATGTCCTCTGCAATTTGATAAACTCATTTCTCACCCTTTTGAATTTGTAGGTACCACTTGACATAATGAGTTTCTTGTAATTGTTTCTTCTAATTGTACTACTTTGATTTTTCTTCCAGGATTGGTCGAGCCTCAAAGAACGCGTATAAAATTCCCTTTTCTTTTACCTTTTCCAGTTGCACTCCCATGCCTTGTAACTCATAACTAGGGTTGGTCTTCGTCATCCCATACCTCTTCTTTCTGGGTTCCAATTCAGTCTTTCTACTCAGAGCATCTGCAACCATGTGCCCCTTTCCTAGATGATACTCGATTGTGAAATCATAGTTCTTCGAGAGTTCTAGCCATCTTCAATGACATAAATTCAGCACTTGTTGGTCAAGTAAGTATCGTAGACTCCTGTGGTCCACGAAAATTTGAAACCGTTCTTCATAAAGATAATGCCTCCAAATATTTACAGCAAATGTCATAGCCGCTAACTTGAGATCATGAGCTGGATAATTTTTTTCATCTTTCTTCAATTGTCTAGACGTGTACACTACCACCTTGCCATTTTGCATAAACACACATTCTAATCCTTTCTTGAAAGCATGGCTATAATTTTTGATGACCTACACTATATTCAATTATTAAATAGCTAATCTTATTTTATTTTTCCCCAAAATTATGCTCTAACTCACATCCAAAGATAGCCATACACTTAAATCGATGGATCAAAATTCCTAACCAAAGCATTGTCTCCAATTTGTAAATTATTATTATTTTAAAATACATAATTTAACTTATCAATACACATAAACAATTTAAAGATCTCTCTCTCTCTCTCTATATATGTATTAGTACATATGTATATATCACCACCACTTATATACACTTCGAAAATTTTAAACTATTTTAATCAATTCCAATCACAAGTCAAGCTACTATATATGCACTGGATTACAATGTATGAGTGATTACAATGGTTTAGACTATTGCAATTGCTCTAAGCATGCATGCATATATATACTGGCTTCTAATATGGACTGTTTGATCTAATGGATGATCATGATTTGATTCCTCCAAAATACCCATTTCAGCATCACCCGACCCATTCTTCTTTTCTAGAATTCTCCTCTTTTGGCTCACGATTATGTTCTTTACTCAAATCGAGATTTCATTTTCTGCAGACAATTGCAACTCCGACCTAGGTCCGTTCTCTGTAGCAAACCAAATCGTTGCTTGCCACAATCGCGACTTCGACCTAGGGTTCTTCTTTGCAGCATATTGTGATTCCGATTCTTCTCCGACCTATCTTTGCAGCCCTATAACAACGCAATTTCGATTCTTCTCCGAGATTTTTCAATCTCTGACATTGGATCCTTAACCAAAGTAGAGTTATCCACACGAATTTGAGTTCTTTTTAAACAGTTTTAATTATTATTTTGATGGAGATTTTCGTCGATGGAGTTTCACAGAATAATTGATTTAATCATTACCCCTCACTTTGATATTGGTAATATGAAGAATAATTGGAGAAGAAGGGTATTACGAATGGGTCGGTGCAACAAATGGGTATATTGTGGCCTTTAGATCTAACAGCTTGCATTGGAAGTTTGTCAAATTTGAAAAACACGAATGTCCGTATAAGAGCAAGAAACTATAAAATCAAAATGTTAATTGTAATAAAAACCATAAAGCCATAATATCAAATAACTTATAGGTTACATATATTACAACCTACTATCATTTATTTGTGCAAATTACACCATTGTAACTAATAGAAATACATTTTAATTTATAAAAATTTGACAGATAAGAAAAAGAATCAAAGATTTACCTTCGCCTAGATTTAACTCCGAAATCACTTCGTGTTGTGACTAGAAGAAGAACAAACCTTGATTTTGGCCGATCTAGAAGTGTGGATAGTTCAATTTAGTGAGAAAGAAGTTCTGACCATGATTTGGGGCAATTTGCAATCGCAAATGAGAAAACTTAATTTTAATATGACTTTAGAAATTAAAGTTTTACACTCAGTCGTTGGTCAAATTTAACGACTAAGATTAAATGGTCTGTAAAAAATAATTTTTTTTCAAATGTCTATATCTGAGAGGACATGTGTGCTACCCAAGCATCCACAATGGTGTATTTTTGATGATGTGGTTATATTATAATATTTGTTTTGTTGATGTGACTGTATTGAAACATGTGTTTTGGTAATGTGGATGATGATATGACCTGAATTTTTATAATAAAAATGGGTCTCAATCTTGATTTTGGTGTAAATTTGATAGAGATAATATAGATGATGATAAAGTGATTGACTTGACTAAAATTGAGAGAATAAAATGTTTCGTGATTTTGTGTTTTGCTATTTGTGTTTTGCTGATGTGACTGTATTGAGAAACATATTTTGCTGATGTGATTGTATTAGAAGATGTGTGTGATTTGAATTTTGTGTAGTAGAAGTGAGATCCAAAATATAGATTTGTTGGCCCAACATATACTACCATTGTTGTTGCCACTATGACATTTTAATTTGCTTATTTTAATACCTAAATTAGTTAAATTAGAAATTGGAAATTTAAGTATATTATCTAACGAGTTTTTTCCTCTAATCAAGTATAATTCAATTTTTAATCTAACTGGTCAGAAGAGAGACTTTCTTCTTTGGAGGCCAAACTTGATTAGAGAGAAAAATTAATACATTTGCCTAACACGCGTCTCGACATGTTCCGAACTTCAGATGTCATTAGAAATTCCAGCAGTATTTTTGGTATATTAATTACGTCACAACTTCCATTAATGTTCGTTGTACAAAAGGATTAAGACAGAATTATGGATAAGAATACCATTTTCCCCCTTCCTTAGGTTAAAAACTTAAAATTACCCGACCAACAATACAAAATAAGGTTTTAGGGCCGTCGTTGGTCGCAAGTCTCGGTGTAGGAAAAAGCCTTGTCTGGTGTCGTCTCCTTCCGTATGTGTCGTTTTATGTTCATCTTGATGTCGTAAAACCTCACGTGTCTTTTTGGATCCAGAAACGCATTTTCTTTTTTCCTTTGCAGAAAAAAGAAAGGTGGAGGGGGTCTTTGAGTGCTCTCCTTCCTAGTCCACCTCTACTTGCTTTTGGTTTTCAAAGGAAAAAAAAAAACCCGAATTAACCTAATTTTTCTTTCCTTGAGATTTACTGTTAATCCCCTCACAATCCCTGGAATCGAATTTTGGATCCCTCACTGTCACTTGTGGTAAATTAGATCTTTCCAATTCGAGATCAATATAATTCTCCCCGATTTTCAATTTTGACGGCTAAAAGTTTTTTGCATTATTGCTAAAGATGTTCAATTGGAGGCGTGATTGAATTGGAGAATTGCAGGATCTATGGTGTGTTTTGTGGGATCAAAATGATCCGTTTGGTGGCGTGAACAAAATTTGAACACTTTGGATCCGATCGGGGGAGAAACAGCGCCATCTAATGGCGCTGTTCCGACGCCTGTTTTACCGGAAGCCGCCGGATAGGCTTCTCGAGATCTCTGAGAGAGTTTACGGTACAGCATCCCGTCTCTGTCTCTTTTTTTCATTCCTGACCTTTTTCTTGAAAATTTTAGCTTGGGAATCTGGTCTTTGTTTTTATCTTCCAATTCTGATGAGAATGTCTGGTAGGTTGGGAAATTGGAAGCTTTTTTTGCTATGGGATTTGCTCAAGGGTTTCGAATTTATGGGTTATAAGCTGAAATTGGGTTTCGGGAGCAAATCATTAAATTTTGCTGTTTGTTTGGGGCAATGTATTGGAATTTTTTTCATTTTTTGTATGATGGGCTCTTTTGTTGCTCTAACGTCCGCCTCTAGCAATGGAGGGAATTATTGTTATTATTTCTGTTAGGCTTCATGAGCGGTCGGACTGAGCTGTATAATAACCTGGAAGTTCAATGAAGCTTATATATCTTTGTTTTTACAATTATGTTGAGTTGACAGTCTGTTAGTATATTTGCAATGGTGCAACCTAGAGTTGACACAGAGACGAGTGCGGGAGCCTTGTGCTTGAGTTATTTAGCTTTTATCATTATGTTGAGTTGATGACTTCACGTTAAATTACACTTGCTTATTTTCTTGGCATTTTTTTTTCAATTATAAGAACGGAGATCAAATGTTTCTATGATGAAGCAAGTAGTTTATACTTATAGAGTGAGATTGGGACGACAGAATTCCTTTTCAAATTCATCTATAGACTGAGCGAAGCCAATGTAAGCAAAGTAGCTGTTCCCAAAGGAGCATACTTTATGTTTGGGACTACCAAGTGCTTTGCTTTTAGCCAAAATTGTGAAATGTCTATACCCTCCTCTGGCTATTGAAAGCTGCTCGTCTAATGCTCGGCATAGTAATTTACTCAAGGAAGAATTGGGAAGGTTGTCCGGTGATAAAAGCAGCAGTTTTACTTCCTCTATTTTACCTCCTTGTATGTTGTGCGGTTAGTTTAATAGAGCTTTAAGGTTTTGTGAGCTGTAGAAATTCCATTTTACTGTGTACTTATTTGTTGGCTATTGTTATTTTCACTCACTTTTTGTGTTTGTGTGTGTGTTTCTTAATGTGTCAGATGCTGGCCTTCGTCTATGGTGTTTTTTTGTACAAGTCAAAGTCCTGCCTTTTTTATTTATGTATCTTTTTCTTGGTGTTTCCTGTCTTCGGCTTGTGGCCAAGAACATCCCTGTGAGTTTGATTAATGTTTAATTTGCCGTTATGTGTTCCTTTCTTTTCCTCATTGAAGTTCACACTACTTTTCTGGGTTAGAATGTTGCTGCTCTTTAATGAAAAAGTTGTTTGGGAAAAGTGGTTAGGAGGTTTATTGTGAAGACAGAGAGTGTAAGGAGAAATGTGGTGTAAGTGGACTTACATGGTTGCTAGGAAGTGTCATTGGGTTCATCTAAGTGGGTGGGATGAGTTTGCCAGGTACATGTGTTTTCGGTTAGGAAAGGAGGCGGGCAAGATTGTTGCATGATATTTGCAGGTTTTTTGCAATATATTGGAGCCTTGCAATATTGGAGCAAGACTGTGGACTTTTTTACACTTCTACGATGAGAAGGGATGATGATGAGAATTTGCCATGAGCAGTTCCATTGGAGGAGTTTTGCTGTTGGAAATTTCCGCATGGGTCTCTGCAGTTCTATCAAGCTAGTTTAGATTTTAGAATCCTAGCTCTTTTACAGTTTGCTTCCGATATGTTTCTAGCCTCGTTTCTATTTTTAACGATCTGATCTAGATTTTTTTTTTGTGTGTTGAATCTTTTGTATTGCCCTTTTGTACTGCTTTTTTGTAACTTCTTCACTACATGGGCATAACCATTTGTGCTCCTTCTATAAAACTCTTCGAGGAAAATAAAGGGCTTGTCCGTCGTGGATAATGTGAAGCTTGTCAATTTCTTTATCAACTCAATGTATTTGTAGTATATTTTATGCTTTTTTATTTTTGGTTAATTAGGTCACTTATAGTCAGGGAAGTTGTTAATTCTGGCTTCATTATTTTGGGTGGACCAGGGTGGTTGATGCTGAGGTTTTCATGATAAACGTAAAATTTATGGTCCTTTTCGTAGTTGTGAATTTTTTTGTTCTTATTATAAGCTGTGCCAGACTTTGAAAGTTTATGTTCTTATCAAGCTCGAGTCCAATGACTTGTTTTGACAGCTGTATCATTATTGGACATTGATTGCTGATATCCGTTGTCTTCTTTTGCAGTATTTGACTGTTGCTTCTCCACTGACGTTTTGGAAGATGATGAGTACAAAGGATACATGGGTGGGATTGTAGCACAGCTGCAAGACCACTTTCCCGATGCTTCCTTTATGGTCTTCAACTTTAGAGAAGGGGAGAAGCGGAGCCAAATTTCCGACATATTGTCTCAGTATGACATGACAGTTATGGATTATCCTCGACAATATGAGAGTTGTCCTCTGCTTCCTTTGGAGATGATCCATCACTTCCTTCGATCTAGTGAAAGCTGGTTATCCTTGGAGGGGCAGCAAAATGTACTTTTGATGCACTGTGAAAGAGGAGGTTGGCCTGTACTTGCATTCATGCTTGCAGGCCTTCTGTTGTACCGCAAACAGTATAATGGGGAGCTGAAGACTCTTGAAATGGTCTACAAGCAAGCTCCTAGAGAGCTTCTCCATCTCTTATCACCTTTAAATCCTCAACCTTCCCAATTGAGATATCTTCAGTACATCTCTAGAAGAAATTTGGGTTCTGATTGGCCTCCATCAGATACACCTCTACTTTTAGATTGTCTTATCCTTAGAGTTCTTCCATTGTTTGATGGGGGCCGGGGTTGCAGACCGGTTATCCGCATTTATGGTCAGGACCCTTCAAAACCAGCTAATAGAACTTCTAAGCTCTTATTTTCAACTTCAAAGACAAAAAAAAATGTTCGTCACTACTCGCAGGTAATGCATTGCAATTGAATTTGGAAATTTGCTCAATTAAATTGGAAGTGCTCTTATTATATTTTAAAAAATTGAGACATGTTCTTAAGAAGTTTAACTGCAGGCAGAATGTATGTTGGTGAAAATAGATATCCATTGCCGGGTCCAAGGCGATGTTGTTCTCGAATGTATCCATTTGGATGAAGATCTAGTACATGAGGAGATGATGTTTCGAGTTATGTTCCACACAGCATTTGTGCGGGCTAATATCTTGGTGATTAGCCGTGATGAAATTGACACTCTATGGGATGCCAAGGAGCAATTTCCGAAGGACTTTAGAGCAGAGGTATGTTTTTAAGATTCCGTTGTGGATTTTTCTCCGGAAGTTAAAAGGATTTGAATCCAGGTTCATATCTGTATCAGGTACTTTTTTTGGACGCTGATGCTGTTGTGCCTAATCTAACAACATTCATGACAAGTGAAGATGCAAATGAGACAGGAAGTGCTTCACCTGAGGAATTTTTCGAGGTGGAAGAGATATTTAGCAATGTGGTTGATGCGCTGGAAGGAAAGGGGGACTTTGAAACTCTTATGGTCCAGGGAAATGCTCCTGATGATGCTGATCACAAAGAAGTCTGGAAGGAGGATGTGGATCCTCACACATTTTTAGATTGTGCATCAGATGATGGGAAGCACAAACAGTTTGGGAATATGAATTCTGATTCTGAACCAATAAAGGATATTGCTGTGGATGATGTAAAATATAAGATGGAAGAGAAAATGGATGTGGATATTGATACGGTGAAAGACATCACCGTGGATGATGGTGACATGAAACGAGAGCCTATGGTAACTGGTCCCAGTTTGCTAAGAAATATAATGACCAAGGAAGTAACTGAAGTTCCAAGTGGAAGACTAGAAGAAATAGAGAATAAAGTTGGAAATCAAGAAACTGTTGTGCAAAAGAAGTTAGATTCAGGGGTTACTCAGCAAAAGTTGAGGGCAGATGTTTGTAGGCCAAAATCAGAGAAATTAGTGCCATCTGCTCCTAGGAAACACCCTGTGTCGGGCACAAAAGCAGCTGCAGATTCAGTTGTAGCCAAGCAAAAGATTAAACAGCAAGAACATCAGGGAACACATGCAAAACTAGCAAAACCAAATGTCGTATCTCGTTGGATTCCCCCTAACAAAGGCTCATATACCAATTCGATGCATGTGTCCTATCCACCTGCTAGATATAATAGTGCACCACCGGCTCTTGATGCTATTGCTTCTCCAAAAGATTCTAATGCTTGTGTTCCTGTAAAGGCTTCTTCTGTTCCTGCTACTCCTGGAGCAGATGTTTCGAGAGATGCTGCAAACAAACTGTTAGGACAAAAAGTGGAGCTTATGGACCCATCACACTCTGTCGCAGTGATGCCTGCTTCCTTTTTAGCTAAAGAATCACTATCTTTTGGACTACAGCAAGGAGTGTCTTCCTCTCCCCCTCCCCCTCCACCTCCTCCTCCACCTCCACCTCCACCTCCCCCTTGTTCTAACAGCTCTTCGTTGTATGCCTCTAAATCCAGGTCTTCTTTACAGCTTTCTCCACCTTCGCAGGCCAGTCTGGCAGCTTCTCCTCCACCATCTTATCCACTTGGTAATAAGGTCTCCACAACTCTTCCTCCTCCACCACCTCCCCCTCCTCTTCCACTTTCCATGTCGTTGAGTAGGGAAACTATTGAAATGGGTTCACACGAAAAACATCCACCTCCTCCTCCTCCTCCTCCTCCTCCTCCACCTCCACCTCCACCTCCACCTCCACCTCCACCTCCACCTCCACCCCTTTCTTCATCTGCTGGGCAACATATTGGGGCCAGGTTGCCCCCTCCACCTTCTTCTTCCCTTTGGAATTCTGCTTACTCTTCAACTACCCCTGCCCCAATGAAATTTTCTCCTCCACCTCCACCTCCACCTCCTCCACCTCCCCCTCTATCAATGAGTTCATTATCAGTTAGTGGCATTGAAGTTCCTCATTTGCCATTGCAGCCTCCTCCTCCTCCTGCTCTTCCAAGGAGTGGAGCTACGCCGCCCCCACCACCTCCGCTTTTGATGCGCAGTGCCCCCCCTCAACCTCCTTTGTTACCTGTTGCACCGCCTCCACCACCGCCACCTCCTGGAGGTCGTGGTGCGCCACCTCCACCACCTCCACCTCCAGGAGGTCATAGGACACCAGCTCCACCACTGTTACCTTCAGGAGGTCGAGGGACTCCACCACCTCCGCCGCTGCCACCTGGAGGTAGAGCACCACCACCTCCACCGCTGCCTCCTGGCGGTCGAGGAGCGCCACCTCCACCTCCTCCCCCTGGGGGTAGAGGGGCACCACCTCCACCTCCTCCACCTGGGGGCCGAGGGGCACCACCTCCACCTCCTCCACCTGGGGGCCGAGGGGCACCACCTCCACCTCCTCCCCCTGGGGGTTGTGGGGCTGGTCCTCCTGCTCCACCTAGACCTCCAGGTGGTGCACCTCCGCCACCTCCATTAGGTGCCAAAGGAGCTACAGGATCACCTCCTGGAAGAGGGCGAGGGCTTTCACGTCCTTCTGGGATGGGGCCAACTGCTACTGCACCCCGGAGATCTTCCCTGAAACCATTGCATTGGAGCAAAGTAACTAGAGCACTGCAAGGGAGTTTGTGGGAAGAATTGCAAAGGCATGGAGAACCTCAAATGTATTTTAACACCTCCAACTTATTTTTCTTCATTTTTTTCCCAATAATTTGGTTCTTTACCATAATGTCAGAAGTGCTACACTGATATTTTTCATGATGTTTATTCCTTGCTTTTTAATGTTTCATTGCACATTTCCTTGTAATCATGCTATTGCACCTTTGTGTCCCAGTGGGCCAGATTTTGATGTGTCCGAGCTGGAGAGTCTTTTTTCTGCAACAGTCCCGAAGTCTGCTGACTCAGGAGGCAAATCTGGTGGGCGACGAAAGTCTGTTGGATCAAAAGCTGACACAGTCCAGCTGGTAATGTTAATATTCGGAGATCTATCTTAAATTGACTTTCCTAAATTTATGCTTTTGGACTCTTTTGATTCATTTAATAAATGAACAATTTGCCACGTTTTAATCTATGCTTTTATTGCCATCCTCATATATGATCTGTTGCGAGAAGATACCATTTTGGGCTTGAAGTATTTTGTGATAGTACTTGCACCACCTTGCTCTTTTTATCTTTTTTTAGTGGAATAGTATTTTGTGATCGTACCTGCTGGTGCAAGCCATAGCTTACTCAGTGGTTAACACATAGCCTCAAGCACATTGTTAAATAGGGAGTATTGCAGAGTTTAAGGCAACTAAACCAGCTGTCAAAACTACACTCTGCAGAATTGAAAAATCCTATTATTCCTCTCCCTCCAAATCATCCAAAGAATAGACATAGGAAGCATATGACGAATTCTTCTCCTACTCTTCTTAGTGCTCAGGTTGCTCTATGTTAGAAGTTTGATACTGAGATCGCGAATCTATAAGAGACGCTCTTTGCTCATATATCTGCAGATGCCTATATATATATATAATGGATAATCATGTAGTTTCATCCTTGTAAAGTTCTAGGGGTTAGTATGGCTGCAACAAAGTTGTCAACAAGTTTCTTTCATTACTGCAGCTGTTTCCTTGTTTCATGATTGTATGCTTATTAGTTTAATGAACTGTGTTCCACTCATGAGTCCTTATTGTTATTTTTCTTTAAACAACATCTTGAGCTTTCAAACGAATTTTGTGTCTCTTGGGAGTGCTAGCTTAACTTTTGAATGAATTGGCAGCCATTTATTCATAGTTTCTCAAACTTCTGGACTTTGAATAAGTATATAAAAGGTTGATTAGCAGTCATGTAGCTGTGTATGTACTATTTACCTATACGAAGGAGAAATTTTATCAGACGTGATTTAAAATTTAACATAATGGTTTCTCTATGTTGGTTCAGAGCTTAAAATGATTGAGTAGCTGAAATTATTAATGATGATAATTTATTTCTGAATATGATTTTCGGAGAAGTTCAAACAAAAGGAAATTTCTATGATATTTTGCCAAGTGTGTAGTTATTACATGTGACACAATAGCAGCAACTCACACCTACTCACTATAAGGCATTTAGACTATGATGGCCATATTTGGATTACCCCAATTTATTTGGGATAAGGTTTTGATGTACACAATGATGACGACGCTAAGTGATAGATTATGCTAAATAATATTTGACATTATTGTACATATCATATTCTTCGTGCATATATAATGTAGCTTTGAATATCTTGTAAAATAATTAATATGTGTGATCGAATGATTCCTGTGAATTAAATAATGCATCATGCGTGTTTCATCCCCTCACATATGTTTTTGTGTCTGCTTGCATGCTGTTAATTATCATAAGCTGCTTTATGATTTTTTTGCAATTATTATATCTGCAATAACGTGCTCTTGTATAGTTGTACTTACGAAAGAAGAAAGAAAGTGACTGGAGTAGTGGAACAAGGGGTGCAAGCCCTGATCATACAAGAGGGCATGCTTATTCACAAATTTGAAGTTGATACATGAATGTTGCTGTCTTTTTTCCCCCTTGGTCAAAGTATAAGATGAAGAAATGTGGTTTCAGGCTGATCTAAATTGAAATATGTGGAACATTATTTATCCCAAATGTTTAAGCTGATGGGAAAAGTGAGACTTAATAGTTATTTAATTTTTTTGGAATGTTTTTGGTTATTTAGTTATTACTAACACTCTACAACATGTGGGGTGGAATTCCCCTTCAAAGGCGAGGCCTAAGTGCCCAACTCCTGAGATTTTTTACTCTTAAATGGTAGGTGTCAAGTTCTGAACCCAAGGACTAATGCTTATCGGGGGCCTTTTGATATCATTACACCATTTACCCTTATATCTTGGGCTGATGGGAAAGATGAGCCTTTAAGTTTGAATTAGTTCCAAGAGGATAAAATGCCAGCTAATGGAAATAATTTTTGTATTTATTGCCTTGCTATGCTGTCCATGATGATTTTTTTTATTGCTTACAACCTTCTCTGTTTTTTTTGGCTTTTGAAGGAGAGTACTGCTTTTGAAGTTTTTTTTTGGAAGAAGGTTTCTTGCTGATAAATTGGCTATTTTAACATTTGTAGATTGATCTGAGGAGGGCGAATAACACCGAAATTATGCTTACAAAAGTAAAGATGCCACTCCCTGATATGATGGTAAAGGAAAATATTTTTTTTTTATTTGATGCATTTGTTTCATATGACTAGCTGCAATAGAAATGATAAACTCTTGTTCATGTAGATATGCACGCATAGTAACCTTGTCTGCCGAACTCTTCATTGAACCAAAAGCATATACTATGTGACCAATTTCCATGACTCTTTTAAATGCTGACCACCTTTGATGACGACATTTAAGCTGTGTCACCTTTAAAAACTCTGATATTTCTTTCTTTCCAAAATTTTCAGTTCACAAAAGTGTTGTGTTTACCAGCTGTCTTTGCTCTTCTGTACCCCCTTTTCAGCTCTGCTAGTTTGTGAATTTTTTAGATGTATGTCTGAAGGATATTTGATGATTTATGTTTTGGTTGTTTCAAGGAATAAGGGTGGCTGAAAATTGTAACGGTCGTTGCTCGAACAATTTGATCAATTATAAATTAAGATTTTTGATAGCTTATTTGATGGACTAAGTTATATAAGATACACACACATAGATTGACCTCATTTGACCCGCTTTGCAGAGCAAATGACAGGTACTAGCAATCCCTTGCAAGCCACTAGAATTGGTAAGATCAAATTTGCCAGGGGAGATTGGAACCCAAGGCGCCCCCTTATTCTGGTTTAGGGAGGAAAAAATGAGAGCAGTGAATGTAAACCTGAAGTAAGATAGCATGTAATTTGCAAGAGGAAACAAAATAAGGATGAGGAACAATAGGAAGAAGAAAAGCACACCGAATGCTTGCTCCATTCTCAATTTACAAATGCAAATTCTCATTAGTCAGAGCTTATAATAATCGGAGAATAAATATTCATTGATAGGTGTTTGTTCATTTCGCATTGTCATTTTCTTATTAAAACATGTCCAGAACCAGAATTTGAAAAATGCACAATAATGTATGTTCTTGATTCTCTTTTTCGCTTGTTCAATAAAGTTTGTGGCAAAACCATTAGGCTTGGAACCATAAAAAAGCGTTACAAGATATAGATGTTTAGAATCTTTAGATGCCATGACTTTTTTGTTTATGGAATAAAAGTTTATAGTTTCCTTTTTAAGTGATTAATAGATGGCCCTGATCCCTTTAAAATGCTTTTGTCCATTCTCTCCTTTTTTTCTTTTTTCTCTTTTGATTTCACAGGCGAACATGTGACCGGGTAGTAGAGTTGTAGGGATGAAACCTAGAGCCTAGAGGTCATAAGTTCAATTCCTGGAATAAGCTTCTCCACATATAAAGTGGGGTAAGTTCTGCATACATCATGCATTTGTGAGACTTTTGTGCACGGGAGTAGTTTAGTTTTTTATGAAAGATATAACCTAGGAAGCATGGACACTTCTGTAAGAGCAACGCCCTGTGTTGGACACTATTTGTGGTTAGACACGGCGAGTAAGACAAAGGTAGGCAACTCAAGAAAGCTTACAATCGGGCTAGGCGCTTGAAGCTTTAGGAAGCATGTGGTCGAGCTGGTCGCGAAGCCCATGCAAGACGAGTCAACAATGGCCGAGATTCCGGGATCTCAAAGTGGCTAGGAAGTGATTCTGGGAATTCCAATTAGAAATAGTTGTAGTAGTCATTACCAATTATGGTAACAGTAGTAGTTTCTAATAAGGCTAGCTTGTGTAAAAGCTACATATGAGGCCATTGGGATAGAAGTTCTTTTACGTTTCAATTGTTGGGAACTTGGGATCGTAGGCTGTATAGGCTGAACTGCACTATTTTGGAAATTACGAATTAAACTATAAACGAGATTTCTTCTCAAACTATTCTCATTCCTAACCCTAGGAGTTAGAATTCATCACACAGCCCGAACACATGTCCAGAGTGTGTCCTAGTATTTTATATTTTTTAAAAAGGGGCACGACTGAATAGGGAGAAGTGCATGGCCCGAGTTTGAAGGGTTCGATATAGGAATCCCCATTCGAGGTTACAAAATGGTGACTTTCATAATCTTCGTGACATTGAAAGATACAAAGAAAGAGAGACTGACCAGAGATTAGAGAATGAAAACCGTTGGAATACTTTTTCTCTGAGATGCTAGCGTACGCCCAGTTGCAGAGGATCCAAAACGAGGTGAAAGAGGTTTTATAGAGGGAAGACCTGTTGTGTAAACGGAGGGAATTTGGGTTTTTGGAGAGATCTTTGTGTGTATAGATGAAAGATGGAAACTTTTAGTTCATATGATAAAGGAGTAGAGCAGATGCAGTGCTACATGCCTACTGCGACAGTGTACATCATCTAGTTATCACAACATGACACTCCCTGATAAAGCCACGTCTTAAGCATACAGAGTTTACCTCGTGTCATACCTCACTAACAAAAAATATTTGGGCCACAGCTCTGAACCCCTTTTGTAACCTAATAAGCCCATGATGACCAGTTCCAAGTTTCTAAGACACCATATATATTACAATGACTAATGAGGGCTAGTCACTTTCATTTGGAACGGGGAATCCTCCACACCTCTAAATGGAAAACTGGTTCTTTTGCCTGTCAAGAACAGCCAACAATAGGAAAATATTTGTTTATGTTAATTTTTTATATGACATATTTTATATATTTATATATATATATATATTTGTGCAAGCGCGTCCGTGCCGTGTCCTGCAAATTTTAGAATCCCCTTGTCTAGGTGTCCTTGTCTGTGCTTCCTATGATACAACCATTTTCATTAGTTGAACAGTACCAGTTGCAATCTATCACTATCTAAATTCTGATCACGAACTCTGGTCATCCCTCCATCACCCCTGTCGCACCATTGTTATCATTAATATTATTATTTCTATGATCATTATTACTGCCACAGCCCACAGTCACCCCATTGGTGCTATTACATAAATGTGGACTCCACGGCAATTATCTCTATCACCTCGACCAATGTAGATCAGTTCTAACAGCCCCATTAGCTGAGATATTGCAATCACTACTACCATGTCACCATCACTATTCTCACTGGAAATTCCCCAAAAGTCCATCATTGTCACAATTATCACCACCACCATTATTTTCGCTTGTTGATCAGAATTTCATGTAGTTAATCATATTAATACACATTTTAAAATTTCATAAGAAAGTTGTCTTGTTCAGATATTTTATATTCTTGACAGATAGAAGTGTTTTAGGAAATGTGCCACTTGCTTGTCTCCATCTATTGGTATAGGTTAGAAATGGATAAATCATGGGAACTGTCTCGGGAGTTAGGATAATCTTTTACTTGGGAGTCTTTGTCTGAATTTGTCAAGAGCCAGATCATTTATAGTTTTTGTGAAATGTCAACACTCTGGTGGCGTTCTTTTGGCGGTTGCCCACTTTTCACTTATGTAATGCCCTGATGTAGTTTGCTGTCCTTTCATTTTTATATTTGTTATAACTGTATCTATTTTGCTTATTTCTTTTGGGGCTTACTGTCCACTCTTACACCCCCTGCCCCTCTCTTCTTGTAGGCTGCAGTTCTAGCAATGGATGAGTCGGTATTAGATGTTGATCAAGTGGAAAATCTCATAAAATTCTGTCCTACTAAGGAGGAAATGGAACTTCTCAAGGTAAAGATTTAAAACAAGTTATGATTCCTGTTTGCATTTTTGCCATTTGATATTTACATTTTCACTTTGAAACTATTCTTCCTTTTTTTCACGCACAATTAATTTCCCTCCTTGTCCTATGATTTTATAGGGCTATACTGGTGACAAGGAGAAGCTTGGAAAGTGTGAACAGGTGCACGCAATTTTATTTATCGACCATTTTTTATATCGTAAATGAATTGTTTTTCTTGAACTTTTGGCAATTTGGTGGATTGAATTTATAGGACTGCAACTCAGTTGGATTACTAGAAGATCCATGTCAAACCTCACCAAATTTCTCAGTTTTTGTTGGGATGACTGGACGAGTACTTGAGTTGGTTTTCAGACTTTTCACTTTCATCCCAATTTTAATGTATATAAACCAAATTGGATTTCTATGTTTAGGGAATGGGTCGAATAGAATGCTTCTGAGACAGTTCGAACTTCGAACCTTGCGCCACCTGCAAATTAAATGAATAGGGCCCCGCTAGACAATCTATACTACTTACACATTGCTTCCTTGCCTCATGGTCACTTGCTTATGGTTACAATCCACCTTCCTTGTCATCTGCTATTGCCTTGCATTGTCACATTTCTGTTTCTCATATTGTTACTTGATGTTGCTGTAACATTATTATTGCTCGCCTAGATAGATATTGTGTTGATGATAGTGAAGTTTGTGATGGCAAGTGTTTGTTGTGGCTAAATTTCACATCTGTTGAAAATTGTGACTGTTTGGTGAAATGCCTCAATGCCCTTTTCATATGCACTGTTACCTCGTCATCCCCTCACTCTCTCTGGATTTCCTGGGTGGAAAGCATGTATGTTTGAGAAGGACTATACTTGGATTTAGAACTCTTGAGGATGCTCAAATCTTAGTTCTGTGTATCTGTTGTTGAGATGCTTGAGAAGGACTAATTAGATTTAGAACTCTTGAGGATGCTAAAATCTTAGTTCTGCGTATCTGTTATTCTGGGTACAGTATTTCACGCATGATGGGTGGTTTCTTCAGAAATATATAGTTTATAGTTTCTCCTTGATCTCGCTTATTTTTGTTGATCTTCTATCATATCTCTTGTGTATGTCAGTGTGCCTCCTTTCTGCGATTACAAACTTTTGTATGCATGCTTGTAGGCATGCATGTATTTTCCTGAAGGCCTTTTTTCACATGGATCCTGTCCCAAATATAAGATTAAATGCTTTTTATTATACTGTGAAATGTTTTAGTATTTGAGTATTTGAAGGTCAGAATGGTACCATGATCTATAGCTAGATGTCAAGTCATGTAAAATTTATCTCTCCTGGCTCATCTACAAATATCTTAGTTCGACTACAAAAATCTAGGCTTGACTACAAGTATATGTGTTATCATAAGAAAGATAAAAACATGAGCGTGGCAGTGGAACCAAAAGTGGTTTAGGGCTATTTTAACTTTTGTTGGGACTGAAGGCTGAAAATTGGTTTGGTCTTGCTGAATACATCTCTTGTTGAAGTCTTTTTCTAACTTTTCTTCAAACATGCCTTTTCGTGGAATTTAGAACATGCCAACTTACCACAAATCACAAGGAAAAAATAAAAGTCCATTTGGTTATGTGTTTATGTTTTTTTAAAAGGAAAAAAAAAGGAAAAACTGGAAATGTGTTTGGTGAAATGCAGTCAATTTTTATAAATTGAGATTCTATTTCTGTTCTTTTAGAAAAATGGGATTTTCGTATTTCTCATTAAAAATAGTTCCATTTACTTTTCCCTCTATCTCAGCTTTCCCTTTAGCCATGACAAAGTAACTCCCTCAAATTGATTTGTAAGGCAACTCAAGCTACCACTTCTTATGATCAACTCCATCAAATAGTTTCAAGTAGTCATATCTCTTTGGAAGAAGAATGGGCTTTTCTTAAGGGATGAGACTTGTGAGTCATGAAAATACTAGGAGTTTGAAGTTGGACAAATGAAAACATGACTGGGAATCTGAAGGCTTTGGTTTAGAGTAGGTAGGACTAATTTGAAATGCATTAAGTGTAAGTTTTTCAAAGGTAGGAAATTCAAAGGAAGAACCAATTAAAATGAATGGTATTTTTAAATATCTTGGGGCAATACGTATGGAAGGATAGAGAGACCAATGACAATGGAAGCCACTAAAGCAGGTTGAATAAGTTGGAAGAGTGCATTTTGGAATTTATAATATTGAAGGATTCCTTTAATATAAAAGGCTAATTTCTCTATGTCTGCTACACACTTGGCAATGATCTTGGTATCCAAGGTTCGACTGTTAATAGACGGTAAATTTTTTGACTGCGTAAAGGGTAGCAATCAAAGATTAATCAGAACGTTATTTTAGATGGTTTGGAAGCAGACAACAAAGAGATGTTGGTGCTCCATATGAAAAATTGGGAAAATCCAAGTAGGAGATGCTAGGAAGGGAAGAGTATAGATTTTAGGCTATAATGATTGGTGTAGCGAATCCACAAAGTGGATTCCAACTAGTTTTTCTTATTTATTTTTCTAGACCCCAACCATGTTGGTAA
Source organism: Euonymus europaeus (assembly GCA_963580455.1). Lineage (NCBI taxonomy): Eukaryota > Viridiplantae > Streptophyta > Magnoliopsida > Celastrales > Celastraceae > Euonymus > Euonymus europaeus. Next base: position 24,623,524 of record OY756957.1, on the reverse strand, counting down.
TACAGCTTTGATGATATGAAGAATGTTAATTGGGATCTAATTATTCTATGCTGTACTGTTGGGTAACCAAGTGTGGTTCTTTTCATTGCTTTCTTTGATTTAAACAAAGCTTACAACTTTAATGCTAAATTCCTTTTATGTTTCAGTACTTCTTGGAGCAGATGAAAGTGCCACGAGTTGAGTCAAAATTAAGAGTTTTCTCTTTCAAGATTCAGTTCAGCTCTCAGGTTTGGCAGTACCTGTGTTGCTAGTCTGACTTTGATTAACTTTAAAATCTCTTTAATATGGCCGGTTGCATCTTTATCTAATTCTTGACATCTTCTGCAGATTTCAGATTTCAAGAGGAATTTAAATACTGTAAATTCTGCATGTGAAGAGGTATTTCCCTAAAGATTTGAAGGCTTCCATGGAGTCTTTGTACATTCTGATTGATCTTAGAAACTTTGTTCTGGTTTATTAGGTACGGAATTCGGTCAAATTCAAGGAAATTATGAAGAGAATTCTTATATTGGGGAATAAGTTAAACCAAGGAACCGCAAGGGGTACATCCTTTTCGTTATTTACTTACTTATGGGTGCCTTTATGTATTTGAAGCGTGGTTACTATTTTAATTGGGGTTTGTTATGCGAGATTACATGCTTGAATTCACGATGTTGATTTCGCAAATATAATAAAATACTAGTTATAAACACTTCAGAAAAGAAAGGAAAAGGTTGTTCACTGTTGTGTATGCCTTTCATAGTTCACTTGGCATCTTGACAGGCAGTGTCAATAAATTAAAATATGCATAAATGATGCATAAAGGTTGTTCATATTGTTTATTTGAAAGTAATAGATTTGTGCTCTCTCAAGAAACAGTATATGTTGCATCTGTTAAAATATGCATAAATGATGTGAAATAGTCAACCCAACAAGTTAAATTATTGGGTTGAATGACAAAGTAACAAATTTTAACAGGATATTCATGGGGACGTCTTTAAATAAAGACCAACTCCACAGGTATGCATCAACAAAACTGCCCTTCCAGCCCCAAGTGTGGCCTTTTTGTGTGTTTGTTGTTACCGCAAGTGGGGTCTTATGTCAGTGCAGCCCTAATGTTGAGCCTTATTTGTTGTGCATGTTTTGGGTCATCGGATTGTTCAGCCCACTCGTGAGCGGGAGTGTTAGAACATGTATAAGTGATGTGAAATTCCCAATCCAACTAGTTACCTATTGGCTTGAATGACAAAGTAACAAATCTTAACAATGTCTAATAATGTGCATTCATTTGATTACTCCACATGCATGCTGCTTTGTGGAATTTATACCATGGCTTTCAGACAGATCTTTTGTGTTCTTTATATTTTGATGACTAGATACTAGTATACTACTACCTCAATTTGTAGCATTTTTTTCCTTGATCATACTTCTTGATGTCTTGTCACACTAAAATATAGGTTTGGATCATGAGAGCTTCTCAGTGGCTACTTTCATGTGTTGATATCAATATATGACTTTGTATTTGTTCAGGTTCAGCAATTGGATTTAAGTTGGACAGTCTATTAAAACTCACTGATACTCGTTCTTCTACCAGCAGGATGACGCTTATGCATTTTCTTTGCAAGGTATAATTTTCTTGTTTAATTATTTTGTTTTCATTTATTTCTTTGGTCATTCAGTCGGAGTTATTGGGGCTAAATGGAAGTTTGTGCTTTTGAGCTGATATAGGTATCTCACAAAATTTGAGATCTACTTTTATGGATTTAGCTTTCATATAACAACAGAATATGTTAAATTTGGATACCTATTGATTTGGGGAGATTGTTGCCATAGTATTAGCTCTATGCCCGAGAATTACTTGGGTGAACCATGTTGTTACATTAGTATGTGAGTTGCAAGTATGATTGATATATTATTAATAATTTGCTTATAAAAATCCTGTTTCAAAGCTTTTGGTTAAGATAAGGACTTGTGGCTTCAAACAAGGCATTTGGTTTGAAAATACCTGGATAACATGGCAATTGCTTTGTAATTAGTATGCAATGTTGTTGTATCCCTGTGGGTTCAATTCAAGATTTTTTTTTTTCTTTGGTTACCTGCCTAAGGCAACAAGTTGTTGACTGGTGGAGAGGGTATGGAACCAAAGGGCCAGCGGTAAATATCAAGGGTCTTGCATTTTATATTTTATGTGATGCACCTAGGATTTTAATTGATACTGATATTTGCGGGTGGTTGCTCGTAACTATAGTTTTCTCTGCAAGGATGGTCCAAGTGTGCCTCTTCCTTGGAGAATTTCCGTGTCATCAAGTATCTGTTTAGTAATTTTCTTTCTTGGTCGAATGGGCCTTAATCTTGGTTCAGCTATCTTTGAAAATTTCTTATGCATCCTCTCCCTGCGTGGTTGAAATTAGTTCTTCTGAAGTGGCGGTTTGTTCATGGTCAGATTGTTGTGAGAAGTGACCATAATTTCTTCTCCTGATTTTGTGTCTTACTTTTTGGCTATGAGTTTGAATGTTGCTGCTATAGTCTATTACATACAGTCTCACTTTTGGGTTTCTTGTCCCAGAAACTTGCTGATCATTCACCAGAACTCCTAGATTTTCACATGGATCTAGTTAGCCTTGAACCTGCATCAAAGGTTTCAATGTCCTCCAGTGATTTTATATTTAGTATGGTTAGATGAACAAAGATTTTGATTCTGCTTCATTGCAGATACAATTAAAATCTTTAGCAGAAGAAATGCAAGCAATAATCAAGGGATTGGAGAAGGTCAAACAGGAGTTTGTTGCGTCAGAAAATGACGGTCCTGTGTCTGAAGTTTTTCGAAAGGTATTGTTGAATTGAGGATTCAGTAGATAACAGACTTTGCATTCGACATATCCTAGAAGAAAAATGAGTTCAGTTTAGTATTGATCAGTTCAAAACATTGTGAATGAAAAGCCTTTTTTCCATTTTAGATTATAAATTAGAAAGAAAAAAACAGACTTTTTTCCTATTCAGGACAACTTAGATGATTTCATCCTTTGATTTTTTATTTGTATTTGTTCCACAAAAAAACTTTTTGAATTCCCCATAGCAAGGGATTTCTATAATGAAATCTGACATGGGTTTGGGGAAGCTTAATGTGTTTCTGCTACAGTACAAGTTTATTTGGTTAACTTCAAATGAAGTCGCAGTTACTTTAATTTTAAATTATTACATTGTAGCAGAACGCTGATAGATTTACCATGTTTAAGAGAAGGGGAGAGGGGCGGTTGCAATTAAAAAGTATATTGATCCATGTATTTGCCCCCCACCCTCAAAATTTTTCACTACACCCCTAATATTAATAACCAGGCCTCGGCCCCCACCCACAACTGACATTCTTGCTTGAATTAACGCTGTCCCACTCACTTCTCTGTCCAAAGTCTTAAATTTCCATTCTTCAGAATCTGGAATACAGCTTTCGTTATGTAGATCATTTACTGCATTAAGTACTGATAGTTTGTGAATTTCAGTGATACTGTACCATGGACAACAATTAGTGAATTTCATTGGGCTTTTCTTTTTCTATTTCATATGAATTTTACTTTTACGTGTATATATACATAATGGGAAAGTTTTGTTAAATATATATTTCGCGCATTTGCATGCAACATAACCTTTTGTTTAAATTGTTAGAGAATCAGACCATATAATAATTTAAGGAGGAATTTTGCTACTTATCATTTTTATTTATTTATTTTTGTGTGCTTGTGGTGTTTCTCCATGTGAAGGAGTGTGTTTTTTTCATTTAATTTGTTTTGTTTACTTCCTCGGATTTTTTCATGTCTATACTTTTGCCCTAATTTTTATTCTCTCCCATTTCCCTCCAGACGTTGAAAGAATTCATTTTTGTTGCTGAGACAGAGGTGGTGTCAGTTACAAATCTGTATTCAGTGGTGGTAATTTTCTAACCATTTACCGTCTCTAGAGACAGTTTGTTCATGGATTCAAGATTCATGGGAACGATATTCTTAATTGTTGTCGTGTGGTGGACAGGGTAGAAATGCGGATGCTCTTGCGCTGTACTTTGGGGAGGATCCTGCCCGTTGCCCATTTGAGCAGGGTAAGTTGTGGATTTCACATTTTCTTCTAATTTTGGAGTGTATAGGCTTTTCTATTTGTTGTTGGAAATGGCCCTTCAATGGGTTTAATGTGCTTGGGTTTTGCAACAGTTATCTCAATTTAAGCTCACAAACCCCTAGCTGCTTAGTGCTTACTCTTGCCAGAACCAGTCTGGAATTTAGAGTTTAGACCAACTTGTCCAGGATGAGTCAACATTTAAAGATCTCTCAAGTCAAATGAATAGAATTTTGTTAGATTTGGTTTCATTGAGATAAAATAGAACCAAGTAGAAATGTAATCATAGTTATAAGTAGACTTGGAGAAGGAAGGGAATGGGTAAAAGGTAGGTTAAACTGCCGTGCACAAGCTACTGCAGTGGGCAGGTCTGCTAAAAGGATAGAGAATAGTGAGAATTGGTGCCAAGAGTGCGATGAAAGGTAAAGAGATTGGTATGAAGACCTATAAGGGATATGATGAATTGTGATAAAAGCATTTTCTTTGTGACCCTCTCTGTATTTCCTGTCCCTCTCTCTCTCTCTTGTTTTTTTGTTGTGAGCAAGATATATTGAGTAGTTATGGTGCTAGAATTCTGAGTGATGGTCTAGAGGGAGTGTTAGGAAGGAAAAAGGGAATGAATGGAAGAGAATAGTTAATGTCATTTCCATATTGTATATCTTCATTATTTGTAACATCCAAAGTTTAACATCTGTTATCCTTACTCATTTTCTTTGGTAATTTAAACAATTTTGCTGTATTTGGCATTGGTGATCTATGCAGTTACAGCGACGCTCTTAAATTTTGTGAGGTTGTTTAGGAAAGCATATGAAGAAAATGTCAAACAGGATGAGTTGGAGAAGAAGAAAGCCGATAAAGAGGCCGAAATGGAGAGGACCAAAGGAACTAATTTTAAGAAAAAAGGGTGAAATAGCAAAGGAGTAGATGTTTTCCTTACTCTGAATGTCAATTTAGCGTCTGGCAAACAGAGGATCTTTGGCGCTCAGATTTTAAATTGAATGATGGCAAAATCACTGCTTGTAGATTATCAGAAGCATTCGATCGGCCATTCAGACATTCTCCACCAATAGTGCATTGTTAAGCCTTAAATGACATTGAAAGAGCTTGGGCCCCCAGGGCGTTAAACTATTGGAAAGGCTTGGCAGCATGTGATTGACAGGCTTTTCTATCGTGCCCCTTAGGTGGTTACAACTGCAGATCAAGAACCGGGTTGGATTCCAGATATTAGAGGTGAATGTCTGGCCATTCAAGTGCGGTTATCGAAAGAAATTTCGCAAGTTTGGATGGCAATTTGGTTTCCAGCTTCTGCCGTTCACTTGGCACGTTTTTTACTGCCAGAGCAGAAGCTTTGGGGAATTTTAAGTGCACAGAAGAGTCCCACTGTACCATGAAAACAATGTACAAAGTTCTAACCCCCTAACCTTAGCATTCCATTCTTTTTTCTTCCTACTCTTTAGCATAGAAATTAGTTCGATTTTTGCCCCCTGATTTTGTTTCCCACAGGTTGTATAGGCTGTTAGGTCCAGACAGAGTAAAAAGTAGGCAGCTTCTTGTAGTGTAAATGTATCGTAATTCCAGAATATAGTCTACCGATTGGAAATAACTGGTTTTCCCACTTGCTTCTTCAATCAAAATTGAGTTTCTGAGGTGGCGTCTCTATGTTGGTTTATTGTGAATGTGAATGGCTTTATATGCATAGTCCACATGCCGGAACTGAACGTTTCCGCGCACCCAATCAGGGTTCTGTAGTTTCTTTTGAACAATTTGGCCAGAATGAAGATTTGATGCCATTATTGGATTCTGAAGATATGAGTTGATGCGCACATTGCCCCCCCATTAATGTCACAAATATCATATCGAATGATACAAACAGAAGGTAAAGAGAGTACGGATGAATAGTGATACCCAAACTTTTATAAAAATGTATGTATGGAGTAAAAGTCATGGGTGCTTAACACCTTCCCACGCTTAAATGATCCCCGAGTCCAAATGAATTTCTAAATTATAATCATATGTTCAATCGGGTCTAGAAATTTCAATTGGTGGCGACCTTGAACAGTACTAGAGTAGGCTTCTTTGGTCAATTACGACACTCTTCTTTATATGTCGTTGGATCCCCTTCTTGTTAAGGTTCTCATTGATAAACTTGGTTGTCATTTTATGAACCTCCCATTCAGGGTTCAAGCAATTATGGGTTGTGGCCTAAATTTAACACCCAAAGAAGAGTAATGATGAAAACAAGCTTCATGTTAATTCTTTTTGTACCCTATGTCATTACTTTTCCTTCACTTTTCTGGTCACTTGGTGCATTGATTGAAAATAGTGAAAGCAAGAGAAGAAAGCAGACAAGATCTTATTGTTGGTCCCAAACCTATAATGCTAATCATACCATACACTTATGTAGCCATTCTTTTCCCATTCTTTTCATCTTGATTATATATCCAAATCCAATGAAACAACACATATGAAAATGTAAACAAATATTGTGTACAAAACTCCCTCAATATTCGGGGTCGGAAATACATATGAAGTACGCAAACCATACTTTCACATAATATGTGAACTATTTCAGGAATTGAATTTGTGACTTTCATATCGTAACAACTTATGTACAAGCCTAAATAAGAAGCTGAAAGATGGAGTTGTAGCAGAGAAATTGTGTATCTTTTGCTTCTCCTGAGGTTTTCCCTCAATTGACAAAACCAAATCTATAAAAGAAGTTGACTTTGATGTGTTTAAAGTATAAGAAAATCAAGATCACCTATTGATTTGTTCATTCATGGAAACTCCTCCACTGATTTGAAGCTTATAACGCCATAACTCTGCTCCTCCTCTACAACACCAATCCTGCAAGAGTTCATAGCTTCTGGGTCCACCACCCTCACACAGCTCCTGAAGAACATACAATTGACAACAGTGTCAAGGACCACAAAAATGGAGTACAAGTAAGCGATCAACATCCCCTCCATAGCCATAGCAGGACTGGAAGAATGTCCATAACTCCTATCACCTCCTCTAACTATCCTGTATTGAAACAAAGCCTCAATCCCCGCAAGAGCCATATTCACAGGAAGTGCAAGAGAAAGTGCTGTTGAAGTCCTCCCTCTCATCAAAACAAGAGTTTTTAGAATCGCAATCCATCCTCCACACCCTTCAATGCCTGACAATACCAATGCCAAGTTACAAACCACCACCGCGTTCGCGAGAATCACCGAGTAGATTACAGCCCCAGTAGAAGACAATATGATCAGCACCCAGTTGGGAGAAGAAACCAGAGTTTCTTCAACAAGATTGAACCCCAAGAAGAAGATGGACAATGCGGTTGCATTCGCGGAGAGGACTATAAACAAGTTGCATAAATAAGTAGCAAAGAGAGGTTTGTATAGATTCTGCAAAGTTGGTTTATGTTGATTGAGAATCTGAATTACATATGCTTTTGATATAAGAAAGAAAGTGAGACCCAAAGGGAGACTAAAGATTGAAGAAGAGATTGTTTGAGATAGCTTGAGAGTTAAAATTCTGAATGGTTGAGAAGATTCAGGCACACCTGCAGCCTCAAACAGAGCTCTTAGCCTATTGTGGATTGTAAAAGAAGATGAAGGAACAAGAAAGGATTGTGAAAGCAAAACTGAGGCAGAGAAAGGAAAAGCCAATAGAGCAGCAATTGTGGTGAAGTTTTGATAGTTTTGAAGGAAATTGTAGATTGATCTTCTCATGATATTTCTTGTTCCTTCCATGGCTTCTTCAAAAGCATGGAAATGGGTTTCAAGAAATGTAGCTTATGAAGGTGAACAATGAAGAGAGTTGGAGAGAAATCCAACAACTAAAAAGGCCTTTTTTTTTTTCTTTAAAACTTTTTTTTTTTTTTTTTGAGTTTGGACTCTATTTTAATATTTATAGTCATGCCCTTGTTATCTCCATAGAATTTGTTAACCTAACTTAACCTTCTTCTTTTTTTCCTCTTCATTTAAAATTATATTTGTGCAATTCAAGCATATGATTTTTAAATTTTGTTGGGGTTGCTTCAACTCCACGAACTTTATTCTTTTCTTATTTTTATCATTGTCTTGTCTGGTGAACAATACTATAACTTACCTGTCAATCATAGGTAACAATAATTAATCTTTAGAGTATAACGAAAATATACTAACGAATTGTTGAATGAGATGCTGAACTTGACTGCGGTAACTCTTTGCAATCATAAGAGGTTGTGGTTTCAAAATCTCATAGGTGTCATTCTTCGAAATTGCTTGAAATGAACTCTTGCTGAGCCTACATGTGATAGGATAACTCTTGCATTATATATGCATCTTGGGCCTAGACCCTTGTCTTAACTATTTTCCACAATTGTGCGCACTGTCTTAGATGGACTAGGATTTAGAGCCAAGCTAGATGTCACAGCGTTGCATCTTGAGTTGGGTAACCCTATTTTTTGGTGGATAATTAGACATCTTTGGTTCAATTTAGGATCCATTTGGTTCATTTTCTTCCTTCTTTTTTCTTGTTTTCTATTTTTTCCAAAAAAAATGTTAATTTTTTCATTTTCAAATTTCAAATTATTTATGTTTTCTAAATAAACGAAAATAAAAAAAAAAAGTGTGAAAAACAAGCACACCAAACCTTATATTTGAATTCTCAAATACTTATATGGGCCGATTTTTCCTATTAGTTAGGTAAAATCAACATGAATCCCCTAATTGAAATGATTTGTGTTGGTCTATATTTGATACAGGTATGACAATTGGGTGATGCTGAGCAGTGTTGTAAGTTACTCCGGTATGTGGAGTAAGTTACTTCGCAAGTGTGTCAATTGGAAGATGCAGCGCAGTGAAGTAAGTTACTCCGGTATGTGGAGTAAGTTACTTCATCTGCACGGGCTTAGAGATTTTAACGCGTGAGCTTTTTATTTTAATGATGTGCAGTGTTTTATTGTTAATGGAATGTCTTATATAGATAAGATAGGAAGTCTATTCATGTATGGATAACCATATAAGAGTCATATTGTGAGTTAAACATGTAACTAACATAGATAATCCTTGATTATTATGTTATTATCAAATTCAAGTTGTGGATATATGATTGATCTCTCCAGGTGACAGAATGATTAGAGTACTGGTGGGAGAAGAAGTCTTGATACCCAAGACGAGCTGGACTTACATATATATATATATATATACTCTATACACGTTCGTAGGGGCTACGGAATTGAAGGTGACCGAAAAATTATCTTGAAGAGAAACTTGAGCATGTGTTAGGTTTTGGAGAAGCAAATCACTCCCTTTTCATGTGTGTTCTTGAGTGTTTATTTGAGTGATTTGTAGTGAGGACATTTGTGTTGGAGGTTAATATTTGAGAGTTACTGGTGTGTTACTCTTGAGGGATTCGAGAGTAGACTCTATCTTGGTTAGGTTGAGAAGAGGTTGAAACAATTTGCTGAATGGGAGCTATGAGCAAGTTCTTTAATTCAAAGATAAGCTTGTAACTCTTGATTCGTTTTAGTGAATTGTTTCTCAAGGTTAGTCGCTTATAGACTCGAGGTTTTTCCCAAATTGGGTTTTCCTCGTTAAAATCTTGATGTCGTGTTTTTATTTATTTTCCGCAATTTTTGTTTCCATTATTTGTTGACTAACGTTCTTGGTGAGTGCAACGACTTTCAATTTGCCTCCTAACAATGGTATCAACCCTAATCGGTTAAATAAAATCTATACCTTGAAATCTTGAAAATGAAGCGTCGCTTTCATTATTTCACAATTTTCTTTTTGATTAGTATTGGGTTGGAAATTAGACAAAAAATAAAATAAAATAAAATAAAGGCCTAAGAATATGAAAAGAAAGGAAATATAATAGTGATTACAATGAGACATAGTTCCTAGTTGTATATGGTCGGTGGACCCAATGTGATTTGCTTAGCAAGCAATAGTTGGATGGTAATTAATTGATAAATTTCATAATTGGGCATGTTTCACATGGCAACCATATGAAGTCTTAGCTTCCAAGAGAATTTCAATAATAACTACAAAAGGAAAAAGAAAAAAGGAAAAAAGAAATACTTAATGTACAAATAAATTAATAAATTTTATTACAATCCAAAGTTAATTTTATTGTAATCAAAAGTGAAATTAACCATAAATTGCGACCGACACCATGTCATATCCCTGATAATTGAAAACCGTGGACCCATCAATCACTTTATTCCACATCATCATTGTCAAGATTTATTGTCGCAAATCGGATTGATATAACCCAACTGAATTGTATATAAGACAGCTACTCTTACACAAGTGACGCATTTTTTAAGCTTAAATATTTCGAAGACGGCCAAAAAGAACAAATCCGTGAGGGCCTTAAGTCTAAAGCTAACGATATCATTTTGATGTGTTTGAGTTAGATTTTCTAACATGATATCAAGCAAAGACTCCATCTATTTGGATGTCACCCATATCCACTTGTTGATCTCTCATGATAGAGTCAACAAATGCGGTTTAGTTACAAGATTTATTGTTCCACATCGAATTGACATAACTCAACTGACTATTTGTTCAACACTTCTCTCACAAAAATTATGCGAGACGGTCCAGAAGAACAAATCTGTGCTTCGGCCCAAAGACAATATCACTATGATGTGTTTGGGTTAATTTTCTAATCATTGTTATATAGAATATATAGGGAAGTAGCATCAATCACATCCTAATCAAACTTACAATTATTGTAATCCTAAATGAACACAAATAAACAGATAAAAAGGAAATATTTAGTACAAAGATGGACTGCCTTCCTTATTGTAGGTAATTAGCCAAAATTAAATATTGTCATTGGAAATTGTTACCATAAATAATATGTGATCTACAATAAATCACATCCAAATTAGGTTAGGGACCCATCAATTAAATTAATTCAAAATTAGACCTCTTTGATGTCTTCAGAAAATTTGAGAGTTCCCTTTCATTAGAATCAAGTGTAATAATATATATATATATATATATATAAACCTCCATTGAAGGCCCATCCTTATATTTTTGCCACTTTCTAACTAATAACACTTCTATTCATATTTTGTGAGTACATGGAGATGATTTCCATGATGATGAGTACAAAAAAAATGTCAATATAGGCATATGACACTTCTAGAATGCATTACTGCAATTTTATGAATCATCTCCCTTCAACCTTTTGAGTGAAATGTAGCAAAATGAATGAAAATCCATGGACAATATCGTATCCATCCCATTAGAATTATGACATCACCTCAAGGACGTCTTTGGCATCCAGGGGTCGCAGATCGATCTCAAAACCCTATTCAATAAGTGGGATACATGATTTTGTTGACGTTGAAGTTGTTAAGGGGATATTCTGTGAATAATCACTTGGTGTTGTTGAATGAAATCATGGATAAACTATAGTCTATAGGAATAATATTTGAGAAGCACTTAAATGTTTGATTTTGTTGTCGTCGATGCCTGATAATTGCAATACTATTGTGAATTCTATCTGTAACACTCCAATCCGATAAACGCTACTTAAACTACTATCTTACTTCACCGTTTATGCATTACTATTCTTTGACCGTAAACGTCAACATCAAACATAATCAAGTTTAGTCATATTAGGACATAATTATTTAGCAATTTTTTGGAAAATTCGGTTGTACCTCCTCATATTTTGTAGAATGCCAACCTAGAAGAAAACGTCCAGCAACATCACATATCAACCCACAAACCTAAGTAGGACATTAGGCCATCTATCACGTTCATGTAATCATCACATTCAATCCACTCCTCTTTGGAGAGAATTGTGGACCTGAAATAGAGATAACATCAACCGAATCATCCTCATCTTCACCAAAATTGATTGCGGAATATGTAGCTTTCTTGCGACCTCTGAGCTTTGGGCACTCCAATTTCATATGTTCAAACTGATGACAATAAATGCACTTAACACATTTTTCCAAATTTTGATTGGCCTTTATTAGAATCACTTTCACCCTTAACAAATAGACCTAGAGTCTACGCATTAGTACATTCGCCATTCAACTTGGTCCTTAACTCCACAGAAAGCCAATTTGATTTAATCTCTTCCATTAAGCATGAAATTTACAAAGGAACTATATGATACTAGTAGTGAACATAACAAAATAAGGGTGTGGTCCTCCTCATCTACCTTGACTTCAATATTCATTTATTCCACAATTTGATTAAAATTATCAATTTGTTGAAGTATTGACATACCTGAGTTCATTTTAAGAGTATACAACTGTTATTTCAAGTACAACTAGTTAGTGAGAGACTTCATCATATTGAGTTCATTTTAAGAGTATACAACTGTTATTTCAAGTACAACTAGTTAGTGAGAGACTTCATCATATTGAAGCTCGTAAGTTTGTCTCACTGCCATTTGGCTATCCCTTTGTCTAAAACCTCCAAGCACATGATCCGCAAGAGATAATTGAATAAAGATGTAAGCTTTCTCCTCCATATTTGCTATTTGCTCATTGGACAGTTTAGGGTCTCAACAACATCTAAAATTTTCGCACACCCTTATTGTCACATAAGTGCGTGCATCTTGACACGCTACTGAATCTCTCCATCAAATTTTGCTATGTCAAATTTTGCGAGACCATTGAATCTCACTTTGATACCATTAGTTGTTGTAAATTAATGCCTGACTCGATTCGATATAACAAATAATGTAAAAACAAAATATAGAATAATAACGATCACACAAGATTTAACGAGGTTTGGCGAAGTACTTACTTCTCGAGTGAAGACAATGGAAGTTCTGCTAGTATGAATATTGGTTACAACAAATTTCAATGAGAAAAACTCTCTATGCTAAGAACTACCTAAAATCCCACTTGGAACAATTAATTTCTCACAAACTCTCAACCAAGGCATAATCAGAAAGCCCCAAAGATGCCCAAAGGGTTGCCGCAAAGAAAAGAAAATGTCAAACTCACTTTAGGATTCTTCCATAGAGCCTATTTATATTATATAAGAGTTCCAAATAACCCCAAAAACAAATATCACCTATTTCCAAATATGATTCGGACTTGTTAAATAGCTGGGAACAACACTTCGTCCGAACACTCTATGGTGCCATCCGGACTCCTCAAGCCTAGAACTACTGCTTGCAACTGCACGCTCTTTTGAAGATAGTGTCCGGACACCTCTTCATTTTTCACCAAAATCACAACAATTAACATGTTATTGGGAGCCTGATTTCATAAACTTGCCCATATTAGAGATGAAAAATGTTACGTAAAAGTGTCGGTTATAGAGGTACGCCCCAATACATGTCACAGTTAAATCATGAATATAATCTCAAGCACAAAATCAAACCCACATACGTTCACTTAACCCACACATATACCGAGAGCCGCCTTGCCACCCAAGCTACACGGGACTAAGGATTTCTCCCTCTCACTCTAACATCTAAAGATTACCTACACTTTTTGATATATCTAGCCAGCGAATGGAATGATACAATCCTAGGAATTCGATTCTAATTACATGTTTTTTTCCCATTAAGTGGTCGAAATTAATGGAAATCCTATTCCATCAGAAATAGTAATACAGATTCCTCTCTCCTAGAGCAGAATCATCATTCCCATTCTAGAAGGAATTATCTACATTTTTATGTTAAATCACACTTGAGTTTTTTTTTTTTTTTTGGGAAAATGTAATTTAAAACTTGAGATAAATATATAACCCACAAATTATGTTGCTTGCGCTTTTATGTATGTAGAAAAATATAGAGACGAAATGTATATCATTTTTCCATAACAAAACTATATATACACAGTTATATACAAATATTCTTATGGATATAGCTTTGAGGTCAGGTGTATGCTTAGCTTGGAAATCAATACCTAAAATAATGGTAAAAAAAATAAAGAAAAAATTGGTACCTGATGGTAATGTAGAACCAAATTTTTTTGAACATAAATTGGCTTGTAGATTACTATAATTACTATCTTTCAATTTGATCTGCATAATAGAAAGAGCAAACTTAGAGGGATTAATTGCAATGTTTCTAAGCCCAGAAGAGAGAAATATGATGCTAGTTTCAAGAGTTTCCTTGCAACCAAACAAAGAAAGTACTTTTAAGAGTTTTCCAAACGAAAATTAAACAGAGAAAAGACCTCATTAGCTTAGCTTGAGTTTCTTTCTACCCAAAAACAGAAAGGGAAAACTTTACCACTTAAGAGGGGGTGACAGCTACTACCATTGTCTTAACTTTTGCCCTAAAAATTGGAAGGGCGTATTTTGATGCGCCGAGTTGGGTTCGAGACATCCACGCCCCCAGCATGCCTGATGAATTCTGCTGGTGAGAGCAAGCGGCCATGGCAGATACACACTATAGTAACTTCACCATTCAAGTAATTGTACAGAAACCCTTCAATTCTCCTTCCATTAGGACCATCTCCAGTAGCGCTCACACTAGGCATCTTTCTCATCATTTCCATGGCTTCATCTTCAGCAATGCCAATAGAAAGTCTCGGCTTGTTTGATCCATTTTCGGGCTTACGGTCAGCAGGCATGACAAATTTTCTGTCATCAGAAGTGACTTTGGGTTTAGCGTCCTCTTGCTCAGGCAATGCCTGGGAATTGCTACCTTCCTTAGCTGCAGAGGATTTCTTAGAACTGCTGATACCTTTAACAGCAGGAATTGCTGGAGGCTTCCTAGTATTCTCCACTGCACATCGAGCTTCCAGTCCTGTATGGAGTTTGAAGTAATCATCGTTTAATATCTCTATGTAGAAAGGGTGAAAGAACTAAATTGAAATAAAACATGAGGGATACAAGTCAAGGCCAGCCAACAATGCACAATGCTTCAACAGTGGACACAGTTTGCAACCGCTCCCTCTTTCTGGCTACCTGACACGAGCTGCAAACTTTTTTCAAGCATTACATTGGAAACACTCCCTCTTCAACATTAAATTGGCTCTATATTACAAGCCAATCGGTCATCATTTTACATGAGAACTAGATCAGGCTATTATTAAATATCTTACAATTTTTTAAGGAAAGCAAAGAATATGGAAAGCTAAGAAATATATCCATGCATGTATGGTAGCAGATCCCCACATAGATTTTTACGTGGAAAAGAGGGAGCTTAATGAAAATTTATGATTAATTTTCTTCAATAGAAAGTTTAACTCTTAAGAAAAACTCAGTCTAATATTCTAGCAAAATCACAGGGAATAATTATTAAATTTTCTCAAGTCACAAAAGATATAAATTCTTTGCAACCACAACAGTCAATGTCAAAGTAGTAACTTCAATGGCACTTTCCTGTTGCCACAACAGAACAACTAACATGGAGTGATTTTCATAAGGCGTGTAAAAAAAGCAGAAAGCTTCATACAATGTCTAAATGGAAGAAAGAAAAAGAAGACAGAAAAATCACTCGTCATCATCATTCGAGCCCTTATCCTTCAACCTTGAAGGAATCCTTCAGTCGCATAAAACCCTAATACACTCCTCCATTTCATCCATCCATTTTTAATTCCTTTAGCTACATCTTAACTAATGTCATCGTCATCTTGAAAAATCAAGACAACATACCATATTTTTTTTGTTACTTCTCTCCAATCTAATTTAATCGTTTGTCCGTTCCCTTGTCTACTCTTACTAAACTTACATTTCATATATTTTGTTTTGGACCTACTTAATTCAAACCCTTTAAACTCTAAGGGTTGCCTACATATCTCGAGTTTTGAATTAACTTTCAATATTGTCTCAGCCCCTAGAACTGTATCATTCGCAAGCAACATGCACCAAGATATCTCGATATCTCACTTTGGATATGTTATGTGAGTTCATCCATCACTATAACAAATAGGAACGGGCTTCACAAAGTTCAAAAAACATTTCTCCATAAAATCAATATTAGTTCGTAGGCTATTCAATTTTAACTGTTGAAGGAAGTAACTGCAAATAATGCAGAACATCAAAGAAGAAATGCAGAACTAATTCTTCATGCATATATTCCTAAAGCAGCATTCAGTTCAACTTTGTAGAAATTTGATACAAATACGAAAAAAAAAATTAATGCATAGTAAACACTAAATATATTATTATGTTTAAAGCTCAAAGATTATAATGCATGTTAGAGGCGAAACGATTAGAATGCAGATTTCCAGACTGGATAAAAGATATCATTTATTTCGGCCAACACGTTGCCGGTTCCACATTCGGTATAAGAAAAACTAGTTATATACCTTCTTTTGGCGGTACACGGGAGGATCCTTATTCATCCTTGTTCTTAGTTTTCTCAATTCAATTTGTCGATATGCGGTCGGATTCATAATCCCTCTTTCTTTGTCAGTTTGAAAATGAAATTGAGATTTGATTTCCTCATTATTGTACACTTCGTTCACGACAAAAGATACGATTCTTAATGGTACCTTGCCATGCAATCACGTAGAATGACCATTAACTATTTACAAATCTCCTGCTACATCTTTCTTACATATTTCATTAACAAGAAAATGCACAAACCTAAACTTTTACTGAAAGTTCGTAAAATATATCTAACATTATATTTCTCTCTGTTTCCAGCAAAAAAGACTTATACCTTAGCATTAATTTCAAAACAAACATTCTTGAACTACTATTCTCTAACTTTATTTACATGCATCGTTTATATATTCCTTTATTTGAACACTCCAGGACAACCATCTATGACCAAAAGCAAAAAAATAAAAAAATAAAAACTGCACAAATGTAAATATACTGCAGCATGGTAAGAACTAGAATAAGAAATCAAGCAGCGTTCTAAATCCAATTCAGAGAAGACCATACCTAGCTTTAGTCTTTTTTGGGCCATGCATGCTTCTCCTGCCTTGATTATAGCCAGAGCGCGACGCAATGCAGGGTTATTCACTGCAGAAGCTACTGCCCACGCAGCGATTTTCGATGGTGATGAGGGCACCACCACCTCCACAGTTTGCTTGAGAGCCCTTTTTTCCCCAACATTGTTGCTGGGGATCCTCTGCCTCTCCAACCCATTTTTGGCATCAATCTCCATTCCATCTACCTTTATTGCCTTTCCATGGTCCTGCTGCTCCCTCATTAACGGCATTGATTGTGACCTCTCCAAGGAGGGCACAACACCGAGTTCAACGGATTCCTTTTTTATCAGTCCAGCGACCGATGATGATCGGGCAAGAGGCTTTTCTACCAAGTCATCATCATAAATCCCACCCAAAGAAAGTCCAAGATTGAGGTTTGAGGCTTTGAGGCTTTCTTGGTTCATTGAGAGCTGGGTTTTTTCAGATTTCTCTGAAAAGCCATTCAAAAGGTTCTTTGAATGCTCATCAGCGGTTTCTGGGGCAACAGGCTTGATTTCTTGTTTCAGCTTCCCCATTAAAGTTGTTAGCTTTTTCTGTGCTTCTGTGTTCAAGAACCCAAAATCAACATAACCCATTCAATCAAGTTACAATCTAGCAAGACTCATATTTGACTAAAGATATAGAGACACATACAAAAATTCAGACAAACAAAAGCCATGCATATAAAATGTTTGTCAAAATGAGCAAGTGAAAGAGTAAACACAAGAGAAAGAGAGTGGTGACAGAGTGAGCTCACAGAGCTTTGTGATTGATCCCAGCAGCAGCAAATGCAAGAAACCCTTGAAGGAAGCCTACGTGGTTGAGAGATTTGAAGGGAAAATGAGGGGTTTTCAGTGAGTAGCATTGCCTGAATTTATTGATGACTCCACACC
Source organism: Euonymus europaeus (assembly GCA_963580455.1). NCBI lineage: Eukaryota > Viridiplantae > Streptophyta > Magnoliopsida > Celastrales > Celastraceae > Euonymus > Euonymus europaeus. The sequence continues at coordinate 24,605,719 of OY756957.1, read as the reverse complement.
TCAACAAAGCCACGTGGTTTGAGACAGAGAGGGTGAGAGTGTTTCGGCTCAACATGTCACGTACGGTTACACCACACTGACTCTCACTCTCTCTCTCTCTCGCCCCCAGTGCGTGCGTTTTTCTGTCAGTCTCGCAAGTTGCAGCACTTCCTCTTCGCCTCCGGTTCTCCGCCTGTCGAACTATTTTTCTTACTCAAAATCTGAGGGTAATTTGGTCACTTCGAATACCAAGGGCAAAATTACATTTGAATCCATTGACATATGTCATAGTCATGATTATATACACATTAATTGAGTTGTATTTTGGAGGTCTCAAATATTATTTAACTTCGTAATTTTATCCTTTTTTCTATAGGAAAATGAGATTGTGATACTCAAACTTGAAATCTATATAAAATATGATACATATGAGTGTCATTTGAGTTGCTGGTGATTTTCAAATTTTATCTTCTAGGTTGTTTTTTAGCAAAACAAGAAATTGTATTCAATATCTCTTGCACTTATCATCCAATATCAAAATTAAAAAAAAAATATATATATATATATATATATTTCGGATATTTTTACTAAGACTTCTCAAAAAAAATCTCACATCTGCACTTATCATCCAAGATCAAAATTATAAAAAAAAAATCGGATATTTTTACTAAGGCTTCTAAAAAAAATCTCACATCGATTTAGTGTACTCGAAAATGTATTTATAAGTATGAACTCAACTTCAAACACTTGAGTTGAGTTGTCTTTTGAATGATAAAGTCACGCAAGTTTTGGAATTTTTTTATAATAATATACTTAAAATAAGGTTTTTATTAAAGGTATTAAAGAAAATGTCCCAAAAAATATATACGAATCACTAGTGAGCTCGTATTATAACATAATTAATGGATCCAAATAAAGTTCAAATTAACTCATTGATTAATGTATTTATTTTTTATCTCAAGATCACAACCCATAACCTAATTTTCGCATGGTTCTCATATTGAAAGGGAGATTAATGAATGAAATCATTTCTACTCAATGAAATCGCCGAGCACAACGTAACTTAAATGATTTTTTTTTTTGTTGGTTATCTTGAACATTTATATTTTAATTTATGATATGTAAATTAATCACTATATGAACAATTGCTTAGCGAACATTTATTAGTAAATAGTCTTAAGAAAAATTGGTGGTGTTATCCTCGAACCCATCAGATTTTGGCCACCTTCTATAAATTCTTAGTTCTGCCTGCCACAGACAATACCTCAAATGAATTGGGTCAAACCTCACTCAGCTCAATCCATTCTCAAATTCATCAAATCATATCATGAGGGGAGTGTTGAGACTTGTGAAAAGTATTGCATCAATTTGGTGTAAATCGTCGATGTAATTTAAAGTATGAACCCAACTTCAAACAATTGAGACTTATTTCGAAGGATAAAGTTAAACGAGCCTTAGACTTAGAGTGTAAATAATACGTGAAGTGGATTAAACCAAGCATCTCTCACATCCTTCTATTTCTCACATCCTTCTATTTCTCACATCCTTTTTTTATAATAATTTCTCCCATACTTCTACTAATTTCTTTGAAATTATACAAATTATAATAATTTCTTAAATCATATTTGTCGTTGATGTTAAAGAATGTTGAAAATAACATTTGTAATATTTTCCAGCCAAATTTGACAAATGTAATGAGTTGTTGGAAATGTAGTTATGAATTTTTTTCTATGTACAAACGTTGTCATTATTCGTTTTAGTTGGATAAGTAAACAAATATTGTTAAACGTCATTGAAGGAGTTGCATGTTTATGATGTCGTGTATATTAAAAGCTGTTTTTTTAAACACTTGGCAACATAATCCATAATCTCCACCACCAATCCATGTGATTTTGGTAAACGAGATAACAACTCTATGTGTATCGGAATAATGTTTGAGACTCTTAAAATACTACGATCTCTAATGATACTCGATCAATGTGAGTGTTAAATATTAAATGAAATCTTACATTATTTATAATCAATGACTATCTTACGTGTCGCATTTCCGCATATATTTGAGATAAAATGATGATTATATTTGAGGTGGACGTAACATTACAACACTACCCTCACCGAATCTTAGTGTACACATGAACACGTGTTGAAAGCTGGAGTTGGGTAAGTGGGACACGTGGCTTGGAATGAGATTGCAATCAAATTCCACGTGGACGGGGGAAAGTTGCCAAAAGTCTGGATGCGGGGAATGGGAAGAGGGAAGCTGGGATTTGTTGATTGGGACTTTGGCATGCAAATCTCAGTCTCTGCAACTGGCACTCTCACGTTTTGTTTTGTCTTAAAGGACGTGGCCACGTCACCATTTCTGTTGCAGAAAATCCACGTGTCATATGCCTAGCAAGAAAGTGAAGATGAAACTCAGTCTACATCATAGAAGGTTTTTTTTTTAAGTAGATAATTTCTTTTTTGGGACAATTGCGAGTGAGTCTATTTTTATAAATTTATTAAGATTTAAGTCCATCAATAAAATTTATTTGGAAGAGAGTTGATTCACTATAATTTTTGTATTTTTTTTTATAATTTTTTTTTAAAACTTTTATCTCTTAAAATATATGGTAAATTTTTAAAAAATTACATATTCGAACTCAGCACGTAAAACTCTCAAACAAGATCCATCATCAATATTTTTTAACGTACTTTTTTAATTACATTATTTTTCAAAAATAATTTAATTAATATATCTGTTATGTAATTTTTTTCACTACATTAACCTAAATAGTAAGTAGTAAACCCTAAGAAGAACGGATTCGTTAAACCCTAAATGGCTCGTACATCGTATTTTCATATTTTAACCTAAATAACAAGTATTAAATCCTAAAGGGAAATGATTTGTTAAATCCTAACGGACTCTATATCATATTTTCATGTTGTAACCTAAACAACAAGTGTTAAACCCTAAGGGAAACAAATTCGCTAAACCCTAACGGGCTCGTGCATGTATCGGATTTCCATACTGTAACATAAATAATAAGTGTTAAACCTTGAGGAGAACAAATTCACTAAACCCTAACGAGTTCATGTATGCTCAACATATTGATTAAGGCAATAAAATAATTAATTAAAATAAAAAATTAATATATTTTATAAATTAAAATTTCTTCATTTAATATGTATTTTTCTTAAAAGTCTCCAATTTTGACATGAATTAAGAAAATAGAAATCAAATTAATTATAAAAAAACCTAATAACTAGACTTGGTTGCAAATAAGTTTAAATGAGTGACTTTATCCCTAATAAGTCTTATAAAGTAGATCTACCTACAATTTTATCTTTTTTTTTAGGATATCAATTTCATGAATCAAAATTGGTTATGTGTAACAACTTAATTTGTTCTCAACAAATAAAATGAAGAGTAAACATGGATGAATAGGGTACATATACAAAAATCCTACAGCCCAAATTGAAGTTCATATAAAATATTTAAAGAAAAACGAGTAAATATTATATTTGGTCAACGAAAAATGTTTCGTGTTTTATTGTTTTGATCATTTAAAGATAAAACGTTTTAATTCAATCATCAAACTTTTTGATTTTGTGTCTATTTAGTCACTCAAACAGTTTTTAACAATTTCAAACAGTTACATATCTTATGTGCATGTTGACCGTTAGAAACAAAGGGGCTTAATAATACATGTGGTCTCTGAAAGATGACATTTGTTTCATTCTGGTCACTCAAAAATAAAACCGTCTGCAAAAATTAACAATTTTCGTTTGGTAACCCCTCACGTGAGCGAGTTTGACTGCTTGAAATCACTAAAAACCTCTCGAGTGACCAAATTGACACAAAAATCAAAAGTTTGATGATCGTGTTGAAACATTTTATTTTTGAGCGACTAAAATAAAATAAATAAATAAAAAGACATTTTTCGATGACCACCTATAAGATTAACGCCAACGAAAACTTGTATGATACATAATAAAAAGTGAAAGACGGTTCATGTAATTTGGGTGGGCGAGGGAGGGAGGGATGGAGAAGGTTGAAGAGATGCACTTCTGCTATTTATAGGGAGAAGAAGAGATAATGTTCCATACAAATACTATCAATCAAACACATTCACTACATTGAATCCAAAGAGGGGGACAGGAATTCCTGATTGAAAGAGCGATTCTGTTTCTAGCACAGAATGGTAACTTTGTAATTGTTCTCCCTCAATGAGGACCTTCCATGTAACTAACTGTGCAGAGGCACTTATATTTTCCTCCTCTCAATTCTCATTCAGTCTGTTTCCTCCCATAGGCCATAGTTGTCATTCTAGGCTGCTTCTTCATCGCTTCCTTTCATTCGTCTCGAACAATGCTCTTACAAAGTCTAGCCTCTCGTGAGGTATTTTCGCTGATAGTTTCGAGTCTGAGATCCATGAAGTCGATGAACAATCTATCTTGAACATTTTAACCAAGAAAACGAGGACGGAATCATAGCACCATAAACATTTCTACGCATTTTAAGTAAACAACTAATGAACATAGCTATCAAGCGATTTAAGTAAAAAAGAAGAAGAAGAAGATAGGATCATACATATGCAATGCAGGGTTCTCAGCGGAAGCAACAGTCCAAGCTGAGATTTTTCTGGGGAAGGTGACAGACTTTTCTTCTTCAACACATCCGGGCCTCAATTTGCAATCCATTCGACTTTACTGGCATTCTCTGCTCTTGCCAAGGGGAGTAAATACAAAGTTCATGGGTATCTTTGCTTATCAATAAGGAAACTGACGATAAGAGGTTGGTCTTTGGAATTCTCATCATATATGCTACCGAAAGAGAACCTAAGATTGGAGTCTGAGAGTCCGATTTGTTCATGATAGTAGGAACGGGTTTTTCTTCTGGTTAAAATCATGCATTTCTTGGGAGAGACGGGTTTCTCAATTTGCTTCTCCCATTGAAGTACTCATCTTTCAATATGCTTCATTGAGAAAGATATAGCAAATGGATTCCAAAATCAGTATAAAATTAGCAGTCAAGTTTTACAATCAAGCAAGAGAAAACTATGTGAGAATTTAGCAGAAAGAGTGATATCTAAGTGCACAAACAGTATATACAGACCTTCATATATTATTTCCACATGTGGAATTCACGTCAATTGCCAATCCTTTCTGCAATCTTTTCTCTCATATTCTTAGAAATTTTTTGAAGAAAAAGTAAAAATGTAAGTGCTTATAAATTATAATATCGCACAAAATTTTCTATCTTTAGAAAACAACTTAATAAACATACCTAGGCGTAGTCTTTTGCGGTACACATATGTCTGCTTCCTCAAACCTAGATACGGCACGATGTAATGCAGGATTGTTCTCCACAGAAGAAACTGCGCATGGAGCTATTCTAGACGGCTGCAGCCACGTAGTTAGCAGAGAAACTTTTTCTTTCTCAATGTTGTCTGCCCAGCTTCTCTTCTTCTCCAAGCTATTCTGGGCCTCAATTTGGAAATGCCTTGGCTTTATTAATCTTCTTTCATCTTGCTCTTCCTCAGTTGGAATTGAGCAAGATCTTGCCAAGGAGAGTGTGTTGCCGAGTTCATCAGAATCTTTGGTCAGATCTATCAAACTGGAGACTGACGATGATTGGGCAAGAGGTTTCCCTTTGGAGTTATCATCATTAATACCAGACAAAGAGAATGTAAGATTGAGGTCAAAACGTTCCAGTTTCTCTTGATTGGACAATTGGGTTTCTTCTTTTGTTTTCTCTACAGATCTATGCAAAAGTACCTCTGTATGCCCATCAATGGTTTCAGCAGAGAGGTTGATTTCTCGGCTGGCTTCTCCCATTAAAGAATCTCCCTTTCTATCTGCATCTGTGTGCAAGATAAGAATATACAAGGAAGCATAATATCAGCATAAAACCAACATAGTCGAGCATTACAATATAGGAAGGCAAAATTATGACAATCTGAAAGACATTAGCGGAGGCCGGAGAGTGATACAGAAGCACCGAAAACAATTGTGTGAAAACACCATGAAGAGTACTGTAACGGAAAATAAAGCGCATAGGGTGCCAAAACATATTTGAAATATGATTGATTCATTGTTTATTTTCAAACATGCAATAGACTCTGTAACTGTACTGCAACAAACATAAAACATAGATCCAAAGAACGAAAAACAAATACCAGGCAATCTGTTTGTCAACTAGCATGAACAGCTACTTATTTCTATATCAAAATGAAGAATGAAAAACCCATCCACAAAAATATAGATATATCCCATCCTTCCAGTCTCTTTGTAGAATTCAATACAAAGGCGACAACAGAATCAAATGTGCTTACTAAATTTAATATATGGTCTGAAACTGAAAGCATGTATGCACTTTAGAAGAGAACATATTTATTTTCATGCCTTAAATTACACCGGTTATTTCATGACCAATTAATCGGCAATAACCAGGTGAACCTCAACCATCAAAGCAAATGCATCTTCACCATATAACCCCCAAAGGGCCAAATAAGAAATATACTCCTTAGTCCCAATTTATTGCAAAAATTCTAATTTGAAGGCAATCAAAGTCAAAAATGAAATAATATAGATAAAGATAGAAACATACGTATCCGAAGCCTTTTGCAGAACTTGCATCCTTCTGCTGCCTTTATTCAACCCAAGGAATGATGAAGTGCAGGGTTCTTCCCTGCAGAAGCAACCATCCAAGCTGTTTACTGCAGGAGAATTTTCCTCCCCAACAATGCCTCTCCTGCTTGTCCTTCCCTCTTCTTGTTCTCCTTCAATTCGGATAGACCCAGACATATCCAAGGAGAGCATGTTACCTAATCCAACAGTAGCTTTGTCAAGATTGATCAATCCAGTTAATGATCTGGTAAAAGGTCTTTCTTTGAAGTTTCCATCATAAATGCTACCCAAAGAGAGTCCCAGATTGAGATTTGATAAAAGGGTTTCTTGTCAATTCTGGTGAAAATCCACACAAAAAGTTCTCAGATTGCCGACCAGAGAAGTTAAACATTATGGTCTACAAAATCCAGCAGTTACAGAACACGGTTGGGATAGGATGAGACTGAAAGAGGTGCGACTGGAAACGGTCCCTTTCTCTATGTTGTTAGATTTGTTATAGATTATACACACAAATATATAGAACCCTAAAATCACAAATCAAGCATATGTGAACGATACAATCAATTGAGTATATAAAGACAGAAAAGGAGTTTACGATCCATACAGAAATATGTGTAAATCACGATGAGAAAGTCAAACAGCTTACTTTGCTTTGGCTTTGAAGATGACAAACGAAAACACACCTGGGTGAAATTTTTTGACCATCTACTCCACTTTATACTTCTTCATTCAACGAGATTAGATGGGTTTGGTGGTGATTTTCAATCAAAATTTGTGGGCAAATCCTTCGCAGGAGCAAATGGAGACTACAATAGTGTTGCTACCCCCAGCTGTCTCTGTCTTTGCCCTCTGACGTATGAGAGAGCGCCACGTCATTATCCAAATTAAAAACATGAGAAAAAAGTGGAATTTTGTTGGGATGGGACATGAACATTAACAACCAAGAAAAATATTGGAAATTAATTATTAAGTAATCAATGTAACATCTTATGTAGCGGTATAAAATTAAATTGAATTTCTTGTGTTTTAAACGTGCCTTAGAATGTTAATTTTAAAATGTTCTATTAAAAATAGATTTTTTTTTAAAATATTATTTTTAAAATAATTAATTTGAGAACTAACAATGAAATTTTTGTTGTTGTAAAAATAGCAATACACGTTATTGCTAATAGCGAGACTTTCTTTAGCTTTTTGTTGATCACACTGTTGACAATAATGTGACTAACCTTTATTTTTTCTATCATTCACGCCATTGTTAGTGGCGTGATAATAAATCTAACTTGAATTGAGATTTTTTCTATTATTCAAGTGGTCGTCATGCTATTGTCAAGGCACAAGTGACTCAAAAGGGGTTTCTATTATTCACGCACAAATGACGATGCATACTCGAGCTTTGTTTTTGTTTGCAGTCAATAGAGATTGAGAGCAATATCAACAAGAGACAGAACTTCAATGGCAGACCAAGGTTCAATTCTGTCTCCTACAAACAAATACGGAAAACCCACTTCATTTCCTAAACTATTCACTGCTTTAGCCTTCAAGAACTTCTCTGAAACCGATGTTTTCATGAGCCCAAATTCCATTCTCGACACCAAATCCTTTTCTAGATTGAAAAACCACCCATGATGGCCTGAACAATTCAGTACATCTAAAACCCCAGAATCCAAACCAAGACACAAGTTTGACTCCAATGGGGTTGGACTTGCCATGGCATAAGTTTGACTCTAAAGGGGTTGGACTTGCCATGGTAGATGATCTCAAGGACGAAGACCTTAGTGACTACAAATCGTCAAAACCCGAATCAAGAATGATTATTTTCGGGTTTCAATTAAAGATCAAAATACTTCCTTTGTTTCCCTATGTTTCTTCATTGACAGGATCTCCAAAATCCCCTACTGATTTTGGTATCAAGACAAGGAATTCTCAAATGGGTCCCTTCTCTTATGGGTTATCTCTATCTCCGCAAAAGAATCTCAATTAAGGTTAGATTTATAATCACGCCATTGACAATGACGTGAATAATAGAAAAAATATAAAAATTCATCACGTTATTGTGAACACCATGATCAACAAAAAGCTAAAGAAAGTCACGCTACTAGCAATAGCATGAATTGCTATTTATGCACAAAAAAAAATACCCATTATTATTTCTCAAATTAATTATTTTAAAATTATATTTTGAAAAAAAACCTCTTAAAAATATTATGTTTAAAATGTTGTGACAGTTTGGTTTAATCTTTGTTCATAGTAGTAATGTTGTTCAAAATATTGTGTTAAATTACGTACAAAATATTATACAATTCAACATAAAACAGAAACGATAAATTACTAAATTATTCCACATTTCAATTAATTGAAAGAATGTTCAATCAAGAAATATGTTTAACACTAAAAAAATTTGGTGGTGGAACAGTGAAATATCGCGGGTCACAGCTCTATCATGAAAATTGAAGGGTGAATAAGATTTGGATTTGGAATGTCATTAAAAAAAGAAGGATATTCTAGATTTTTGAAAGTTGAAATTATGACAAAAGCAGCATTTAAATGCTAAAAAAAATAATTTATACTATGGCATTTGATTTTAAAATAACATATATATGCTATTTTAAATGTTCTACCAAACCAAGCATTTTGTCTTGACATGGGACACCAACATTAACGACCAACTTAAAAATTGGAAATTAATGAGTTAATGCAGCATCTTATGTAGCCCAATGAAATTAAATTGAATTTCTTATGTTTTAAACGTGTTTTATTATGTACATGTATGTATGTATGTATGTGTTGAGATACTACCAGTGTATGTGTACACAAGTAAATCTTCTAGATTAATTGAGATGATTAAGTTGATCTTAAAGAAACAATGGGGAATCCTATATTGCTGAATGGAATTTACAAATTGGATTTTAGATGTTTTAAACTCGTTTCGTTAATCCTTATGTATATTTTTGTCAGAAAAATTAAGAATTGCCATCAATTGAATGAAGGTTAAAAATAAGTTTAATCCTTATGTATATTTTTCTCATAAAAAATAAGAATTGCCATGAATTAAATGAAGGTTAAAAATGAGGTATGTTTAGTACAGTGTTGCTTGCATTTTGACTAATTTACAAATCTTATTCGTCTTTGTTGGACCTCAAAAATATATGCACAACTAATTTCTTCTCATTTCTTTATCAAGATCTATTTTTCTCATGTATATATTGTTGGGTATTCAGGATTTCTCTTAAGTTTTATGAGTGTTGGATTTGGAAATAATATGTCAAATCATTCAGACTTGTTTATGTTATTATTGCAAACAATAACACAATAAACAATACTTCGACCATATTTCTTACTGGAGAAAATTACCCTAAAACCCTAAAGTCAAACCTAAAATCCTAACCCAAAACCCTAAAATACTAAAATCCAAACAGTAACATAATAAACAATACTCCAACCATATTTTTTTACTGGAGAAAATACCATAAAATTCTAAACCCTAAAATTCCTAAAACCCCAACCCTAAAATATAAAATCCTAAACATAAACCCTAATACTCTCGTCATACTTTTTACAAGAGCAAATGTGCTTAAAAAATACAATGTCAATACATTAATATTATAATGCAAGTAAATATTATTCTAATATTACTTTCAAAGAATAATAACGGTAACATTAACATTAAAATGTCCATCTATGTCATTAATGCTACTATTTTCAAAGAATAATAAGAAGAAAAAAAAAGATGATGGTCGATGTGTTACAGTGATAGAGGTGTGACGGTGGCTATGATTGCACATGAAGCGGACATATGGTGGCAATAATGGAGACGGATGATGGCGGTGGTGGAGGCAGACAATGGCGGTGGTAATGACTAAAAAATAAAATTTCACGTGAAATCAATTATTAATCAAAAGGAAGAGCAAAAATGTATTATGAAAATATTAAATGAATAATAAGTAGTTATAAAGTGTTTTTTGGCTGGACCTATGTGTCCAACTTTAATAGGCACTTATAAATATTTTCCGAAGATAAAATAGACTTGGAGATATTATGGTTAGTGTACACGGGGCACACCCTTCATTTGCTTATATGATAATCTTTCTAGAACACTAGAACACTAAGTGTATATAATATTGACTTTAGGGTTAATATTACTTTTGGTCATCGAAAGATTACCCATGTTTCATTTTGGTCACTCATTGTTCAAACGTTTCAACTTAATCACCAAAGTTTTGAATTTGTTTCAGTCTGATCATTCGATCAGGTTTTTACAAATTCGGGCAACAAAATTGCTAACGTGTCACTTTGACCATGACATGGCTTGTCCACATGTAAAATAAAATGTCGATCAATCATTGAATGACACATATTATTCCTTTTTCCCCAAATCTATCCCTAAACAAAACACTAGCACCAAATAAGTCAAAAACAAGGAAAAATCAGGGAGCATCTGGATCCAGATAATATGATCAAATCAACACTTGTTCCACACAAATCTTATAATTATGATCAAGAGGAAGAAGACCAACTGACCATGGCGAGTTGAGCACCTATGATCTTTGATTGAATCCTTTGTTAGGAAACCAACGCTTAATTGCACATTTGAGTTTCAGCCAATTGGTTCTCAAGTTCCATTGATCGACGACTGCTAAGGTGCTGGCCAATCTCCAAACCCCGTAAGAAACGAATTGCTAGAGATCTGTGCCATGAAACCTGCTTAAAGAACAAATTATTAGAGAAAGTGAGGAGGGAGAGAAGGCGATGACTTTAGACGGAGGAGCGAAATTGATGAAACAAACCTTGAGGTGGAGGAACAAAAATCACTCGTGACTTATTCCAAATATGGTGGAGTAGAAGGCGACGAAGAAAGCTAGATCTTCACATATGAGGAAAATCATCTTTGACGAAGAACATGAGAGAGAGAGAGAGAGAGAGCATATATGGAAAGAAGAATATGAGGGTTCTTCCAAAAAAAATCATATATTTTTTTTTAAATTATTTATTTTTCAAGTATATTTTTAAGTGGATATATATGTCCACGTGGACCAATAACCTTAGGGTCAACCTGCCACATTGGCAGGTTGTCTGCCCATATTTGTAAAAACCTGATCGAGTGATCAGACTGGAATAAATTCAAAACTTTGATGATTAAGTTGAAACATTTGAACAATGCGTGACCAAAATGAAACATGGGTAATCTTTCGATGATCGAAAGTCGTATTAACCCCATTGACTTTACTCCACTGCGATCCATCATGGGTGAGTGGGAGTATATTGGACTATTGGACATCTAAGATGAGTCAAGCCCTTAAGGGGTCTAAGTCCATTTGTAGTGTTACTTATTGATCAAGTAACTAATTCCTATTATGTATATGATAAGGATAAAATACTTGAAATATTATCAATATCTCAAGTAGTTTAATGTCAAGAGAGTTTCAAAGATAATAGGACTCCACTATCATAAATAGGGGGTCACTGTTTGGAACAAAGAACATAGAAAATATTGAGAATACGAGTGTGTGTTGAGAGATCATAAGGGGTTCTTGAAGGGTGGAATTTCTAATTGCTTTCCTTGTGATTGACATCCATCCACCTTTACGTTATGAGATTATTCCGTTTAGATATTCTAATCAAATAAGCAACAAGGTAGTATAGGTAATTCCTACAATTATATATTATTATATGTTTATATATATCTCTCATGCACGTGGATATGAATCATGTGGTTTAATTGTATGTCTTTTGCAGTCTGTGCCTTGCCTAGGAAGGACTTATTTTCTCTTATTTGTATTGCATTTCTCAAGTTTTCTAAACTAATTTGTGAATACATGATGTTCTTTCAATGGAGTCTTGTTGAAGGGGATTGGACTCCCTTTATAGTGGACAGCACATCCTCCGTGAGAACAAGCCTCAATATGAATGGATTTTGTATTATACTATGTAGAGTGTTGCTCATCAGTATTCATCTTTATGTGTGTGTGTGAAAGTCTCACATGCGGACGTTCATATATGGATCCACATCCACCGGCTGTTAGAATGAGCTTAGGGTCCGGTCTTGTATTAAAGCAATAGCCCCTTGATTTCTGTAAAAAAAAATAAAGATTTTCTTAATTTACATGCTACGAAAATGTGCTAGCCAATAAAAGTGGAGTATTTATTTTTGACATAACTTTTTATGTAGTTGAAAATTATACATGAACAAATTTCTTCCTCTCATAAGCTACACAATTCCTTAGCATATACCCCTAGACGCATGTTAAAAGGAACCCAAAACAAAAAAAGTAGTTTGGAAAACGGATATCCGTATGTGAGAAGTACATTTGTGTTCTCAATGGTGAAAATAGGAAGATAGTTCTTCATTCGTTTTGAGAGGGAGCTGCATTGTGATGGTTGTCTCCACAAGTGATGTAGGAAATGGTAAGAGGCTTGTCTTTGGAGTTCTCACCACAAATGCCAACCAAAGAGAGTAAGGTCCGATTGTTCCAATCTTCGTTTTTGATTAAGAATTGGCTTCTCTTCTGGAGAAATTCTATGCAAATGGTTCTGTCGCTCGTCGATGTTTCCCGAGGAGAGATGGCTACTTGTTAGGCTTCTCCCATTGAAGTGTTTTTAAATATGCTTCAATCTTCTTTATGCAAAACAGATAAACGAATTCTGAAATAAGCATATCGTTTAACACTCTGAAATATTACAATCTAGCAAAGCAAAAACTATGAGACATCATAGGCGAAAGACTGATATGGAAGCATACAAATACTATGTATGGACCTTTTTGCAAATATTGCGACTCATCTTCAAAATTCATGAACAAGAAAATGCAGAAAACCAGAGTTTAACTGATATTACTACAGTACATCTTGAATCGCGAGACTTCTCTATTTTTAGCGAAAGGACCACAATGTTTCTGATATTTTTGAAAGGTTGTGATCATATAAGCTTTCTAATTTTATTCAACATGAACTGTTTATGACGGAAAATTCAATTTTCAAAATGGAAACAAAGGAAATAACCAAATTCTGCTACTAAATTTAATTGGAAAAGGTGCATCAAAATTGTAGCGAAAGAAAAGAACCTCAACTATAAAAGTATATCTGACTTCACATTTCCTTTAATAAGAAATGCTTGTTTAGTTCTAATAAATGTTGCAAAAGCTACACAGTGATCCATCAGCAATTCTACCAGAAACCTAGGAAACTTTAGTACAATATTGCGAAGGCTATATTGTGAAAACAACAAACAAGCATTGATATCAAAACTATTGTAAACAAAAGGAAACAACGAAGAAAAAGAGAGGACCGTACCCAAGCAAAGTCTTTTGCAGAACATGTGTCCTTTCTCCTTGATTCTAGCTAGGGAACGATGCAATGCAGGATTTTTCTCCACAAAAGCAGCTGTCCATGTAGCTATTTTAGACAATGATGCAGGTGAAAGATCATTAGTTTCCAGAGAAGCTTTTTCTTTCCCAACATTGTCTTCTCCACTTTCCTCTTTCCGCAATCTATTCTGGGAGTCAATTTGTGAGTCACTTAAATTTATAGACGTTGTTTGCTCTTGCTCGCCCTCAGTTGGCATGGACCAAGATCCAGCCACAGAGAGCAAGCTACCAAGTTCTCTATTATCTTTGCTCCGAGTTAAAATTCCAGTCACAGATGATGAGCGAGTAACAGGTTGTCCTATGAAGGTCTCATCGCAAATGCTACGAAAAGAGAGTCCAAGATTGAGGTCAGTGCATTCAGGTTGCTCCTGTTGGGATAACTGTGTTTCTTTGGTTTGTTTGTCACAAATACTATCAGTGGCATCTGGGCAGGGGTTAGTTTCTTGGTTGTCTTCTCCAATTGATGTATTTATCTTTCTATGTGCTCCTATGTGTAAGACAAATAAAAACAAGCCTAAAATCAGCAAAAAATCAACACACTCAAACTTTAGCAAATCAAAACCATGAGAATCTGAGAGACATTAACTGAAAATGCAATACATAAGGGCAGAAAACAGTATATAAAGAGAAGAAAACTAGAATTCAGGCAAAAATGGCATACAACTGTGTGAAAATTAAAGTCAAGTACAACAGCCAACAGTAGAGAAAACCGTTTAGGATCTGACGGGGAAAGAGCCAAACTAAGGAAACTAAAGACACCTCTATATGGCCATGTAGTAGCCAGCAGATACAGACATAAGGAGAAAGAGAGAGTAAGATCTCTCTCTCTCTCTCTCCTTAAGTGTATTTTATACAAGGCTCGCTATTTGCAGTCCTCTTGAGAGATCACCACTTCACTTCTGGTTGTCCACCAGTCACAGCAGGAATAGGGTTTGCTTATAATTTTAACTAAAGCTTGAGAAAATTCATTACAGGAAAGCGTGTAGCCTAGTGGCAGAGTTGTAGGAGGGCATAACCTAGAGGTCACGGTTTCGATTCTCGGATATAGCATCTCCACATATTATGTGAGAATAAGGTTTGCATATATCTAGTTCCTAACATCTGCATGTAAGCACTGTTATATCCAGTTCTAACATGGAAAACGCCTTCGGCAAAAGGGCCATTATGTTTCCCTCAATTGCAAATGGATTCACATTGAACTGCCATTTTTATAAGGTCATTTGGTATTATTTATGAACCAATAGACTTAATTGACCATTCTAGGAACAATTGTTCATTGAATTGAAGAAAGTAAAAGGATAACCTTTAACCTTGAAAGCAAATTCATCTTCTACACATAACCCTTATTAAAATCATTCTTAAGCATTGAAAAAACACATCAAATATTATAAAATCATCTATCAGCAGAGCTTCCAGACGTCTAAGAAATTTTAATCCACTAATAAGCATTGATATGAAGGAAATGAATGTAAAAACAAAAGAAACATTGAAGAGAAAAAGAGACGACCATACTTATCCGATGTCTTCTGGGAAACATGTGTAATTCCTCAGCCTTGATTCTGGCCAATGCACGATTAAATGCAGGATTATTTTCCGCAGAAGCTGTTGCCAACCATGTTATTGTAAACCTCGATGGGGGCAGAGGCAGTGCAGTATTTGCCTCAATACACTTTTTCTCCCCAGCATTACCTCGTTTACTCTGTGCCTCAACGTGTAACCCCTTCATCTTTATTTTTCTTTTCCGCTGTCCCTCTCCTTGACTTAGCATTGACCCAAATCTCTCTAAGGAAAGCAAATTACCAAGTTCAGTGGTATGATTGTTATGGCTCCTCAACTCAGTGAATGATCTTGTAAAAGGTTTCTCCTTTAAGTTCCCACCATAAATTCCACCCAGAGAGAGTCTCAGATTGGGGTCTGAGAATTGGGTTTCATGTGGCTTCTCAATATTGTTTTCTGGGTAGTGCTTAATGCCTCGGTTTATTTGCCCCATTGAAAGCACTCAACTTTTTGAATTTGCAGGTCACTGAGACTGTAAACATGCATATAGAAAGAAAGCCCTAAAAGATGATCATAAATTCAGCATCTACAAACGTCATTACCCAGAAAGCCAAAAACAATGAATGACAGAAAATATTTAACTGGGAGTAGAAGGAAATCTACGATCCAGACAAAAATGTCGTACCAGATGAGTCGGCGAGACGTCGGCGGACAAACCCATTAAGCTTAATTCGATTGAGAGAACGGAAAAATTAGAAAAATATTGAATTGGGTTGGATGCTCTCCAATTCAGCCATGGAAGGGCTTCTTGTACTCTTCAATTCGGTCAAAAAAGTGAAATACCAGAGTCTTGTTTTTTTTTCTCTCTTTCTATTACAAACAAAAAAAAAATTATTTGTGTGGATTTTCTGTTAAAATTTGTATTATTACGTCACTGCTTTGCTTTTTATGGATTCCATAATCTTGTAAAATCGTGTACATTCGTATCAAGATTTGAGATAACTGAAAAAGAAAAAAAAAGGATCGGGGGTGTGGACTCCTCTAGTGCCCCAATTTTGGGGCATTATTTTTTTTTTGAAAAAATATGAAATTTTTTTAAATGTATAGTATACATCGTAACGATTTCAACGATATATTTTTTGTTCGAAATAAAAATTAAAATCATTGTTAAACATGTGTGACAATTCTAAACCGTCGGATTTAAAATCTAAACATTCAATTTTAGATCACTATAATTCTGATTTTTGTTTCGAACAAAAAATATACTGTTGAGATCATTACGTTGTACACTACACGTTTATCATTTTTTCAGATTTTTTTTTAAAAAAATTAGTGCCCCAAATTGGGGCACTTGAGGAGTCCAGTGGGTAAACCCCCAATCCGGAAAAAAAAAGGGTTACAATTGATTTAGGAGGGGTCGAGAGTGATTGGATATAGATGGGTTGGGAGACGTTTATGATAGTGAACTTCTACTTGATACACAAATGTGTTGGAAGAGATTGGTTAAAAATTTAAACATAATTTTTTTATTATGAAGATATTTTTATAATTTCATGTTTAATAAATAATGAATCCCTCCAAACCTTTCATTTTTAAAGATTCAGAAAAAATAAGTTTAGAAATTAGAAGGGTTCATGAATCATTGTAAATCACTGGTTGACGAGAACACTTCGAGTTATTTAAAGCTGCCTAATCTTCATAGAATTGTTTGAAATAAAATTTACTATTTACGTCACTGCTTTGCAACGTGTACAAAATAACATTATCTTATACAATGCGATATACAACGCGTAAAACTACTTGTGCTGTCAAATATAAACAAGACAGCCACCTCAAACAATGACAGGTTTCTTGAGTTGTCAATGTCTGAACAAAACAAGACATCTGAATTGTGTTATGCGTAAGAAATAAAGCTATCGAGAGAAACATAAAAACATCTCTTTTTTCTCATTAAAATTAATACTGAATTTCATTTATATTACAAATAAAAATGGTCATATGTATTCATTCATATCAACAAAATATGTCTTTCAATAATATAATTATATCAACAAAATATAAATTCTTATACATTTTTTTATTCTCAATAATATTCCAACGTCTACTTTTCATTTCTTTAATAAAATTACATCAAAATTAATACTCAGTCCCACATTTTTTTACAAAAAATAAAGGTACGTGCTTATTCGCATCATCAAAATACATCACTTAATACAGTCTTATCAACAAAAATTCACATTCTCGTACATTATCACTTTCCATTAAAATTGCATCATATGTGGGTGCTTGTAGTTTTGGTAGATAATAACAAAGGTCATTTGGGTTGGGAAGTCCGATAAGGGTATTTGTTGTGTAAAATACTGATATTGATTTTTAATGGTTGAGAAAACAGCATTCACATGTCAAAATTAAACAATATTTACATAGATTACACTTAGGTTACGTTTGTTTGTCTTTAAGTATTGGTTTTATGATAATTTCAAGAACAATATTGAAGACGAAAGAGTCGAGACAGAGGAGGAAATAAGCACAGAAATGGAGAGTACGAGGCATTCACTCAAATGGACCAAAGAATGGAGATATCAATGCATGCAGGCCAGGAATGGAGGGTTGAGGAAGCCCATGACTTGTTTGATGAAATGTCCAAAAGAGACCCATTTCGTGGAATTTGATGGCGGCTGGGTTTTTGGGCATGGATATTTTAATTGTTTGCCTTACGACAAATGGGTAGGGGATGGACAATTGCTGGAATTGTAATTGCTCACCTTTGTACAATTCTCTCCATTTCTCTCTCTCTCTCTCTAGGGTTTTCTCTGCAATACTCAAATGTCTGTGTTTGTAATTGAGGGGATAAATTTGGACTTTCGAGTTTTTTGATAGAGAAAATTGCACTGGTCTTAGTTTTATGGAATTACATATTGACTGTATCCGGACATGTTCGTGTTAGGGATGTAGATTACATTTGCAGGTTGTTTGACAACATGCTTGAGAAAGTTGTGAAGGTTGGGGTTGATCCATATAAAATCAGGGACAAAATGATATCATTTTTGGTAGTTTAGGGACGTTAAAATTTCCAATAGTTAGTCACATGGATTTCTCTATTAGAATTTGATCACTGACTTTCTCTCTTAAGATACAAAATACAAAAGTGACTATCCATAGTATCTGTCTCTATATATGCTTGATGTGTGTGTGTCTTTGATAAAAAAAAAGATACAAAAGTGACTAAAAATAAAATTTAAAAACTAAAGTGAAACTAGGTGTATAGCTATGAGATGAAAAACAAAGTTTTGCCTAATTATGCAATGATATAGGAGTAGAAGCCCTTAGGTATTGGACGTCCATTGAGAAATTGGGCCATATTTTTAGGTTTTAACCACGAGTTGGGTCAAACATAATTCGGTCTAAGACACTGAAATAGACATAGAGATTCTGCTAACAATAAGTAAGGAATGGACCTTGAAGGCTTAAAACTCTTTATGTAATGACTATTATGATTACAATGTCCAAGTATCTTACCAAACATCTACAATTGTTATAACTATAATAATAGTAAACCCTTGAATATCATTAACCCAACAATACCATTCATCATTTGATATAATGCAATGTCAAGTTCTATTTCTATGTAAACTTTTCAGCTTATTGTGAAAAAAAAAAGGTAAGTATCACAAATATTCTTGTACTTTTTTTTCGAGCCATGTAAATCACTCCCTATACTTTTTTTTTTCTTCATAAAGAAGTCCTCCTACTTTACAAAATGGGTCACGTAAGTCCATCTGTCAAAAATTGATAATATGACCATTAATTTGCTGCTGAGATTGTTTTCTTTTTACATAAAATAAAAAATCAGTATAAAACATGACTTGAATTTTAAAAAGAAAAATATTAAAACACTAACTACTACTACTCTCCCTCTCCCTTGCCCGTCTCCTTTCTTCTCGTGAAGAGAGAAGTTCTCCGCCTCTACCCACCAATCTGGCCTCACAACAAGATTGAGACCATGTCGTCCACTCTTAAAACTCTATTTCTTGAAGAACGATTGAATACACTGCGACCAACATCAAGGCTTTCCACATCTGAATGAGTGAAACATAGTGATATATAAAAGTCAAATTAGAGAGCCTTAGAGAGAATACAGAGCTCCGATGGGGACGAAGCGGCAGAAGCAGAGATCCTAAGACATGTTACCGGCTCAAATTCACAGTGATTCAAATTGGAGTTACTGGTGAGAGGAGGTGGAGCTGGTTCCAAAAAAAAAATTACAGGGCTTTGTATAGAATACCCAAGAAAAATTAAGGCCCCAATGAAAAATTAGAAGGCCCCCAATTAAAATTTAAGGACCAAAATTTATATGTTATTAGGGCTTGTCTTGTCTCCCTATATTCCTAATTGTTAGCTCGATAAACCTAAAAACTTTGAGAGAACAAAAACTTTCCAAATGTATCTCACTCTAGTTGTTGTAGCTTCCAATACAATTTGGAACGGCTTATCATTGGAGATGCTCTTCATCCAATATTTGATGTTTTATTGCTTGAAATTATTACTAGTAATTATTTTTATCATAAATAAACTAAAAAAATATAATCCCGAGGTTGTTGCCCCAAACCCCAACTAGTCCAATAGTGATGAATTAGAATCCTGAATCTGCCACTGTTGATGAAACGATGATTGACCAATTATAGAGCTGGGCTAGGCATAATCAATTACCGGTGATTGATGCCGAGCGACTCAAGTGGAGCCAGGCTGCGCAAGAAGTATGAATGTACGATTTTGGGCAATGTCTTTTAGAACTTCTCATTGACATGTGGCAAATACATCTGACAAATTTTTTATTTTAAAAAAGGTGAAAGTCATTAGTAAAAGGCTAACTCAACGATTTTTGGCAGAATTTGAGGAAAAGGACTAACATATCCCATCATGGAAAGTATGAGAATTTCTTCGACCCAAAAAAGTTTGAAGGCTTAAATGATCAACATTGAAGGTACAGGAACTAATTTGATACTTATCCCCCCACCCAAAAAAAAAAAAAAAAACCTTTGAGCTTTAGAATCCTTCAAATGGAACTCTATTTGCATTTCACGAATAAAAGCAAAAGAAATCAAAAGCGCTTCATGACTGGACAAAATGATACATACCAAAACCAGATATTAATTGGATATGGAGTTGGGGTTAGTCTGACACAATCGTCCATATGGATTTCAGTAATTTTATTGCAGAGTCTTTCGAAGGAGGAATTGACTCTCTAACTTAGAGCATCCACAATGGTGCAAAGCATATCATCTCAGAATTAAAGATTAGACCCAAAACTAGCAAAAAAACATCCACATTCCAAAAACAACTGTATAATAATCATAAAAGACGCAACTCAAAGAAAAGTTGTGCATGTCCACCTCATATCGCCATAAGTTCACCATAATTACGCATCAGAAAGATGGATCCAGCAAAAATCCCAACCGCCCGTAGCAATTTCTGCAAGAATAATTAGAAAATTTAACACCATTAATTCTGAAAACCCAAACAAAATTCTTCCACTAACATCACAGTCTGCTTGCTGCGAAAACAAGTAATTCCATGACATTCACATGATGGAGAGTCACTCTTAAAAAACAGCCTTACCTTCCCCTGATACTTAGAGAACTTTTTTTTTTTTATACAGAAAAAAACTCTCTTTTTCTACAATGAAGCTTGTGAACAAACAGTGGAACATGCACCAGACGAGTTCATTTTAACAGTCTTCTGGCTCCCAAGTTTATAATAAAAGGGGCCAACCATATTCCGTTTCAAAATCTCACAAATACTTGAATAAGACTCTGATTTAAAAGTCTTATTCCATACCTAGCAATGCATTAAATTTCAGCAAGATTATCATCTTATGCAGCAATCATTTATGTCAGTTCACACATGGTAGAACTTGCCTATCAGTTAAACAAAACATATACAATCATGTTAAGTTACGGCAGACCTAGGATGAATTGTGGACACACAAGACCACTGAGTATGCATCTAACACATGCTGCGCACGTCTATACAAACCCATGGACTGACGTCAAATGCACATCAAAATGGTGAACAGGTATTCAAGCAGGCACTGATAGTCTTAAACACAAGAAGAAGACTTTCCGGAGGCACCATCTTGGTGCTCTTTCATAAAGTTTTATCCATTTGGGAAAACTGATCACAAATAATCAAGTAATTAATCTAAAGTCCAAACACACACCAGCACCACATGCCCGCAAGCACAAGCACAAGCATGCATAAATGCACAAGCACAAGTGCACATAGACACACTCAGATAGAGAAGAATTACTTGCACCTAAATGAGAATCCTCTATGCTTTCAATATTATCTGACTAAACCCCACAATCCACCCATGCTCTCCATCAATTCCCCATTAGCCTGTCTGAAGCAGTCATTCAAACTAGCAATCAGTTCAACATCAAGTAACTCGCAAGGATTGAACATTTCCTAAAACACCCTCCTCTATCATTTCAAACAACAGTCAATTCAAATTTAAAAAGTTGTCAACTATACTGAGTTTTTGTTATTAAAACATGCCAAACTCAGTTCTTCATAGAAGGACATATTAAATATCTGGTATCCATTTTTCAGGGATAAAAGAAAAATTACTACCACCTATCTGATACGTTACAGATACACACAAGATAGGCCAATTGTAATCCAATAACAAAATTGAAACCTGGCAAGCCAAATATCCTTCAAAATCCAGAAGGGTTCAAGTTTACAAAATCCTATTGCAGTCAATTCTATAGATTATACTCCCTCAGTCCCAAATTACTTGTCACAATTTAAAAGGCAAATTATTAAGGTAATCTAATAATTCATCAACTTTTACTCATCAAAAATATTTTTTACTTATTATACCCCTAAAGGCACCATAATTTTCGAAATTTTTCTTTAACCAAAACAAAAACAAGTTGAAAATTGAAAATGGTAAATGTTATAATGGGAAAATTTGTATTTGTTAGGCATCGACTTTTAATTTGTTAGAAATAAAATGGAACATCCAAAAAAGGAAACATGGACACTTAAATTGGACCAGAGGGAGTAATGCTAATCAATCATAATAGCTCATAGGCAAATAAAAATAAATTAATTTAGTTTCATCTTCATGTTGAAAACTCAGTTATATCATCAATTGATTAGATACAATTTCTTTCTCGGCAACCAAATAACTTTAAAAATCCATGAGAAAGCAATATCCATTACAGAAAAAATCTGGACTTTCTATTAGAATCATATTCCAGCTCTCTCAAACAACACTCGCGAGCATCAGGATAAAATAAACACCTCTAAACCATCCAATCAACAACACAAGTGGCGCAAAGACATAAGTATTAGAGGGAAATCAAATCAGAAAAGAAAAGAAGAGAGTATAATACGGTACCACGTTTGTCGCCCACTTCTCCTCATCCTGAACCTGAGAACGCAGAAAGGCCTTCAGCTTATCCAGCGAAATCACTGTGTCTGCCATTGACGCTACCGCAGAGAAAGATTTGGTAATAGTTCTTAGGGTATTTGCGAAGAGAGTAGAAGAAGTCGAAAGTCTTTCAGTCGAAGGGTTTTAGGGTTTTCGATCGTTTTATCCTGTAGGACTTATGTAGAATTGCTATGCTAAGTTGGTGACCAATGGTCCAATTCGACTATCTGATAGAAGTAAAGAATAATGGGTTACCAGTCCGGGGTGGCCGAAAGATACGTCGTATTTCAATTTGGTCTCCAATTATCAAAAAGTGTCAGTTTAATAGTGTAGAGTGTGAATTTGTTTCAAACTAATCACTAGGTCAATTTTTGGTGAAATCATACATATTACATGCTGACGTTGCAAACTCTGTTTGACATATGTAAAAAAGTGACAATGTATAAATTATTACATATTTTATTCATATCTATAAATTTTTTATCTCATATATTCACTCACATAGAATCGATCATTAGAATCCGATGGTAGTTTTGATCGGAAAATGATTGGATCAGGTGCGTCTCACTTCAAGAAGTCTAACAATGGTGGCGGTGTTGCCGAAGTTGGCCAGATCAGTCACTTTTCTCTCGTGGTGGCCATGATCTTTTGGGTACTTTTCCAGTGGTTCAAGTAGATGTTGGTGGTAGTGATAGTTGGGTAAGATTGGAAAGAGTTTGGAGATTATTTTTTAGGTGATGGCGGCTGGAACGGTGATTAAACAGGGGTCCTCAAAATATGTAGGTTAAGATAATGTAATACGACACAGTGACAATGTAATATGCCACTATAGCAACGTAATACAATACTCTGACAATGTAGTAAGACATTGTTACGTACAGTGTGTTGAATCTTGTTTTTGAGATTTTTTTTCGGTTTTCAAATTTTTAATGAAATGAGTTAGGGACCTTGATTTGGATTATAAAGGTCATAGTCGAGATAAGTGACAATTGAGTTCAGTTTTTCATAGCTTTGAGGTTCTTTTTGATGTGGTGGCAGTCTGAACAGTGACCAAATGATGGTCCTTTGTTAATTACACTATTGTGCTGTCATATTCTATTGTTTGATTAAGACATTTTAGTTAAGGCTATGTAATTAAAAAAAAAGACCCTAAACATTGCGACAATATAATAAGACACTATTGCCATATGTTCGATCTTATTTTTGAGATTTATTATGGATTTTCAATTTTTTATAAAATGTAAGTTAGGGACATCGATTTAGATTATGAAGGCGGTGTATTGTTATTACATTATTATGTGTTCATACCAATATTTAATTTATGTGAACAACGATGACAACTCGTAAATGTAACTAGAACCTCTGCCATATTATAACAATGTAATAATGGGGAGTAGCATTTCATAACAATGTAACAAGTGAAAGTGACACCAAATAACATCGTAATGAAGAGAAAGTAGCACAAAAAATAATTTAATAAATACAGTATAATAAGACAAGGTCCTACAAGACACTATGATACAGGATAACATCGTAACTTGAAACTCTATCTTTGGTACTACATGAAATATGATGTTGGTTTACATTGTCTCACTTTGTAATTATATTGTTTTATTGTTGAGTGAATTTGGCTCATGGTATCTTGCTGAATCAAAATATGAAATCAGAATCGCAAATTTTGGTCAGTTAAAAGTGCAGTCAAACTGAGTAAAACAAGGTGGGTATTCGGTTCAATATGGGTCACCAACCTCCGAAGAGTATTTTGTACGTTCAAAGGGTGGAATTGGTGCCTATCGTCGAGACGAACTCGATGGTGGTGACGGTGCATCGATTCTTTGTCGGTGTTTGTCAGATTTGATGATTTTTTTTGCGCTGGCCGCAATCTTCCGAGCTTGATTCCAGCAACTATGATGGACAAACCATGTCAGAGTTGTCAGGTTTTTTTCTTCGTCATCTTAAGATTCTTTTGAGACCAGTCGCATCACAAATGGTGGTCGGACGCAGAAATTCCATTGACGAAAAGTGAGAGGAAGAGATGATGCAAAGGAGAGAGAATATGAAACATGAGAGAGAGAATGTCCTAAATGAGTTCGGAGGGAGGTGTAAAAAAATGAGCGGGAGAAACGTGTTAATGAAGGAGAGAGAAGCGAGAGAATATTAGGTTGTCTCTTACTATTTTATTCCAATGAATCTCGGTGGCATGCTTACATGGCATGCCACATGGATTATGTAAACTAATGTATCAATAGTATATGGACGATTAGCATTTTTTCGTTTTGCGACTCTCGAATTGACTTTGATATGATGTCAAAATTTTACTCTCTGAATGTAACAATGCAACTATCCCTTCCCCCATTAAAATCGAAATTGAATCTCACCTCCATTATGGAGTACAAGAAGTCAAACCATATAGTTATCCATATCAGTAAAACACGTCTCCCAATACAGTCACATTAACAAAACACAAATCCCTAAACATTATTTCATTCCCATATTAGCGAGACCAACAATGTTGTTCCCAACAAAACTATATCAAAATCAATATTGGTTTCACCTCTATTACATAAAAGTTAAGCCACATACTTAGCCATATCAACAAAACACATCTCTCAATACAACTACTTTAGCAAAAATATACATTTTCATACATTACCCCTTTCCCAAAAAAAAATCTACCATTGGATAATATATGAAAATGTGTGTTTTTTACTGATGTGACTATATTGAAAAATGTATTTTGGTGATATGTATGAGTATGTAACTTACCTTTTGTAAAAGACGTGGGACCCAATATTAATTTTAATGTAGTTTTGTTAGAGAGTGGATAAGGGACACTTGACATTTGAAGGTTTTGTTAATGAAGAAATGATAAAATATATAGGGATTTGTATTTTACTGATGTGGTTGTATTGAAAAATATATTTTGATGATGTGGATGAATATGTAGCTTGATTTTTTGTGTAATAGAGTTGGAACTCAATTGAGAAAATAGAAAATTTGGAGAATGTGTTGCCACTAGGGGTGTCAGAATCGGACTAGACCGGCTAGTTGGATTGGTTCAATCGATAACCGACCATGGAATCGATCCAGTAACCTCATATGAATTGATCATTTTTTTGTGAACCGATTCAACTGGTAGAATCGATCAGTCCTAATGAACCAGACCGGTCAATTTTAATTATTATTGGTGATAGTTTTGTTGAAAAATGTATTTTGATGATATTGATGAATATGTAGTTTTGTGTTATAGAGATAAAATTCAATTGAAAAAATGAAAAATTCAGAGAATATGTTGCCACCAGGGTTGTCAGAATGGGGCCGGATTGACCGATCGGACTAGTTCAACCGGTGATCGGACATAGAACCAATCCAGTCACCCCCATATGAATCAGGTTATTTGTATATCGGTTCAACCGGTAGAATCGGATCGGTGAACTTGAATTGAAAATTTTATTATCGATAATAGGTTTTGAACACAAGATCTATTTTTACCAAATCAAAGACCTTATCATTAGGTATAGTATTAAATAATTATCTATACCATAGATATATATATATATACACTATTATATTTTATTAAATATATAAATCTCAAACTGAAGAATTTTTCGATTCGATGACCGATTTTCAAAACCTTGATTGCCACTATAGTTGCTCAAAATTGAGATGTTTAGAGAGTGGTTTTGCCACCATGAAAACTCACTGTCACTTTCCAAGACATTCGGAGAATACAAAGCAAATAGGTTATACAAATACTAAAAAATAACAAACCAATTTCAAAAAATCAATTCGGTTGGGCCACTCTGCATTATTGAATGTGTATAGAGAAGTGGGCTGCTCTATTAAGTATTTAATGCTGTGAACAATAATAAAAAAAGTCATGTTTGCGATTGCCGCCGCAGCTGTGAGGATGATGTCATTGTTATGACAACTTCATTGTGTGTTTCCTATCTTTAGTACACCTTAACTGAAAAAGAACTAATATTTATGTCTCTTTGAAAGCTTGCATTGACCTAATATAACCAGTCGATACAAGTTTATGATTTGAAATATGAACTTAAACCCAAGACGTTAAGGCTCTACTTGGATTGAGCATAAAAAAAAAAAAGGGAAGTTAGGCGGAGTTAAGTAGAGAGAAGTTAAGTGAAGAGGAAGGAAAATTATAGTACACAATTTTGATAAGATGGAGAAGGAGTTAAATGAGATGTGTTTATTGTCTCTTTACTCGGATTGAGAGTTTTGAGTGAACAAAAGCAATAAAAATGTTATAGTTATTAAAATATCTTTAAAATTAGAACTCGTTATGAACTTTAGTCATTTTGTAATTAAAGAGTTTTAAAATTTTCAAAAAATATGTATATCTTTCCCTCCTTAACACCTCAATTTGAGAGAGGAAGAAAATAAACAAAAAATTTAAAATGTTCTCCTCACTTAATCCTCTATCACCCCCTCCTAAACCCACACTCTCAATTCAAGCAAGTTGTTTATTTTGTCTCGCTTAACTCCCCCTCACTTCACACTCTCCCAGCATAGCCCAAGAGTTTGACTTCTCATACTAATGATATATTTTTGGCAACTTCTAAGAATTCTATCAATAAAATAAGCACAACCAGGTTTTGCAATAACCACGTCATTCCCACAACTTGAAATAATGTCATCTATGTATCTATCGTATGTTGAAAATTGCACACTCCTATACAAATCAATAATATTGTTAGTAATAATATTGTCCGATTTAAATTATCTAATTATTGAAGATGCATCAGGCGTGCAAGATTTTATTCCTCCTAAGTCTAACAAATAAGCCCAACTCACTTAAACTTAGGAAAAAACCTTGTTTGTGTTAGGGGTGAGCTTTTGTCCTAAAGATATTTACAATGTACCAATTTTATGGGTCTGTATTGAGTGACCATTGAACCCTTATGTTGATTTCTGTAATCTGCACTTTTGTAACTTTTTTTTTAGTTTCGGGACCGAAAATCTACGTTTCTTCTTCTTCTTCTTCTTCTCCTCCTTAGGTTAGGGCCATAAAAGTTTGCCACCTAAGACAATTCTGATGAGCCAAGTGTATGTCAAGTATGATTATTTCGATGACAAACTCATCTGAGGGACAAAAGAAAAACCTGACAATAGTTGATGGATGATTTTAAGAGCAAAAAGAGTTTAGGGACAAAAATTTGCAGTTCTTATAAGCTTCTACATCAATCATGATACAGGGTATTTTTATTTTGATTACAAAATTTCTAGATAAGTTGTTCACCGACTTGTGTAAAATACAGGGTGTTTTTATTTTGATTACAAAATTTCTAGACAAGTTGTTCACCGACTTGTGTAAAATACAGGGTGTTTTTAATTTGATAACAAAATTTTCTAGATAAGCTGTTCACCTACTTGACTTTACACAGACAAAAGTCCCAAGTAGTTCACCACCGATTAACAGACACACATAACAAAATACCAAAAACTTGACTTCATAATCAATCTTTCAAGCTAAGGAAGCTTTCCACCTGAGTAGCCTTTTTCGCAGCTGAGGAATTCTCAAGCCTGATTGAAACAGATGGAAAGTTGTTCTTTTTCGCTTCATCCACTTCTTGTTATCGATTATCTTATCGAGTGTATTTTAAAGTGTAGAGAGCCCTGAAGTAATTACTTGAACTAAACCTTTCCTGGTCCAAGCAGAATTAATTTTTTTGGGTCTAAACCTTCGGTGGTCCACAATCCTGGTATCGCTAGACTAAGCTTAACCCTCTTAGTTATTACTTATCTCCATCAATGGAGGCCCTGGGAGGCCAGGAGGGTTTGAAGACCATACTAATCAAACAGTGATCCCTGCATACTGTCAAAGAAACTAAAAGAAGCAGCTAGCAACTTAATTAGAAAATTGTCACAAGCCACAAAGCAGCTCCAATGAAACAAGCAGCAAGAGCCCATGTGACAATTAGATTCTTGGTAGCCACTTCTGATGGCTCGACTCCTTGTTCAAAAAAAGAACCCATACTAGAAGTATTGATTCTGACCAAATGAAAACCTTTAATCCATACACAAAATACAGCACCTTATCAAGAACAACAATGTGTTCAGAAGCCATTCCGTCAACAGTCGACCAGAGAATGCAACCAATATCAGCAACCACCATTTCCATAATTCCAAGCCCCAAATCATGGAGTTCCGCAATTTATATGCTGTCAAGCTTGCAATCAAACACCCCATAAAGGACACAAATCCACAATTAACTTTGCCACAAAAGGTAGTTATTACAGGAGATCCTTAAAAGTAGATAACAGAACAATAACCATGAAATTTGATAATCATAAGAGATCAAAGCAGTTACAAGCATAAGTGATAGACAACAAAAGCTCCATTCTTTGATTATAGAAAAGGAAAATAAACAACAACAACGACATTGAGGTAATGCTGTAATTAGTTACACAAGAAAGTATGTAGATCAAACACATAATATAGGCGTACCACATTGAAGAATATTATTCCTGGAACCACACAGATAGTTTAGTCCTTTGTCCTTTCACTTTCTTTCCCTGATCAGTCATAGTTCTCTAGTCCCTGTTAGTCTGCAAGTTTCAGATTCTGATACGAACAAAAGGTTCGTCTTCATCCTCACGTCTACCATTGATTGGAACAAGACTCTCCACATAATTTACAACTTGTAATGAACCCTTTCCCCCACTGAGCTCGAGATTTTTCAGCTGTTGGGAGCTGGGATCATATAGAACCAGTTGTCCGTCCAAATCTTCCAAAAAAATTCCACCATTCTTTAAAAATCCTAATGGCCTCTCAACTCCAGGTATTGGTCCAATACTCGCTTGCTTGACCCAAGATTCTTTCACTCCCCTTTCAGTCATCACCCATATATCAACCAATTTCTCAGGACCCTCCCGTGTGTATACAATAACAGCAAGCATTTCATCGATGATTGCGAGCTGTGGAAGGAAATCAACCCAAGAAACCCCAAAATCAGGCAGTGGCACTTTATCAAACACTTCATCTGCAAAGTCAAAGGATAAGATCAATTCACTATCATCCCCAACTGCCCACCAGTAATAAATCCCATTGTGGAACTGATTAAACCATGGAATATCACCAGGAAGCACGTCAACAGAAGAAATCTCCCTCCAAGAATCTTCTTTTAGGGAGTATATCTCGACTTGATCAACTGAACTCATGCCCTCATCGAAGTAATTAGTAACAAATCTCAGGATCTTGTAATCATTAGCTTTCCAATCAAACCCGAATCCAAGATTACCAAAAGATGTCGATTCCGTACCTGACGGACGTTCAATTGGGGACAAAGGGAGAGGCTTGAATTCTCTAATAGCGGGATTCCACAAACCAATCTTCTCCCAATGATCATAAACACAGAGTAAGCCATTACAAGGACCCAACACAACTGGGTTGTGCCGAAAGTCCTTGGTAAACGGCATGTAGACGCTCTCTTTGACAGTAAGCACCTCTTCACCGCCATCTCGGATAGTAGACGAATAAAGAAAGGAGAAACAGTCCTCTCTTTGAGCACCATGCTTCACAAGGACACTGGAATTGGAGCTGCAGAGATGGGTTTGCTTGAGATGGTGCCTGGAAATGAAATCTGGGGTTCTGAAAAGATTACACCAAGGCTTGCAAACTGACTTGAATCTCATCAGAGACTTCACCGGAAGCCTAGTGAGAATATCCATCACTTCATCTTCTGGGATATCGGTGTTCTTCACAGTCGCCATGGAAAAGCACTTAACACAGCTTCCTTGATAGTTTTGCGGGGTTGTTCTGGTTTTATACAGTTCACATATTATTAGATGGGGATACCACTCGGAATGGACTAGCCAGGATTAGGGCCCGCAGAATTCGATGATCTCAATCTTATAATATAAGATATTAAGATATGTGTGAGATATTTATATATTTGGATTGACATTGATTGAAGTGAATAATTAAATGGAATAAATTTTTTAAATTTAGTTTTAAATTTAATTTTAAATCAGATAAAATTTTGAATTATAATTTTGGTTCCATTACCTAGCCTAGGATAGAGTCCAACATGGTCAAGTCACTCTGGTATGAGAAGTCTATCATCAAGTTCATCGGCACTCATCCAATGCAAGGTATTCTATATTACATGATACATAGGCTGTTCCAGTTTGGGATTGTTGTGAGGTATAAAATTACGATGTTGTGAGGTGAGTTTAAACACAGTTTAACATTTGATAGATGTCTTATAAATCACGTTTTATTTGAGGATAATGGACTTTTAAGGGTTTTACTAGCGTCCAGTCTGGCTAAAAGACTGGACGTCGTACAGTCCATTCCACTGGACGACACGTGGATGTTGGCTTGGTCAATATCTATAAATAATTTTTATTTTTTTTTAAAATTTAATTATGAGAAGGATATGACAAAAATGGGTATGAAGTTTTAACTTATTACTAATGAAAAACTTGTGATGAAAATATATTTTTTATTTCTTTTATTCTTTTGTCAATGGATTATTTATAAAAAATTTATTTTGCTGACGGATTATCGATAAAATTTTTTTATATATTTTTTTGCAGACGGATTACAGGCGGAATTTATTTTTTTATTTTTTGTATACGGATGCAATTTTTTTTTTAAAAATTTTTGGCTTACGGATTATCGAAAAAAAATTCATCGGTAATTACCAACAAATTTTTTTCATTGGTGTTTAGATTACCTATGACGGTTTTAACAATGTAAATTTTCGATCAGTAATCAATATTATCGATGAATTTTTAGGATTATCGACAAAAAATTATGTCTATAATTCGTGAAGTTCTTGTAGTGAGATTAACGTCGTCAAATTATTAGTTAGGGCAAGATAAACATTTACGCAATTTTTTTAATGGTGAAGATTAAAATATTTAATTTAATGGTAGATAGGGGACGGTGTTGCATATCTTGAACAAGTATATGTCTTGAAAATATTAATTAGGGGCAAGCTGAGTATTTAGTGTGCAATGAAATGTGTATTATAATTTTATTTTATTTTAAATATTATTTTTTTTCAATGGTAGAGATTATATTATTTGATCTAATGGTAAGAAAATTGACTGTTTTTGTACAGTTATTTGATTAGACTGTTTTGTAGTTCAGCGCGTATTTCAAAGCAACGTGAACTTGACAAACACTTTAACCCACATTGCGATTAAAAGCACCACAAACATGGGCTTCTAACGTGAGCCCAAACTCCCACACTAGTTCCACATTGTGATTAAAAGCATCACAAATGTGGGCCTCTAATGTGAGCCCAAACTCTCACACTAGTTTGAGTAGTTTCTGGCTTATATGGATCAAACAATTACATGACTTTTAATCCATGAATGTGGATTAAAAAAATTGACTAGATATGAGAATTGAACCCCATAGACCCCATTGGTGGTTGAGAGGGGATTACGTTGCACTAAACCATTCATTGAAGAACATTAATCTATGTGGGGTTAAGGCCTAAGGGGCTGTAGGATAGGGACTATTGTAGTGATATACTATCCTTACTTTGGGATAAATATCCTCCAGCCAACCAGACACGTGAGCATTTATAGATTTGAGGCCACTGTATGTAATCCTCTAGCATCATCCACCATTCATTTGAGAAAGGCATCACCTCCAGCACCCAGCAACCATCAACCATAGCTGTTGTCCAGTGAAGGCCATTAGAGGAGATAATGCAGGCCACAGCACTCTGTAGCAGCAGAGGAACCTTTCTGGTTCAATCCATGGCTACCCAGAAACCTTTACCGTCTGTTAATGGAACTGTTGGCACTAAAAAGGTCAGTTTCTGCTACCCATCATGATTTTTGTAAGCATGTAAGTTATCTGCAATGAACTATTTGCAGAACTCAACTACACAACCAATAAAGCTACTTACAAGGGTGGAGGAACTGAAGCTATTGAGCAAAGCAGAGAAAGCTGGTCTATTATCAGCAGCTGAGAAATTTGGGCTCTCTTTGTCAACAATAGAAAAACTGGGAGTTCTCTCAAAAGCAGAAGGATTGGGAGTCCTTTCTGCTGCTACTGACCCTGGAACCCCAGGGGCTTTGTTGAGTCTGAGCTTGTTATTACTGCTTTTGGGTCCCTCTTGTGTTTATCTTGTACCTGAGGATTATCCTTGGGAGATGGCATTGCAGGTTGTTGTTGCTCTGCTATCAGTGCTTGGTGGATCAGCTGCCTTTGCTGCATCAAATTTTGTAGCCAACTTGCAGAACTCAAACTGAATATCATTAGGCATATATTTCTTTGTTGTAATAAAAGATAACTGAATGAGAAAGCCACTTTGACATTCAGAATTAGCCTCTCTTTTGTGAAAGAATGACACACCCACCTTGCTAATAAAATCTTCACCATTCACAAATAAGAAGGGGAAAAAAAAATTCACTCTTTCTGAACAGTTTCTCAGCCCCAATGAAAATATTTATACTCTTCCTGAACAGTATCATGTCTCAGTCCAAGCATTTTCACCTTTTGAGCTTCTCCTCCAGGTAATCCAAGTTTTCTTTTTGTCCTACCTACTATATCAAAACAATTAATGCACAATATGATGTTCAGGAGCCCATTCACAGCAAATTGCAGACAAACTAAGTAGAAATATAAAACAAATCATATGTGAAGTCTTCTGGAGACAACCCACAGTAAATAAATAGAATGTCATACAAAGCAGGTCATTACCCAAAATTTGAAGAATCAAGGTATACAAGGAAGGAAGAAACCAAGAACACACACCCCAACATGCTCCATATCATTTCTTGTTTCACAGAAAACCCTGATTTGTTCCATTTTTTTACCCAAATTTTTTTCATAATGAGAACTCCCTGTGCCAGACAAGTCAATATTGATTACTGCATTTTGCCAGCTTGACTGCTTCCAAAAATGCCTCATTCTCTCCTCAATATAGTTTTAGTCTAAAATTTCAGGAGTCCCAAGAATCTCATAGCCAACTTTGCAATTTCTTCTTAACTCTAAAAGTTTGAAATAACCAGCTCAGCTTCTCCCTCCATTCTGTTAACGCTTTGGATATGGGAATGGGACCTCCTTTTTTTTTTTTGAGAAATAACAATAATATTAAAAAGCTCCCGGAGGAGATAAAACTCCCGGAGGAGATGAAAATACAACCCACCCAAAAGAATGGCAAACCAACATACAGGAAGATAATGACCAAATCAACCTACAAATATCAAACCCCATGAGAAAAGAGCCCCAAATAACAACACACAATAGCCTAACAAGACTAGATCTGGAGAATACTGCAATCCATAGAGCAGTTTTGAGAGAGGGCGCCTTAAATTGCAAGATCGTACCCCTGAGGACCACCCATACCAAGATCTGAGGTGAGTAAACCTCTGCAAGCTTATTGGAAGCTTCAAAACGCCATGAAAGAAAGAGATCTGCAGAAAGAGGTAGACATATCTCCTTCATGAAGGATGTTATTGAGAACAGAAAACACAAAGAAAAGAGAACCATAAGAACAAAGTGGGGTGATAGGAGGAGGAGAGAGAGCCAAAGCCCAATCTTCCTCCTCCGTAGAGGAGCTGTTGGTTGAGAGAAACTTTAGGCAAGAGAGATGTTAGAGAGAGAGTGGTGGGAGGTATCTGTCTTATTGAATGGGACCTCCTTTGATTCTTTGTGTGTTCATCAATAGTCAGTCATCTCCTTTTTTTTTGCAACTTTTTCACTTATTTTCATGTTTCTGTAAAATGAGACACCCACTTTAATGCTAGCCATCGAAAAGAAAAGTCTCCTAGAAATCTGGAATTATAATCATGTATTTGCCAAGCTACTTCAGCGACTGAGCACCAAACCACAATAACAAATTTTATTTCTAATATAACAAGAAAAATACTTCCACAAGGAAGTCTCAGTTCTCCAAGAGAGACGAAAGTGAAGTTGAGAGAAAGTTGTATATTTTGTATTTGATAAAATCTCAAGTCCAAGTTCAGTACAGTGAAGAAGAAAAACTGGATACATATACAACGAGAAAAAGAATAAAAAAATATGCATGCACAGCGAACTACCAAGAATATCCTAAAATAATACGGTGCGTTTAACACCCTCCCTCAAGGTGAACCGTAATTACGTTCAGCTTGCGAAGAAGTTGATGAAGATGCGCAACGGGGACTGGTTTGGTGAGGAAATCAGCAGGTTGCTGTTGTGAAGAGAGGTGATGAAGATGGATGAAAGCAAGCTGCACCTTTTCTCGTACAAAGTGGCAATCGATCTCTATCTGCTTGCTACGCTCGTGAAAAACAGGATTAGTGGCAATATGAATTGCGGCTTGACTGTCACAATATAAAGCAAAAGGCTGAGGTGGACTAACATGAAGATCATGAAGAAGAGCCTTCAACCAAGTTAACTCACTGCAAGTATTAGCCATGGATCGGTACTCAGCTTCAGCAGATGAACGTGAGACTGTATGTTGCTTCTTAGACTTCCAGGATATTAGAGCACCACCAAACATCACCAGTAACCACTAATGGATCGTCGCGTGTCAGGACATGCCCCCCAATCTGAATCACAGTAGCCAACGACATGATAATCAGGATGAGAAGGATAAAATAAACCATTACCAGGAGAACCTTTGAGATAGCGCAAAATTCGATGAGCTGCTTGAAGATGGAGCTTGAAGAAATTGACTAAGAGTGTGGACAGCATAGGTAATATCGGGACGAGTCATGGTTAAATACATAAGCCTGCCAATCAAACGCCTATAACATGAAGGATTAGACAATGGAACACCATCAGTGGCCGAGTAATGAACATTTAGCTCAGTTGGTGAAGTTAATGGTTTGGCACCAAGAAAACCAGTATCACGAAGTAAATCTAGTGTGTACTTGCGCTGGCTAATTGCTAAGCCAGACCGAGACCTGTTAACTTCAAGTCCAAGAAAGAACTTCATAGGACCCAAGTCTTTAATCTTTAAATGGGAGCCCAGATATTCTTTCACAGATGTGATCCAAACCTCATTAGTACCACCAATGACAATGTCATCTACATAGAGAAGCAAAGCAAGGAAATCTGCACCTTGCCGATATGTATATAAAGAGTAGTCAGCTTGAGATTGATGAAAACCATATTTGAGAAGGAGTGAGCTGAATTTTTCATTCCATTGACGTGATGCCTGCTTAAGACCATACAACGATTTATTGAGTTTGCATACAAGCCGATGATCTTGAATAGGATAACCGGGAGGAGGCTTCATATATATGTCTTCATGAAGATCACCATGAAGAAAAGCATTATGCACATCAAGTTGGTGAAGACACCAATGATTCATAGAGGCTAAAGCCAAGAAAACTCGAATTGTCACCATTTTGACCACCGGTGAAAATGTCTCAGTGTAATCATATCCCTCATTCTGACTAAAACCTTGTGCCACCAACCTCGCTTTATGCCGTTCAATGGTATCATCTTGATTAAATTTTAATTTATAGACCCACTTGGAGCCTATAGCTTTTCGATTTTCTGGTAAAGGGACCATATCCCAAGTGTCATTTGCCTCCAATGCTTGTATCTCTGTTTGCATGGCTGCCTCCCAAGCTGAATTCTGGACAGCTTCAGAAAAGTGAGTGGGCTCGTGGTGGGAAGAAATTGCATGTAAGTATGAAGCATGAGTAGGAGAAAAATTATGGAAATTAAAATACTTGCCTATGGGATAAACTGAGGTCGACTTGGCATGTTGAAGTTGATTGGAAGAGGGAGTCCACGTGACATGATTGCATTGATAATCTTTGAAATGCACAGGTGGTTGCCAGAGACGAGTGGAACAGATGACATTAGGAGTAGAAGAAGGTGACATAGGTGTTGACGGGATGGACTCAGTTGAATGATCAATAGCCTCTGGAGGAGCTGAGGGAACAGATGTGGATGAAATAGATTCATTAGGAGACGCAGCGGAAGGTAAGGAAGATGGGGGCACAGAAGGTTGGGTATCTGGAATATTAATATTGACTTCGTCAAGGGAAGATTCGAGTGAAGAATGAGACTGTTTTGAAGAAAAAGGAAATACCATCTCATAGAAATCCACATCCCTGGAAATGAAAATTTCATAAGTTTCAAGATCAAGTAACCTAAAACCTTTGACACCAAAAGGATACCCTATAAAGATACAAGCACGAGCCCGCGCATGAAATTTAGATTTGGAATGTGGTTGCACCTTCGCATAACACAAGCATCCAAACACACGTAGAGAAGCATAATCTGGACTCTGCTGGAAAAGAATCTGATATGGACTAAATTTATCCAATTGGCGAGATGGCAAGCGATTGATAAGATGCACTGCAGTGAGGATACAAAAACTCCAAAAAATCTCAGGAAGATGAGCATGTAGACGAAGTGCCCGAGCAGTATTTAATATGTGCTGATGCTTACGTTCCACCACCCCATTCTGTTGAGGTGTGTAAACGCAAGTAGTTTGATGTAATATTCCATGTGCTTTGTAAAACTCCTTAAAATTAAACTCAGGACCATTATCAGATCGCAAAGTTTTAACTTTAACATGGAAATGTGTTTGAACATAAATACAGAATTGCTCAATATATGAGCGAGCTTCACTCTTAGATCGCAAAAGATAGGTCCAAGTAGCTCTACTATAATCATCGACAATGGTTAAAAAATATTTGTAACCATCAATAGAAATCACAGAATGAGGTCCCCATATGTCCACATGAATAAGATCAAAAACAGAAGTAGTACATGTGACACTAACACCAAACGGTTTTCTTTTCATCTTGGCTAAGGGACATGTTGGGCAAAAATCAAAATTTTCTTGAAATGGTTTGGGTAAAAACATACTGGTTGAGATAGAAGGATGTCCTAATCTATGATGCCACAACATGGATTTCTTGTCCATTGCCGGATTCCCAACAAAAACTGAAGCAACACTTGATAACTTGTCTCCCCAAAAATACAATCCCTTTAGCATGCTCCCCATTCCAATCTTTTTCGAGTTGGCCAAGTCCTGCAAAATACACATATCAGAGTGAAAATTGACTGAATATTTCTTAGAGGCAGTGAGCTTGCTCACAGATATAAGATTGATACGAAAACTTGGGACACACAGAACATGATCAAGGACAATGCCACGATGAAGAGTTAATGAACTAATGTGTGTAACAGAATGTTGGTCGCCATTAGGAAGAGTAACAGAATAATTCTGGACAGGTTTTGCAGTGCCTAGGAAATCTAAGGAGCATACGATATGGTCACTAGCCCCACTATCAATAAGCCAATTCACAAGGAAGGGAAACTTGACAATGGAACCAAGATTAACATTACCTGCCACAACAAATGCAGAGGAATTGGAATGACTACCTGGAACAATTTCAGAACTAGAAAATGATCGCTCACTTGGTGAAGATGAAGCTGTAGATGAATTCAACTTGAGAAAAGTCATCAACTGAGAACAAAGTTCTGGAGGCATCTGAAGAGTGTTAGTACCAACACTTGAGGGTATGCAACTGTCCACATGGCTCACAAAATGACCCTTTTCTCCATATCGTGCTTGTTTCTTGGGTTGTCCCGGAGGATATCCATGTAGCTTATAGCATTTATCAATTGTATGGCCTGATTTATGACAATAATTACAAGAAAATTGCTCTCTTTTGTTGTACGAATTGGGCGTTTTTCCAAGGGCAGGACTTGCAGCAGAACGCACGGCCAAAGTTGTAGAGTTGACTCCTTGATTAGAAACTTGTGTAACTGAAATCTGCCTTTCAATGTGCAACACCAATGATAATGCTTTAGTACACAGAGGTAAAGGTTCCATTGCTAGAATTTGATTGCGGACAGTACCATAACAGTCATTGAGCCCCATCAAGAAAACCATCGTTTGTTCTTGCTATAGATACCCTTCAAGGGCAACTCGAGTCCCACATGTGCAATCAAGGAGAGCATTGAGATAGACAAATTCATTCCAAAATGACTTCTGCTTCGTGTAATAGTCAGTAACTGAGAGAACACCCTGGCGTGTCTCACACGTAAATCTACGCAGTTCATACACCCTAGTGTAATTTGAGGAAGCGTAACGAATTTTCAAGTCTTGCCATAAGGCATGAGCAGTGAGGGCACCAGATAAACTACCAACAATTTCTTTGACAATACAATTGGAAATCCAAGTAATGAGTAAGCTATTGCATCGTCTCCAAGAAGCATACCTTGGATCACTCGGAAGTAGGTCTTTCAAGGTTCCATCAACGAAACCCCTCTTATTTCTGCCCTCCAGAGCCATTAACATGGCTCTACTCCAAGCATGATAATTATCTTCCCCTGTCAACACCAAAGCTATGAGCTTTGTCACGGCATAATCAGCAGTAGATAAATTAAAAGGATCATCAGCCGGATCCACACTGGCAAAAGCCACAACAACAGTAGATGAAAGCTTTTCGGAATCTTGTGCACCAGATGCCATGTGAACAACTAGGTAAAAACTGAAAAATCGAGAGTCAACAGTGAGCTAACGAAAAGATCAATCGTAACCTATCTCCGATACCATAACAAGAAAAATACTTCCACAAGGAAGTCTCAGTTCTCCAAGAGAGACGAAAGTGAAGTTGAGAGAAAGTTGTATATTTTGTATTTGATAAAATCTCAAGTCTAAGTTCAGTACAGTGAAGAAGAAAAACTGGATACATATACAACGAGAAAAAGAATAAAAAAATATGCATGCACAGCGAACTACCAAGAATACCCTAAAATAATACGGTGCGTTTAACATAATACATCAGAAGGTTCAAAGAACTGTCGGGAAATAGAACAACACGCCTAGAGAAATTGACACCGGAAGAGCCAGCAGTGTACCTTTTCATAGAGTGCCAATGGCGGCCGTGTAATTCTCAGACCAACTATAATAGCAAGATAGCATGTGTCAAAAGATCATGCATAGCCTGATAGCCACCCTGCCAACTAATACAGTAAAAGATAAAAGTCACACTGCCCCTGTTAGCTGAACTCATTTTTGATCTTTGCAGGTTCATCATACAGTATTCATCTTTTTGTTGTTATTGTAGACATCCATTACATTGGAGACGCTTGTTATTTAAGGAACATTGTACTCCTTATAAAATTATTTTTCTCTGAAATGCTTGTTCTTCATGATTTGTTGCCAGTCGATTTGTCTTAAATGTGCCAAAAGAAGACCTGCAGTCGTTCGAGAGGATTCTATTTCTGGTGGAGTGTGCGCATTGGCTCTATGACGATAATTCAG
This sequence comes from Euonymus europaeus, assembly GCA_963580455.1. NCBI lineage: Eukaryota > Viridiplantae > Streptophyta > Magnoliopsida > Celastrales > Celastraceae > Euonymus > Euonymus europaeus. Next base: position 24,565,612 of record OY756957.1, on the reverse strand, counting down.
TTTGAAAAAATCATTCAATCTGAAGGAATTCACTCGGTTACGTATCCATCCCAAAGTGTGGTTGTGCTTGCTAATTTATTTATGTTTGTCACTCTAATTGCCGATTCATGAAGTTAAGGGTAATCAAATTATCCTCCCTTTTGCATCTATTTCTATTAAGGTTTTCAGCATAATTTCTGAGACATATTAAGCAAAATTGACAGAAAGTTGTTTGATGACACGCTATATGAGCACATGATGAGCCTCTGTTTATTAGCCTTATAGTCTATCAAACTGATTTAATTGCTTGTTTTGGTATTTTTACTTGCTAAATTGGTAGTAAGATGAATACATGCTCGGTAACACATGGAGAATTACGATGCTTTACTTGCACTTGCCTTTACCTTTTGAAACCACCAAAAACTGTGGTTAGCCTAGCCCATGATTTAAATCATATTCTAAAAAATGGCAGGAGAGTGCATGGCAGCATCTTGATGAACTTCTGCCTGCGAGTAATTGCATGGTGGCTCCTTTTTTAGCGTGAGTACTTAAATAACTAATGTAATTTTCTCAAGCATTTGGCTCTAGTTGGTTGGAACTTTAATCATTTATCATTCATGCAGTTCTTTGAAATCATGGATTGCAGCACATCCACCTCCCAACTCTGACCGGCCTCTCAAAGTTTTTTTTTTTTGTTGTCATCTCTTCCTTTGGAAACTAGATACATTATTTTGTTTACGTGATTTTTTTTTCTTCCTGGGGTGGTGGGACATCTCTGATGACAAATAACATGCTGCTAGAACATTTTGCATATACATTCAGTTGATTTTTTTGCTCTTTTATTGTGCTGAATAAGTACAAATCAGTTCCATGTTCTGACTAATGTTTACTGCTACCCTTATTTCAGATTTTAAACCAGCCACAAAGTAATGATCAATATTGCTGGTAAAGGACTGCAGGATAATTAATCTATATTTCTCAGATTTAGATCTGGAACCTATTAATTTGATGGCTGATTATGTTGGAGCTTTGGGGGATAGGAGTCAAGAATTGTATGCCTGTTCTTCTCCTTTTTAACGTGTTTAAGTAACAGGAGGCAAAATGTGAAAAATGGGACAAAGGAAAGCTTTCAACGCAATTGTTGGTTCAATTGTGTTACCGACTACGTCACAAAGAAAGAGCTAGGAAAGCTTTCAACACAATTATCAATGAAGTGTTATTTACACTGATTTATCAAGACTAAATTAGAGGTCAGCATGTTGTTTTTATGAAAGTGGCTATAAGTACAAAAGTGATTGATTTATGAAAGTAGATGGTACACACACTGCATGCAGGTAATTGTCCAGACTCAATAATTGAAGTATAATACTGCATGAAAGTAGATGGTACACACACTGCATGCAGGTAATTGTCCAGACTCAATAATTGAAGTATAATAGTCCAAAAGAAAGTTGAAAGGATAGATTACAAACAGGGGAGTGCCAATTATCCCATGGAAACATTATCATGTTTTAAAAAAGAGTATTTAGCAGCCCTGCTTGTATCACTTCTCACTACTGAAACACCATCCTCATACCATCACTACAAAAATGGCTGAAGCAATCTTGTTTGGCCTTTCCACAAAAATCTTGGAAAAATTGGGATCTGCTCTTCTCCAAGAGATTGGATCGCACTTTGGTGTCAAAGATGAACTCGCAAGACTTGATGACACTGTTTCTGCCATCAAAGCTAAGTTTTTGGATGCTGAGGAGCGGAGTAACCAGAGTCATGAGGTGAAGCACTGGCTTAAAAAGTTGAAAGATGTTTTGTACGATGTGGATGACTTGCTAGATGCCTACTCAACCAAAATATTGCAGAGAAATGCAATGAGTGGAAATATAAGACAAAGGAGGTATTTACTTTCTTTTCTGGTTCCAATGAGATTGCATATCGTGTTAAGATGAGGCATAAGATCAGATCTGTGAAGGAGAAACTAGATTCTATTGCAAAGGACATGAGTAGCTTTAACTTCAGGGATGAGAACTCGGAGTCACGGGTTGTGAGGTTTCAGAGGCGGGAGACTCATTCTTCCGTAGATGCAAGTGCAAGTTTTATTATTGGGAGAGAGCATGATAAAGAGGAGGTGATCGAGTTATTATCAGAGGTAAATGAAAATGAGAATGTGTCCACTGTTGCGGTTGTTGGACTTGGAGGACTAGGAAAGACGACACTGGCTCAACTAGTGTTCAACGACAAGGATTTTAGCGCATATTTTGAGCTAAAAATCTGGGTTCATGTTTCTGAAATCTTTGATGTGAAAACGATTGCTCAGAAAATCTTAGGATTTTCTAGTAGTGGAAACTTGGAGATGGAAACATTGCAACAGGAACTTCGGAAAAAGATTGATGGAAAGAAATATTTGCTCGTCTTAGATGACTTATGGAATGACAATCATGATGATTGGCTGAATTTGAAAACATTGCTTGTAGATGGGGCAACGGGAAGCAGAATACTAGTGACTACACGAAGTGCAAAGGTTGCCATGAGCATACGATCATTTCGGTCGTATGAGTTGAAAGGTCTGAATGAAGATGACTCATGGTCTTTGTTTAAGAAAATGATGATTGGACAAAGAAATGAGTCAGAAGTTTCAAAATTCCAAGATATTGGAAGGGAGATTGTGAAGAATTGTGTTGGGGTCCCTCTCACAATAAGATCTATCGGAAGAGTGCTATACGACGAAACCACAGAATCCGAGTGGTTGCGAGTCAAAAATGGGTTTGCAAATGTAAATGCAAGTATAAGAGAAGATTTGAAAATTCTGAAGTTGAGTTATGACCATCTCCCTTCACATTTGAAGCAGTGTTTTGCGTATTGTTCTTTATTTCCAAAAGGATATGATTTCTATAAGAAAACTGTGATACAGCTTTGGATAGCTCAAGGGTTTGTACAGCCCTCACAGGATTATCAACATCTGGAAGATGCTGGAGATAAATATTTTTCAGAGTTACTTTGGAGGTCCTTTTTCCAAGATGCGAGCAAGGATGATTTCGGGAACATAGCAGGATTCAAAATGCACGATCTCATGTGTGATCTTGCCCAATTAGTAGCCGGGAATGAGTGCTCCATATCGAAAATTGTTGATGCAAGAACTCGACATGTATCAAGAATTTCTATTCCAAGCCCTCGATCATCAGTCTTTCCCATCGGCTTCTGTGAAGCCAATAGAACAAGAACATTTCTTTTGCCGGTTCGACCATATTCTGATAGATTTTTTTCAACTTTCAGATGCTTGCGTGTGTTGGATTTGAGTTACCTTGGAATCAAAACTTTGCCTGATTCAATAGGTAAACTAAAGCATTTGAGGTATCTTGATATTTCAGGTAACTACAGTTTTGAAAAGCTGCCACGTTGCATTGAGAAGTTGCAAAATTTGCAGACTCTCAAACTTTCTCATTGTAGAAATCTTTTGGAATTGCCAAGCGAGATCACGAAAATTGCTAGCCTGAGGCATATTGAGATTGATGGATGTGATAGTCTGAAGCATATGCCACACGGGTTGGGACAGTTGAGTTCTCTCCGGACTTTATCCTTCTTTGTAGTCAGTAAGAGTCAGGGTTCTGCGTCAAGACAGGGTGCTGGGCTTTGTGAACTCAACAAGCTGAACAACTTGAGAGGAGAGCTCAGAATTGAAGGCTTAGAAAATGCCGCCATTGCTTCGAATGATGACCACAGCTACTTGAAGAAAAAACAATCTCTACATTCATTGAGCTTGTCTTGGAATGATGACGAGAATGTTGAAGATAGTGACATGTTGTTGGAAGCTCTAGAGCCACATCCAAGTCTGAAAGAAGTGAAGATACAGATGTTTGGTGGTCTGAAAATCCCCAATTGGATCTCCTCACTCCGAAATGTGGTTTCTATTGAATTACAAGGGTGCAGAAGGTGCCAACACATCCCAAAGTTGGATCATCTCCTTCTTCTCAAAAAGCTTTATCTTGGACGATTACCTGCCCTGGAATACATATGCAGCGAGATTTCTAATTCTGTGGCCACATCAACCACATTTTTCCCATCATTAGAGAAGCTCGTGCTGAGGGATTGCGAAAATCTGAGGGGATGGTGGAGAGCAATTGATGTTGAGATTCCTCAGTTTCAGCGCCTTTCTCAATTGAAAATTGAGAACTGTCCTAACTTGTCGGCAATGCCATCGTTTCCGTTTCTCGAAGATTTAGCGTTGATAAATACCAGCCCAAAAGCACTGCAAGTGACAGTTAAGATGCTCGAGAAGAATATGGCCGCAGCACCCTCCAAAATGTCCACCATTTATGTCCACCGAGTTGAAGATCTAAATTCTCACCTAGACCAGTGGCTACAATGCTTTCCTTCTCTTCATACTTCATCTATTTGTGGTTGCCCAGGACTGATATTTCTGCCTGGACATCTTTACTCTCTCCAGGAATTGAATTTTTGGTGTGCGGAGGACTTCAAATTGGTTGATAACAACGGTGCAGACTTCCAAAGGCAAAATCCTGCAAGCCTTGTTAAGCTAAAATTGTGTTGGCTTCCAAAAATGGTTGCTCTGCCCTCAGCGCTCCAACATGTTACAACTCTTCAACGTCTGGTCATATATGAGTGTCCAACTTTAAAGGATTTACCTGAGTGGCTACCCAATCTCAATGCACTCCAGTCACTTGTACTTAGAAATTGCCCCGAATTGAAATCAATGCCAGATGGGATGCCTCGTCTCACTTCCTTGAGTTACTTAGAAATCAACAATTGTGGCGAATTGTCCAAAAGATGTCGAAAAAATGAAGGCGAAGATTGGCACAAGATTGCTCATGTAGTCTCGTGCAAGGTATGGGTCTCATAAAGTACCCTGTCTAAATAAAGATGCTGGGCTGCATCGGGTATGGTACTACTAATTGTAGCCGTAGGCAACTACAAAACTTGATGAGATTGCCAGACGAAGATTGCTTTGAAATAAGGTTCGTTGAAATAAGGATCGATAAGGTCTGGATGAGCCACCAATTACAGCTTTAATCCAAATCCGGATGCAGTAGGGATGGATTATTGGATTGTTGTTATGAAGCTTTTCATTTTGTGTGGGTGTCGAGGTTCGATTTATTTTGTAACTCGTAGTTGTTGTTTCTGACTCTGCTGGGTTTTTATTCCCAATTCAAACCTCGGCCTTCTTGGTTCACTACTTATCATGTAAGTTTCTTTTCTTTTCTTTTCGCTACTTAATCTAAGAAAGACTTGACCCAGTTGCAGTTGATTAGTTTTGTTTGATTCAGGATATAAAATTATTTCTCAGAAGATTAGCAAGCAGCATCATTTTCTCCAATGGATTGAAACATCCATTTAGTCAACATAAAGCCTACTTATGTTCCTGCATATCTTAAGTAGCATCTAATTAAAGTGATTTAGGATGCACTAATGGCGACGGCATCGCTCGTATACCATGTGTAGATAAATATATAACCGACGATCCATATTTCAGGCTGCTCTGAATCATCTTTCTCACTCCTCTGTTGCATTCTACAACTAATGATTGAAAATCGTTCTTTTCAAATGTAGACGTAAGACGTGTAGTCCATAAGAAAATATTTCAGAACTGGCTAGGCCTTACTGTGTACCTATCACTTTAATACGCTGTTAACTGGTAGCAGCATCATGTAGGTTTTACCTACTTCTATGGGTCGCTGTAATTGGAGTATACACTGTTCAAGCACACCTGTAAATGAAGGTAACTAACATGGAGGTGGAAGCAACGAAATCTCAAGCTTTACTGGAGGGCCAAATGGCTTCTCTTTATGTTTAGCCTCGATGTTCTCTTCTTCTGACTCATACGCAGCATCTTCATGGACCAGCATATCCTCTAGTCTTAGGGTTTTTTCATAGTTTTCTTCATCTTCCATACGGGATCTCTAAGCTCTAATTTGGTAGAGTGTATAAATTTTAATAGCGTATAAGCTGTAAAATTGATAATTATTTTTTAAACTGTCAAATAAATTAAGGAATCATAGTTTAGATATAGTCCTTCAATTGGAATAAAGGACAAAAAAAAAAAAGTTTCTGACAGCCAACACTCACATGGGAATCATGATCAGTGTCATTCTGAACCACGTACTCTGCTTCTTCTTCTTCATAATATCGTCAAAGCCACCAAAAACATCATGGATCTCAGTAGCTGACTGGAAAATATGAGCTGGATCTCTCCACCCCGGCCAAGGCGACCTACTGCTACAACGTCCAGTTTCCACCACCACTTAATATGGCTAACTATACCACAAAATCATTACACAATAAATAATATCAATGTCTGGTAAGTCCAAGGAGGCTGCTCAAGCGTGTCAGCACAACGCTTGAGCTTTCGAGAGTGATATTATGATTATAATAAACTATTGGGTAATGAAAATGTTGAGGATTTCTGTTTTGTTCTGACTGTCTTGACATGATCATAACAATGTTTAATGTTTACAGTTATGATGTGTTAGAGAGTTGTAACTAGCATGCCATTTCTTATTTGGCCAAACAAGTTAAAAACTTGTAAAATTTTAGATCGATCAAACCGAGACATCGTTTTGTCGAACAAGCATCAACCTTGATGTCTGATAATTCTTTTCTGAAAGTGAAATGGATGTTTGATAATTCTTTTCTGAAAGTGAAATGTGAATTATGTCAGGAATATATACTACAAGACATGCAATATTGTATTGGTAATATTTATTAATAAAAGTTTTATTTCAATGAGAATTCATTTTTTCCTATAATATAATGTCGTGTGCATGTTCCGAATATGTCATATAGTAAATGATCTAGTGTGTAGAATTCGGTTTATACACAAAAGATTAAGTCATTAGTTCTTATGTAATATAAGTATTAGTTCACAATCTAAGATGGAATTCGGAAAGCCATCTGTATAATTGTAGCACATGATTAAATATGTTTATGCTGACTATGAGAACAGTATAGTTTTGACTTCATGTGCTAGTATACTTGTGTGTATTGAACTAGACCAAGTCGAAAAAGTGTTTTTATAATAACTATATAAAACAAATACCTCGTAACTATTATTAGTGTTTGTATTAAGATCCTGATACAAATAATATGAACAATCATGGACTGAATATTGTTTTGAGTCACGAAAGAGTGACTCTCGTTTATGATTCAATAAATTCAGTGAGTTGGATAATGATAATACATTGATCAGGAATGTTATTTTTTGAAGAAATTCACGTTTTAGTTTAGTGATTGAGGATCCCCTGAGAAAACATACAAATTTTGATCGTGTCAAACCTTGTAGATTGATTTAATTATTTGACACGATAAATAAGTTAATCGTAAATCTCGAGGTATATGATTTATGAATTAGATTGTCAGTAATTTAATTTATAAATCAGCTGTCGATTTTCTTAACATGGGGAGTTAATAAACATTTAATATTTAGCTCGAAATATATTTTGAGTATATTACAAATATTTAGTGGGGTGAATTATAATTTACCAAAGAAAGAAAGTTGATTATGTAAATTAGAATTTTTCTTTTTGATATTAAGTCAAAATATATTTGTTAAGAGGTATTTGCTGTGCCTCTCGAATTGTCTAGGATTTTTCACACTTTTTTAACTTGCACAAAAATGTAACCCTAAGACGATTGCTCTTCCATTGGAGTTTGAGTTCCAAGAACGAGGTCACACGGCAGAAGACATCTGATGTTCAAGCTCCTGTTGGTGTTCATGATTTTCTTCCTATGATCAGTTTGTGGTGTTATACGGTTGGCGAACGTAGAACAAGTCGTTCGCCGTTACTTGAGTATTGTGCAAATTTCATTAAGATCAAATCATACAGATCTTACTGGGTATGAAATCCATAACAAAAGTAAGTATAACATATCAAAATTTTAATTTGGCATGCTTGGGTGCTCTATCAACTAGAGCATCCTTCTATCCGTTGCATACCCTTCAAATTAATAGGGTTGGCAGGGATAGCTACAACTTCCTGAATTTGGAAAACTTCCATTAATGTAGCAGCAACAAGAAGCTAGGACCACTGTCTCCTAAAGCAATGTATCATGGTATATCAGTGATACATTTTTTTCTAGCCCGTACTAGATTGGAAGTCTTGCTCAACTCATTGTGTATTCTCAACATCCAGTGCATATGCGCAGAACCGTCTTGAATTTTGGGTTCATTGATTGTTGGATTGTGGTAGTTAACACCGAACATCCATTGCAATCAGAGCATTTTGTGTCAAGTTTTCAGAGCATTTGAAGATCAAGTGTTGTTGGAGAGAATGGCTGTGGAATACATGAGACAAATTTAGCTACATGGGTTGGGGTTAGAATGTGGAGGGAATATCATGTCCCTCAAATAAGATAACTCTTTCAAGCCAAATATGCTATCAAGGACGTGAGTAGTGAGATAGAGACATGTGGACTATTTAACATCCTAGAATAAGTCATTAGATCATCCACTTTTCAAGGAAACTTGCAGTGATCTTCTCAGGTCCATTAACTTTAAAGATTTTGTCATATAAACACACAGACCTATTTCATGCATAATTTCAGAATTCTGTGCAACGTCTAAGGTTATCTATGTGATTAAAATTACAGAGAAGGGTTGTTTTACTGGTGAAATGGACAAATACCTTGAAGGGTTGGATGGTAGATTCAGAGTTTCTATAACAGATTCAACCATGATGAAGATTGTGCATTCTGCGATGGATAAGGCACACGAAAAAGTTCAGTCTAAGGAAGGCGTGATCGATCGCTTGAATGAAATATCAAAATTTTATGAACTTGCAGTAATGCAATTAGAGGGATGTATGAAGTTTGTTCAAGAAGAGACAGAAAGTAAGACTCTTGAGGGCAGCCAACAAGATATTCTAGTGGACTTGACGGAAGTTCGAGATCGTCTTCAAGGACGCCTTAAGGAAGCAGAGCTAGCAATCTCAGAGAAGGACAGAGAGTTGGTGGAACGATTAGAAAATGAGTTGAAACTCAGGCAAGAACTAGAGCTGAAAGAGGGAGAATTGGGTTGTGCACTCGCTAGTCTTGAGCTTGAAAGAACAAAAAGTGGAGGCGTTGAGGATTTCATTATTGCCAATCGAGTTAGCGTGGACGAAGAAAGAGATGATGCATTTTGTGAGTTGAAGTATTCAGTGGATCAGCAGGTATGGAATATCAAACAAAAACTAGATCTTGATCATAAACTTGAGGAACTAAACGAAGGTATTGATGTTCAACATATAGAGCGGATGGGTTCAGACATTGACATCTTAAAAGGAACTCTGGACATTGCTTTTGGAAAGATGCAGGATGCCATATTTTTGTCTGAATTGGGTCCAATAGAGCAGCAATGGGAATGGAGCATTGAGAGGGATGCAACTACTATTTTGATCAAAGGTTTTATGCGGGATGTGGAGGAGAAATTTGAAGCAGAAGTGAGGAGCAAAGTCAAGCAATCAATTAGGTTGAGCAAGAATTTGCCGGATGTTATGACAGAAGTTACATGTTTGCGTAATGAACTCGAGGTCTTCAGTAATCAATTTGAGGTTCAGGTGAAAAAGATCAGAGGAAGTGAGTCATTATCATCCAAAGGTAATCTTGAGTCTAATGTTTCTCTGAAAATCAAAAGAAGATCTTTATCAGAAAGTGATTGCTTCGACAAACCTGACGACTTAACCTTGAAGGTGGAAGAAACAAATCTCAGTGAAGAAGATAAAAAAGATGATGGTGGCCACAGTGTAGCTAAGATCATAAAGAGTCATGAATCAATTATCCGGCGAAAAAGTGAGGAGCTGAATTGGTTAAAGCGAGAATTTCTACGAGAAAAGTCTTCCAGGAGAGAAAAGGATCCTGTCAGTCTGAAAAGCAGGATCCGCGATGTTATCAATAGATTGGAAGGCTTGATAAACTTGAATGCTTGTATCGACGAAATGGTTGGCGAGCATAAAAGAAGCATTACAAAAATAGCTTCTCCACAGAAAAAGCTGTCCAAATTTTTTATAACAGAAAAGAAGATTCTAGAAACTGAGAATTTGGATGATATCTGGTTGAAAATGAATCGAACTTTGCCCTCTGATGCAGTAAATTTAGATCCACAAAGCCAAATAGAGATGGTGAAGGAAGAAAATGAAGATGCAAATTTTCAAACCATGCTCCTAGAGGGGACCTATACCACTCTACTAAAAGGTTTGTTAGATGAATTTCAGGATAACTTATCCTTTCATGAATTAAAGAGCTCGATTAGAGATGGAATATATGAAATATTTCTCAGTGGAATGGTCAGTGAGTGTTATGGAAACATTGAAACTCACCAAGATGAAGCCCGGGCCAGAGAAGAGATCAGAAACATTGTCTTCAATGAAATTTGTCAGGAATGGAAGGATGGTATTGAAAGTTACATCTATGAAAGCCTTGTTAGAGAAGAGATATACGGGATTGTCTTTGCCGAAACCCTCAGCAATACTGCATGTGCTGCTAATCATACATTAGGCAAACTGAAAGATATTGAAACTCGTATACATGAAGAGTTGCTTCAAAGTGCAGAAAATTCATTGAAGGAGGATGTTTCTTCGGTCTTCATTAGGGAAGTCATTGAGGAGTGGAAGATGGAAGCTGAAGCTTATGACATTGATATTCGGCTTAAGAATGAAATTTACCAATTTGTCATTGTTGAGGCTGTGAAAGAAGCTTGTACCGTTTTCGGTGAAACTGAAGACGCAAATCATAGAAAATTTTCACACTCTGAGATGTCTTATGGAGGTCCAGATGGTAGCAAAGATGATGATTTGGTCCAAAAACTCGGCTCATTATTGAAATTGTTTGAAGTTCAGGAGGACTTGCTCTTAAGAGCGAGTTCAGAAATAACCGAATGCAGTTCACACCTGGTGTTAAATGAGCTTGAGATGTCTCAAGAATCGTCAAATGAAAAGGGAAGCACTTTCTCATCAGTGAGTAGAAAACTTCAGAAGGCTATGACACAATTAGCTGAAAGTAAATCAGCACTGTTTGAGTTAGGATGCAATCTAGGTGTAGCAGTTGAAGATGTAAAATGGCTAAACCATCAAACGACCCCGAATGCAGCATCAGTACATTATAAGAGACAATCCCCCTGGTTACTAACAACTGGACCTGAAGTTGTGAAAAAGAATCCATCTGATCCTGTGATTATAGCAATATTAGAATTTTCACAAGGGATAATTTATTTCGAGCACGCAACAGAAGAAAAACTAGGGATCATCATGTTGAGGTACTATTCATTTTCACATGAACTTGAAGGAGCTTCTTAATTCTTCGAATGTCAACTAAATTATGTTTATCTGCTCTTCACATTGTCTTATTTATAGAAGTTCTTCAATCATCACAGGTTGAAAGATGCGATGCATCATTTAGATTGGCTAGTTGGATTCTCTGCTTCTCTTAAAAAGAACGAATTGCTTTACAGGAAGGCTTTTATGAACAGATGCCAGAATCTCCAAAAAGCTGAAAAAGAGGTCTAGGCCAACACCATTACTTCTTTCAATTGAACATTTATATATGTTGCTTCATAAGAATTCTCTTTGTGTGTCTTTCAATGACATAATTTTACAGGTGGATCTATTGGGAGATCAAGTGGATAGACTTCTAGGCCTTCTTGAGAGGATATACAGTATCCTGCATCGCCATTCCAACGTGTTGCAACAACATTTTAAGGTAATTAACTTTATCATTGAAACATTTAATATTTATATAATAATATTTTGCTTAATTTATATTCAAAACATTTAAACTTGCACCTAATAATCACATATCACCTATGGTTTTGATTAGTGTTTCTTTTTTCTTTCCCTTCAGGTCTCAGAAATATTGCATCTGATTAAGCAAGAACTGACTGAAGAGGTCCCTGTGAAGAAAAGTCTGTGATCATCCGGACACCGGATACAATGTCATTGCTAGCAACCACCACGGTAGTGTAACCCAGACCTAGGCGCACCATCTTCCCTCATTGACTGATCGTAATAGTTACCAGAGAAGGAATATTCGATTTGGGTGTTAAATTGAAAGATGAAAAGATGAGAGTATTTATGTCAATAAAATAAATGTTTCTAACTTTTTACCATTTATAGAATATTTTTTAAATTTGATGGACCTTATGAAACAAAACTTATTGGATTGTCCTCACTGGAATAAAACTTTTAGTTGAGGAACTTTTCACTAATTTCCCTTTTTCTTTATTTATTTTTTCAGAAAAACCAAACATTTTTCTTTAATTTACACTCCTCTAACTCTAAGGGCCTAATATTAGTAATGTCATTATTTATTTTACCTCGATTAAAAAAAAATAACATGACTAAGGTGACCAAAGTGTAACATGATTTGTACATAAACTTCTATAAACATTATATTTTCCTCACGGGAATTGGTATGTGTGGTATATGGGATATTCTGGAGTTCTTATTTTTAAGATTATTAATTATATTTTTCCAAAAGTGTGGGTCTTAAGCTAGTGTTCTAGTTTTGGGTCTCTTTTAGTATGCACGTACTGAGTTGTGTGATTGTGATGAAGAGTCATTATTTTAAGTCAACAAGCGCATTAAAGATAAAGGTTCAAGCTCACATGTTTGGACTTAACTCTCTATTAAAAACTCAAGTTGACAATAGGAGGTTTGGCTGTCCTCTTTTATAAGCTAGAGTGGTAACTATAATTATTCGATGTGATATCTTATCATTCCACCCCTCTTAAGGAGCTTGCACTTTCTCGGGCAATGACTAGGGAGACTTTAGTCATAGTCATAGTCTGGCAGCCTTCTTTTTCTCTGAGTATGCCCTCTTTTGTTTCCTTTTTTACTACAGCCTCATTCTAGTCATTGTCTGGCAGCTACTATCCTGAACGTTGTGTTTGGACGCACGAATTTGGCGTATGCCACTCTCAATAAAAACAATAATGATAGATTTTTTATCAACAAGAATTTGTAGAACTAGAACTAGTGAGATAAATCTCAATTTTGATTGACAATAATTTGATCAGTTTATTTTAGTATTTTCAAAGATATTCTTGTTTCTTCAAATGTCTAGGCTGATCACATTGCACATCTACGGATAGTGCTCAATATTTTGGCTTGTCACAGATTTTACATTCAACCGTCAAAGTACATCGTGGAGTACCTTGACCACATTATATCACGAGATGGATTTAAGGTTCGATCAAAATAAAATCATTGCTATGCAATCAAGGCCTAAGCCAAGTTCACAAGTTTGGACTTAACGCTTTATTGAAAACTTAGATTAACGATGGGAGGTTTGTCCTCCCTTACAAGTCAAAGTCGTAACTCATAATCTTTTGATGTGGGATCTCATCATTCCACTCCTCATAAGGAGTCTGCATGCCCTCAGGCAGTGGCTATAGAGACTTCAGTCATAGCCTGCCCGCTATGCTTGGACGCACGGATTCGACATATACTACTCAATGAAAGCACCAATGACAAAGACTCGAGATTTCAGGCTCACACACATGCGGAAGATGAATCTTTTAAGGAGCTTGCCCATTCTTGGGCCGTGGCTGGGGAGGCTTTAGTCATATCCTGCAATCTTCTTTTCTTTGAATATGTCTTTTTTTTTTTTTTACAGTGATCCCATTTTAGATATTTAGTCCTTGTCTGATCGCCAGTGTCTTGGCAAGGGCACGGGCACATATTTAACGTATGTCACTTTCAATGAAAATATGAGCGATCAAAATTCAAGATTTCAATCAATCATAACCTAGAATCAAGATTTTATGGTAATCAGTTGCCTAGAACTCAAAAAATTATCATGCATTTCTTCACAATTTTTCTATATATAGCCAACAACTACACGATTTTCATGATCCCAGCAAAATGAAGAGTGGAGTGTAGGTAGCAAGTAATAAACATGGTGCATTACATAGATTAGAGTGTGTTCAAGATCTGACATGTGGTGGGTGTAAGCAAAAAACAAGCCACACTATATGGTAATCGGGTCTCATAGATTGGTCAAAACCAGTATGGAGCTGGTCTAAATGAGTTTTGAGCTTGAAATCCAAGAATGACGATGCACCACCAGAGAAGAAGTTGCCCTAAATCAGATGTCGCAAATGTGTTTCATGGTCGGAAATTGGGAGTCGTGCCATTGGTATGAAATCGAGATGATGCGAAATATAGGGAAGGAGGAGAAGAGGAAAAGCTCATTAAACTGTTTTCGATTTTTTTGATTAAATCTTAGAAGGAGGACATCAAAAAGGTTCCAAATTAATTTTTAAACAAAAGATTAATTAGCTAAAATCAGTATTAAAAAGGGTCAAAATGCCAAATTCCCACACCCGTTTATTTTAAAGACATCAAAGTTCTTGAAAGCACCCAACCTGCAAAATTTCTAGGTCTCTCACTGGTCGTTTCTCAAGGAATCAAGCACTACGCAAATGGCCATGGCTGCTCTTAGACGCGAAGGGAGGCGTTTCGCTCCCTTGATCTCTCTCCGTCCAATTATGGCTGCCCGCTCCTCCCTCATTCCTGAGTAGGATCTTCCTCTTCTCTTTAACTCTTTAACGCTCCAATCTTCTCCCGCTCTCTCTCTCTCTCTATATATATATATATATTATGGGTGTGTGTATCAAATTTCACTGCAATCTATCTTGGTTGATCTGGAAAAATGATTCTTTTTTCGGGAATGGGGATTTTGGTTCAGTTATATTAAATGCGCTTGTCTTATTTAGAGTATTGGATTGGATTTGTATGAGGTTGGAATTAATTTTTCTTATTTTCTGGGACATGGTATATAACGAATGATGATTTTTCGGTGTTCGTTGTAATTTTTCTCCTGGATTTTCTGTTTTTTGTTTCGAGTAGATAGACTTTGAAATATAAAATGCTCAATATGTGTTCGTGTGGTGGCATTTGAAACAGAAATGTGCGATGAATAATGTTTTGTGGATTGTGATATGAATCTTGAAAAAAAGAGAGGATGAAACCTGGGCAATCTGGAGATAAATCATGTAATTAATCAAAGTAGTGCCTTGAATATCCCTTAAATTAATGGGTTGGCTTCAAATGTAAAATTTTGCATCTATCCTTGACTTTCAGGCTTCTTGAAAGCACGCTATGTTCTAGTGGAGGTACTTATTACATTTACTTTATTGGCTTATTGATAATTTGACATGTTCTAGTGGAGGTTTATTCCCAGTAGGATTGGATCAAATGTGTTAAGCTATCTAAAGTAGTTTTTTTCCTTTGGGTTTTAAAATATCTCAGAAGACACGAGAAAGTATACTAAGATATACTGTGATAAGCGGTATGTTTGGCCAACGGGGGATGTTAAAAACTATGAATAGTTCCCTCCTTCCTGAAAATTTCGTAACTGTTGGGAAATTCGATGATAATATAGAACGTAATTACTGCTGCATGGGAATCAAATTACATTCCAATTATTCAAATCATCGATTTCATTTTATAGTTTATTACACTAGTTTCTGGTTCTTGTTCCAAATTTTATAGCATATGTATATTCAAAATGAATTATCGGTGCTTGAAATGAAATTTTCTTTTACCTATCAAAAATTTGAGTAACTGACTTAGCATGAGCAGGGAGCAAGTCCCTCTTGGAGTACGTTCTATCTCAACTCAAGTGGGTAAGCATCATTGGTATTTTTTTTTATTTGCTGTCTTGTCCAAGTTTTGTTCTCACTCTTGTAGCATTCGTTGAATTGAACTTTTTTTATAGTTGATAAGTTTGGTGGCTTTATGGCTTATGCAGTTAGAAACCGCATGAAGAGTGTGAAGAGCATTCAGAAAATTACAAAGGCAATGAAAATGGTTGCAGCCTCGAAGTTACGTGCCATTCAAACCAGAGCTGAAAATTCGCGTGGCCTTTGGCAGCCATTCACTGCTCTTCTTGGTGATTTTCCAAGTATGTTTATCAATTAACATCAAGCTATATCTATACTAAAGTTCAGTTAAGTTATTTTGTTTTATGATATAATTTGGCACGTTCATTGATAAACCTATTACTAAGATGTGTAAGTGGGGAATATTTGTTAGGCTAAGCGGGGACACTTTTGTAATTTAAGTTGGAAGTGGGTCACATTTGGAGCTTAAGTAGGAGGTAGAACATTAGAAAGCTAGGTTTGGAGATTCTATGCTCCTTGAAAGCTAGGGTTATTACTGTCTTGTTCAATCGTCCGTAATTTCATTTTCTATTACATATATATCTATTAATGTCTCTATTTCATCTATGTGGTACTCTGCATTTGGGTGTTTTTAGAATATATCAAAGTAGTTAAGGGCGCAAGGCACACTTAAGCGCGCACCCAAGCGAAGCAAGGCGCAATATTAAGAAAAATAAATAAATATATATGTAGTTCATAGTAGGCCGCTCGAAGCAGAGAAATGCGAATCATAGTAGGCCGTGCAAAGCAAAGAAAGGCAAATCACAGTAGGCCACGAGAAGCAGAGCAGAGCTGCGTGAAGAAGAGAATGGTAGCGCGAAGCAGGAAGAGGAAGAGTTGCTGGTCTCTAAACGCAGTCGCGCTGGTCTCTGATGGCAGTCGCATATCACTCTGGGCTTACTCAATATGCTAAGAAGCACCGATACAGGTGCGGGAGTACGGATTCGGGGGTACGGGATACGCGGATTCGTCAATTCTCAAAAAATAAAAGATACGGGTGCGGCGAGGATACGGCTAATAAAATATATATAAATAAATATATATATTACCCATAAGACAAATGACACATTCAGCAGCAACCTTCTTATATCCAATGGTCAATACCCATATATCCAGGCTCCAGCAAATTCCACTACCCATCAATTAAAAATAACAAAAAATTCCACTACCTATATAGATAGAAAGAAAGGACAAATTCCACCGAAGCTTTTTGCACTTTGAAATTCCCGAAGCAAAGAATGAAGCTTGAAGCCATTGAAGATTCACAAGGAACTAAGGAGTAAGGAAGCGTTGGTTGGGCAAGCTCTTTCGAGGAGATAATTATCATTGAAGGCAGAGACTAGAGAGAGAGATAAACAGAGACTAGAGAGTAGAGAGAGGATCATTCACACCTGACCTAAACCTGGTTGCACAGCATGAGCGCGAGCTTGACCTAATCAGCAACCGGCGACCAGCGATGAGGCTCGACCTCATACTAGGTAGCCGTCTGCGTCTCTGGCTCTCTCGTTCTTGCGATTCTTTTCTTTTTTTCTTCTCTTTTTTCCGTATTTTTTTTTGTTTACAGTGTATATTTAACCCTAGACGAATCCCATGCCGCACCCATTTTTATTTTTCTTTTTTAAAAAATAGGATTCTCCAAATGCCGCACCCCGGACGTTTGGTGCCGCACCCACGGCGCACCTGCACCCAAAACGTATCTGGTGCGGGTGCTCCAGGGTGTTAGGCGCACCCGTGCTTCCTAGTCAATATGTCTAGAAAACACCCTAACTGAGTAAATTATTTTCGAGTAATAGAAATTTTTTTGGAAAAAAGGACCCTAACCCAGGTGCACGACTTGCGCTTCTGGCGCTTTCAGTAGACGCGCGAGCCTGGGTGCGCCTGAGGTTAGGGTGAGCAGCTTTAGCACCTAGGCGCGCTCCTTAACTACTCTGGAATATATATATATATATATATATATATATATATATATATATTATATAAAGGTGTGAAACATCCCAACTCAAAAGGTTAACTTATTAAATTGAATGAAAAAGTAACTAATCTTAACACGGTTTCAAAGGTCAAGTGTGGGCATTTGTGTGTGAGCAGCCCAGTGTTGGGCGTTGTTTGTTGTGCATGTGTTGGGCCATTAGTGTTGGCCAGCCCACATGTGAAGGGAGTGTTAGATATATTTAAATTAGAAGTGTGCATGGACCGGTTAACCGGACTAGCGCTGTCAAAAAAATTGAAAAAACCGAAATTGATCAAAATCAAATCGTTTGATCGGTTTTTCAAAAAAAAAAAACATATTTTATATTAAAATCGACCAAAAACCTTAGGGTAATTGCAATGTTGCAAAGTTAGGGCAACCACAATAAGCAACTCCTAATGGTCCATTAGATTTTAAAAATAGGTCTCACATCTTTCTCACAAAAATACAATTCTCAATACAATCAAATCAGTATAACACATATTTCAATACTGCCACATCAGTAAAACACATCTCTCAATACAAAATCATTATCCAACCCAACAACTTTCCTATCCTTCATACTATCCCTATTAAATTTACATTAAAATCAAGACTGGGTCCCACCTTTATTACAAAAAGTCAAGCCACATTATCATCCACATAACCAAAATTCATATCCCAATACAACCATATCAACAAAACACATTTTTCAATACAGCCACATCAGCAACTAATCACCCATTATCTTTGGCACCATTGTGGTTGCCCTTAATGGGCCAGCAAATGTGTATTGAAATATGTGTTTTGCTGATGTGACTGTATTGAAAAATGTGTTTTGTTGATGTGATTGTATTGAGATATGTATTTTGGTGATGTGGATGATGATGTAGCTTGACTTTTTGTAATAAAAGTGGGACCCAGTATTGATTTTGTTGTAAATTTGATGGAGATAGTATGAAGGATAAAAAAATAGTTGGGTTGGATAATGAATTTGTATTGGGAGATGTGTTTTGTTAATGTGGCAGTATTGAAATGTGTTATGCTGATTTAATTGTATTGAGAATTGTGTTTTTGTGAGATAGATGTGGGATCCGAAAGCAAAATTTTTGGGCCATTACTTGTGCAACCACTGTGGTTGCCCTTACATAACCGACTAAATGGTTTGACCAAAATATGTAAAAAAAAGACCAAAACCGACCGTCGACATCCCTGAACCAAACCGAATAATTGCTTTGGCATTTTCCAAAACCGAAAACCATCAAAACTGTTAGAATCGGTTTGGTTTTGGTCCAGTTATGGATTTGTAGTGAACAAAAACAACATAGCAAAAGAAAGGGCAAATGGGTTTGCAAGCAAACAAAATCATATATAATGCATTTCTAAGCAAATAAAGCTGATCCACAAAAAAAATGAAAGAGTCTTCAAGAAAAAATTAACAAACATCACAATACAAAAGCATGGGACTTTATAAAGTTGATCTTGAAGACTTGAATTGCAGGCTCGAAATAGTAGATTGAACGCAAGGAGTAGAGTAAGAGCGATTTGTTGTGAACCTCTCCATGTCATGAACTCCCCATGTATCAAACACAACTTTCTCCAAATCGTCGCCAGATGGTCCAAATCTTCATCCTGTCTCCATCAGAACCTTTTTCCCCTGAATCTGTTCCTCTTCCTCTTTATTCCTCTTTGTTTCTAGTCTGCATTGAAGGTGGTTGCGAGGCTGCTGGTTGCTACCAAGGTAAGGGGGAGAGAGAGAATTAAGTGAATAGGAAAGAGTGAAGAATAAAGACTGAGAGAATAAAGTAGATAGCAGAGAGTGAAAGAATGAAGACATATGAGAGAAAGAGTCAAGTGGAGGAAAAGTAACAAGACTAAAGTGGCACCAAAACCAAGGTAGGAGTTTTTTAGATATTAGGCGGATAAGCTTTTAGATTTTAGGTGGAAAGGCCTTTAGATTTGAGGATATATTAAATATTTAAATAATGTATGTTTTAGCGGTCCGGTGAAGTTAACCGTTGTTTTAAATATACAAAACCGTTGAGCGGACTAATACGGTCAGGTTTGGTTTATCAAACCATTTGACCAAATGCAGTCAATAAACCAATTCGAACTGGACTGATCAGTTCAGTTTTGGATTTCATTTGCACAGCCCTAATATAAATAATGTGAAACACTCCAACCCAAAAAGTTAACTTATTTGGTTGAATGACAAAGTAACTAATCTTAACATGTGTAATATGATCGTTCATTGATGTGCATCTTGAGAATATGTTTATCTTAAGCTTTGAGTCATTACGAGCACTTGAGGCTAACATTTTCTTTTCCTCTTTGTATCTTGATTATGTAGATTTTTTATCTTTTACTGGTCATTTGTTCACCGTTATGTGGTTATATGTCTGGTATTGGAAATTGGCATGAAAACATGTTTTGCTTTGGCCACTGAAAACTTTTCACATACTATCTCCAAACTGATGAGGGAAGCAGCTTCAGCAGAATCTTCAATTATGCTATCAATAAATCTTGCACCCCTAGATTAGTGCCTTTATCTTAACTCCTAAGACTTTTTTTCCCATATAGTAGTAGTGGTCATGCAGGCTTGCACATATTGCAGGGAGCTGGAGCTTAGCTGTGTTGTTGCTGCTCTTCTATATTAAGGACTGTTTAAGATTGCAATGAGATTTTTTGTTTCTGTGGTGATTGAAAACCCTCGGTGGCTTCAAAAAATAAAATAAAAATAAAAATATTCACAATTGTAAAGCCATGAAGTTAGGCATTTGGTAATGTGCATTGAAAGTTGTATTGGAAACCTTTGAATCAATACCTGCATCATTTTTCCCAACTACAGAAAACTAGAAACTAATTTTAAAAAATGTTGAGGTTGCATGAGTCGTTGGACTTGCTCCTTGCTCAAGTTAAGAACATTTTGATTGGTTCTGCCCTTTCTTTCCTTTTTTTGAATGTAAAAGAAATTTATTGAGAACATACCAAGGAGGTGCAGCCCAAAATGGGCCGTACAAAAAGAGACTACAGAGAAATATGTATAAGCTCCAAAAAGTTGCCACTATTATGTGAAACCAGATTTTGGAAATGAAAATTATTGACAGCGGTATCAGAGTTGCATATGAATTGGTAATTATAGTATCTAGGTTAGACTGTACATTGCCAATTATAGACTCACGACATCATTCTTTCCTTTTCATGACTTGCTTCGGTAATTGGCTGCTCTACATTTTTACATGTTCATTTTAATGCAGGTGTTGATGTTAAGAAGAACGTCATTGTTACTGTCTCTTCAGACAAAGGTCTATGTGGTGGAATCAACTCCACAGCAGTTAAGGTTAGCAAGGCCTTGCACAGGCTGAGTTCTGGTATGTTTTGCAAACAGAAATGAAATTTGATGATTGGTTATTATTTATTGCTGTGAGGATTGAGTGTATAATGTATTCTCTAATGCCGCAGGTCCTGAAAAGGAAAACAAATATGTTGTTTTGGGAGAAAAAGCGAAGGCTCAGTTGATACGTGACTCGAAGCAAAACATTGAGCGTTCCGTAACTGAGTTGCAAAAAAATCCCTTGAACTATACACAGGTCACTCTAACATGTGCTATCGCTTTAATTTTATATACGGCATGGGAATCTACCATGCTTTTGTGCGCATCTGCATGCTTCTGTGTTATTTTTCCACTTGTCATAGTTACTTTGAATATGGCTTGCAAGTGTTACGTTTGCATATTCAAGAATTATTTATTTTGTATCAGGAGAACTCTGTTCTCTAAGGCTTGAGGTCTTGTCAGTTAAATCCTTCTATTCGGTAAAACATAAAACATTTGTTTTAGAAGTTGTTTCTACACCATGACCAAAAAAAAAAAAAAATCCTCTATTAAAAATTACGGATGCTTATAGAAATATCAGTATGCCATTTTAGCAGACTAAAGAAAAGATTGTACCTCCTGAGTAAAATGGTTTCCATTTCAGGTCTCTGTTTTGGCGGATGACATCTTGAAGAATGTGGAATACGATGCATTGAAGATTATCTTCAACAAATTTCAGTCAGTTGTTTCGTTTGTTCCCACAATGGCAACTGTAATGTCTCCTGAGGTGACTAATGCATCAACCTGAATGATTGCTCTTTCTTTCAAATGTAGATTTTGCTTTGTGGTTTGTTACTTTGTTAATGTCAAATGATGATATGTTCGTAAGGTTGTGGAGAGAGAGGCCGAAGCTGGGGGTAAGCTTGCCTATCTAGACTCTTATGAGATTGAAGGCGGTGAAACAAAGGGTGAAATACTACAGAATCTTTCAGAATTTCAGTTTTCTTGTGTAAGTTTTAATGTTTAAAACTTAAATCTATCCTTCTGTTTTTTTAATTGCACAACGTGGGACCATGCCGATGGAAGGAAAAGAATATTAATGTAAATGTCCGCCACCTGTCAATTAACAATATTTTTTGAAACTTACCTGGAAAATTCACATCTTTCAGGTTATGTTCAACGCCGTGCTGGAAAATGCATGCAGTGAACAAGGAGCAAGAATGTCGGCCATGGACAGCTCCAGCAGGAATGCTGGAGATATGTTGGATAGACTCACATTAACATATAACAGGTCTCTCTCTCTCTCTATGTATATATATCTCTTTCTAGCTTACGTGCACATGGGAACACACACACACACAGTGGCAGGTAGACGTGAGGATTGTTTAATAAGCATTTCACCTTAGCACTGAGCGGATGGTGATGTGATTTGGCTATTTATATGGGATGGATCAAGAGTTAGGCAACTATTATTGTTTTCCCATAACTATATATTCACCAGTGATGTCATTTACGTGAGCATTTTGTTACAGAACTCGTCAAGCATCTATCACAACTGAATTGACTGAGATCATATCTGGAGCATCAGCACTGGAGGACTGATTGTGAGAATCTTGATGATTACGAAATAAAAGCAATCAATAGAAGACGGCCTTGATTTCGACTTTGTCTCGAGTTTTCTGTAATAACCCCTCAATTAAGTGAATTAGAATAAAAAATTGTTTTGATGGTTAAATGTTTTTTTTGGATATACTTGCACTTTCAAGCTTTCTGCCTTGATGTGGGATCTTGAATGGCTTTGTGATTTCAAGACAATTGTAAACTTCACAAGGTTGATTTGCAGTATTCTCCTCCCATAAGCTTGCAGCCCACTTTGGTTTCTCCATGCTCCCGTATTTGAAAGGGGAGAATGTGCTTTCAGTTCACATTCTATGATTATGTATCTATTCCTATATCTAAATACTGAAGCTGAGAAAGTGTAATCAAAGGTTGTGGTGAGACCACATCAGCATTTTATATAATTTTTCTTTGAGAATATGATGTATTTTATTTTGTGCAATTGTTTTAGGGTTTGTGAGTTATTTGATAACCATTCAAAATAATATGAACGCCTCTTCATCTCAACACGATTCATGAATCTCTCGCGAATGATTCGACGACTCCTTTCTCTTTGTAGATTCAGATTCATGCATGGCTGGTTTCTTTGTGCAAGTAACAGACGCAGGGAAAATAAATACAACGAATATAACCTAGCAATTTCGAAGTGGCTTGACCTACTCCCGCAAGGGATTTTTCACTCTTCTAATCTTTCTAGTGGTACTATTATGATTATTTTATCTTGAGATTGTGTTAATATTTGTTTCCAAGTAATTGTACTTTCAATTTCCCTAAATCTTCTATATTTCCTTAGCTTATAATGGTAGTTTAATTTTAGTTTGGATTTTTTTTTCGATCACCTCACGATTGGTTGAGAGTGAGCTAACGTGAGAATGAGTTTAAGATGAGCTGAGCATGAACTTATTGATATGAGAGAATAGAGATGGGTGAATAAGTTTAAAAATAAAATTTTGTATATTTGATTGAATGAACGAATAAACATGAGTTTTGATTTGAATGGATTGTCATATAAATAAAAAGAAATTACTATCTTTTTATAATAAATTAACAATTTTAAAAAGAAGATTAAATTCATTATTTTAAAAAGTATGTTATTCTCTCATGGGGAGAATAGCTAAGCTCACCTTTTTATGAGTTTGGCTATTCTCATCATGTGCAGAATAAGGCCCATGAGCTCATGCTCATGAACCATGTTTTATATGAACCAAACAACCAGGAGTTAGTGTTTTAGACTTCCATGAAATTATCATGTTAGTTAATCCAATATTCCAATTGTTTGATCAATAATGTCATAGCTCAGATCCTAGAATGCAAAGGTAATTGGGGTGGTTGTTTTTCCTCGGGCAAGTAACAGATGCGTGGAAAAATACCTAGCAATTGCGGAGCGGCTAGACCGGGGCCTGGCAAGGGGTTTCTCTCTTCTCGGCGTCCTGTTTCAAGAAATCATTGGGATTTTCATTGGTACCTTTTTCTCCTACTTCAATTGATTGATTCAACATTCACGTGGGTTTATGGTTTTCATGCCATGCAGACCTTTGAGACACATCGATAAGAGCCTAACTAAGTGCGCGCCCATACGCGCACTTAGCAGATTCAACCATCGAACAAGCCTAACAAATGGTCACATATGGGCTGGTTGTAATCAACAAGTCCAATAGACTTTTTTGCCTAAAAAATTTGTTGGCTGATTAAGGAAGGCATTTGCCCTCCTTATCAATAGATCTCAACTCCCACATCTTAGCGATGTGGGACGTTCGTATCTAGAGATATGGCATAGTGTCAATCCGACGATGTTTCTGCCAGTTCAAATATGGTTTTCAGTTTTGGATCCTTCTAACCAGGTGAGGAATAATAGTTTGGAATTTTTTTTGGATTTGTGTATATTAGTTAATCCAATTGTTTGATCAACAATGTCATTGAATCGCTTGCATTAACGATGAATCCAAAGACTGATTAACTTTACATCCTAAGCATTTGAGCTATGTTCTGCTGCGGAGGTGCAGAGGAATAGCCCAAGAGTCAGCCTGCTAATCCATATATAGCCCCACCTATGGAGGAGTAGCTGACTTGATAAATACTTTTTAGCATTTACAGTCTCTCCATTTTCTTCGTACAAATTGTAAAAAATTGTTTTGTTTAAGAATAAAATTATTATAAATTCACACCATTTAGGTTGTCCGGTTTTTATGGATACATCTACAAATAACTCGATCGAGTGTCGTTCCAATACCATATCATAAATCCACACCTTCATACACATTAATAATATTATTTTTTGTGGATATATCGGTCTTGCATAATTTTGTTCCTCCCAAAATCTTATAAGTGGACTGAACCGAACTCACAAAGACTTGCGAAAAGGTCTTGTTAAGTGTTGGAGGGGGGTCTTACCCTTATAAAATGTTTTGCGATTCCCACATCTATCTTTCGGTGGGACTTTACGAAAACATCAACTGCATTGATTTTAATTTGATGGCTTTAAAAATGGTTCGATGAGACTACTTTTTTATTTGCGACAGCCTTGGTGAATCACAGACTTATTGCCAAGTCTATCCCTCATTAGTGGTCATCTTACAGCCTTATTGCACTTGATAGTTTCAATTAAAAAAAAGTTCAACCACCATAAAAGGTAAACAATTACATCCTACTTCTCCACTCTTACACTACGGTGATGGTAACCAACCAGATTGTGCTCAAAATTTTCCACCACCATGACTCTTGGGCCACTCTTCGTAGCTAAAACTACCAGTCATTTGATCAGTGCATGTGCCATTACTCAAGTCAAACTTCTAAGAATATCTGTAGACTTTATTTCGTGCTACAACTAAAACTAAACTAGCAGCCTGCGGAAGGAAAAAGGCCAGCACGCAACAACTAGCACTTTGAAGTTAGGGAAGAAGACTTTATGCAAATGAGCAGGGCCATGAGGATCGAGCAGCAAGTGTGATTGAAGCTGAAGGAGAAGAAGTCAAACTAGAATGCAAGGAAGTGAAATGGCTTGACACCAAAGTTCGAGAGGAAGATTATTCACCAGACCATGCGCCTGGAGTAGCTACGGAACGAGAGGCTGTTAGCTAATATGGAAGGAGATCTTGCTGTGGAAGAGGAAGGGGGCTTGCCGAAGACCCAGTGGTAAAGGCGTCGACAAATTATCACCATGGGGAGTTTCAATCAACCAGTTATTATACCTATGAAGCTACAAATATGAATAGGGTGCCCGATCGTTCAGCTCCCCCACACTTTCCCTGGCCCTGAATGCCACCAATTCATTTTCCAGTTGAGCGACCCGAGCCCTTTATTTCCTCAGCTCCATCCTTGCTATCCCACGCTTGCTGGTCTGCCAATATCTTCTCTAGCTACTTTCTTCTCTTGCTTCTTTTGTTCTTTGGTCATCACAGCTACCAATTGAGTTAGATTGTTGTTCCTTCGGTTGAGCCTCTCTTTTTCATATCTAAGGGTGGTACCTCAACCAAATTATAATCTCCGACATCCACCCGCGTTCTTTCAGATAACCGTTTTGAACATCGTCTCAGCGGCCAACTCCCTCATCACCTCCACTCTCTCCACTACTTCAAGCCTTACTTCCATCGTGGTTATGGGATTCTCAGACGAACTTGTTGGTATGGTTACACGAAGCATAACGATATTGGTGTCTTCCGCCAAGCTGAACCACGACCTGCTTTAACACGTCCACTCCAGAAAATAAATTTTTTGTGATGAAAATATTGAGACGTAATTTTTTTTCCATCCAAAAAATAAATTTTGTGATGAAAAATAGAATAATTTCCGTCACATAAGAGGGTAATTTTTTTAAGGGATTTTGTGACGGAAATTACTTCCATCACAATAACTGTCATAAATTCCGTCACAGATTTTGGCGGCCCAAATTGTGATGAATTTTTTCCTTTCGGATTTAAGAAGGAATATTCCATCACAAATCTATTGTGGCAAATTTTGTCGCAAAAGTCATAAATAAAAATCAAAAGAGATTCAATTGTCTTACATTTTACCTTAATTTATTTCCTCTGCTGATATGCTTCTCTGCTATGGAATTGTCTCTCAATCTCGTCCCATCATTCCATCTTATGTGATAATGATGAATGACGGTGAGGATAATAGGGAGACTGTGATGATGATGAATGACGATGGTTTATGTTTTTATTTGTGTATTTGACACATTATATGTACGAGTATTATACTATTTTATTTTTGTATATTATTTTCTTTATTTTATCATATATTTTTAATATTACAAGTTTTTATTTAATACATAAACAAATAATTTCATTTTAATTATATTTGTGACATAATTATTTTCCGTCACTATTTTGAGATGGAAATTCCGTCACTAAATACATCTCTTGATAAAATCTGTCACTAATTAATCGTCACTAAAAAAACCATCACAAATGTTGTGAATAAGGGTTCTGTGATTGGAAATTTTCCGTCACAATTTCTTTTTGTGGCGAAATTCCAAAAAATTATGACATAATATTCCATCACAAAAAATATGTTTTCTTGTAGTGATATTGGGGTTTTAAACTAAAAGCTTCTATGACTAATGGGAGGATGACACAGTATAAACTAGCGTAAAGAGTAATGTCTGAGAGTATGTTTAACAGAGTGTAAGTTGTATCAGCATTCTACCAAACACACGTTTAGATAAAAGTCAAGTGATTTCATGACAAAACAAGTTGCAGCTTCAACATGCTCTATACCTCTAATTATGTATCTCTAGCCACCCTTTAATGACAACTTTATGCCAAATCATAAACTATTAAGTACATTACGTGAATTAACTTTACAACAATATTAAAAATTAGTTTTAAAGAGAAGGGAATGTAGGCTAGGTTTGTCCAATTAAATGTTTTAAATGTGATCAAGACAGTTTTAAATATATATATATATATATATATACATTTTTTTTTGAATAAGTAGGTATTTCATTTAAATAACTGAGTCCAACAAAAGATCATCAACAATAAAAGGAGGAGGCTCTACATGCCACTCCATAGAATCAGACATAGAAACCGCCGCCCTTGCTAGATTATGGGCAACTCGATTCGCTGATCGCCTAACAAATTGAACACTAGAGTTCAATAACTCAGACATAATAGACTTACAATCATCCACAATGAGGCCAAAATATGAGGAATCCCCACATCTTCTCTCCAGTGCTTGCACCAACAATTGCGCATCAGATTCAAAGTCAACATTTATCAGATTCAACCCCTTCACCCAACACAGAATTTCACGGAAACTGAGGGCTTCACCAATGTAGGGATCCATTGGACCCATCAACTTACCATGTCGAGCAGCAACCATAGCTCCAGTAGAGTCACGCACCACGCCACCATAGCCCAATCGATTAATATCCTGAAACAAAGCCACATCAATATTGCACTTCAACCTTCCCTCAATTGGCGGGGACCATTTAATCTTCCTCAGCGCCACATCACCCGTGCCA
This sequence comes from Euonymus europaeus, assembly GCA_963580455.1. Lineage (NCBI taxonomy): Eukaryota > Viridiplantae > Streptophyta > Magnoliopsida > Celastrales > Celastraceae > Euonymus > Euonymus europaeus. The sequence goes on along the minus strand of OY756957.1, from coordinate 24,537,645 downwards.
CACTCTGAACGATCACCAAGACTCTGATCTTGGGCTACAGTCCATTGCCGGGTTATTCTGTTAGCTGAGCACAAAACTTGTGAAGAAGACCAGTTGCGGTGGCACCAAATTCGATCATTCCTAGCCCGCCAAATACACCAAGCTATCATGGCACATTGAATAATTTGAGGCCTAGAGCACTGATGGAAAATCAAAGATAACCATTCTAGACATGAGTTCAACGAACCCCATGAAAATCCCAAAGAAGATTGAAGCCAACAGGTCCTAGCAAATGGACACAAGACTAAACAATGAATAGCAGATTCATTTGCGGCCCCACAAAGTGGACACAAATTCACAATATCAACTTTTTTTAGTCTTAAATTATCCACAGTTGGAAGACAATCTCTGCATGCACGCCATAAAAATATTTTAACCTTTGTAGGAATGCAGATTTTCCAAACCAACTTCCACCCTTCCCATGAGGACAAATGCTGATCCACAACTCTATTCTCCATTAAGTGCTTGTACCCAGATTGCACTGTGTAAATCCCAGCTTTATCCCACTTCCAGAACCACCTATCATGAAGTAATCTCCTGCTCAAGGGTATACTCAATATCTTAGAACAATCCTCAGCACAAAAAAGATCTGCAATCAAATCTTTATCCCACATGCAAACTCCTTCATGCATTAGATTAGCCACCCGTAGTCCTTGAAGCATTTCCACCTCCGACGTTGTAACTTTGCCAGATCCCTCATCCAATAACCAGGGGTCTTTCCAAACATCAATGCTAGTACCATCCCCCACTCGCAATCTACTACCCGACAGAATCAACTCTTTAGCAGCAAGCACACTCCGCCATATATAACTTGGGTTGTGCCCAATTTTAGCATCCAAGAAAAAAGATCCAGGATAGTATTTAGCTTTAAAAATCCGGGCTACCAATGAATTTGACTCTGAAAGTAGCCTCCAACCCTGCTTACCCAACAATGCAAGGTTAAACTCATGGAGTTTTTTGAAGCCCATACCACCTTGATCTTTCCTCGCACACATTCTGTCCCAACTTAACCAATTTATCCCCCTTCCCTGTACCTTGTTCTTCCCCCACCAAAACGAATTCATCATACGCTCCAACTCAGCGCAAAGATCCACCGGGATCATAAAAACACTCATAGAAAACGTGGGAATTGATTGAATCACAGACTTGAGAAGAATTTCTTTTCCCGCCCTAGAGAGCATTTTTCCACTCCAACCTTGTAACCGCTGCCACACCCGGTCTTTAATAAAAGAAAAGATAAATTTCTTCTTTCGGCCTACCAAAGAGGGCAAACCCAAGTACTTCCCATGATTATCAATTTTTCCAACACCCAAAAAACCACAAATGAAGTCCTGAAGTCCCACACCAGTGTTTTTACTAAAGGAAATAGACGACTTTTGGAAATTTATTACCTGACCCGAAGCCTTCTCGTACATCTTGAGACAAGCTTGAATATTCTGACATTCTTGGGCATTGGCTTTAAAAAAGAAAAAACTATCATCCGCAAAAAATAGATGGGATACAACCGGGGCACCCCTAGCAACACGACAACCATGGATCCACCCACGCCTCTCATAGCTGCTAATCAAAGCCGATAAGCCCTCTGCACACAGAATAAAGAGATATGGTGATAAAGGATCACCTTGACGAAGACCCCTCTCGGGAACAATTGGCCCCAAATCTTGACCATTTTGAACAACATAATAAGTGACAGAAGTAATGCACATCATGATCAAATCCACCCATCGGCGATGAAAACCCAACTTCAACATAATAGCTCTCAAAAATCCCCACTCAACTCTGTCATATGCCTTACTCATATCAACTTTAAGAGCCGCAAACCCATCACGCCCTTGCCTTTTTCGATTGAGATAATGTGAGATCTCAAAAGCCACCATAATATTGTCTGTTATCAATCTTCCCGGAACAAAAGCACTTTGAGCCTCAGAAATAGTTCCACACAACACCCGCTTCAACCGATTTGCCAAAACTTTAGCAACAATCTTATACAAAACGTTACATAGGGAGATAGGCCTAAGGTCCGACATACACTCTGGATTGGGCTTTTTAGGAATCAATACAATCAAAGTTTCATTAAGACTAGCTGGAAGGTACCCATGTTTCAAAAAATCCAAGCACGAATCTACCACATCCTTGCCAATAATATCCCAATATTTCTGATAAAAAGCAGGATTCATACCGTCAGGCCCCGGGGACTTATTAGGATGCATGGAAAAAAGAGCTTCCTTAACCTCCTCAGCTGTAAACTCCAGCAATAAATCATCATTCTAGGTTGTTGTCACCTTAACGGGAACACATTCAAGCACATCAACCAAATCACTACTCGCCGAGGTAAACAAAGTTTTGAAGTACCCCACAATATGCTCGCTGAGACCATCCTTCCACGACACCCAACGACCATCAATATCCTTCAACTTTGCAACAGAATTTTTCCTCCTTCTACTCGAAGCATAAGAATGAAAATACCGAGTATTCGCATCCCCCTCCTTCAACCAAAATAATTTTGAACGTTGTTTCCAGAAAATTTCGCGCTGATCATATATCCGGAGCAAGGCGTTCTTGGCTTCATCAAACAATATCACTGAAGCATTATCTCGCTTAGCTCGGTAGAACTTCATCCTCGCTTTATACTGCTCAATCTTATCATGCCATTTCCTAGATAACTCAGCCCCCCACCGATGCAACACCAAACCACAATTTCGAATTTTAATCTGAACCGAAATATCCATCCTTTCTTGCCAACTACCCAGAATAATTTGCCGACACTCACGCTCAAGAATCCATGAATTCTCAAAGCGAAACCTCCGCCTACTAGGAGCCCGATCATGAACCATCAAGTCCAGAAAGATAGGGGAATGATCTGAGGTCGAGACCTCCAGATTTCTCACCGTGACGTTAGGAAAAAAAGAGACCCATATTGATGAAGCCAACACCCTATCAAGCCTCTCCTCTACCCAATTTTCAGACCCTCTATGCCTTTCCCAAGTAAAAGGATACCCCTCCATACCCAAGTCTTGAAGACCACAATCATCAACAGCCCTTCTAAACCCCGAAATCAACCACCCAGGGTGCTCTAATCTACCATTCTTCTCATGAGGATGCAACAAATCATTAAAATCCCCCATGCATACCCAAGGAAGCATTGAATTGGAGCTCAAACGTCTAAGGAGATCCCAAGATGCTTGCCTGCGGGATCGCTCAGGATAGCCATAGAACCCAGTCAACCTCCACTGCCTTATTCCCTCCAATTGAACTGCAACATCGATATGATTCCTTGAAAAACTTAGAAGCTTTACAGAATTTTTCTCTTTCCAAAAAAGTGCCAAACCCCCACTATTCCCCACACTGTCAACCACAAACAAGCCTTCAAAGCCTAAAGCAACTTTCACCCTCTCCACGCGGGCCCGATCCACCATAATTTCAACTAAAAAAACAAAACTTGGCTTCTTTAAAAGGACCATGTCCTTTAGTGCTTGAACTGTTCGTGGGTTACCAAGCCCACGACAGTTCCAACTTAAGGAACTCATTGGGTCCGGTGGGCCTGCACAACAGGACCCACCGAGAACAAGTTTTTTGAAAGAGCACCAGCCGACCCCTCTTTATCATGTGATTTAGCACATACAACCATATCCGTAACCCCATCCTCCTCATAACGACGTCTTTTGGGATCTGCAATTACTACCCCATCAATAAAGTCTCCCTCCACAACCTCTTTATCTCTCACTTTAAGAACCATGTCAGCATTAATTGCGGCAGATTTTCCTCGCATGATCTTAGGCCCACCTTCCATTATCACACCACTACCAATTTCACCAGTCTTCCCACTCATATCCACCTTGCTGCTAGTTGCTTTTTCCGGAGGATTTGACCGCAACCACCTATCACCATCAACATGTGAAACCCTTCGGGTTGGAGCTCTTAACCATGGACCATACGCTCTTTCCCTAGCAACATCTGGACTATCAAACAGACGCTCACAAAACTTATCAGAATGCCCCAACAACCCACAAAAGAAACAGAAAGTTGGAAGCCTCTCGTACTTAAAATTCACCCAACACCACTCCCCACCAGCACGCTTAAGCTTCATCCTTCTTTTTAATGGGAGTCGGACATCCATAGACACACGGATCCTCATATAATTTCGCCAAATCCCACCAAAATTGTTCACATCGGCCTCCACATAAGAACCAATGTAGGTACCAATACTTTGCCCAATCCTCTCTGACATAAAACCCATTGGAAGATCATACACGTGGATCCAAAAAGTAGTATGAAACAAAGGAACACTCGTCGGTTGCTCACCCACCACCAACCTTTTAACGAGCAAGATATGCTGATCAAAAGTCCACGGACCATTTTCAATCACCCTCTGAATATCAAGTTCATGGAAAAATTGAAACAAGAACAGAGAGGGACTAATATCCTTAATGCAAACACCCTTAACAGGTCTCCACAACGAGGCTAAAGTATTCTTCATGGCCGCAAAATTGATCACTTTATCTGTCAGAAATCGACCCACCATGCACCATCTGAGATCTGAGACTGCCTTCTCCTCTCCAGGTTCAGCAATAATGATCCCCCCATCATCTTCCTCAGCAAGAGACAATCGTGCACACAAATCTTCCACATCACCAGCAAGGTTACTAGGACCAGCCATCACAAGAAAGCCAACGAGAGAGCCGGATATACAAATCGCCAAAGACAGAACACTCGTCACTAGGACAAGATAGACAAAACTTGTCAGAGGACAAGACAACTGGTTAATAATTATATATATATACATATATCAACTTGTTTGGCTTTAAGAGTAAATAAGTCAGAAAATGTGGCCAACAACCATGTAAATCTTTACAATGTTCTTGTCTTGCGGTTAAGCTTTTTTTCTTTATTGTTTTTAATGAGGGATCTGTTCAACCTATTACTGTAATGAACCTCTGAATCCTTTTGCAGAATAAATGGGAATCTAAGCAAAACTACCATATGGATACCGAAAGGCCATTTGCACTCACACTACTAGAAAATAGATTTTTTTGTGACAAAAATATTTAGACAGAATTTTTCAGTCACACAAAATAAATTTTGTGACAGAAAATAGAATAATTTTCATCTTAGAAGAAGGTAATTTTTTGAGCAATTTTGTGATGAATAATTTCCGTCACAATAACTGTAGAAAACAGTTCCAACAAAGCAACAAGAAATAAATCAAGAACACATGATTCACGTGGAAAATAAAACCACGGGCAGAGCAGCAAAATTTCACTATGTAGAGAAAACTAGTACAAAAGATCGTTATTTGAGTGACAGCTGAACAACAATTCATAACAATGCCGAAACCCTAATTTAACTGGCATATCAGCTCGGTCCATCCGCTTCCATCACAAACACCCAAAAAATTCTTCACCAATTTTTTTCGCATCGCGAGCCTTTCGGGTCGCAAATTATAGTGAGAATACCCGCAAAAACACGAGCGACGGTTTTTTCCGTCACATATCAGCGACGGATTTATTTTCGTCACAAATTCTGTCAAAGATTATGGCGGGAATTCTCTCCAAATTTTGTGATTGTGACGAATTTATTTTCCTCTGCTTTGTTTTAAATAATTCATCTCTTTTAGCTCTTTCTCTGTGATTTTTGTGGTCATGGTGTCCTATTTTTGCTCCACATTATGGCAGCACAGGTGATCGACGAGGTTTGGACTTGGTTATTGCCATTTTTGAAGGTTATTAACGATCCTGGTGTGTCATTAATTTATGATATTATTGCTTCCTTAGCGAAATTCTTTGTTTCTAGCTTCGCTACGAGTGAATTTGTGGGTGATTGTGGTGCTACACAAAAAAACCTTTAACAGCACAAAGTTGGAGAGCAAAAGAAATTTGTGTAGCACCACAATCACCCACAAACTTACCGTAGCGAAGCTAGAAACAATTGGAGGAAGCAAAGAATTCAGCTTTTGCACGGGAAAAAAAAGGCAAGGAAGCCATAATATCATAAATTAATGACACCCGAGGATTCTTACTAACCGCCATAATGTGGAGCAGAAATAGGACACACCATTACCACAGAAATGACAGAGAAAGAGCAAAAGTGATGAATTTTTTTTTTTTTTTGATAAACAGGTTTAGCCTAAGGATAACATTAAAAATCATCATCAATAGCGGAGGAATACCAATATACAAAGGGAGTCTACAGGCTTAACCTAAGGATAACATTAAAAATCATCATCAATAGCGGAGGAACATCAATGTACAAAGGGAGTCTTCAAGCAGAAGACAAAACAAAATAAAGAAGCAGGCAAAAAAAAAAACCATTCGAAAAGAAACAACACAAAGAAAAGCAAAGAAACTTGGAAGTTAAAAGTTACGATACAAAGTCATCTGATAAACCCATACGTAGCAAAAAAAAACTGACGTGAGCAAGTACCCAACTTAGAAGAGATGAATTATTAAGAACAAAACAGAGTTTCATACAAAGTCATCTGATAAACCCATACGTAGCAAAAAAAAAACTGACATGAGCAAGTACCCAACTTAGAAGAGATGAATTATTAAGAACAAAACAGAGTTTCATCAAGGAAATAAAGTGAAGAAAAAGAATAGACAGACAATGATGAAGAATAAGTTTTTGTTATTCAATTGTATATTCTGTATTACAAATGATTCACATATATAGCCTCACCATCTAGTTACACGTAATATTGAGATCTCTCTTTATTGCTAATTGACAATCATGAGTATCTCTCTTTATTGCTAATGACAATCATGAGTTCTTTACACCTAATTGACCATCATGAGTTATCATATCTACACACACGATAACCAGCAAAAGTCATGTGTCCACATGATCACATGATATGACCAGAATATACAATATAAAGACACCCATAGCCAGAATCGAACATCGGCTACAAATGATCCCAAACAACATCAATACACGAAGAGGAAATAGTGATAGAAATAGGAGTACTTACCCGCATGAAGTTGGAGTGCAAAAAAAAAAGAGAACCACACCCAATCATTTGCACAATTAGGTTCGAACGATCGCAATCACCAGCATGGAGTGCGAAGAAAGACGAGGCATGGGAGCCAAAAAGGTGCTCGAAAGACCAAGGCAGAACCACAACCATCAAACAGGTCTACAATGGAGCACAAAGTGAACCAAATGATTCAATGGCACCAAAACTGTGTAGAACTTGATTTGATGGGACAGGTTGAGTTGACGCAACTGAATCTCAGAGCCAGCAGATAGCCATTTGTGAGAAAGAGCATCGACGTGGGTGGAAGAGCATCCATAGGGAAGCTAGACACATAAAACGCATGGACGTGGTTGACAAAGTAACCACAAGGAACAGAAGGCGCAAAAACAGCATCGACTTGGAGGGTGAGACGACGTCATTTTGAGCAACCCATTTTAGGCTAGGATGTATTAACGGAGAAAAGATGAAGCAAATTCGCTCAATTACGTAAAAAAAGACCGGACTTACGCTGTGGAGGCTCCAAATCCACCTAGGTTATAGTTTTTTTTTAAAACCAGTGAAAATCTAGCTATTCATTCCATAATCTAAAAAGTCACATTTAGCGACATCGAAGTGACTTAAGAATTTACTAACTTCCACAAAGAAATTACAAGTTGGAGAACAATGTCCAACGAAAAAAACAAAAGCTAAATCAGGTCATCCCAGAATGTACCCAATAACACTGCCTCGGGAAAAACCCGAACAGACTAAACATAAACAAACAAATACAACTTGGATCTGCAACATGGATCTTTCCTCAGATATGAAAACCCTAGTGCTAGAAATCGAGTTTATGTTGCTAGGAGACACCAAAAACATCAATGGTGGAAAATCTATGACGGATGGTGAAGATCCAGAACTGGAGAATAGAATCCTCACGAAATCCTTATTGAAATAAAAACAAAAAACCAAATCTAGTAAAGAAGGGGCATATCAAACCCATGGGAGGAGGAGATGGTGGATGAAGGGGGAGAAGGAGAGGATATGCGATTTGGGCGGAGGAGGAGGGGAGGAGACCCAAGCAAATTTTTTCAAATGACAACGATATACATTGATAGGAGAATTAATCTATATATCTATATATATTGGATTGGGTTAAAAGGTAAATGTTGTCTTTCCAAAAATCAAGAGATACATATATATAGTATAACTATTAATTTTAGATTTTGATTTGGTTAAAAGGTAAATCTGGTAAAACATTTGTACAAACTATTATCCTTTTTTTTTGAAACAAAATAATTTCATTACTAATTAGAATAGTCCACTAGCAACAATGCCGCTAGAAAACTAGGAGACATGTGTCAGAAATAAGGGCTAGCGTAAAAACGGGCCACCTTTGCTAGATCATGAGCGACATTTAGCCATCTAAAAGAGGACATTTTATTAAATCTATTCTCATTGATCCATCTATAAATAACCCAATTCCTCCAAAGTGAAAGATATCAAACAATATTTTCTTAAAATCATCAAAAGAAATGGAGAAACTTGCACTCGATGAACAAGGTGTTCTTGCTGCCATACTGATCACAATCTTTTGTGATATAAATATGTATAAATATATCACAAAAGATTAAGATTAGTATGGCCAGCAACACCTTAATGTTGAATTACAGGTTTCGTGCATGTAGCTGCTGTATCATACCCACCCTCCAAGTGCAAGGACTCTGACTGCACTCTTGATATTATGTAGTGAAAAATGTCTAAAGATCTATGATAATAATAATAATTTCCTTTTGAGTTTAATCATGCAAGCTTTTACAAAATAAGCTAACCTCATATTAGCCCACAAAAGAAAACATTCTGGCCCAATTTTCTTATTTACAGGTTGCCTCAAAGTTGGGACACATGGGTATCAGTCTATTTTGAAATTTAGGCCCAGGTTTTTCAGCCCACAAATCCCCACCCACCAAAAAGGCAAAATTAGAGAAAAAGCAACACACCCTTTGAATTTCAGAAATGATCATTTGGGAGATGCGAGGGGCAATGCCGTAGAGACTGCTGCCTGAGGGATCCTCAACCATAGCACTTGGACGCCCCCACATGATGAAGCTCTTACCACTTCCAGTCTGGTGAGAACTAGAGAAGCTTATGCAAATACAGTTTAAACCAAATAAGTTGGATTAAATTACTATTCATGGATACCTGCCCGTATGACAAGATTGTGGTATTGTAACCAACTGATAAACAACAGAGCCAATTGATGTTCAAAATACAGATTTAACCAGCCAAGCGGAGGGGCGGCACCTCCAGGATAACACACATACAAGCCAAAAGATACCCTAACAACAAAACAAGCACTACTAAAACCCTTCAACCTAACAAAAGACAATACTGCCCTTTGACCTTTCTTGAATAAACCACCTGTTCTTTATCAATTCCTTCCCCTAAAAGTCGCACCTTGTCCTCAAGGTGAAATTGTGGGTAGCGTTGATTAATTTCTTCAAAACATTCCCAGGAGTCATCACAAGAAGCCAAGTCTTGCCAATGAATTAACACTGAACCCCCATGCGGCCCATCCCTAAACTTCAGCACCTTCTCTGGTAGCAACTCCACATGTAGATCAGCTGTGAGAGAATCAGGTAAGGGTAAAACATTCTGGTTTGCAGTAGAACCACGCTTGAGCTTAGATATGTGGAACACAGGGTGGATCTTAGCAGTCGAAGGCAATTCCAGTCTGTAAGCAACCTCTCCTACTCGCTCTAGAATATGGTAAGGACCAAAATAGCGCGGACTCAGCTTCTCATTAGAACGGGTTGAAATTGATCGATGTCGATATGGTTGGAGCCGAATATACACCCAATCGCCTTGCTCAAAACTGAGATCACGCCGCTAAGCATCTGCCACCGTCTTCATATAATCCCTCGCCAAATTCAAACAATCTTTCAGCTCACACAGAATGTCATCCCTCTCCCTTAGTTGTTGATCCACCTCCACTAAGGAACTCTCTTTGGAATATTTCAATAAAATGGGAGGTTCTCCGCCATAAAGAGCCTGGTACGGAGTCATGTTTGTGGAGCTATGAAAAGTGGAGTTGTACCAGTATTCTGCCCATAACAACCCGGACAACCACTTTTTTGGGCACCCATTAACATAACACCTCAAGTAAGCTTCCAAACAACGGTTGACGACCTCGGTCTGTCCATCCGTTTGAGGATGATACGAAGAACTCAATTGCAAAGTAGTTCCAGCTAACCTGAAAAGTTCTCTCCAAAAATAGCTAATAAAAACCCGGTCTCTGTCAGTGATAATGGATGAGGGAAAACCATGCAGCCTCACAATTTCCCTAGCAAATGCTGCTGCTACTTCCTTTGCTCCATAAGGATGACCCAACGCCACAAAATGACTGTATTTAGTTAAACGATCAACCACAACTAAAATAGTGTCCATACCTTGAACACGAGGTAAGCCCCCAATAAAATCGTTTGTTATATCTTCCCAAGCTCGATGCGGAACGGGCAAAGGTTGCAAAAGCCCAGCCGGCTTCAATGTGGAGTGTTTATTCTGCAAACAGATTTCACAACCAGCAACAAACTTCTGAATATCTTTCTGAATTCCCTCCCAATACACAACATTTGACAATCTTTTGTAAGTCCGAAATACACCCGAATGACCTCCCCCTGGAGCACTATGAAACTCGAGCAACAAGGAACGAATTCTGGGAGAAGACCTAGGAATGACAAACCTTTCCTTGGGGAACAACACACCTTGCCGCACTGTGTAGCCTGGATGACTCACTGGATCAACAAATAAATCTTGAATTATTTGCCGAAGCTTGGGATCAATTTGAGTTTCCTCCACCAACTCTGAAAAATCTGCACCGTGCACCCTAGTTAAAGCACTCAACTGTGCTTCTAAGCTGGTTACCTTCTCTGTTTTCCCATCGTCAAGCAGGAGAATAAATTGAATAGCAAAGAACTGCTCTTTACGAGACAAAGCATCTGCAACAGTGTTAGTCTTGCCCGACTTATATTGTATTTCGAAATTAAAACCCAGCAGCTTAGACAACCACTTCTGCTGTTCCAAGGACAAAATCCTTTGTTCCCCCAAATATTTGATACTCCGTTGATCAGTACGAATTATGAATTTGTGGCCTAACAAATAATGCCGTCACTTACGTGTAGCAAAAACAATCGCCATGAGCTCTCTCTCATAAACTGATTTCGTCTGAGCCGTCTTCGAAAATGCTTGACTCAAGAAGGCTATCGGCTTCCCCTCCTGCATTAAAACAGCCCCAAAACCCTTTCCAGATGCATCAGTCTCTAAGACAAACTGCTTATCAAAATTTGGCACTGCTAATACTGGAGCCGTGCTCATACAAGTCTTCAACTGTTCAAAAGCTTCTGTGGCTTTATCTCCCCACTTAAAAGCATTCTTCTTGAGTAAACAAGTGAGCAATTATACCGTAATCTTTAACAAAACGCCTATAATACCCGGTTAATTCCAAAAAACCACGCAACTCTTTAACATCAATGGGAATAGGCCATTTAGTCATACTCTCCAACTTTCTGGGATCAGCAGCCACGGTGCCACATGAAATGATGTGCCCTAAATATTCCAGCTGCTTCTGCCCAAAAGTACATTTATTTTCGTTTGCCACAAACTTGTTATGCTTCAACACATTCAATACCTACCGTAGATGTTCCAGATGTGACTCAAGAGTATTGCTAAAGACTAATATATCATCGAAAAAGACCAGCACAAATTTCCATAAAAACGGTCGGAATGTCTCATTCATTAAGGATTGGAAAGTAGCAGGAGCATTCATTAGCCCAAAAGGCATCACTATGAATTCGTAGTGGCCCTCGTGGGTTCGGAATGCCGTCTTTGGAATGTCTCCCGGCCTCACTCTAATTTGGTGGTAACCCGATTTCAAATCAATCTTTGAAAATATACAAGCTTCTCCAATCTCATCCAATAGCTCATCTATGATCGGAATAGGAAATTTATCTGGAACTGTAATGCTGTTAAGGGCTCGATAATCCACACAAAAATGCTATCCTCCATCCTTCTTTTGAACTAGTAGCACCAGACTAGAAAAAGGGCTCCTACTGTGCTGAATAATACCTGCCTTAAGCATCTCTTTCACAAGCCTTTCAATTTCATTTTTTGATGGTGCGTGTAACGATATGGCCGTAGCCTGGGGGGCTCAGCACCTTCCTTTAACTGTATCACATGATCACAAGCTCGTGAGGGAGGTAATTCCATCTCCAAATTAAACACCTCTGGGAATGAATTTAATAATTCCAGGATAGGCTTCATTGCGTTTCCCATACTCTGTTGTTTCTCAAGCTCTACCTCTGCTACCTTCGCAATCTCCAAATAATACGCGGCATCATTTTTCCTCAACCCTTTCAATAATGACTTGAAAGAAATTAACTCTTTGAAAAGAGAAAGATCACCCAATAATTTAACCGTCTGCCCTCGCCACAGAAACTGCATCGTCAACTGACGATAATTTGTAAGAACTTCACCCCAAGGAACTCAACCAAGCCATGCCTAACACCACGTCTGCACACCCCAACGGAAAAGGATGGAGATCCTGAATAATCACATGCCCTTGAACATTCAATTCCGCCTGTCTACAAATCCCATTGCACTTGATAGTATTGCCATTTTCGATTCGCACTCCAAATCTATGGTCTTGATCAACTGAAATTCCCAACTCCTGAACGACTGTCAAAGCAAGAAAATTATGAGATGCCCCACTATCAACCAAAATTACTACCTCTCGCTCCCCAATCTGGCCCTTCATCATCATCGTCTTATTGCTAGAAAAACCCACCATTGTATTCATGGAAATAGCTACAGCTGATTCTTCAACCCCATCTTCATCCACACCTTCTCCCGCAGGAACTTCAATTTCTTCATAATCACCTTCATCCGTAGCCAGTAACAATTGGAGCTGGCTATTCTTGCATTTATGCCCCAGCTGAAACTTCTCAGGACATCGGAAGCACAATCCTTTCTCCCGCTTGTACTGTTCCTCCTCAATCGATAACCTCTTAGGCATCTCACGCCTCCCAGAACTACCACTAGCAAATGAAGTTACCCGAGCATTCCTCCCATCTTCTTTTAGAGCTCCAAACTTGATTGATTTATCAGCTGGTCCCAAGGCCACTCGAGCAAATCTATTAGACTCTGTCTTAAGCCCACTCCAAATTTTTTTCTCCATTGAGCCTTCACTGGACACAGACCTACTGAACAAGGCCACATTCCTCGCTTCCACCAATGATGACTCTTCCATAAACTCTTGCAAAGCAACTGGTTTTCTGAGCCTCATCTCTGCTTGTACAGATCTCTTCAACCCATTGATGTAGGCATCCATAAGGACTTCCTCAGGTGCATCTGGCACTCTGGCCATTAACAACTCAAACCAATCATTATACTCCTCCACTGTAGTGGACTGCTTGATAGACATTAAAGCTTCATATCGCCCCTCCACCACTAGCACCTTTAAACCTTCGAATCAGCAATTCCTGAAACTGCACCCAAGAACGAAACGGTCTATTGGCATCCTGGTACAGATACCAATGGAGAGCTTTTCCCTCTAGACAAACCGAAATGGCCATAAGCTTGTCAGCCTCCGTAACTCTATTACAACGAAAATAACGCTCAACTTAAAACACCCAACCTTCAGGATCTTCACCATTGAACACTGCAGTTCAAGTTTCCGGAAACGTAAATCGTATCGATCCCATTCACATGTTTCCTTTACAGCTGGAGTACGAAGGCTCCCGTCACCAGAGTCTTTCGGCGAAGGCTCCGAGTCGGACTGCAGCTTCTTCCCCTTCCCTTTCTGAAGAAATTCTGCCATCAAATCCATCGTAGAATGAAACCCTTCCATCATAGATTTCATCGAACTCATATCAGATTTAACCTGATCGAGCTCCTTCCGCAACGTCTCCGTCTGTTCAGTCATCTTCGATCTGGGCATAACGAGGTTCGACGCCTCCGATACCACTGATAAACAACAGAGCCAATTGATGTTCAAAATATAGATTTAACCAGCCAAGCGAGGGGCGGCACCTCCAGGATAACACACATACAAGCCAAAAGATACCTTAACAACAAAACAAACACTACTAAAATCCTTCAACCTAACAAAAGACAATACTACCCTTTGACCTTTCTTGAATAAACCACCTGTTCTTTATCACCAGCCAAGGCATTTTTTACCGAATGTACACCAACTGAAAGACGTCTTCAAGCAAGCAGTGTGTGAAGAGCATAGCACACCGATGAATCATGTTTCTATACACTTATATATAGAAGTAAGCATATTGTTCCCTTAATAAGGGCTCCGCTGTGCCAAACACATTGCATAAGCTAGCAGTAACCCTAATTTTGCATAAGCTTTTATATATATATATATATATATATATATATATATATTCCAATGCATTATCTGCAAAATAATAATGCATAAGAGCATTAACTTTGAAAAATGCATATTTATATTTTTTAAACTATGAAATTATTAATAAAAAAAAATGGGAAGCTCAAACAATGTGTATAAACAAATTGAATATATTTGCTCTTCAAAAGAATATATTTGACAAATTACTTGTACCCGAAATAGGAAACACTTACATATTCAAAAAAATTGTCTCTCATCTTAATGGCAATCCAGGTGATATCCATTGATTAGAGTAATTGCAATAAGCAATTTTTGGTGAATCATTAAAATTACATATTAGGTCTTACATGTATTACCCAAAAAGTGATCTACATTCATCCATATCAGTAAAACACAAATTTTAATATATTTTCTTATTTCTCTATTAACCAAACATCTACTCTTTCATTCCTCCATCAATTCCCCAACAAAATTACACCAAAATCGATATTTTGTCTCATATCTTTTATAAAAAAATTAAATCACATACTCATCCACATCACTAAAACACATATTCTAATACAACCATATAAGCAAAACATATTTCTCAATACAGTCACAGCAACGAAAACACACATTTTCATATATTATACATCCCGGTAAAATATACTTACAATCACTCTTACTAAAATTATCCCCATTTTCACCCTCAATTTATGTGGCACGTGAGATCTAGAGTCCCTAAAGGGCCTAGCATTCAAGCTTCAAAATGAATATTATTAAAATGTGGGTAAAAAATTATAGCGAAATCTTTGCTGCCTCGTGCATGTGGATAACGGGCCAACGGTCATCCAAGGAATCCAATCTCAACGACGTCTTTTTCAGTTCTTCTTCTTGGGAAGTTGAGTTCCTTAATTTTTGGCCTCACAACTTTGCAGATTCTTTTAGGACTAAAGCAGTAGGCCAGTGGCGCACTTGGCGCTCTCTCCTCGTCCTTTACGTCAATTACTTTGAGTATGGTGAGCTGGTTTTTTGGCTTAATGGGTCCTATCCATTGATGGATTTTGCATTATGAAGGCTGCGTTCAAGTGGGTATGCTTTGAATCTTGAGACATTTTGCTCAAGTAAATTATATTGGGGTTGTTTCGGAACTTTTTTGTAGAAAGGGTTTTGTAAATTTGGTGGGTTTGAGGTGGATTAATTTCTTCGGATTGGGCGGCCGTTTTGGGTTCCTGATATCTGTTTTTATAGGGAAGTAAGAATTTTTATTTGCATTTGTTGCAGCTGCTGCTGAAATTTGTGGCTTGGGGATTGATTGTCCCAGTTTATAAAGATAATACTGGTTCCTTCTGTAAATTTTTTGTCATTCCTCTATGTCTCGCCCTACTGATTGCCTTTTTTCAATTGATTGGGGGGTTTCATTGAAGTCTTAAGCGGTTCCAGTCTTTCTGTTTTGACATTCTTATTTATTCAGAAATGACTAGGAATTTGAACAGATGAGCTAATTTTATCTGTGTATTGAGAATGCTGTCTCAATCAATGGAATCACTTGTTGTTCTGAGATCGATTCTTGAACTCAAAATTTCTAGGTTTAGAAATATTTTTCTTTTGTGATTTTGGATTCATGGAACTGGTTGCCCCTGGCCTTCTTGCCGTTAGAATTGAGGCAGAGTGGAAAAGGAGCGTTGTGGAACTTGTAGTGTAGTAACTTTTCCAAGGAAGTGAAGCATAAATGGATTTATGGGTTGTGGCAGCAGCTGCTGCTACTGGATATGTAGCTAAGCATTGGAAGAACATTTCAAAGGGTGAGAATGGCTCACCAGAGTTGGCTTCTGATGTTCCCGATATTGGGAATCCTGAATCTCCAAGCTGTCCCTTCTCCAGGTTCAGGCAGAGAAAGAGGCTTGGAAAAGATGTGTCAGCTGATATAGGAAAAGGGTTGGATCCAAGGTATTCAGATAAGCATCAACTAGAGTGTGCTTCAGCTACTGATTGGGATTTCTTTCCAATATCAAACTCAGTACCAGCTCTCATGGAAAGTGATAACCTAATTACAAATTGGGATGGAAGTAGGCCAAGTGGTGATATTGGTAGTAACTATGATAATATTTCTATGGAAGAATTGGATTCTTTACATGGTTCATTGAGGAAAAAGGGCTGTCTCAGAACTAAATATTTTCCTGGTCATTTTATTAAACATTTAAATTCCATAGAAAGTTGTCTTATGGCTCAGCTACCGGTGGAACGTTCTTATATGGAAGAATATGTTCTTAGTGCTTCTACATCACCATGCAGACAAACTATGAGGCCTTTGCTTGTAACTAATGGAAGCAAAATTATTAGCAGAGCACGTGGTGATTTTTCTAGTGCACAGATCATAATTGATGATGATAGACAGTGCAAGGAGGGAAACGTTTCTGGCATTCCTCAATTACCCAGTGTCAGATATTCAGGTCACCCCAGGAAGCTAAAGCTTAAGAGAGGACAAGGGCACAATGGCAGCTTAAGCAGTTCAAGTAATTGGAAGCACTTTCAGTCACAAGATGGTAATGTATCCTGTTCTCTTTTAAATTTCCTGTGTGTCTCAATGCTATTTTAATGAAAGATGTGGGGTAGTGAGTTCAAAATTTTTTACTTCCTAATGTTAAAAAATGTACAGACAAGATGTATGTTGACCTAGCCTCCACATAATATGTAGAGAGGTTGTTTCCAGGTAGAACTTGTCACCTCTAGGTTATATTCTTGCAACTCTATAACTGGGGCACGTGTGGAGGTGAACACTAAAATCCAGTAAAAATACTGATGCTAAATTTGGAATGAGAGAAATAGGTTGGTCTCCAATGAAAAAAGGGCACTCTCATGGCTCTGAGTTATGGAAGAAAATATGGAAAGATGGGAGGAAGCCTCGTCATGTGTTCATTTTGCTGTGGGAAAGAATAAATAAATAAGATAATTTTCCGAGGGAGAGAAACTAGGTTTAAGTGCCCTTGGGAAATGGGTGGTTGCATATCCTTTTCTTTTGGTTCAATGAAGAGTTTGTTGTTGATGAGCTTATACCACTCGATGTTGTAGGCATTTTGCAGTTGTAATGGTATCCCTTGCTGGTGTTTCTTGAACTTCATTTGCCGTGTCCTTTCTTTTGGGGAGTAAGAATATATTTTTGTGTTTGGTGTATTACTTTTTGTTTGGAAATTGGATGGTTATTTATTAATATCTAACTAAATTCATGAACTACTGCTTTCACTCTCTGTCCAGGGCCAAGCAATAGAACGTTTTTATTCTATCTCGGGATCTCCATTGGTGTAATGTCTTCTTTCATGACAAATACAAATGAAGTGAACAAATTGAAAGAATTGTTAAAGCAAACAGAAAACTTGGTTCAAGATTTACAGGAGGAACTTGATATGAAAGAATCATTGTCAGTGAAGGAGCTAGCTAATCAGACATCTGAATCACAAGATGCATGTGACCATGCCTCTCACAACATAGTGCTACCATTTTTCTCTGAACACTATCAGAATAATTCAACAATTAATGATTGTAAAGAGTCTAACAATGAGAAGCCTGTGGAGAGCTCAGAATCTATGAGTAAAATTGAAGCCGAGCTTGAAGCTGAACTTGAGAGGTTGGGTTTGAACATAAATACATCTATTTACCAGAGAAGACTACCCGATCTTGACGAGGTCAGCATGTTTTCTATCTTAGCATTTTCATTAGTTTTACACATCTAGTTTCTCACTTAATTGTAATTTAGTTCACATATTTAAACTAGAATAAGTTGCAGGTAAATATGTAACTAATTTCCCTAAATCACTACTCATTGAGCACTTCTTCCGCCTACTGTTTTTCTATGTTATGAATTTTCCATAGCTTATAGTGTAAGATATATGCTTTGAATCAATTCTGTAATTTCAGTCCATATAGTTTCTTGGAAGGATTGTGAGCTTAAATGTGGGTCCCATGGAGAGAATTGTCTGAGCTAAATGGAAACTCAAGCAGGCATGAAATTTGTACAAAATCTGTCTCATTTCTACGACTTCGAATGGGTAGATGGTAATCATGGTATATCTATCATTCTGTTTCCTCGAGAAGCATCATTTTGTTTTGTCCTTTGAGCATCTGCTACCATTCTATCTATCTGTTCTTGAATGGTTTTGGTTCATTACTTCATATACTAGCATATGATGTTTTGAAAAGATTACTAGCTCTTAGTGAATTCTTCTTGTTACGGTGTTCAGAATGTGTCCACCAGGTTGCAGCCTACATGGCACTGACAGCGGGGTAGTTATAGGAGTAATAATTCTGACACTCACCATTGAGACTGTCGGAGATTGTTTTGTTGGGATGTAGTTGGAAGAAACAGCAAAAAATAAGTGGGCAGATTCTATATTGCACCTCTGTACGTGCTAGGAATTAGAACATAGTCTTGACTGGTAGATTTACGAATTATTTTATGAGTTCTAATAGCTCCTAAACTTTGTTGCAGCTTGACCCAGATTTTGCGGCTGACCTTGCTGAAGGCGAAGTGAATATTGATATGGTCAATGGCCAAACCATTTCCCATCCGAAATCAAATCAAGATAAGAGTGGCACCTCCACAGATCACTTTCAAAATTATGTGGTCTCACCCCGTGAGCTAAGCTTGCGTTTGCATGAAGTTATTGAATCAAGACTAGAAGATCGCGTGAAAGAGCTTGAGACTGCCCTTCAATGCAGCCAGAGGAAGATGCAACTCTTAGAATCAGAATACGACTATTCTTTGAGAAAATTAGCATACCATGAGCCCATCTATTCATCAATGCCTGAAAATCAAGTTGCTAAAGAAGAAAGCAACTCCATTCCGCAGCCTTTAGTTATGAATTTATCAGGAGAAGCTCTAGATGCATACAACGAGGCATACGAAGAGCTAGTGAAGACAAACGAGACAGAAGATGATTCTCTTTCTGGGGTTTACAGAAACAGCCATCAAATGAACCTGCAAAGTATTTCATGGGTCAAAAATGGCGTGCACCGTACTCCAAGCAAAGAAGAAACATCGAAGGAATTTTGCTCTAGTCAGGTAAAATCGTCACCAGAGCAATGCTCAAGGGCCCAGGAATTACTGGATGTTGGCACAAGCGCGGATGAGAACACTGATAGCGATGATGAGATGGATCAGCTGTTGATAAAGCAAATTCTGGAGAAGACCAAGAAAGGTTCCCCTGTAGTGCTGAATGCACATAAAGCATTGTATTTTATGGATGAATAGAACATTGAAATGAAATTAAAAAGTTTCTGAGGTATATAGTTCTATAGAGGATTTGTATTCACAATGACAGCTGATATACCAATAATTATCTTCATTCCAACCTATTTCTTTATCCTTTTGGTTGTATTTTTTCCTATTAAATCATGAAGACTTTCACAATTATGAAAACCGTAATGTGAGATGATATGATGATAGTAGCTCAGTGTTTCTTCATAAATATAGAACACTAAAACTTGACCCGTGGGATGATGACGGGCCGGTACTCATTAGATTTATGGACATCTACATCCAATAAAAAAAAATTAGACATAAAAGTATCCACAAAACTGTCAATTACCTTACTATATCTATCATTCTTTTTCTCACAGATCTATTTTCTCTTTCTTCTTCCTCTTTCTTTCGTCTCTTTCTTTCTTCTTCCTCCATCATCATCCTCCTCCTCCTCCTTCGTCTTTTCTTCTATTTCTTTCTCGTTCTCCTCTCCTTCTTCTTCGACTCTTTTCTTTCTTCTTCTTCCTCCTCCTCTTCCTTCCCTCCTCCTCCTCCTTTTTTCTTCTTCTTCTTTGTTGATTTTTTTTTTTTGCATCAGTGAGTTTTTCTTCTCTCTCTAGGTCTATTTTTTCACAATTTTAAAGCTCAAAAACCTTTAAATTTGTCGTTTCTATTATTTTTTGCTTTCTTTAGGTGTATATGTTGAGTACATGATTTTTGTTCTGAATTTTCTTTGAGTCTTATTTATGAGTGTTGAATTTGAAAATAATCTGCAAAATTTGTCAAATCGTTTAGACATGTTCATTCAGACATTAACTATTTCAAACAGTAACATAATAACCAAAACAATGGCCATATTTTTTTTCTTCTCTATCAAATTTGTACAATCTCTAAACCCTAAATCATAAATTCTAAACAATATTATTGAAACAAATTATGATTGCAAATATCATAATAGATTATGATCTCAAAACAATAACATTGAAATAGTAACATAAATATACGAATTTTTTTGGCATGTCCATGTATGTACAATCTCTAAATCCTAAATCCTAACCCCTAAACCCTAAATAGTAACATTGAAACAATTATGATATCAAATCTCATAACAGATTATGATCTCAAAACAATAATATTGAAAAAACAACATATAACTATACGATCTTCAACCCATAATCCAAAAACCCTAGACTCTAAATCTTAAACAGTAACATTGAAGCATATTTTGATCTCAAATCTCATAACAGATTATAATTTCAAAATAGTAACATTGAAACAGTAACATATAAATGTATGATCTCATATATGTACGATCTCTAAACCCTAAACCCTAGACTATAAACCTCAAACCTTAAATCCATCAAACCTAAACTCTAAACCCTAAATAATAATATTCAAACAGATTATGATCTCAAAACAATAACATTGAAGCAATAACATATAACTGCACGATCTCATATATGAACTCAGATCTAACAAGATGAAAATGAAGAATTCGATTTCCATTATGCCTCTAAATCTGATATCAGATCTCATGTACATCTCAGATCTAGCAAGAAGAAAAAGAAAAATAAGAAAATGGTGGTGGAGGTGCGACAGTGACAGTGGCGGTGGTGGACAATAGCAATGACAATGATAGAGATGGAGGAGAGATGTCTTAAATTTAAGTATTTCTTACATTTATGTCTATTGATAAATAAGAGCAAATATGAGATTATGTAAAATATTAACTTTTAAAAGAGACACTTACGTTTTTACTGTGTAGGGAGTGGGAGGTATTGTGTTCGAATCTCTCATACTACAAATTTGAATGAGATTTATCACTATTATGATGCGAGTTATAAAAAGAGAGAGTGTTACAATCCTCTGTATAACCCATCTTCCTTTCGGATCTCCTTGTTTTTATTGGATATTCTCACTCTTGGTATAAAATAAAAAAAACTTATGTGACAAAATTTTGTTTTGTTGGACCTATATATCCAACTTTAACCACATGTGCACTTATGTTCGGTTTGGGGTCGAGAAACCGAAACCCGTCTGCCAGTTCCCTGCCCTGGGAGTCACTGACAAATGTAAGTCGCAGGATGTGCAGCCTTACGGTAGGGACCACCTGCCGCTTTAGAAGTGGTCGAATGCCTCTACGAGGGTTCGAACTCACAACCTCCACTTCCCCCGTTAAGAGTTTTGACAAGGTGGGTACCGCTCAGCCATATGCCCTGGGGGCACATGTGCACTTATGTTGATGATACATATTTCAGGCTTATACATCTATCCCAACAGTGGAATAATTATGTCACATATGAGATATATAATGAAATATATAGGCTAGAGATGGTTAACCCTATTGAAAATATAATTGTAACGTGATATATGATATTGTCAAGATTGCACATATATATAATATAATAAAAAATAAAAAGTATAACTATAATCATATGCGAATATTTTCTATTGAAAATAAATTATAGTTGTATGTATGTAGATATTCGTGAGATTCAAATATGTGGATAGATAACTGAAAATAATTTATAATCATGAAGATGCATTTGTCTAAGATGAAAAAATATTTAATTTTGAATACAAAATTTTAGATGGTATTAAAAAAAATTGTTGTTAAAAGATTTTTATTATCAAGTAATCTGGACAATACATCTTCATATTAAATGGATACCAAATATTACATTGCAATCGAATTCTTATTATCATTGTAATACCAAGCCAACCAAACAATCGCTTAACGACAACGGATTTTCTCATTCAAAAAAAGAGTACAACTGAATGATAATAACTAATTAATTGTGAGTTCTCATGTTAATTAAAAAGCAAAAATATTTTTTACTTTGCAAGAACGGGATTAAAAAAATAGTATATTAATCCTCAAATTAAAACTAATTCTCCACAAATAAAATATTCAATCCCGCCAATTTTTTATAATCTTGAGGCTGATCAATTTTTCATAAACTCGACTATTAGACTTAAATTCCACCCTTCCAAAATCCAACCAAACAAAAAAGAGATTATTCCCATCCTTATCTCACCCTCTAAATGCAAACCAAATGCTCTAAATGCAAACCAAATGTGCAGTTACCACCTTTTCATAACCACACCTAACAAATTAGTTTTCTTTCTTAAATACAAAAAATTCACTTCTATAATATTAAAAAGGGAGAAATATCACATTAGTCTCTGAAGTTATATTTCTGGATCATTTTGACCCTGAATTTTTCTTTTTAGACCAAATCGACACTTTAACTGTTCAAAATGGATCAAGTTAGACCTTAGAGTCAAATTCCGTCAAAATATACTAATATTAGTACGCTGACATAGATTTTTTTAAAATAAAAAAATTAAAATCAACATGAGACAATTAAGTCTTTATACTCTAAAAAATGTGACAAAAAACCCACTACTGGTATGAATATTGATTTAATAACACCCACGACAAAAAAAAAAAAATCATTTCTATAATAATAATAAAAGTGTCCATAGTATTATTCCCATGAAACAGATGGCTGCTAGACAGCTTTGATGATCGTGGACAACCCAAACAATAATCAACAGCTCCGATCAACACAGCTTCAAAGTCAACAACCTTGCCTTCAAACTTTTTGAAAACAATTTTCTCAGTGCTCTAAACCATTTCCTATCGAGAAAGACTCGGTAGGAAAACTATAAAACATTATTCTGATGCAGCCCATCAGCCATCAGGTATTTTGCAACAAGCATCATTAAAAAAAAGGAACTACAAACATAAAGGGGCAAAAACAAACACAACAGTAAAAAAAAAGAGTAAATTTTTCAACTACAATTATTTCTAAAGAAGTCTTTCAAGTACCGGAGAAAAACAATTCAAATGCACATAACCAAAACTGGATAAATGGCATAAACCAGTTGGAAGGAAAAGGGCAAGAGGCGAAATAAATATCAAAACAGACAAGTCTATCAGTAATACTGATTCAAGCACTTCCGCTAGCTTCTTCTTGGTGACTTTTCTTATGCCCGTTTTGCGAAGTCCCCAGTATCGTCACCATCAACCGTACCACTGTTTCCATCAAATCCACCACTGGCAGAGCTGTCATTTCCTCCGTAGGAACCACCACCACCGGCAAAACTGTCATTGAAATAATTTCCTCCACCACCTGTATTACCACCATAACCGCCACCACCATAGCCACCGCCACCCCCATAACCACCGCCGCCGCCGCCATAGCCTCCGCCTCCATAGGTAGGACGAGCTCTATCAGTAGCATAATTCACCCTTATCTGACGACCATGAAGATCCTGAGAGAACAAATTATATAAAAAGAATACTCAAATCAAAACTTGCCAACAGTAAACTATGGAATTTAACTTAAAAAAAACTATACAAACAACAAAAGAACTATGGCATCACTAATTGGATTATTATCAGAAAACAACATGATAGAAAAACCATTCTTATTTGATCCTAGGTGTCCTTACATTATCACTCTATTGTACACCAGCCTCCGTTGTTATATTACCATGCATCCATATATGAAAATCAGCGTCTAACAAGAACAAAAAAATCTATAAAAGTTGGTGTGTTGTATATTTCCCAATCTCAAAACTATCTATGACGAAGAAATCCCACTAATCATGACACATTCTTGCAAATACTACAGGAAGTTTAAAAAGAAAATCATATTACACTTTTCCAATTTCCACACAAACAAAAACCATGATAATTCACATATACCATCATGTTTCACTGGAAAATCAACAAGCAGTCAATATTTTCCAAACAACCTGATGTTCTGATAGACAAATATATAAAACAGTAACTTTACCTGTCCATCCAGTGCCTGGATGGCACTAGAAGCATCCTCAATAGTAGTGTAAGTAACAAAGCCAAATCCTCTGGACCTACCAGTCTCACGATCCTGAATGATTCTAGCTGCAGTATATATATTAAGATAATCAGCACATATAACAAAAAAACCAACAACTTTATACCAAAAAAGAATAGATGATAATACAGAACAAAAAGAAACACGAATAATTAGAAGCAGGGAAAGAGTGAAAAACATGGTAACAAATACTTTCTTACTCTAAGTCACCACTTATACCAAGCACATGTGACTAAATGAAAAGGACAATATGACAGTCAATGCAAACATCAATAGCAATTCAGGACTTTAAATGAGCTCTTTAAGCAATATATACCTTCAACGACCTCGCCATATTTACCAAAAGCTTCTCTTAGGCTTGAATCATCTGTGCTAAATGAAATACCTGCAAAAACAAAATTTAGAAACTTTAAGCCTCACCTGCCACAAAACATGCAAGCTACAATCCCAAAAAAAAAAAAAAGTCAATCGCACCTCCAACAAAAAGTTTTGAAGATGACATGCAGCGTATTGCTTGATAAATGGAAGGTCTGGATGCAGATAATTCTGCATTGGCCTGCTTGGTTGCAGTCTGCCTGAGTATATTTCCAACCTTACTGATGAAAGCCATGGCAATGACCTAGCATAAAGCATAAGCAGAGTTCAGTCACATGAAGATGCATACTCATTGGAACGTACACTTCAATATATACAATTTCAAACTGCAGCTAAAGTAGTCATCAAAAATGAAAAATTGCTTTCCCAACAGGTGCTTGGATACACATGCAATTACATCATCACAAACGGAGTTGAATTTTTCATCAGTAAATTAATTTAAGTTAAATAAGAAAGACCATCCAGTAAATTCTAACTATTCAGGAATGTATGAAGTGCGTGATGATGCATATTGAAAATTAAATAACAGCTGAAAATAACATTACAAGATACATATATTTCAGTAGAACCTACATAAACAACAGTGGATATGCAAGTTGAAATTGTAAAATCATCAAATGTCTGGAAAATCAGCTCCATTGATGTAAACAAAAAGATTTTTTTTGTTTGATAAATGAATAAGAATCATCCAACTTTAGGGCATAAGGTAAAAATGGTAGATCTTGCTTGCACAAATTCTCAACTCTCAGCATAACACATGCTCTTAAGAACAAAGGGTTTTAAAGAAAAAACATCACAGCTAATCAAATCAATAGGTCTCCACTAGATATTACACGAAACATCATGAAACGAAGATCTTCAAACACGCAATAACGAAAACATTAATCCAAAATAAGACAGCGAATAACTGGCCCCAAACTATATGCCTCCAAAAGCTCAATCTTACACAGACATAAGAAAGATTCAACAGGTTTATCAAATACAAACCAAATCAAACCAAAAGAGAACCGATCAAGAAAGAGAGAATCGTTACGAAAGAGAAATACCAAACAAAGAAGAAACGAGAGCGAAAATTAGGAAATCGATTTTAGGGTTTTCGAAGGAACATACCGCTCTAAGCTTCTCGCTGCCCTGATATACTCACGTCTAAAACCCTAATTTGAGGTTTCGAACGAGGGGTTTTATACTTTTTATGTGGGTGAGGAGAGTGTGTTGTCGACTATTTTAGGAGGATCTGGTACGTTAAATTCGACTTAGTGATACAGCACTTTGATGAGAAGAATGTCGCTCGGAGATGACGCGTCGCTTTTCCATTGGATTGTAATATTTCATCTGTCACAGGTTTAGGGTGACGAAAACAACCTTTTATTAACTTGGTTTGTTGTTATCCTATTCCTTCGAAGATCTGTAGCTATGTACTCCTACACTGGTCATATTATTTTTATTTTTTAGGTAAAGCAACGGTGTGTAATTCTAACATTTTAAAAGCTGAAAACGATATATAAATCTGTCCCTCGGATCTTCCATATGAACCTAAGTTTGAGTAGTTAAGTCTCCATGCGAAGAAATTTCTCATATGATAATTGATAATAGTGTACGTTGAAGCAAAACTCGATGCATGATCGAAAAAGTATAGTAAGACGTGATTATAAAAGTATTGTTTTAAGTGATGATCGAATTCAGAATTTTCAAGACCATTCAGTTTGATCTAGAGAAATTCACAATTAAACTATCAATTAAAAGGTTCGATAATTCTTAACACCTATGATATTCAAACTCTAATTATCAATGGAATATTAATTACACCAACAGCTCAAGTGTAACGAACAATATTGATTAGTACATTTACTGATTAGTGTATTTTTTAGCTTCCAAACAAAAATTGGTGTATTTTTTAAGTAATAAACTATTTTCAAATAAAAACTATAATATTTACATAAGTTTTTGAGAAAATTAT
The DNA here is from genome assembly GCA_963580455.1 of Euonymus europaeus. NCBI lineage: Eukaryota > Viridiplantae > Streptophyta > Magnoliopsida > Celastrales > Celastraceae > Euonymus > Euonymus europaeus. Next base: position 24,510,819 of record OY756957.1, on the reverse strand, counting down.
TGAAAAATCCGTCGACTAAAAAATTTATTCTAATAAGAACACTCTAATAAGTTTTGTTCCATAAGATCCATCAAGTTTAAAAAATATTTCATAAACAATAAAAAGTTATAAATCTTTATTTTATTGATATAAATATTCTCATCTTCCCATCTTCCCACTTTGACAATCAAATCGGATATTACTTCTCCAGCGACTATTTCGGCCAGTCAATGGGTGGGAATGGTGAGCCTAGGTATGGGTTACACTCTCGTGATGGTTACTTGTAATGATGTTGTCTCTGATGGCCGAATCAAACACTTTTATTCACGATTGGTCAGGACTTCAAAGTCAAAATCCAGTGAAATTAATAGCTGATTCCAACGTTTGATGATTGGGGGTTGATCATGATGCTTCGGCGCTTCTTTTTGGTTGGTCAATGGTTTTGATTGGTGGCCGGACGACGGTGGTCCACCATACCCAAAAATCTGCAACATATATTATTTGTTTCAAATGTTATCTATTTTCTTGTACCTTTTTTGTTATATCGGCTTTATTGTACATATTTGAATACTAAAATATAAGAATTTCATTTGGTAATGTCGTCATAATGAATGTTGACACACAAAATTTTGTTTAAAAATATATAATATTAGTATTAGTATATCTGAAACAAACACAATATATGTAGATCTAAATCTAGAATAATTTTCACTCATTTTATCTGATCGAGGTCCAAATTTGATGTGCCTTGGTCTGAGGAGTTGATTAATGGTGTTGATAGTCACTAGCATTGGCTGGATTGGTCAGGACGAACTTGTTTTCTAAATGGTGACATTGATTTCATGATGCTTTTTCGGCGACTCAAGTGATGATTGGGTTTTGTCGGGGCTGACCTAAAGCTTTATTTTGGTACTTCATTCACCGAAAACAGTGGTTGAATATATAATATTAGCATATCTAAAACAAATATAATTTTTACAGATTTGAAACATATATCATATAAACATATCTAAATTCATAACGATTTTCACTTATTTTACATGATTGAGGTCTAAATTTGACGCTCTTTCGTTCGGAGAGTTGATTGATGGTGTTGATGGTAGCTAACGCTGGTTAGATTGGTCAGCTCAAACTCTTTTTTCTTTTTTTCTAATGGTGCCCTTGATTTCATGAAACTTTTTCATCGACTCAAGTGATAATAGATGAATGGTAATAATTGTGCTTTTGTCTAGTTGACCTAAAGCTTTATTTTGGGAATTTGTTCAGCCAAAAAAATTGTCGAAGATATAATATCAGCATATCTGAGATAGATATAATATATGTAGATCTCAAATAGATATCATATAATCAAATCTAAATCCAAAACAATTTTCACTCATTTTACCTGATCATTGAGGTCTAAATTTGATGCGCCTTAGTCTGGGGAGTTGATTGGTGGTGTTGACGGTCGCCGGCGTTGGTAGGATTGGTCGGATCAAACTCTTTTTCAAATGGTAACCTTGATTTCATGAAGTTTTTCGACAACTAAAGTGATAATCGAACGTTGGTGATGATTGGGCTTTTGTCGGCTTGACCTAAAGCTTCATTTTGGTACTTTGTTCGTTGAAAATAGTGGTCAAAGATATAATATTAGCATATCTAAAACATATATAATGTCAGCATATATGAAATAGATATCAAATAATCATATATAAATCTACTAACAATTTTCTCTCATTTTACTCAATGGAGTTCCGAATATGATGCGCCTTTGTCTGAGGAGTTAATTGTAGTGCCGATGGTCGTCAATGTTGTCCAGATTGGTCGAACTAAACTATTTTTCAAATACTTACATTGATATCATGAAGCTTTTTTGGTCAAGTGATAAGCGATGATTGGGCTTTGGTCGAGCTGACTTAGAGCTTCATTTTGATACTTCGTTTGCCGAAAACGGTGATCGAACGACCAACTTCACATATGGTGGCGCAAGTAAAAAGAAAGAGGAAGAAAAGGAAATAAGGAAAAATAAAGAACGATATTTTGGTCAATTCATTCTTTTTGTTAGTATTTCTAAACTTATTTTTGACGTGTTCTTATAGGAATAAAACTCTCACATTTTGTCTTTATATGTAAAATCCCCTAAGAAAATATTCTTTTATTAACTGGTTTGGTGTTATCCTTCGAGGATATGTACCCCTGCTGTCACGCCCCAACCTGAGAAGTGTGAGCTAAACGACAAACCAACACATACTCACACTATACACGTCACAAACTACATAAATTTCAATAAAAATTTTGACAACATCTCCCTATAAATTGAAGAAAGTCACCCTAGACAAAATAAATATAAAAAAACGCATTTATAATATTCAGTCCAAAATACCAACAACCTCCACAATCTATGACCCTCAGGGTCCCATAACCACCACATATATAACAATATATGGCACGGGAGTCCCAATCACACGGAGTCCCATCCTAGTCCATCAAAAAATACTCATATCATAACAAATATAAATTCAACCACTCACCATTGAGTTGACAGAATGTAAAACTACTTTCATACCATAAATTAAAAAAAACATATAATATTATAAAACAACTCTACTATGTCAGGCCACCACGGTCACCCCCCGTTCTGCTGATTTGGAGTACCTGCACTAGTGAATGACTCACCTGAAATGATAGGAAATAAACAAAGTGAGCCGAAGGCTCAGTAGGGATATCAAAGAGAATAACGAACAAAGGCAGAAATGTGAAGAACGGACTAAATACAGCAATATGTTATGTAAACAATGTCTCCATACAACCATCCGAACCTCCGAACACCCATCACATGACTCCGGTAAGGTCGTGGATCGCCCCCACGCCTTTATCCTTCACCATATTCACCAGCACTGTATATCGGTCCACTCGATAAATCCATGGAGAAGGTGAAAATTCATCAATTCAGCTTCTTTTTTTCCCCTTCCCTTCCACAATATAATCATCAACCTCGAACCAACATTCCTAAACATGGAAATACCTGAACCCTTGTCCGGTGATCTATCATGCCTCTAAATGCACCTTTTAAAATAATTTAATTGCAATGTCACATAATTCACATTTCATGAAGATCAAAATACGTGTTAATCGAACTTAACACATTCCAGGAGAAATGCATATATACATATATGGTAGCTCAAACCAAAGAATGATCATATAAAGAATCATTTTAGAGGTTGGCTCGCTTTGGAACAATCGATGAGTGGCCCAAGAGAATTGAAAAAATCGAATAACATACAAAGGACTCAAAACTTAGAAAGGTCAAGACTTTAAGAACAATGAAGGTTTAATTACGGATGAGAAGGAAAATTCCCTAACTCGTATTAATAGCGAATTCTTACAAATATCGCAAACCTTGTCCAAGTTCGAGACATACAACCTATAAAAATTTGCCCAAACTTTCTTCATTCATAAATGATCTTTCATCTGAATTCAAGCTACGATTTAAGAAAATGAAGCTCATTCAATTCAATGGAGCCCAAAGTCTCAAGTTCAATATTTTTCAATTTTACCTATTCCTTCAAATTTTCACAATTCACAATTCAATTAAAAATTTCATAATTTCATCATTAACTATTTTTAATATCAACCCACACTAAATTAGAAATTTTTTTTTTGTTAATAAAATCTCACTTTCTTCTTGTATATTCCCAAATCCACCAAAAATCAACTCCTACTTTGATTGATCTCAAACCTTCCACTTGAACCTAAAAATATAACATCATCCAAGCTTAATTTGAGATACCCAACAAGAAAAGCATTATAAAAATCAAAATCACCAAGAACCCACTTAAATCTAGAATTTTAGAACCATGGATTACTTCAATCCTCCAACTTTCCCTTGTAATCAATAGAAGTGAGAGTGTAGAAGCAGTTGGGGGCTCTTGCTGGCCGGAAAAGATGGCCGGAATCTCGTCGGAATGGAGGAACAAAAAGAGACAGAGTTGTCTCTTCTTTCATCTGTTATGCCTTCACTCGTTTCTTTTTTTCTTTTTTCTTTTTTTTTTACTTTGACCATCATTTTAATTTCATTTTTCTTTTAAATTTTGAAGTAAACATTTCTTAACTTTTACATGTTTATCCTCTAATCTATTTTTATTATTGTATTTTTTTTTGAATAGGTATTACACCTGCACTAGTCATATTATTTTTATTTATTACATAAAGCAACGGTGGGTAATTCTAGAATTTTTAAAGCTGAAAACGATATATAAATTTGCCCTTCGGATAATCTATATGAACCGTAAGTTCGAGAGTTAAGTCTGCATGCGAAAAAATTTATGATATGATAATTGATAATAATGTAAGTTGAAGCAAAGCTCGGTGCTTGCCCAAAGAGTATTACAAAGCGTGATCATAAGAGTGTTGCTATAAGAGAGCCTCCGTTTGGATCAGAGTATTTTCATAGAGAATTATCAACTAAGTAGTTGGATAATTCTATCACCTATGATATTCTAACTCTAATTATCAATGGAATACACACTACACCAACAGCTCAATTGTAACCGATAATATTGATTAGTACATATTACTGATTAGTTTACTTTTTCGCTTTCAAACAAAAATTGATGTATTTTCTAAGCAGTAATTCAATGGAACAATTTATTGACCTAATATGATTAATTATCAGTGACTAGTCGTCTAGTCATATTAATAAACAGAATTAGCACAACAAATAAAACAAACCACTTTCCTTCCTTTCCTTCCTTTCCTTTGACATAAAATCAAGCAAAGAATTAACAACAATTATATCATTTATGTTCTTATTCTTATTAAACCCTCTTTTCAATCTTCACTAATTGTGAAAGAGACACTTTTTTGTTTGTTTCTTGTAAGATTTATCGCAATCCACCGGAAGAAATTCATCTCAAGGGTATTTTTATTAATCATTGAATGAATCTCATAGGAGATTACATCCTAAATAAGCAGGGGGAAAAAATGCAAAATTAGGAAAGTGTAAAAAAAAAACACTAATTTAAAAGGAAAGTTAGTGACATAATGACTAGTCTTACACTTGACACTATGCCGACTCCAATCATCCTGTCAAATTTTACATAATTCGAAGTTCATGACCTTCCAATCCTACAAAACTATAATTTAAATCTTAGACTGCACTTCATAAACCAAAATTTAAAGACAAAATATTCTTACTTTATTTGTCAAGCATTTCTTGTAATTGTTTTCATCCAACATCAACCACAAACATCATTCAAATGTGCAGTTAATAAAAAAGACTGCACATATTATCAACATTCAATTCAAAGATAAAAAAAAATCTGCAGACAAACTATTGACAAGCCCCATAATGACTCAAAGTTGAAACAAAAAAATTATGTCAGCTGCATCAAAAATTTATCGAGATCCTTTGATAAATAACTTTGTTGACAAAGTTTTTTGAAAAGTAACCTTATTTTAAAAAATTGGATATATGACTTAATATGAATTTTTTTTAGACCAATATACATTAATTTTGAAGAATAAAACAGAACAAAACTCTGGACAAACTTGCTTTGCAATTCATGAGCATTGCACAAAAGCGACTTTTATTACAATTCAACTGTGTAAAAAAATATAAAAAATTGAGAAACGGATTCACAAGGCACAACGTATATTTGTTGAACCAATTAGTCACATCAAGTGAACTTGTATAATACAACATGCTGGAAGTTTAAAATGAAACAATTATCTTGTATTCATGCATTGGTTGCGTGTAGAATAAGAATAATCGATCCACAATTTGTGTTCATGATATTAGACAAACCGAACCGATTTACACAACACCACTTAAAGATCATCGCAAAAATAAGTGAAGAAAGAAATATATTGCCACCAGATATGAGAAAACCTATGAGGAGCAAAAACATAGAATAGTACCATCAGTGAATGAAACTATAGCAATTACACGTTACGGAAGACGTAAAAAATATGTTATAATCATCATATTTGTAAAGAGCTTATGACTCTGACTGAATAAATTATGGACGAACAAATGTTTTTACTAGTTGATCTATCAAATAAGTCACAATAGTGCTTGACATTTGAACATAAAATAATTTACTATCTACTGTGGAATAAATTATGTTCTTTGTCACAATAGAAATTATTGTTCTTAGCCCTTTGTTATGAATTTATGTCTGTACCACCTCATGTCTTCTTACTTTATAAGATTGATCGACAGACTTGCTATTAAAACTTCGATAAACTTCATAGGAAAAATATGCCACAATTTGCTTTGTAATATCAATTTATAAATATAAAAATAATATAAACAAAAAAATATAATTGGTATAAGAACTTACCCTTCAGTCTGTCTAGGACATCCGGGTCTTGCAATTTTCATGGTCCAAATAGTCCGTCACCCAAACTAGCACTATGTAATATATATGACAATGACTCAAACAATTTGCTCAATGCAGTTGTGTTGGTAAGACTAGACAATGAGTCGTACACATTGATGAAATTATTTTCCAGCTTCAATTCCCCTACAACCCAGTGGATATTGTTGAATTTCAGTAGAAAACAAATTCATTGTGCTCTTGACCATGTTCTTGATGCAATCAGAAATACTTCCAACACATTATTTATAAAAGATGCTTTCACAATCTCAATATGTAAAATCCTCTGAATTCACTTTGAAAAGCTTGAACTTTTTCTTAACGCAAGTCTGTCTCAAGTGAAAAAATTATAATTCGCAACCGTTTGAAATGCTTGAAAAAATAATAAAAAAATAAGGTATCAACCGTATATATTTATGAAGAAATCTATAACCACACGGTCCATATTAAAAGCTTTAGAAAGTTTTCTCATTCTTTTTAGAATGAGATACATGGCTACATTAAGGTGTTGTATGAAGATTAAAGATATATGTAAGCACATGAGTAATCCAATATTGATGCTCTCAAACCACAAAAAAATATTTGTCACGTATATACTATATAGAATAGTACCTGGTCTGTTAACCAAATGTTTGGCTGGATGTCATCCACAAACCATTGCTTACTAACCGCACATGATGACAAACTTATACTTTCATCATTTCTCTATTTGTCTTTCATGAAAGCAAGAAGGTATACGCCCATTAATGTGGCTATTTTGTCTTTAAATCAAATTTATGAATGTCTTGCTTTGGAAGAACTTCTGCTATATCAATTGTTTTCTTTTTCTTTAAAGTGAGGATGTCAAATATGTCCAGCCTTCCTTCATTTAGCCTGTTGGCTACATATGGTTTAACCACTTCTGTAGAGCTTGAGAAAATTTTGAAGAAGTCACATTCTCTATAACAGAATAGTCCTTACTATTTTTTTTTCTAGGATAAAGGCACAAATGATGCTAATATTATTAAGTAAAAAATCATTTCTCCTTCAATATTATCTCTAGCATCCACTGTCAATACCTCATTATTCATCCCCTCCCCACAATTGTTGCTTAAACTCACCGTCCACTCCATCAAAATTCCCCTGAACATCCAATTCCTCGATCTTTCCTTCTCTCCACATCATCCATAATTGTCACTTCCACACTCCATATTTTCTTATCAGTCTCATCTTTCAAACCATCCTCCTCGAAACTCTTGCTCGTCATTCTAAACTCACCACATTCATCAAAGCATTTTAAATAGCCTTATATAACATTATCATGTTGAGGATTCTTTGATGAATGTGGTCAAGTATAGAATGACAACAAAAAGTTTTAAGAATGATGGTTTGAAGGGTGTGACTGATACGAAAAATATAGAGGATGTGGAGGTGAAATTATGAATGATGTACGGAGGTAAAGATCGAGAGATTGGATGGTGAAGGAAATAACGAGTGAGTGGAAGGTAAGTTTGTGGCAACAATTGTTGAGAGTGTGCAAAGGAAGAATAATATGATACTAGTAGTGGATGCTGAAGATAATATTGATGGAGATGATTATTTTTTTACTTACAAATATTAGCACTATGGGTGCCTTCACCCTTGGAAAAATTAGCAAGGACAACTCTGATCTAGAGGTGACTCCTTTAAAGTTTTCTCAAACTGTCGCAGGAGATATTAAACCATATGAAGCCAACAGGCTCAAGTGTGTAAGGAAGGCTGAGTCTCTTAAAATGACACATTTCACATCCTCACTTTATAGAAAAAGAAAACAATTGATGCAACAAAAGTTCTTCCAAAGCAAGATATTCATAAATTTGACTTGAAGACAAAGTGATCACATCAATGGATATTAAACCTTCTTGATTTCATGAAAGATAAATTGAGAGATGATGAGAGTAAAAGTTACACGATGTATGGTTACTAAGTAATGGTTTGTGAATGTCATCTAACCAAAAAATTGGTTAACAAACCATATATTATTCTTTGTAGTATGTTTGTGAGAAATGCGTTTTTGAGGTCTGAAAATATTCATATTGGATTACTCGTGTGCTTACATAAATCTTTTATCTTCATACAACACCTTGATGTAGCCATGTATCTCATTCGAAAAAGAATGGAGAAGTTCCCTAAAGCTTTCAATAAGGATTGTGTAGTTCTAGATTGCTTTTCTTCATAAATATATGCGGTCGATGCCTTATCTTTTTATTATTTTGTCAAACACTTCGAACTATTGCTAATTTTCATTTTCCTGCTTATGTCAAACTCGCATTGGGGAAAAGTTTAAGCTTTTCAAAGAATTTTCCGAGGATTCTACAAACTTAAACTCTGAAAACATCTATATGGATCATGTGTTGAAGAGACTTCTGATTGCATCAAGAACTTAGTCGATAGCACAATAGGTTTATTTTCTTGCGAACTTCAACAATACCCACTGAATTGCAGTGGAATTGAAACTAAAAATAATGTCATTAATGTGTACGACTCATTGCCGTGTCTTACAAACATAGCTTCATTAAGAAAATTGTTTGACCCTTTTTCAAAGATGATGTCATATATATTACACAATTCTAGTTTGTGTGGACTATCTATACCATCGAAATTGCAACGGAAAAATTCACAACAAAGGCCTGAGGATAAAAATTCTTATTGTGACAAAGATCAAACACACTAGATTATAAATTATTTTATGCTCAAATATCAAACACTATTTTAACTTATTTGATAGATCAAATAGTAAAAATATTTGTTCGTCTATAATTTATTTGGTCAGAGCCACTTGCTCTTTACAAGTATGTTGATTATGACACTTTTTTACATCTTCCACATCGTCTAATTACTAAAGTTTCATCAGCTTATGGTACTCTACTTTGTTTTGACCTCCCCACAAATTTTCTCATGTTTAATGACAATATATTTCTTTCTTTGCTTGCTTTGCGATAATCTTCAAACGGTCCGGTGCAAGTTCGTTCAACACAAGCTACTATAATAACTTCATTTGTATTGTACCGTGAACACATGGATTATAGATCAATGTTTCTTATTCCACAAATAGCTAATCCATGGTCAAAAGACAATTATTTCATCCTACACTTCTAGCACATTCATGTTCTATTATGCAAGTTCATCTCTCCATCGCAATCATGTCTTACATACTCTCAATATGACTAATCAATTCAATTAATATACATTGCGCCTTGTTAATCCCCTTTCTGAACTTTTTATAAATTTTCTTACGTGGTTGGGTTGTAATAGAAGTCGCTTTCGTGCGATGCTCATGGAACCATCTTTAAAGTAAATATCTCAAATCGTCAATCAACATTGTAATTGAAAGACATCGCACCTCGCACAAAACAACATTCAAACTCTCATCAATATTTGTTGTGAGCATATTTCACGTCCTACCAGGGAAATGTACACAAGATCACCTAACGAATCCAACATCGGCTAGATAAAGATTTGCCTTGCCATCTTTAAATCTATGCAACTTTGTCATTAATTGCTCAAACTCTAAAACATAGTATGTCTTCCCTACCTCAAATTAAATAGGAAAGCAACAACCTTCTCAATGTTATTATAGTTATATGATATCATTGCTAACTCTGAGTCATTTTCAAGATCAATAGTTGATCTTAGTTTTCCCATGAACCATTTCCAAGATGCATTGTTCTACGAATCTCGTATCCAAAAGCCCACATGATCAGTTTTCTTGTTGTCGTTTAAAGCATCATCAACAAAAAGTGTGCCCCTATGCTTTCCCTTTAGATGAGCACCATCAACACCAATGACATGTCTAATTGAACTACAAAATCATCTAACGATACCCCAATGGCCATGAAAAAAATATTTAAACTTGTTATCATGATCAAACTATATATGAGTCATTGTACCACAATTATTCTACTATCACATTGCACAATAGTTTGGCAAGTAAAAGAATGACTGCTCAAACGAGCCTCCAACTGTTTCCAATACAAATTTTCTAGCCCTCCATGATTTGTCATAACTAATATTGATACCAAATTTTGTTCTCATATTGCTTATTTTGTTTTTCCTCCTATACGTAGCCCAACTCTTTCATATTAAGAATTAATGAATTCTCCAATAACATTTCCAGATGCATGTCTATGACTTTGATTGATAATGCCAAGAGAACACGCGTGGTTGCTATTAAACCTTGTTACCTTGAACAACTATAAATTATTCAACCTTATTTCTCGCATGCGTCAATCACACCCACTATCAACACATTTCACCTCATATAGGTTTTGATGGATTTCAACAAGTGAAACATTATGTTTTCCTTCATAGGATATACAACTATATGTTTTTAAAACTCTTTCTCGTCCATATAAATCTAAAAACTTGACCACCGGACGAGCTACTAATAGTGTTTGCTCGCAACAACACCTAACAAGCCAGTAGAATTTGAGCAATGGTTCCTATTATCCTCTACCGCAAAAGGGTTTGAGTATGTAAATACGGTTCTCCATCATTAAGCAAGTTTTCCCACTCTCCACCATCAACATTGTAATTATCCTAATTTTTACCATCATTAACATAATTTTTGATATCATAATCATTGAATCGAAAATCACTATAACTATTAATCCACTCATCGTCACCATCTTCATGTGCTACAAATTTACTAATACATTATCATAACTCAGGAGAAATAGAACCAACATGTGGTGCAATAGTCTTGCTGCATTGATGGAGCATAACTCAAATCTTATGAAATAAATTGATCTCTCACTCTCTGCTAGGTTATTACACACAGTGGAATACCACATCTACAGGTTGATCATTTAGTCTAAGAAAAAGCTATAATCATGTTCGTTTCAAAGCTTCATCAGTTCCTTTTTGAAATGTATATTATAGATGAATATCATCACCAAATCAAACGAATTAAAATTAACTTTAATCAACTAGTATGTAAGTTTTACAAATTCTGGATATATAAATGCGTTATATACAATTATATACCCTAACGTCTGGCTTTTAAACTTGTGCATGCCTCAATAATTTTTCCACTTTCCATCATATATTACAACAAAATCAATCTCAAAAGTCATTCTATACATAGTAAGAGGTCATAGCAAAATTAATAAGCTTGGATAGAGAATGATCCTGCTATGACTAACAAAAAACTTGCTCAATCAATGAAAAACTAACTTGACCTATTATATTTTATAATATATATATATACATATTCAAACAATGACAGATGATAAAATATGACCTACATTCGAAAAATAAAAACATTCACATACAGTTGAACTTACTTGATTTACATTAACTGTCTACACTTTGATATGAAATCTGAACAAAAAGCACAAATACAATGCAAATGTTTCAATTTGTGCAGAATGAATTGCACAGCAAGGAGGAATGATTTTTGTTCTATTTTATTCTTCAAAATAAGGTATTTTGGTCTAAAAAATTCATAGGTCATATATCCAGATAATTTGAAACAAAGTAATTTCTCCAAAAAATTTTGTCAACAAGGTTATTTATCCAAAATTCTCAAAAAATTACGCCATATTAAAATAAAATCTTCCGGCATGAAGCATAAAAGAGTATTGAAGACAATTCGACATATATTAGGGTTAGACGACTTACAAAATCAGAGTTCTTAGTATGTATATAATCAATCCAATGCAGAATTAGTAACAACCAATGCAATTCCCCTCTGATCATGGCGGCTAGTAATATCCTTCATCTGTAACCTAGCTACTTTCCTCAACTATTCATGGGATAGAGGATCAAAAATAATAATCTCATCAAGCAGATTCAGTAGCTCTAACTGGAATCGCTTCTTCACCTGCTAAAATATTCAAAAACATTAAGCATATATATATATATCTATATATATATGTATATATATATCTATATATATATGTATATATATATATTCACACACACTAGGTAGAAACCCAAACGTTGTCCCGGCTCAGTATAAGATTATGACGACAATCTATTTTAGTCAACATAATGGATAAAAGGGCTTGTAGGTTTGATATTTTACGGTGGTGCTAAATATTCCAAAGCAAAGTATCGTGACACATCCACACTATATGTAGCACTTATAAACCATAAAATTTGGCTTAATTTTCAAATTTGAGAGTTCTAAATCATAAATTTTCCAAGAGTTCACTCTTTCAAGATTGTCCTTGTAAAAGATATAAATGATATATATATATATGTATATAAAACAATTGTGCAACTGATCCAATACAAATAAGCAAATTGGTGGGATAAACTTGAAATGGAAAGTACCTTGTTAAAATACCATTTCAGTAGTAACTCTTTCAGAACTCTACACATGCCATAGTAATATACTGGATTCAATAACACCTGCAAATAACTACAAAATCAACAGTCTGTTAACAGGGTGAAAGACATCGATCTCAAATCAATTTGCATCCCCTACTATTAGATACGTAAACAACTGCTTAATACCAACTTGTGAAACACAAATTCTAACCATGGGAGGCGAGAAAGGTGAAGCAAAAAAATCCATGGACTAAGTGAACCCAGCTAACAAAACCCAGAAGAACTGGTTGACCTAAGAGCACAAGCGGTTGGGAAGTTGGGGAAGATGCCTGAAGAAGACCATCGACCAAAGCTAAAACAAAATGAAAGGATGCCAACCTCTATGAGCCGACGAATCCGCTAGAGAGAAGACAAAATCCGGTAGATAGAAGCCCCAATTACCCGTACAGAAACGCGCAAGCCACAGATGAAAATACCACCACTTGTATTGTTCACCATGACAGATTGTAGAAAGCAACACGCTACCTCCAAAACAAAAAAATTAAAATTAAAAATAGCATAACCAAGAGATGAAGATCAAACCAAAGACACCGAAATAAAGAAGGCATATTACAGTACATGGGGAGAAAAATCGATTAGGTCTTATTGAAGGCAGGAGCTGAAGGAGAATTAGCCGATTTTACTTGTCCTTCCCAGTGAAATCGAATAGGCGGTGTCAATCGGTTAATTCTCCTAGTGGAATCGAGCAGAAGGGGCCAGTGTTTGAGGTTTAGGGAAAACCGATGCTATTTTTTTGGCTTGGTCAATCATCAAGGTAGCTCTCCTGTGTTATCACGTAAAGCAAGTAAGTACTCGTTTGTTGCATGGAGCACAATGAGCCACGACATCGATGTTTGTCGCATGGAGCACGATGAGCCACGACATCGATGTTTGTCGCATGGAGCACGATGAGCCACGACATCGTGAGAACATCGTCTATTTTTGGTAAAAGATGGAGGGTTGCAGCACACGCACAACAATGGAGAAGGTGAGCGTGGAAAAGTTCATTATTGGTACGACGTCGTTTTACGCACGGTGGTGTTGTAGAGTACGGAAGAAGGAGAAGAAACCATTGCAAAGACCAGTTGCGCGACTATGAGGAAACACAGACTTCATAGTAGTAGAGTGTATATATATATATACTAGTATGTAACCCGTGCGTTGTACGGGAGTGTTATCAACGTGCAGATGCAAGAATTGAGGTAAAACTGCAATGACCATACTCATCAGGATAAGCTATGATGGGTTATTTTTGGAATGACGCTCTTCGATTTTTGTTTCCTCTACGACAATGAGCAAGTACTCATAAACCCAATTGAAGAACATAACAGAAAACAGACAAAATAACAAAGGAAAATAGTAAACTAAATAGATATTTATAAAAAGTGTGCAAAGGCGAAAGGGAGAGGGGAAAATAAAAAAGTATACATACAGTAACATCAATCCAATAAAAAGTTTATTTGACTGTGCAATCAAATGGTGAAGTTGAAATTTGGTTCTGTATGAGAAAGCAAATGGAAGAACACAATGCCCTTAAAAATTTAGATATGGTCCAAATGTTAAAAGTTATTATATACCACTTGAAATGATCCAATAATAATAAAAAAAATAGTTTAAGATAAAAAAAAAATTGCATTTGAGACAGCTTCTTGTGTCAAATAATTCAAGGTACAATATTTATTAAAATCCATTAACTGCTGTATGAAACTCAATATTTATTACCAGATAATTGCTCAACTAATTTATATTACGTACCTGATATATAACATGGGGAGCCACGTAATTCAGCTCATCTTCATTGCCATTGGCACATTAAAGCATATAATTATGTGCTTTTTTGTAACATGAGCAAAGCGCCAAATAGAATGAAATTGTAATAAAGGAAATGACAGAAAATATTGTTATAAGTGGGATACCATATATCAAAGGAAAGCACCAGAAAATCACAGGTTAGGCACATACATATAGTAATGTTTTTAATTGAAGCTCCAGGAAAATATCTTCCAAAATGAACAACTGTTGTCCCTCCTTTTATCAACTGAGATCTTTAGAATCTGTTGGAGGAGGAGTTTCCTGTAGGATGTCTATGATGGTGATATTTAATTGGAGATATTGGCTGGAAATATATAAATTTAACAGTAAAATTTATTGGTGATATTTAATTGCAAGTGTTGGCTGGGAATATATATATATTTAACAGTAAAATGAGCACATGAAATTCTGTTCGAAAAAACTTAAATGCTACAAAGTGGATATCAATCAAAATTTTGTGCTCATAAGAAGATAATCCAGAGGCGTCACATAATAGCTTGTAAATATAGAGATTAGAAGAAGATCTGATGACCTCCTAATTGCTTGTAAATTTGATGAGGCAAACAAAACAGCCCAAGATCAAGTTACCAACAGCAGGCCTTCGCTGAAACAACGCAACTATATTTGTAAAAGAACAAAAGCATTTTTGGCACATGACAACTATTAAAAATTGAATATCATTGATGATTATTTATAAAACAATGGGAAGCCTATCTCACAGGTGTATGTATTGACCCTAAATTTTAGAATTCTACAGCCCTCCACTATAGATCTTTTATAATATTGTGTGGTGTATGACAATGTATCTATAGCAACCACTCCGTAAAATTGCAAGAGAAATATAATTGCATCGCAGAGAATGCGGAACAAAAACGATGATCAAAATAACAATTTATGAAAAACAGCAAGGAAATACAACACCATCAAGATTTATTCAAAGGCATAGAAAAGAGGAAAATAAATAATTAAAAGTAGCAATTAATCATATTTATGGAAGCTGAATAATCAAGATTAAGAACAATTACATATCTGTTAAGTCGCTTATATTTTGATGATAAGAAATAATCCAGAGGAAGCACATGATAGCATGTAAATATAGAGATGAGAAGAAGATCTGATATCCTCCTAATTTCTGGGAAATTAGATGAGACAAACATAATGGCCCAAGATGAAGTTACCAACAGCGAGCATTTGCTGAAACAACACAAGCATATTTGTTAAAAATAATAATATAGGAATGATTATATATGAGAAGTCAAACGAAAAATAATATATATATATATATATACATCATGTATGTATATATATCATGTATGTATGTTGTCAATTAAGTCCTATCCAGGAAAAGTGATTTTATGCAAAGCAAAAGTAAGCACATATGACTTAGAATCTCAAAATGGAGCAAACATCAAGCAAAAGTAAACTGAATAGTTATAATACCATGCACAATAAATTCTGTATTAATCTGCAGCCTTGTGGACGTTAAAAGCACCTCAAAGTTAGTTGTTATACCTCAAAGTTACTCGGTAAATTGTGCTTTCTTGGAAGTGTTGGGCCAACTAAAAAATCTTGCATGAGCAGTTTTATAAGCTTATTCTTATCTTAACTACCAGTACACATTTAAGCTTCAAGGGCAGAGGCAAGTGATAAAATTGAGTGATCAGTCAGGTAAAAGAAATACATAATAAGCTACATAGCATGCTACCAAATACACACACACATATACCGATAACCTTTAATCGAAATGATACATGTTCAATATATATAATTTGTCCAAACACAATCAAAAGAGCATTAAATAATCACCAACCAATTAAACTGACACCATTGAGTGGTTGAGTCACTAATAATAATTTAAAATGAAATCTTTTTCCTCTCTTAATTCTTTATAAACAAATCTGAAATGGAGAAAAGGAAAACTGGCACTACCAACAGAATCTTGGCCTTCTGATTTGATTCCCTCTTCCAAATAAAACAGAGAAACTGAATGGTTAAGTATCCAATGAAACATGCAAAAAAAAAGGTGAGTCAAAACATATAATTGAAAAAGAGACCTACGAATGGACGGAACTATATCAGTATATTGACATCATATGAATCTCTGATCCTTGAGCATAAAAGACAACATTGAGAAGATCCACAAATAGGATTATGTGCATTCAAATGTAGGTGTCTCTCGTGCCAAGAAAAAAGGTAAGAAGCACCATGCATATACGAGTTAATGGAGGCAAGGAGAAAATAGAACGAAGACCCAAATAAGAACAAAACTATTGCATCGATCATATAATTTTCGATGACTTGAAGGCTTTTTCTCAACCTCTTCTTAGCTCGAAATGCGAAAAACTTCTCTAATCTGTACAAAAACCCAACAGAAGGAAATAAGGAGAAAAATCTAACTGCAGTGTCATTCCATCATGAAATAAACACACTTAATGCCAATTTTTATTTTATTATTTTAAAAATAACCCAAAGCCACAAGCATATATTGGCAGAAAATCCACAAGACGTACAAACATAAAAGTAAACTCGTATACAATTTTTATCCAAAAAGATTATAAGAATAGTACCAATAGAAATTAGGTGAAGAACAGATAACTCCTTGGCCAATTGGTGACCAACCCTAGCCCAGGCGTGAGCACAATCCACCTCCTTCCTCCTCACCAAGCTCCTCAAACCTGGTACTCCAGGGAGAAACACCAGCAGCTGATTAAAAATTCAATGCTAGAAACAACGATTGATAAAAAAACAAAGGGTCAAAAGTTAATCAGGAACAAAGAACAGGAAAAAAACACACATCTGATCATGGAATCATTAATAGCACAAATTTTTATCACTGCTTCATTATTGACGGTCATGGAGCCCACAAACAATCCAGTTAGAGAAAGAAGCGAAAGAGACAGACCTGTGTATGTCCTTGAGTCCGGACAGCGAGATTCCCCAATCACCCGTGCAAAGTAGTGAAAGCAAAATCAAGAACAGTAGCTGAGATGTGCCAAATCAGTTTGGCGCATCAAATAGTGATAAGGAAGGCATCGTAAGATTATAAGGATGAGAGAAATAAGTCATAGAGAGAAGGAGAAGACAAAAGAGTGACGAACCGAAATAATTTTAAGATTGGTTAGAAGAGAGACAAAGATCACAGGAGACAAAATTATAGATCACGAACCAAAAGAAGCAGCAAGGAAACATATCATTGTTTGTACGCCAGGGTTGGAAGAAAACAAAGGCAGACTAAAATCAGAACAGGGAAAAAGACAAAAAGCAGATGATAACCCACTGAAAAAAAAAAACAAAATCGAACAAACTCACCAGAATTCCACATAATAAAGAGAGCAACGTGGACAACGGAGGGAAGACCAGCAAACTGACGAAATATGAAACGCAAGCGAAACTAAGCGCAAATGTCGAAGAACGGAACTCAAATGTTGGCAAGTAGAGATCGTTGTTTGCGAGGCACAAACTGAAAGGAGCAAGAATGAAACAAATTGTTCCAGGGCTAGGCTAGGGTTTTGACCTTAGTCAAAACGACGCAGTTTTGAGTGAATAGGCAGGGTAAAGAAGAAACCAAGTCGCGAGAGTAAACAAAAACACATGTACTCGCCGTATAAAACTCCCAAAAAACACCACTATATAGAAAAGGTATAGATAGATAGATATAGAAAAGATATAGATAGATAGATAGTCGTAGTTTATATAAATATCTATACCTTTCATATTTGGTCAGTTTGCTAGTCTTCCCTCCGTTGTCCACGTTGATCTCTTTATTATGTGGAATTCTGGTGAGTTTGTTCGATTTCGTTCTTTCTTGCTTTTTATCTTTTTCCCTGTTCTGATTTTAGTCTGCCTTTGTTTTCTTCCAACCCTGGCGTGCAAACAATGATCTGTTTCCTTGCTGCTTCTTTTGGTTCGTGATCTATAATTTTGTCTCCTGTGATCTTTGTCTCTCTTCTAACCAATCTGAAAATTATTTCAGTTCGTCACTATTTTGTCTTCTCCTTCTCTCTATGACTTATTTCTCTCATCCCTATAATCTTGCGATGCCTTCCTTATCACTATTTGATGCGCCAAACTGATTTCGCACATCTCAGCTGCTGTTCTTGATTTTGCTTTCACAACTCTGCACAGGTGATTGGGGAATCTCGCTGTCCGGACTCAAGGAAATACACAGGTCTGTCTCTTTCGCTTCTTTCTCTGACTGGATTGTTTGTGGGCTCCATGACCATCAATAATGAAGCAGCGATAAAAATTTGTGCTATTAATGATTCCATGATCACATGTGTGTTTTTTCCTGTTCTTTGTTCCTGATTAACTTTTGACCCTTTGTTTTTTATCAATCGTTGTTTCTAGCATTGAATTTGTAATCAGCGGCTGGCAATCTCGATAGTAGTAATATATATATATATAATATATATATAGTAGTATAGAAGTATAGAAATAGATAGATATAGATATGCATGCACGAAAGACTACATGATAGGATAGAAGATAAGGTGCCCGATCACTTGACGTCTTGTATGACACGATCACGAGTAACTTGCGTTGAACATTTGACTGTTTTTCTTGACAGGAGGTACTCCGCTCCAAGATTTGAAGTCATGATTATCACTGTATTCCTAAAGTCGACGGTGCATCTTCGGCCATCTGTTAACCTTCCATCATCCAAAACTTGAAGAAGAGTATCAAATACAAAACTGTGCGCCTTCTCCACTCCATCGAACAGCACAACACTGTAAGGTCTACGCCTTACAGCCTAAGTATGTTGCCCTCCTTCTTCGGGACCAACATCTATGGAAATCAAAAGTACTGAGATATAATTCTTTCAATATTTTAGAATGCACAATCAACCCATTAGTGCGTGCAAGGGCACTTACCTTGGAGGAGCACCGATTAGCCGAGACACAGAGTGTTTCTCCATGTACTCATACATGTGATCTATTCTTACTAGAAGATTATCATCATCGAAAAGCTGTTCAGCAAGGGCTTCGCAAGCTCAGTCTTACTAACACCTGTTGGGACAAGGAAAAGGAAGGAGCCAGTATGTTATTGGGACCTTCCTAGTCCTGCTCTAGACCTCAACACAACCTCAGCGGCGGCACTCATTGCTTAGTCTTGTCCAACTACTCTCTTGTGCAACCTCTCAGCGAGACCAATCAATCTCTCTCTCTCTCTCATTTTGGCCAAGCCTAGTGACAGTTATGCCTGTCCATCTACTCACCACTTTTGCAACTTGTTCCCAGTGGTGTTCCTGAAATTTTGGGATTCCAGGCCGAATCTTAAAATTTTCCGTTAAATCACTTCCAATAGATAACATTGCAAACCCATTTAACTGACCTTCAAATTTGAAGAAGGAATCAGCAGTGAAGCAAGCAAGAGTACTTAATGAGCTGTTCACTTTCCACTTTCACACTGTCTCCGCACTTAGAATCATAAAACATAAATTATAGAAAAGACTCAACTTCTGAATACGTGCAATTAAGAACCCACGTATACTGAAGATGAAAAACCCATACCCGAACTCTCACACACTAGCGTTAGAATCCAAACCCTGAACACTAGAAATTAAAAGAACAAATAAAAAACAAAACTTGCACAGCACATTCGTATATTGCAAGGACAAACCGAGGAAGAGCGAGCGAGAGAGAGAGTTCCCCTTACCTGCAAAGGTCGACGCTTCAGAGAAATAGCTTTGACGGGTTGCTTTGAAACTAATGCAAAACTCTTTGGATTTCTCGTCGAACAGCTGTCACGCTACGAAAAGATAATTTGGGTTGGTACAAGCAGTAGCCGTAAAACCAGCTTTCTTGTTGGCAAACTAGATATAAAACCCTAAAGGAACCAAAGGATAAAGAGACGCAGAATATATATATTTCTCATTTCATGATAAAACAACCACTGTGATGACAGTACATATATATATAGGTCCTGGCCTCCAGCTAAACTACTGTTGCCATCAGACCTCTTTCCAGACTATACGTACGTAATTAGCTAAAACATGATTAATACTAACATGCATTAATCATGCACTAATACAACGTGATAAACCAACTCCTACTAAAAAGCCCAACTACTAAAAGACCACAGAACCCAAACTTGAGTTTTTTTCTCTTTTACCATCCGTACCAATAATATTTACCACATTAGCATTCGCACAAAGTTATTTTCCAATATACCATTCCGAGCCTACGTGTCAACCTAACCTTATCAATTATTTGTATTGTTTATTAGAAAGCTGGCTATTACACCGACAATACCGCTAATGTGGTAAATATTATTGGTATAGATAGTAAAAGAGAAAAAAACTCAAAAAGCTGGTCAATGACAAGCTTGTCATATATAAGCCTTGTCACCCTTTTTCTCACATGACAAAGCTTGTCATGAAGAAGCTTTGTCACAATTTTTTACACGTGTCAATAAAGTTTTGTTCCAGCTTTACTTTCAAAGTCATTAAAGTCACAAAAATTGATTTATTTTGATGAATTTTTTTTTAATAAACCAAATCCATTAATTAAACAATCATTAATGTAACATTCACTAATTTAATATTCACTAATTTTTAATTAAACATTCATTAACTTTTAATTAAACATTCACTAATTCATTAATTAAACATTTACTAATTTTTAATTAAATATTCACTAATATCTATTAGGACAAGACCTCCTAGTGTGTCCTACAGTGTGACAAATACAACAACGAGGGGGTCTGCGAGCACCATCCCTAGCATCCATTTCATTGTGAAGACGAGTGGACTGAGGCCGACCTTTCTTACTCCTCCGCAAACTAGGATCCGGAACAATAAGTGGGCCACAATAAGTGGGCCAAGTTGAACGGTCTGGTACTAGAAAAAACATCAGAGTCCAAGTATTGATATAACTCTGCATGGAATAAAACTCGTCCACGAACTGAGATCGATTAATTCGTCGGGCAGAACAAACAGCAATAACATGTGAACAAGGGTAATGGTAGATTAACCACTCGTTGCATGTACATGTGGCATTGCCCAAATCAACAACATTTGAAACTCGAGGTCTGGACGAATGGCTTAATCTTGATGATGCACGTTTCACTTCAAATACCCTGGTTGATGATGAAACATTTCCACCTCATATGTATTTGATTGCTGTCTCAAACCTTGCAATTTCAAATCTATCTCTGGTGTGAATTCAGCTCCTGATAAAGCCCGAGCCCCACCATCAACAGTGGGTATAATATGCATTGCACCTGTAGAAGGTTAGTTGCACCAACGCTGTAATTGGTAAAGCACGAGCAGCTTTCAAGACACCGTTAAAAATTTCAACCATATTTGTAGTCATGTGTCCCCACCTTTTGCCTTCGTCATACAACAATGTCTAGGATGCCAACGGAATCTTCCGCAACCATCGAGTAACAGCTCCATCATTGATGGTGTCAATCTCGGCCCACAATTTTTGAAATTGAGCTTCTTGGGTCAGTAAGGACATTCTATGGACTACATTCTTCAGCTCCTTGTTCTTGAACACAGTGTTGAAATTACTGGCTAGATGTCTGATACAGAAACGATGAAAAGCCAGTGGCTCTTGCCAATCAAGATGGGGATCTTTCATGGCATTGATGATTCTGAAATGTCTATCAGAAATGACACATAAACCTAGGCGAGCGGTGACTCTGTCTCGTAAGCATGCCATAAACCAGCTCCATGAAGAGTTTGACTCCCCCTCTGTTACAGCAAATGATAATGGAAATAGTTATCCATTTCCATCAAAACCTACAGCAATCAACAACTTCCCTGATATTTCTCGTACAAGTGAGTACCATCTACACATATCACCGGTTGGCAAAATCTAAAACCTTCAATTGTAGGACCAAATGCCCAAAATACTCGTTTGAACATTTGAACATTTGGGCCATTTGTTTGTTTGCAATGCCAAACAACAACCGTCCCTGGATTTGATCTTTGGAGTGCATCCATGAACTCTGGCAGAACCATGTACGACTCATCCCAGTCACCAAACAACTGAGCAATGGCCATCTTTTTTGCAAGCCGCGCTTTCTTGTAAGAAATTGTGAAGTTGAACCGTTCCTTAATGATAGAAATAACAGCACCAATGGTAATAGACGTATTCGTCTTCACTGTTTCTTTGATATAATCTGCAATAAAACCAGAATCAAGTTGAGCATGATCCCGGTTTATAATAGGATTGGAACAAGTATGAACAGGTTATAGTCTCACAATCCGAAAGAAATCATGCCCATCGGGCATCGATGCAGTCAATTTCCAATTGCAACCACCTCCTTTTCTGCACTTCAAGATAAGACGACCAGGATCAGAGTGTGTTACTTTGTATTGCGCATGTGTTTCAATGTGGTACATCTTCACTGCATAAATCAATTCCGCCTTTGTTGCAAATTGTGCTCCGACATACAAATTTTCATTTGTATTTTGAAGTTGAACATGTTGTTACACCCACTGACTATCCACAGCTTGGTTGGCCCAGCTAATATTTATAAATTCTGGAGCTAAAGGCTCCATATAGTACTGGGCAGATGTCCCAGCACCCATACTGCCTTGGAATTGAGGGTATGCTGAAGGTTCTGCGTCCATACTGTGAGAGTGTTGAAGGCCCTGCACCCATATTACCATGAAACTGTGATTGCTGACCAATCTCGTATTGATGCTCATCATCATAATCATCATCATCATTCTCCAAGATCTCATCCTCTTCTTCAGAATCATCGGATCGAAGATCATTATGGCTGAAAGTATCAGCACTGAGAGCACATATGTCCTCTTGTGATATCAAATTTGGAATTACATTGAGATCCATATTTCTAGCAAGTTGAAAGTTGTAATCTAGGGAGAAACTTTGTGAACATTTATAGATGAGATAGCCATACGGAATAAACTGTGTAAAAAATCGTGTAAAAAAATATGTGAAAAAGCCTCTTTCTTAGCTTGTCAAGTATTGACACGTGTAAAAAATTGTGACAAAGCTTCTTCATGACAAGCTTTGTCACGTGAGAAAAGGGGTGACAAGGCTTGTCCATGACAAGCTTGTCATTGACCAACTTTCTCATGTAAAGCCGGTCAAGGCTTGTCAATGACAAGTTAGACCGCTGACAAGTTTAGTTTTCTCACGTAAAGTCAGTCAGTATTGTCGGTGTAATAGCCAGCTTTCTAATAAACAATACAAATAATTGATAAGGTTAGGTTGACACGTAGGCTCGGAATGGTATATTGAGAAATAATTTGGTGCGGATGCTAATGTGGTAAATATTATTGGCACGGATGATAAAAGAGAAAAAAACTCCCCAAACTTACCCCATTTATTCAAAGGCTATTTCTTCCATATTTTCATCGAACCCCGACCCACCTTTTCAGAAAATGACCATAACAGCAGTTCAGTGAGTTGTTGTTGCAATGAAGAAACATGTGAGAGGGATATTCGCCTACGCAGATGGTAATGAAGCAAAAGAATAACCTTCAGTTTATTTGGTTACCTACTGGATATTAGCCTATATTTAACCATCTACTTTACAGGTGTCATTTGATAATTTGTTCTTTCAAATTCTATCCGTTAGTTCCACGATACAATTATTATAGTATATATCTTATATTGGGGTGTAACAATTTTATCAATGAATATAGTTAAACCCCGAGTCTTTTAGATGGAAGGTCGGAAACTGATTCCAAAAACTATCAGAGATGCGTAGAAGAGAGCATGTCATTAATACATGCGTTTGCAATGCTGCATTTTTAAAAGGTCATTACTTTTGTTGGAGGAATGATTCACATGTGGATGGCATGTTGCTGTGATGTGTTTCAAGCCAATGAAATCGTGACATATAAGTTAACAGTCATATAATATATAACAAGTTGTCACTATTAATTTATGTGCCAGAATTTCATTAGTCTGGACACACCAGATCAGCATGTCACGTAGTGTATCCAAACCACTAAATAATTTCTCATTTTGTTATCTTATTTAATGGACGGGGCATGGAAAGAAAATATTTCCAGAAGGACCATTTTTTATTTTTGACTATTTTTAAGAAAAAAAATATATTGACATGAAAATGGGTGGAATTAAAGAACAAAGAAGGAAATAAAATCAAGTTTTAAGAGGAAAAGAGAATTCAAAATATTATTTTATTCTTGATTGGAGAAAATAAGGAATGAAGAGATTTTGAGAATTAAATTTTGATTTATGAGAAAATAATATAAAAAGGGTAGGGAAAGACCAATTGAAAGGAACTTTCTTTTGACCAATTCTCACACCTCTCTTTCTCACATGTTTCTCTCCCTCCCACTTTAGAAAAATACTTTTTCTATCAATTCCTCACACTTTGGACATCACGTCATTCTCATAATCCTCACATCACTCGTAACTTCCCTTTACCACCACCACCACTAACCCAAGATTATCATTCATTCATCTTCAGTCATCAACCATCAACTCTACAACTCCATATATTCTCTTTTCTCCATTGAATCACTCCATCACCATTGCCATCACCCTCGCTTTCTCTCTCCTCACTGAATCATCTAGTCATCAACATCCTTTCCTCTCTTCATCAAATACCTTGAGCCCGAAATCACTCCTCACCCGAGCATCCATCAACTCGATTACTCTCATCACCGAACCATCTCTCACCTTTACCATCCAATCTTCACCTAATCACCTTGACCCACTCTCTTGACCAAAGAAGATGATTTTCGGAAGAAGAAGGAAGAATTTTGGGCTGGGATTTGTTGTAGATGGGTCGGAGCTTGCATATAGTTTACGACCTTTAGGTTGACACAATTGGGCCTTTGGTGTTTTTTTTGGGTTTTTTACAAATTGTATAAGCTTTTTGTACATATTTCTTGGCTTTGAAATATTTGTGACTTTGTATACAGGATTTGGGTTTAGTTTAAATTTAATATTGGGCCCTTGTATATAGGATTTGGGTTTAGTTGTATATTCATATTTGGGTATTGTAAATTATTTAGGCTTTGTGTGTGTGGGTTGATTGTAAAATATATGTTAGACTTTTGGGTTATAATTTTTGGGTTTTAAATTAGTGGGTATTTGGGCTCAAGGTCGTATAATTCTTGTACGTAGTGAAAGTAAATAGTGTAAATTGCACGCATATGTTATTTTAGGGTGTTAGAAGCATATAGGCATTTAAGGTTTTTGGATTGTGAATATTTAGTATGCATGCTTAGGTTTTATTTTATTTTCAATGCCATGAAAAAGATACAACGCGACAATAATTGATTAATCAAAGTCGTCATGCACTAATAAAGCTTCAAGACTAATATGGAAATCTTATATTCTGTTTAAATACCATAAAGCCTTCAAGATATTAGGGTTTCATTGGCATTAATTCATAATATTTGGTTTTTATGGAACCAAAAAACAAACTTGTTTTTAGAGATTAGGATAATTTGTTTAGGACCCAAGAGGGGGTTTAATGATATTTGGCCCATCTAATGAACCTTAAATGAGTTCTCTCTTTTCTCAAGAGGAACATGACTGTTAGTTTGACTTGAATTGAACCTTATTCATTATGCGTGGACCACTTGGTTGCATCAACCAAGTTTCTCGAAAAATTTACATCTTTCAAAATCATCAAAACTCACTTTAAGTGGCATTTTTCATCCATCCTTAAACATTTTTAGTCAAGTCGGGAATGACCCCAACAATCCCAACACCTTTTCGAAAATCATCAAAACCCACTATAAATGGCAACTGTTTTTTCGGAAGTTGTGGGATGCCTAACACCTTCCCTATGCTCAATAGACCCCCTTATCCATTTTCTTTCTCGTAGACCAGATTAGGTGTCCAATTGCTTCATAAAATCAATTGGTGGCGACTTCATTTTTCGAGTAAGTTGTTTCATGTACCTTGTAGTGTGTACTTGTTCTTCATAGTCACCCTATTCAACTATCAATAATCGACACACATTCACATCGTGTCATCCTTCTTTTTTACAAATAATACCAGAGCACCCCAAGGTGAAACACTAGGCCTAATAAATCCCTTCTTTTATAAGTCCTCCAATAAGGTCTTCATCTCCCTTAACTCGGAGGGAGCCATCAAATAAGGGGGAATTGAAATTAGATTAGTACCTAGATACATATCGATAGTAAACTCAATTTCCCTCTTAGGTGGCAAACCCGATAAATCCTCTGGAAATACATCTTTATACTTCTCCATAACCTGAATCCTCCATAGAATCGGAAGTAGTGAGAATGGCTACTCGTTAGTCTGCAAAGAAGGATTGTTCAAAAAGTGTGGACATGAAATGCCCTTCGATCCCCTCAGTTGGATCACAACTCCCTCGAGCTTCTGTAACTTCACAACCTTTTCCCAAAAATGTAATACCGCATGATACTCAGTCAACCAATCCGCACCCAAAAAAAGTCATAGTCCTTGAAATCAAGGACATAGAAATTATCGGTCAACTCAACATCTTTGAATCGACACTTACAATCTAAACAAATCCTTTCAATGCGGCTAAATTGATTGAATAGAGGATTTACTGCCATCATCCTACGAATAGGAGAAATCTCCAACGTCAACATCGATGCAAATGATGATGAAATGAACGAGCTAGTAGCACCAAAATCAAATAAAACACATACCCATGAATTGTAAATCAAAAAGATACATTCAATAAAGTTCAGATGCTCTAGCACCGTCTGATAACCCAATGCAAACACTCTAGCTGAAGTCACAGTCTGCTATTGTTGCTGAAGTGCAAGCGGTCTACCCCTCTTCGTAAGTGGTACAGTGGTAAGTGGGGGTGTAGGAATTGCAGACGCTGGTGGTGGAAGCAAACTCTGATCATACTGGCTACCCTGTTGTGGAGTCCTCTTTAGTCGTGGACAATTTGTCTTATGATGCCCCACCAGTCCGCACTCATAGCACTCTGACCCTGTAGCTCTGCACTATGCAATGAGGTGTCATATTCGTTAGCACCGGTGACATGTCTTCTGTTTTTTTTGTACCTCTACCTCTATTATCCCAGCCTCCTTGAGCCTAAATTCTAGGTCATGTATGATCCCTCAGTTCATGTCTATTAGTCATCTGTCTCTTCTGACCTCCACCTAAGCTAAAGCTTGCAAATGAAACATCTCGCCTACGATGCTTATCCTAATACCTCATATAGTCCTCGAAACTCTATTCAAACTAAAGAGTCATTTCCACCATCTCACTATATCCCTTGATTCTCATCGAAAGCAATTGTGTACCAATGGCTAGAAGTAAGCCATGCCGACACCGTTATATCTTAAGCTCATCGGTCACTACATATTGTTTTCCAAAATGGTAAAGCTCATCGAAATGTCTTCTGTACTTCATCATTGATGTCTGAAGCTTCTGAACTAACTCAAGGAACTCTTTCGCCTCTCTGGTGCAAAAGGATAATGGTATAAACTCTGTAGGAAAAGATCACTGAAAGAGTTCCACGTGAGAGTATCTCTCCTATCATCCAAGAAATCCTACCAATCATAAGCAATGCCCTCAAAAGAGTAGGAGAGCAGCATCACCCGTCTCATCAGGTATGCTCAGTGTATCTAAATGGTATTTCATCTGTTGTGCGTTCTAGCCACATCTGCATCTCCACATAATGTAGGAGGTCTAGTTTTCCATAGCTGATCGAGCTCAACTAGTTCTCTTCTTTTTTTTCTATCACCCACTACCTCCACAACTATACTCGAAGTTCGCCCCTAGCTACGGGTGACTTGTGCTTGTACGAATTGAGTCATAGCTTGCATAATCTCTGTCATGTCTCGCATCATCGCCTGAGGCTGAACTTCGAAAGTTTGAGGTACTGGTGCTGCTGGAATAGTTGGAGTATATGCCTATGTAGGAGTAGATATCGTGTCCAACCTTCCATGTCTATCCTCAACTATAACATAATCGCTACCTAACTACTGTTCTATCTCCCTCCTAATTGTTGGTGCTCTAACCCAACCCAGCTTTGGAACATATCATTAGCTAGCTCATACAACGTCTCAACTCTCGCAGAATAGTTACCTCCCATAATCGAATCATCAGAATAATCTAATTCATATATCGGCTTGAATGTTTATGCATCTTTTGGGACTAGCCTTCTGCCGCGTCCTCGAGCTCTACATGTGTACATCTGAAACATACACAACATATCTCAAAATACATAAGACAAGAGGATCTAAGGGATAAAAGGTACATACCAGATTAGTCGGGCTTGTGACGTGGCCTGAAAATGCACTACCTAATATCAAACTAACAGTGGACGCATAACCCTAAATCTGTGAGTCTCTAACCTCCCTCTGATACCAAGTTGTCACACCCCAACACGGGGAGCGTGAGGAAAGTAAAGAAAACAAACAATTTAGTCATATATATCATAAAACAAATTACTTCCCAAAACAAAAATTGGGCAGCAGCTCAACATAAATTGAAGAATGTCACCCTGCACAAAATATAAGAAACAACACTTCTATAATTGAATCAGCAACTCCAAACAACTTCCATAAACCAAGCCTTTCAGGAGTTTCACAACAACCACATATATAATATGACACAGTAGTCTCGATCAAACAGAGTCCACTCCTGGTCTATCCAAAATAACCATAATAACTACACAAATCCAGCTACTCAACACAACAAGTGTCATATCATAAATAAATAAAGCAAAAAAACTAAAATATGCTACAGGATGACTCTACTACGTAAGGCCACCACAGTCACGCCCCATCATGCTGATTTGGAGGACCAGCACCAGTAGATGGCTCGCTTGAAAGGGAAAGAAATAAATAGGGTGAGTCGAGTGCTCAGTAGGGATATCAAATAAGAGTAACAAATATAGCCAGAAATGTGAAAGAACGGAATAAATGCAACAATATGATATGTAAACAATGTCTCTGTACACCCATCCGAATCTCCAAACACTCATCCCATGACCTTAGTTAGGTCGTGGATGGCTCCGACTCTATAACCCTTCACCATATTCACCGGTACCGTAAATTGATCCACACGATAAATCCATGGAGAATGTGTAAATCCATCAAACAATTTCATTAACCAATTTTAGTCCATAACACTATTTTCAATCCCAAAACACCATTCCTAAGCATGAAAACACCCGAACCCTAGCCTAGTGGTCCATCATGCCACTAAATGCACATTTAAAACAGTCATACAAGAATCATATTAGGGGTTCGACTCTCTTTAAAACAATCACAGAGTAGCTCAAAAGAATTGATAAAATAAATAACATACGGAAGATTCAAGAATTATAAGGGTTCGACGCTTTTATAAACAAGAAAGGTGTTAAAAAGGAAGATAATGAAAAATCCCTACCTCTTTGATGACAACGCTCAACCTCTATCACCAAATCAAACATCTTCCAAGTAAATTCACTAAACTATTTAATAAAAATAAACTTAATTTAATTCTACAAGCACAAACCTTCTAACATCCCAATTTCAAAATCTCATATTCTAAAATCTACCTCATTCTCTAAAAATCAAAATTCTACAATCTTAATGAAGAATAAATATCACAATCTTAATACATATTATTTTTCCAAGTTAACCCAACCTCTACTTGCAATTATAATCTAATAAAAGTTCTTCTTGTTTTTTTTCTTCCAATTCCAACTAAGAAAACAACTCCCCACTTGATTTTCAATACCCATACTTAAACCTAACATTCATACACAATTAAAGTCTAATTAAACTATTAGAACAAGAAAATACCCATAATTTTCGAAATCCCCAAATCCCATAAAAATTTAGAATTTTCCAAGTTGTTGAATCCCTTGAAATGCGTTAGAATTTTTACCAAATAGTGAAAGAAATTAAGTTTTGATATTCAAATCAAGCTTGGTTAGAGTTTTGGTGGCAAGAAACTTGATCATGAACAAGGGTGAAGATGGAGTTAGAGAAAGAAAAATCCATGAAAACTAAGAGAGAAATATTCTAAGAAATTACCTCAACTTGAAGATGACATGGAAATTATTGGAGAGATTGACTTGAAAAATTAAGGAAAAAATGATGTAAATTCATGTAGGTTGGAGGAGAAAAATTGTCTTTACTATGTGCTTTTTGTTTCGTTCTTTCTTCACTAAAGAAGAAGTCTCTGATGACACTTTTTTTCATTTTTTTTAAAAAACTAAACTATACTTAGATATTAAACCTTTTTAGTTTTTTTTAACCCTTTCCTTTTACCCTACATGTTTTAAACCCTTAGGCCTTAACTTATTATTATTATTATTTTATATACATATATATTTTTTTTTTCCCGGGATAGGATTTTACAATTGTGATTATCAGGACGATACAATTGCAGTTCAAATCTTCGAAACATAAATGACCATCAAAATAACACAGATTTATCAATCATCAATACATCATTAGCATCTTACCACATAAAGAAAAAGAAGCCAATAACCAAGGAAGGGAGACCCAATAAGAACATACTACATACATATTGTGAAAATATGAAAATAACAATTACGAACATATGAAAAGTTTCAATACTTAATGTATTTACATCCTTTTAAAAACATTCGATCCACTTAATAGACATAGTATAATTGATTCAAATGCAACAAAATTTGATGACCTACAGCTGCCACTGTGGTTATGAGAGTCCATTTATGGCTGTCTATCTCACATGTAGTTTCTCCTTCCTTTTTTTGTTTTGATAAACAAAACGGCAAAACAATTAAGTTTCTCCTTCCTTGTTCAGATAATAAAATTACTGTTTATTGGTCAGAATTCGATCAATTTTAGAATAATGAAGCAATTATATTCATAGTATAAACTCAAATATTTTACCACGTAGTATCAATGACCCTTTTTTTGGTTCGACAATTACTTATTTTCTCTGAACATTATGTAAGATTCTTAACACCTATGACTATATATATTTCTATGCTAGTTTGTTGCTAGTAACTAGAAAAAAATATGTAAAAAGTTGTGGTTTGTATACCTATTATGGTCAAGGTCGTTGATATGATAGCCATATGCACTATTGATCTTCTCTGATGTTTTCTAAAGGGTACGCTGTAGATTTAATTACCTGAAAAAATGTTTTGGTTGATAGAGCAAACAAGCATGGCCAATTAAAATTTTTGATCTGTTTTACTTACTTTCGTTACATATTTCATACCTAGTAAGATCTGTCTTATTTGATCTTAGAAAATTTGCACAACGAGCAAGTGACAGCGAATGACTTCTTCTTCGTTGACGAACCATATCTGAACCACCTTCTGTCCACGAGAACAAAATCACAAACTGATCGTGAACAAGAGATCGGACACTAGATGTCTTCTGTTATTTGAACTCAGATAGGAAAGTTTCTGCTCTAGGGTTTTGGTTTTCTATATGGAAAAACTTCTTAGTCAAAAAAACGTGTGAAACCCTAGACTCTTTGAGTTCTTTATATAGAGGCATAACATAGACCTCATAACAAATATACTTTGACTTAATACCAAAAAGAAAATTCTGATTTTCCTAATCAACTTTCTTATTTTGGTAAATTATAATTCACTCCACTAAAGAATTGCAACGTCCTCAAAATATAGTTTGAATTAAATAATAAATGCTTATTAACTTATCATGTTAAGAAAAATTGATACTTGATTTATAAATTAAATTGTCGACAATTTAATTAATAAATCAAAGATCTCGAAACTTATGCTTAGCTTATTAGCATGTTAGATAATTAAATTCACGTGCAGGGTTTAACACAATTAAAACTTATAAGCTTTCTCGAGGGGTATTCTCAATCTCTAAACCAGGACATAATTTCCTTTAACAAACAATATTCTCGATCAACATATTGTCATTGTCCAACTCACTAAGTTTATTGACTCATAACTGAGTATCACTATTTCATGACTCAAGACAATATCCATTCCATGATCATTTATATTATTTATATAGGGATTAATAGTATAATCACTCATAATAATTACGAAAAATTTCTTTTATATAGTCAATATAAAAACACTTTCCTCGACTTGGTCCAGTTCAATAAACATAAGTGTACTAGCACATAAATTCGGAACTATATCATTCACATAGTTAAGATAAACTTATTTAATCATGTGCTACAACTGTACTGATGGCTTTCCAATTTTTATCATTCACATAGTTAAGATAAACTTATTTAATCATGTGCTACAACCGTACCGATGGCTTTCCAATTTTCATTTTAGGTTGTGAACTAAAACTTATATTCCACAAGAAATAATGACCTAACTTTCGTGTGTAAGCCGAACTCTACATACCATATTATTTACTATATGAAATATTCGAAAATATGCTCATGAAGTTATATTATATAAATTCTCATTGAAAAACAATAATGATTTTTATTAATAAATATCAATACAATATTGCATGTCTTATAGTATATATTCCTAATAATTTTCAATTTTTTTTCCTTCTGATAAAATTTTCTTTTGTCCCACAACCAGTCTATTAACAATGCTTATCTGTTCAAAAATTCTCACATACAGACACCCCTTACTGAGAAAGTTATGTTCTTAAATTTCCCCTCTTCAAAAGTGTTTTCCTTATGGATTAAGCTCCACAAGCTTTGAAAACCCTCTTTACATGATGGATGCCGATAGATAAGGTCACGGGCATCAGTAGGTGATGACCCTATGTATATCTATTTATTTAAGTAAAATTGAGCCTCAAGAATGCTCACATGAGGTCATGTCATCTTGAATTTTGTACTTGAGTGTCACATAGGATCTTGATTGTGTGACACATAGGATGAGTTAGCTTTGAGTGAATAATTAAATAACAATTGTGTATAGTTGTTAATTGACTGTTCAATTCTACATTTTAATTACACAATAAATAAATGGTGATGGAAACATGTACATATGCATTGCACGTCTATTACTTTAATGTAATACAGGCTTTTGGTCAGGCCACATGGCAATTAGTGATTTGGTTTATGTAAAATAAAAAAAGGGAGATTCACCAATAAGTCATTTAATAAAAATATGTATTTCATTCACTACATTCAATTTTTTAATATTCCATAACATCTTTTAAATAATTATGGACAAAACTACCTTTATTCCAAGAAGCCCTTATATGGATGACATATGATGACATCATCAGATTCTTGTTATTTTTTTTCTTTTAAAAACTTTAAAACAGTTTTATCTCTTAAAATATAAGTCGGATTTTTAAAAAAATATATATATTCATAATCAACACGAAAAACTCTTTCCAATGAGACCCATGATCGATATGTTTAAATGTTTATTTGTCAAATCCTCTGAATGAACTCAAAAGATTTTTCAAATTTATTTAGAATTCAGAGTATTTCTCAAAACTCACCAAAACCAATTAAACGAGTTTTTAAAATTAAGCAAAAAAATACATATGATTTCATAAAAATATATCAAAAAAAATATTGAATTTTTGAAAATCAAACAAAAAGCAACCAAAAATTTAGAGGATTTCACAAACTTGTCTCAAATTTAGAGGATTTCGCAA
This sequence comes from Euonymus europaeus, assembly GCA_963580455.1. Taxonomy (NCBI): domain Eukaryota; kingdom Viridiplantae; phylum Streptophyta; class Magnoliopsida; order Celastrales; family Celastraceae; genus Euonymus; species Euonymus europaeus. The sequence goes on along the minus strand of OY756957.1, from coordinate 24,476,856 downwards.
AATTTAACAAAATAAATCATAATTTTCTTGAAATTAAGTAAAAAAGTTTAGAGGATTTCATAAAATATACAATAAAAATTAGAAGAATTTTTGAAAATCAAAGAAAAAAAACCCGAAACTCTAAATCCTAAACCCCAAAATCCTAAATACTAAATCCTAATATTTTAATTCTCTAAATCCTAAACTTTAAACATTAAACTCTAATCTTCTAAACCCTAGACTCTTAAACTTTAAACCTTATAATTAGAAATTCTCTGAAAGTCTCAGAAATCCTCTGAATTTTCCAGAAATCCTCTGAATGTTAACAATTCGAATTTCCCAGAAATCCTCTGAATCTTAACAATTCTAGTTTTAATTTTGAACAAAAAATCTTATAAATAATTAAGAAGAATTTACAAAAATAAGAAGAAAATCATAAAATTTTACTAACTTATATTCTTCGTAAACCCTAAATCTTAAACCTTATGTCCTAAACCCCAAAATCCTAAATAATAAATTATAATCTCTTAAACAGAAAAACCTTATATCATAAACTCTAAACACTAATATCTTAATTCTCAAAACCCTAAACTTTATACCCTATTACCAGAAACCTATTAAATTTTTTATAAAACATTTATAGGATTTATCAAAATCAGACAAAAAAAAACCAAAAATGTAGATGATCGGAGGATTTCTCAAACTTGTCAAGAATTCAGAGGATTTTACAAAACTCACCAATACAATTCAGAAGATTTTTTGAAATTATGCAAAAAAAATTCAGAGGATTTCTTACACAGAATTTAGAGGATTTTCGCAAAATTCACCAAAACGGCTAGAAATTGTTATGGTATTTGGTTTTGTTTGAAATATGAATTGAGTTCTATTATGATACTATTCTCATAAGTTATGGACTTTAGTTGTTAGTTAACAATATAATAAAATATTGACATTTATATTGAATAACGTTTTGTTAATGCATAAGTGTTCGATTGTTGATTTCAATAATATAGTGATTCACATATTTTAATGCATATATATAAGTTACTAAGTCAAGTAAATTTTGTGCATGTGAGTGCACTTGATTTTCGAGAAAAAAAAATTGGTTGATCGACTCTTTAGTTTGATTCATCAAAAGTGAAAATATTTGTTTATTTTTAAAAACATATAGATACAAAACATGATTTCATCAGACTTTCTAGAATTGTATTTGTATTTATATTTATTTTATTATAATAATTATTTTCTAAATAAAGAGCAATCATATACTAATAAAAATAAAGATAGGTTTAAATGAGGGTAGGGTAAAATTGTCATTAAATAAAGTTAAAATTTAAAGTTGTCTTTATTGAGTTAAGGTTCAAATAATTGAGGATGTATTGGGCTACAAACTTTTCAAAGAGACTAAATGGAATATAAAGTCCATATATAGGACTTATCACCAAATAATCCAATAAAAAACTCTTCAATTAAAAATATTAATATTAATGTCAATAATTAAAGAATGACACTTCATATTTGGACTCTTCAGCGTCTTGATCCAATTCCAATGCTTCTAAATCACCAAGGTATGCGACTCTTCGAAACCATCAAAACTCTTTGTGATTGCTTTGGAGAGGTTCGTAGGATTCTTCAGATATAAAGGGGGAACGATTATTCACAACCATCAAGTGGAAGTCTCTGGCCGCTCGCAAATCTCCTCCTTAAACTGGTTAGGATGTAGATTTCAATTTTAAATATGCTTCGTATCTTTTCCATCACCTGCTTCAAAAACTTGGTAAGCAATTCGATATTGAAAAAAATTCATTTCGATTTTGTTTTGTTCCTATTTCATGCCCTTTCTAAATATTCTCCCTCATCTGCTTCAGTAACTTGGTGAGTAATTCTTTCCAAATTTTGTTTTGTTTTGTTTTCATTTTGATTTTCATTCGTTTCATTTTCATGTTCTTTCTCTTGATTGTGTTAGTTTTATGTTTTCATTGTGCAGATGGCAGAGCAAAGGGATTCATCTTTTATTGAATGGTAAAATTAATTACGAGTGTTTCGACTTAGAATTTGATTCATTTTGAGCTCTTTACGATTTCCATTTCAATTCATAGATTTTTAAAAAATTGTTATGTAGATTTCTAATGAATTGTTATGATGAATTTAATTTTTTTATGTTTGCAGTACATTGACAAAGTTATTTTAGTGTGATGTTAAATTAGGTCAACAATGAACTATATAGATCAAAGAAAATGACCAACACACCTCAATTAATTTGTCGCCTACTTCAAAACCCACTTGATTTATTCTCTTTGGAGACGCAATTCCATTTATCAATGAGTAATTTCTAATATTTTATCTTTTTCTTCAGCGTGGTTAATTTTTTAGGCCAGGGGATTAATAACAAGGTCAACAATGAATTACATAGAGCTGGAATGTTATTTCTAGGCTGATTTTCTCTTGCTTTCGGAGAGTTTTTTGGGTTGATTTTCTTCCTTTTCCTTTGGTTATTTTTCTTTTAGTTTCTATCAATTGTATGCAGTATAATTATTGGTGACAACAATAATTTTGTACCATTAATCTAACAAAAAAAAAATGAAATAAAAAAAGCACGCGCGTAGCGCGCACAACAATCTAGTTTAGATTTAAAAGGAAAGAAGAGACTTATCAAAAAAGGAAAGAAGAGACAGATTGATGCTCAACCTGATGTTGAGTTGTTGAAAGGCACAAAGCCCAAGAGAGGTGGCCGGTTAATTGTTGTAGCATAGATGATCTTTGATTCTTGAATTCTTTGTAAAGGGGACCCATTTTTAAATGAGTTTTTACCTATTAAAATTTTTAATTTTATATTCTAAAATTTATGGTTGTGTTTTAATTGAGATAATAAAATGTATCATGAAAAAAATTATAAAATATTTTTAATTTATATTTCACAGTTCAAATTTTTCGTGTTTTTTTCACAATTCATAGTTTAGGCCCAGTTAATTTTTAAATTTATTGAATTAAGCAAAAAGCTAAAAATTGCATATTTGTCATTGTTATTCCAATAAAATATAATTGAAAACTTCTTTTTCTCACTGCGGATGCTTCCAACTTTGAATCGAGGTGAGGCTAGTGGTTTTGAAATTGTGAGGCCGAGACGAATCCAATGCCACTGGCCTTGTCAAGATCTGACATCGGAAATTGTCGGATAAAGGAAAAGACGTTCGCAATGTATTTTGCCTCAATCCGATTTAGGGATGGGAACGAGGTGGATCGGGCATGGATCAAGGGTGCCTTGGTACTGCCCCAAACATTAAATCCAATGCCTCGATTTGCCCCGCCTTGAACTGTGGGGCATATTTCCTCAATCTGTGTCTGCCCGATCTGCCCCGCCTTGATCCAATAACCATTTGGCCTAATTGTTTACCCTATTGCCCTAACTCTTCCCTAATATTATTGACATTACCATAACTTAAGGAATTCACTAAACTTAACTGTGCATTTTAACCCTAAAGTCAAAACTCAAACCCCAAACCCCAAACTATAGTGCATAAATTATAAACTAAGAAAATTACAACCCTAAACCCTTTAAATCTTTAATAAATAATAACATGTTAACTCTTCAAATCAAAACATGCAACATAAAGTCATAATGTATAAACATCTCATGATTAATAACATATTAAATTCTCATAAATCATAAACTAAGAAAATCACAACTCTAAACTCTTTAAATCTTTAATAAATAATAACATCTTAAGTCTTCAAATCAAAACATGCAACATAAAGTCATAAAATATAAACATCTCATGATTAATAACATATTAAATTCTTAACTTCTTAAGCCTTCAAAACAATAAATTCAATATAAAGTATAAACATCTCATGAGTTATTAGTCATGAATTTATGATCATAATACATAATATTAACTACATGAGTTATTAATCGAGCACAAATTGCCATCCCTAATCCGATTGTTTTTGGCAACAAATCGAGGTGAGGCCAATGGTGTTGGAATTGTCAAGTCAAGACCAATCCAATGTCGCTAAACTTGCTAAGATTCGACATAAAAAACTGTCGGATGGAGGCAAGACAACTGGCAAAGACCAAAACGTGTTTTGCCTCGATCTGACCATTTTTGGCAATGGATTGAGACAAGGTTGGTGGCGTTGGATTTGTATTGGTCAGTTGATTCCAACGCCACTAGGCTTGCCCTAATCAGCCAACAAAAAAGGAATACTCGGTCAAAAAAATTTCGAAGGTTTTAAAGAGAAAGAGTGTTTTTCATAGAGGAAAAGAACACTGTACAGTTTATGATGATATTATTGACCCATTATTTAGGCCTTGCTTTGAGTCCTTCCAATGGTAAGAATTTGTTAGGTTTAGCGAATTCGAACTTTCGGGTTCATCACTTGGGGCATAGGATTTTAATAGCGAATTCATGTTTGGATATGTCGAATAGAGAAAAATGGCTCAATAAGGAAAAAAAGTTATAACCAATTTTGGAAGTTTATACCCCAGTGTTTAGGGTACTCGAGCTTTTTAGGGTCTAGTAGTTATGAACCTAGGCTTTAACACTTGTGACATTTATAATTTTAATAGCGAATCTGTTCTTTGAGCCCATCAGGGTTTAGCTAATCCAAATCTCGAGCTTCATGACTTGAGACATAAGATTTTAGTAGTGAATCTAAGTTTTGGGTATGTCGAATGAAGATTTTTTTTTTACATAGAATAAGGAATTCTACAAAGAAATAAAGATTCTTCAGATAAATATAAGTTATAAAGAAAAAAAGAGTTATACTAATACTAGAACGAAAACTGTGATTTCATATTTTTTTGGCCTAACTTTTATGTCGCAACCCGGGATTCATCACTTGGGATATAAGATTTTAATAGTGAATCCAAGTTTTGGGTCTATCGTATAGAGAAAAAGAGATTTTATTGAGAAAAACCATTCTAAACATAAATAAATGTTTTATAAAAAATATAGATTCTATAGAGAAAAAAGAGTTCTAAAACTACAATTTCATATTTTTTTGGCTAACTTTTTCGTCTGACCTTCAAAATGGTCGTCACAGGTCTCAAAAGAAGTGTGATTGCGAGAGGAGTAAAGTCCAACCTACGACAGCCAGAATGGAGGTCTAACGCAGCCAGAAAGCCACCGCGAAGCGCCAACGATGCCTGAAAACTTCTTTTTGTTACTGCTGTTTATGTTGTTTTTGATGTTGGTAAGGCTGGTGGCGTTGGAATCATCTGACTGATAAAATACAACGCCATTGATCTCACCTAGATCTGATGTTGGAAATGGCCGAATCAAGGCAAAACATGTTTCAGACTCTACAATGTGTTTTTGCCTCAATCCGACCATTTTCGACATCAGATCGAAGCGAGATTGGTGGCGTTGGACTCCTCTCAGTGATACGATCCCAACGGTGGTGGTCTCGCTTTGATTGGATGTTCAGAAGGAAAGATATTGTTGTCGAAGATGAAGATACGAAATTTGCGTATAATGAGCGGGAGGGATAGTTTCAGTAGTTTGATAATTTTGTCATTTCTAAATTTTTAAATAGATTGCATCTTCTAAATTTGTACATCATTATATCCTTCTATCTAATTTGCCCAAAAAATATATTCTTGAACTCACTATTTTAAAAATAATAAAAGATAATGGATAAAAGCCCATTTACGTAATTTTATTATAGTAGAATCTGAAATTCCAGGATCCCAACCCAATGTCCCAAGCCCAGATCAATATCTTTTATTAAAAAAATAAAAAATAAAATTAAAGAAGAAATCCACGGACCACCGACTCACAGCCCATTGGGTATAAATCAGAAAAGAAGGCCGAACAAAGAACAGAAAAGTAGCCGTTCTCCGCTGTGCGTTTGGGGGAAGAGTTTACGAGGAAACGCACAAATTCCTTTTGCAGTACTCTGCCTACGCACGAAATTCCTTTTCTGTGAAGGGAAGGAGTTTCGTTTTCACCAAGCAGGACTTTGAACCGCGAGTTCTTCTTGCGCTACGCATCCACGTGATTCACAGCGAGTGTGTAAATTTGTCTGGTCTCTTTATATTGAGGGATTGAAAGATCGATTTCAGGTGATTTTTCACTTAATCTTACTGTGATTACGTGTGTGAATTGAAAGTTTTGTACGAGGAATCTTAGTGCCCTAATTTGCAGAGTAATTGCGCGTATTTGGAAGGGAATGCAGAATAGAATTATCGGAATTCAATGTAATGGCTAATTCAAGTAGCATATGTGTGATTATGTTATGGTTTTGGAGGGGAGTAGGAGATCGTTTGAGAGGAATGGAAAAGTGGAATTAAACTGGTTTTTCTGCTCTTGATTTTTTCCCGATCATTTTAGTTATTCGGCCCTTTGTTCTCCATAAAATTATTACTCTTTTAGTTGTTTAATTACTCCACAATGTTTTAGTGGTCTTTTTCAGATTCTAAAGACTTTCCATCTAAAAGTCCTCTGGTTCCCCTACAGGTTTACTAGTACCCATAAGGTTTGTATTAAAAAGAATTGGCCCATTCTTTTTTCTCCCCAAAAGGGTTCTGAATGAATTGTCTCAGTTACATTCTGTGCTTTGTTTCCCTGAAATCAATATTCACTGAAGTAGACTTTCTTATTTTGGTATCCTTCACTTAGACAATAAGGAGAGAAGCCATGTTGGTTCATCTTCCACGCCTGACTCACTCTCTCAGAAAACCTTTTGACATTGATGAAGCTTATCTTCAACGCAAGTCTATGATAGAAAATCGTGAGAGACCTCACAAGTAATGACCATTTATTATTATTATTTTTTTATCCTTTTCTGTTTAATTGCCACGAAACCGTGGGAAAATAACTAGCTGTAACATTTTTGGGTATAGCTCTGCGAACTCGCTGGATGAGTCTGAGCTTGCGAGGAAGATCGTTTATATGTGGGAAGAAGGTAATTATGTAGAGATGCATTTCACTTTTATTTTTTTCTATGTTGCTCAAGAATTATGAAATATTGGGACTAGAATTGGACCTCAGCGGTCTACCGTATAATGCTATGGTTATTGTTCTACTATTTGGTATTTTCCAAACACCGAATTACCGAATTGGGACAATCTAAGCGTTTCTCCTCCTTGATATGTTTTGAATCTATATTTTACTGGCGATACAATTTTGGTTTGATACCTCGAATTTTGCATGGGCAGCTTCCTTAGAGGTGCGACAAACATACAAACAGTTTATTTCTGCTGTATTGGAGTTGATTGATGGGGAAGTGCCCTCTGAAGAGTTTCGTGAAGTGGCACTGACGGTTTATCGTCTCTTTGGTTTGCCAGAAGCAGAGAAAATTGTGGATAGTGATAGGAGGTAAGATATATGAATCCAACTATCTCTTAGTGGTACGATTTTTCAAATTTTTGTAAACATTAAGTGTTCTAGCAAATAAGTTTGTGACTCTTTCCATTCAAATTTTTTCCAGCTGTGAGTGTAGTGAAAATCACAGTTATCACCATTTTGAAAGGAAATAACGATTCTGACAGCTCATATACTATTATTTGTTCAGTAGGTGAGGCCGTGAGGGTTGAAGTTTAATTTTGAAATTGTGATTTTAAGATAGATTTGTCTGGAGAATGCAAGCTCCATCTAGCCTTTCTTTGAGATTTTCAAGCTTTGGCCATCTGTTGCCTGTTAAATGTTGCATATGGTTCTGTTGAGTAATTTCTTTATATATAAGCAATTTGGTGCTCAATCATTGAGAACACTTCAAATCCCTTGATCATTTATGCGGGGGACTTCTGTATCGGATTTTTTTCTTCTTCTGTTTCTACGTTCATATTCCATCATTCTTTTCAATGAATTCTAATTCTTCTCTCTTTTGAAACATCTTTTTCTACACTTTTAACCATTGTATAATAATATTCAACTGTAGGTTAAAATTGCAAAAACTTATTGGTCATGCGGTGTCCGATGTTCACTTGCAAAATGTTACCTCTCTATCTCGGAGGCTTTATGGTTTACAGCCTAGCAACTATGGGGCTGGACTCCTTTCTGAGCACCATGAAAAGGAGGGTTGTGATGGTTTGGAATTTGGTGCTGAACTTCATTTCCAAGCACCTGCTCGGTTTTTGGTGGAAGTTTCTTTGGATGATGGAGACTTGCTGGGAAGTGAAAAAAATCAAACTTCTTCTCCGTTCCGTGAAGGTTTTTATGATCCTAGTGCACATAGGTATAACTATGCCGCTGATGTTGAGGGAAACTACAACTTGAGTTGGCTAAGAGATGCATGTAGTCGAATAGTTAGTGAAAGCAATTCTCAGCTTTCCCGGGATGAGCTGGCAATGACTATATGCCGAGTTCTTGATTCAGATAAACCTGGTGAAGAGGTAATAGTACTTCTTTTTTCCTTTCTGAGTGTTCTTTTTGTTTTTCAAACTTTATTTTTGCATTCTTCCACAAGCTAATCTCGTATATATTTTTGAATACTTTCTTTTTGTCCTTTGATTTGTAGATAGCTGGTGATTTATTGGATCTTGCTGGGGATGGTGCATTTGAAACTGTTCAAGATCTAATATCAGTATGGATACATACTAGTCTTCTGTATTATTGTTCTCTCTGTCATTCTGGTTGTGTTCACCACTACTGCTATAAGCATGTTTTACAGCTACTTGCACTATAATGCTTTTCCAGGGATAAGTTCTGTACTGTAGTGGGATATGAGGAGTGAACTTTTTGAATTCATTGATATTTTTTCCTCTTTGCCAAATTGACGTGACTCCCCCATTGGGCAATCCTCTTCGCCTTATGCAAAATTTGGTGAATCCTGCCACCACTGCCATCATCAGTACCTCAACTGAAAGTTTTCAGTTGTCAACCATCAAATCCAATCCAACCACTTCAACCCAAGCCCTCACCAGGAACCCAATTATGTGACTACCCATTTCAGTGGTCTCATTATAGGCGACCTGTATGAACTTATTTTTCTGCTGGTCCTTCTTGTTTGTTCCGTAAAATGTTGCTAACTCAATAGTTTGACTACTCTTAGAAGCAATATGAGTGAGGACAGAATCCTCTCCCCCTCTCAATTTCTGAGTATCAGTATTGTCCACTGTCAAATGATTTTATGATAAATATTATTGGTTATATGTTGAATTCCTTTTTCCCCTTTTGGCGTTAAAACCTATTCATCATTGATTTTTGGTACTGAAGTCTGCAAAAGTGGGTTCAGATATTTAAGTCTTACAACAATTCTTGATTTTTAACTTTGATATTTTTTCCCTTTTCAGCATAGGAAGGAACTTGTTGATGCCATCCATCATGGATTTCATTTACTGAAGTCTGGTAAAATGGCTTCAACTGCTCCAACACGTATGCCTAGTTATGGCACTCAGGTATTGACTGATTCCTGATTATGAAAATAGTTAGAACTAATGTTTGACTATGGATGGGTTACTTTGTCATTGAACGTGCAACTTCTGCCATAGGTCACTGTTCAAACAGAGTCTGAACGACAAATAGATAAACTACGACGCAAGGGAGAAAAGAGATACAAGCGTGGATTAGAATATGGAGATGAGAGTGACATCTCTGCTACCAGTTTTTCTTCTTTACTTGAAGCCAGTGAGAGGAAAAATCCATTTGATGATTTGATTGGTTCTGGTTCAGGGTCCCCATCAGTTCCTCATGGAACTGTAAGGAAGCATTATGAGGGGTATGAGGAGGTCATTATCCCTCCTACACCTACTGCTCCAATGAAACCCGGGGAAAAGCTGGTATGTGGGAATTGTTGTGAAAGATCATTGTGATTGTTATTTTACATAATTTAAATTATTTTCATTTTGTTCTGATAAATGTGAGGAAGGCTCACCATTAGTGTGATTAAAATAAATTCCCAGAAAAGATATGATACTTTGTGCAAGATATGTAAAATAGGCGAGGAGTAAATCTAAACAACTACAGTGCAAAGGCTCCTACAATGGACGTGAGATCGAGGCAGAGCAAGATGTATGCAACCCTGGTGTCGTGGGGGGCTGTGTCAAAGAATTGAACCTTTGTTCATTACGTTGCTATGAAACAACTTTACCACTAGGCCAATGTTTCACTCTAAGATATGATTATGCAAATGGTTAAAGCAGAAAGTTGGGCTCAGACTTGGTTGTCCTTTTTGATACTTTTAAGAAGTGAAATGACCGAAGTGGGCACAAGGCAATTCACAATGGTTGTTGGCTACTTGGCTCTACCATGATTCTTGCTCTTCTTAGCTCTCTTCTTCCATCTGCTCGTCTCTGGAAATAACCCATATGATGGTTTTTGGAGTCTCTTTGGAGTCCCTTATGTGATTAGTCAGAATATTTGTAACTTTATTGATTCTAGGGGGGGACGTATGCGTAGGAATTTTTTTACTTGTGGGATTCAGTGCTTTATCTCAAATGTTACTAGTTTGATACCTTTGTGACCTCTCTCTCCTTCTGAGTGCCTGCAATGTTGATTGATGTCCTCAACATGGTGTTTGAGAGGAGAGAAATGCTAGGTGTTTGATGAGTATGAAAAATCAAATGTTGGTTAAATCTTTGTCCTGAGGTAACTGGTTTAGAGTCTTTTTCATCTATAAAATCTAGTCAATGTCTCTGATGACAGATGCAAGTTTTTTGAATGCCTGCTCTGTTTTTTTCCATGAAATTGGATGTAGAAAGACAAAAGAACTCAAGCAACATATATGTTGCCTAAGAGGATTGATACCTTGCTAACAGTTGCTGCAAAATATTGCATCAGAATATTATCGATGGTGATGTTGAAGATCATCTGTTGTGAATTTTAAAAGCAGTAAATGATTGGATGATCTAACATATGGTTGCTTATATTGAAGCTTCTCTTTTGTGGGATGTGCAATTAAGTTGCATTATCACGTGTAAGCTTCCCGATGGAACTTTCTTGAGGATCGTTTGGACTATTAGCAACTTATTGACAGTTTGACACTGTATATCAATGCACATTGATACGTTTTTCTTATTTCTAACTTGATTGTAGCCTTTTAGCTGTTTTTGGATCTTGATTATTCTCTTGGTGCCTTTGGTGACCTCAGTTCTTCTCTTACTGCCTTTGGTTCGCTATACTGTGATAGATTGAGATAAAGGAGTTGGATGAATTCGCTCAAGTTGCTTTTCACGGCTACAAATCCCTGAACCGTATTCAAAGCCGGATATTCCAAACTGTTTACTACACTAATGAGAATATATTAGTGAGTCATCTTTTCTGTACCAGTTGTCAAGTTCACTTCCATTGTTGTCAGGATTGATTTTAGTGTCTAATTGATTTTCTGATGTCTGTAGGTTTGTGCTCCCACAGGTGCTGGCAAAACTAATATAGCTATGATTTCTATTCTACATGAGGTGTGCACTTTAGTTGGCTGTTATTGGGTTTTGTTGCTTCCTTTTGGATTTAACTTGTCTCTAAATTTCATCTGGTTGGAACTATTAAAATATTGTATCCATTTCATTCGTTTTCTGCAAGCTCCTAGGCGTTGTGTTACTGGCAATATTGCAATATAACCTATTCACGATTTTGCCTGTGCGTTGTGTTACTGGCAATATTGCAATATAACCTATTCACGATTTTGCCTGCAACGATGCAAGTGTTTTTATTTTCTTACTAAAATTTTAATCTAAAGGTAGATGGATAGAGGCTTCATTTATTGGTGATACCATGGTTATCCTCTTTTTATTACATGCAGTATGCATGACATTTATGGTCTCTGCATTCATTAATACTAAGCCACTAAAGAATAATTGGAGGCTAAATGCCAAATAACTTTTGTTGAAAATTGCTTATGAAAATTATTGTTTTAAAAAATACAAAAAACGAAAACACATAAATCATGTTTTGGATAATTTTCAATGTTGGACTGGTGGCAAACTGGTAAATAAATGCTACTTTTTCATTTTCTCTCCTCTCTCATGGGCCCTCCCCTCTCTCTCCTCCTCCTTTGCTACCACTCTCCTCTCTCTTCTTCTCTTCTGATTCCGCTTCACAATATCCTCGGCGATATTGACCCCGAATCGGTGCCACATTCTAGGGTTTTGATTTATCAATCATTGATCTGGAGATCACAAAGACACATGAAGAGCATAAGAAGATGGAGGAAGACCTAGGCTGCTCTTGTCTTTGTCCACTCTCCATGATCGATTCTCTTTTTCGTCCACTCGCCAATGCCTCAGCCGTTTTCATCCGCTTTCGTTGATTACCCATGTATTCAGTTCTAAGATTCTACGTCGGTACTAAATCCCTGGTCAAGTTGAGAACTGTGGTGATTTGAGCTGATGAATGGCCTCAAAAATGGCCTCCAGATCTAGTTGTGGCTTGATGGAAGAAAACTGTATTAGAGAGACGCAAACCAAATAAATTTTCATTTCTTAAAACTGTTGCTAAAATTTAAATTCAAAATCGTTTTTAAAACTAAGAAGGAATATAATGTCCAAACACACTCTTTAAGTTTTGGACAGTCTAAGGTATTTTTTTTTTTGAAAATAATTATTGATATGCAATTTTCTTTTTTATTCCTATCCTGTGTTATGTTCTATCTTAATGCCCAATCATATTCATGTCATTTTATTTTTTCAGATTGGACAACACTTCAAGGATGGATATTTGCACAGAGATGAATTTAAGATAGTTTATGTTGCTCCTATGAAGGTTGAACCACTCAGTATAAAATTTTTCGTCCATAAGAAGGAGTTGTCGGCTAATTACTAAATCTTATGTTCCATTCTTTTAGGCATTAGCTGCGGAGGTCACATCAACATTTAGCCATCGTTTAGCTCCCTTAAACTTGACTGTGAGGGAACTTACTGGAGACATGCAACTTTCCAAAAATGAACTACAAGAAACTCAGGTAATTTATTGTTTAGATACGTGTGATTATTCTGTCTTGATGAATCCTTGCTAGAATTAATGATTTCACCTTTTAAATTTCAAAAAGCAGATGATAGTGACAACACCTGAGAAATGGGATGTCATCACCCGGAAGAGTAGTGATATGTCACTTTCAATGCTTGTAAAACTCTTAATTATTGACGAAGTGCATCTGTTGAACGATGATAGAGGCCCTGTCATAGAGGCTTTAGTTGCCCGAACCCTACGCCAGGTGAAGTGAATTATTAGTGTTCTCTAGAACTATTTTTACGTCTATGTGTTGCTATTATTTGTTTTATCGCAACAAACAGCTGTGAATTTGTTGGCTGAGTACATTGTGCAATTCTAGTTTCAGTCCTTGGCTTTGGAAGCTTACAAGTCAATACACCACCCTTTTTCAATTTACTTCTGATATTTGCAATTGCACATTGGTTTTGGTTACTAAGATTTGAGTTTTGCTTTCTTTATTGGTTGATGCAATTGTCAATCTGTGAACATAGTTCCAGTTGCTCAATTTTTTACTTAAAACTGAAAATTGTTTCATTCTGTTCCTACGTTCTAAACATGTTTCAGTCAAAAGAATTGATTAAGCTATTGTTGATGTGGAAAAGAACTCTTAATGTTACATCCCAGTGCCAGTATCTAGCTTTGTTCTTGTGGTAGATATCATACCCTTCCTTCCTCCTCCCCATTTAGATGAGAGAAGGTTGGTGATCGTTTCATTTTCTTTAAGTTCATGCCATTTGTATTGGCCTGATGTAAACTTATAATGAGCCAAAGCAACATATATTACAGTTGTTGTTGCTATATGTTAGTTGTTAAAGGCAAGGTTTTATATAATGATTGTTTAAAGTCTATTTCATGATGCTATTGGCTCTAGCATGTTGCAAATTTCCATCTTCCTTTTTTTTTTATTGCGTCACCTCTATAATTCCAAAATTTTGCAACATCTAGCCAGATATGTTTATGGTCAACCTAAATGTACAAATAATGGTATTTAGCTGATGAATAATATACTTTATAATTATGATTTAGTATGTATAAAAAGGTTAACAACCCCATGCACAAGGTGCCCATAGCGAGCGGGGTCGGGGAGGCAGGATGTACACAAACCTTAGCCCCACATAATATGTAGAGGTTGTTTCCAAGAATTGAACTTGTGACTGCGCCACTGGCCCAAATGTTCGTACATATTTAGTATGCATATGTTTTTTGAAATTTTCGTTGGAAAGTTTTTGAACAATTTTTAACTTAAGGTGCTTTGAATTGTAATACTTATTTGTATCTATGTTCGGCTAACCATTTATTATTCCATTGTTTTCTTTTTTGAGTTGACAGGTGGAGTCAACTCAGACAATGATACGCATTGTGGGCCTTTCCGCTACGTTACCCAACTATCTGGAGGTTCTTCTGGACTATCAGATATCAAATGTCTTTTTTCCCCTTTTTTTGAAGAAAAATTTGACACAGCCTACTCCAAACTATTTGAGAAACGCTCCGTTGATGTTGATGTTGATGAAAACCTTAATATCATTTGGATCCAAATTGACTAATTTTGATGTCAAATCTACCCTGTTTTAATTTCCAGGTTGCACAATTTCTGAGAGTGAATCCAGAGGCAGGTCTATTCTTCTTTGATTCTAGTTATCGTCCTGTACCTCTTGCACAACAGTATATAGGGGTTAATGCGAAGAACTTCATTCATCGAAATATGTTGTTGAATGAGATATGCTACAAGAAGGTATCAGGTTTTAGGTCAGCTATTCTCCAGTATCTTTTTTTGGGTGTATATATGAATCAATACGTGCTTTTGTTGATAGGTTATTGATTCTTTAATTCAAGGCCATCAGGTTATGGTATTTGTACATTCACGAAAGGATACAGCAAAAACTGCTGAGGCACTGGTAATTATCTGGATTTTATGGCAAAACACACAAATTATACTATACTTTTGCAGTGGGAAATTTCTTATATGGCATGTTGTAACAGCTTGAACTTGCCCGGAACCATGACACACTGGAGATTTTCAAAAATGATACTCATCCACAATTTTCTCTAATTAAGGTGAAGAGCAAAAGTATTCCTCTGTCCCTCGTTTAGATTTTTTTTCTAATAAAATTTGCTTAGCAGAAGGAGGTCCAGAAGTCCAGAAATAAAGATCTAGTTGAACTTTTTGGTAATGGGGTTGGAGTTCACCATGCTGGGATGCTACGTGCTGATAGAGGTTTGACTGAACGACTTTTCTCTGATGGGCTCTTGAAGGTTGGGACCGTTATGCCTTTAGACTCAGCACAACACTTTTGATCTTTTTGTGCTCATTTCACCAAAACTATGTTGTTTCTGATTCCAGGTTCTTATTTGTACAGCAACATTGGCATGGGGTGTAAATCTGCCTGCCCACACCGTTGTGATTAAGGTGTGTTCATAGCGTTAGCTTTACAAGTATATATATGATAAATTGCTAATGGCATTATTAATTAGTCCTCTTTTTGAAATGGTTTTGTTAGATCCTACATTTTAACACTGTTAGCATGATGTGGCTACAAAAGCCATCTCAGCAAACTGCTATTCGTTACAATGCATCTTTTTTCCTCCAAATCATTTATTTGTAGCAAACAAAACCATTTATAAAGCCAGCAATAGGTAAGCAACTGCAAACTCTGACTTGAAATGTGAAGATTCTGAACAAGAAACCAATTTCATAGACATTCTCACATTCTGCATAACTCTAGTGTCGCCTCCCAGAAATTTGAGTGGCTTGCTTCTGTGTATTAAAAGAGTGTTACCAAATTCCTTTCTCCTTATCTGCCTTCACTCATCTTAAAAGTTAAAACTCAATAAATTGGCCTGGAGGACTCTTTCCCTTCAATACTCATGGCATGCTTACTTTTCCATAATTAGTATTATGAGAAAACATATAATTATGACGTATTTTGAGCTATGTATAACTTAGGTTTCATTGTCTTAATTTTTTTTAAAAAAATTTGTAGGTTGACTTCCCGATGAAGGTTTATTCCCCTATATAAGGACTTCTTGCTTTTAATACTCAACACAAGAAATGCTACATTTCTCTATTCTTCTTTTTTATTTGAACGTGGTATTGGAGCCCTTGAACAATGCTAGGTGTTGAGTTTGAAACTTGCCACCCATGAAAAAACTAAAATGTTGCACATGTAGGTCGCCTCCCAAACATATGGTTAAGTTTGATCCGCACTTGAGGGGTAGCTTTAACATTGGGATTAAAGGTGTTTCACACGTCCTAGTAATTTTCATATCACTTTCCCAAATGTAAGAAACAAAACAAAACAAAAAACCTCAGTAGATAGATATGTATTCTAACTTTCGTTTACTTTTTTAAATTCAATTTTTCTGGTGTCTTTGTCCAGGGGACCCAAATTTATGATCCAAAGGCTGGTGGATGGCGCGACTTGGGCATGCTTGATGTTATGCAGGTTTAGTTAAATTCCTTGTCAAAAATATATCTTAATTGCATTCGCCTTACTTAAGATTCTGATTTACTAATAGCTGCTGCTTACTATTGTGTTGGTTTTTAGATTTTTGGAAGAGCTGGGAGGCCACAATTTGACAAAAGTGGTGAGGGCATAATCATCACGTCTCATGATAAGCTAGCTTACTATCTTCGGTTGCTAACAAATCAACTCCCCATAGAAAGTCAGGTAGTTAATTTTTGACAACTTTTAGCTTTATGGAGTGTAAACTTCATAACGTGCATCATCATTATTGTTATTATTCGATAACCTGCCTTTCAGCTGTCACTAAGAACATGAATAATTTTGGTATCTTACCAAGAGGTTAAGAATGTAAAAATAAGTACTTTTGCACCCCTTAAGTTTGTAATATGTCTAAAAATTTAACCTTATGTTGAAGAACTTCTGTGAAGAAAGCAAGGAGTTATGGTTGTAAGTTGCTCCTAAAGAGCACCCTATTTTTGGAAAGGTCTTCTTACCCTCCCTTTGATGTGATATACTTTTTATTTGCTTAAAAGTTAATGCACTAATTTATATAAGTGTGTAATAATTTATATTTTTTTCTTTAAATTTTAAGTAAAAAAGTAATTAGCATTTTTTTCTGTTGCTTTAGTTGAAGAAATTGTGGATTTAATTACATTTTTTTTTAATTATATCGAGGTAAAATATTTAATACCCCTCACGTAATTTGCCACCAACAAAAAATTGAACCAAACAGTCAAAGCATTTGAACCATCATAGATGCTCGCATTTGAACCAACATATTTGGTAGTTTTGGAATTGTCTACTAAACGCACACATAGTTGTATGATCTTTTGGTTGGATTATTGGCTCTAGTGCCTAAATGTTTTCCTTTTCAATGGGACACAAGCTCTAGATAGACAGAAAATAGATATTGCTGACACTTTCAAGCAGTCAGTTTGGTGTGATCCAAGTTGGAAACACTCTCTAATTCCTTGCTTGGCTGAACTTGGCCCAAAGTTTTTAATGGTATTTTTACTATTGATTATGCAAATTATGTGTTGGGACCCAGCTTAGGCCTCCATGCTCTGTTTTTGATTTGATGTATCGTTTTGTTTGACTGTTGAAATGTTCATCAAGACTAATTCCTTGCTTGGCTGAACTTGGCCCAAAGTTTTTAATGGTATTTTTACTATTGATTATGCAAATTATGTGTTGGGACCCAGCTTAGGTCTCCATGCTCTGTTTTGATTTGATGTATCATTTTGTTTAACTGTTGAAATGTTGATCAAGATTTTTGTTTGGCTCAACCCATGATCTTGTTTATCTGTCATAGCTACTTAACGTGCTCTGCATAATGGCTCTTTTTCATTTTCAGATCTGCTCGTCATTATATCAATGGTTTAGTCTCTTTTTTTTTCAATAGATCTAAAAGTCCACTACACTATCTTGTATCCTCTCTTCTTATTATTACGAGGTGTTACTGCAGTATTTATACGAAGATGAGTTGGGTTTTGATGCTTTGTTATTTATAGATTCAGGTCTCAAAATGCTCCCTGAAACCTTGGAGTGTTCTGATCATATTCAAGCTTTGTAGTTTGCTCTACCTTTCAAATTTTCTCTTCAGGAAAATTCTTAAGATCAGCTATCATATTTGTTTACGCTCAATTTTTTATTTCCATTTGCAGTTTATTAGCTCCTTGAAAGACAATTTAAATGCTGAGGTGGCATTAGGTACTGTGACAAATGTCAAAGAAGCTTGTGCCTGGCTTGGGTATACCTATCTATTTATCAGGATGAGGTTGAATCCTTTGGTATACGGAATTGGATGGGATGAGGTAAGATTTGGTTTGTCTATATGTGTTGTTGATGTAAAACTTTTTGATGTTTGAGATAAATGCACTAATACATATTTATCAGCTTTCGGATTGGCTTGCTCATCTTCATGGGTCTTGCGTTCTAACCTTTCAAGAAATCTATATGATTAAAAGAACTAGTATTACACAGAGAAGTTGAGTTTTTGCCAAGTACTTGACTTACCCTTGAGAAACATGATTGGGGATATTGGCGGACCTAATTTGAATGTTGTGCTAGATGAATTAGTTCCCTGCCTTGTGGAGCTTATACAGTCCAATCTTATTTTGGCAGGTTATGGCAGATCCTTCTTTGAGTTTAAAGCAAAGATCTCTGATAACAGATGCTGCACGTGCACTTGATAAAGCTAAAATGATGCGGTTTGATGAGAAAAGTGGCAATTTTTACTGCACAGAGCTTGGTCGCATTGCTAGCCACTTCTATATCCAATATTCTAGTGTTGAGACCTACAATGAAATGTTGAGACGCCACATGAGCGATAGCGAGGTTATTAAATTTTACCATGCAATTTATGTCATGCTTCTACCAAGTCTATATATCTCATTGTTGCACTTCTAAATGTTATGTGTTGCCTACATTCCTACTTAAATTGATTGTGCATCACGTTTGTCCTTGGACTCTAGGTCATTGACATGGTTGCCCATTCTTCTGAGTTTGAAAATATTGTTGTTCGAGAAGAGGAACAAACTGAGCTGGAGAGTATGATGCATACATCGTGTCCATTAGAAGTTAAGGGCGGTCCATCAAATAAACATGGAAAAATATCGATTCTCATTCAGGTTTTTTACCATTCCTGTGTAATTAATGCTCTTCATTTTACTGGGTATAATACATATGTGGAAATTGATATGGTCCTTGTGTAAATTGCAGTTGTATATTTCTCGTGGTTTCATTGACACTTTCTCATTGGTTTCTGATGCCGCATATATAAGTGCAAGCTTGGCTCGTATCATGCGGGCATTATTTGAAATTTGCTTAAGAAAAGGATGGTCTGAGATGTCTTTATTCATGTTGGAATATTGCAAGGCCGTGGATCGAAAGATTTGGCCCCATCAACACCCCCTCAGACAATTTGAGAAAGAAGTTTCTGCAGAAGTTTGTCTAGCATACTTCTCATTTTCTATTTTCTAAATTGATTTTTGATACTGAACATTTATGATGATTTTTTTTTAATTGGTTCAGATACTGCACAAGCTTGAAGAACGAGGAGCCACCTTAGATCGCCTGCAAGAGATGCAGGAAAAAGATATTGGAGCACTGATTCGCTATGCACCTGGAGGCAGGGTAACTTCACTTTCCTGTTTAGGGGTGTTTGGTAAACAATTCCAACAAGCATATTATTTAACATTCAACATACATGCTACACACAAAAAACTACCTAACTAAACACCTAATAACAATTTTAACATATATGTTATAACAACATTTACCTTCCATAAAAAATGAAAAGTCTAAATTTACCCCTTATATATCAGTCAAATGATTAAAATACCCTTAATGTTAACAATCTATTATTTATTTTATTTAATTATATATTCATTTTTATTTAATAATAAATTGTTATTTATTTATATTTAATAATATATTCATTTTTATTTAATAATATATTAACATTTTTACTAATATTTTTAATTATTTATATTTAATAATATATTCATTTTAAAATAATATATTCAATTATATTTAATAATTTATTTATTTATATTTACTAATCTGTTATTTAATTATTTATATTTAATAAAATATTCATTTATATTTAATAATATATTTATTTTTAAATAATATATTCAATATTCAATTATATTTACGAATCTATTATTTATTTTTATTTTCATTTATATTTAATAATAAATTGTTATTTATTGATATTTAATAATATATTAACATTTTGACTAATATATTAAATTATTTATTATTTACATTTGAAAATATATTTATTTTTAAATGATATATTAATTATATTTAATAATTTATTTATTTTTATTTCATAATATATTCATTTATATTTAATAATAAATTGTTATTTATTTATATTTAATATTATATTTATTTTAAAATAATATATTCAATTATATTTAATAATTTATTTAATAATATTGATATTCAATTATATTTAATATTAATAATTTATTATATATTTTTGAAAAATATTTTTTAATTTGTGTTACTGCCCCTATATGTAATTAGCCACAACATTTGAAATAGCATACATGTCAGCATTTGATTGTCTGAAATCTTGTATTTCTATTTCTGATTTTATTATACTATTCAACTGACCTCTTTTCCTCCCTTTCTTTTTCTTGAAATCTGCTCTCCGTGGGTAATCGAAGTTTGTTAAGCAAAATTTAGGATATTTCCCATGGATACATTTGTCAGCAACTGTAAGCCCAATCACAAGGACTGTGCTGAAGGTAACCTAAAGTCTACTTGCTTTGTTCTGATTTCTGAGAACTCGAAATTGATTTATAACAATTTTAGATGTAGAGGCAGTTGTTGACATAAACAAAGTAACTCAATGAAATGGGAATGAGACTCCAGACGTAAGCTCAGAGGTTCCATGTTCTACAAAAAAAAAGCAGTTGCTAAAGTAATTTTAATTTTCAGGTGGATTTGCTCATAACTCCAGAATTTACATGGAAAGATCGTTTTCATGGCGGAGCACAACGTTGGTGGATTCTCATTGAGGTTGTCTTAGAAACCTATTTCTTGCTTTTTAGTCTTTTTTAGGAAGCACTCATGTGATACGAATTGCCTACATCATCTTTTATCTTGAATTAGGCTAACAAAACTTGACAAGAGTTTCAAAAGAAAATTCATGCTGTCTTGAAATGACTGAGACTTAAATTCCATTAAATTAGCACATACTTAATGCACTTCATATCTTTTGTAAGATGCCTACCATTCATTTACGTCTTCTGTTGTTTTCCTCCACTTCAAATTTCCATAAAATTGCCATAGTGGTCTGGCAAAGCTTTCTTTAATCATGTTACAATGAGGCTCCTTAAGGATTTAGTCATGTAAGTCTTAGTGTCACTCACAGCTTGAGCTCATTTCCTTTGGTTGAACCATTTTTGCTGATCTGCCATTTTGTTCAGGATTCAGAGAATGACCATATCTATCACTCCGACCTTTTCACTCTGACAAAGAGGATGTCCAGAGGGGAGCCTCAAAAGCTTTCTTTCACCGTGCCTATATTTGAGCCACATCCACCGCAGTATTATATTCATGCTGTCTCTGATTCTTGGTTGCATGCCGAAGCTTTCCACACTATATCTTTCCACAATCTAGCATTACCAGAGGTAGTTATTGTTTTATTTTGAGGGTATGAACATGGCAGTAACCAATTAATTGCTGGTCTCAAAGGTATTTTTCTCATATATATGTCCTATTCAGGCTCGTAGTTCTCATACCGAACTTCTGGATTTGAGACCTCTTTCTATTTCTGCACTTGACAACAAAAAATATGAGGAATTGTACCGCTTTTCACATTTTAATCCTATACAAACCCAGGTTTGGTTCTTTAGATTTACATGGCTTGTTTGTTAGTTCTTCAAGGTCTTCAGTTACATCAAGCATTTAAGGACTTCTGATTTTCTGCGTTTGCTTGGAATGGCAGACCTTTCATGTTCTGTATCACACAGACAACAATGTTCTTCTAGGAGCTCCTACAGGAAGTGGAAAAACTATTTCTGCTGAGCTTGCTATGCTTCGCCTTTTCAACACGCAGCCTGACATGAAGGTATCTATACCTTTCATCATGTGGTAGGGAAGAAAATTGAATATAATTTTAAGTGAATAAAATAAAAAAGAGATTGAGGTGCTTTGTTTCTGGCCCCAGCTTGATAGTATGTTGATAATGTGAAGACTGAATTCTATTTCCCGTATCATCTGTTTGGCCGAAGACTCGGTCTTTCATTCGTATGATAGTGTTATGCATCTATTGTTCCGAAAAAAAGAGTGAAAAAAGAATGATATTATGCTTATGTATCACAATTCACAATAAAAACACAAATAAGAATAAAATTAAAGTTTCAATAGCTTGTATTCAAGTGAATGTTTTATTTCATGGCTTTTCTACAATCTGTAAGTAGTTTTCTTCCATAATCTTTATATTTCGTTTTGGCCTTATTTTTAGGTGTTTCACATCATCGAAGTACATTCTGAATGCAGGTTATTTACATAGCACCATTGAAGGCTATCGTTAGGGAAAGAATGAATGATTGGAAAAAGCGTCTTGTCTCTCAGCTTGGAAAGAAAATGGTGATCATTTTAATACATACATACATACATACATACATACATTTATTAATATATATGCATTTATATACAGAGCAATTCTCACATGTGCACGGAAAATGTGCACCTAACCTTTTGGGGTCCTAGACATTTTTAAAAAACTTAAAAAATTATATTTTTGTTTGATGGGTTTTATGGATCTAATGCTATATTGTTTGAAACAAAAATCAAATGCGACCTAAAAAGTGTATCGAATGTTTTGGGTTTTATATCCAATGGTCTAGAATTATCATGCATTTTTCATGTTGAATTTTATTTTTGTTTGAACAAAAAATATATTATTGGATTCGTAAAACTGGTCATAAGACGAATATAATTTTTTCAAGTTTTTAATAGTGTGTCTTGGACTCCAAAATGTTAGGTGTACATTTTAAGTGCACGAGAGAATTCCTCTTTATATATAAATATAAACATATATACATGCTCTATATGTATATTAACCATTTAGATGTCTGAGCGTAAATGATCATTTGTGGTGAACATATATATTTAGCCTCTCCACATATATTATTTGGATGTTATGTCTGATTTCTGAGTGCTGTTCATATTTTTTGTGTCTGGGTGTGGGTGTTTGCGTATAATAGCAAATGTTAGTCACAATAACATGATGTTTCATCAGGTTGAAATGACCGGAGATTATACACCAGACATGGTTGCCCTCTTGTCGGCAGATATTATTATATCCACTCCTGAAAAGTGGGATGGAATTAGTCGTAGTTGGAATACTCGTAGCTATGTTAAAAAGGTAATTTTATTGTATTTCTTTTGATAGCCATTCTTCTTATTATCATCATTTGTGCTTAATGTTATTTTTCATTTACTGGCATTATGAATAGAAACTGTGAGTCCTCATGTGGATTTATTTACTGGTTAGTTCTTGATCTATGACGTGTGATCAACAGGTTGGGCTAATGATTTTGGATGAGATTCATTTATTGGGGGCTGATCGTGGGCCCATTCTTGAGGTATTGCTTTCCAGTTACCATTACAGCCTTATGTTGAGTTTGGAATCTCTTTATGCTCTTTTCTTTGAAAATATCTTATGATGTAAACAACTCTTAAGACTCTATAGAAAGGGTCAAGGCTTTTGGAATTTTTCTATGGAATGAAGCGGAAGGGAGTATTTACCTCAGAGTTTTGTGAAAGATTTGACACACACACACTCATATGTTTTTATATTATTTAAATTGGCTCATACTTGTTGCATTGTCCAGTTGTTCACTTAAAAGCTTGGAACTGTTTTGGAACAGGTCTCCACTGACGTGTATAATTTTTGTTGATGAAACTTAAAGAGTAAACCATTCAATTCTGCTGGATGATATAGTATTTTTGGGTGCACTAATGTATCCAAGATAAATTTTTTTGTTTAAGGGTTTTTATCTCTGTTGATTTTAGTTGACTAAAGCGGCTGTAGTCATTGGTTTTGTGTTTATACCATGTTGTGTGTTTTTGTTACACACCCGCGTCCCACATCGGAGGATTAGGGGGAGGTTGAAGTGCATATTAGTGCGGACTTCCCTCAACCTACCAGCCAAGGTTTTCTAGTATGGGCTGGGAGGCCTTGGTTATAGCTGGGCTTCGTGCATATGGGCGTACGGGCTGTTAGTTCGGCTTTGGTTGGCAAGGGGTGGCAGGTTCGTTACAAATGGTATCGAAGCTAGAACCCGACACCCGCCGATGTGGGAGCGCTTTGGCCAATGGGCTAGTGCGTAGCTCAGTGGTTAGCGTGTGCGTCCTGTGGGGATGGCTACCGGCGTGGGTGCTGGTTGCGGAAGCGTGGTGGTGTTACACACCCACGTCCCACATCGGAGGATTAGGGGGAGGTTGAAGTGCATATTAGTGCCAACTTCCCTTAACCTACCAGCCAAGGTTTTATAGTATGGGCTGAGAGGCCTTGGTTACAGCTGGGCTTCGTGCGTATGGGCGTACGGGGTGTCAGTTGGGCTTTGGTTGGCAAGAGGTGGCAGGTTCGTTACAGTTTTCTTTTTTCAGTGTTATTATGCACTTAGACTGACATTATTATCTTGAATTTATATTATTATTATGGTACTGGGAGTATAGGGCGGTTTCTGATCCTATTAAAACATGGGCTTGGTGCTTTCATTTTTTCATGTAATTATAAACTGACCTGATATATGTTGAATTCATTCTGTATCCTGATTTATTCTGCCTAACCAGATATGTTAATCAAAGAGTGATCGATATTGTTTCCAAGAAATATACTACTTTGATTGGGATTTTAAGAAAAGCTATGTATCCCATCATTCTGCTTATTTGAATCATATGTGTTTAATTTCCAGATAGTCCCATTATTTGTTTTAATTTCTTCCAAGGACTAATTGCAGAGATTAACTTTTTCAGGTTATTGTTTCAAGAATGAGATTTATATCCTCACAAACAGAACGTTCAGTACGGTTCGTAGGTCTTTCAACAGCTTTGGCAAATGCAGGGTATGTTTTGTTGGGTCTCTCTTTGTATGGGTGTTTGTGTTTTTCCCTGTCTTTTTTTTTAAATAAAGGAAACAAAACTGGTGTGTAAGCTCCTGCAGGGTTGGCAGGGTTGGAGAAAGGCAAATTGACACAGCCTTACGGCTCTTACCCCTTGTACTGTATAAGGAATGTTAAACATATGACCCTTAGATTGCGATGAAGAAAGTCTTACCTTTAGGCAGATCTAGGCTTACTTTTTTTGTTATACACATATACCCACACTAATGTTAATACCTTTCTATTTATCAAGCTAACTCCTCTTAGTTAGGCAGAGCCATATTCCTGGAATATTTGGGCCTTTCTGTGGTTTAGTATTTTTAATGGTTACTCGTACGGCGTGTCCTTGTACAATGCTGAAGGCTGTAGGTGGCAGACTAGTAGGAGCAAGTTTGAATTTCTTTTATGGTCCCTAACTATGGATTCAAAAGGTTATTGTTAATAACCACACTCATTGGGTAGCAGAAAGCAAAGTGAGCATCATCATTACCATCATCAAATCTTAGGATGTGCATTTTTTTTTCCTGCAATCATGGTTTTTCTACGGAGTTTGTAGCCTGCATCAGTGACAGACTGGGCATGGAAATGGTTAGCTATGAAGTAGTAATAGTATAGTAGTTATAACTTATTAGGAAATGGACAGACAGCAAGTTATAGTCTAGGGACACATGCAGCTGCAATAACCTTTCGATGCAATTCTCACAAACTATGGCCCATCTCTTTGCAAATAATATGATATTTCAACCGGAACCTCTACTTCCATATTTGTCACATTTATCATTAAAACGAGCAACTCCTTCCTCTGCGAGTTGGCAACTAAAGTTTTTCATATATCATCAACGAACATAAGTAGAAGCCTTTCCCCTCTCTCTCTCTCCCCACATCCATAAATATGTATATCCCTAATGATTCCCTTTTGTTATACTTTTTCCCATGAGTTTATGCATCCAGGATGCAATTTTTTCCTTTTCTGCTAGTTGCTGTTGTATTTTATCTCTCCATTGATGTTGATTTATGCAGAGATTTGGCTGATTGGTTGGGCATTGGAGAAAATGGGTTATTCAATTTCAAGCCAAGTGTGAGACCTGTACCACTTGAAGTACATATTCAGGCACGTAGATGCAATGGTTTGTGTGGACGTTTTTCAAAATTTGTCTTTATTTCATCCAGGATTTCTTGTTGTACTGTGATATAGTGTCCTTTTCTTGTTTTCTGGTTAATTGTCATAGTTTTCTTTTCCTTTTTAACCTTTTTGATGTTAGTTGAATGTGGGGACCTTGCGTGGAATGAAATTCTAGGTAATTATATTACACATGATTTTCTCTGTTGCATAGTATTTTTGACATTCAGCTAGTTTGCTTTAATTTTCCCAATAAAAAACAAAGAGAGGCATGCATGCACTCGCCGGGGCTGGGTAGAAAATTCTCTTGTAATCCAAGTAATCTTCTTAAAAAAAGGTTCTGTATTAATCTTGTTTGGCAAGATATTTTTGACTCCAAAGATTTCTAATTGTGATATTAAGACATTCTGTATTCTTAGGGAAAATTCTACTTTTTGGCATACCAAGCTCAATTGATTTTCATATAACATCATATTTGGACAGTCACTGGTGAAGTCTATATTGAAATTTGTTGCTCAAAAATTTCTTGGACTTAATTGTTTCACTGACCATCTATATAACTTTTGACAAAAGTTTTCTTGTAAATAAAATTTATGATAATAATAAATAAAAGAATAAAATGCTGATGCATATATGTTTGGTACTACCTAGGGTTTACGGCTTCTTTGAACTGAATTTATTGTTGGCTTGACTAGTTAATAATATGATAACTAGATGACTAATAGGGCGCAGATTTTTTTTTTCCTCTCTTGATTCACCGCATTTTTTTTCTTCCCTGTGATGATGAATATCCTGTTTTAAGACTAAATGGTACATTTTGTATGCATGTTATCACCATGCTATGCTGATACGGTATTTTTTTCTTGTTGAAAGGTAACGTAGTTGTAGAATAACAAAAATGACAATGTTGAGATGGATGTATGACAAAAGAGGAAAGACATGATGATAAATTGAAATGTTTTAACCCAAAGAAGAGGTAGCTTCAATTGGGATCGAATGTCACCTAGTACATTTTGGATTGGGAATAGGACTCTGGGATGACACATAAACTCGTACATTTTGGTTTGGATCTCAATTGGTATATCTTTCGATTTAAAAATGATACTAATGATTTGTGGGTGACTGCTAGTATCCCAAATTTACCTTGTAGTAGTGACCTCAATGTCGTCCTACATAGAAGACGTTCCTCATTATGGACGACATTGACATGTAGGCTGCATAGTTAATTACCAAAGCTAAATGAACAGAGAATGGATGCTAGAAAAGGCATGGATAGCAGTATTAAATATACTAGATAGCTTCCAATAGGATTATGTGGTGAGGAAGAGCATAATACAGTTGGACTAAAAGTGGTTATGAGGATTCATGTAGCTGACACCAACTACTTAGGCTATAGGTTCCCCAATCCCCCCTCCCTCCTTTTTTTGAACCTCTGAAGAGTTATTTTCATTATAAGTATACGTGAATACTTCAATTTCAAGTTTAATGTTCACAGGAAAATTGAGATTCCCTTGCTTTAACATTTTTGAGTGTGGGGTGTGGGGTGTGGCTTAACATTTGTAGATGCGCAGTTAATTCATTTGCTTGTGACAGGAGTACCTGTTTGTGTGGGAGCCTTACATGTATCTGCATTTAAAATTCTTTTTAACAGTTACTGTTATTAACAGGGATTTCCGGGAAAGTACTTTTGCCCGAGGATGAATAGCATGAACAAACCAGCATATGCTGCAATTTGCACACATTCACCTACCAAGCCAGTTCTCATATTTGTTTCATCTCGTCGGCAGACAAGGCTTACCGCTCTGGACCTTGTTCATGTGAGATAAAATGCCAGGTGTGAATATGATTTACTTCTTGTTATTTGTGCTTTGACAGTTTTGTATATGTTTCCTTAGTTTGCAGCGTCAGATGAACAGCCAATTCAGTTTCTTAGTTTGCCAGAAGAAGCATTACAGATGGTTCTTTCCCAAGTTACTGATCAAAACCTGAGGCACACCTTACAGTTTGGTATTGGGCTGCATCATGCAGGACTTAATGACAAAGATAGATCTCTTGTTGAAGAACTTTTTGCAAACAACAAGATCCAGGCACTATTCTAGTACTTCAATGTCATTTCTTTTTTGCCTTGAAAGGAAAAATCTTGGCATAATTAACACATTCTTCCTATTGTAGGTGTTGGTTTGTACCAGTACATTGGCATGGGGTGTAAACCTTCCCGCACATCTAGTTATTATTAAGGTAAGGCAAACTGTGTACAGTGTCATGTTTTTGCTTTACAAAAAAAGAAGATGAATTACTGTATCTCGCTCTGGTAGAGGTGTGCAAAGGCATGGTTGATAGTAGTAGAAAAGATTGTGGCTGATAAAAGATTAGGATATAGTGTAGTTCTGTATTGGATTGAATAGTATAACAAAAACCATGTAATAGATCCTAATATTCATTTAGTATTCATGTGGTCAACTCTCAATCTTTAGGATTAAGGCCTTGGTGATGTTTATTGTTATATGAAAAGTGTCTGTGAGAGGCTTGAGCTATTTAGGTGCATGATAGCAGTTCCAATGATTGGCTTGTTAAGCGAAGAGCTAAATGAGACCATAACTTAACGGACAATGCTTAAATGTATTTCATGAAAATGTTGCTGGGCTCGATAGCTTAACATTCTGGCAAATGTTGCCTTGTGACGTAAGTGGTTCGTGTGACCATTACTTAAGCTCATGCATATTATGTCAACATGCTGATCTACCTTCCAGAGTGATTGTAATTTTTTCTTTACTTTTTGCCACTCAAGTGTATTCATGTCATCATGTGTCTAATCCCTTGGTCTTTCCACCCCTGTATCTTAACCAGGGAACCGAATATTATGATGGAAAAACAAAGAGATATGTTGACTTTCCAATCACAGATATCTTGCAAATGATGGGTCGTGCAGGCCGACCACAATATGATCAACATGGAAAAGCAGTCATTCTTGTCCATGAACCCAAAAAGAGCTTTTATAAAAAGGTTCGAACAAAAGAGAGTTATGGAAATTCAAATAATTTTTTGCCCTGCAAGCCAGAGTAATTTCTCTTCTCTCTTCGCAGTTTTTGTATGAACCATTTCCGGTCGAGAGTAGTCTAAAAGAGCAGTTGCATAATCACATCAATGCGGAAATAGTTTCTGGCACAATTTGCCACAAGGAGGACGCTGTCCATTATCTTACCTGGACATATTTGTTCCGTAGACTGGTATGGTTACATTAATTGTCGAAATGATTGACAAACATAAACAATCCAATTTAGTTGATGATGATCTTCTTGGATTGCAATTTCTGGGTCTTAACTTTGTACTTGATTGTCTACTTATCCAAATAGAAATATCCTGCAACCTTCCTTTTCTATTGATTTTCTCCTTAAGATTTATTGCAATTTTTTGCTTCTTAGGCTCTTAGCTTGCCAGCTTTGTACTTAGTTTGAAGTAAGGTAAGGTCAGTTGCAGGGTACTTCTTTAATTGTATACAACTTACGTGGTTTTATGCATATTTCTTTAGAACTTATAATTCACATTATCCCCGAGGACCACCGATCAGAAGGGTGGGTGGGTCCTTTCTGTCCCTGTCCAATGGGTGTGGTTTGAATCCCTCCACCCCAGAAATGTTTTCATATACAAACAAAATCAATGATGATTAGTTCATGTGGTTGTCAGGATCCAATCAATGGCTGTTGTCACTTGTTGGAAAGCCACTGATGATTTTCGTAACTGCTAATTTTCCAAGTATTCTTCACCTGGGGTTTATGTAGAACTCGTACTTTAGCTTACCAATCTTAGCTGTCCTCCTTCGGAACAATGTCAGTATGGAGGCATATTATGCCTTTTGTGCTCACTGAGTGTTTGAGTTGGATGTTGATTTTATGATTATTAAGAAATATTTTGGGTATGCTAAAGTATGTACCTATTTTGTCTAATTCAATGATTCAATGTTCGAATTTTAACTGCGTAGTCATGGAGGGGATGGCTTCTCTGCCTTTAGTGGCGTTCAGTGTTCTACAGTAGATAAATTTCATCTGTTCATAAGAATGATATTATGGGAAGGAATTGAAGTGTTGAAGTGGTTCAACTAAGTTCCACATTAAATCCTCGAGTAATCTGACATATCTTCTTAATATTGCATTTGCTGCATGTCCTCTTGGAATTGCTTTTTCGAAAGAGAGTATGTACTTGTCTTTTGGGTGTGCTAGATGTGGCTCTAAGTTGGAGCATAGCAACCCTTCAGATGCTCTCCCTGCCTGTGCTGAATACTTCTGGCAGTTTGAGCCTAATACAATGCTATATTATGAGAAGGCTTCTTTATCAGGAAAACATTGCTTTCTTACTATTGTGGAATGGCTTTTCTCGTAGCAAAGGGGTCAACTTGATGGGGAAAAATTATTTATAGGGGCAGAACTGCATGAACCTATAGGAAGAGGTAATGAGGGTTTGGTAGTGAATGATTGGTTTGCATATGGAGCTAGGATGGTATGAGAAATTATGATTTATGTTCAGCTAACAATTAGTTTTAGAAGAGGGCATTTTGTGACCGTTAGTAGTCGTGATCGTGATGAGACTAGTCAAATATTCTTTATCCTTACCCAAATGATGGATCAAAAACCTTGCAAGGACTGTAAATTGATCCCTCACATGACAGTAACCATACAACATACTTTGGTGGTAGTAGACATTAGTACTCTTAGGTGATGTATAATGTACCAACCCAATAAGTTAACGTATTAGGCAAAGTAATAAATCTTAGCATGGTATCGAAGCGGGAGGTATTGAGTGAAATCCTATCTTCCGCAATTTAAATCCCTATTTTGTCGCTCCAAGTGTGGGCATTTGTTTATATTTGTTGTTGTCCCATGTGAGGGCCATCTGTGAGTGTGGCCTTAGTGTAGGGCCTCGTTTGTTATGCACTTGTTTGACCTTTGTATTCCCAACCCAAACATGTAGGGGAGTGTTAAAATACAAAGTAACAAATTTTAACACGCATGAATAAATGACAAAGGGGCAAGGTACTTTGAGAGGATATGACCTATGATTAGGTGGTGGAACTTGAAAGGGGAGGAGTATATTGCCGTTAGAGAGAATTAGAGAAACTACTTCTGGAAGCCTAGTAGCATGTAATCAATGAGACAAACTCTACTGGTAGGAGTGGCTGCTTCCATTAAAAAAGTAGTTAATGATATTCCTCTTGTATAATTTTCTGGATCTTAATTGCTTATTGGTAGTAATAATTAGTGAATTAATATTTAATTTATGTGTTCTGTTGTTTATTTATCTATTTTGTCATGGAGTGTGGGTGTTTATTTTCAGCAGTATTTATACCTGGCATCTAATCTCTTACGAACAATATGTCACAGATGGTTAATCCAGCATATTATGGTGTAGAGAATGCGGATGCTGAAGTTATAAATTCTTATATATCAAGGTAAAAACATAAGAATCTGATCCATTGAATTGCTTCTTTTTGGATTAATCTCTTAGTATGAATACTTGCTGTCCAATCTCTCTCTTGCAGATTGGTTCAGGACACGTTTGAGGATCTGGAAGATAGTGGATGCATCAATGTCAATGAAGATAGTGTGCAGCCTACAATGCTTGGGATGATAGCATCGCAGTATTACCTAAGCTATATGACTGTGTCAATGTATGGGTCAAATATTGGCCCAGATACTTCTCTTGAAGTACGTAGTTTCAATCTATCTTTCATATAATATTATTGCTATCACTACTAATGAGGTTTGCTTTACCATATAGATGTTTCTGCATATCTTATCAGCTGCTTCTGAGTATGATGAACTTCCTGTGCGTCATAATGAGGTATGCTTTTGATCATGCTTATACTTCTTTGTTCTTGGTTGCGTACACTGTGTACAGTCACTGGCAGAGCTGGTTGAACAATGGGGAAAATATCAAAATATCCATGGGATGAGGGTAATATAACCTGTCATACTGGATTCTTCACCTTCTATGATTTGAACTCGAGGACTTAATGATAGGGTATATTCAAGGTACCATTAACTATCTGCATAGGTGTGGGTGCGTATAAATTGAACAAGATTTTTTTTTTATCTCTTGTATCAGTGGAGTGTAAATTAAATTAATTTCTCATTTTGATCTTTCAATATGCAACATAATTTTCCAAATATCTTTAATTTTTTGTTACAGCTTTTGATATGTGGTTAACAAATTCTAACATTTAATGGATGAAACTTTTGATAGCTGATTATTATTTTTTATTTTTAGAATAGCAGCAATATCAAACGGGTTAGATCACTCAACTAACCATAATGAAAATACATTTCACTTCATGTTGAAAACACTCAGGGCTAAGTCTGTTTAATTGTTTGAAAATTTAAATGGAGAGGAAAAAGATAAAATGTTGTTTAGATAACAAGAATTTTTATATAGTGAAAATTGCTTGCATAAAAAGATCATTAACAGGGAATTGTCCCTCCAATCTTCCTAATTTGAACATGTAATTCCTTAAAAGGTTTAAGGGGTATGTTTGTAGCTATGTTGGTTATTCGTAATGATCTACATAAATGCCTCCTTGTTAGAAGGTGATTTCACAAAACCTATGGATGAGTAGTTTTAGTGGTTCCTCCAATTTTTTTGCCGCATTGGTTTGAAGGTTCCAATTGTATATTTGAAGTGATTGAGGCTCTTGCAGCTCTGACATTTTCCATGTAGTCATGGTATGTTTGATGTGAGCTAGTCCACCACTTAATTTTTCTTCTTTTGTTCAGAGTTTCTTCCTTTTAGTGGAGTATGATTGACATTATCTTTTGTCTTATGTTAGACGTATCACTAAGATGTTTGAGTGGGGAATATTTGTTAGGTTAAGTGTTGACAATTTTGTAATTTAAAACGATGTTTCATTAAAAATAACGAAGTTATACGAGAATGATCATCAAGAAAGATGAAAAAATACAAATGACCAGACACACTAGAAACACGGGCAGGGCCCCAAATGTCTGTATGAACCAAAGCAAAATATTCAAGCTCATGAGGCGCATGACGATGACGAAATGAACTGCGATAATGTTTTCCTAATTAATAAGCTTCACAATCAAGACTTGAAACTGAATCCAGAGCAGGAAGAGCAAGCTTTAACTTCTCGAGAGACGAGAGGAGTGAGGGAAATGTGCATGGTAGGAGTAGAAGGATAGTATGCAAAGGATCCAGATAGTACAAGCCATCTCGCTCATGTCGCAAATCAATCGTCTTCTTGCTCTGAAGATCTTGAAAAACATGAGAGTTAGAAGTAAACGTTATCAAATAGTTGAGAGCACGAGTCAGTTGACTAATCGATAAAAGATTGAAAGTAAAGTGTTTAAGATAAAGATTGTGGAAGAGAGGATAAGGAATAAGAATTCAATGTTTCTTTACCATAAACAGGTCGAGAGGAGCCCTCTGCTAGAATAACATGGTGATCAATGGAATGTAATTGAGTAAAAAATGAGGAATTACCAGGGATATGAGTGCTTGCACCAGAATCAATAATCCAAGAAGGATTATGATTATGAATAGAACATGCAACATTACCTGATTTGGGAAGAGCGACAGTGGAAGGAGTGGAGGTGGAAGCACGCAATGTCTGAAGTATTTAACTAAGCTGAGCAATAATCATATCTTGAGTGCCAGGAAGGGAAGCAATAGTGGACATCTCTAAACTAGAGGGTTAGACTGAAGAAGATAAGTCAGTAACTCAATTCATATGATCATTGCCATATTTAATCCATTAGTAAGGCTCAGTATGATTGGTTCCAGCACAATGAGTGCATTGTTTATCACCGTGACCCTGAGGACGACCCCCACGGCCACGAGAAGAACCAGCACTACGCTGGTTCTTAGTAGACAACATAGCTGAAGCATCAACAGAGGCCTGACCAGTAGGAATTTGGCCTAAAGAATAGTGCAAAAATCGAGAATCGGCATTGGCAGCAGTAGGGAGATGCTCACTAGCCAAAATTTGATCCTTGAAACCTCTGAAATCAGAATCCAAACTAGCAAGAAGAGAAGCAAGCATAAATTCCTCCCAGTAGTGCTTTTGTTCAGTGAGATCGGGAGTAAAGGGACGATGTTGCAAGAGCTGATCCCACAAACTTTTATGCTTACTATAATGGCCAGGGAGAGCGGCACCATTTTGTTTAGTAGAGGAAATCTGCTTATATAGCTCATAGACCTGAGAAACATTGGAATGCTGAGAGTGAGCACTAGCCAGAGTATCCCAAATTTGTTTTGAGGTCTCAGCAAAATCCACGGTAGAGATGATATTGGGTTCCATACTATGCCACAACCAACCCATAATAAGAGAATCTTCACTTTCCCAATCAGCAAGGGTAGGATCCTCCTTCGGAGGAGGATCATCAGTAATGTACTTCAATTTCTTTTTGCCACGAAGATGGACTTTAACGGCATGGGCCCATTACATAATTATAGCAATTGAGTTTCTTGGAAGTGATAGAGCAAGGAAGTTCATCATCACGAGAGACAATTATGCGAGCAGGAATTTTACATCCAGATACAGTAACAAAAGTGTTATTTTCATATTCAATGGAGCCATTAGACATACTGTCAAACCAGAATGAAGTAACCCAACACAATGCTCAAAAAACGAATTCAAGAGCAAGAACAACTAGAAACAAACCAAGCAACAATAGCCAATGTTGTACCTCATCAACTGAAACAAGAGTAACCAAGGAGGGCTAGCCAAGCATAACCAGATCAACAAAGAATAAACACCAGAAATCTCATAAATAACCAGAAATTAAACACCTGAAATAACCAGATCCAGAAACCGCAAGCAGAAATCTCATAAATCAAGTGCACGGCTGACTTCACCGAAGCAAATTGTACCAGCGCGACCAGAACCAGAGCAAAAACGAGGACGAGAGGACTGACAACCAGTAGAGATCGAAGAACCAGTGAGACCATGTGTAGATAAGATGCATCATTGTCGCAACGTCTCACAGGCCTCGCATGGTGACTGGCGAAGGTGGGAAGGTGCAGTTCGGCTTCAATACCAAGTTACTAGGAATCAGTTGATAATGAAGAAGAAGAAGAAGAAATAGCAG
This sequence comes from Euonymus europaeus, assembly GCA_963580455.1. Classification (NCBI taxonomy): domain Eukaryota; kingdom Viridiplantae; phylum Streptophyta; class Magnoliopsida; order Celastrales; family Celastraceae; genus Euonymus; species Euonymus europaeus. Next base: position 24,441,696 of record OY756957.1, on the reverse strand, counting down.
CGGAAGAAGAAAGAAGATTGTATTAATTTTTCGTTAGTTCAGTACATAGGGAAAACCCTAGAGAATAAGACATAACTAGCACAAACACCAAAATACCCTTATAATATTTAACAAAGAGTAATGTTGCGAGCTTGCAGGAAGACATGGATGAGATGAAGTCGTGCATATACTAGATGTACGATCTATTGCAGGACACATCAGAAAAAGGGAAGAAAAAAGTTGGAAGGCGAGTCATCTAGTAATGTAGAGGACGACATAGTGGGAGTTCAAGCGGAGCGGAATTTTACAATCAATCGACTGATGATAAAAAAATATCGGCAGCCTTGGGGTGTTTGAAAGGCAAGACTCTGTGTTGGTTCCAGCAGGTGGAGGCTGGGGTACCAACACTTTCCTTGCCATCTTATGGATATGCTTTCCTGAGGCGTGTTTGCAACTCTCAAAAAGGTTATGGCTATGAAAGCCTGGCTGTTTTATGGTAAAAAGAAAGTGTCCTTGATTATCATGAGAGATTTGAGAATATTTATGCTCCTTTATACGTCATCGGAAAAGAGATTTTTACACTAGCTTTCATTAGCGAGCTACATGAAGAGATACGGGTTAAGGTTGAACCAGCCCACTATGCTATCTAGCCTAATGGAGTTAATTCATTTCATAGAGGAGAGAAATTTGCCCCTAGAACATGTGCAAGGTGTGAAGAGTGGGAATTGGCTGATTGTGACTTCCTACATTCAACCTTGAGGACAAGGTTGAGGATTTAGGGAGGGTATTCCTATTGCTAAGATGTATTGGTGGGGAATATTTGTTTGGTTAAGTAGGGACACTTTTGTAATTTAAGTGGGAGGAGGGACACATATGAAGCTGAAGTATGAGGTAGAACGTCAGGGGGAGGAGACTTTTGGGCAAGGGAAATTGTGGAGGTCCTATGCTCCTCGAAATCTAGGTTTGGAGGTACTATGCTCCTCGAAAGCTAGGGTTGCTACTTTCATTTCAATTCTCTGTAATTTTCAGTTTCATTTATCATTATCATCAATTATCTCTATCAATCTCTTCATTTGGAGTCTAGAATCTGTTGGTTCTTATCACCTTACATGCATTCATTGTATACTTTTTGGGTTTACCCCTTCAGTTTGTTTCTTTCAATACTTTCTTTTACGCTTATAAGGAAAAGGGTTTGATAGATTTACAGGGGTTTGAGTATCTTCTTGATCGTAGCCCTTCAAAATTAAAAAAAAAAAATTGAAACAAGGGATAAAATAATTGTTTATCAAGTCTCTACTTCCTGCTCTTTCCCTCTAATAAACATAGTTCCATCAGTTGTGATAAATATTCTTTGATATTGTTTTATATGTCACCTACTTCCTTTCAGGAAAATTACAATGAATCGTTGAGTCAGAGAGTTCGATATATGGTGGACAAGAATCGCCTAGATGATCCACACGTTAAAGCAAATCTGCTATTTCAGGTCATTGTTGTCTTGTTACTATTCTGAACAGATGATTGCTGATCACTTCTAGTTTTTTCTTTCTGGGATTTCCTCTCCCTTTTTTTCCTTCTCCCAGCACAATTTTATTGCTAACATGCAGGAGTTTTGAAACTCAGGCACATTTTTCTCAGTTAGAATTACCAATCAGTGACTATATCACTGACTTGAAGTCCGTGTTGGACCAAAGTGTACGCATCATCCAGGCCATGATAGATATATGTGCTAATAGTGGATGGCTATCAAGTACAATTAGCTCCATGCATCTCTTACAAATGATTATGCAGGTATCGCTGCTCTCTTTTTTTTGTTAAACATTCTTTGCCTTTATATCTGCTTGTTTGACCCTTCTTTTATGTCTTTTGCAATTCAAGAGGTTAATTTTATAAATAGAGAAGGCTAAATACCTATGTTGTTATGTCCGCTTCGTTTGAAATTGCATTGAAAATTTTCATAGTTCCCAGTTTGCTTTAGGTTGGTGATATGTAATTGTAGGATGTCTCTTAGCAGCTTCCAAGTGTTGTCATTTTACACAACATTTTTTGTAGCAGTGCATGGGGGGTTGACAAATCTAGATTGATCCAAGTTGTTGGGTGACTGAGATGTGATTAAATTACAGCAGCGCGTTGAGGACATCATTGAATTTGGTGAAATGACCATGGATAGGTTTTTCTATTTACTTGCCACTAGATGACTAAAATGCGAAACCTTGTTAAAACTTAAAAGTGATCATGGTTTTGCATCAGTTTTCAAATGGATCATAATTGAGCTTTCTGGTGTGTTTTTCTTTGTCTTTCTTGATAAATTACTTTGATCTTTCTTTTCGTCATCCTTAATCGCTAGATGTGTGTTGATGTCAAACTTATGAGAGAGTCTCTCGATGTCGAGGCCGAGTGCCAAATGAATTTTGGAGTGTTTCATTGGGAAAGCTTCTCATGGGCATTAATCTATAATCACATATGGTGCAACAATTGTGAATGTAATTAGGTATAACAGAACAACTTACTCTCCCAAATGAGAGTTTCTTCTTATTTATATGAACTACATTACACACATAATATTACCAAACTATCCTTAAACTCATATCCATAACACTCCACTTCAAGTTGGAGCATAGATATCAATCATGCCCAGCTTGTTACAAAGATACTCAACCCAAGTCTCATACAATGGTTTAGTAAGAATATCTCCTAATTATTCTCCGGTCTTCACATGATTCAAAACAATTTATCCACTTGGTATTTTTTTTGCTGAATGAAATAACAATCAACTTCTATGTGTTTTGTGCGTTCATGAAATATTGGATTATTTGCAATATGAATTGCAAAATGATTATCACACCATAATTGAGACGATTTGAAAATCAGACATTTTAACTATTCAAGCCGAGGCCTCAAATATGTCACTTCACTAGTAACACTAGTCAGTGCCCGATACTCAGATTCTGCACTTGAACAAGCCACCATACTCTGCTTCCAGCACAATCTGCATCAGAGAACCCAACAGCCATGACCATGAATCTTATACAACAAACCTCTACCAGGATGAGACTTCAGATATCGCAGAATATAAGTTACATCATTCCAATGAGGAACCCGTGGCTCAGATAAGAATTGACTCACTACACTCACAAAAAAAGCAATATTTGGTCGTGTAACAGCAAAGTAATTTAGCTTTCCTATCAACCGTCTGTACCGCTCAGGATCAGAATAAATATCAACTTCTTCCTGGACCAACTTCTCACCGGGTACCATCAGAGTATATCACTTCGTTTCGCTTCAGTCATGCCAGTATCTCTCAGTAAATCAAGTACATATTTGCGCTGAGATATAAATATTCCGCGCTTACTCCTTGGTTTTAAACTTTGCCGGAAAAAAGTTTTTGAGAAAACTGATCCTAGCACCATCATTGTCAATAATGACAATATCATCAACATATATTACAAGAAATATGTTTCCAGCAACAAAAGTTTTGTAGAACGTCGATTGATATTTCTCCGATTGCTTAAGTCCAAACTAAATCACAACATAACTGAATCGCCCAAACCATGCTCGTGGAAACTGCTTCAAACCATACAACGATTTTTGTAGGCGATGTACTTTTCCACACTCACCCTAAGCAAGAAACTCAGGTGGTTGCTCAACATAAACTTCCTCTCGTAATTCACCGTGCAAGAAGTCATTCTTCACATCAAGTTGATGTAACTACTAGCCATAAGCAGCTGCAAGAGAAATAAGAACATGAACGGAACTGATTTTTGCGACTGGAGAAAACGTAACAGTATAATCAACACCCTAGACTTGAGCATAGCCTTTGGCTACCAAACGAGCCTTCAAAAGTGCAACCGATCCATCAGTATTCATCTTCACCGCACACACCCATTTACAACCAATCGCCTTCTTTCCCAGAGGTAAAGAAACAAGATCCCAAGTTCGATTCATTTGAGAGAGCTTCGGCAACAGACTTTGGCACAGATACAGAGTCCAAAGTACAAATAAAGACCTGGAAAGGGGTAGAGACTTCATTATATGGGCAGAAAGAGGGTATTTACCATATGTCCATCGACCCTTCCGAAGGGCGATCGGGAGATCAGCAGATGGATTAGTTGGCAAAGTGTCAGATGCAGTAGAGGGTTGGTCACAACAAGAAATTTATAGACTGAATACGAACCACAAGAAAATACTTGAAGAGGAGTAGTAGTGGTAACTCATATAAGAGCATACTGAAACATGAAATCAAGTTGAGATAAGTACTCATCACCAAGAGAAACACTCGAAGAAAACATGGAGGACTCATGGAATGACACATCAGCTGAAAGTGTTTGTTCGGGCTGAAATTTTATTACCACTATGATAGTAGAATATATATATATTCGTTATTTTTTTACATTTTTATTGAAATTAGGTTGAGTATCTGAACCTGTTATAGTATAATAGTTAGGACCGTAAGATTTAGCACTTGAGACATTTAAGATTTTGTAGTGAATTCGTCGAGCTTTAGTGAATCTGAGTCTTTTACGTTACAAAATGAAAATCTGATACACGAGCCCGTTATGGTTTAGCGAATCCGTTCCCCTTGAGGTTTATAACACTTATTGTTTAAGTTACAGCATGAAAATTCGATACACGATCTCGTTAGGGTTTAGCGAATCCGTTTCTCATAGGGTTTAACACTTATTGTTTAGGTTACAGTATGAAAATCCGATATATGAGCTCATATTGGTACCCATAAATAAACACTAGAACCTACATAACTCACATATTAGTAAAAAAAATAATGTAATTAAAAACAATGTAATTAAGAATGAGTAATTAAAACCTATCGATGATAGATCTTGTTTGATAGATTTTTACTTGCTGATTATGGATACGTAATTTTTTTCGAAATCTAATATGTATTTTAAGAGATAAAGTGTTTTAAAATTTTGTTTAAGAAAAAAAAAAGTGCTGTGAGTTTTTCAAATGAGATATTTTATTTTTTAAAATTTTAATTTTTCATGTCATTTGCTTACAAAGTATGTCATGTAGACTTGGACTAATTGTTGGGTTACATAAACTTGGGCTATTATGTTTCTGCAATATTCTTGCTTTTCCGCATGGATCATTAAGTAGAAGGACAGTGCCGCTGAGGAAGTTCCTTCTGTTTTTAACTTGTTGATTTGTCTAGTTTGAGCTCCTTTTCTTTGGGTTAGTTGATTTGCTTAAAGGAATATGTATTGCCTTGCTGACATGTTTCCTCTAATAATTCTTTTTTATACATCTTCAGGGTTTGTGGTTTGATACGGATTCATCATTGTGGATGTTGCCTTGCATGAATGCCAACGTATTTGGCTTGCTGAACAAAAGAGGAATCTCTTCACTGCAGCAGTTACTGCATCTTCCTATGACAGCACTGCAAGCTTTGATTGGAGATTTCCATGCTTCAAGATTATACCAGGTCCATAATGCCACCCCAAATTCTATGCTTTTACACTTGTGCTGTCTGTTTCTGTGTGACCGGCAAATAAATTTATGTTTAGAGGAATATGAGGAGAAAAGATACCCCTGTAGTAGGGTTGTCTGCGGTTTTAGACATCTACTCCTTTATATGTAATTAGCAAAAATTAAAAAATACAATAATTGATCAACAGCCTCTTAAGTAAGTGCATAAATGTTATTCATGCCCATCTTGATTATAATAGGTTGAATTTCTCAGCATTTATAGGTTCCCTTTTGTCATAATATGACCATGTCAGCTCATAGTCTCCCCTTAGGCTTTACTTGGCAAATATGAGAGTAGCGGTTTTGGGGTGTTTATAAAGTAGTGGTTCTAGATGGTTTTAGTAGCAGTTTTTAAAACAATCAATTCCAGTACTTGGAAAGTATTAAAACACCGGTTTGAAGGTTTTTAAAAATATTAAATCACCATGATAACGTTAAAGAAAACAATGAATTTCAAAACACACCCATTTTGGGTGTTTTAAAAATTGGTCAAGTTAACACTACAATGGTTTTGGGGGTTTAAAACCTGTGTCCCTAAAATGTAAAACCCTAATTTTCAGTCACTTAAAAAATCTGTCATTTCCAATCATTTCGGATCTCACAAGCAGGGCCTTAGGCTCTAGTAAAATTCAAACTTTGAAGGCACATTATGTACAGTTTATTTATTGATCCTCCAAAAAATCAAATTTCATCAAAAATATTGTAATAAGAAGTGGAATGACGATCATCAATCAAGCTTGTCAATTTACTTCTTCATATGCTTCCAATTTCTGATGACATGCATCGAGAACAATATCTGAATTGCTGGGATTGACAAGTTGTCATGAGATCTGATGATTAGCTTCTGAACAAAGGTCATATGATCATGCACATTCACTATTTCAATTAATTTGTTACATTTTGTGTTTTGTGAATATGAAATGCTTTTAATTCTTCAAAGGATGTCTCCCATTTCGGCAATTGATCTCTTGTTACACATTTTGTATTGTCAGGATCTGCAACAATTTCCTCGTGTTCAGATGAAATTGAAACTTCAGAGAAGACATACTGGAGTTGGAGACTCTAAGACACTAAACATTAGAATGGAGAAGACCAATTCTAGGAAAAATACATCAAGGGCTTTTACCCCTCGATATCCTAAGGTAAGTGATAAACTTAACAGTTACCACTGAGTTTAGATACTGGTTTAAAAAAAAAACTAATTTGATATTTCTTTTGCAGCAAAAAGACGAAGCCTGGTGGTTGGTACTCTGTAACACCTCCACATCTGAACTATATGCTCTCAAGAGAATTTCATTCTCTGATCATTTGGTTACCCGCATGGACATACCATCCTCTCTGATAGGTCTCCAGGTTAAATTGTCCCGCCCTTTTTATCTCCCTAACAAGCTATCTCTTATTTCTTTTACGTATTTGACCTAATATCGTCAGGTCATTTATTATATTATTATATGGCCGTTTTGTATTCCTTTTCCCCTGGCCCTATCTCCTGAATAGGTATCAGTAGAGCTGGATATAAAAAAGATTAAGCTTAAGATGCAGGAGAGTTTGAAGGTCCAAGGTTTTTTGAAAGTTTCTGATAGAAGCTTTTCTTGAGCCACAATAAATCGATCTTCTTGCTGTTGTGTGCTTTAAAGTGTTCTCGATACCAAACAAAATCCTGCAAATCCCGAACAACTGTTTGATGCTGCTTTGTTCCAAGTTTTAAAAGCAGTGTTTAATACATAGATCCTTCTCTTGCTTAAGGAAATGAAATTGAGGACAGCTTTGCATGCAACTTGCTACTCAATTTGATCCAGCTGCTATCTGAATAGTTAAATATTCTTGTTTTTCCTAATGTTTGGGTAATTATCTGTTTACAGGGGTTGAAGTTGATGGTGGTTTCTGATTGTTACATTGGCTTTGATCAAGAACATTCCATAGAGGAACTTTCTGAAGCTGGACAACTGGAATTGGAGAAGTGATCAATAAGATATATTGGGCCCGACACATTAGTGAATTTCAAATCGAACTTTCTGAAGTCTCCTCATTGATTCTGTGTGAGGATTTGCTGAAAATGTACAAGCCAATTCGACAAACCATGGAGATTTGAGTTTCTGTTGTTTGGATGCTTGAGTTGTCTAATTCTGTTTCATGGAATGAAACTTGGTTTGGGGATGGTACTAGTTATTTAAAATGCGCAGCGTCGATTCCTTGGGCGTCCAGCATTTTTAGACTTCAGTAGTACCACTCTGTTCTGGTGGACTAGGAACTACTTCCCTACTTGTCGGAATTAATATGCACTGTGATTTTTGTATATATTTATTTATATATTATATATATGTAAAGGCATGTTCTTTTACGAAGAATGTTGCACTCGCATGTTCAACTCTTTAGGCTTCACTTCGTCAGCCAGGGCCTAGTCAAATGGGCGGGGCAATGTTGCAGTTGCAGTTGCAGCTAGAAGATGGACCAGATTCTATCCTCAGCCCAAAGTGGGATGAGCTCAATATAATTCCCTAGGCCTGCACACCGGACTGGGGTCGGGTTATCGGATTGAGTTTGACGACAAGGTCATTTTTTATAAACGTGAAACCTGGTCTGATAGTCCAATGTCCTGGGTTCCGAGTTGGATTATCGGGTAATTCGATTACATATATAATAGATATTTTATATTACGCATCAATGCTTGGTTTTAAAAAACAAGTAATAATAACAATTTCCCCCGCTAACTCTTCACATAAAAAATAATGGCCTAAAGGAGAAAAAGCCATAGATACTTGCCAAAATATTGACTTAAAAAATATTGTTGGCGTTCTTGGAAAGAGATTATTCTCACTTGGACGTTTAACAAATCTCACTTGGACAATCAAACAAACACCATAGCTATAAAGACTAGTGGAATTGTAAGATTATCTGCAACACAACAGAATATATGACATGCGTACTTGATAGCCAAATTAAGCATAGACCTCTTTGGTGCCGTAGTATAGCACCTAATCTTATCCCTGGGAATGCCTCTCAATTTCTCCCTATGATTGATGGCGATGATCGCCAGTAAAGCAGCTACACTGGACTCCAATGAATGCCCAACAAAGACCATCTTGTATTCCCTCCCAGGCCATAGTGCGCATACCTGCCATCAAACATCTGCATCCCCAATAGAATGTCCTAGAGCAACTTGTCATCACTTGATGAGATTGAGTCTGCTTACGATCTCCCATCAATGGTTCGCTGCCTCGTTGGTGTCACCAGACCGAAAAATTGCAGACTGCGGAGGCTAAGAGATGATGGCGAGATTGAGGGTGAGAGACAGACGAAGAGGGGATTTACAGATTGAGGGTGCGAATCTAAGACACATAGACGAGATTAAGGCTTGATAACGTCATAAAAGGTCCACCATTTGAAATACGACACGTGGCGGATAGAGTCCCGATATACGGTTGCTCGGTATACTCCGACATATAAGCATTGCTCGGTATATTCCGAGCAAGTGTTCCTGGCCTACTTTGAGAAGGAGACGATCTCCTTATTTGACAAGGATTATGTCTCATATTACTACAAGGACTAGGCAAAGGAGGTGGATTCCTAATAGGAGAATGACTCTCCTCATTCTTATAAAAAGGCCCCCTCGCCAGGTAAAAATCTAACTTTTGAACTAGTGACTTCACTCACAGCTTTAGAGCACCGACCTACATGTTCTTAAAGCTTGATTGTTTCTCATCTGACTTGAGCGTCGGAGCGCCAACGCCAGAGAACAACAATCTCTGGCTTGGCCTCTAGCTTACGTGTGTTTATCTCAGCAGGCTACATTACGAGCCGAGGAAGTGGAATACCGAGAAGACCTAGTTCCGAACGTACTGATACGTGGCATACCGGTTTTTCACGTCATCAGATTGGCGCCGTCTGTGGGAAGCGTTTCTTTCCTCTAAACAAAACTATGGTTCGAACTAGGAGTAATAGGGACGAACAACATGCTGAGCCTACTGTCGCTGGAGGGAATGCCCATGCTGACCAGTTCGGTCAACAGCAACTCCAGGATCAGCTAACTCAGCTCATGCAGCAAATGACCAATCTTGCTCAGAGGATGGATCAGATTCAGGGGCAAAATAATGCACCACCACCTCGGGGACGTATTCCCGAAGAATCAAGGGAACAGAACTCTCGGACAGGAGAATCAGACAACCACGAACGAGCAAAATCTTCTGTTGGCACCAGCAGACGAGCTCGTCCCACTCATACTCATGAGGGGGATAGTAAGTTCATCGAGGACGTGGTTGATCGAAAAATCGCGGCTATGCAAGAGCGCCCTTTCCTTGACACCATGGATTGGGATAGGACTCTCACGCCTTTTGCACCCGAGATACAGAGTGCCCAGCTACCGAAGAACTTCAAAGTGGCCAACGTCGAAAAATATAATGGCAAAGGAGACCCTCTAGATCACGTCATAGGCTTCCAGACTATGATGGAGTTTCAGCAAGCCTCCCCCGAGGCGTGTTGTAAAATCTTCCCTATATCTCTGATAGGAGTAGCAAGGAGATGGTTCAGAGCTCTCCCTCACGGAAGCATACGTAGCTTTGATGAACTAACTAACAGGTTCGTAGCCCACTTCGCAAGTTCTCGGCCAGTAAAGAAGACTAACGCTACGCTAGTCACTATTCGCCAGAAGCCCAATGAGAGTCTCCGAGAGTTTGTTACCAGATTCAATAGCGATTGTTTGGAGATCCCCGACCTCCAACCAATCATTGCTATTACAGCTTTTACTACTGGAGTTCGGCATGCAACGCTGAAACACTCCCTATCTAAGAAGCACCCTAAGAGCATTCCTGAGTTGCTCTCCAGGGTAGAGAAATACATAACTGCTGACGAGATGATGGCAGCACCGCACGCCACGGATAAATCCCCTGACAGATCTCCTTCGAGGAAGAAGAATGACTCTGGACGTGCAGAGGGGGATAAGAAGCGTACAGAAGGAGGAAAAACTTCTTCTCGGAAGGATGACCGAGCAAAGACAGCCCGATATGAAACTTACACTCCCCTCAATACATCCCTGAAAAAGGTCCTAAATGAGATACAGGACCGGGATATTGTCAGATGGCCACCAAGGATGAGGCCCACACCCGGAAGAAGGGAGAGCGACAAGTACTATAAATTTCACCGAGGGGCAGGTCATGACACTGATGAATGTCGCCAGCTAAAGGATGAGATAGAGAATCTCATCCGAAGGGGTTATCTCAAGAATTTTACCAATACCGTCGGAGACAAAAGAAGGCGTGACGACAGGGAAGATCGAAGAGATGACGGGCGTAGAGGCGATGATAGGCGACAAAGAAGGCGGAGCGATGATTCCCCTCGGGGTAGAAACCGAGGAACCGCTGGAACCATTGGTATGATCATTGGTGGACTTGCGTCTGGGGGCGAAACATCATCAGGAAGGAAAGCATACGCTAGAGCGGTTCATCAAGTCTCGGATCAAAGAAAGAGGACGAAAACCGAGGATGAGAAGATTATCTTCTCAGACAGGGATGGTGATGGGCTTCATCAACCCCATGATGACGCTCTCGTCATTGAGGCAATAATAGCAAATTACACGGTAAAGAAAATACTCATCGATAATGGGAGTGCTGCCGACGTCCTCTTCTACCATGCATACGAGCAGATGAACCTCCCCAAGGAGAGTTTGAAGAAGTTCACGTCTCCGTTGTATGGCTTTACGGGAGAGCAAGTCATTCCAACGGGAATGGTCACTTTACCCGTGACCTTGGGAACGCATCCAAAAACTAAAGTATTCATGGTTGAATTCTTGGTGGTAAATATTACAACCCCGTACAATGCCCTCATTGGTCGACCGTTGCTTCATCAAGCACGTGCTGTGGTTTCAACGTACCATCTCAAGATGAAATTTCCTACTCGTGAAGGGATTGGCGAGGTCAAAGGCGACCAAAAGCTTGCTCGTCACATGTACCACACCGATCTGAAAGAAAAGAAGAAGCCAGTTGCCACCCTGGAGTTGCTAGATGTCCAGGACACTGTCACGCCAAAACCTACAGCTGCCGAGAAGCTTATTCCTATCACGGTTGAAGAAGGCTCAGAAAGAAAAATCTATCACGGATCCGAGCTTAATACAGATTCAAAGGATAGCATAATACGCCTACTCCTTCAGAATGTCGAAACGTTTGCATGGAATGCAGATGAAATGCCGGGCATATCTGCAGATGTCATTACCCACCGTCTCAGTTTAAAGTCTGGTAGCCGACCAGTAAAGCAGAAAAAGAGAAATTTTGCCTTAGACAGGCAAGAAGCCATTAAATCCGAGGTAGGGAAACTTCTTGACGCTGGGTTCATACGAGAAGTACAATATCCTGAGTGGCTTGCTAATGTGGTGATGGTAGCAAAATCTAATGGTAAGTGGCGCATGTGCGTAGACTTTTCTGATCTGAACAAAGCCTGTCCTAAGGATAGCTACCCCTTGCCCAAAATTGATCAGTTGGTTGATGCAACCTCAGGCAAAGGGCTTCTCAGCTTTCTCGACGCTTACTCAGGATATCATCAAATTCAAATGAATAAAGATGACGAGGAGCATACTTCATTTGTCACTCCCGAAGGTACCTACTGCTACCAAGTGATGCCTTTTGGGCTGAAAAATGCTGGAGCCACCTACCAACGACTGGTCAATAAGATATTTTCACCACTGCTCGGAAATACGGTAGAAGCATACGTAGACGACATCGTGGTAAAAAGTAAGGACGAGAAGGATCACCCTGCTGACTTAAAGAGTGTTTTCGACATTCTAAACAAGTACGACATGAAGTTAAATCCGGAAAAATGCGCTTTCGGGGTCTCCTCGGGTAAATTCCTCGGATTCCTCATATCTAGACGAGGAATCGAGGTTAATCCGGAAAAGGTGGATGCCATAATTAACATGCAGGCACCGAAAAGCAAAAAGGAAGTGCAACAGCTAACTGGACGAACAGCAGCTCTAAGTCGCTTCCTTGCTCGGTCTGGAGATAAATGTAAACACTTCTTTAACGCTCTCAAGAAGACCAACGATTTCCAATGGACCGAGGAATGCCAGAAATCATTCGAGGAATTGAAATCTTACCTCAGTCAACCACCGTTGCTCTCCTCCCCCGTCAATGGGGAGCCACTGTTCGTATATCTAGCCGTCACCGAGCATGCTGTCAGTGCCGTACTTATACGAGAAGAAGAGAGGGTTCAGAGGCCGGTATATTACACCAGCAAGGTTTTGGCAGGTGCGGAAACCAGATACAGCCGAGCTGAGAAATTGGCTTTTGCGCTGGTAACCGCCGCGAGGAAGTTAAGACCATATTTTCAGGCCCATACGGTCATAATCTTGACCGACCAACCGTTAAAAGACATATTGCAGAAGCCGGATACCTCTGGCAGATTGATAAAATGGTCCGTCGAACTTAGTGAGTTCGACATTCATTTCGAACCTCGTAAAGCCATTAAGGGGCAAGCTCTAGTAGATTTTGTCACTGAATGTCAACCCTCACTCGAAGATGAAGATATAAGACCATGGGAGCTATTTGTCGATGGGTCCTCGAATCAGGAAGGAAGTGGAGCTGGAATCCTACTTCTCGGACCGGGGGGCATCCGTACTGAACATGCTCTTCGGTTCTTGTTCAAAGCCTCAAACAACGAGGCAGAATACGAAGCTCTCATTGCAGGTCTCAAGTTGGCAATAGAGCTGGAAATAAAGTACTTAATAGTCCACAGTGACTCACAACTGGTAACCGAGCAGGTGAAAGGAGAATACGTGGCGAAAGGTTCTAACATGATTCGATATCTCGCCAAAGCTAAAGAACTGATGGGCAAAATATTAAAAGTGGAGATAAAAAGAGTACCCCGAGAAGAAAATCAACAAGCAGATGTGCTGGCTCGTTTAGCCTCGGTTACAGATCAAGAGGAAGCGACCTCGGTAAGAATTGAGATCCTACCGAAACCTAGCATAGCGGTCAAAGCCGTTGCGGAGGTTAATTCGGGACGGTCTTGGATGGACCCTATAAAGGCTTTCCTTGATGAGGGAAAGTTGTCAGAGGATAAAAATGAGGCAAGAAGTGCGAAATACTCTATTATACAGGGTAATCTATACAGAAGATCTTACACTCTTCCGTATCTTAAATGTCTTGCTCCACGAGAATCCGACTACGCTCTCCGAGAAGTCCATGAAGGGATATGTGGCAGTCATGCGGGTGCAAGGACTCTTGCCAATAAAGTCCTGCGTTGCGGATATTATTGGCCGACCATTAAGAAGGACGCCGACGAATATGTTAGAAAATGTGACAAGTGCCAACGTCACGCTAATACGCCACACTTGCCTCCTGCTGAACTCAAAAGTATACAAAATCCCTGCCCATTTGCACAATGGGGGCTCGATTTATTGGGACCTTTTCCTCAGGCAACAGGGCAGAGGAAATTCCTCATTGTGGCAGTGGATTACTTCACTAAATGGGTAGAGGCTGAACCGCTAGCAACCATTACCGATCATAAAGTCAAAGATTTCATCTGGAAGATGATCATATGTCGATACGGTATACCTCGGGTGATCATTACCGATAACGGAAGACAGTTCGTCAGCAATTCTACTCGAGAGTTTTTTAAAGATCTCGGAATTACTCTTAGAATTACTGCTGTTGCTCACCCACAGGCTAATGGACAAGTAGAGGTCACAAACCGAATAATCCTGCAGGGTTTAAAAGCTCGGCTGGATCAGGCAAAGGGACAATGGACCGAGCAGCTGCACAGCGTCTTGTGGGCCTATAGGACAACGCCAAGGGCCTCAACTGGGGAAACTCCCTTCTCACTTACATATGGAACGGAAGCAGTTATTCCCATCGAAATTGGCGTTCCTAATCCTCGGGTTGAAGGGTTTGTTGAAGACGAGAACAATGACTTACTTCTTAACAACCTTGATTTACTTGAGGAAACACGGGAAGAAGCTCGAATACGAACAACAGCCTACAAGCAGAGAACTGCCAGGTATTTCAACAAACGAGTTCGGACAAGGAAGTTCTCAGAAGGAGACTGGGTACTGAGGAAGGCTTCAGCAGCAGGAAAACATCCCGGCAAGCTCGGTGAAACATGGGAAGGACCATACCGAGTTATTAAAGCCATGCTCGATGGAACTTATAGGATCGAGAATCCCGAGAAACCAAAGGAAATGAGGCCTTGAAATGCAGAAAATCTCCGGAGATATTACGTTTAAGTGTGTTTTTCCTTTCCAGTAGTAGATCAGTTTTAATTATTTGCATCTAGCAATGCAACACCTAGGACTTCACTTACCTAAATAAAGTTGGCATGTTTACGCCTAAAAAGTTCTTGCTTCCAGCTTATTTTAGCATTCGACTCGAGAAATCAGCCAGCATTACAGCTCGGACTCCTGGGCTACAATGCTCGGTTGGCCCTTTATGCTCAAAATCACAGCCAGACTTTCGTCGGCTACGATGAACGAGCAAAGTAATTCATTACAACTTTAAGACGACAAAGTTACAATGGGTTTCTCGGATAACTGTTACAACCCATTGTGGGGGTTCCAACAGTTAAGATAATAACTTCTATCCGAAGAGAAAGATTGCGATTGTTACAGTAAGGGATTTTTACTACAACAATCTTAACATAAAATGATTAAAAGTCATTAAATAAAAGTTTCCCGAACCTTACAAAAAGAAGGACAAAAATACAAACATAAAAAGAGAGAATTATGATTAAACAGATTTCTGGGGAGATTGTCGAGGAGAGGTCTGATTTTCAGCTTCATTAGTCTTCTCGGCGACATGATCAGCAGGTGCAGGATCAGTTGCACGGACGTTGGTGGACATATCGCCTTCAATATCAACATAGGCATCAATGTCTTCGTCTTCAATATCAGCTATGTCCTGCAAATCCTCAAATTGCCGATATGCTTCTTGCTGATCCACATCTACATCGTCCTTCCCAGCCAGCGCTGGGCAAATCTCGTCCAAAACGTCCGAGCTTTGGCCACTCTGTACGAGGCATCGCCGAGCAGACTTAAGGGCCGCTTGATAACAGAAGAAGCCCTCTCTCCGAAGAAGGAATTCAAAATCCTTGGACTCCTTGAACTCTCTAAGGCCCACCTTGCGGCCCTCCTCGAATGACCGGGCACTGTCAGCCTCAGCAGCGGCCTTCAACCGTTGGATCTCCTCCTGTGCCCCAGAGAGCTGATCAGTAGCCGTCTTCTTCGCCTTTTTAGTGTCCTCCAGATCTTGACGGCAAAGCAGCAAAGCTTTCTCGGTGCGATCCAGAGCTCCCTTGATAAGGAACATGTCCCTATCATGGCTTGAAAGCCGAGAAGTCATATCCTTAACATCGAGGGATAGTCCCCCGAAGAGAGAAGTCAGCTGCAACCAAAAAGGATGTGTTGGATCACTTTAACTGAAACACAGACAAAGATAAAGAAGCATGCGAATCCAATAGCGAAATTACAAACCTCGGCAAGCTTCGTTGCAACCCCATAGACTTTTTCCTCAGTCGACAGCTCCAGGATTCGTTTCCTGTCAGACGGAAGGGCGAACTTCTCCACCATTTCCAGCGCTACCCGAGAGTTGGTAACGCTCTCGGATACTCGAACATCCCATTGAGGGACATGGTTATCAGTCACTCTCAGGGGAGAACGAGCTCGGGAAGGAGAAGCTACCCGACGATAGCCCGGTGTCGGCACCAAAAGGGGAGGACCAAGAGGCACACCCCCTTTACCCTTCCCATGGGGGAGGGCAGGCTTCTTCGGCCTTTTCGATATTTCATCGGCAGCCTCTTTGCTTTTCCTCTTCTTGAGGAGGCCGGTTTTCTTTTGCAGATTGGCGTACGCCTGAAGAGCCGACATATCTGCAAACATAACAAGCAAAAGAAGTTATAATTTGACGAGGTAGGGAGGAAAAGTAGAGACTACAAGTATAACACCACCTCGCTGAGCTTGCTCGGACTGAGCTGCTCTGGTGAAGTCTTCCGCAGAACAAACAAAAACATTGCTTGTTGGGGAAAAAATCTCCCTAAGAGAAATGTACCAGCTTAGTTCCTCCGACGATAGCTCAGGAAGATTACGAAATTTATTATATTTAGGGGGCATCCAAGTGGTCGGAAAAGGAAAGAGTTCGTCCTCGGCTAGAGGACTGCTAACAAATATATACATTTGCTTCCATTCATGGTTGGAGGATGAATATTTTGGGGCACACAGTCCCTTTTTAAATTTAAAATAGCAAAGACCGGGATTTGCTGGCAATTTGCACAGGGAGACAAGGTGCTGAAAAACATTGGAAGAGAAAGGAATTTTTCTCTCGGCACAATAGAACAGGATAGTACCGAGGAACGTCCAGGCGTTCGGAGCAAGGCAGGCCGGACAAATACTAAAACGAGAGAACAAAGAAGCAATGGCAGGAGGGATAGGAATCCTCGCCCCATAGCTTAGAGCAGTAACGGAAATGGCGAATTCCCCATGACTGGGATTAAAAACAGAGGAGCCAGAAGGAACTGGCCTACAGGGATAGGGAATTTTGTACAAAATCCTAATATTCTCTACCTCGGGAGGGGAATACCGACAAAACAAGTTAGTCGGTGCCCGAGAACCATCTCCAGCGGCCCGGGCATAATCCCTTTGTGCCTCGAAGCCTGGTGGAGCCCCCTTTGGTAGTTCTGACCGGGGAATTTTACGTACCCTCATAGAAGGTGTGCTATGTCTAGAGGACTCGTCTGAACGATGCTCCTCGGACTCATCTAAGGCTTGAAGGGAATCATTGGAAATTGTGTTAGAAGAAGACATTGCTCGTACCTTAAAAGACGAAGAAAAGCGGAAAGACCGAAGACGAAGACAGTGGTAAAGATTGCACCTCGGGTCTATATCTCGGGGCTCTCAAAACTTTTCAAAAGCATGAAAATGACAGGAATGTTCTTACTATTTATAGCGGACGACCTTCTTGGTCAACGGCCCCGATCAAGAGACCTTTCACCTCCTTGCATCTCAGCCATTGCGCTATCTTTAAATCCGGACCGTTATCTTCGTCAGATCGCATCTCAACCATTAAAAGACGCAACGAAAGCATAATCCAGAAAACAGTTATGCGCCATTATTACATTGCTCTGCTCGAGGTGACGGCTGTGTCAGACCTATCATTGGTCGACATGGGCGACCAATCACAGGTCTGGGGGGCATATGATAACGTCATAAAAGGTCCACCATTTGAAATACGACACGTGGCGGATAGAGTCCCGATATACGGTTGCTCGGTATACTCCGACATATAAGCATTGCTCGGTATATTCCGAGCAAGTGTTCCTGGCCTACTTTGAGAAGGAGACGATCTCCTTATTTGACAAGGATTATGTCTCATATTACTACAAGGACTAGGCAAAGGAGGTGGATTCCTAATAGGAGAATGACTCTCCTCATTCTTATAAAAAGGCCCCCTCGCCAGGTAAAAATCTAACTTTTGAACTAGTGACTTCACTCACAGCTTTAGAGCACCGACCTACATGTTCTTAAAGCTTGATTGTTTCTCATCTGACTTGAGCGTCGGAGCGCCAACGCCAGAGAACAACAATCTCTGGCTTGGCCTCTAGCTTACGTGTGTTTATCTCAGCAGGCTACATTACGAGCCGAGGAAGTGGAATACCGAGAAGACCTAGTTCCGAACGTACTGATACGTGGCATACCGGTTTTTCACGTCATCAAGGCTTAATCTTTGGGAGGTCTTGTTCGTGTTACGTAGGGACAAGTAGCCCAGAATAAATGTGTTTTTTTGACAGATTGTGTCTTGTTTTTGGGCTATGTTGTCTCCGCTCAAGGCTTAGCTATGGATATTGAAAAGGTGGAGGCCATTCGATAGTGGCCGACTCCAACCACAGTTACGGACGTATGCAGTTTTCATGGGTTAATGTCTTTTTATCGGCGATTTTTTCCTCACTTCAGCGACATCTTGGCGCCTATTCATGATTGTATTTAGACGTGTCGATCCCCATGGAGCTCTCAAGCTAAGGAGTCTTTTCACTTAATCAAGCACAACTTGATCTCAACTCCTATTTTGGTTATTCCTAATTTCTCTCAAACTTTTTCGAGTTACACTGTGATGCCTCTAAGACTGGGATCAATGCTATGTTGCAACAATCTGGGCGTCATGGCATATTTGAGTGAGAAAATTTATGGTTTAGGACTTATGATGTGGAGTTTTATTCCTGTAAAAGATATTACCTCAAAAACAGCAACTACGAGATTGGAAAAGTTCACAGGCCTGAGTCACGAATTAGATCGCTTTCTTTAAGAAGATTTGCTACTCTGCCTCTTGTGTGTGCAAGCAGTGATACAACTATGTCGTCCCCAGGATAAAACAAGCTCAGACTCTCTGTATCAATGACCTTTTACACAGAACGTCGCTATTCGAATTTGTGTGTTTCTCTTTCTGTCTTTCTCTCTCAAAAACTTATTTTTTCTGTAAGTGTTTTGAAACTAGAGCTCTCATGTCTACTTTTTAAATTAATGAAAAATCATTTGTTTCCAAAACAGTTACCACCAAATCAGTTGAGAAAATCAAAACATTGAAATGTTAGAGTAATTCAAAACATTGAAATGTTAGAGTAAAATCAGGAAAACGTGTTTTAGTTAATGACAAGGCCCATCTTTGACCTATATATATTCATCGTATGTAGTAGGCACCCCTTAAACTTGGGTTTCTAACATGAAGGATCCAAAACCATTCCTCCACTCTTCAATTCATTGAATCATTAACACAAAGAATTTCTTTTAAATATACTTAAAACATCAACAATTTCATTGTTCAAGCAGTGTGGCATTGGCGCCATTACCTTTTTCGGAAGGAATTTGTTATTTATACAAATCATGATGCCCTTAAACATCTTGGTAACCAAGACAAGGTATCACTATCCACCACAAAACAATCAAACAATTTATAATAAATGATATATTAATCATTCTAACAAGCATATGATGACAACGTTCATATTAAGGTCATGGTCAAACTCAAGTTGTATAATGAATTCTTGAAAATGGATACTGAATAATCTATTAGAATGTGTGTTTTTGGTGATATAACTGTATTATGATATATGTTTTGGTGATGTAAATGAGTATGTGACTTGATTTTTTGTAAAGGATGTGAGACCCAATATTAATATTGATGTAGTTTTACTAATTACTAGTATTCTACTAACGGTAGTTCTAAACATACATTAAGTTTTTATACATAATCCTACATAGTCTATATGTCATCTTACATGGCATGCTGAGTCAACAAATTCAAATAAATAGATTTGAAATTGCAAATTTGTGTTGGAAACTTAATTTATTGACACTAACCATGGTAGTGCCTCGAGACCTGCAAAAAACTTGTTTCAATACAAAATATTACTCTCTTTTTCCCACACACGCATCTCTCTCTCTCTCACTCTCTCTCTTTCACTCTTTCTCTCTAAGACACAGGTCTTCGAAATCCGATCATCATTTCAATCGGAAAATGTCTAGATCCGGTGCGCCTCAACTTAAGGAGTCCAAAGATGGTGGCCGTGCACGGAGATGTCGTCGGAGTCAAGCGGATTGGTCACTTTTCTCTCATGGTTGGCCGCCTTTTTCAAGATTTTTTTGGAAATTTATGAGGCTGTTAACGATGGGTGTCATATAAGTTTCGTTGTTCAGAGCTTCAGAGACACTTGGAAGTAACGATGGTCGAAAAAGTGGATGAACGACGGTTTCCAAAAGTTGCAAGTGACAATGCAATACGACACATAGATAATGTAATACGACACAAAGACAGTGTAATATAACACAGTGACATGTAATACGACATTGTTGTCATGTGTTCGTCTTATTTTTAGATTTCTTATCGATTTCAATTTTTTGAAACCAGTCGTGTTGCGATTGGTGGTCGAAAATCGAAGTTTCGTTATCGGTCAGTGATGATGTAGCATATCAACACCTGTATAATTTTACATTGTTTCATTTTGTAATTACATTATTTTATATATTTATTACATTGTTTTACATTTTTATTGCATTATTCATGATAAACATTATAAGTGGCATGCCTTATTTCTTTTTCACCCTAAGCAAAAGATTCGTGCCGCCCTACTAAACAAAATAGAAGATTCTAACTCATGAGTCACTTTTGGGTCGAAGTCTAATAAGGGTGTCGTGCTCTGTACGCGTGAGAGAAAAAGGAGGAAGAGATAATTTAAGCGAAAATGTAATACGGCATATAGATAATGTAATACGACACAAAGACAGTGTAATACAACACAGTGACATATAATACAACATTGTTGCCATGTGTTTGTCTTTTCTCTAAGTCATATTAGTCCTATGTAGTGCCCCAAAAAAAATTCAGAATGTAAAACGTGTAAGATAAGAAACGACAGCAATACTTACATTGAGACACACAATTAGCGATTTGACAGTATGAGAGAGAGGCGGGAACCGGGCCATGGGTTGAACGAACTCAACTTTGATAATCCTATGTGGCATGTTGACTAGGATGCCAATTAAATTATGTAGACTTATGTATTGCAGCTTTATGTATGTTTGGAGTTTCCTTCTAGTAATTACTCCAACAATTGGTTTGAGCTACCTTTTAGGCTGTAGTACCAACTTATAAATAAATTTATACTTAATATAAGTAATTAAGTATAATTATTTAATCAGAATATATCATTATATTTAAAATATATATATAATTGGTGGATTTCGGGGTATTGACTGTGATGGCCGTTTTTCTGCACAAACAGTACCTTTTAAATCGTTCAATGGACAATGATAAATGAGATTAATAAAAGCTTATCAATCCAAAAACCCTGCTTATTGGGCTTCATGGAGTGAGGAGAGCCAATTTGGGTTGTACTTTCATGGGCTTGATATTCACTTGGACTTAGGACTCTAATAAGGATAGGAGGCCTGATCTCTTTTGCGTCTGCCAGTTCTTTTCTTGTGGGCTTCGAGATGCTTGTCTTGGAAGTAGTTGACAAATTTTGAAAAAACTTTATTGCGGCTCATTTTTGACTGAAGTACATTGCTTTACCTCCGGTGAAACTCGTCGGCGTTGGAACTCCGGGTTCTCAGAGAGCCTTCTCCATCTCTTTCCAGGCATTTTCGTGAGGGCATTGACGAATAGGAGCAGTCGATGACATTTTCCCTACAATTCCGAAATACACAGTATTACACCGGACATTAACTCTCTTGACTTCTGAAAAAATCCTTCCGGCACTTGCGTAGCCATCTTCAGTGCTTCAGCTTCTAGGAGAGAAACAAATCTTATGTACCCTTGCCCTTCTCTGTAATGCGCCGTAAATGGATATCATGTCCTCCGATAACCAGGTCAAATAATTTTTGTTTAATATTTGCACTTTTTTTTTTGGGGTTCGTGCCGTATCATGATCGAGTCTGATCCTAACTTCACCGAACCAATTTTTCACTCTCATGAGTCTTCTCCTTTCAATTCCTTGTTAAAATGAGTAGGGAGGACTAACCCTTGATTCTTTCTTTGCCTAAGTTGTCTGAAGGGAGAAGATGAGTGTACAAGGACAGCGGAGTGTCGTCTTGGCTCTGGTGAAGTGGGGTGCCGCTGCTGCGGCTTGGGGCGGTATGACTTAGAGGGTGGAAGTTGTGTTGTGGTGGAGGTTGGTGGCGCAACTAGGATGTGTCAATGGTCTTCAAACTTTTATGGTCTTCAAACTTTTGTAGTCTAGTGAGCTTTTCCTGGAAGGCGAGGGGTTAGATTGGTAGAGGGATTAACCATAGTGTTTGTTGATTTTATCTACCGGTTTGTTTTCATAAGATTTGCGCTTGGAAAGATAAGCACTAAGCAGAAATAGAAGGTTAGAGCATCTCCAATGGTAACAAAATTTGGAGCGCTGGAAATTTTGGAGTGCATAGAGAGAGTAATTTGAAAAAATTGTATTGGAATATGTGTAGAATAGTAGAAAAATGTGTTTTATGATGGAAAAGTATGAGGGAAATGATATTGATGTTTGATATTTGGAGTGTTTGTAAATGAAAAGTGAGAAAATTGTATTGAAATATGTGTTTTGTTGATATGATTGTATTGGAAGTCGTGTTTTACTGTAATAGAAGTGGGACCGCACTGGAAAATTTAGAGTGTCGGAAAATTTAGAGTGTCTAGCATTGGAGATGCTCTTATAATTAGTTGCTAAGAAACTCTTTGCTGATATTTAAGACGCACTTCTGAGGTCTATTTTGGAAAATGTTGTTCTACAGATTTTAGTATTTTTTAATTGTCTTACTCTATTAGCAATTTTTTAAAGCTAATTAGGGCATCGGTTTCTTAATTTCTATGTTTATGGGATGCTTTTATGCTTTTCATGGATCTGTTGAGCCTCTCCTATTTTATTTTTTATATCGTTTTTTATTAAAAACAATATAAATTGGAAGTGCTTTCCCTTGCTAGGCATAAATGGAGTTGTTTCTTTAATTTACATAATGGTATGTAAGCCCTCGTCTTCATGATAGTTTTTTGATTTTATGGAAATTGAAATGGTTGTGGAATATTTTGCTTCTTTCTACTCTATGAATATTGTTATCCATTCCATTGCTTGCATGAGTGTGTTTAACAAATTCGTATTTTGTGTTTTCAGGACAAACTTTGTAATGTATGCGGTAATATTGGTTGTGAGGAAGTACTTGCAACTTGCTCTAGATGCTCTACAGCTTGCGAGCACATGTAAGATTACCTTCCTGCAATTTTTTTTGTTGTTCATGCGTGTTCATTTTCATCACATCGATCAAATATCAATGTGATGAAATG
This sequence comes from Euonymus europaeus, assembly GCA_963580455.1. Lineage (NCBI taxonomy): Eukaryota > Viridiplantae > Streptophyta > Magnoliopsida > Celastrales > Celastraceae > Euonymus > Euonymus europaeus. Next base: position 24,418,459 of record OY756957.1, on the reverse strand, counting down.
ATATTGAATTATTGATCAAATGATAACTTACAAGCATCATGTTTATTGCGAGGTCATTTAAATTTATCCACTTTAATGATCTAGGTGGCGGTATGGACTCCATTCAGGTGGGATTTAGTCTTTGTTGGCATGTTCCACCTTTTCTTTTCATAAACCTTGGCTTAAGCTACAATTCAATTGAAATATTTTATTCCTTGCATAATTAGCCATATATCATTTTAGCTTGTCGATAAAGATTGTACGACTACATGGGTAGGAAATAAATGTGACTTTGCTGGGTGATCTGGAGAGGATTGAGAGAGTTCAATGTGGAATGGACTTCACTTAATCACTTGTACTTCTACACTTCAATATATGGGTTTCTTGAACATTCAACAGATGTGTTTTAGTATTTTGTGAGATTTTCTTGTGATTGCTGTGGCATGACTAGGTATAGTAATTCACACTTTTGGTGATCTATTTTTTGTATACATGTCATGATACTGATATATGACAATTGAGTCCAAAGTGCTTTCAACAATGAATTTTCCGATCTACAATAAACTCAAAATCTTTGTTGAATCATATCACACCTGATGTGTGCAGTGGATTTCACTTGCTAACTGCAAAGAATTTTCTAGCACACTGTATAGCGTCAAAATCCGCAGTCAAAATATAAATGGTTTTCCCCCCTTAAATACAAAGCTGAATCTGTTGGATCTGGTGGAATATAATGGCAGTTAAGGTGTGTATGATGATGTAATATTTTTATTGTTATTGACTGTTGTGTTGGAATATGCTACTGTCTGTCCTTTTCCAGTTACTGTATGAAGGTTTACAACACGAAGCTCCCTGAAAAGTGGATTTGTGAAGCATGCCCAAAAAGCCCAAAAACTTCTGATGGCACTCCAGATCCTGATTGGAATGACAACATCTTTATTCCAGCACGGACCAGAAAATCTTGCAATGATCTAGTCAGGCGGTTTAATTATAAACTGCCAATGGCCGTTCGAACTTCAAAAGTGAAGTTTATCCCCAGTGAAGAAGCTATCAGGCTAACATCAGAAGTGACCACATCCCAGCGATTGGCTTTTGGACAAAACTCTACCTTGTCAAAATCCATTGTACCTATCTCAAGAAAGATGTCCTCTGTGTCTAACGCTGTCAAGCCCAAGTTCTCTCCTCCGAAGGCGAAACCATATCCTGGACTTTTTCCTTCACAGCCTGTGAGAAATGGCAGTACACAAATCAGTTCAGCTCGAAACCAAAAGACGACGACGTGTGCGGTATCAAAGAACTCTCAAGGTAAAAATGAAATGCATGTCCTTTGTTTGCAATTGCTGGTTAAAGAAAATTTGAACCAACGGAAAAAATTGAATGTAATTTAATAGGTGACATGTGTTAGCATGCAAAGGTTCGTCATTAAGTTCTCCTGTCAACATTTTTTATGGCATTTTACCCGCCAAAGAAGTTCAAATGCTGAAAAGCAATACACAGACAAAGAGAAGGCAATGGATAAACCATGCCAAGTTTCATCATCAAGGTGTCCTCCTTACACTTTTGGTTCAGTTAATGGAATCTCTATATATTTTTGTGGACCTAGCTGGTTGACGGTCAGGTTATGATAAAACATATACCTAATTGTATCACTAGATTTTCCTTTTTATTCAGGTTACGTACTTTCATTTTATGAACTCTGTCTTTCCTAATTGCATATAAGTACCTTCTATCAATTTTGAAACTCCTGCATCTCACAATATCCATATCTATGATCATTCCTATCTTAAGAGTTGTATCTCTTGATCAAAATTGTTTTCACGGGGTGGGGGGGGAGGTGACGGCTAGTGGCAAAGGTCGCCATTCAGTAAATGTTAGCTTTTATTTAACTTTGGGCCTGTGTTCCCTTTTTTTTTGCCCCCTTAACTCCTGCATCTCACAATATTCATATCTATGGCCATTCCTATCTTAAGAGTTGTATCTCTTGATCAAAATTGTTTTCGGATTGGGATGGCTGGTGGCAAAGGTTTCCATTCAGTAAATGTTAGCTTTTATTTAACTTTGGGCCTGTGTTTCCTTTTTTTTTTCTCCCTTTGTTCTTTTTATTCCCCCCGTTTTTGTTTTGACACTTTTTCAGGCAGTAACTTTCAAGAAGCTGCTAAAGCTGGGACTGCTAATCCTGAAGAAAGAGACCAGCTTCTAGAGAAGCTTGCTTTTTATCGTTATTATCTCCCGGCTAAAGATTCTATTTGGAGGTGAGTTATCTATAGCTTTCAATTGGCCTTTTTTTACCTATCCTGCATCTTTATGTTGCTACCATCTACCCATGTATTATCTTGGAAATCCCAAGTTTTTCCATCATTTAATACGAGGAAAAAGTTATGTTTTTTCACACAGAAAATTCACATTGTATTTCATGCCCACTTACATGTTCTCTTAACTTTTGCCACAGGGGATGCGTCAAAGTCCGCAGTACTACTGACCATTGTGAGCATTGTTATGAATTCCGAGCTCAGCCTCCATGCAAAGTCCACAGTAAAGCCCTAGAATTTTCAAAGAAAATGCCCCCAATCCTTCAGGCAAAGCTGCTTCATAGAGAGCATAATCGGGTGGATTTGTTCAAGCACGATTACCCAGATTTAAATGACATTGCACTTTATTTTTTCCCTTCTTCTGATATTGAGAGGTTTGTTCTGTCATCTATTCTTTGGGATGGTTTTTACTTTTTATCATTCTTATCTGTTCAGAAATAATTTGTTGCAACACGTTTATAACTTCCTTTTTATCACAGAGCTAGGCAGAAGATTGCCAACTTAGCTGTGCTCCTGGAGTCCCAAAAGTCAGTGATGATATGTAACATGGACAGTGTGGAGTTGCTGATATTTACGTCCAAACGTCTGCATGTGGACTCGAAGGGTGAGAGTTCTCATTTTCTTCATCGTTAGTTTTTCTTCACCTTCCCAATAGACATTGGATGCTTTATAAAAAAAATAAAAAAAAAGAGTTAAATTCATTGATTATAGTCTTTCCTAAAGTTTCTGCTATATTTTGTTTTATTTCCAGAAGGGTTTAGACATTTCTTTATCAACATATTTTTGTAGAAAACAAATTGAACTTTCTTTGTCACCTGTCAAAGTGATGTAGTATGACTGTTATTCTATTGTAGCATGAGATGCACCTGGATCCATCACTTAACTTTCCTGCAGCAGTTTATACACAGCTGCTTTTCTGTTTTATGCACAATGAACAATGCCGTAAGCCCGTAACAAGACTAGGAGGAAAACAGACTGCCTGATAAAGACAGATCAAAATCACCTTTACTCAGCTGCAGGAAACTACATGAAGAAGTCTGATTGCTGTGCAAACCTTATAAAGTACATATATTTTTTAGTTGAGTCTTCTGATTTTGTAGTTGTTGAGTTAGAATTCTTTCGGATTGTTACTTTGCGTTTAAGGGGCTAGTGTACATCTGTTCATATGGAACTCAGAAAAGTTTGAATCTTGGGTAGAAATGAGTAGTTTTCTTTTCCGTGTTATGCATTTTCATCGGAAGGTACATATATTTTTTAGTTGAGTCTTCTGATTTTGTAGTTGGTGAGTTAGAATTCTTTCGGGTTGTTACTTTGTGTTTAAGGGGCAAGTATACATATGTTCATATGAAACTCAGAAAAGTTTGAATCTTGGGTAGAAATGAGTAGTTTTCTTTTCCTTGTTATGCATTTTCATCGGAAGGCAAACTTCGATATCAATAGTGTCTTGCATGTGATTGAGTTCTTAACTAACATGTTCTCCGAGTGGTGTCCACCAATTCTCACCGACATGTTTTTTGGCTGTAATTTTCTCATGAGTTTTGAGTACTTACCTACATGACTCTCAACCTTGTGTATTTATAGATGTTCTGAGGATGGCAAAGACACCGTGCCTCTTGTGGGGACTTTTCCGTCCTGTTAAAGGTGGAGGAGTTACCGGCAGAGGTGTAGCTGTTCTACAAGATTCCTCAACGATGCAGGCAGGAAGCTCTCCACCAAGGAGTCACAAGAAGACTGTCGCCAAGATATCGAGTCTGAAAAAAAGTTGATCCTGCTATTTGACAGAGATTAGTGGAAACTGAAGGAAAACAGTCTAGAGCTCCTGTATTTGCAATCTCTTAGGTAGGGAAAAAACAACTTGTCAATCCTTCTAGCAATGAACGTAGCTTTACCTTGCATTGTAGGACACGGATGTTTTAGTTGTCTTGGGCAGCTTTAGATTGCTTTCAAATACTGCTTAATCTGTCATCTGGAGATTTGGTTGCCTACCATTTTATGTACAAAACCTCAATTTATGATTCTCAATCTATGGGACAGTTGATCATACACACACATGAAGGGCCTCATTAACATCCAACATTTCACATATAGATTAGATGGTAAGATAGCGTCTCGTCCATGATTAGACGGTAAAACATTGGCATAAAAATTAGATGAATAGGACACTAGAGTAAAACGGTCAACTGACAGTTGACCATTAATATATGACGTGGACTCTAACTGGACATGCAGACATGTCAAAGATTTTAATGAATAACAAGTTTTCCATTGAATTTTATTGAATGCCAGAAAAAAATGCGGCGGAAACAATTTGTAGAGGAAAACCGATTAATAATTATGTCTTTTTTAACCCGCCGTAGCCATGCACAATGACACCGTTGACTCTCTTCGATCACTGATGTCCTTAAGCAATATTTGTTTATTTGTATCAAGTATCAAATTTTTTTGACAAAAGAAGGAAGCAGACAAAATATTTATTGTGTAAAGGTGTTAAAAAAAAATTGCCTAATGACACCGGTGTGTGCATGAAGATTGAAGACATAGGTGTCATGGGGCCACCTAAATTCATCTTCCTCATTTTTCGTGTGAATTTTTATTTATATAAATTATTTACGTGTGAATTTTTATTTAATATAAATTATATTTGTGTGAAAATTAGACGAATAAAACAGTGACCGTCAAAGTATTTTGATAACCCATTGAATTTTATTGAATGTCAGAAAAAATGCAAAGGAAACAATTTATAAAGGAAAAACGATTAATAATTACGTTTTCTTGAACTTGTCATAGCCATGCACAATTACACCGTTGGCTCTCTGCAGTCAATGGTGTCCTTAAGCAATATTTGTTTATTTGTATCAAGTATCAAATTTTTTTACACAAAAAAGGAAGTAGACAAATTATTTCTTGTGTAATGGTGTTTAAAAAAATAATTATAAAAAAAAAGTTGCCTAATGACACCGGTGAGTGCATGAAGGCATAGGTGTCATTAGGCCACATAAATTCATCTTCCCCACTTTTCGTGTGAATTTTTATTTAATATAAATTATATTTTTATTTGCTTGCTCTCTTTCTCTTCTAACCCTTCAAATTTATTTAGATAAAAAATATTATTTTGCATAAAAAACACATATATATTTTGTTACCAAAACATAAAATATAATTAAAAGCCAAAAATTAATTATAAATATTTATATTAAAAATATTTGTTACTATACCTTCCCCTGCGAAGTTCTTCAAATGCACTAGTTTTTCGGTTTTTGTTTTGTGAGCGAAAAGTACAAAAACACCACTCAATGCAATTCAAAATACCGATTGTCCAACGGATTTTGGATCATTACAAATATAGCATCTATTGTTTGAAAATCAGACAAATAGGTTACTTGTCGTCAGAGTATAACGATCAACTGATAGTTGACTGTTAATATATGATGTGGACTCTGACCGAACATGCAGACGTGTCAAAGATTTAATGAATAACAAGTTATCCATTGAATTTCATTGAATGCCAGAAAAAAATGTGGAGGAAACCATTTGTAGTGGAAAATCGATTAATAATTACGTCTTCTTCAACCCGCCGTAACCACAAGTAAACTAATTATGCTTATGTTGCCTCGTTCTTTTATTTTTATTTTTTTAAATTATGTTTATGTTATAATGTATTTTTCTATCCTTAATAATTAGTTGTTTTTTTAACTTGCAGATTGAAGTAACTAAGTAAGTTTTCAACATGAGTTTGAAAATAACCATAGACTTTACTTAGAGAGAGAAAACTTTTTCAAACTTGGTAACATACTACATCACCTACCATTTCACCAAAGACTTTTTTCACAACGACATTCCGTATACATGACCATATTTAACTACATGTGGTGGTATAAGAGAATAGAAGAGTGCTATCAACATACGGTTAGAGAATACTTTAACATTAAAAAAACCTATGACTAAGAATATTTTTATTTTTGAAAGTACCTAGTATACATTCCTTAGGCAGATTGTCATCATAACCTCTTTTCGCTATGACCGCCTAAACGTGATGACCGATGGTTCGTATAATTATATTAGTAAAAAAGCCGGACTTGGTGTGGTAGCCGTAGGTTTGGGCGGCAGAATTATAAAACAAGCAGGATGAGAGCTTGATGGAGTAAATAGTGCCCTTGAAGCTGAAATTTTAGGAGTATATCATTGCTTAAGATTGACACGGGAATTGGGCTGGTGTGATTTCGATCTCTACATGGATTCTAAAATAGTAGTCCATGTATTGAAAGGAATCGTCTATCCTTCACAAGATCTATTCCCATTATATAGGTACATATGACAGATTTTTTTTGTATTTGACTTAGTTTTCTTTTGCATTTGTTTAATGCCATTTTAACTTACAATCACATCCTCTCTTTTTTAGTGAGCTTATCAAAATGATTCACACATTCAAGCAATGTCATATCGAGTTCATCTATAGATAGGGCAATCAAATTGCCGATTTTATTGCACAAAATGCGACAAAAACTAGTGTGGAATATGACAATGAATTACAAAAGATTGATACCTTATGTTTTAAACAAAAAGTGGCATTCCGTTTTCCCATAGTGGACGAGACAAAATGTCTTATTTCACACTCAGGATATCACCCGAACACACTATCTACAACTTAAAAAGAGGGTTCAACTATCGATATGAAGCAAAAAACGCAAGAGCTATAGAGCGGAAGTACCCCCTAGGAAGCGGCAGGGTCATCTCGCCAAGGATGGAGCGGGACCATTCCGCTCCTACATCTATTGAGCGGACGTCGCAAGAACTATGAAGCGGAACTCCCTATCGAGCGGGATCAATAGATTGCCTCCACTTGGTTTTGGCATAATCTATTTTAGACTTTCGATTTTGTTGGGTGAAAGTCATCCTTCAAAGAGTTGTTAGGAAGTCACACCACCATTACTTGTGTGGTATATTTGTCGAGAGCGGAATACACAAAAATTTGAGAATTGTAAATCCTCATATTTCATTCTAAATTATGTCCTTCTTCGAGTTCATAATTAGGAGCTACACTGGGTATTTATTTAAAAAAGACAATCACTGACAATACTTTTCCGTCTACAAGTAAACTTATTTATGCTTATGTTGCCTCGTTCTTTTATTTTTATTTTTTAAAATTATGTTTATGCTATAATGTATTTTTCTATCCCTAATAATTAATTGTTTTTTTAACTTGCAGACTAAAGCAAGTTTTCAACATGAGTTTGAAAATAACCATAGACTATACTTAGAGAGAGAAAACTTTTTCAAACTTGCTAACATACTTGATCACCTACCATTTCACCAAAGATTTTTTTCACAACGACATTCCGTATACATGATCATATTTGACTACATGTGGTGGTATAAGAGAACAGAGGAGTGCTATCAACATACGGTTAGAGAATACTTTAACATTAAAAAACCTATGACTAAGAATATTTTTATTTTTGAAAGTACCAAGTATACATTCCTTAGGCATCTTGTCATCGTAACCTCGTTTCGCTATGACTGCCTAAACGTGATGATCGATGGTTCGTATAATTATATTAGTAAAAAAGCCGGATTTGGTGTGGTAGCCATAGGTTTGGACGTGAGAATTATAAAACAAGCAGGATGAGAGCTTGATGGAGTAAATAGTGCCCTTGAAGCTGAAATTTTAGGAGTATATCATGACATAAGATTGACACGGGAATTGGGTTGGTGTGATTTCGATCTCTGCATGGATTCTAAAATAGTAGTCCATGCATTGAAAGGAATCGTCTATCCTTCACAAGATCTATTCCCATTATATATGTATATATGGCAGATTTTTTTTGTATTTGACTTAGTTTTCTTTTGCATTTGTTTAATGTCATTTTAACTTACAATCACATCCTCTCTTTTTTAGTGGTCTTATCAAAATGATTCAAACATTCAAGCAATGTCATATCGAGTTCATCTATAGATAGGGCAATCAGATTGCCGATTTTATTGAACAAAATGGACAAAAACTAGTGTGGAGTATGACAATGAATTACAAAAGATGGATACCCTATGTTTTAAACAAAAAGTGCCATTCCGTTTTCTCATAGTAGACGAGACAAAATGTCCCATTTTACACTCAGGATATTGCCTGAGCACTCTACCGACAACTTAAGTAGAAGGTTCAACTATTGATATGAAGCAGAAGACGCGAGAGCTATAGAGCAGAAGTACCCGCCTAGAAAGGGGCAGAGACATTGCCTAGGATGGAGCGGGACCGTTCCGCTCCTACATTTATGGAGCGGACGTCGCAGGAGCTATTGATCGGAACTCCCTATCGAGCGGGATCGATAGATGGCGTGCCAAAATCTATTAAAGATGCTTTCGATTTTGTTTGGTGAAAGTCATCTTTCAAAGAGTTGTTAGGAAGTCACACCACCATTACTTTTGTGGTATATTTGTGAGAGTGGAATACACAAAAATTTGAGAATTGTAAATGCTCATATTTCATTCTAAAATATGTGCTTCCTCGAGTTCATAATTAGGAGCTACACTGGGTATTTACTTAAAAAACGCAGTCATTGACAATACTTTTAAGAAGAAGGTTCAACTATCGATATTTTTTTTCTTCTTCAAATTTGTACTTTATTTTCATATTCAATTCAATTTGTATTTGTATTATTATTAAAATTATTTTTTAGTTTGATAGTTTTCCAATACGGTGCAAAGAGTGATTCGATGTTGGAAGTGACAAAGAAGGACTATCAGAGGCATAACATATCGAATCCAATCCAAGAATACAAAGAGGGTCGGGCTGAGATTGAGTTGGATCATTCAGGCCCATTTTACTTCATAAGCGGATCCGTCAATCATTGTAAAAAGTACCAGGAGATAGTTGCGATGGTTTTGTGACTTTTGTCTCAAGATCATTGGATACAAAGGCTCGTTTTGGCACCGGCTCCATTGTAGATTTTGGGTCCGGGTCGAGCTCCGGCACCAACTCCACATGCTGGAGCCAATGAGTCGAAGAGTGGTGTGCTGGCATTTTTGTAGTTTGTTTCCCTTTTGGTGAATATGTGGCTACAATAAGAGGGCAACTGTAGGAGTGCTAGAACGCTATTCGATTTTTCACCTAATAAATTAAGTTTGAACATGAATTATATAATTGAAATTTAGGTCTAAAAATAAGATGTTGTCCGATTTAAAATTGGATCTGGATCCAAACACAAAAAATTTATCTGATTTAGTTATTCGGATTCTAATATGAATTGAATTATTATTTTATTTACTTGTCTTTAATTAAATCAATTCAAATATGGTTAAGTACGTCTGAATCCAAACCAATATGAATCGAGAAATGCAAATATTTTGTAAAGATCTTAAGTTATCCGAAATTGATTTTTTTTAATCACTCTTAGACATATGTGACAAATAATTAGCCAAAATAATTTGTAATCTGTGAATAGAAATCAATATTGGGGTTTACTGCAATTTCAATATCCTACGAAAATATATTACTTAAAATTGTGTAATGTTTTTACTATATGGGCCCATAGGCTTTGAGTTTATTCAGCCCATATAAATTGGTACCCGCTAAATCTGTTGTATGAAATTAATTGAGATATAAAAAGGAATTTTCACCAAAATTTCTGTGAAAAATTGATCTTTTTACCAGAAACTTCTATTGCTACAAGGAATAATAGATGCTACGCATAGAGATACAATAAATATGTACTTTCAATCTCACAAGGAGTGGGAATACTGTATAATTACATAATTAATGGTTAATTCTTTAATTGCTTCCATTAATTCACAATTTTTTTTTGGTAACGGATAATGTCATCATACGACCTTTTTTTTTCTTTTCATTTGAATATTAAATATGAGACTAAATTCAATAAATCAAAATAAAGTTAAATCAAAATTCAAAATTGGGCACGTGACCACAAGACACGAAAAGTTAATTTACTAGCGAATGTATTATTGACTCTAATTTGTGTACACTGTAAATTATTCTAAACATGCAACTCAATTATCATTAGTAATACTTCTCATCATTTGATCAATTTAAGTTCGGATTTGAAATTGGTCATGGATAAAGACACATAATTAGTTTGATCTTGATTTGCAAAACTTTATATAACAAACACAACAAAGTAATTAGTTGCTTGATCAAGCTGTTAAAATAAACAATTAAGTCCTTGACCGAGGAGGTTGAATCCAAAATTTCTTAATTTTCTTGAACCACTCTGTGCTAATTCCATTTCCATTGTAAATTTTGAGGGCAGGAACGACATCCACTGTAACAATAAGCCTTGTAGTTGGCATAGCTAATCTGATGTACTATGTTCACTAGTTTGCTTGCCTCCTCCAATGCTTGAACCGATACCGATGTTTTGCCCAGAAATAAAACCCGGTCGCCCAAACTTTCTAACCGAACCAAGCTTGACCTGGTCGAATCAAACTTGAAAATGTTCCATCAACTATCATTACTAATGTAATTAGTCACTAATAGGTCATTATCGGACCCAATTAGGTGACTTAACCTTAAGAGATATTGGTCCATAAAAATAATCAACTCATGATCTTCAACATTAAAAGCAACCAACACACTCACAATATATACCTAACAAAAACCCAGTAAAGCGTCCCATCCACGAAAACTACATCCCGTACATAATAATAGAATCCTTGAGTTTTTCATATTTTCTCACCAACTCTCCACGTACTAATCCTAAACTCTTATGTGTTTCGCAAATATTATTAGTGAAAGGAGAGTGAAAAAATAGTGAAATTTCACCATTAATTTCACCTTCTCCCTTTGATAATAACACCCAACCACACTTTGAAGCATGAATGTTTACATTCTTGATACCTTCTATACCGATTTTTATAGAGTATTTTCAATTCGTTAAAGGAGTCTGGAGCTCGCATAAAACTATGTAGAAATCTTGATTATCCATGGCAATTTGAGCTATTAGGTGATGCGTTGGTAAAGGAACTGAGAATATATTGGCCCTCACATAATCCAAAGAAACGATATCTAAAGGTTTGAAGGTATGAAAGGTTTCTTCATGGAATGTGTTCTGAACTCAATGCTTCACAATATTTTGACAGGGCCCTAAGTTTGGTAAGGCAACATGAATTCTTGGCGTACCTCATTAGAGGTAAAAAAATCACTTTATTTTGCATAGACTATGCATACTATGCATTTCTTAATAAAGAAGCTCTAATTAGGATGGTGAAATTGACTATGGTAGCTCCTTTTAAATGAGGGACGTCACAGGTTCAACTCCCACGCCCAGCAATTTCGGGGCTATTTCTTGCACTGGGCCTCGACCTAAATTAAACTTATTGGTCCATGGGGGTTGGGGGGTCTTCCCTGTGGCACGGCTTTGGATATGGTTAAACTGTGACAGTATAGAATGTTGGACCGGGAATTTCCTCATATCAAAAAAAGACTGCATTTTTTAGTTTATTTTCTGCACGGGCCTCAGCCCATAACTTATTGGTCTATGGGGGTTGCAATGGGTCTTCCACGTGGCCTAGGATTTTAATCTGGTTCAACTATTGTTGCAACCAGCCTGAAAATCAGAGAGTCGCCACCAACCGAATTAAAGTGCGATTGAACACTTAAAAATCCTGCGAACCAGAGCTGAGGATACAAGAGTCGATTTGAGCGTGGGGAATATATTAGGCACCCCGCAACATCTGTTTAAAACAGTTATTGAATTTTTAAATAATTGGTTATATTCTAAAAATTCATTGTTTGTGAGATTGGGTCATTTGGAAGGAATAATTATTTGATTCATTTTTTTTTCACCAATTTTTGGCATGAAAAAAAAATGGAGTTCTGAAATTACCAACTTATGGCATTAAAGAGAATTGAATTTTGTAAACACCAACTTATGGTGTTGTATTTAAATTTAATGATTGGTTTAGAATTAAGAATGAGGTCGGATTTGAAATTCCAACTTATGGAATTGGGATGAATTGTATTTGAAGAATATATGGAAGTACCAACTTATGGCATAAATTTGTTTTAAAATAAAGTGAACTTTGTAATAATAATTTATGATATTTGGAAAAAAAATTAATACCAACTTATGGTATTTTATCTTTAAAAGGTGGAGATGATATTTTAAAATAAAAGGATAAAGTTTATAAAAAAATAGTGATCAAGAATACCAACTTATGACATTTAAGAATGAGTTTATAATACCAACTTATGATATTTATTATTTGAAAAACTACCACTTATGATAATAAATTATTTTTATTTTGTGAGATGGCTTGAATCAATTATTTTCGCATTGCGCCATTTTCAATAAAATAAAATCTTAAACAAATAAATTAATATTGACAAACAATAAAACCCTAAATGCTTACATGGCTCTAACAACCTAAAATAACATGCATGCATTTTTCACTATTTTTGTTTCTATTTACATATTACATGGACTTGAGTCTACATAAAAATAAAATCCGAAAAATCCATATTAATCTTTTCCAAAATGCCCAAACCATATTTTTAGAGTGAAAATGTATCAAGCCCAAACTAATTCTACACACCCAAAAGAATTATATCATGCATGGCCCATTTGCAACAAAATTTCGGGTCCAATAGCCTGAACAAAATAACCCAATATACATGAGTTAAGACCCAAAAGAAACCAAACCCTCCTACACTTTTATCCGGCCCATTAATCCCTTTTCATGTTTAAACCTAGCCTATCAAACAAAACAGCCCGGCCCATATATTTTAAAATCTCACCTAATTCTTCAATCCCCACCTCCGAGCCCAGCACATCTCCCTGTTCTTTCTCTTCCCCTATCCAGAAGCGTCCCGAGCTTCCTCCCTGAAGAATATTGTACAACTTGGCTTCATAGAGCAGCTGCGGGTAAGACGATCGCCACTGTCACCAACTGAGATGTTGAGAACGAGCCTCTGCACTTTGATTTCTCTCATCGGATTCGACAGCTTCTTCTCGTAAGCCATCGTGATGCGGAGGCGCGGTTTGAAAGGAAGAAGATGATTGGTGGGTACCAGTTTTTCTGCTGTGCAATGATAGACAGGTCCGGTTTAGACATTTCTTTATAAACATATTTTTGTAGAAAAGAATTGAATTTTGGTTGTCACCTGTCAAAGTGATGTAGCACTACTGTTATTCTATTGTAGCATGAGACGCACCTGGATCCATCACTTAACTTTCCTGCAGCAGTTTATACACAGCGCTGCTTTTCTATTTTATGCACAATGAACAATGCCGTAACAAGACTGGGAGGAAAATAGACTGCCTGATAAAGACAGATCAAAATCACCTCTACTCGGCTGCAGGAGACTGATTGCTGTGCAAACCTGATAAAGTGCATATATTTTTTAGTTGAGTCTTCTGATGTTTGTAGTTGCTGAGTTAGGATTCTGTCGAGTTGTCACTTTGCGGTTAAGGGGCTAGCATACATATGTTCATATGGAACTCAGAAAAGTTTGAATCTTCGGTAGAAATGAGTAGTTTTCTTTTCCTTGTTATGCATTTTCATCTGAAGGCTCTTACTTAAAACTTCGATATCTGAAAGTTTTGTGTTTCTTGTCAAGATCGTTAGTCAACAAAATATGAAAATAAAATGCGGAAAGAAAAAAAAAAATTAGAACATCACAATAAACTGTTTATAGCCGTAGCGATATAAACAAGAATACTCATCCGAGCCGTAGGAACATGTACATACAAAATAAGAGAATTTCCACCTTGTTGAAGATCTAGTGGTGCTACCCGAAGACTTAAATGAATAGCCATCGCTGTTAAGAAAAACTGCTGAATGTCTTCAATGGATCACCAAATAAACAAAGAAATATGAAACTCTCTTACTCAAACTAATCTCGATCAATTTACATGAATAATATCACAATTACAAGAATAATATGAGAGAAAATAAAACAAAGACCGAAGCTCATAGATTTGGGAATTAAGCGTTGCTTCCGGTGCCTTACACACTTGATTACATACCTCTTACATATAGTGCTACGTCTAAGCATGATCTTATCACATGTTAACTAACGTTAGATAAAACAAAATTTTAGTCAAGAGATTTAAGTCATATCCATTATGATGAGGCATATAAATTAATATCTATCATGATGAGTTTAACTTGAGATAAAACACAATCACTTTAACAACTTATATCCACAAGAGACTCCACATGACATTAAGCACTATCCACCAAGTGTTTTAACTAAAGTAAAATTCCATTTAGATAAATAAAAGACTTCAAACACATCACATAATTATCTTACAATTGTCAATTATATTTGTTTTTCTTTTTAATTAAAAAGAAGAAAAAAAAACCAACAATATCAATAGTGTCTTGCATGTGATTGAGTTCTTAACTGCATGTTCTCCGATAGGTGTCCACCGATTCTTACCGACATGTTTTTTGGCTATAATTTTCTCATGCCACTTGAGTACTCACAGGGTGGAGGATAGGGTGGGCTGGGGTGGACTGTAGCTCGGGGTAAAAAATTGAATTTTTTTTACTAGATATACATATAGATAACATATAGCCTAGTAGATACATTGATATAGCCTAATAGCTTTGTAGCCCAAATATTAAAATGCCTAGATAGCCCATAAGCCCACTAGCTCAGCCTTGTTAGTTATTAGTATTGTTATTTTATTACTTGTAGTCTGTCCACTCTCGTACATTGACTCGCCAATATCCAGTAATTATTTTCTTAGAAACTGATTATAACAATTATATTTTACAATTTATTAATTGATTTATCTATGCAGAAATGGAGTCAATCCTTTACATTTGAATTATATAGATTTTTTTTCTTAATCCCAGGCATGTGGGATGATATCATTTTAAGGTGTTTTATTGTAAATAAAAAAAATTCATGACTCTTAACCTTCTGTGTTTTTAGATGTTCTGAGGATGGCAAAGACACCGTGCCTCTTGTGGGCACTTTTTCGTCATGTTAAAGGTTGAGGAGTTACTGACAGAGGTGTAGCTGTTCTACAAGATTCTTCAACGATGCAGGCACGAAGCTCTCTACCAAGGAGTCGCAAGAAGACTGTCGCCAAGATATCGAGTCTGAAAAAAGGTTGATCCTGCTATTCGACAAAGATTAGTGGAAACTGAAGGAAAACAGTCTTGAGCTCGTGTATTTGCAATCTCTTAGGTAGGAAAAAAACAACTTGTGAATAAGGTTCTAGCAATGTACGTAGCTTTACCTTGCATTGTAGGATACAGATGTTTTAATTGTCTTGGGCAGCTTTAGATTGTTTCAAATACCGCTTAATATGTCATCTTGAGATGTTGGTTGCCTACCTTTTTATGTACAAAAACCTCAATTTATGATTCTCAATCTCTGGTACAGTTGATCATAGACACACATGAAAGGCCTCATTAACATCCAATATTTCACATATAGATTAGATGGTAAGATAGGGTCTCGTCCATGATTAGACGGTAAAACACTGACATGAAAATTAGACGAATAGGAAATTGGCTGTCAGAGTAAAATGGTCAACTGATAGTTGACTATTAATATATGACGAGGACTCTGACCGGACATGTAGGACATGTCAAAGATTTTAATGAATAACAAGTTATCCATTGAATTTTATTGAATGCCAGGAAAAAATGCAGATGAAACAATTTGTATAGGAAACCGATTAATAATTATGTCTTCTTCAACCCGCCGTAGCCATGCACAATGTTCATTCACTGGTGTCCTTAAGCAATATTTGTTTATCTGTATGAAGTATCAAATTTTTTTGACAAAAGAAGGGAGCAGATAAATTATTTCTTGTTTAATTGCGTTAAAAAAATAATTATAAAAAATGACACCGGTGTGTGCATGAAGACGGGGCCACCTAAATTTATCTTCCTCACTTTAAGAGTGAATTTTTATTTGATATAAATTATATTCGTGTGAAAATTAGACGAATAGAACACTGGCCGTCAGAGTATATTTGATAACCCATTGAATTTTATTGAATGCTAGAAAAAAAAAATGCAAAGCAAACAATTTGTAATGGAAAAACGATTAATAATGACTTCTTCTTGAACTTTTCATAGCCATGCACAATGACACGGTTGGCTCTCTCCACTCATTGGTGTCCTTAAACAATATTTGTTTATTTGTATTAAGTATCAATTTTTTGACACAAAAAATGAAGAATACAAAAAATTTATTGTGTAATGGTTTAAAAAAATTATAAAAAAAAATTGCCTAATGACACCGGTGTGTGCCTGAAGACATAGGTGTCATTGGGCCACCTAAATTCATCTTCCCCACTTTTTGTGTGAATTTTTATTTAATATAAATTATTTTTTATTTGCTTGCTCTCTTTCTATTCTACCCCTTCAAAAAAAATTCAAAAAAATTATTTTTTATTTTTAATTAACATTTTTAGTTATAATATATCATTAAAAAAGTCTATTTTTATTTAGATAAAAATATTATTTTGCACAAAAAACACATATATATCTTGTTACCAAAACATAAAATATAATTAAACGCCAAGAAAAAATTAGAAATAGCTTCACGTGCGAAGTATTTCAAGTGCACTAGTTTTTTCGGTTTTTGTTTTTTGAGCGAAAAGTACAAAAACACCACTCAATGCAATTCAAAAGGCCAATTGTTCATCGGATTTTGGATAATTACAAATATAGCATCTATTGTTTGAAAATTAGACGAATAGGACATTGGTCTTCAGAGTATGCAATTTTTTAAATTTGGTTCAGGGTTGTACTGCCCTGTACGTGTAGGATGGATGGTCTGTGTATTTTGACATACGGATACATGGTTGAGATTCTTGGGTTTGTGAATTGACATTGAGTTTGGTAACCCTTGCTGCATGCCTTAGTATGATTGTGGAGATCTCAAGGTGACAAACCCTTCTGTTTCTCCCAGTTTTCCTTAGTATGTACATTCATTAATTCCTAAATTCTAGCTCCCTTGGAAATTAATTTGTTTCTTTCATTTCATGTAGTTGTTTTCTTCATCATATAATTTGTACCTGTCCTGAAGTAAAAATAACAAGGTCCATATAACAATTATGTCCAGCTATCAGTCCATGACAAAAATTTTCTTAAAAAGGAATGAATTGAGAAGGGAAACACACAAAGCAACACATATTGATTTGATTCAAGACGACCAGCCTAAAAAGGTGAAAAGCAATAAATGAATGAATTGAGAAGGGAAACACACAAAGCAACACATATTGATTTGATTCCAGACGACCAGCCTAAAATGGTGAAAAGCAAAGTTCAGAGCAGAGTAGCACAGTACACCATATTATGTCGCCAAACACGTATGTGTGAGAAGGACCTTAATTATGATGAATAGGAAACGATCGTATTGGTCTTATAGACAGTAGAATGGAGACCAACTACCAAACATAGTAAATAATTTAATAAGAGTACTGATTGTAGGGCAAACGAAAGAGAAATGGAAATTAAACATAGGAGACACAACAACATAGATGCTTAAATTGGAATGCAATTATTGACGCGTAACCAGACCCATGTTACTGAATAAGAATCAAGCTGTAACCCAACCAGAGTTTTGTCAACCCGGGAGCTACTTTTAGATTTTTTGAGTCTACAGTTTGGTTCTCGAAAAATTTGTTATCAGTATCGTTCAAACGGATTTTATGTACACACAACACAAAATGTATTATTAATTGTATAAATTTTTTGGCTTAATTTGTGGTGTAATTGAGGTGGAACGCAGTATTAAATTTAGTGTAATTTTGAGTGAGATTTAAGAAAATAGAACCAGTAAAAGTGCACCATTGAAGTCCTAAAATTTGAATGATCCAATAGGTAAATGGAACAATGTTCATTTATGCGCATCAATACAATTGCTCACAATAAATTATCGTGGTTTTTTTTCTTTTTGATTTTTTGACATGAATAAATATTCGATCGATTGGTCGTTTATCGAGAGTTAACCAACTGTTATTGATTGATTCTATTAAAAAATATATATTTTTAATATAATCGATTGATTAGTTTAATTGTATTCAATTATTTTAAATATTTCCCATGCTTCTACCCAAACAAAAGCTCAAGCATTTGACCCACACAAAACCCAAAAGACCCCATATCCCTTGCCCCAAAAAACGGCCCAAACAATTAGCTCATCAAAAACAAGAGCCTATTTCTTTAAGCCAATAGCCTATTAAAGAGGAGTGAAGTGGAAGAGGCAACCCAATTACTGAATGTACTGTGAGACGAGCTTTCAGGTGCATTCGCCAGAGACCACTTGCACAGTCGTAGCGCGCACACAGAGAGAGAGAGAGAGAGAGAGAGCGCATTTCTGGTGTGATACAACGGTGGAGCTCCAAGGTGATAGTGGTAGAGGGATGTTGTGCCTGCAATGTTAGAAATGGAAAATAATCTTCCTAAAAAATAACATGCCGTGAAATATAGACACGATCAGACTTTGGACAAAGAAATTTGTAACCTTTATGGTGTGAGCTGTATCCTAGAAAAACACACTCAATCGAGTGAGGCGAAAGTTTGTTTGAAGAATAGGAACCGAGATAAGGAAAGGAACTACACCCAAAAACACGAAGGTGTGTATATGAGGGTGGTTTGAGAAGTAGAGTGGTATGAGGAGTACACCAATTTAGAGTCGGTGTAGGGAGAATATTGATGATGTGAACAGCGGTTAGAGTTGCATCAGGTCAATATGAGAGTAGAAGATTGGCAATTGCGAGAAAAGTTCGGGTAATATCAGCTATGTGGCGATGTTTTCGTTCGGCGAGGCCGTTTTGCTGTGGAGTATGAGGACAGGAGAAACGTTGATGAATGCCAAGAGAGGTACAATAGTTAGTGAATTCATTGTTCACATATTCAGTGTCATTGTCACTTTGAAGATTTTGGACAGTTATATGAAATTGATTTTGGATCATAGTGACAAAGTGGCGAAAGTGAATGAGTAATTCAGATTTGTGACGCATTAAAAATATCCAAGAATAACGAGAGTAGTCATCAGTGAACAAAACCTAATAACGGAAACCACTGTTAGAGGGTATAGGCGACATCCAAACATCACTATGAATGGTAGCAAATGGCTTTGTACCATAAGACGAACGAGAATCAAAGATAATCTGATGGATTTGCTAGTAGCACAATCCTTACAAAAGGAATCAATAGCCAAAGTATTAGGGCCTAAGGAGGACTTTATTTGAGCATGAACAAACAAAGGTGTATGACTAAGTTGACGATGCTAGGTAGATGAGTGTTGAGTAGAGAGTGCATGGGGTTGTGGAGATGAAGTAGAAGTAGACAACTGAAGAGGATAAAGACCATCTTTACAAAGGCCCTGAAAGAGAAGAATATCGATAAGTAAATCATATATTTGATAATAATCAGGAGCAAAAGGAAAAAAGACCGAATTATCTTTGGTAAATTTGGCAACGGAAAGGAGATTTTTGCGAAGATCAGGTAAACGAAAAACATTTGTAAGAGAGAAGTTAGAATGACTCAAAGGAAGAGAAAGATTACCAGTATGAGTTATAGGCAGAGAACTACCATTGCCCATAAAGACCTGATCCTTACTGTGGAGCATAAAAGTGCAATGACACGTGGCTGTAGGGAGACAGTGGACACCTGGAGGTTGCACGTGGCACAACACTACAAGACATGTTGGGAGTGTGATACGTAACTTGAATAACGTCATCCTGCCTTTGGAGGTGATCATGATCTTCTCAACTCTTCTTAAAATTCAAATGGAACTCCTCTTCAAAATTCAAACAGGGATGGCATGCATGATGCAAGGAGAGAAAGCAGGAGAACGGTTACCTCATTGTACTATAAATACACCCTTTGTAACCATTTGAGGGAGAATAAGAAATATAGGCTCTACCCGTGGACGTAGGCATTCTTGCCGAACCACGTAAATTCTTTGTGTGCTTTTACTTTCAATTCAGTTCCTTAGCCGGTGTGCATTCAACCCAGGAAACCGTAACGTCGGTGCGAATTTTTGCATCGACAATTGGCGTCATTTGTGGGAAACGTACATTTGGTTTCTTGAGGTTGCTACCATGGCTGAGGTTCAAGCGAAAGATTTCAGGAGAGAGGATGTGTAGCTACCCTCAGTTTTTGGAGATCTTGATGTCAACAAGGTCTCCCAAGAGGAGGAGATTGAGGAGGTGTTGCACCAGAAAGAGGAAGAGCTGCGAAGGCTCAAGAAGCAGTCGTATGCGCTAAGGAACAAAGGGAAGCGTCTGGCCAGCGTCATCCAGTGCCTGAAAAAGAATCAACAACTAGAGGAGGAGACCAAATGTACTGGCAGGTCTTGCCGTCGGAGAAGTCTTTCTCCAAAACGGAGGCGAGGGCGCTCCTTGACTTTAAGGAGGTAGGATTGTTCCTCATCCGCCAGAGGTAGAAGATGCTCACCAACTCCCAAGAGAAACTCACCAACTCCTATGAGGACTAGGCGCAGGTCTCCCTCCAGTACCAGTGAGAGGGGGCCTCGAACAGAGAGTGGCAGAAGGATTGGAGCTGGTATGTAGAGCGCCCAGAAAAGGGCAGAGTAAACACTAAACAGGATGACTACCACCCCCTTTGTGAAATCACTCAGAAGGGAAAATTCCCTAGATAAGTTTATTTCTTCCACTTTTGAACTATATGATTAAAAGACTTATCCCGTAGCTCATGTAGCGGCTTATGCAAACAAAATGGCCCTTTGGGTAGGACGGGACTCTTTGATGTGTAACGTGTTCCCTTCTAGCTTAGGAAAAACCGCAATGAATTGGTTTCACATACTTCGAGAAAACTCAATTTCTACTTGAAAGGAATTGGCACAATCTTTCGTGTCAAGATTTATGGCCAAAGGCAGAGAACCAGCAACTCTAGATAAATTGTTCTCCATTCGACTAAAAAAAGGTGAGTCATTAAGAGATTTTGCTTCTCGATATTTAAATATTTATGCAGATATAGAAAAATGCAAGAAAAAGACAACAGTTACAAACTTCCATCTAGTACTCCCAAAAGACAGTAGGCTGAGGGAAAGCTTAACCCTCAAGCCATCGATGAGGATGAATGATCTACAAGAAAGGATCATGAAATATGTTAGACTGGAAGAGGATCAAAAGACTGCTGATAAATTAGGTATTGACAAAGAGTCATCAATGGGATTGAAGTCCAGTCATGAAGTCATTTATACGAACTTCAATGAATCGATCACCAAGATCTTTCAAGAAGTCAAGAATGACCACTACTTCAAGTGACCTGTAAAAATAGTGAGCGATCCAGCCAAGAAAGATCAGACTCAATTTGTGCCTACCATAATGATAAAGGATATCATACTGAAAAATGCTGCGAATTAAAGTGGCATCTAGAGCACTTGGTGAAGCAAAGGTATCTAGACGATTACATGAAAAGCAAGGAGCAAGACAAAACTCCAAAGAGAGACGAATCTTCATCTAGCCCTGATCGGTTAAAGAGATAATTTTTTATCTTTATTTTTTTCGTGCCAATAAGTTTGTCACATAGTGGCTTAATGATTTTCTCATCTCAATAAAATGATTTATTTATTTCAATTATTGAAGTACAATTGTTGATGAACTAAAGAGAAACAGAACAATGTTTCACCATGAAGCCAAGACCTATTGTGCAAATATTCACCAAAATAGTGCACCATCCCAAGCTGAGGCGTATGGATGCATCTACCAAGAGAGAACCCCGTCAATGAGGCATACAAACTAATGGAAGAGATTGGTCAATGAAAAGTAAGTCAGTCAAAGAAGCTGAGGGCAAAGAAAAAGCCAAAGAGGCTAAAATTATTAAGAAAGACCAAAGAGGCTATCTAATTAAAGAAAGTCGAAGAGGCTATAAGATTAAAGAAGCCAAAGAGACTAAGTGTAAAGAAAAGCCAATGGGGCTAAACTCATTAAAAATGGCCGAAGAGGCAATAAGACTAAAGAAAGCCGAAGAGGCTATAAGATTAAAGAAAGCCAAAGAGGCTACGTCATTAAGGCCAAAGAAGCTATCTGATTAAAGAAGCCGAAGAGGCTATCTAATTAAAGAAAGCTGAAGATGCTATCTGATTAAAGTGGCTAAATAGGTTATCTAATTAAAGATGCTTTCGATTTTTTTGGGTGAAAGTCATCCTTCAAAGAGTTGTTAGGAAGTCACACCACCATTACTTGTGTGGTATATTTGTGGAGAGCAGAATACACAAAAATTAGAGAATTGTAAATGCTCATATTTCATTCTAAATTATATCCTTCCTCGAGCTCATAATTAGGAGCTACACTGGGTATTTATTTAAAAAATGCAATCATTGACAATACTTTTAAGTCCACAAGTAAACTAATTTATGTTTATGTTCCCTTGTTCTTTTATTTTTATTTTTTTAAATGATATTTATGTTAGAATGTATTTTTTCTATCCTTATTAGTTGTTTTTTGAAGTTGCAGAATGAAGCAAGTTTTCAACATGAGTTTGAAAATAATCAGACTATACTTAGAGAGAGAAAACTTTTTCAAACCTGATAACATACTAGATCACCTACCATTTCACCAAATACTTTTTTCACAACGATATTCCGTATACATGACCATATTTGACTACATGTGGTGGTATTAGAAAACGGAGTAGTGCTATCAACATACAGTTAGAAAATACTTTAACATTAAAAAACCTATGACTAAGAATATTTTTATTTTTGAAAGTACTGAGTATACATTCCTTAGGCATTCTGTCATCGTATGACCGCCTAGACGTGATGACCGATGGTTCGTATAATTATATTAGTAAAAAAGTCGGATTTGGTGTGGTAGCCATAGGTTTGGACGGGAGAATTATAAAACAAGTAGAATGGGAGCTTGATGGACTAAATAGTGCTCTTGAAGCTGAAATTTTAGGAGCATATCATAGCTTAAGATTGGCACGGGAATTGGGTTGGTCTGATTTCGATCTCTACATGGATTCTAAAATAATAGTCCATGCATTGAAAGTAATTGCCCATCCTTCACAAGATCTATTTCAATTATATAGGTATATATGACAGATTTTTTTTACATTTGACTTAGTTTTCTTTTGCATTTGTTTAATGCTATTTTAACTTACAATCACATCCTCTCTTTTTTAGTGGGCTTATCAAAATGATTCAAGCATTCAAGCAATGCAATATTGAGTTCATCTATAAAGTGGGCAATCAGATTGCCGATTTTATTGCACAAAATGCGACAAAAATTAGTGTGGAATATGACAATGAATTACAAAAGATGGCTATGTTTTCTTTTAAACAAAAAGTGGCTTTCCATTTTCCTATAGTGGACCAGACAAAATCTCTTCTTTTACACCTAGGATATCACCCGAGCACTCTACCGACAACTTAAGAATGGAGCGAAAGAATTCCGCTCCAGCATCTATGGCGCGAAAGGGGAACGAGCTAGAGAGTGAACCCTGCCTAGGAAGCGACAGGGGCATCCGCTTCACACCTAGGATTGAGCGGAGGGCTTCCTCTCACATCTATGAAGTGGAAGACGAGAGAGCTATAGAGCAGAAGTACCCGCCTAGAAAGGGGCAGAGGCATTGCCCAGGATAGAGAGGGACCGTTCCGCTCCTACATCTATGGAGCAGACGTCGCAGGAGCTATGGAGCGGAACTCCCTATCGAGCGGGATCGATAGATGGCGTACACTTGGTTTTGCCAAAATCTATTAAAAATGCTTTCGATTTTGTTGGGTGAAAGTCATCCTTCAAAGAGTTGTTAGGAAGTCACACCACCATTACTTGTGTGGTATATTTGTGAGAGTGGAATACACAAAAATTTGAGAATTGTAAATGCTCATTTTTCATTCTAAATTATGTGCTTCCTCGAGTTCATATTAGGAGCTACACTGGGTATTTATTTAAAAAACGCAGTCATTGACAATACTTTTAAATCCGCAAGTAAACTTATTTATGTTTATGTTGCCTCGTTCTTTTATTTTTATTTTTTATATTATGTTTATGTTAGAATGTATTTTTCTATCCTTAATAATTAGTTGTTTTTTTAACTTGTAGACAGAAGCTAGTTTTCAACATGAGTTTAAAAATAACCAGACTATACTTAGAGAGAGAAAACTTTTTCAAACCTGGTAACATACTAGATCACCTACCATTTTATCAAAGACTTTTTTTACAGCGACATTTCGTATACATGACCATATTTGACTACATGTAGTGGTATAAAAAAATAGTGGAGTGCTATCAACATACGGTTAGGCAATACTTTAACATTAAAAATCCAATGACTAAGAATATTTTTATTTTTTGAAAGTACCGAGTATAGATTCCTTAGGCATCTTATCATCATAATCCTGTTTCGCTATGACCGCCTAAACGTTATGACCTATGGTTCGTATAATTATATTAGTAAAAAAGCCGAATTTGGTGTGGTAGCCATAGGCTAGGACGAGAGAATTATAAAACACGCATGATGGTAGCTTGATGGAGTAAATAGTGCCCTTGAAGCTGAAATTTTAGGAGCATATCATGGCTTAAGATTGGCACGAGAATTGGGTTGGTCTGATTTCGATCTCTACATGGATTCTAAAATAATAGTCCATGCATTGAAAGGAATTGCCCATCCTTCACAAGATCTATTTCCATTATATAGGTATATATAGAGTGGACCCCGCCCAGGAAGGGACAGGGGCATCCCGCTTTACACATAGGATGGAGCGGAGGCGTTCCTCTCTCACATCTATGAAGTGGAAGACGCGAGATCTATAGAGCGGAAGTACATGCCTCGAAAGGGGCAGGGGCATCTCGCCTAGGATGGAGCGGGACCGTTCCGCTCCTACATCTATAGGGCGAAGATCGTAGGAGCTATGGAGCGGAACTCCCTATCGAGCGGAACTCCCTATCGAGCGGGATTGATAGATGGTGTGCACTTGGTTTTGCCAAAATCTATTTTGGACTTTCAATTTTTTTGGGTGAAAGTCATCCTTCAAAGAGTTGTTAGGAAGTCACACCACCATTACTTGTGTAGTATATTTGTGAAGAGCGGAATACACAAAAATTTGAGAATTATAAATGCTCATATTTCATTCTATCCTTCCTCGAATTCATAATTAGGAGCTACACTGGGTATTTATTAGAAAAAGACCGTCATTGACAATACTTTTAAGTTCACAAGTAAACTAATTTATGTTTATGTTGCCTCGTTCTTTTATTTTTATTTTTTTTATATTATATTTATGTTAGAATGTATTTTAACTTGCAGACTGAAGCAAGTTTTCAACATGAGTTTGAAAATAACCAGACTATACTTAGAGAGGGAAAACTTTTTCAAACTTGGTAACATACTAGATCACCTACCATTTCACCAAATACTTTTTTCACAACGACATTCCGTATAAATGACCATATTTGACTACATGTGGGGTAGTAGAAAATAGAGTAGTGCTATCAACATACGGTGAGGGAATACTTTAACATTAAAAAAATCTATGACTAAGAATATTTTTATTTTTGAAAGTATTGAGTATACATTCCTTAGGCATCTTGTCATCGTACACCGCCTAGACATGATGACCGATGGTTCATATAATTATATTAGTAAAAAAGCCCAATTTGGTGTGGTAGTCATAGGTTTGGATGGGAGAATTATAAAACACGCAGGATGGGAGCTTGATGGAGTAAATAGTGCCATTGAAGCTGAAATTTTAGGAGCATATCATGGCTTAAGATTGGCATGAAAATTGGGTTGGTCTGATTTCGATCTCTACATGGATTCTAAAATAGTAGTCCATGCATTGAAAGGAATTGTCAATCCTTTACAAGATCTATTTCCATAATATAGGTATGTATAACATTTTTTTTTACATTTGTTTAATGCTATTTAAACTTACAATCATATCCTATTTTTTTTAGTGAGCCTATCAAAATGATTCAGGCATTCAAGCAATGCAATATCGAGTTCATCTATAGAGTGGGCAATCAGATTGCCGATTTTATTGCATAAATTGCCACAAAAATTAGTGTGGAGTATGACAGTGAACTACAAAAGATGACTACATTTTCTTTTAAACAAAAAGTGACATTCCGTTTTTCCATAGTGGATGAGACAAAATATCTTCTTTTACACTCAGGATATCACCCGAGCACTCTACCGACAACTTAAAAATGGAGCGGAAGAGTTCCGCTCCCGCCTTTATGGAGCGAAAGGGGAGGGAGCTATAGAGTGGATCCCACCCAAAAAGGGACAGGGGCATCCCGCTTCACACCTAGTATGGAACGGAGGCGTTCCTCTCTCACATCTATGAAGTGAAAAACGCGAGAGCTATAAAGCGGAAGTACCCGCCTCAAAAGTGGCAAGGGCATCTCGCCTAGGATGGAGCGGAACCGTTCCGCTCCTACATTTATGGAGCGGACGTCGCAAGAGCTATGGAGCGGAACTCCTTATCGAGGGGATTGATAAATGGCATACACTTGGTTTTGCCAAAATCTATTTTAGACTTTCGATTTTGTTGGGTGAAAGTCATCCTTCAAAGAGTTGTTAGGAAGTCACACCACCATTACTTGTGTGGTATATTTGTGAGAGTGGAATACACAAAAATTTGAGAATTGTAAATGCTCATATTTCATTCTAAATTATGTCCTTCCTCGAGTTCATAATTAGGAGCTACACTGGGTATTTATTCAAATTGCCAATTTTAATGCACAAAATGCGACAAAAACTAGTGTGGAGTATGACAATGAATTAAAAAAGGCGGCTAGGTTTTCTTTTAAACAAAAAGTGGTCTTCCGTTTTCCCATAGTGGACGAGACAAAATGTCCTCTTTTACACTCAGGATATCACCCGAGCACTCTACCGATAATTTAAGAAGAAGGTTCGACTATCGATATATATTTTTTTCTTAAAATTTGTACTTTATTTTCATATTCAATTCAATTTTAGTTTGTATTATTATTAAAATTATTTTTTGGTTTGACAGTTTTCCAATACGATGCAAAGAGTGATTCGGTGTTGGAAGTGACAAAGAAGGACTATCAGAGGCGTAACGTATCGAATCCAATCCAATCCAAGAATACAAAGAGGGTCGAGCCGAGATTGAGTTGGATCATTCAAGCTCATTTTACTTCATAAGCGGATTTGTCAATCATTGTAAAAAGTACCAGAAGATGGTTGCGGTGGTTTTGTGACTTTTGTCTCAAGATCATTGGATACAAAGGCTCGCTCTGGCACCGGCTCCATTGTAGATTTTGGGTCCGGGTCGAGCTCCAGCACCAGCTCCACATGCTGGAGCCAATGAGTCGAAGAGTGATGTGCTGACATTTTTGTAGTGCGTCTCCCTTTTGGTGAATATGCGGCTACAATAAGAGGGCAATTGTAGGAGTGCTAGAACGCTATTCGATTTTTCACCTAATAAATTAAGTTTGAACATGAATTATATAATTGAAATTTAGGTCTAAAAAGAAGATGTTATCCGATTTAAAATTGGATCTAGATCCAAATACAAAAAATTTATCTAATTTAGTTATTCGGATTCTAATATGAATTGAATTATTGTTCTATTTACTTGTCTTTAATTAAATCAATTCAAATATGGTTAAGTACGTCTGAATCCAAACCAATATGAATTGAGAAATGCAAATATTTTGTAAAGATCTTAAGTTATCCGAAACTGATTTTTTTTAATCACTCCTAGACATATGTGACAAATAATTAGCGAAAATAATTTGTAATCTGTGAATAGAAATCAATATTGGGGTTTACTCCAATTTCAATATCCTACGAAAATATATTACTTAAAATTGTGTAATGTTTTTACTCTATGGGCCCATAGGCTTTGAGTTTATTCAGCCCATATAAATTGGCACCCGCTAAATCTATTGTATGAAATTAATTGAGATATAAAAAGGAATTTGCACCAAAATTTCTGTGAAAAATTGATCTTTTTACCAAGAACTTCTATTGCTACAAGGAATAATAGATGGTACGCAATAGAGATACAATAAAGATGTACTTTCAATCTCACAGGGAGTAGGAATACTGTATAATTACATAATTAATGGTTAATACTTTAATTGCTTCCATTAATTCACAATATTTTTTTGGTAACGGATAATGTCATCATACGACCTTTTTTCTTTTCTTTTCATTTGAATATTAAATATGAGACTAAATTCAATATATCAAAATAAGTTAAATCAAAATTCAAAATTGGGCGCGTGACCACAAGACATGGAAAGTTAATTTACTAGCGAATGTATTATTGACTCTAATTTGTGTACACTGTAAATTATACTAAACATGCAACTCAATTATCATTAGTAATACTTCTCATCATTTGATCAGTTTAAGTTCGGATTTGAATCTGGTCATGGATAAAGACACGTAATTAGTTTGATCTTGATTTGGAAAACTTTATATAACAAATACAACAAAGTAATTAGTTTCTTGATCAAGCTGTTAAAATAAAACAATTAAGTCCTTGACCGAGGAGGTTGAATCCAAATTTTCTTAATTTTCTTGAACCACTCTGTGCTAATTCCATTTCCATTGTAATTAGAGTCAATAATACAATGTAGAAATCTTGATTCTCGTTTTCTTGCCAACTATAGAACATTATCCATGGCAATTTGAGCTATTAGGTGATGCGTTGGTAAAGGAACTGAGAATATATTGGCCCTCACTTAATCCAAAGAAACGATATCTAAAGGTTTGAAGGTACGAAAGGTTTGTTTATGGAATGTGTTCTGAACTCAATGCTTCACAATATTTTGACAGAGCCCTAAGTTTGGTAAGGCAACATGACTTCCTGGCATACCTCATTAGAGGTAAAAAAATTCACTTTATTTTGCATAGACTATGCATTTCTTAATAAAGAAGCTTTAATTAGGATGGTGAAGTTGACTATGGTAACTCCTTGCAAATGAGGGACGTCACATGTTCAACTCCCATGCCTAGCAATTTCGACGCTATTTCTTGTACTGGGCCTCGACCCAAATTAAATTTATTGGTCCATGGGGGTTGGGGGGTCTTCCCTATCGCACTGAGTTTGGATCTGGTTCAACTATGACAGTGTAGCATGTTGGACTGGGAATTTCCTCATATCAAAAAAACACTATGCATTTTTTAGTCTATTTCCTGCACGGGGCCTCGGCCCATAACTTATTGGTCTATAGGGGTTGCAAGGAGTCTTCCACGTGACAGTGTAGCATGAGGGTACGGGAGTCGATTCGAGCGTGGGGAAGGTATTAGGTACCTCGCAACTCCTGTTTAAAACAGTTATTGAATTTTTAAATAATTGGCTATTTTATGAAAATTCATTGTTTGCGAGATTGGGTCATTTGGAAGAAATAATGATTTGATTCATTTTTTTTCACCAACTTATGACATGAAAAAGATTGGAGTTTTTGAAATTACCAACATATGGCAAAAAAGTGTGCCAACTTATGGCACTAAAGAGAATAAAATTTTGTAAACATTAACTTATGGTGTTGTATTTAAATTTGGGAATTTTGGAGAAATGACCTCTTAGACAAAACTTTTTGGAAAAATGACCTTGTCCTAAAATAATCGGATATATGACCTCGTTTACCTTTTTATTGACTAGAATACCCTTATGTGGCAGAATAAAATCGAACAAAATTTATTACTCTAAGTTTAATTTATTACTTTGGGTTTTGAGCTCTACGTTGCATTCTTCGATTTCGATCCATACATAGATCAAAACAGCCGCCTGCATTTCTTTTCGTGCAGAGTTTGTCTTTCAAGTAAGTTAATTTGCTAGCTGAATGTGTTGTATATCTATTAATTACGTATGAGCTATTTCCTGTGAAATCGTCTGTCAGTGCTCGACATATTCTGGGTGAGAATGATTCGTAAATAGTATCCGTCATGAACTAGATTGTATCCATGTTATAAGTTTGGAGGCTCAGATTTTTGTTGGTCGCTCAGATTTTTATTGATCGTGCATGTTTGATAATTTGGTCGTGCCATTTTTAAAGTTCGTAGAACTTTAATTTTTGTGGTCGTGCCAATGATCATGTGGTCATGCCAAAGAATAATGTGGTGCTGCCAATGTATAATGTGGTCATGTCAATGATTATGTGGTCATGCCAATGTATAATATGGTCGTGCCAATAATTATTGTGGTTGTGCACTTTCATTCTCCATTGAATTTATCAATTTTATTCTGATATCTTATTATGTGTGCAAGAATGGCTTCTGAGATCGATTTTGTTGTGTTATATGGTGGAGAGTGAAAAAATTGTAGGGGCATGCACACTTTTAAAGGAGGCAGAAGTCAGGGTGTAATTGTGTCTAATGCAATAACATATGCTGAATTTGTAAAACTCATATACCAGTTGATTGAAGTCGATTTTAATTTCTTCGATTTGGTGATGAAGTTTGTATATAATAGACATTTCAAAATGGAACCGATAAAGCTTCAGAATGAACGTGACTTGTAGTTTTTCCTGAGGCAAAATGATCATCCAGTTAAACTTGGTACTCCACTGTACGTAACAACGAAGCAGAGAGCGAGTTATCAGTTTGTCTCAGTTTGGTGAGTTAGGATTATGTCGGGTTGTCACTTTGCGGTTAAGGGGCTCATATACATTAGTTCATATGGAAAAGTTTGAATCTTGGGTAGAAATGAGTAGTTTTCTTTTCCTTGTTATGCATTTTCATCGGAAGGCTCTTACTTAAAACTTCGATATCAATAGTGTCTTGCATGTGATTGAGTTCTTAACTGCATGTTCTCTGATAGGTGTCCACCAATTCTTACCAACATGTTTTTTGGATGTAATTTTATTTTCTCATGTCATTTGAGTACTTACCTACATGACTCTTAACCTTGTGTGTTTATAGATGTTCTGAGGATGGCAAAGACACCATGCCTCTTGTGGGGAGTTAAAGGTGGAGTAGTTATTAGTAGAGGTGTAGCTGTTCTACAAGATTCTTCAACAATGCAGACACGAAGCTCTCCACCAAGGAGTCGCAAGAAGACCATCGCCAAGATATCGAGTCTGAAAAAAGGTCGATCCTGCTATTCGACAGAGATTAGTGGAAACTGAAGGAAAACAATCTTGAGCTCGTGTATTTGCAATCTCTTAGGTAGGGAAAAAAACAACTTGTGAATAAGGTTCTAGCAATGTATGTAGCTTTACCTTGAATTGTAGGATACTGATGTTTTAATTGTCTTGGGCAGCTTTAGATTGTTTCAAATACTGCTTAATATGTCATCTCGAGATGTTGGTTGCCTACCTTTTTATGTACAAAACCTCAATTTATGATTCTCAATCTATGGAACAGTTGATCATAGACACACATGAAGGGCCTCATTAACATCCAACATTTCACATAAATTAGATCGTAAGATAGGGTTTTGTCCATGATTAGATGGTAAGATGAGGTCTCATTTGTTTTTCGACTCTAGATCTTTTATTTGGCTTCGTCAATCATAAATGAATAATGTTATATCTATACAAATTTATGTGATATGTGAAATAATCATTGATTATAAACATATTTCATATGCATGACCAACTCAACATTTAACCCTTCACGGTCAAATGGGCATATTTTGAGAGTCTTAAACTCGAACATTATTCGTTGTGAAGTGAGGAGAGCTGATTTGGGTTGTACTTTTATGGGCTGATATAACTTGGGCTTAGGGCTTTAGCAAGGCTTCCAATATGGGCTTGTTTATGGGTTTGCCCGTTCTTTTCTCATGGCCAATTGGCCATGAGTTTCGAGGTGTTAAATTGACATAAATTTCGAAAAAACTTTAATGCAGCTTTTCATTTTTTTGGCGTCTGTCTGGTCTCAGCGACGCCTCGGATTTTATTTTATTTTTTTACTTTTCCGGTGAAAGCCTGGCTTTGGTTCCCACCGTTGACTGACCATTGTTTCTATTTTCTCTCCTCTGTCACTTTGGATAACAGTTTCCTCTTCCCCACTATGGCCACACTTGGGGCTTTGAAAACCTCCGTTTTTTGTTCAAGTACTTTCCGTGGCCTCCGGTGAAACTCGTCGGCTTTGGAACTCCGTATTCTCTGAGAGGGCGAGGACATTCACGCATAAGCACATTCCATGAAATTTTCCCTACAATCTCCGAAATAAAAACTAGACAATACCTCTCTGACTTCTGAAAAGTTCCTTCCGGCACTTGCATAGCCATCTCAGTGCTTCAGCTTCTAGGAGAGAAAATAATATGAACCGTTTCCCTACTCTGTGATACGCAGCAAATGGATACCATGTCCTCCGATCATCAGGTCAAATGTTTTTTGTTCAACACACACACACACACACACACACACACACACATATATATAATATATGTATTTTTTTTTCTGGGTTTGTGCGCTTACCTTCACCGAACCAACTTCTCACTCTCATGACTTTTTTCCTTTTCAATTCCTTGTAACATGAGATCGATGGTAGGGATTTGGTGGTGGAGGAGGTGGATGCTGAATTACCAGTTTGTTATCATAGGATTTGCGCCTGGAAAGATATAGAAGTTGATTTATTTTATAAGCAGAAGTAGAAGGTTATAATTAGTTGCTGATAACCCCTTTGCTGATTAAGACTCTTCTGAAATATATTTTGGAAAATGTTATTCTTCTGTAGATTTCAGTATTTTTTAATTGTCTTAACTCTATTAGGTCTTTTTTTAATTTAATCAAGGCATGTGTTTCTTCAATTTCTCTGTTTATGGGATGCTTGTATGTTTTCATGGATTTTTTAGCCCCTCCCTTTAATTTGTCATGTCATTTTTTATGAAAAACAACAAAAATTGGAGATGCTTTCCCTTGCTAGGCATAAATGGAGTTGTTTTTTAAATTCCTATAATGGTATGTTAGCCCTTGTCTTCATGATAGTTTTTCGATCTTACGGAAATTGAACTGCTCGTGGAAGATTCGGTTTCTTTCCACTATATTATCCATTCCATTGCTCACACGGGTGTATGTTTAACGAAATCTTATGTTGTGTTTTCAGGACATACTTTGTAATGTATGTGGTAATATTGGTTTTAAGGAAGTACTTGCAACATGCTCTAGATGCTCTGCTTGCGAGCATATGTAAGATGACCTTCCTGCACTTTTTTCATTATGCATGTGTGTTCATTTTCATCACATCCATCAAATATCGATGTGATGAAATGATATCGATCAATAATAACTTAGAAGCATCATGTTTCTTGCGATGTCGTTTAAATTTATCCACTTTAATAATCTAGATGGCAGTATGGACTTCACTCAAGTGGGATTTAATATTTGTTGGCTTGTTCCACCTTTTCTTTTCTTAAAGACATAAACCTTGGGTTAAGCTACAATTCGACTGCAATTATTGGTTCCTTGAATAATTTTCTGTATATAATTTTGGATAAATATTGTAAGACTACATGGGTAGTAAAGAAATGTGAATTTGTTGGGCTATTTGAAGAGGATTGAGAGAGATCAATGTGATATGAACTCCGTTTCTGCTTCTACACTTCAATATGTGGGTTTCTTTAACATTTAACAAATGCATTTCAGTATCTTGTGAAATTTATTTGTGAATACTATCGTATGACTTGGTATATC
The DNA here is from genome assembly GCA_963580455.1 of Euonymus europaeus. Lineage (NCBI taxonomy): Eukaryota > Viridiplantae > Streptophyta > Magnoliopsida > Celastrales > Celastraceae > Euonymus > Euonymus europaeus. Next base: position 24,384,648 of record OY756957.1, on the reverse strand, counting down.
TGCAATACTCACCTTTTTGATATATTTTGACTTGCGTACATATGATATGCTATGTATTCTTCGACAATTAAGTTCAAAGTTCGTTCATCAATTAATTTATGCCAGCATACGATTAACTCAAATCTTTGTTGAATCATGTCACACATGATGGGTATGGAACAGTAGTAGATCATCTAATTTCCATGTATTTCACTCAATAATTGCAAAGAATTTGCTAGCAAACACTATGACATCAAAATATTACATATCTTGCCAAACATTAATAGCTGCTTTTCCTTAGATACAAAGTTGAATCAAGTAGATTTGGTAGAATAGAATAATTCATGAGCTGTATAAAAAAAGACAAAAAACTCCTGTGTGCGAGGCTCCCATAGTAGGCTAGATTAGAGATAAGTAGAATGTACACAGATCTCACTCCCACATAATGTGTGGGAAAAGCTATTTCAAGGAATTAAATCTATGACCTCTGGGTTGTACCTATGCAACTCTATCACTAAGCCACATGATGTTCCCTTGTATTGATGTTATAATTTTTTATTGTTATTGGCACTTGTCTTGGAATATGATATCATATTTCCTTTTGCAGTTACTGTATGCGGGTTAATAACTTGGAACTCCCTAAAATATGGACTTGTGAAGCATGCCAAAATGTTGATGGAGGTCCAAAACTTGATCTGGAGGAAGATAACTCGCATCCAGCAAGCACCAACAAATTTTGTGATGAATTAGTCAGTCAGTTGCCTAAAAAACAGTCAAGACCTGTTCAAACTGGAAAAGTAAAGTTTCTACATGCTGAAGAAGTTATCAGGCTTTCATCAGGAGGCACAACATTCGGGCAATCTGCTTTTAGAATAAAACCTAGTGGATCAAAGTTCGTTATACCTAGCTCCAGGAGGACATTCTCTACACCTACAACTGTCATTCCCAAGTTCCCCCATCCAAAGGTCAAAGAAAATGTTAGTTTTTTTCCTGTGACACAAGTCAGTTCTGTGAGAAACCCAAAGACTTTTGCATTATCAAAGCACTCAAAAGGTAAAAAATGAGATCCCTATCTTCTTTGTTTGCTATTTCTAGTTAAATAAAGGTGAAGCAAGTATTTTAAGAGGTGACATGTGCATAACTGCATCTCATCTCTAGTGTCATAATTTCAATATGTTTATACATGATTTTATTCTCCTTGCATTTTAATGAATGGATCTCCTAAATGTTGAACAAAATGTATTACGTTTATTAGTCAAAAGACTTTAAGTTTTCAATCGAAGTACTTTAGGTGGTAGGTGTGTGAATTTAATGGAGCTGTTAATAGAGGCCATCGTATTGAATAAATGTCAGTCTCAGTACTTTGTTTTAGCTTCCAGAGCTGAAGATGTACTTAAATATGATGTGAAGAAAGAATCGTCCATTGTTTGTAGTCATAGGCAATGTTGGAAGGTAAAAGCTTTGTTGTGTATGTTGTTGGTTGAACATCAGTATTCCTGATTATGGTGAAATTTTGGTGTAGTGATTGTAAACAGTTGAATCTCTGTCGTTGGGGACCAGCACCAACCTACAAAGGGAAGAGAGAATGATAGTCGTGAGGGTTTTTGACACGGGGGTGTTTCCAGCCAGTGAACCTCCGAAGGTCAAGTAACAACGTGTCACTAGTAAATGAGCAAAGAATAAAAGAGAATGGGTGTACACCGTGACCATCTTAGTGAGCGTGGCAGAGAGTACTATGAGGAGTTCCTCTGTGATGACTGGTAGCAGCCTGGCGGCTAGCTTAGAAAATAGAAATGAGGAGCGAGTGAGCTTAGTGTAGGGAACTTAGTGGTATGATGATATTCAAAATTGGATGATTTGCTCTGTGGCTCCAAAGTCTGTTTATAGTAGGGTTTAGGGACCTTGGGTGGCTCCAGCGATTTGAGAAAGGTATTCCTCGAATCTCGAAGTCAACCAACCGTCGAGACCCGTTGAGGTGAGATTCTGCTGGAGACCCGGTCCTCCAGTTGGTGAGTCTGTAGTCAGCTTGGCACTAGACCAAGCTTTTGGGCTTGGTGAGCCCAATGAGGCTTGTGAGCCTATTAATACCTGGGTTTGATGACATCTTGGATCCAACTTTGCTGGCTCAATTGTCTCTTGGGCTACCATAGTGTAATTGGGAAGGAAAAAAACATAAATTATCTCTTTAATTGAGTCTTCATATTTAAAGACTTGAATAAGAAGGGGCAAAAAAAAAAAGTGTCCAATCTTTTTTTGAAGGATCTGACACGGATTCCATACCTCATGTCATGTCAACACAGGTATTGAGGGGTAGTCCGGGTATCATAGCTTTGGCATGTGAGGCCTTAGGCTGGTATGTATGGGTTGTGAGCCGTTGGGCTAGATTCAGCCTTAATGCCAAATTTGGGACTTACAGTGATGAAGATTCCATTTTTGCACCCTAGGCATTATAGGTTCCAGCCATGTGAACAGTCCCGTTGCAATGTGAGAGCCATATAGACATTTGGCTTGCCTTCACTTCAGGAGCCTTGTGCACTATGTGTTATTTAATTGTTTTTTATTTGTATTCTTAAGTGTAGAAAGTTGGATTAGATAAGACTGATAGAGCTAACCATTACAAATGAACACAATGGATGCAAATCCATAATACTTCTTAACTCAATTATATGCAATTTGTAGCCTTCGTATCTATTGGTCTTGGTTAAGTGCATTTCTAAATCATTTTTCTAACGTTTTAATTTTGTTACTCATTTGAGCTTCAAATGCCTTGTAACAGACTTCAAGTTTTCCATCAAAGTGCATTAGGTTGTGGGGGTCTGAGTTTAATGGAGCTGTTAATAGCGTCTATCGTACTAAATAAACACCAATCTCAGTGCTTTGTTTTAGCTTCCTGAGCTTAAGATGTATTTAAATCTGACGCAATTGCAGCTCATGCAGAAGATCATATTCGTGAGGAGGAACTGTTGTTACCTTCCAAAAAATTTGGAAGTCCAGATATGAACAAAGAAAAGGCAATGAACCTATTGTCTAATGGTTTGCCATCAGAGCGTCCTCCCAACATGTTTGAACACATTTTACCTGCCACAGAAATAGATACTCAGGATACGAACAAAGAAAAGGCAACAAACAAACCATGCAAAGGTTCACCATCAAGGCATCCTCCCATCATGTTTGATTCAGGTAGTGGAATCCCTATATTGTTGTGGACTTGGTTGGCAGTCTTGTCGCAATTAGCTTTTTTAGTTCTATGTTACGATCAATCCCTTGAAAATAATATGGGATTTAAGAGTGTGAGAATTTATTTTTATTTTTTTTCATTTTTTATTCAGGTTACATTTTAATATTTTATGATATTTCATCTTTCTAAAATGTATATACATTATTCATATACATTTTATCAATTTAGATTCTTCTGTTTCACTCTTTCTGGAAGTGGATGTTTGAATTGCACAGAGGATACTGCATTTCACATTATCTAGTTTTATGATTATTCTTAAGAATGATGGTGTCTCTTGATCAAAATTATTTTCAAGTTGAGACTTCCAGTAGCAAGGTCACTGTTCTGTGAATTTTATGTTTTATATATTTGTAAGGTCGATTTCTTCTTCTCTTCTTTCCGAATCTTCTTATTTCCCATGTTCTGTTGTTACCCCTTTTTCAGGCATTAACTTGCAAGATCCTGTTGAACCTAGGAATACCAATCCTGAAGAAAGTGGCTGGGATCTGGAAAAGCTTATGTCTTACTATGATTATCTCCCTGCTAAAGTTCTTACTTGGAGGTGAGTAATCTATGGCGTTTAATTGGTATTTGTGATAGATTCTGTATGTTTAGGTTGCTGCTTGCTACCATGTAATCTCTTTGCACTCTCAAGGTTATTCTATCATTTGATATAAGCAGAAAGTTTGAGAATTTCAAAAGCCCCTAGCAACTTTTAGTAGCCCTGTTTTTCTTGGGTAAAATTTTCATTTTTAGAAGAATGAATTCATCTTAAATGAACATAAATCTGTGTCCCAACATCCTGAGATATTATTGAGTTCGATTAAACTTCTGTACTTTTGTCTATAAAATATGTGAATACATTTTCATTTTATTATTTTAGAAAGCTTTGCCTGCACAACAATATGAACGTAGCATTGCTTGCCTACTCATGTGTTCTTTTACCTTTTGCCAAAGGGGAGGCTTCCAATTGCACGATCCTATTGAAGGGTATGAATTCCATGATGGATTCCAAGCTCAGCCACCATGCAGAGTCCACCGTAAAGCCTTGGAATTTTCAATGAAAATGCCCACAATCCTTCAGGTTATGCTGCTTCCACGGTGGCAAATTTGGGTGGATTTATTCCAGAATGATTGCCCAGATTTAGATGATATTGCACTGTACTTTTTTCCTGCTCATGAAACCAAGAGGTTTGTCTCGTCATCTGATCTGTGTATCTGATCTTTGCGTTTCTTTTATTTTAAATTTTTTGGAAATAATTTATTGTCACACCTCCCTTTTGACTTATAGAGCCAAGCAGAGCATTTCCAACTTATTTGAGCTTATGGAAACCCAAAATTCTGTGATGGTAAGTTACACTGATGGTGTGAAGTTGCTGATTTTTACTTCTGAACAGCTGCATGTGGACTCAAAGGGTGAGAGCTCTCTGTTTTCTGTAGCATTTGCTATTTATTTAGCTTTACAGTAATCATGGATGCCTTCTACTATTTTAATGATTTAAAGGTTTTAGTTAAATTTCATTGATTATACTTTCCTCGAGCTGCTACCATATTTTAATTGTGTTTTAGAAGGGATGGATCATGGATGGAAAAAATGTTATCCATAATTTCATACATAGAATACTTGCATTGGTATTGACTAATGATTTGTTGATGCATGTTTCCTAACTGGCTGGATTGTTTGGTAACCTTACTGCGGAAACTAGTGCTTGGCTTTACAAGAATCATTCTCTTGAAATTTGATAACTTTATCTAATTGGTGCATTGTTTTCTACTCTAGTTAGAATGGATATTTGTCTAATATATTAATTTCCCTTTCGTCTTCTTTTTTTGTGATGGTACTTTAAATTATTTGTGGAAGGTAAATATGGTTGCGTTATCACATTTTTTGCATTACAACAATATTTTCTCCATTTGGAATGACCAGTCATATTCTTAGAAAATTACAGTTTTCCAAGACAGACCAATATTTGTCCCCAATATAATTCAGGAATGAAAGATTATAGCTTCATCATGCTTTGTGCAAGGTTGGGTCCAGTAACTTGCTAGACTACTATTGCTGCAATTGTGAAACATAGAATGGATGCCTCACGTAGAAATTGATGTAGCCCTGTTGTTCCTTTTCGCTGAAACTTGACACTAATAGTTATTCAAGCATAGCGTGAGATTCACTCTGGATCCATGGCTTAATTTCTGGCTGTACGTTGATGCACAATTGCTTTTCTGTCATATGCACAACCAACATGGTGCAACAAGACTAATATGAAGGGACATCAACATCACCTTGCATATCTGCCCAACTGTCTGAAAAGTCTATGGGCGTAAAACTTTGAACTTTCGAAGGTCGATATTGCACCTTTAGATTATGTAATAGGTGAGCTTGACAACCATAAGCGAGATCCAAAACCCTGGCAGGCTGTTACTTTGCAGTTAAGGTACTAATATACATCTGAATATACAGATTTTAGAATGTTTCAATCATGGTTAGAAATTATGGCTTTTATTTAAGTAAGACGTTTTGTCTTGCTCCTCTTTATTTCCTTGACTCCATGCTTGCCCAATGAGTGTCCTTTTTACATTATTTTCTCATTGTCTTTGGGAAAATGACTCAACCTTTTGTGTTTATACTTTATAGATGTTATTATGAGATTGAAGAAGACAGAACGCTTCTTGTGTGGAGTCTTCCAACATGTTAAACGCAGTAGCCTTTGCTAGTTCTTTTGTTTGGAAGGTGCCGTTGATGACAATGACGTAAAAATAAACATGGTAGATGGAAGGACGACCTGCCTAGATGGTTGCTCTAACAGATTCTTCAAGGATGGAAGCTGGAGGCTCTTGACGTATGATCAGAAGACTGAACGGAAGATTACGACTGTCCAATGTGGATTCTGCCACTCAAGAGAAGGAAAAAAATTACTGGAAAGTGTACAAAAACAATAGGATGTGTAAGCACCTTCTTACAAAGAAAGCTTACATTAGAAAATTGTCTGGTGCTTTGGATGAAATTAGACAAATTTACTGAAACTGATACTTCCAAGTTTCAACCCAAGTTTAGATTGGAAGGATTTCAACATTGGAGTCGTTGTATCTTATTATTGTTTCCACTAAAATATACGGGTTTGCAATGATTAAACTCGATTTAAACATGGAAACTGGTTCTTGAAATATATTTATACAGATACTCTGCTTTGTTGATTCTTTTCTTTTATTTTATCATTGGATTTTTGCTGATGTACTACGTTATTCCTAGAAAAATTTGTATTACGAATATTTACTAGCCCTGGCTTATGATCATCACTGTAAACATGCCCAGTAATGCTTGAGCCGATGTCGAAGTGGTTGGAGGGTGATCTTAAAATTCGGGTTTCATCCTCCCTAATATGTTTTTATCTCCTTTTCTTACACACACACACACACACATAGGGGGCGTTTATTCAGTTTTTTAGTTCAGTTTCTCTTATGTCTTAGTAAACTTCAAAATTTTGGTTCCAACAAAATTCAAACTGAACTTACCATCAAGTTGAATCTATCATTGTTCGATTTGGTTTAGTTTGATTCGGACGAAAACTGAATTCACAATCACATCTATAAAAGTTGGATACAAGCCTTTGGAAATTGAATTGAATTTTTTTTTCAATTTTATGTATAAATTAATTATTTATATAAAAATTAAATAAATAAATTATTTCGGTTTTCCAATTTTAAACCAAATTTTACGAAATTCCTTAGCCAAAAAAAACCAAATCAAATTAAAACTTGCGATTTGATTTTCAGTTTGGGTTGGTTTTGAACACCTCTATTGATGTATAGGCTCAGGTAATTAAAATTGAACACACGACTTCATTATAGAAAAGGCTTCTGTCTAGCTAACCATTATTTTGTAGACAAGGTTATAAAAATTGTGTCGGGCATCAATCCAGAAATGGGACTGATTCAACCAATGAGTCATCGATCGAACCACAAGTTTGATTAAAAAAATTAACATTTGAATATTAAAAATAACATTGAAAATAAATACCTTAATAATATCATAAGGTCATCCATACAAAATCTAAAACATTAGTAAATCAAGTTCATATCCTATACCTAATAATAATACATCCAATACATATGGATATCAATATATAAAAAAAAAATCAATCTACAGTCAAATGACATTTTCAATTTTTCAAAAACGGGTTTTTTTGTAAAATCGAATGGTTAACTTGTTTTTCCAGTTTGCATGCTTAAGTGGTATTTTAATAGAACCGTGTCCACCTGATGACCGATTCACCGATTTTACGATCGGATCGACCGGCACAGTCCGGTTTTATAATATTGGTTCGGGGTTAATTCATACTCTACTTGGAATAAGGTAAATGATTTCGTGAAAAACTTGCACAGGAACGTGCAAGCACGCGCGCAAGTGTGGAGAGAGAGAGAGAGAGAGGACAGAGGACGGATCACAAGGTGTCGTAGTTCACTTTTCTGCGGAGATGGCCGATGGATGTACACTGCTTTTCGTATTATTGATAAGACGCAGCATGCATTTAGGAACTCGCAGTTGCAGTCAATATTTCTAGCCTCTAGGGTTTTGCATTGCTTGAATGTCTCTTTCATGGCATATTATTAGAGAAATTACTAGGTGAACTGTCGGCAGATACAGAAAATGACGCAAAGCATAAAGAACAGGAAAAAAAAAGTGGTGAAATATATTGCTTCATCAACCGCAAACCCTATAAGATCTGTTGCACCTAGGTTTTTTTTTTTTTTAAAAAAAAAAAAAGTTGCACTAGGGTTTTCTGTTGTCTCTTTCATGGCATATATATTATGATTTTATTTCTCTTTTTTGGGTTCTAATCCATTCTTCAGCACTCAGCAGACAATGGGAATTTGTCTCTCTATATACGTCTTGGATTGTTTGAATGAGTAGGCCATGGTGATGTGTGTGTATATGTGTGTTGTATCTGTTTATTTCAAATATTATTAATTGTACTGTAGTCAAAATTTGAATGATCAAATTGAAGACCTTTATGTCATATTTTATTATTATCTTTTTTTATTATACTCATAAAATCTTGAATTCGACTTTTATTCAAAGTAATAAGCTTACCGATACAAGTTGAGTTGTGGTCTGACTTACTCTATGGTTAGGTGATAAAATTTTGTACACATAAATTGACAGCTAAAGTTTATATCTGATCATATCAAATATTCAAATGCTAAATTTGTATGATATCATTATCGAAAGAAAGGAAAAAAAGTCATAAGGGACTTGAGCCTGCATGCTGAGAATTATCCGCTCCAAATTCTAAGGGACTGAATTGAAAACAAAAAATTTTAGATGACTAAATAAAAAATGAAGGTGTTTGAGAACCCCAAATGCATATACTTTAACCAAATTCTGAGGTCTCAAATGTTACTGATCCAACGGTTACTTTCTCCAATGCCTGCCGTGACTGCAGGTACCCCATTCGATATATATATATATAATAAGGGGCTTTGGAACAAAGAGAAGTGTGCGATTGTCTAGGATCTTGGGACCAATTGCTTTTACTATTTATGACCAAATAAATCAAAGATATCAGTGGACAGTGGTACAGTCTGTGCTTTAATTTCTCACAGTGAAACAGAGAGTAAAACTCTGAGAAGCATCGGTCAATTAATCCACTTCAGAGACAGAGAGAAAGAGAAAGGGACCATCCAATATAAAACCCTACAACAGTACTACTAAGAGCAACCGATCATTTAATGGTCCTATTTTTCTTAACCATTAAAATTGATGTCTTGAGGTATTATTGTCTAATTAGTTAGGCCTCAGAATATGAGAAGATTAATAAAGGAGGACAAATTGTAGTTATTATCATGTAGATGTTTTGAAAGCCCGCAAAACTTCTTCTTTTCTTTCTTTTTTTTGATAAAAGACGACAATACTTCTAGAATTTTATTAATTATCCCCACTTTTGACGGAAAAATATCACAAAACTGTTAGAAAGTTAAAGAGGGTCATGTACACATTAGAGTTGAGACAGACAATGAGTCTGTGAGGTGGTTGGAAAAATAGAACATAATGATAATTAGGACAATTGTTAATAGTGTTGGATTCAACTAATAATCCCACAATTGAGTCAAAAACGACATGTACTTCAAAACTAGTCGTTTTGCCACAGTATCCATTGGTTTTTGGCCAAATTCCATCATTTATGCCTCTAAATCTGAAATTTATTATTGTTTTGGTCTTTTGTTTTATTTTTGACACAGTATTATTTTGTTATTTTGTTTCATTTCTAGTTTATTTTTAGATTTTTGATTATAGTACTATCTAAAATTGTAACTGCCAGACGGTAATTTTCATCTTTTGATTTCAAAATGAAATCGAAGAGATCAACTGTACTTTTTTCAAACTTTCATTTGAATCAAGGTGGTGTTAGAAGCCTTGATTTTGATATCCGTGATTTGATTCACTGTGTTCATGTAACATAGGTGATGTAGGGTCATGGGATTGATGAAGCAAGCGTACGCGAACAAGTTTTAATTGGATTTGGATTGACTAGGGACTTTGGCTCATGTGCGTTAAAAAGAATGTCATGTATATTTTTTTGTTAGAAAAGTCATTATTTAATTAGGGATTCCCTATATATATATAAGGTTTTATTTTGGTTACACTATTTATGGTTATAAACTCTCATTAGAGAGCAGCCTTGATTGAATTAATAAAAACAGACAGTTTTCTTTAATTATAACCCTACTTTCGTTTAGTTTGTCATAAATTGAACAACTAGAAGTTGTTATCACAATCGCGTATTTTTCATAGGTGGATAGCGAACTACATCAATGGGTTTTCTTGCGTTTCGAAGAAAATTTTTCTAGCAATGTAAAAGTATGTCTCGCCTTTTCACTGGTACCAGTGACTGTGGTACTTTGTGCAGTATATATTGCACACCTTTCTCAGTTATATATTCTGGTGAAGATTCCATTTCCAAGGAATTAATTATAAACTCTTCATTTCGAGGTTCTTATGTTGGTCTATATATATATATAAACCGACTAATTTTGAAGCTGTGTATGTACTACTATACTTTATAGGTTAGGCCTGACTGATTTCAGAGACTGCCACAATTATACTGATTAATGGAACCTACAAAAATTAATGCAAGCTAGTTAATTTACTGTTTTTTATGTGCCCTTTTCTTCAGGCTTTTTTTTTCTTAGGGCTTAGCCGAAATTTTATTGATTAAAGAACAGAAAAAGTCTCTTTTTGGTGACTAACAAAACATGAGTGCACATGCACCTAACCTTGACAAAAAAAAAATACAAGACAGAGCGGGAAAGAAATCAAAAAATAAAAAAACACAACACCAGAAGACAGCAATAAGATACAAATAGCATATAACCCCCTATTTCCTAAATCTAAAAGCCAGAATCCCCCACCTCTCCATCTGGAGTTTACGTTCAACCATGGGAGAGATTACTTAAACTATCATAGATTTCAGAGATTTTGCTACTTGAAGCTTAATTTGGCAGCCAAGTAGTTAGCCGCACCATTGAATTCTCTATAAACATGTTTAAAGCGGATTTCCAAGGATGCACAAGGCTTGGTAATATTTCTCTAAAGGTAAATCAAATTCCAAGGGCAACTAAATTTCTCAGAGAGGCTATGTTGATAACAATTAAAGAGTCAGATTCAACAAGAAGCTTATAATTACCTAAGGAAACAACAAGATTTATGCCATCATATATAGCCATCATTTCATAAAAAGTAATAGAATTGAAACCATAATAGTGGGAAAAACTAGCCACAAATTTTCCATTACTATTTCTAATCACACCTCCATCCCCTGAATCTCCAAGATTTCTCAAAGCACTGCCGTCACAATTAATAATAATAAGGAGGTTATATATGAGCCTAAAGTCGGATTTCTTGCCAAACAATAGGATAAATTGGATCAAATCCCAAAACATGGCCACAAGGATATTGCATGTCTATATATATATAGCTTGTTAAACATTATAAATGCAACCTTACAAAGTTTGATCAATATGTTAATGGTACATAGTAATATACCCAGCTAGGCTTTGCTTGATAGCTAGGGTTTTGTTAGTTTTTTCAGAGAACAATTTAGGGGTTATGAGATATCACCTTTAGGTACCATCATATGTGCATAAATGGAGAGAGCGCGCGCTAATTGGGTTGTAAAATTAATATCAGAGTTGATTTAATTCTAAAATTTTAAAATAAAATGAATTTTTAGTTTATAAGTCTTACTTATATGTGTGTGTATATATATATATATATATATATATATATATATATATATGTATATATGAAAGTAGTGGTCCATCTTTTACACTCTCTCTCTCTCTCTCTCTCTCCCTCTCCCCACATATATATATATAGATGCTTTAAAGAAGCTAGCTTGGTCCCTCCTCTTTGTAACTTGGCAAAGGTATAGCTAGCCATCTATCATCTAATAATCCAGCTCATGCAACTTCTTTATATATACATATATAACAACCGTTCTACAAACCCACTTGAATTCCAAGTTAATTTTCTGGCCTATTTTCTTGTTTTAACTGAAATGTGCCCTATTTCGTGCCAAATGTCTCTAGATTTTATTATTCGGGTTTTCTTTTCAAATGGTTTAAAAACGTTTGACATGATATCGAAGTAAAAAAAACTTGTCCATTTATACATGAGCTCTACATGACCATTTGTTGTGTTTGATATAACTTAATCTATAAGTGTCGAAGAGTCTTAAAATTTTATCACATATCGAATTAACATAACTCAATCAAATAAAGCATAAACAAAGGTCCAGTCCCTCTCTCACGACCAACCTTGTCTCAATCGATATAGTCCGATATTTCAAAACCAAGATTGTTGACGAATTGACGATGCTGCCTTTAATTCAACAAAGCATGTCGATGAATCTTTTGTACACTGTAGTTGCCCAAAAATCGCATGCCTTGTTTTTCAAGTATATTGAATGGTTCCATTGACACCAAAACATCAATGACACCGTCATTTTCTTTTTGTAGAATCTAAGAACAAAACTTTTCCTTTTTGGAAAACCTTAATTAGATCTAAATTATAAATGTAACAAGTTAGTAGCGTTGCTCAATTCATGGGATCTGGTGCTCTGTAATTCAAAGTGTACAATTCTTATGCAATTTTTATCTAATGATTTGAGAGTATGTAACATTACACCACACTTTTATATTTTCTCTATCCGAGAATTGTAAATTCTGTAAATTAAAATTAGAGAGTTTTCTCTTCCGGGTATTGAACATTTTTTATTGAACCATTTCCAACTCTCTCCGTCGTCCACGACGTGTCAGTATAAGCTGACACCTAAATGGCCGCCAATAAGCCATACATTTTTCTTTTTATTTTATTTTTTCCATCCAAGTATGTGCAACATGGAGAAAACTGTCAAATTCTGGCATCTTTTTCTCTTCCCACAACTTTTAATTTCAGTCTCTATTTCTTGATGGATAAGTTTGATGAAAAACTTTTTTCCTTCTGAATAGTTCAGTTGAACACTAGTCGACGCACAAAGACTTTCAGTTCTAATTCGCTCTTCTGGACTTCCAAGAACAAAAGTTCATCTTTATATAGATCGATATGTAAGTTTTTCTTTTGTTGGGTTGGAATTATTCAATTACTATATTAGTTTAATTTGGTCCAAACCTGCAATTCTCGTGAAATCTCAATTCATGCTAGATGATGAATTCTTCCTCTATCATGAGGAGAGAAGGTGATTACAAGCTCAAGAGGAAAGCCCTTGAAGCAAGAGAAGAAGGTGACACCGGCGATAATAGTACTGATAGCAGCAGGTACTCTCTCAAACTATCATCATCCAGCACAAGGCAGTGGTCAGAATATTCTAAGAACCCGAGAATTGTCCGCGTTTCGGGATCTTTTGAAGGCAAAGACAGGCACAGCAAGGTTTGCACCATAAGGGGATTGAGGGACAGAAGAATTAGGCTTTCAGTACCAACAGCAATTCAACTCTTTGATCTTCAAGATAAGCTTGGTCTTGGTCAGCCTAGTAAGGTCATAGATTGGTTAATTGATGCCACTAAGAGTGATATTGATAATCTCCCACCACTACAATTTCCTCATGGATTTGGTACTGATCAGTTTCATCAACAAATGCTTCTTAATTCTGCCTCTCAATCTTCTTCTTTTGCTCCATTCAGCTTCGGCTCAAACTCTACCACTTTTAGCAAGGAAGATCAAGACCATGGGGTTTCGGATTACGCAGGACAAGTGCCAGACTTGACTCCAAGGTTCTTTCCGGTGACTGGAGTTTTTAATTCCGGCACCTATCATGATTGGGAGCCTTCAAATTTGTCCTTGTCTCAATTCGGAAACCATGGATTTCAAATGTCCCAAGGAGAAGAGAATTCACTCAACAACAATATTCCTAACCCTAACCCTATGTTGTTGCCATTTTCATTTCCACTTCCTTCTTCTCATTTGTTTTTCGGTCCGAGTGGAACAACTATTGCATCTACTAATCACCATCCTCCTTATGCTAATCAATGAAGAGAAACTAAGCTCAGTGAGTCACAAAATTTCGTACCAAGTTCTCGGACAATCAGCCAGCCAGAAAAACATTTTCAATCTGGATTTCTTCATCATTTTTACACAGCAAAAGACGGAGGCATCCTGCAGGTAAGGATACTACTCATCCTTGACAAAGTAAATTAATATATAGTTATACATATATCGTGGATTCGAGCTATGGGCCGGCTGGGATAGATGATGCTGTCGCCATGTACCTTTTTATTGTTTGTGACCTTAATTACAGGTAAGAGATACATACTTGAGACCCTTTTCTCGCCTTTAGATATATACATATTTGTGTGAAGATACTGATGTGGGTATATATGTGTAAGCGTGTGATATATTTGGAATTTTCATACTGATTTTAGTCCTACAAGGATTTGAGTTTTTTTTCGTCTTATTACCACAAATTTTGAAAGAAGTAGTTACTAATCCTTCGTTTGTTAGGCAAAAAATATGTATTTTAGAAAAATTTATCCTATTTTCTAGTGTTTGATTGGGGAAAATAAGAATGTTAATGAAAACAAAAGACGGGATCAAAGAAAAACTAAAATAAAACTCTGGAAAACAACATCCGCTTCTCGCGAGCGGACATTGTTTTCTTTTGCTTCTTCTTTCTATGGCTTGTCGTCCTTTCTATGACTCCCAAAAAATGGCTCTTTGTACTTCAATCACACAACATCCATCTTCATCATTCTCCTTGCACCCAACCTGATCACCTCTCATCTCCTCTTCAAAAACTACGTTGGACAATAGATTCTGCTTCCCAATAAGACCTCTAAGCCAAAGATCGTCTTCACATACTACCCAAAGGGGCTGGAAAATCCAATGTAAACGCCAAACACTAGATAGAAAACAAAAATTTATCTGCTTCAACTCAATCTTCATCGCCCCCATGCTCGTGCTCTTTAGTTCTCTCGTCTCTGGATGTTCTTTTAAGACTTTAGTTCCCTAGTTGGTATGTCTCCTCCATCTTGAAGATCATGGGTCCTCTTTAGTCATTGTGCCATCTTTATTTGGTTTATCTTATTCGATATATCTTCCTCTCTTTTATTATAATGTGTTAGCTGGGCTTCTCTCACATGTTCATTTTTTGAGTTATGGGTTTTATAAGTATAATATCATAATAAAGGACATCATATAAGAGGGTGTATTTACAAATTTTGATATGAAAATATTATCTTTTTCGTAACCAACAAATTAAACATTAGAATATGTATTTATATTATTGGCCAAATGCCAAAAAAAGGAATAATTTTCGGTAATTTTTTTTCTTGTAAAAATATTTTCCTTGAATGGACAATTTTTCGTGAAACAGACAGAGCATCAATATTGTCTCTTTAATTAGGTTTAATGTGGATGTTTTTAAAAAAGAAAAAATTTGATTTTATATCATAGAAAAGAAAAGAGGAGTCATTCTCTGGTGGCTAACAATTGAGGGACTAAACCTAGCCGACGACCAAGAGAACAAGATAACAAATTGCAAAGATGAAGAGAAACAAAGAGAAGTCAAATGTAGAAATGCACGAAAACCATAAACAACTTTAATTGTTTATTTTTCTCATAGCAAAAACTCATGGAGTCAATGCAAATCATACCTTTATAAGCTTGAGCTGGAAGATCATTGTACCTGTAAAAACATATAGATTTTTCTTACCTCGGGAGACCTTTGTTGCAAAAAAATTAGCGCACATATTGACTTTTCTGTAAATGTTATTAAACTAGATAGTCATATTTTCACAGTTTTCTTCGATCTGTTTTTTTATCTAAAGAGTTTTTCAAGGGCGGTGGGAGGGTTAGAGAGAAGAATCTCTAAGCCGAGATGGTTAAGACTTATATTAGATTCGATCAAGATGATAGAAGCCATATAATCAATTCGATGGCATTGAAGTTCTAGTCACCTCCCCGCTTACTTGAACGAGAGAAGAAAAAAAAATCTGATCCTTGAAACTGAATAACAGCAGCTGCAGCAGACATGTCGCGAGATCCAAGAAAGTATCTTTAAAGGATGGGATTCTATGCTACTGCACACTGCAAAGTTGTGGTCACAGGTCAGTAGTGGGGTCCCATACTACTGCCCATGTCTTCTAGATCGATCGATATATGCTTGCAGTATCACTTGCTCGTAGGTTAGTTTAAAATTTCAAATAAAAATAAATACCAAAACGGAAAAGTTAATTTAGCCCCCAGCGAGGATCGAACTCGCGACCTTTCGCTTACGAAGCGAACGCACTACCACTATGCTATGGAGGCATATATGTCTGTTTTTCTCCAAACATATAATATCCACTCATTGTGATTGGGATTACACTATTCAAAAGAAGGTCGAACACAAACTCAGATGTCGTAAAATACTCGGTTGATAAGAGAGATTATAGAACACTACTTAGTTCCTTATCATAAAAAAACAAAAATATGATTTTAGTTTTTTATTTTTAATTTGTTGGGCTGATTTCATATGTTAGGGCTGTCAGTGACATGCGATCAACAATAGCAGATGGTGCAGTTCAATAATAATATATATTTCAGGTAAGAAGAGAGAGAATATTATTTTTATCCACTTTGACAACACACAGCATATAGTGCCTGTCTGCCTGAATGCCTCCAATGTTACATTTACTACTCAATCAAAATGGAGGCTTTTATGTCTGCAACTTGATTAGGAAGACAGAGTTGACAAGAAAATCACTTCCATGAATGAATCCAAAGAAAAGTCACGGAGGACTTGTCAAGGAAAAAACAAGTTACATATGCAGTTCTTTTGAAGATTTATGGTTTCGTAATCAAAAAAATAATTCCTTTTGAAATCTGGCAAAATCCCAATTCAGACCAACAATATATTTTACTTTCAACAACAAAAAGAATGCAACAAGAGAAAAGAAAACAAGGTAAGAAGATGCCGTTTTGCAGAAAAGCCACTACTTCACAGATAGCCGGCTATTCCTGCCCGGTTTACTTGGCAAGCTAGCTGCCTCCACAGCGCACAATCTCATCAACTAAATCCTTAAAGATGAACCTCTCAACATCTACCACTAACGAAGGAACCTCGCCTTTAAAATCTGTCCAATTTACTGATTGGCGAGTTACATCCTCCCACAAGATGCTCTTCAATCCATCATCACTGTCTTCTAACCTCCGGTGTGACTTGTTGGCTTGAAGCTGTTCTATCTCCAGACATAATTCTTTCAGAAGCCCTTGTGCGCTCAGTGCCTTCTTTGCCAGTTTATCCGACTTCAACCATGGTTCCGGCGAGATCCCCATTAAATCTGACTTTCTAACAAGAACTTCGCTAACAGCATCAAATATGAGTTTGCGGTGAAACCTCTCATGGTCAGGTTTTATAAAGGAAAATTTACCAGGGCAAAATTCCACTTTTGAAAGCAAAGAGCTAGCCTTGGTTTGCTCCAAAACAAAGAATAACTCAGGGTTAATGGGGTGGCCAGATGGGTGGAGTTGAAATGTCGACAGGCCAGAGCCAAGATCTCTAAGTAAGAGACCTGAAGCCAACAATATTTCAGAAATATATCTGCCATCTGGATTTGTGTTCTCACAGAGGGATGCAATGTAATCTGTCCTTGCTTCATCATGGGTAGAGTTCAGCCTTCTAAGCTTTTGCACCAAATTCTCTACATTTTGTAATTTCTTGCGACTGATCTCCGATACAATACCAGAACCCATTGTGTTAGATAAGCAATCATCTACGGGGCTCCAATGATATTCTCTGTAACCATCTTCGGAATCTTGTACAACATTGACTGCAACATACATGTATATTTAAATGAGAATTGGTGAAAAATTAAAAGCCTCTGGTTTTTATCTTCTGATGGGGAAAAGGAAAAAATATTAAAAAGTGTGTGTGTGTACTAAAAGAGAGACAGAGAGCAAAAGATGTTTCTCCATTCTCTCTTAGACTTGCCGCCAGTTTGCATATCCTGCTCAAAAGAAATTTTGGCAAGTCTGTAACGAGCCCAGTCAAAGCTAGATATATATATATTGTAAATCAGACTCACTTCCCATGTAATAATCCACCCTACATTCTTATATAGCTACAAGTCCGTATTTCCCTTAAATGGGCCACCTAGACATAGATTTGGAACTGATTCTTTGATCATTAATTCTCGGAATGTGAAGACCTCATAGCCCCTTTGTTCTTTAAACTGATTAGTAACAAGTGCTAACACTATTCCAGTATTTATACAAATGAGATGATTCTCCACATAAAATGCAGACGGTACTAAGTTAAGCATAATGCAATGCTTAATACTACTGAGTTTCGGTTGTGCCACATCAAAGTGAATTTGAAGGATGTAAAGGCTTTACCTCCGAGTTCATTTGCGGTCTGCTTCACAGGGGCGGGTGCATCATCCCTATATTCTGAGGTATCAAGGACAGACACAGGACTTCGATGTTCGAGACCCAGTTCCTCCAACGATCCAACATCTTCCAACCTTGAAGTTGGTTTCTGAAATGCACAATTAAGATACGTAAACTAGATAAACATGAATGTGAAATAGATATATGTCGAAAACAGCTGAGAATTCTCCAGTGAGCCACCAACCACGTTTTTGGTAGCTTTCATGGATGGATTATGGCTACTGATCTCTGTGGAGTACTCGCTACAGCAGCCTTCCAAATCTGTCTTTGACTCAAGGATAACATTGATGTCTAATTGTTGAGGTAGGTAATCACCAGGATAACTTGAAGTTCGTGAGTCATTGCTTATCTGACTCAGCTGGTCATCGCTTGGTTGGGAATTTGAAGATTTGAGTTTGAGTTTTCCACCAAGGGAACCTGATGCTGTTGACTGCCGTTGGGATTGCCTTCTAGGTCTGTTTGAACCAGATGGAGGGGTAGGTGGACGAGATCCCTTCTCCAATTCCAGCTTCTTTCGTTGCAGTCTTGGACAAACAGATCCTGTGCTCTTTACGGAACTTGAGATGCTTTCTTTTGGCAGTTGCTGAGCTCTTGCCATTGACTGTGTTGATTTTACATTCCTGCCACTGGCTCTCTTATCACTGGTCAAGTTTTTAGAAGGTTGATCTTTAGCTGTTCGATTAGTAGTTGAAAACTTTTTGCCTTCTACTGAGGCACCACTAGGTAGTTTATGGAGGCTGGCAAGGCCATCAACTGAAATTACAGAAGATGCAGGAACACCAGAATTCTCAATAAGTTTTGCTGGTTTCATGATCACAATTGGGGATTCACATGTCCTGAAAGAGAGACAAGCTTTGCTTGTAGGGGAAATATCATGATTCCTTGGGGGATTTTGTTGGCTCAGGAATCTTGGATTTTGGCAAGTACTCGTAGACTTTGGCTCAAAGTCTTTTTGTGTTCCAAAATTTGAAGCTTGTTCTTCACTTCTGCTCTCCAGGAGACCCTTTGCTTGAATTGCTTCCAGTATTTGTTTATGAGCTCTGAAATCCTTTCCTGATTGTTTAAATTCAAGATCCTTCAACCTCTTCTCAATCTCACTATAAACAGAAGGGAAAGAGTTTGACATCCTTGCTGAAACTTGTACAGGCCTGTCCGATGGTTTTTGAGAATCTCGAAGTCCATCAAGCTGCCTCCAAGGCGCTGGCTCAATTCGAACCCTAGAACTTGATATGGGTTTCATGACCACATCATCAGTTTTCCAATGTAGTGATGTTGGATCTTTGGATGAATTTCTTGGTGATTTGGGAATCCGGATTGGCCTGTTTAAGTCATTTATTTCCAGTGAACTTGTGACGCGATCATTATGTTCAGATAGACCGATTTTAGAAGAACCCAACTGACTATCACAAACTAAGGTTGAATCTGGTAATGCTTCCAACCCCATCAACTTGGCTACCACACTAGGAGGTCGCTTTTGAATCTCCGAAGATTGTGCATTAGAGGCTCTGCCATTAGTATTGGCACTGTTGTGTAAGTTACTAGACAGGTAATTTGGTTTTGAATTGGACTTGGAGTCTTGCATTGAACGTTCTCGGCTGTCAAGTGAAAGTCTATGAAGCTCTTTCGCTTTTGGAATAAACTTGAAAGTATCACATGAGTCGAAAAATAATTGATTTGTCTCTCTTCCATCATAGGAAAAACAAGGAGCATCCTTTGCTATTGAATGCAAATGTCCATCTTTTGCTCTGCACGATGATCTAGGAAGTTCTTTAGCCTCATTATAGTACCAAGGAGCTTCTCTAAGTTTAGTAAGGACTCTAAGGGACTCCATTAGATCAGCCGGTACCCTGTGCTTCCCATTAGTCTCAACTTCATAAGACATATCCAAAGATGGCTGAAATGGCCTCGGAGAATCACTGTCTCTAACTGGCTGGCTTACAGCTTTCTCATTTGTTCTAACTTGCAGACCTCTCATTTCTCTATTCATAGAATCCTTGACCACATCTCTAAGATCAACGGACTGCCGTCCAAAATGTGGAGAGGTACTTAGTTGATTCATCACTGGATCTCGTAAGGAAGCTTCGTGATATACGATTCTGTCAAAGGTAGATGTTTCTGGCTGAGCAGTATTGTTACAGTCAAAAGCGGATGATGGAGATGAACAAGAGGATGAGAAACAGGCTCTTGATGATTCTGTGGAATATCTTTTCTTCTCATTCAAACCTTTGTTTAAACCCACATCCTGCAAATCACAAGTTTATTGACGAGGGCATGAATAAAAGTCTTCACAGCTACATGTTATATATCTCATGAAAATATAGTAGACAAGCCACAGCAGTTATGTGAAGTCAAAAATTGTGTCAATGAGAGAGAGACCAGATATTGAATCCAATATTCACAATATGCAAGAAATGATACTAGAACATCCACCAAACCAATCAGGCAAAGGAGAGTTCATGGAAGAAAATGTGTCAAAAGGCAAGGCCAAGCAAAGCAATACTTTGTCTTATTTCTTTTGGAAATAAGAAATGCACCTAGAACTTCTCGAAAAAAAATATACGTGATAAATAGAAGATGTAGAATCGGGAAAATAAGAGCACTTAGTCACTTACAGTAGCTCCCTGACGGTGGTTTGCATTAAAAGATTCTCCTTTGATGTTGCCCTTATTTAAATGGTGATCACCTACAACCAGGCAGAAGCATTAAAGCAAAAATGCAAGTATACTTAAATATTTATGCCAAAAGGACGGTGGTTTGCATTAAAAGATTCTCCTTCGAAGTTGCCCTTATTTAAATGGTAATGACCACAACCAGGCAAAAGCATTAAAGCAAAAATGCAAGTATACTTAAATATTTATGCCAAAAGGAACTAGCCAATTAGCATAAGATAGCATAGATAAATCAAAGACTATAGAAAGGAAGTTTTCTTGGATGCATCAAATTTCATAAATGAAAAGAAAGATAAAAAAACATCGTAGTCCATGTGCAGGCAACAGAAGATGATTTCCAAAGGACATCATACAGAGTATGTTAACTGGTCTGCATCAGCAAATTTGTAGTATGAGATTAAGTAGTTCAAGAACTTTAGTTGCTATATTCAAAGAGCAGATAAAAAAAAAATAGTTCACAACAAGGCTAGTAAGTCAGAGTATTGACAGCATTTTGAGAAAAGTTCTCCATGCATTTCCTTTAACATAATGATGAAATGAGATTACGATTAGATTAAAAGGTAAACAAAGTTTCGGAAAATAAACATTCAAAAGATTTATTTGGAAAGGAGCACCAGTCCCTCTTGTTCCTTTTAAATTGAATGTTAGCAATGCTTTAAGAAATATAATAAAATACGCAACTTCTAAGAACAAATACAAGATCAGCCTCAAACATGCAGCTGGAGATAATCTGTAAAGAGGCAAGAATGACACTTAAACAAAGTCCAGATGAAGAGAAAGACATTTGTGCAAATAACTAATAGAAGCCGAAACTGAAGGACTAAAAGGTTAGAAAATAACCTCGGGCTGGGGGAAGCCTCTTTTGATTCAGACACCGACCAGTGAGGGCATGTTGACGATCGGAGATTTGAAAAACCCCTGTCATGCATCCTGATTGCTTCTGCAAATCTGGGTTTTCATTCGCTAAAGAATATAGGAGTTTTGCAGCCATTCTTTCTTCCTCTTCTCAGCAAGAACTATTGAAAGAAACCCAATCCGGATAGTCAATTACCTATTCAAAGTAGAGAATCAAACCATTCCTAATGAAAACCGAGTCTTCAACAATGTTGGAAGCTGTGATCTCGGCAAGATTATGAACTACCAAGGCAACACTTTGATGACTCAATTGAGTGATCAAATTTCACATTCCTTATGAGCTTCACCTCACCTCTGAAATAAAAGTCCCATTTGAAGCAAAAGATAAAATTCTGCGCTTTGTCTTCTCTCTTCTTTTCCCTTCTCCCTGATCTCCTATTTCCCTCAATAATGTGCAAGATTGAAGCACAAAGAAATTCCCTACCACATGTAAACCCAAATACTGCCTTTCCAAAAGCAGAAATTACCCAAAATACGCAAAAGAAAAAAAGAAAAGAGTTTCCAAAGCACATCTCATAAATCACTCCTACAACCCAGAATTTTTTTATAACAGCTAAGAAAAAGCAAACATTTTGGCATATATCAAGCCCACCAGATCAAAATGGTCTCTTTGCAATCAAAATCCACACCTATATTTCTGCTATAACCCGGATACCTAGATGCTCTGAATCCAAATTTTTGCAACAATCAATGCAAACTCCAAGTAATACAGAAAGAATATACCCTGAGACCACCTTCTAAATGGGAATCAGAATGCCAAACGACTCAAACTGAAAAATACCTTTAATGGGCTTTCATCATTGCAATTGAAGTACAAAGTGTACACAAATAAGAGGACCCAAATCCCAGAACCAATTTCAATGAGAACAACATGACCTCCAGTCTACAAGGAATCTGTGAGTCTACAAGGAATCTGCACAGATCCAGGAAGGGAGTTTACTTAAGAAGAACAAAAATGGAAGAGATAGAAGAGAAGGTTTGTTATATGAACTTATATGAGTTATGGGTGTGTTTGGTAATTTAGCTATTGCTTGAGAGAGATATTGGGAGACTGCTTTTGCTTGGTGCGAACACTTCAAAAAATATTTGGAGGGATTTACGAATTTCTTTTAATTTCTTTCACCATCTTTTTTCTCAACAATCCCTGAAAATGAAGGATTGAGAGTATTCATCCACATAAAAGAAACTCTCAACCTCTCATACCAAGTAAAAATTCACTTTTATGAAGCCCTCTTAATTCAACCCCTCTCTCAAGTAGAACTTTAGTTTTCATGGATGATAGATTTATCGGTTCTTTCCATGGGTAGAAAATTATAATTTTAAACTGTCTATGAAGAACTCAAAAGTTTTTAAAGATGTGTTTTTAAATTTTTTGGGTTTCATAGTCAACTTATAACTCATGAGTGAGTGTTTTGGTATAGTTTAGAAAATACTTCAAATTGTTGCGTTTGCATAATTTACGAACATTATACACAAATCATGCAATTTCATTGAGCGGCTCTGCTACCACTAGTTTTGCTTAATTTATATGTTTGTTTCACTTCTCCATAATTTACTTTCCCATGCTCACTAATCATTGTACAATAGAACAATACATTGTAAAGTGGTCTCAAAGCACAGAGGGATATAGGATTTTATGTGTAGTGTAGACAAAATCAAGTGGGGGTGCTGCTCCCGATTTTTTTAAGATACAAAAAATAATTCCACCATCCCAACATGCAATCTATCTATATATATATATATATTGCAAACTTTGAAGGATTATTAAGTGAGAGATCTTGCACGAATTTTTTCGTGCAGGATACATTAACGACCACACACTTGGGTGTGGTGAAAGAGCTATTCCGCATGGAAAAATCTGTGCGGGATCCGTCACTAAAAAATTATTGCGCAAACCGTTACTTACACCACATAAATATACGTCAGATATGAATGTAAGCAATTCAATAAAACGAAAGTCTCAAGCATACATACCAAAAAAATATGCCAAAGTTAATATGACCAAATAAAATAAATGCACAAAATGAATGTGCCATCAATTATGACATTTATGTGCACACATGATGAGCCATGTAGGCCACTTATTCCAAATCATTCACACAAACTGTCACTAATTATGTCATTTATGCTATTTTGATGCCCTTCCAACTACAAAATCAGCTAAGGCCTAATAAATAGACCTACGTGAAATAGATAATGCTGAGAATATATAAAAGAATTAAATTCAATTTTCAAAGAATACAATTCATGTAATACCGCAACAATACAATTTATAACAGCTTTTTTGTAACACCTAGTTCCACCATATGTCCCTTTTGATTGTTTCGTTATTCTCATTAAATTCGAAAAACATGTCGATTTCAGACTCCTCAAATACCATGCTCACATCATTACTTTGCCATATATACAGCTTCAATGTTGTTTAGCCAAACCAACGTTATTTGATTTAAGATGATTGGATTTTTTTCACTCATGTGATTGTCTAAAAATGGTTGAGGATATCTTAAAAGACGTCGATCTAATTCGGACAGATTAGTGTGTTGTTGTCAGACTAATTCGTTTGTGGCAATCACTAAATAACAAATACAAAGCTTCTGTTTGTGTTGCAGTGAGATTGATCATGTGGAATTTTGGCTCAATTTACCCTTGTGATCATGTGAAATTTTTTTTAAAGCAACCTTCTTTAGTAGAATAAATACAAAATTCCAAAGTTTGGACTTTAAACTATCACTAATGATATGCAAAGATATATGTAATATTTTATTGTTTGAAAGAATAACTAATGATTTTCATGTCATATACTTGACCCAAAAAAATAAATCCCGGAATGACTGAACAAGGAAGAGTTTTGGAGGGGCCAAACTGGCTGGTGGATGCAGCTCAGCTGTTTTTTGGATGAGTAGTTCCATAACGAAAACAAATCGAGAGAAACAAGAGGGGGGAAAGAGAAAAAGAAAAAGAAAAAAGGTGCCCAAGTATAAAAGAATAATTCTAGGCCTCAAAATTACAATATGTTATCAAGCCCTATCATGCTTCTGGTTCAGTAAATCTTCAGAAACATATTCTCAGATCATACCAATTATTTGAGGTTGCAAGCAGTACGACCATTGGAATAATCACCAAGGCTCAAGCATTTATCACCTTTTTTTCCGGGTCTCGGCATTTATAATCTTACAGTAGAAACCCCAAGAAGGGTCAGATTCTGTAATAGGTTGTTGACCAAACGGATTTTGTTGCACATATGTTCGAACATTTTCAGCACCAGCTAATCCTTCCAGATACACTCTAATATCACCTCCCGGACCTATAGGAAACAATAAACATCGGAGAGGAATAAACGCCATCATACCAAACATCAATTTTTTTGTCACTCCTTGCCTATCCCAGGAGGGAATAAGACAAGAAGAGACTAAAAGACAACAAGAAGACATTTGTGGATAAATATTTCAGTGACAATGACAAAATAGGTAGTAAGAAGGAGAATGGTAAAATAACCATAACTTCATCCAGGGTTTTAGAACCAGATGCTGGCAATAGTTACCAATTTAAGCATTAAGAAATGTCCAATAAATCACAGAGAATGAAACTTCAGATAACTTTGGAAATAATGTCAAATTAAGTAATGAAAAAACAAAGGAATAAGAAATGTCATATCCCCCGATGAATGTCATGCACGGAAGTATCCAATTAAGTAATTATATACCTTACATTTACGAAACAGGAAATAAACCTCTTCCTATTTTGAAGACGTCTTACCTAATGAGCAATCTTCAGTGTAAGTGAAGTCATATGGATCGGGAAATATAGCTGTATGTGCCTGAGATAAGAAAAGTCAGCACGGATGAGTATATTATCATCACAGTCGCATCCAAAAGTGTAAATGGGTGCATAAAATGCAACTGCGAGGTTAACAAGAGGGAGGACTCTAAAGTTTACCGGATTGCGTAACGCCTTATACGGAGAATCATCTAATAACAGTGTATTTGACTCATTATACTCTCCCTTTTCCCACGGAAGTTTGGGCACAAGCTTTTCCCATAGTTTCTTCAATTCCTTCAAGAGCAAGGGTTTACCTGGGTTCTCAACTGTAGTGAAGCTGGTGGGAGTACAGTGAGACTGATCCTGCATCAAACCAATTGTCATGCAAATGACCACAACATGCACAAGAAAAATACAGTTAAGTGGTAACATAGTTAAAAAGGCATGATTTTTAACTTTTTGTGACATTAAGCAAAAAGACAAAACAGTCGTCGCTACCACTGCCACCAATAGAAACAGTAACAGTAGCATTGAAATTACCATAAAGTTATGCAGGATGCAGCTAATTATTGACAATTAGTTCAATTATTGATGAACTGCCATAAAATACACTCACGACAGAATCTAATTCATAAGCAACTATAAATCGACACAAGTAAATAAAAACACATACCTATATTCCCAAGAACTTTTCTACAGATTTCCGCAGACATTCAGAAACTGAAAACTACTGGGTAGATGATCATAAAACTCGAAAGAAAATAAAAGAATATATACGCCAAACAAGTCAGGTTCAATCTGTAGCAATTTTCTTGCGGCAATAACCTTAGCCTGTGTAATATCTTATGCTTGGTACTCTTAAAAAAAATTCTAACTGAGGGAAAAATATTCAGATTCGAAATAAGAAAACAGCAGTTAGGCGACAGGATCAGATGAAAAGCAGCCTAAGCCCATATAAGAGATCTCATGTCTCTTTGTATGGAATAAGAAATTTCATCTCAGGAGACAGATTGTTACTTTTGAAAAAATATCACATTTAACACAAAGTTGCTTCTCTACCCCTTGTCATAGTGCATTCAAGCTTTGCACTGCTCAAACTTGGGAAACTAATTTAGTAAGCAATCAGCTGGGTGGACACGCCAAAACAAAGATTATTGCATGCAATAGGTAATACAATAGCATAATTTTCTAGGATTATTGCATGCACTGATTCAGTGCCAATATTATGTGGGCAAAATAAGAAGAAAATTGAAAATATAACAAATCATATTACATAAAACAAATATTCACAAATTTAATAATAAGTTAAGCAGACCAAAAATTCACAGACCCAAATAGCCAAATGCAATTAGGAGGAGTATTTCACTGATAACAAAAAGCCTCCAATGACCTACCCAACGAAACAGTAACTTTTTCCTGTCATTTCCCATTAGAAAATTAACCACCCGGTCCACATTTTTCCTGCAATTATCAGGCAACATGGTGAGAGCACATGTGGATTGGAAAGAGTAACAAGTAGATGTTATAACTGAAAATCAAAGATACAAAGACATGGGAAAATATATAAAGTATGATCAGTCATGTGATAGAAGAGTACTTGACTCTTGATGACCACACACCAACATTAAATCTCTCAAAACAAAATTGAAGAAACTCATCACAAAATGGCCTCTTAAAAACTGCAAAAAAAGCAGCAAACAAGTTAAGAATTTAAGCAATTGAACGAAGTGAAACGACATTACATTTCAAATCAATACATGAACTTTCACCTGCTTTTCCTGATACTATAATGTCTGCTTCAGATAAACAAGTATCGGTCTGAACAATATCAACAAGCAGTCCATTCAAGTCAAGTATCAGTAGCTTTTTCTTAGTGCTGCCAGGACAATCACTCTGTGAAGAGGATGGCAACATTTTTGGCACATATTCCGCTTTGCTAGGATGCTCTAGATCTTTGCATGCACCCTCAAGGGGAAAAGTGGGAACATTTTCTTCTGACTTGGTTTCTGTCTCCACACCCTTCACTTCTAGGAGCTCACATTTAACACAGGTAGATAAATTATCACACATTTTCTCATGGAAATGAGATGCTGACTTATCCATATGACACACCCCATGGATCATAATCTCGATCTTATCTCCATTGCCCCTGCTTTCATTTCCAAAGTTATCTTCGGTATTATCTTGCAGAGTCACATCCTTCTTCATATCACTTTCACAAGTAGTTACGTTAAAACTTGTCTTCTGATTTCTCTTCTTACTTTCTTCAAGCACGAGTGCACTGTCGAAATGATTTGCAGAGGCCTCCTCCAATTCCAAACCACCAGGGATTTGAGCATCATCTGAAAACTGTCTTGTGCAATCCACCTCCAGCTTGCCAGCAGACTTTCTCCTTTTCCTTTGATAAGTTTTTACTTTCCCCTTTTTCTCATCTATTTGCTCCCTCTTATAGGTTTTGAGCTCTAACTTTTCAACTGAAAGAGTACCAGCATCATTGTTATCAAACTTGTAATCCTTCGAATTTTCCAAGTGTGATTCTCCAATTTCCGGGACGGATTTAAAATCACAATTTTTAGAATGCTTTCTCTCAGCCACCGTAAGGTCATGATCTATATTACTTCCAAAGGCATTGTTCTTCCGTTTCTTGTCCTTCCTTTTTTTTATGGGCAACCTTACCTCTGCAATGGCTTCTGACTCATTCTTTGAGCACATATTAACTGGTGACTGTAAAAATGAATCTACTTCTTCTTTTACAGAATACTCTCCATTAGCCACGGGAAGATTATTATCCAATTTGGTGTCCAATGCATCATGTCTAGCTTTCCGCTTCTTCTTTCGACTCTTTCCTACAGATAAGTTTACAATGGCAAAGGGTTGTTCCATTCCTGATTCATTCCTTGAGCAAATACTGGCGGGGCACGAGAACGTTGATTCCATTACTGTTTCTATACTCTTCATCGAATCACCATCTGCGAAATGCCTACCATCTTTAAAATCATTACCAGTAGCATTGTGTTTATTTCTACACTTTTTCCTCTTTCTTCTCTTCTTTGCCTGACTAATTGGGACATTTTCCAATTCCATCTTGGAGTTAATATCAACAGTTGATTTTGGGCAAGAATCAGTTTCAAGAGAAGACACAACCACGTTAACCTCCTGAGAATTTACCATGTTCCCTAACAATGTTCAAGTACCCCTTATCCCATTCTGTAGTGAATAATCGGGACACTCACTACATTTTCCATTCACAATACCAGACAACGAATTAAGCAAGTTTCAGGTCCAGCAGTTCAAACATCAAATATTCTCATCCGATCGCCCATCAGTCAAGAAAAATGCCAAAGGTCGCAACTCCAACCATTCCCTGTCTCCACGCAAACTCGGTGCCTTCAATTAATCTATACTAAAATTCAACTTAACAAAAGATACACACACTACAAGTCACAGAACAATAAACTAACACTATCAAAAAAGAAAGATGCAATTGAGTTGCCATCCAATGCATGACGAAGGAATGAAGCTACAAAAGTTAAAAGCTTGAACGAGAATCAAACCTCCCCTTTCAAACGAAAATTGAAACATAGAAAACTCGTTTCATTCACATAAGAGAAGCCAGTGTAGTTCAAATAAAACCACAAGAGAGTAACTAGTAATTCCATGTCGAAAATGCAACAAAACGAGAAATTTAATTTCAAGAGAAGACGAGAGTACCCGGAGAAGCAGCAGGATTTGGACTAGGAAGCGGAAGCGGTACGGCCGCAGAGACTTCTTGGGTTCAACCACGAAAGATTGAGTCGTGCACTCGTTACTTGGCAGCCGACCCGGTAATAAAGTTAACCTAGGTTACGTTAAAACATTCAATTTAATTTATATTAATAGTCATCAGGAGTAATATTATCATGGGTCATTTTAACATGTGTAGAAAGCACATGGTAATAAATTTTGTAATCTATAAGAGTGAAATAAATCCGCTCATGCACAATTTTCAATTATACAAAAAATTATGTAAAAAATAAATATTCTATTTTCATTGGCCATCACTTTTTTTTTAATGTGTCCTATATATACATATTAAGAAAATCCTATTATCATAATAGGGATTAATAACGTTTTGTTCTCTATATTTCTAAAAAATGTCACTTGAGTCCCTACATTTTTTTTGGCCCAAAGAAATACTTATACTTTAGATAACATATCACATTAGCCCTCTAATAAGTTTTCCATTCATTTTATGTTGATGCGATAGTTAAGTAATGAGTTGATTTTTATGTTAAAAAATAAATTTCAAGTGGAAATACATTTTCTTGGGCAATCAAAAATGTGACATATGTCATTAAAAAATAAAAAAATTCATGGGTCATTACGCCTTTAATGTACGAGGTTTATATAGGTCATTCAAGTCCTTCTTGTTCACTAACTGGGCCAAATGAGCCATGTTTTTTCAAAATAGGGCTTAGATGAAACCCTGTCGTAAACAAACAAGTCTAAATCCAATACATTACAAATCCAACATTGCAACAAATTCAATACAACATTACATCACAACCCATACATTACAAATCCATGTCTTAAACAATTCTAACATTACAACACAGTCTCAATGTAGCATAATCAGACATCCAGCACATGTCTAATGAAGCCAACATTGTTAACATGCATAACAAACATCAAGCATAATTAGATATAATTTTCTTTTGGAAACACTCTCCAAATATAAAACATGTATAGTGTCAATTGGCAGTCATTATGAGATGCCCTCCTTGAATTTTGACTTCCACGATCAAAGACCCTCGACATGGACGTTCTAAGATACCAAAAGTGAGAAACAAATATAAAGCATAATTAGTTTTTACATTACAATAAGAACAACATAATGAATCAAGGCTAAAACATGTTTTCAGACACTTACATTTAGAATTGATCATCCAATCTATGGATTGATGTAGAGGCATATTCCAGTTATCAATGTTCTCCTCCTCGGTTTGCTCTTTGGCCTAGTTTCTTGGTGGAAACATTTGACATACTCAGTGCTTGTACATGGGATTGTTTGAGTTGAACCACTTGCTTTTGATGGCATAGTCTTGTTGGTCATAGGTCTAGTTGGACTTAAACCTGAACCAACACCCTCCCGAGTTGGTAAATGATTCGCAATGAGGTCACTCCTTTGACTACTCGAACCTCCCGTACCTAAACAACTCTTATTTCTTGCATTGTGACATTTTCCTTTACAAACATGAAAAGTCGTGCTTCTCCCTTCTCTGGTCATCTTATTTTTCACAATGATCTCACGATATTCCCTCTCCTCTTCTTCTTAGGACTACCAGGCATTTTTGTAAGTTTTGGAGGAACCACTACATCTCTATCACATTTTGGCCGCATATTTTCCCCTTAAATTGGCTATAACAATTTTTTATATGCTATCAAGCATGTATTTGTCTTATACCAGAGGTTGGTATAATCTTCAGCCTTCTTACCATTGTCACGCATTGCACGGATGGCATGAAGACATGAAATTTTAGAGAGCTCCCAAGCCCCACATGAGCACACCCCCTCCCATAATTGAACAACATACTAATATCTATCACCATTGAAACAAATGGCTCTCTTTCAATTTGATTTGAAACTTTTTATTAATCAGTGTACCCTAGTCATTTTTCCATGAATTAACAACCACTTATTGTTGTCTCTCCATCACTACCATCCTTATATCTTCCAACATGGAAATAATGGATTTGCTTCTTGCTTCCACTATGGCCCCTTTGAAAGCTTCACAAAAATTATCATCGCATGAATCACATTTTGAAAATGGAATGAAGAAAGCTTTGAACCAGTAATTAGGATCCATAGACATCACGTCCTTAGCAGTAGTAGGGTTCACCCTCTCAAGTTCTTTCTAGCTCCTCTACACAAGGTCTAGTTAACATCTAAGTCTAGTGTTATCTCCATTAAAGGCTTCAAGTATCTAATTTTAATGCCTATATGTGCAGCTACCAAGTTATAAAATTTAGATACTAAAAACTTTTGGGTCAACCTCTGACCCTTTTAGGCTCACAAGAGTGCTCAAGAACATAGGTTTTTACTTGAAAACCATCAACATCCTTGTTTAAGGATCCAAATATGACCCATGGATAATCAACAGTCCCTACATATTTAGCTCTGCACGTAGTGGGTTCATTCTTAGTGAATCGAATATCATGCCTACTAGTTATTGCATAATTTGTCACAACATCCTTAAATTGCTTATTACAACAAAATAACATACTCAACTCAAAATTTGGGATATCTTTATGCTTTTTAAATGTAGGAAATCTACTCTTCTTCGTAATTTCCTCAGCTCTGGATCCTCTCATGTGTTATCTCTGTAGCTACCAGGGTTTGAAGAATCAAAATAGTCATTGCATATGTAGTTAGCATCACTATTGTCATCCATATGAACACTATCCAAAAGTACCTCTGCATCAGCTGCATTATCCCCCTCCTTTTCACCATGATCCTCTTCCTCACTCTCTTGCAAAAGATCTACAGATTATTGGTTGCTACAATAATTTTTAGAACATGCGGAAGCGTTTTATGGATTGTTCTTAACATAGGTACAAATCGAAATTTTGCTCGAAGCCATACAACCCTATTAAAGTTGTGCCTAACATGTATGTTTCTAGATCCAATTATTTTTGTAAATAATCCTAGCATGCTTCTAGTATTAATTTCCATACAAAATCAAATCTTAGATCTAAACATACAAATATGACATGAAGAAGGTTAGAAAGTTTTATATTAACCTCTTTATCATTGAGGTCCAACATGCTATTTGTTTTGATTTCAAACTTACGAATAGATCTTGGATATACAAATGGATCACGAATTCACCGTTTATTTTATCTCAACGAACATATCACAAACCTTCAAGTGATTGAATAACAAACGAATCATGAACCACCAATTGAGAAAACAACAAATGGATCATCAAGAACGACCTATGTCATTTTCTTGATATTCTCTTTACACTACTTACGAATGAGCAGAGTAAAAAGCACCAATTTGTATTAAATCAAAGTATCACAAAAGATGGTCACCTCTTGATCAAGAAGATCATGTCCATAATTGGACGGCACGACCTAATTTAGAACACAATGGATGCTTTGATTTGAATACAAAGCATGACCACTTCTTTCCATGTTTCTCTAAAAAACATGTGTAATGATATCAGTAGAATTTTTTGTATTTATATACAATTTAACAAGTTTCATTGTTGCTTTAACATGTGCCTTGGTTACTTGACCTCAATGAAATTTCAATCTCACATGACAGAAGAGGGCAAACCAAAATCACCAGAGGTATAAGGAGTCTAAATACATTTAGCATGAAAAATTAACCCTTTCTTAAGATAGACCTTTTCATTACTTACCCCTATGTTAGTATATAAGTTGGTTTTCGTGACGAGTATGGCAGCTTCTCCTTGCTTAAGGATTTTGCAATTTGTCATTTTATGAAGACAATCTTTGCACGTGTCTTTCTATTACCATTGCCACCAACAATTCGTATCTTTTCATATATATATGTAACACATTTCCTGAGGTTCATGCATGTCATAATAATTTGTTTGGGGTTTTCCATTGGTGATGACTTAATCCTCTTCTCCTGCAAGTGTCTAATGGAAGTTGCTTTGGATCTTAATAGTCTTGGGATGTAAGTTGGGTCTTCCTTCATCTTTGATTTTGAGAAGAAGCCCCTTGATTTCTCATTATTATGCTCTACTCACAGTAATCAAAGAAAAAAGGGTCTCGAAAATGCTCAAGGCCTTTGACGAATAAATTTTCATGACATTAATTTTCGTCCGTCTAGACATTAATTTTCATACCATTACCCACTCTCCAACGGGTGCCACTTTTAAGGAGATGTTTTGCCAAATAAATGCTTGACCATCATATGAGGGGGAAGAGCCTCTTGGAGCTTCTAGGAAGGTACAATGGGGAAAGTATTTAGCTTTCAATAATCGAGCAGAAAGGGAGGAAGGATTCTGCAACAAGCGCTACTTCGCCAGCCCTGTTTGGCCAGAAGGGCGGAGTTGAAAGCTCTAAAATCTCTGAAGCCTAAACCTCCCAAGGCTTTATTGTCGCAAAGTCACTTCCATCTAATCCAATTAATTTTTTTTTCCAATCGACCTTTTGACTCCACCAAAAATTACACATTAGCCGGTTGAGATCATGGCATAGACTATTTGGGGATTCGAAGATACTCATTGTGTAGCAACGGATTGCTTGGGCTACAGCTTTCAGAAGAGTTTCTTGCCCAACTTGTGAGAGGAGCTTTTCATGCTAGCCTTTGATCTTATTCCAAAGTCTTTCTTTAATATAGCTGAAAACGACTCTTTTGGATCTAGAGAGCATAGTCAGCAAGCCTAGGTACATGCTCCCTATAGGGAACGGGGTCATGGATAATATAGCAGAAATAGTTGAACAAAGAGTGTCAAAGACATTGGAGCTAAAGGAGATGGAGGATTTGTCTAAGTTTATCTTCTGACCTGATATCTACTCATACTTGGAGAGAATATGAACGATTTCTGCTACATCATGATGATTGGCTTGACAAAAAAGCATAATATCATCCAAAAATGCTAGATATTCAATCATCCGACTGTCTCTACAAATGTTGATTTCGTGTAGTCGGTTTGAAAGCACAAACTGCCTCAATAAATGAGAGGTACCTTCAGCACAAAGTAGAAATAAGTACGAGGATAAAGGATCTCTTGCCTCAGCCCGCTAGAGGGAATGACCAGCATTTAAGTGCCGACTAATGATGAAGGAGTAGGAGACTGTAGAGACACAAGCCATGATAAGATTAATCCATCTAGAAGCAAACCCCATTTTACTCATAACACTAGCTAAATAACTCCACTCAACCCTGTCAAAGGCTTCACTCATGTCAAGCTTAATTTTCATATACCCCTTTTTACGACCCCTCAAACATTTCATATAGTGAATCACCTTCGCAACAATAATTGTGTTATCAGAGATCATCCTAGAGGGAATGAAAGCACTTTGGTTCTCCGAAATAAGAGATGGGAGCACGAATTTGAGTTGATTGCAGTGAAATTTTGAGATGATCCTATAAATTACGTTGCATAGGTTGATCGGGCGAATTGGGCAGCATACTCCGGAGAATTAATTTTGGGGATTAAAGCTATCAAAGTGCGGTTTATAGGAGTGTGAAAGTGTGATTTTTGTAGATCAATTGTTGTTTGTGAAGTTTGCTTTCCCGAGCGATAAGCAATTCTATTGTGTTTTGTAATTAAGGTTAGTATAAACAAATTCCCTCTATTCAACTATGCATGGGATAAAGTGGAATAAATTTTAATATTTAGCGTTTAATGTTGTGTATCATTTTCTATGCATAGAGTTAAGCTACCTATTTTACATGATTATTATGCTTTTGGATTTGAATTGTTCTAAATTTGTGGATAAATGGTAAATTGCTGCTGTTGGTAAGATGTTGTGTTCTTCCATTTTACTTGCAATAGTTTTTTGCATAATAAAAAATAAAGCATTGTATATTCCCATGGGGTCATTGTCTTGCCGTTAAACAATTCATCATAAAACATAAGCAATCAATTATCAAAGTATTCAACATTTCAAGCAATTTACTGACATGTCAAACACTAAATTCAAATGTTACATATTTAAAAAGTTAAACGAACTATTTTTATCATGAGATGCTACTGAAATGCCACCTCCAAAAAATGCTCTCTTTATACTACCTCAAATGCTATACTTCAGATTATCATATAAGCTAGTTCAAATGTTTTACCAAACGGAGCAACAATTAATGTTAAAAAAAATGAAATATTATTCAAGGCATATCTTAGAATTTGCTGACAAGTTGCATAGAAGGAACGAAAAATGACTAAAGGGTGAGGTTGCAATGTTAAGATGATCACTGAATCCTTCATTGGAGATCTGGAATCTTGTGCTTCATTGAGAACCATAGCAAGGACACAGCAAGAAACTTCGACGGAAATGGGGAGTCATTCCAATTCTTTGAGCTACAGCACTCTAGATGCCTTCTCAATATACCTAGAGAGCTTCCTTCCAGAACCTGATTGACCTGTCAGTCCCACAAGATACAAATGCAGCCTCAGTGGGAGAGTGCTCAAGCCAGCGTGGTGCACCGACATGGTTGGAAGGCCACCTTGCCACTTTCTCTGCTGTTAAAGCATCCCAGATAACAATCTGCGCCAATGGATTAATTGTGTTGAAAACCAAAAAAACAGGAAAACAGCACTGGATAGTCCATCCTCAAATGTAACGCAACTTAGTATTCAACTGAACTAGAAAATCTTATAAAAAAAAAAGTGAACTAGAAAAACATATATAATTTTTCAGGATTCAAGTCGGCCAATTTTGCTAGCTAAAATGATGCATAATAAATTAGGTTTTCAGACTAAGCGGAAAGGAAAAAAACGACTAAGAATCATAACAAACCTCGTTGCTTGCATCATCTATAGATAATATAAATTCTTCAGTATCATTGAAAACAGCCTGCACCAAAGATATCAAAGAAATTGAGGATATGTAAGAAGATTCAATAAAATCAAATACCAAAAATATTCTTAACGTAGAATCAGAGTACTAATCAGATAGAAAAAGAAACTTCTTTTTCTCACAGTTTGTTACAGTACTCATGGCATTTTTCATTGTTTGCCGTCAAATGGAACCATTTTAAGTATGCAATGCAAAATTTTGACCATCCAAATAGTATACAGTTACTTACTGTCGAGCACGTTATGGACTCCTGAGGATATGGTCAAAGATGTTTAGTAGTCTTTGACCAAATGTTGCAGGTGGAATATAATAGGCACTTGGCACGTCTGCTGGAAGTGGCTATTCACAAGATGGTGCAGGACAATGATGAGCAAGAGGGGTATTTCAATGCATGGAAATTTTGTGCATGGTCAGTCAGGGAGGAAGCCATATCGGACTGGTTTATCAATAAGAGGATCATGTGTGGATATACGGGCAAAGAACAAAGAGTTAGGGATTCACTGAGTATGCAGACCAGAAAATTCTGAAGTCCGACAGTTTGCCACAGTTTCACTCTTTATTCCTCAGCTACAATTAACCAGCCAGCTTTTGTGACCCAGTCTCTGGTCACAATGGCCATAGAGTTTCAATGGTTTGAATGGTTTCTGACGGTTGTGCTGCAACTTTGGGTAAATATGCAATTCTGGCACCAACGGTCACCGTGTAAGGACATACCTATGGGGTAACAGGTTCAAATTTCAGAAACAGCCTCTCCACATTGTGGAGATATGGCTCTATACCTCGTCATTCACAACCCCACCATTGTGAGAGCCTTATGTCAACGAGTTGCTCATTAGGGTCTATTTAAATGCTTGTTTTCCGCATATTCCTCAGCTACAATTAACCAGCCAGCTTTTGTGACCCAGTCTCTGGTCACAATGGCCATAGAGTTTCAATGATTTGAATGGTTTCTGATGGTTGTGCTGCAACTTTGGGTAAATATGCAATTCTGGCCCCAACAGTCACCATGTAAGGACAAACCTATGAGGTAACAGGTTCAAATTTCAGAAACAGCCTGTCCACATTGTGGAGATATGGCTCTATACCTCGTCATTCAACAACCCCACCATTGCCAGAGCCTTATGTCAATGAGTTGCTCATTAGGGTCTATTTAAATGCTTGTTTACCGCATATTATAGGTTTTAAGTTTCCGAAACAGAAAACCACCTCAAAAGCACGTTCGATTGGCCATTTTAGAAAATAAGGGAAACAACAAATCACTTGTACACAGCTTGACAAACAGAGAAAATAGCAAACAAACCAAAAGGAGGATTAACATTTTTAACAATCACGTTGTGGATGACACTTAACATTTTTCTCCCAACTATTTCCGTCAATAGTTCTACCGTATAAATTTGAGTAAATTACAAAACTGATATAAAAACTAAATTGGGAACTGGTGCATTCAATGCAGAAGGCTATATGTATTATCCCATAAAATATAGAACTAACTTCATTACTTTCTTTACCAAAATAGAAATTTACAATTCCCCATGTATCCTTTACAGTTGCAGCACATAGTACTGCTATGGAAGTATCAAAATTGAAGGGGTATGTGGAAATTAGCGTAGAAACAAATAGTAAGAAACTAATTCACCCCAAGATTCCTAGGATTTACAAGTTTCTGTTTAATGGTTACACTCGTGAGCAAAATCCAACACGTATCCAATTTGACCCTGCTTCTAGCAAGTTGATGCTCAAGACCTTTACCACTAGAAGTCTAGAAAACAGTGGGGGTGGTTCATTCAAGATATGGCTTAAAATTTTACCAAAAAGGAAAGGATGCAGATGGACGCCTGATTGACCTATTACTAAGCTGTATAAAAGGAGAGGCAGTAAGCAACAAGAAGGGACACGTGGCTGAATAGGATGGGAACATTTGTAGCATTTCTATTAGGGCATTCTGTTATGCTGTTAGTTACTACAGCGGTAGCTTAAGAGGGACGTAGGAGGAGAAAGGAGGGAGACTTTTGGTGAGGAAAAATATTAGAGGTCCTATGCTTCTCGAAAGCTAGGAAGGGTACTGTACTATCTTCCATTTTCATTCACTGTATTTTCAGTTTTTCACACTATCAATATCAATTACACATCATTTTCCTCATTTTGGAGTCTCACTGTTGACACCCATCAATGCCCCACATGCAAACATGCCCTTTTTAGCTAGTACCCAAAATTTCTTAAAAGGAAAAATAAAAAGGGTACCTGGCATCGCAATTGTGTATGCGTAGCTCCTAGATACTGTGTGATTAATCTTCCAGAGCCAGCCTCCCAAAGTTTCACAGAAGAGTCCTTCCCACAGGAAAGAAAATACCTAGAAAGTCAAACTTTTCAGTAATGTAGAATAATACAAGATTTGAAGTTACTTAAAAATATGATCCAAGGAAGCAAAAGAAGAGCACAAAATTTAACGTCAAAGCACCATTCTTCTCTTGTGAAAACATCCGACAAACCACAAGTATTGAAAATTTCATAGAATTTTCTGATTTGCTGCTACAGGCTGTAATTAATTAGAAATAATGAGCAATTAACTCTTCCTTGCTGCCCAGTTCATTTCACAGAAAAATAATAGGAGAGTCATCACTATCAACAATAATTATAGTGCTTGTCGACATAGACCTCACTTTTCTAGCTTCAATCAAAATGCAGAGCAACATTGTTCGCACAAAAACCACTTTTTCAGATGATTTCATCAATCATGATCTCCATAATTCACAAAACGCCTTGTTAGCTATAAATTTTTGCTACTGCGAAATAAATTTGTTGTCATTTACACATTGTCTTCACCTTTGATCCTTTGTAAAAATTGCACTTGTGGCTTCTGCTGTTCCATGTGCACCAACTATAGAGCGTGCACAGTTGGCACTTACCCCATCCCACAACCTAACAGCACCATCTTTAGATGCCGTAATATACATGCTACCCGTAGATGAATATCTAACCTGCATTACCAAATAGATGAATTTTGTGACATTATATGATCATGAATTCACTTGTAATCAGTGCATAATGGATCACTTGAATTATAAATAGATAAATCATTGACCATGCCTGATTTATGGCTCCATTTACACTAATATCTGGGACATTTGCTGATAGATAGCACTGAAAGGTGTTGACGTCGTACAAATGTGGAATAGGATGATCAGTTCCTGTAATTCATGTTTCATTCTTTTCATAAGTAAATGATATAGCCAAAACATGCTATAAAGAATAAATAGTTTGTAAAAAACTGCATCAGAT
Source organism: Euonymus europaeus (assembly GCA_963580455.1). Taxonomy (NCBI): domain Eukaryota; kingdom Viridiplantae; phylum Streptophyta; class Magnoliopsida; order Celastrales; family Celastraceae; genus Euonymus; species Euonymus europaeus. Next base: position 24,345,366 of record OY756957.1, on the reverse strand, counting down.
AAATGGCAAGAAAGAAGACACTAATTTGTTCTTCAAACAATATCTCTTGAACTGCAAATGCAAAACAGCAACCATAACCCCCAGAGAATAAGGCGTAAATAGAATCCAGAACAATCAATTGAATTAGACAGGAAAGGCTTGGAAATTGAAAAGTTTATTCAGCTTAAACAAAAATCAGATGAATAATCTACATAATTTTCCTTAATGTCAGGAACCTAGAACAGTAGTCTTCTACCAAAATGAAATGGAAAAATGAAATTTGTACAAGGAAATAAATACCTGCTAGAAGGAAATCTCCTGAAGGATGAAAATTCACAGAACGAACATTATGAGTGTCCTGCAGCATTAGTAACGCAAATTTTGTACATGGATAAATGGTAGTAGTACCATTCAATAATCATCCTCAATTCCTAAGTGGGTTGCACCTTCTTGGGGACCCTTTAATAAAACTTTTCCTTATTCACAAAAAGGGAAAAAAAAATCTCAACTCCATTAGCTGAAACAAATACCTGGATAAATCTAAATGCTCTCTTTGCAGTAGCTTTAGAAAAATCAAAGAACCTGGAAAGCATTGATAATGTTTTCATTTAGTACTTAAGATGACCGTGTTTAAGGGACCTCGATACCAGAATAAACAAGGTGATTGCAAAAAAAAAAAAATAGACTTGACTTAAGTAGAGATCATACTTTATTGTGTGATCTTTCGCCCCTGATATCAGTATTGTATTATGAGGATGGAAATCCAAATCGTTTATTGGCTGCAAGCATTTGGGCTAAACATTAGACAACATACGAGAAACCTGTAAAGATCTTATCACCTCAAAGGGAAAAATTAAATAAAGACACAAATAAGCTAAAATATGATCCACTTACAAGTTACAACAATTTAATTTCACACAAAAACATTCAAAAAGAAAAAACATTGAGTACTTGTTCACTGCTGGATCATGTTAGTTAGCTCTAAGAATGACTCAGTTCAAAAATTGGGTACCCGGACCCCTTTGCAAGTAGGCCCGCATGAGTACTATACCAAAATAGACAATAGTTGCAGAGATTGTATCAGCAAAAACAAAAATAAGGGGAGAAAATACGAGTGGATTTCAGAAATCTGTTGAAGATTAAAAAAAATAGCAACTTATCAATAGTTCAGAAAACAATTCACATTAACCAACTAGAAGCTAAAGAGGATCTACTTGTATATGATCATAAAATGTCCTTATAACCGGTCGAACAAGTGTGTCCCTGGTATCTGGAAGCATCATTTGCTTGATTTTTGAAACCTACAAGGTATATAGAACAATTCAGTGTTAAGCAATGTCAAACTCAAAGAAGAAACTTACCACACACTAGAAGAGTCAAAAGGTAGAGTCTGAACCTCAAAAAGCTTAATTGACGTGTCTGCACTTCCAGTTGCAAGAAACTGCCCATCAGGACTAAACCTTGCACACCTGGCAACATTCTAGAGTGTTTAACCCATCAGTCTAAATCAGAACTGAAGGAAGTGTCTTCAAATTTTAATCAGCAAACCTAAATTATAACCGCAAAGACACATCATAATTTTTAATATGCAAGTATACCTTGTGCTCAGAAAGGTGCCGTGTTTCATGCTTTCTGAAATTTTTTGACGTGCCTTTTGTATTCTGCGCAGCACTGGTTGGACCAAACAAATACATCATGAGTTTTTATAATATCATCCTTTGGAATCTATTAAAAATATCAATCGAGCCGAGGAATATTGGCACTCTATCTCATGAAACATGAGTTTAGGTACAAATTTGAAAGCATTGCTGCAATACTAAAGCAAAACAGTTAAATCACTGCCAAATACCCAGGTTCTACAGTCCAGTCCAGTAGTTTTCAGAAACAATTTCTTTCAATTAGGGAGCCAATCAACTGATTGAATACCCAAAAAAATGATTCTTCAATTCCATATAAATACCCAAAAGCCAAAACAGAGTGACAACATTTTGACACTTTTCCCCAAATGAAAAACTGAAGTCGGAACCAGTAAAGCAAGCTAATGTATGCAAGTATAAATTGCCTGAAATCAACAGAGGCAGGGTGTGGAGCCGGGATGGAGCCATATGCGGCAGGAATTGAAGTCCCCAAGTCATATATCACAGTCGATGGCACTCCTCTTAAAAGTTCTTCTTTCTCCGCTGCAAGACCCTGCTATTCCCTCAGTACCGAAAATTGAACCTTTTCTTCCTTTTCTTTCTCTATTAATTTTGTCTAAACACAAAATGGGGGAGATAAAACCTTAACGAACAACTCGAGAAGCTTATTAGGAGGAGCCTCCACATCCAAGGGCGTCATTGTCGCTGAAGCAACAGCACTTGCAGCCTGGAATACAAGTGCAAGCGGGGTCATCCAATAACATAAAGAGAGATAAAGTTAAAGAAGGGAATTGCCTGATTGAGATTGCTGTCGCGAAGATGTGCGACGATGAGTGCGTGGAGCTGACGATTGAGCTTCCCATCTTCTATGTTGTTCTCCATCTTCGTCAATCCCTCCACCCAAAAAACCTATCAAAAGCCACTAATGAAACAAATGGAATTTGAGGTCGTGATTTAGGGCCTAGGGGTTAACTAACCATATCGAAATTTTCTGCCCATTAACGAAGAGTATATGAAGCCTAAGCCGCCTACTGGGATATGAATAGGTTCCTAGAGTTTATGTGACGTGTTGGGGTGTTCATTCACCCCTCTGAAGGCTCTCATTATGAGAGATTGAAAAAAGGTGTTGGTATGTGCTAGGATGGATTCACCAATTCCTCTCAATATTTTAAAATGTTTGCGTTAAGTAAGGATAAGTAAGGATTTAAAGAGATTCGTTTATTCATAAATTTCTCTCTTCCCCTCCTAATATATTTTTCAAGCAGTACCTAAGTGGGCGAGGCCATTATTTTTTTCAAATAAATGTGTCAGAGTTTGCTAAGAGGATTAATGTTAGTGTTAGTAATTAAAAAATAGGTCATTTTTCAAATTGATCATTAAAAATAAAGAAGTTACAAGTTGATAATCGAAAGTGTAAATTTGTTTTAAAATGAATCTGAACAATTTTTGTTGAGATCAGGCATCTTGGCTGTCAATGTGGCTTAATGGTATATAATAAAAACTAACATGGCTTGAAGGCGTCGAAAATAAAATAGAGATGTTGGGTAACGTAGATGAACCCCACCAGACATAAGAACTCCAGTAAAAAAATGTAGCTTCTACCACCACAAAATTCCTCACTCTCTGACCATCAAGAACCACAATTGAAAGTCAGAAGACTGGGCAAGTCATTCGCAGTAGGCCTTTAAAGAGCTAGGAGAAGGATCAGATCCTTTAGATACCACTTATCCATCATTCTAAGAGCTACCAAACAATATTACTTCCAGCATAAGGGGTTAAATTACTTTAAGTAATTTAGTCACCGAAAGATAGTTTATGTTTCATTTTAGTCATCGAAAAATTAAATGTTTCAACTCAATCATTTAATTTTTCTTTTTGTTCCAATCAAATCATCAATATCAACCCATTTTCTAAGTTAACTAATTTATTTAAACGAAAAGACAAAAAAAGAAAGAAAGAGACAGCAATTGGAGGGACCTGGTCTTCCTGAGACACAATAGCAATAGTAGTTTCAAGAGAACGCCCCCCTATCCGCTCACAGAAAGTAACTCACACCGAGCTAAGAGATTCTCGAAGGTGAGCCATACCAATGTTCGCAGAAAGGCTAGATGAACCAACAACGCAGCAAGAACCACCCCTATCACCAGTTAAGTCATTGCTTGACATTTTACACATTGGGGGTTGGGTGGGGTCCCTTCTCCACGCTTAAAATTTGAATCCCTTATTTTGATGGGTTCGAAGGGGTTCACGAATATCTCCCAACCCCTCATAATCCCTCTCAACCCAGCCCCTCTCAACCCCTCATTTATAAAATGCCAAGCAAGACCTAAGTAGCCAAAGATCCAACCAGATTTAAAGCCAATTCAGAACTAACTGAACACCCCAATCACCATGAATTAGGCGATGATAGAAGCAAAGCTCAAAGGTTGTAGAGAAGGGGAAAACAACCCCAATCACCATCAGCCAAGCTCAAGCCTAAAGAAAAAACAACCAAATCACCAGGGTCTAGCCAACAATCGAGCCGGAGATTGAACGAACAAAAGTAGATTCACATTGAGATAAAATATGAAACAAAGAGAAATCAACAAACGACAAAAGCAATAAGAGGGGCAGAGGTGACTGAGGGGTAAAAGTCATGTGGATGCATGCACCAAATCTAATGGCCTTGATCAGAACACGCAGCAAAAAAAATAAAAGGACACGACCACAGGATATCGGACGCCAGCACTGACGATCGAGATCGAAACACGAAGGAGCAAATCAATGGACATGAATGGATGACAAAGAAGACCACGCACGCAACTACCCAAAAAAGGGGCTCACCATGAAAACTCTCCATTCTCACGCACTTTAGAATTTTATTAATGATGTGTTAGGTATACAATTTACAATTCGAGTTACCACATACATGAATAGATCCAAAGCCAAACTCACATTAATCCATTATAGCTGTAAACATTTTCTTGCTTCTAGTATTAAGCCGGGGTTGGGGGTACCTCGTCATCATGACAAACCTGCTTCAATGGTTTTGGAAGAATCAGTTTTCCCTGTAAAGATAGATGCCTCTGCATCAAGAACACCCTAAAAGAAAAAAGAAATTTCAGCTGTTGAAAATGAAATAGGAAAGATAACGCATCGGCAAATTTCAGGCAGAACCTTAATGATCATAATTGCCGCATCCTTATGTAACTCTTCATTGTACTCATGGCATATAAGACTCTGCAATATATACGAAATATAAATGTTTTACTCTTATTATCAGCGATCGAAGAAAAAAAAGCATTGAAGCGAGAGAATATTGAGGCAGACTTGAGCACAGTTCGGGCATCCACCGTCCCCGGAGCAGCGGCAAGATATGAGAAGTTCCAAAGCTGCATTTAAAAGCTCTTTGAAATAGGGTTGAACCTATATAGAGCCATAAGTATTCATGTTAGTAGTGAAGAATGAGCAAATTAGGCACCACGAGATTGAAAAATTACAGGCTAAATTGCTAATGTTCCAAACAACATTTACAAGATCGAAATGCAAAAAGCTAACAATAAAGCTTCCTTGAATATGCTCTTCAGATGCAGAGGTAATAAAAAATAATATGCTGACTTCCAAAGTGGTAGAGTTGCATTGGTGCAACCTAGAGGTCGTAGGTTCAGTTCTTGGAAAAGCCTCTCCAGTCTGCACATATCATGCACTTCAATATGTGAGTTACGGTTTACCTGTATTGAGATTCCGGTTCCACCTGGATGTTTATCATATAGCAGTATTCTTTCAGGAGAATAGCGGGTATCATGAGGATTTGGACACTCTGGAGCCAAGTCAGAATAGTTGCATCTTATATACCTACAAGTCAAAATCATTACCAAGGAAAATGACTAATAAATATATAGCAATCTTAGGGCCTGCTTCAAGAAAAGTAAACAATGTCATTCTTCAAATTTAAAATTCAAATGTTGATGCTGATCCAAACATAGTTCAGCCTCACATTTATATAATTATATGTTTTAGAATCCAGACACCAGATAGCCGCTGCTTGTCAGATCGTAAGATACTTACAAAGGCACCACATTAAGAACAGCATGAGAAGCAGCATGCAGACCTCCACGGAATGTATAATTTTTCTCCATTACACCAGTCTTTATGGATTGTGGAACTTGAATCCAAACTGCCTGTATTAATGTAAAGATAATAAGATAAACAAATATATCAGCTTCCCAGAAAATAATTTACTGGTGCTTTTTGTTCAGAAAATTTAGGAAAATAATTATTATACAAACAATCATGAAAGCATGATTAGAAACAATATCACACAAATATAATCAAAATTAACAAATCTTTGTAAAATGCTCGTAGGTCAACCTGTGATTCATATGAATATTTAGGCAGTGACAGTTCAACCGTCTCAAAAACTTGGTGGCTTCCTTTCCATATTTTATGGAAGCCAAACCAAGTAGTAGTTACTCTGCAAGCATTTGCTTGGGCTGTCGTTCTTGAGAATACACTCTCAGAAACCCTCGCTGGATATGCCTGTAGAAAAGCAGCACGTCCAGTTGGTGAATACCAGATGTGGGGAGATTGCAAGGTGACAGAGAAGTAATCTAGATGTTCTATCGAGCACATGTAATAATTTTTATTTCCCTTTGGATGGTTCAATGGCATTGGGGATAAAAATGCTGATGGCATCCATGTCATTGACCACATAAGGACTTTTTTTTTCACAGCCCAAAAAAAAACTGCCATTTTCATAAGCCTTCTGCAACATCTTTTTTCTGCCACTCTCCTCTTTAAGTAAAACTCTCATACAAAAATAGTAAATAAGTAACTGAAAATGCTCATTTTAGTTAAATTTTTTAGATTTAAGGTATTAGGATATTAAGGTTTGAGAGATCTCTAAAGCCCTAATCCTTATTATTGCTGTTGCAACATGATTATTTTTTTAGTCAGTATTTCTTATATGTTGCTCCATGTTAGAACAATGACAACAAATTTGAAGCAAGAGAAAATTGATGTTCACTACTTCAGTCCCATGCTAAAACATGCAATAATTCATCAATCCTAGCAAAAGACAGATAAAATAAATACTAGTATTCAAATTTTCAAATCACATCACCTGACAAACTCCTAATAAAGGGTCCGTTCGGTTTTATGTTTTCTTTGTTTTCCATGTTTTCTATTTTTCAGAAAACGTCTTTTTTCTTCTTTTCATTTTCCCTTTTCAAACTATTTTCAATTAATTTTTTGTTTCCCATGTTTTCTAAAATGAACAATCAAAAATGTTTTCAGGTTTCGGAAAATGAAACCAGAAAATGCATGGAAAACAAGCATATGAAACAGACCTTGAGATTCTGCAATTCATTCTCCAAGACTCCAAGCAATAAATAGTCACATAACCCTCTATTAAGCCGGATGGTAGAAACAGACATAATGTTAAAATGCTTTTTAAGTAAGTTCAAAAGAGGCAAAGACTGCATGGAAAAAGCATACAAACTTTCTCAAACAGATTACTGAAAGTAGTATAAAAACCGGACAGAGTTAAGAGCCCACTTACAACACTGCCGCCAATGACATGAATATCTGTATAATCACGAGTTTTTGTGTAATACTTCAAATCAGCTTCTTTGCAAAGAGCAGTCTTGCTAGATACATCCAAGTTCTCAACCAGATAGCTTCTCCCTTGATGCAAATAGACGGCACCTTCATATACCTAATGAAACGGATATTTCAACAGGGGGGAAACAAGGGAAGTACAAGCTTGCAAACAAAAACATTTGGCATTTAAGGTTCTACAACCATAATAGTACTCCACCATTGTCTACAATTAAATTTTTGATAGAGTATTAAAATGTGAAATCACGGTTTCAATACCTGAAAGAAAGCCCTGCTTTCCTCAATTTCTTCAATGACTTCGTCCAGTTTCTTGTCTATTACCTGGTATCTCTCAGTCTCTATTGCTCGAATGCTAATTGTACGTGAAGGTATTTTCTACAAAAAGAAAGCAAACCAATCGGGGATGATTTACTTAGAAGAATACATGTTAAACAAACTGAAGGTAGACCAAAAACTGCATATTAAAGATCTACCTCATGCCCAATGTAGCTCCACATTCTAGCAGAAACTTCAACCGACAGATCAGTGCTGAGGCATCCTCTTTTTTTGAGGGACATTATGGCAGTCTCTAAACCAGAGCCAAAATATTTCTCATCATAAAGCAAACTTATTGGGTGCTCTAAAGCAGCACAGACCAGATGCTGCTGTAGTACCTACAAAACATAAGGGCATCAGATACAACATGCACAAATTTTGCTAATATTTTGGCAACCAAGTACGTCAATAAGAGGAAATTAAATCATTAACAATTGAAACCTGCTGGTTTTGGGCATCAATATGACAACACTCAATTGGACTCCCAAAAAGTTTTCCAGGAAATCTCATGAAATATTGATCAAGAGGCCCTTCAAAACCAACATAAACAGCAAGCGATGTCTTCTCTCGTCGACCAGATCTTCCAGCTTGCTGCCACAGGCTAAATAACAAAGAAAAATATGGCTCCCAATAAATTTTTTTGAACAGATCTTGCATAACTGGGAAAAGAATTAGAAATGACTGCGTGTTTTACCTAGCAATGCTACCAGGAAAGCCTAAATGCAAGGTTACATCAATATGCCCGACATCAATACCCAGCTCAAGGGCATTCGTTGCAGCAATGCCACATAGCTTCCCACTAAACAAATCCTTCTCTATTTTTCTTCTATCCTGTTTTATCAGCAAGGCAACATAAAACACGACAAATCATACATTGATGATAAACAAAAGTAGGGTTTTGTAGATTGTTTGACTGAAAAAAGGAAAAAAGGGAAGAAAGAGTAAACTAAAACGCAAAGATGATAGAGATTCTGGAAGAGGGCAGAGATCTTGGCAAGAGAGAATGCAATCTGATGTACTTTTAGGAATTTCTCAAATGATAGACACGAACAAAGTTCATGTAGAGTCAACAATAATGCAGCGAAGGGGGTTTCCATAATGATTTCTTTATTTCAAACCACACCACCTCTTCCGTCATGATAAAATGAATATACTAAAGGCGTCAAGAGATGTCACCAAAAATACGACATACGCAACTAAGAAAACATCAGATGTAGCAGAACTATAGATGATGATAATATTTATAACTCCACTAAACCAGCAGAAGATAAAGTCAAACCAATGTTTTCAAAATTATCAGAGATTTTATTTCTTCAAAAGACCTCCTACTTCTCTCTTTCAAAGGTCAGCCAGAAAATAGTTAACGAGATTCTTCATCATAATCAAAAATTTATCCCAAACATTGCCTTAGTTCAAAGTGTGCATCCTAATTTAGGGAGGCCAACAAAGACAAAACATTGTAAATGAATTGCGATCAGCAAAAGAGAACTGAATTACTGACCTGAGCAACATAGCCAGCACGATATGCACAGATAGAATCTACAAGGTGGGGGGCTGTTTCCTGAAGAATCTCACGCCTGTCAAAATTATTGAAAGTATATATAAAACCAGTACCAATGAAAACACAAATTTTGCCAAAAATGTAATTGCTATTGAAGTATTGATGCACATCCATATAATCAATGTAACATACGTATAGCATAAAACTAGCTCACAAAGTTTACGCGATCTACAGAAAGCAATGCAACGGAGTCCATGCTGAACCATCTCTGCAAAGAGGTGCGAAACTTCGGAAATTGGGCTAGGTAAATGACAAAGAAAAAGGTGATACATTAAGCAAGCAAAAATAGACATCAGAAAAGAAACACAGAAGTGGTGGATTTAATTCTTAAATTTCATTGTCATAGTATATTGTTTGTTAATGAAACTAAGGCAAAAACATCAAGATGTACCCAGATGTTCATTAAAAGTTTATAGTTGAAGCTTCAACACAATATTTTGTATTTTCCCAGAAGTCTTCCAATTTTATGGTAATGGCTGCCGAAAACAATCAAAAGATGCTTATGTGAGACTTAACTCAAAAGTTTAATCACCAAATATTTAAATCTACAAGTTACATTATAAATTAAACTGAACAAATTTATTCATTACAAGCACTGTAAATAAAACTAGTTTACAACTGTCAATGACATGATTTAAAAAAGAGAAGTACAAAGTGTTCTCTTATTTTTCAGTCCCATAATTGCTGTTGACTGTTACCTTAAAGCTTTACGTGATAATTCCGCATCATTTGTGGAATTCTGTGTCTCATTGGACACCTGTATTATGCAACAGATACATAAATACCTACAGCAGGTAGTCACAGAAAAAGAAGAAAGAACAGTAAGCACCTACACTGGTGAGAGATGAAGTGGGATTCCAGAGGGAAAATAGCTTTCGAGAAGAGGGACTTCCATCATTTTCAATGAGCTCCAATGTTGACAAACTCGCAAGTTCCTAATGCATGCATATGTTATATTTTTAATCCAACTATACAGTTACAAAAGCAATTAGCAGGATACGTCAGTCATCAAAATTCCTATCAGACACCTTAAATCTAAAATCCATCGAGTGCACACATAAAAATTTAATATTTGAGAAATATCCTAGCCATGTGGACATTTTCACCTCTTGCATTACCAACTGCAAAACAGTTGGGCTACCCTGCTAAAGATGGCCATATAAAAGGTCAAAATGTTCATAAAATAAGCAATAAATAATCCATCTGGTTTGACCACTAATATCTCGCCGACAAGCAGAACGGGTAACGTCATAAGCAAGCTGGCATATGTGAAAGAACATCTTTGTAAAACATGTGTAAAGTATTCAGACCACGTTGATTAAGGCAAAGCAACTTCATCAAGTGCCCAACCCTTATCTCTTTAGAACAATTTCAACATCAAAGATTGGGATAAAAATAATATTAACAAAAATAGCATACTACATTTCACTTTACAAAAACAAGTACAGAAGCCCACATATATGACCATTCATAACTTTATCCAGAGAGAGAGAGAGAGAGACGGAACGCCATACCAACAAGATGCTTTACATTCTAAATAATTTGAAATGAGTCTCTAATCTTACCATACAATGCTCACGAGGATTTGCTGAAGTTGCAGTTAAAAACACAAAAGAAGGATCGCTACCATACACTGCAAAAGTGCAAATTACAGCAGATAGTGTATTAGCTTTTCCAAGTCAAGTTAAAAGGAGAATAAAATCCCAAAAAAAAATTCAAATGTTTCATTATCATGCACAACTCATACCATGAGAGCAGATGCGGCGTAATCTTCTTAATATAAGAGCAGTATGGCATCCAAATGCTCCCTTGTAAGCGTGAGCTTCATCAATCACCACATACCTATTGTATTAGAATATAGATTTTTTAAAACCATTTTACATGTAATTTCCAATTAAATAATAATATATAATCCCAAAACCAACAATTATATTCGCTTGAGCGAGAAAGTGAGCTATTGTACTAGACCCCTTTAAATGAAAAGGAGGGAACATATGATGTAGTTCTGATTGTAACCAAAGTTAAGGATAATGATATAACTGACAGTACCTAAGATTTGATAAAATTTGACTAAATTTCCCATGAATGGGCAAGATTGACAAGTGTAACATATCTGGATTTGTGATCAACTGCACACAAAATGACAAGCTTTTAAGCATGTAATTTGACAATGAAGAAACCCAAACAAAATTGGGACAACAAAAACTTAATAAATTACCAGTCTAGCTTCATCACGTAAACGTGCTCTTTCACTCTGTGAAGTGTCACCATCATATATCCCCATATTTATGCTTACATCCAATTCTCTTGTCATAGCCAACAAAGCTCTTAGTTGATCTTGAGCCAAGGCCTACATGAATGAATAGATTGTAGCATCTAGTCAAACCCCATGTGACAAAATGAGAATGTTCATCAAAGCATTAACATGTGTGTTTGTGTATGTCCAGCAATGCACAGGTAAAAGGTAAACAACTTTAGCGCACAATACTCCAACAACAAGTGGGGTTGGAGACATGCAAAATGTACGTAGAACTTATCCCCACATAATATGCGGAGAGACTTTTCCTGAATTGAACAATGCACAACCATGCACCCTAAAGGTAAAAATTATTGTAGTGAACCTTAGTCGGAAACAAGTATAGAGCACTTGATGACGGGTTCTGGCATAATGCTTCGAGAACTGGAAGGTTATAGCATAGTGATTTCCCGCTAGATGTCATTGTTGCCACAACGACATTTTTTCCAGTAAGTGATGCTACAATTGAATCTGCCTGCGAATATCACAAGAGCTGAAGCCTACTCAGAAATAACGACTGACAGGCTAGCAGCAAAGGAAATGGCCCATACGGCCATACCTGGTGGCTGTATAATTGAGTAATTCCAATACATCTGAGGACAGATTTTGTGATATATGATAATTCGACTGGTATATCTACATGGGTTGCTTTTCTGGCACCAATATCTTCAACATGCACCATCTGCAATATAACAAAAAAAAGTGTTGTCAAGGTCAAGGATGACCACAGGTCCACAGGAAAAGGTCGGTCGTTTACTCTTAACTTTTCATGTATCAGGTACCCTGTAGTCTTCCCCCTAAAAGAAACAAAGAAAAAGGGCATAAAACTTTTAGAGTTACCTGTCCTCGATATCCAAAACCCTCTCGAAGGTGTTCAACCATTTCCACAGGTGACAAATGATTAGTTTCCTGCTAAGTCAAGAATTTAGACTTAATATCATAGATCTAATAGGTAGGCTCAATGCATATGAGCATATCTTACATGTGAACGGCTGTGAATAATTACAAGATAATGAAAAAAATAAAGAACTACGTGGCATAATATTTGGAGTGGATGAGATGTTGAAGCAGAAGATGCGGATCGCTTGGCCCTTCCTGTTTCATTTGTGCTCGCAGAGGAACTACTTTCCTTCGCAAATTTGAATAAATCTTCCAAAGAAATAGGCATTGACAAAGCATTCCCATTTTTATCCTGCATGAAAGGATAAAAGAATGCAGTTGTGTCACAATCCAAATCTGTCTATCACGTTGCAGCAGCATAGCAATGCTACAAAGGTTTTATGTATGAGTATCCCCATGGATAATATAGAAAAATCCAGCATCGGCCTGGGAAACTCACACTTCAACCAATCAAGCCAGGAAAGCCTCTAGATTTCGGATTTCCACAAATAGAATACCTGCTTTGACAGCGGCCACAGGCTCAGTTGGCACGCATGTCACCAAGTTATCCTCCAAGACAGGGATTTGATTCCACCTGCCCAGCAAAGGGCCTTACCCCGAGGTTTAAAAGTAAAGGATAGCCACTTTTTCACTCAGAAATGAAATTGTCATTAACAGTGTACTGGAACCCTCCTATATGTTATCCTAATAAATGCGTATTTGACATGTCAAATCTTGACCATGTTACTTAAACAATGCCGTTGTAAGGTTATATCCTCTGAGTACCATTAGGAAAGACTGGGGGGACAAGGGATGAATAATTTTCCTTGCATATAAGTTCAAACAACAAAGCATCAGATGAACATTATCATGGAGAACAATGTATAAAAAAAGGGCACGTAGAAAGGATATACATGTCTAAAGTATCTATTAACTTGAAGTAGAGTGTCTATTAACTTGGTGTATAAAGAGCTTGGAAATGGCAAACGCTGAAACACACCATTAGCCATATAGCAGCTTTTCGAAGATTAGTTTTGAAGATATCTTCCCGTTTCTTCATTGCCCTTAGTATCTTTGAAAAATTGCCCCTTTTCCCTACCAACAGGAATGTGAAACCATTGTAAAGACATTTCTATTTCAAAGCCATATCCAACTTGTAGAAAATTCATAGATGGAAAATGGAAGAATATCACAATCAACTGGTACCAATTTTATGCCTGACTCCATCTCCTTTCTCTGTTGAAGAACTGGTGATAACGATAGTATCACTACAGTTTGTGAACTTTGTATCATTTTCTACAAAAATTACCACCTGAGACAGAAAACACATTTATGTTTAACCCAAATGGACTGCAGAAAAATATAGAAACATCTGCACAAGAACGAGCTTAACAGTCATTGTGTAATTTAATGATACATAGAGAAAAAAGTTTCCTTAAGAAATCAGAGGTAACGAAAAACCAATATTAGAAAATTCATAGTTACAGGAGGGATACCATCAAACAATTGACAACAATTGCATCAGTAGTCACAACACAAACCGTCCACTGCTGCTCAAGCCTTTTGCATTTGAGTTAGATATCAAGTTTAATAAAGTGCAGCCTGATTTCCCTTACAGTAACGTGATTAATGATTTGAAAAACATAATATATTAAGAATGAAAATCAATTACCTTGGGACAAAGAACAGAAAGATTCTCTATATCATCCAACCCAATTTGAACACCAAACCTTCCAAGCTCTTTAAGTCCTTCTATCAAACAAGTTGAGGAAATCTCTTCCCTCTGCAATTGTAGAAATGAGGAGAATATGTTCAAGAAAGCGAATCCCTCCATGATTTTCCTTAACCACGAAGGACAAAAGCATAACTTGATATAGTCATTCCGATTCTCCCAGTCACAGTTCCTTAAATTTGCTTCTCTTAGAAATAAACAATTCTTAGAATACGGAAATGATAAACAATTTTCCGACTTCAAAACCTCAACAAATGTTTTACAATTGTCGTCATGAACCAGATTCCAGTTATTTGACTCATAAACACTCCACAGAAATTCATACAAACGCTCTTCATTATCTTTGGCAGTTTCCCTCTTAAGTTTGTACCCAAAAAATGTACTCGCCCTCTCATGGTCAGGCTGTCCCTTACTGCTATTGGCTTCATCACGTAAAGATGATAATTCATTCATCATATCAGAATAAGCTGATTCAGCAAACTCTGAGAGTGGGTTTTGATTAAGAGCATTGCAGGAAAATTCAGGATTTGGAGTCGAGGGACGGATCTTCTTGGTGAATGGAACTAACACCATGAACTCATCAGACGCAATGGAGTGTGCACCTACACTACTCTGGGGGTTCAGTTTAGCACCCTGGTTAAGAAACACAGCAAATAATAAGTTTACGTAATCAAAACCCTATAAGAATTACGCGATGATGAATGGTTTAAGCCAAAGCGTGGCAATGTAATTTCAACAATAGAGTAAGGAGTTGTAGAGAAGGGCTTCTTGCCTTGAAGAACAGGTGGAAATTTTGGAACGAAGAGGCGGAAGGGAAAGTGAGCTTCAAGAGAATCTTAAGATCGTGGATAGTTTTGTTGGCCGGTATATTAACGGTGGTCGATTCGCCGCTCAGTGTACGTACTTCTATGGCGGTCTCACTCTTCTCCGCCATTGAAGTCTCTAGAAGAAATTGGAAGCAATGGGGTTTGATTCTTATTAGTCCTCCAGTCCAGTGCTCGTGCCAACACATGGACGGGTTTGGCGGGGAATTTGTTTCTTGCTCCCCGGTTTGATCATCATGCAGGTTTTGGCAGTTTTGCAGTCCGAACCTGAAACTGGGCGACTCGACGTGAACCCTAGCGCACTAAATTGAGATATAAGGCTTCAGCTCGGCCCAATAATTTTTTTTTATTTTGACCCTAAACTGTATTTTTTAATAAATTTTAGAAAAATTACAGGTGAGTCTATTTTTATAAATTTATTAAGGTTTAAGTACATTTATGAAACTTAATTGGAAAATAGTCTAATTCACAAAATTTTAAAATATTTTATCTTTCAAAATATGTAGTAAATTTCAAAAAAAAAATGTATATTCGAACTTACCATGTAAAATTCTCTCTAACAAGACTCATCATCAATAGTTTTTGACGAACTTTTTAATTACATTATTTTTTAAAAATAATTTAATTAGTATATATGTTATGTAATTTTTTAATTACGGTAACCTAAACAATAAGTGTTAAATCCTAAGAGGAATAAATTTGTTAAACACTAATGGGCCCGTGTATCATATTTTCATGATATAACCTAAACAACAAATTTTAAACTCTAAGATGAACGGATTCGCTAAACCCTAACGGGCTTGTGTATCGTATTTCTATGTTGTAACCTAAACAATAACTGTTAAACCTTAAGGGAAACGGATTCGCTAAATCATAATGGGCTCATGTATCGGATTTCTAAATTGTAACCTAAACAATAAGTGTTAAACCCTAAGGAGAACGAATTTGCTAAACTCTAACGGGCTCATATATACTCAGCATATTAATTAAGGCAGTAAAATAATTAATTAAAAGAGAAAAATTAATATATTTTTCTAAATTAAATTTTCTTTATTTAATATGTATTTTTCTTAAAAGCCTCCAACCATGTCAGGAATCTAGAAAATAAAATTCAAAATAATTACAAAAAAAAAAACATAACAACTATACTTAGTTACAAATAGGTTTAAATGAGCAACCTTACCGCTTATAGGTCTCATAAAATAGACCTACCTATAATTTTTTCATAAAAATTACCAAACATTGTATAATGTCATCCATAGCATATACTCTTAAAAAAATCTCTTAATTCCAATAAAAATACACTTTTACCAAATTACAATTTTTGAAACAGTAATACCACACATCAGATACTCTAAATTATTTAACTAGCCATTTTTATAATTATTTTTATTAAATTAAACTCAATTTATTTTACAACTATTATAACATAAAATTCTATCATAATCAATTGACATAAAGATTAAGAATTATAAATATTATTTTATTAAATATTTAACATTAATAAATAATTAATGTGGTAGACACACTAATTAAAATTGTACATCAATATTGATAATTATTAGAATTATTTTATTAAATAATTTAATCAATTTATATTAATCTCACCCACCAAAGCCACTCACTTTTCATATGGCTTGATTTCTGCAATGATGATTTAATCAATTAAGTTAAATTAATGGAAAATGTAGGTTTCTCATTTAAAGGTGTCCATGCATGTCAGGCTTGACATATTTTTCATTTTTTAACCAATAAAAATTGAGTCCAGCATTTATCGGGATAAAATGGATCAACTGTATGACTGTAGCATATCAATATTTATCAGTATGAAATGCAGTAACTAATGTGAGATAATCTTTTATTATAAGACAAAATAACCGCTCTACATTGGAGACCAACATAGTTTACAAGCTCTGCTGTGGGTGCTCTAAACTAAGGTCGTAAGAAAATCGTCAATCGAAATCAATCAAAATCAAATTTTTGGTTGATTTTTTCAAAAGAAAATTTTACATATGTTATTACATCAGAATCGAATGAAAATCCAACCAAAAATCGAAATAAACTATTGATAATCGACTAAACAATTTAATCCAAATATATTAAAAAAATCGATCAAAATCGACCGTCGACGCTCTAGTGTAAACAGTAAACACACCGCAAAACGCTTTAGACCTACACCCACCTACCCTGGGTTGAAAAGTGAGAGAACCTTCCATTCGTTGAAACTCTACAACATTACCAATTTTTCAAAATTTAGGTATACTTTTGGAGACAATTCTCCATTGATAATTGACAAATCAAATCCCAACACACCAGGAAGCCTACCTGGTCAATGGTGGAAATTTACTTTGGAAGATCCATCAACCTCAATGAGGTACTATATATAACACCAAAGTTTCCATCTTCTTTGAACTCCAAAGCTTGCATCAACAGGAGGCAATGGCGTTAGTAACCAAAATGTTGGCTTTGGCGTTGCTCCTTGTGACTTGCTGCGCCACCACCCAGGCCTTGAAATCCAAAGTCACAAAAATCCAATTTTACATGCACGATATTGTAGGGGGCTCCAACCCAACCGCCGTTCGCGTTGCCGGTCGGTCAAACTTTACCAGCCCAGATCCGATCGGAGCCATGTTTGGATCCGTTTTCGTAATGGACAATCCACTCACGGCCACACCCGGCCCGAACTCGACCGTAATAGGACGAGCGCAAGGAATATACGCAATGTCATCGCAGCATCAGGAGTTTAGTCTCCTCATGACGCTCACATACGGGTTCACCACTGGACCTTATAATGGCAGCACATTTAGTGTTCTAGCCCGGAATCCGGTGATGACAGGAGTGAGAGAGATGCCAGTCGTCGGCGGCACCGGCACTTTTCGGCTCGCTAAGGGATATTGCTTGGCGAGAACCCAGTCAATGGACCAGATGGATGCAGTGATTGGATACAACGTGACATTGATACACTATTAAATTTTTGGTTAATTGAGTCATTTCTTACACTTTTTGTTCTAAATGGTTTCGAATTACTTATATAAATAAATTTTGGTTCCCATTTAATTAAAATAGTCTAAATATCCTTATCAAATCTGGAGCAAATTATTTTCGTTTTTTTTAAATGAAAAATTCATCCAAGACACGAATACATTAAATTATGTTTATCTTACATGATAAATCTCAATACATGAGTCTTCCCATGAACTAAACAATTACATTCCGTTTGACATATGGGATCACTACAGTGAAATTTATTGGACGTGAAGTTTACAAATAAAACGTCTTAATCCCAACAACTTCCCATCCGACCAACGGACCGAGTCCATTGAGCTCTCAAGTAAATTAGATTATTTCATTTACTTTCAAAAATTGTTCTTTGACTTCATGATATGTTTGTCTCGTACGTCGGTTCGTGTAGTCAAAATGTCAAAATATGCCCACTTCCAATTCCTAGAAAGACATGCCTTTCGGTCGGGGCACGGACTACAATTTTTAATTATAATTTTAGTTACAGTTCTTTTTCAAAATTATGTTAAATCATGTTTTAAAATTATAAATCCTTAGAACTAAACTTTTTCATGATAATCAAGAGATCTAAATACTAAAATTTAAACCATAAATCCAAACTATAAATCTAAACTGTAAAATCCTAACTGATAAATCTTAATAATATTTTTTCTTTTTTTATTAAAAAAATCTTGTTTTAACATAATTTTTTGGAGAATTGTAGCCAAAGGATGGTAGCCTCTCGCACTCCATTTCGGTCGTATTTATTGTATTTTGTGTTTGTTCTCCAACAATACACAAACACCTGAGGTCCATGTCAATCTAGGGTATAATTTTCCATAGACAAGTGGTTCTTGTGGTTGTCATTAATAATTCCAACGGGTATGTATTGTACAAGCTCTTAATCTTTCAAAACGGGTCAATTAACGCTATATTTGGTTGATAGCGGGAACGGGAACGGGAACAGGAACGAAACGGGAATGAGAATGGGAACGTGAATTCTTTAGAATTTTTGTGTTTGGTTGGTAAAGGAATTGTAACAGAAATTATGTATTCTTATGTTTGGTATGTAGAATTCATTGAGGAATAATAATGAGAATTGTGGTAAAAATATCATATTGTCCCTCATCCACATTCTCTTTTATAATCTCAAATGCATAATAGTTTGTTATAACAAGTTCATGTATTGATGGCTCAGATTGCTTTGATCCAATGGTCAAGAAATGGTTCATAAGGAGAAAAACATAATTTGCTCAACTTGCATAATTCCTGGTCATCAAGGAATGAAAAATTCCCAAGGTAAATATGAGAATGTCAAATTCCTGAGTGATCAGGAATTTGACATTTCGTTCCGGGTTTGGTCAATGTACCAAACACCGGAATTGTTTCGGTCAATGGTGAATTCCTTCTCGGCTGGAATTAACGTACCAAACATAGCATAAGTGTTTGTATTTTTTTGACTTGTTCAAACTCCCCTACTTAGAATAATGGGCTTCGTTAGCCCTTTATCCAAAATTTTGTTAAAAATTATTGAGGTATACCTAAATATCTTACATGACTTCTGTTTACACCAAAAATTGGTTAATAGACTTGGCCCATAATATGGAGGCTTATGAAAATGTTGGAATGACCCAAATAAGATCATGGATATCCAATGCAACCAAAGAGTGATATTTGGAAGACAAAGAGCATAACACATGGCATAAATAGTTGAGAAAATCAAGGAATTAAGAGCTAAACAAGACGGTGTCAAGCATCAAAGACAGTTGATGACATGTGACAGTTCAAAAGAAAATTTCGTGAATAGTTTTTTCATGGTAAGAGGTTATGGTGGGTTTGTGACCATTAAAAGTGGAGAAAATAGTGATGCATGATGATAGACCTAGGAGCGCAGAGTTGGTTGTGCTGTGTGGCAACCTAGGAGCAAAATGAGGAAGAAATGGAGATAAAGGACATGAAATGATGAACAAAGCCATAATAAATATGGTGAGTGGCGGTTTCCTTGCCAAGTTAATGTTTATAAAAGCCAAGAGAAGGGGCTCTCGCAAAAATTAATCCAAGACAAGACTTAAGCAAGACAATTCTTTAAGTCAAATTGATTCTTCTTTGTTCTTCGGCATACATATTTCAATGTTCAATTTTTCATTCAATATCAATTTCAATAATATTCTTCATGTTCATTTCAATGCAATCAAAGCTTCAAGTGTTAGCAAAGCAGTTTTCAGTTTAGTTAAGAACCCAAGGCTATTTTAGATCCCTTTTTATCATGCACAATCGTTTGATTCTTAAAAGCCGGTGCGTAACTCGTTAGTTGATTCAAATCACCACTTTGAAGTGTTAGCAAAGCAGTTTTCAGTTTAGTTAAGCACTCAAAGCTATTTTAGGTCCCTTTTTATCATGCACAGTCGTTTGATTCTTAAAAGCCGGTGCGTAACTCGTTAGTTGACTCAAATCACCACTTTGAGGTCTTAGACCATCCACGACAGTTACTCTTAACAAATTCTCTAAATTGTAGCAAAAATACATATTTTCACCAATTTACAGTTTTTAAAACAGTAACAACACTCATCAGTTACTTTAAACCAATACTCTAAATCATTTAAATATTCATTTCTAAAATAAATTTTTATTTAATCATACTCCAACTATTTTATTGTTATTATAAAGATCAAACTTTACCGTATTAATAATAATAACATGATATTAATAATAATAACACGATATTAATATTAATAATTTTTATTTGTTCAGTGGTTGACATTAATAAATAATTTACTAAGTAGCTAATTTGTGTGGCTACAAATGGATTAATTAAAATATAATTAAATATTATTTTAATCAAAATAAGGGTGAATTTTTGGTTAGAGAGAGGGGCCAATTTTTCCATTTCATTTTTTCCTCTCTCAACGTGATCTATTCTCCCTTGACCAAATTCCCCTCTAACCCAAACGGCGCGTACCCATTACCAGGAACATCTCCATCGAACCTTCTCCTCACCACTAAATTACCTCATCAGCCCTTCTTCCACACTTGAAATTGAACCTTACCAAGCCATCTACAGCTTCACTCCAGACTTCCTCTTCCCATCATCCATCAACCTTTGCAATCCGAGATTTGTTATCACCACCCTTAACCTGATATGTTTATCTTCAATACATGAGTCTTCCCATGAACTAAACAATTACATTCCGTTTGCCATATGGGATCACTACAGCGAAATTTATTGGACGTGAAGTCTACAAATAAAAGTCTTAATCCCCACAACTTCCCATCCAACCAAGTCCATTGACCTCTCAATTAAATTAGATTATTTCATTTACTTTCAAAAGTTGTTCTTTTTTTTGAGAAAATAACAATAATATTAAAAAACTTCCGAAGGAGAGAACACTCTCGAAGGAGATACAACAACTGCAACAGGACCACAAAAGATAGCATTAAAAGCAGAAATACATGATCAACACCACCACAAAGCCTACAAAGGCCAGATCTAGACACTACTACCACGCTATGGGTAGTATACAACAAGATGGGCGTCGACAGCCGCATGGATACCATAAGAACAGCCCAAATCCAGATCTGAGAAAAGGGATGCCAGATCTGCACTTCCCGCCACCAATACATATGATCGGTAGAGGACTCATGATATATTTGTCTCGTACGTCGGTTCGGGTAGTAAAAAATGTCAAAATATGCCTACTTCCAATTTCTGGAAAGACCTGCCGCCTTTCGGTCGGGGCATGGACTACAATTTTTAATTATAATTTTAATTACAGTTGTTTTTTCAAAATTATGTTAAATCATGTTTTAAAATTATAAATCCTTAATACTAAACTGTAGCTAAGAATGGTAGCCTCTCGCACTCCATTTCGCCGATCAACACAAATGATAGCCACAAATGTTATATATTAGCTATTTCCACAAAGACTGCTGGCCTAAGAGAAGACTAAGAATGAGAACTTTGCTAACTAGACTTGGCCTCTATATAAATCCTCACAGTGGTTGATCAATTCTGAATGTAAGTGTTGAATTCACGATTCAATGCCACGAGTTCAAAATGTTGTTGATTCATATTACTCGATCCTTTTTTTTTTAGCCTGGAACTTCCATGTCGAGGATCATCGATTTGGAAGTCAGAACATAAAGGTGTAGAAGAAAGAGACCTAAAATGAAAGACAATATGGCTCTTAATTGAACTTGCATTATATTTTGTGGACATATTGAGATTGTATTGTTTGAAATGTTGAACTTATATTGTTGGATATATTTTTGATTTGCCACTTATGTTAGTATATGTTGAGACTGATTTAATTTGTTGGATACTAGTCTCTAAATATTCTTATGGTGTGTTTTCATGTATTTGATATGCTTATCGTGTGTTATCTTACTGTTTGAGATTAGGGGGATCATTTGAACCCTATTATGCAAAACACGAGCCCTTTTAAGCCATTATTCTAAGTATAAGGGCTAGAAACGCCTGATAATAATTGGTATGCCACGTGAATTGTGATTTTCAAAAAAAGAAAGTCACGTCATTATGTAATAGCCAGCTAGGCATAATAGAGTTGGAAAATCTTCAAAAGGGAAAGGTGACCCACTTTTGAAAGTACATGTGCGCTTGTTTGATACAAAATAAAGTACATGGGCTCAAGTCCGTTTTTGAAATCATAGGTACTTTCTGAATACTTTTTCCTGTCCCTTTTAATGGGCTACGGGAACAAGGCTCCAATAGAGCCAATATATTGACTCTATTTTGCTAGGACCAACATGGGAGGCATGGCAAATCCCATGTCCCTTTTTTTTGGCTTGTCAATTAGGTGCGACTCACTTTTAACACACTCACATTTGCACCAAAATTAACATTGGGTCTCAACTATATCACGTTAAAAATAAAGTCAACAAATTTACATCATTATATCAATACATTTTGGTGGCCCAACCATATCAACAAAATAGTCACTTGAGTAAAATATTTTGGATACTTGAAAGCCAAATTATCAAGCACTAGGAAATAACCAACAAATCAAGGCCCATGCAAATTTGGTTACACTTCAACAGCCTTGCTACATTTATGGGAGTGATAAGGTGTTTAGGAGAGATAAGGATGTGGTTTGGTCAAACATGAAGGATGAGAAGGTTGGTACAAGTGATATCTACTCGGGTACGTGTGTAGTTCTAACTCAACAACAACAAGATGATGATCAAACTGATGGTGGTTGTGATAAGTACAAGGCAACTCATCTAAATACTGTAACTAATTAGTTAGGAGATAGAGTTGGTAGGTGTTATATATATGTACCTTCACTAGCTGTTTAAGTTAAGTTTTTGGAAAATATCAATAAACAGTCAATTCATTTTTTATCTTGGTATCAGAGGAGTTGTTCCTTCTTGTGTTTTCTATCTCCCAAATCATTCCAAACCACAAACAAATCAAGGTCCATGGCAATTCACAACCTCAATATCAGCAACTTTATCACCCAACACTTAGATTCTTCCAACTATCCAGCTTGGAGAGAACAAGCCTTGGCTCTAGCAGAGAGTCAAGATTTAGTCGATCATCTTACAACAAATGGTCCTCCACCCACGATTTCAGTTAATAAAACAACAATCAGTGACACCAATTCAGAACCAATCATGGTCTCAGAACCAAATCCAGCATACACTACTTGGAAGAAAGCTGATCGTACTTTAAGAGGTTGGCTCATTGCAACTCTCACCAAAGAAGCTCTTGGATTGGTAATTGGGCAAGAAACAAGTCAGTCGGTATGGAATTCCTTGAAAGATGCCTATGCACAAGATTCACAAGAGCATGAATTCTCTCTACGTCATCAGTTATCCTTCCTACGTAAAAGTGAAACTACATCAACAGCTGAACACATTCAGAAGTTCAAATCAATATGTGATAGTCTCACTGCAATTGGTAAGCCCGTTCCTGACAATGATAAAGTTTTTTATTTGCTTACAAGTCTAGGGCCATCCTACAAACATTTTGTTACTTCCATGATGAGGCCACCACGACCAATGTACACGGAACTTGTCTCTCAACTACAATGTCATGATCAATGGAATGCTCTCACACCTGAATCCAATGTAAGTTCTATTGATTCTTTAACTGGGTCTACTGCATATGCTTTTGTTGGACAAAAACAACAGAGGACTAGCTATGAAAGACAAGCTCAAGGAAGTTCCAACAATTTTACACCATTTACAAGCAATGGCCGTGGTTTTCAAGCTCAAGGTGGTCAATCCAATTTCTCTTATGGAGAGCGCTCAACACAGTCTAATAATGGAACACCAAGACCTGCTCCTCCAGGGTGTAGACGCATGAGTTCCACAGAAAGGGCAACTTACTTGAATGAAGTATGTTCTCACTGCAAAAGGGTTGGACATATTGCCAAAATTTGTTGGTGGCTCCAACTGTCCAAACAACAACAGCCTGTGGAACTTCCACATGCCCTTGCTGCCTTGACTCTAGATAACTCAGTTTCAGAAACTGAATGGACTACTGACACAGGTGCGTCAAACCACATGACAGGTAATATTAATTTGTTACATAATTTTCGTAAATATCAGGGTTATGATTCTGTATTAGTAGGAGATGGAGCCTCATTGCCTATTAAAGGAATAGGTGAAACTTGCATAAAAAGAAAAAATGTTACTTTAGAATTACCAGAGGTATTGCATGTACCAGCTTTGAAAAAAAATCTGCTTTCTGTGAGCCAATTAACTACCCAGTATCCTCTTAATCTTGAGTTCTCTAATGTTGGTTTTTGTGTAAAGGAACGAGAAACAGGTCAACAGGTGATCACGGGAACACGCAAGGGTGATTTATATGTTCTTCACAATCCACCAGAGGCTCATTTTTCAAATCGTTTCAAGACTGGAACATTGGACGTATGGCATCAAAGATTGGGTCATCCTCAAGTGGGTACTGTGACATTGCTTAAGCGTAAAGGATTCATCAATGTTTTGGGTTCAAATAAATCACAAAGTTTTTGTGATAGTTGTCAGTTAGGAAAGCTTAGTAAACTTCCTTTTAATTCTTCCACGCATTCAAGTACTACTATTTTTGATAAGGTTTTTTGTGATTTATGGGGTCCCGCACCTGTAACTTCTTTAAGCAAGTTTCGATATTATGCTTGTCTTGTTGATGATTATTCACGCTATACATGGATTATTCCCTTAAAAACCAAAGCTGATTTTGTAGATGCATACTTTGACTTTGAAAATTACATTGATCGTCAATTTAACAAGAAAATTAAAATTTTCCATTCTGATGGTGGTGGTGAATTTGTTAACAATAAATTAGCTCTTCATTTTAGATCACAGGGAATTGTTCATCATATATCATGTCCGTACACACCTGAGCAGTCAGGTATGGTTGAGCGTCGTCATCGCACAATAAGAGAGTTGGGTATGACAATGATGTTTCATAGTGGTCTACCATTATCTCTTTGGGTTGAAGCCTTTACCACAGCGACTTTCTTACTTAATCGGCTGCCCTCTTCTGGTATAAATTTTGATACTCCATTCTATAAACTGCATGGTATACAACCTGATTACTCTTCCCTTCGTGTTTTTGGATCTAAATGTTTCCCATATACATGGGATAAAAGAACAAATAAATTTGATCCTAAAAGTGTTTTATGTGTCTTTGTAGGTTATAGTCTACAACACAAGGGCTACAAATGCTTTCATCCTTCCAGTCAAAGAATTTTGATATCACGGCATGTGGTCTTTGATGAAACATGTTTTCCCTACAAACAACGGCAACTCAATAGTTCACCTCCATCACACGATCGGGTACATCATATCTTCAATGAATGGCTAAAAGACATTGAACTCTCCTCCCCAGAGATTCTACCTTCCTCAACGCTCAGGCCTTCTTCTCCATTATCACTACTCTTGGATGATAATGAATCTGGTTTGTCTACTGCTAAACCACATATTCAAGATGTGGTTTCTCAAGATACAGTTCAAGTGCTAGTATCTCCAGCTCGTGTCCAATTAGGACCACCATCATCCGTCGTAGCTTCACAAGATGTTTCCCATGATGCTCCTGAAGTTGATTCCAGTGCTACTTCACAAGCTATTTCACAAGTTGATCACCGTGATGTTCCTGTAGTAGATTCATGTCCAATATCAGCACAAATACTTGAGCCCCATATCGTGTCTACATCAACCTCTACATCAATACATACTGACCATGCATTGTCATCTGCACCGACACATGACCAAGCTGCACTCAATACTGCATTTGAGGAAATTCCCGTGGAGATTTCTGTATCGTCATCTGAAGCTCAACAATTTGCTGCAGCTCCTGTCCAAGAAAGGGCCTTGTCAAATAGCTCACCACAGCCCTGTCATCCAATGATAACTCGTGCAAAAGCTGGCATGCAAAAGCCCAATCCTAAATACGCTTTGCACATCACCACTCAGAGTATACCAAGAGAGCCCACGACAGTCCGGTCTGCCCTTGCTCATGATGGCTGGAAGCAAGCCATGGCTGAAGAAATAAAGGCTCTTCATGCAAATAAAACCTGGGTTTTAGTTCCACGAACACCTCAAATGCATATCATTGGATCAAAGTGGGTCTTCAAAGCTAAACTTAAAGCCAATGGTACTCTAGACCGTCTCAAGGCTCGCCTTGTTGCAAAAGGGTATCATCAAGTTGATGGGATTGATTACACAGAAACATTCTCTCCAGTCATCAAATCGGGGACCATTCGAATGGTAATTACAATTGCTTTAGTTCGAAAATGGTCAATTCGTCAATTGGACGTAAAAAATGCCTTTCTTCATGGATATATTACCGAGGATATTTTTATGGATCAACCACCTGGAATGAAGGATCCTGACTGTCCACAACATGTATGCAAACTTCAAAGGGCGCTCTATGGACTGAAACAAGCTCCAAGATCATGGTTTGATCGGTTTAGCAATTTCTTACTTTATTATGGTTTTAAATGTAGTTTGGCAGATCCATCTTTATTTTATTTTCATTCTGGTGGCCATTCATTAATTTTGTTGTTGTATGTTGACGATATGCTTCTTACAGGTTCTAGTGATCAACTCATTGATAGTTTCATCCAGCTTCTCCGCAACGAATTTTCCATGAAGGATCTCGGGCCATTACATCATTTCTTAGGAATTGAAGTCACTTCCTCTATTTTCGGGTTACATCTTTCTCAAACTCATTATGCTTTAACAATTTTGGAAAAAACTGACATGAGTGAATGCAAATCTATGAGTACTCCACTTGAGACCAAGGTCAACGCTCTCCCTAATATCATGGCCCTTGCAGACCCTACATTTTTTCGTAGCATTGTGGGAGCTCTTCAATATTTGACACTCACACGACCCGATATTGCATTTAGTGTCAACTATATTTCCCAGTTTATGCATGCACCCACAGGAGCTCATCTCAAAATGGCTAGGCGTATCCTACGTTATATAAAAGGAACAATTCATTTAGGATTGCGATTTTATTCCAACACTACACTTGATCTATGTGCGTTTTCTGATGCAGATTGGGCAGGTTGTCCTTTAACACGCCGGTCAACCACTGGGTACTGCACTTATCTTGGTCGTAATCTAATCTCCTGGTGTTCAAAAAAACAGAAAACAGTTGCACGATCAAGCATAGAAGCTGAATATCGAGCCATGGCTCATACCGCTGCTGAACTCACATGGTTGTCTTTTCTCCTGAAGGATCTTAATGTCCCCATGTCTTCACCTCCAATTTTATTCTGCGACAACTTGAGTGCTTTATACATGACCATCAACCCAGTTTTCCATGCACGGACAAAGCATATTGAGTTGGACTATCACTTCGTACGTGAACGGGTAGCACTTGGTCACCTAAACACCCAACATGTTTCGACCTCAAACCAAGTAGCAGACATCTTCACAAAATCGATGTCAAAGGCCACCCTCTCATATTTTAAACCCAAACTATGTCTCGAGCCTCGACTAAGTTTGCGGGAGGGAAATAACCAACAAATCAAGGCCCATGCAAATTTGGTTACACTTCAACAGCCTTGCTACATTTATGGGAGTGATAAGGTGTTTAGGAGAGATAAGGATGTGGTTTGGTCAAACATGAAGGATGAGAAGGTTGGTACAAGTGATATCTACTCGGGTACGTGTGTAGTTCTAACTCAACAACAACAAGATGATGATCAAACTGATGGTGGTTGTGATAAGTACAAGGCAACTCATCTAAATACTGTAACTAATTAGTTAGGAGATAGAGTTGGTAGGTGTTATATATATGTACCTTCACTAGCTGTTTAAGTTAAGTTTTTGGAAAATATCAATAAACAGTCAATTCATTTTTTATCTCTAGGTACATACATTTGAAATGCTATATCGTTGCAATGAGGTTATCGCCCTTGATATGGTTTTGAAATTTTGTGCTCACGGAGCGATATGTTTGGGCAAAAAAATTAGTTTTTAAAAACGATTTTAAATTTAAATTTTAAAAACGTATTTTAAAATTAAAAGGTGTTGAAAAAATTCATTTAATTTATATTATTTGAATACGTTTTTTGAAACATAAAATAGATCAAAATTGAGTCATGGGTTGAGTAATATCCAGGGGCCCATATATTGGAGAGTAAAATATATATAGTATTAATAGCCTCAAATCCATTCAGGCCCAATTGAGAAAAAATTCACTCAATAACTCTCAGCCCATTTTAATTAATTTTAACTTAAAATCTAAAAAATTAACCTACTTAAATCCTTAGAGAAAATACAATGGTAGAAATTTAGGAGGAATGAGTAATGTATAAAAATGTGTGTTTTTGCTGATATGATTGTATTGAAAATCTGTTTTGCTAATGTGAATGATGACATGACTTGACTTTTTATAAATGAATTTTGGATTAGTTTTGACCTTTTTTTTTCTTATGCTTGGCCCTAGCAGCTCGTCTTAGCTCCACTATAGGTATTGGGAATGGTTTCTTCTCCTTCTTGAAATAATACCGAGGGAAATCGGCATTTTGAGGATAATTACCGCTGATGACCTTCGTAATGGAGTTTCAGACTTCATTGGAAGTTCAATTTGACTACAGCTGTGCTGCGAAAAGAATAACATGAAAAGTTGGTGTATAAGAAGAAACTAGGATTTTTAATTGGAGTTAAATTTGATGTGCAGATATCACACAGTCAAGTACTCAGTACAGAATTCTAAACAAACATCTTAAAGACATGAATATGAAGGTCTTCAAAAATATAAAGTTGCAGCAAGTACCAGCATTTGTTGCAGCTGACCAACGTTATTTTCAACCAGATGACAACTTGAACAAAACAAGAACTCGATAGGATTGGCAGGTTATCAATAAAGACATATCATGAAAGCAAAGAATAAGTAGTCGCTAGTCAGTAGGCATAAGTCTAAACGGCAGCCCAATAACCGTTACCCACATGCCGCCCACAGAACCAAAGCTTCTTTCCTTGTTCAACAATATAATGGATCAATCTATCCAAAGTTCTGTCGAGTGTGGTAAGAAAAAAGAACTTTTGTGATATGGAACCGAAGAATGTAGTTGCATGGAGATTACACTTGTGCTATACAAAAGTAGAAGCCGATGACAGGAAGGAAAAAAACATACAATCCAACCAGCAAAAGATTTAGAGCATGCTGTTGATAGTTTAATTCAATGCCTAATTTGATCTTTGCATGGTGAAGCTATAGCCTAGTTTCTTACACCTGACGTCTATCCAGTGAAGTCAAATGAAATCACAACAGCCAACAAATGAATAAGGGTACAGAGAAAATTCCAAGCCATTAGTTCATCGGAGAGGTTCCACTGACAAACGAACTTAACAACCATTAGGTGCCAAATTATAGCCGAAATCTTCCTTGTCCAGGCACGGTGACAGAATGTTTCAAGACAAGCTAAGACAATACGAGACTTAGATTTTCAAAATTACACGAGAAATCAAGTAAACGTGAAATGGCCGTTACAGATAAAATAACAGACATTTTCTTGGCTTCAAATCTAAACCTGATATCAATAGCATATGGTCAAGGAAAAGCCTTATTTAAAAGCTCATTTCTTGAATTCTTAACTACAATAAAATATCAAATGATTTTCCTCTGTTTAAATTTGTTTATATGTTATATGTTCTACATCATAGACTAAAGTTGAGACTGAAAAGCCTAATTGAATTTGCAAGGGAAGCATGAATCTCAATCATTGCAGTTTCTAGCATCATGTCTGAAATTCTCAGCCAGTTGGCATTAAATGGTTCACAAGCATCTTATTACACAAAATGGAACTCCTGGACAAAGGATGAGGCGGTTCGACAGGGAGCTCAACTTGCCTTTTCCTCGACCATACCTTTTTGCCTATGATTTTTTTTTTTCAAGATCCCATGCAAGGCACGGCATCAATATTGAAAAATAAGCAAGAAAATAAACTGATTTCACAAAAGAATATATAAGAATCATCTACGGAAAACTTTGCTGGCACTGCTGTAGTACCTGAATGAACAACACATTAAAGTTAGATTCCTGAAGAATGTGCCAACAGAGAAAGAATTGGGAAAAAAGAAAAAGGTCCCATTAGCAAGAAGCAGTAAGACCCTGAAGAGATTGACATCAAAACAAAAAACCTGTGAAGAGTAAAACTTTGACACATAAGATAACGTCCCCCACAGCAAAAAAAGCTATTGAACAATATGATGAACAACCCCTGAGTCTTAAAAACAAGGGTTCTAACTTGTATTTGGTCCATATTTGGCCACCCCTAACCTCAAGCCCAGGCATATAATTGGCCATTTTAGCTGACAAAACCAACCATAGTATTTTGCTGACATCTATTCCCCTATGGTTCAGAATGACAAGTGCTCTTTTTCTATTGCAAACTCAACTAGAACAGATAACTAGTTGTGTATCAGATAATCTTCATCATAGCATAAAAATAGTTCAGACTTGAGAAAAAAGAGCAGTGCCCCTAACACTGCGAAATGCATAATAAATTACAGTTAAACCTCATTAATTATACAATTTTATTACGAATACTACTTTCAAAAAATATTGCATGCCGTTCGATATTTTGGTACAAAATCATCATCCAAATTATATATATATATATATATATAATGATATTTTCAATTCTTATACATACCCATTTATCTAAATAATTAATTAGTACATTTAAAAGCACCCTATATATTATAATTACAGCTGTTGAGTTATCTTATCGCTATTTAAATCATAAATTGCTAATTTTTAATAAACTCAAATTTTAAAAACTGTATAGTAGATGGTTAATGTTGGACTTGGGCTGGGTCGCCCATGTGGGCTAGACTCAGCCCAGCCCATTTATATAGGGAGTTGAGGCAGTTGTCTTGGAGACAATTGCTCTCAACTGTCAATATACGTTAAACGTATATTGGCAAGGAAACACAGAGGCTCAGGTGATCCTTCTAATTTGCTTCTCTAGTTCCTGAAACAAGAAATCAAAAAGTGTGTTCGAGACTGTGGATTTAATTCCGGTTCTAGTAATTGGAGTTACGAGTTGAAGCATTGGAACCTACTACGATCCTGTCAAGTTTGTCATACCGATCAAGAAACTAGTAAGTGTTTCTTCTTCCTATCGATTCAACAATGGTATCAGAGCCGGGTTTATAGTATGTTTCATGCTCGATTGCGTGTTTTTGTATGGTTAAATCGGATGAGAATACGTTATATACCATGATTTTCAATATGAAAACCGAAACTTTGTTCTGCATTTTGTGCATTTTCATTTCATGTTTTGGTTTCGTATATGGTATGGTTGGAAAGCTCTCTGAACAAGCTTTCCAACGAGTATTTATGCACATTTTTCTGATTGGTGTGTGATTTATTATGATTTTTCGAAGTTGATTAATTGAAACTGCCTCAAAGTTTGATTTTCTGGGCACAAATTTTTGGAAAATTATGTTCTTGAACAGTTACAGTCGCGTAGAGACTGTGTGATGATCAAACATCATAATTAAAAACACAAAAAAATTTCGGGAAAATGATAAATAAGATCTGGATATTTTTCGGCCAGGATCGAAAAAAATTTGACCGGAAAACGCAAGTAGAAGGCGGCGCGTGAGTCTCACGCGCCTGGCGGAGCACTCACGCGCCCAGCCCAAGTCAACAGGGTCAAGGACCCGGGTTTGACCCGCGGCCCATTATTTAAAAAAAAAAAAATTATTAGCGCGTGCAACGTGAGAAAATTATTATTATTTTTTGGATGAATTTTTATTTATTTTATAATTATTTATGATTTTCTGGAATTTTTTGAATTTCTGAAAAATTTAGTGCATGTTATAATTAACTAATGACGAAGTTAATTATTGTTTAATTGATTATTTGTGTATGTAGTGGCTACACTAGCACAAATAATTCATTTATTGGCATATAAGAAGAATGCATCGCATACGATTGCTGAGCATATAGATTATATGTTTTATTGGATTCACAATTTGTGGCATCGTGATGTTCATGAGTTCTTTCTTGAGCAACAACTTGAGATTGTGCTCAATGCTCTACCGGATGAATGAGAGTTTGTTCGTCAGGCGTTGAAACCACGGTTGAGTTTTATTAACTTCAACACTCTCGCTGATGAGATACTGCTTGAGAGGGAGCGCCAGTATACCATTATGGGTATACGTCAAACAGGACGAAGCGCTAGGTGTCTGGAGCCTGCTGCTCGTTTTGTTCCATGGTATGATGTGTATGAGCTTGGTGGACGCAGTGATGATGACACGGATGATGTGATATCTGACCCTGATTATATGCCGAGGATGTGATATATAGTCTTTCTATTACAGTATCACATTGTACATATTTCCAGTACATTTGCTTATTTGCTTATGGATGTACATATTTGATGTTTTATTTAATTAAAAGCATGTTTCTTTTATGTAATTTATTAATTTAGTTACATTAAATAAGCATGTATGGAAATATTTAAGATAGTGGGAGGTTTTAGGTTGGTAGATTTATGAAATAAATCTTACCTAATAACCAAAATGTTGCTCATGTTCAAATTAAATAATAATAATTGGACAATGCTAACATAAATTGATTGAATGTGTAACATTACTTTCGTTGCTGTTGCATGTGTTAGATTATTATTAATTAATTTAGAAATTTATGGCGAAACATTGTTTAAATAATTTGAATTGTACAAGATCCTAATTTAAGTAATTGTCTCTATATAGTTGAAATGGCTGCAACAAAGAGCATTGTCGCTGATTTGAACCACGGAGACAAACTGAATGAGAAGAATTACGATGTCTGGCATCGTAAGATTCAGTATCTCCTAGAGGAACAAGACATGCTAGAATTAATTACACAACCCATGGCTGAACCTGAACAAGGCAACACTGCTCAACATAGGCGTGATATGGAGGCATATCAGGCCTACAAGCGCAAAGATCGTGTGGCTCGCATTTTGATGTTGAGCAGCATGAAGAATGATATAATGCTGCGCTTTGAGAGGTATCGTTCAGCTCAAGCAGTTTGGGATGCTGTTAAGCTCCAGTATGGTGGAACTTCAACAACAAGGTTGGGTCAGTTAACCCTCAAGTTTGATGGTTATAAGAAGCGCCAAGATCAAACCATGAGGCAGCATCTGACGGTCATGTCTAACATGATCAGTGAACTGAGGTCTGTTGGGCATGAAATGACTGATGAGCAGCAAGTTCAAGCTGTGATTCGCTCTTTGCCAAGAAATTGGGAACACATACGTGTTAACCTTACCCATAACGACAACATCAAGACATTTGATGAAGTCGCTCGTCATGTTGAGCTTGAGGAAGATCGTCTTCTCTCTGAGAAGCTTGATAATGAAGCTTTCTTGACTGAGTCCAAATCGCGAGGAGCACAAGGCTCTGGACGCAAGAAGTGGAAGGGTAAAGGAAAGGCTTTCCATAAAGGCAAAGGAGGAAATGAAGCTAGTACTAGTGGACACAAGCGCAAGCGTGGGAAACGCGGCGGTAAGAAAGGCAGAAACAACAATTGTTTCAATTGTGGCAAACCTGGTCACTTTGCTCGTGATTGCACTGAGCCAAAGGTATTGTTTGCACAAATTTGTCCCTCTAACTTATATGTTAGTAGTTGTTTAATGCTTGCTGAGACTGTTCCTTATTGGACTGTAGACTCAGGAGCAACCGACCACATAACAAGGGACCGAACAAACTTTGTGGAATTTCGTCGAATTCCTAAAGGAAGTAGGAGTATTTACATGAGGAACAATGCTTCCGCTGATGTGCTTGGGATCGGTACCTGCAAGCTAGAGTTGCGGGGTGGTCGCACACTTTATCTTCATGATGTGCTCTATGCTCCTGAAGTTCGACGAAATCTTGTTTCTGTTACTGTTCTACTAGAACTAGGTTTTGAACTTAAATTTGCTAAAGGTTATGTAAAAGTATTTCTGGACAACGTTTATTATAGTTTTGGCTATGTAATGGATCGTTTTATGGTATTAGATACCACTAACATTGTAGTTAATAACTATCCATCTATCTATGTTATTGATAAGTCCAGTTCTGTTCCTAATACTGAAAGTACTCTATGGCATGCTAGATTAGGACACATTGGGCAAGATCGATTAAAAAGATTGGCACGAGCAGGTCTCTTGGGATCACTCGCCAAAGTAGAATTGCCCACATGTGAGCATTGCCTAGCTGGAAAAGCAACTAGATTACCATTTGGCAAAGCCAAAAGAGCCATTAGTCCATTACAGCTTATTCATTCAGACATTTGTGGACCACTGAATGTGAGGGCTAGGCATGGTGCCGACTATTTCATCACTTTTATAGATGATTTCACACGTTTTGGTCACGTTTATTTGATTTCTCATAAGTCTGACGCATTGGATTGCTTCAAACAATATACTAATTTGGTAGAGAATCAATTAACCATGAAGATCAAAACTTTAAGGACCGATCGAGGTCGTGAATATCTATCTGATCAATTTAAAATTTTTTGTGATGAAAAGGGTATAGCTCGACAGCTAACTATTCCTTATACTCCGCAACAAAATGGAGTTGCAGAAAGGAGGAATAGGACCCTATTAGACATGGTTAGGTCGATGATGGCGCAAGCTAATTTACCTATTTCCTTTTGGGGAGATGCGTTATTAACTGCTGCATACGTACTTAATCGTGTACCCTCTAAATCTGTCTCATCCACCCCATATGAATTATGGAATGACAATAAACCTAATTTAGGAAATTTGCATCCTTGGGGGTGTGCAGCTTACATTCATAATAATTCTCATCAATATGGGAAACTTGGTCCTAGGGGGAAGAATTGTATTTTTATTAGATACTCTGAAACCTCCAAAGGATTTGTTTTCATTGGTGAAAAAGCTGATGGGAGCATGACAGAACTTGAGTCCCGTGATGTCGTTTTCTTAGAAGAGGACTTTCCTGTGAGAGGTGAGGTTAATAAAGATTTTCAATTTTATGAAAATCAAGAAAATGGCGCCCTAACCGCAGTCGAGGGATTAGAGGATACTCTTAATCCTCCCGTGGAACGTGGGAGCGACATAGTGCTTGATCCGACTCCTATGGAGCAAGATCATGAGCAATCTCAACCTCGTCGAAGCATCCGTGAACATATCCCACGTCGTCGATTTGAGATTGAGGGGGAAGCATTTATGATTGGCCCACAGGATGATGAAGAGCCAAAATCGATTAAAGAGGCTCTATCTGGTCCTAAGGCTAAGGAATGGAGTAAAGCTATGGAAGATGAAATGGAGTCAATGAACGCTAATCAAGTCTGGGACTTCGTTGATCTATAGCCAGGGCAAAAATCCATTGGAAATAAATGGATTCTCAAAATTAAACGTAAGGCGGATGGGTCCATAGAAATATATAAGGCTCGACTAGTAGCTAAAGGCTACACACAAGAAGAGGGAATTGACTATGAAGATACATTCTCACCTGTTGTGAGAATTACTTCTGTTCGCCTCGTTATAGCTATAGTTGCATCTATGGACTTAGAATTATTCCAAATGGACGTAAAAACTGCTTTTCTCAATGGAGAACTAGATGAAGAAATCTATATGGATCAACCTTTGGGTTTTGAATCTAAAGGACAAGAGCGCAAAGTTTGCAAGCTCAAAAGATCTATATATGATCTCAAGCAAGCATCTAGGCAATGGAACATCAAGTTTTATCAAGCAATCCAAAATGATGGATTTACGATGATGGAAGAGGACCATTGTGTGTATTTAAAACGTTCGAGTGATGGTTTTATAATTTTGTCCTTATATGTCGATGACATTCTAATAGCTGGAAACAACAAAGAGATGATAGATACCACTAAAAAGTCGTTATCGTCAAACTTTGAAATGAAAGACATGGATGAAGCTAGCTACGTGCTTGGTGTGAAGATCATAAGAGATCGCGCTAAAAGGCTTTTGGGTTTATCTCAAGAGACTTACATCAATAAGATGTTGGAGCGCTATCACATGCAAGATAGCAAGCCGATGGATACCCCTGTTGAAAAGAGTTTGAGCCTAAGTCTTGATATGTGTCTCAAGACTTCAGAAGAGATAGAAAAGATGTCCAGAGTACCTTATGCCAGTGTTGTCGGGAGTCTGATGTATGCAATGATGTGCACACGTCCTGACATATGTTATGCTGTTGGTTTGGTAAGCCGATATCAATCAAATCCTGGTCAAAAGCACTGGATGGCAGTCAAGAGGATTTTGCGGTATCTGAAAGGAACTTCAGACTATATGCTATGTTATCAAGGGAAGAAGGATTTACGCTTGATAGGTTACTCCGTTGCCGATTGGGGAGGAGACGTTGATCAGTGCAAATCAACTTCAGGATTTACTTTCTTGCTAAATGATAGTGCAATACTATGGAGTAGCAAAAAACAATCATGTGTAGCCTTATCTACAATGGAGGCTGAATACGTAGCGTGTTCTGCAGCAGCGCAAGATGCTGTTTGGTTAAGAAGTTTCCTGCAGCATTTAGAAATTGTCAAATCGGCGTCAGAAGCCGTGACAATTTTTTGTGATAACACTGCTGCATTGGCTGTTGCCAAGGATCCCAAATATCATGAAAAGACCAAACATATCAAGAAAAGATATCATTATATTAGAGATGCAATTACTGACAAGGACGTGGTCCTAAAATACATTTCTACAAATGACATGGTGGCAGACCCACTCACCAAGCCTATAGCTAGGGATGTATTTATGAAACATGTAAAATCCCTAGGCATGTGTAGAATGTAATATGCGATTAGGATGCTTGCAGTTTGTTGAATAAATAAAATGTCTTCTGCATATTATTCAACGTTTATTTTACGGTATATACTGTAAGAGTATAGTTGTACAATTCAATAAGGTATGTTGGTATACAAAGATTGGCTCACTCACACGAGCAATCGCCTCTAGCGCTAGTCAGGCGAGTAGAGATGAGACTATTTGAGTTATAGCGCTCGATTAGCGACTTGAGCGCAGTGGGAGCGAATGTAATTCAAAGTCATCAATTTTGGAGTCGCCTTGATTAGGATCAAGATGAGGTTCTAAAATAAGAGAACCAACATGAATGTATCCCCACCATTTATGTGTCTATATGATGAAAGCCGAGTGTGAAATTAATCATCTGGCACAATAAATAGTGAGTATATGAGAATTTCAAGTTTGGCGCCTGTGATTTGGTGACAAGACTAAGACTCGTATGGTATATTACCACTAATGAGGAGAGCAATGACATACATTCTTTGTCTTAAGAAAAGAAAAGGCTCTACCATAGCATGCATTTCATACTGCATGTGCTAGTCGACCTATCTGGAAGTGAAAGAATGGATCCCTACTTCTTCACTGTGTGAGTCCTAGAGAGATCTAGACATAAATCTCAATATTTTACCCTTTGCAACTTTTGATTATATCATGATGTGATGTATTAATGTTTGCTACCTTAAGGGTGTATCCTATGGTCATGGAATCATTCGACATAAAGGTACGCTCCTAAGAAAGCGAGTTAATTCAGATCTAATTGATATGAGGGCGAAAGAAAGAACATTCTTTAGTTTTACACCTATTGCTTGTATTCACCGGCCGGGATCATCTCACTCAAAGGAGTTTGATATGATTTAGAATACTTGTAATTGTTGTGATGGATTGAGTATAGAATTCTTGAGGGATTGAATAATACTCAATTATTTGTGATTCAAAATGTTTGGGGTATATAAGTACACTTTCAGAATAATTATATTTTAAGGTTGATGTCTCTAATATGGCCTGTATGAGGTTTCTATATTAGAGCTCCCAATATCTGTGTGCTTCAGGTCGCACAGTCCGTTCACCTGTATGAATGATTTCTTATGCAAGTAAAGAGTCCAGCCCATCATGGGCGAGTGGGAGATGTTGGACTTGGGCTGGGTCGCCCATGTGGGCTAGACTCAGCCCAGCCCATTTATATAGGGAGTTGAGGCAGTTGTCTCCTCTCAACTGCCAATATACGTTAAACGTATATTGGCAAGGAAACACAGAGGCTCAGGTGATCCTTCTAATCTGCTTCTCCAGTTCCTGAAACAAGAAATCAAAAAGTGTGTTCGAGACTGTGGATTTAATTCCGGTTCTAGTAATTGGAGTTACGAGTTGAAGCATTGGAACCTACTACGATCCTGTCAAGTTTGTCATACCGATCAAGAAACTAGTAAGTGTTTCTTCTTCCTATCGATTCAACAGTTAATTTTAACCAAATTTGAATATGTAATAACTTAATTTGTTTGAATATATAAATGCATGATAACCCTCAACAAAAACAAGGTCGTTCTCCCAACCGTTTTGTCCCATGCCCTCCATTTCGCCTCTTGTTGGCGAGTGTTCGCCCGGTGCTCCCAGTTGCGTGTAGTAGCTTTTTTGTGCACCACCTGCTTCTGGACGTCACCCCTTGCTTTACCCGCACATACACGTTGCTTTACTCTCGCTGTTCGCAGTCGGTGTTTGTATACACTAAACACCTAAAGCTTATCGATCTTGAACACAATAAAGTAACAAGAAAATCCAAAAATTCTCGGCAATCAATTAACATGGAAACAAGGATAATAATACGAGCAAAACAAAGAACAAAAGTAAGAAAAAAAATTGAGAGACACACAAGATTTCTTGTGTAATGGTGTTAAAAAAAAGAAAGTTGCCTAATGACACCGTTGTTGGGTCACCTAAATTGATCTTCCCCACTTTTCTTGTGAATTTTTATTTAATATAAATTATATTTTTATTTGCTTGCTCTCTTTGTATTCTAAACCTTCAAAAAAAAATTAAAATTATTTTTTTATTTTTAATTAACATTTTTAGTTATAATCTATCATTAATAAATTTTATTTTTATTTAGGTAAAAAATATTATTTTGCATAAAAACACATATATATCTTGTTACGAAAACATAAAATATAATTAAAGGCCAAATATTAATTAGAAATATTTGTTACTATACCTTCATGTGCGAAGTACTTCAAACCCTTCTGTTTCTCCCAGTTCTCCTTACGATGTACATTCATTAATTCCAGCTCCCTCTATGGAAATTAATTTGTTTCTTTCATTTCATGTAGTTGTTTTCTTCATCATATAATTTGTACCTGTCCTGGAGTAAAAATAACAAGGTCCATATAACAATTATGTCCAGCTATCAGACCATGACAAAAAATTTCTTAAAAAGGAATGAATTGAGAAGGGAAACACACAAAGCAACACATATTGATCTGATTCCAGACGACCAGCCTAAAAAGGTGAAAAGCAATAAATGAATGAATTGAGAAGGGAAACACACAAAGCAACACATATTGATTTGATTCCAGACGACCAGCCTAAAAAGGTGAAAAGCAATAAATGAATGAATTGAGAAGGGAAACACACAAAGCAACACATATTGATTTGATTCCAGACGACCAGCCTAAAAAGGTGAAAAGCAATAAATGAATGAATTGAGAAGGGAACCACACAAAGCAACACATATTGATTTGATTCCAGACGACCAGCCTAAAAAGGTGAAAATCAATAAATGAATGAATTGAGAAGGGAAACACACAAAGCAACACATATTGATTTGATTCCAGACGACCAGCCTAAAATGGTAAAAAGCAAAGTTCAGAGCAGAGTAGCACAGTACACCATATTATGTCGCCAAACACGTATGTGTGAGAAGGACCTTAATTATGAGGAATAGGAAATGATCGTATTGGTCTTATAGACAGTAGAATGGAGACCAACTACCAAACATAGTAAATAATTTAATAAGAGTACTGATTGTAGGGCAAACGAAAGAGAAATGGAAATTAAACACAGGAGTTTCTTATTGCACGCATTTATCCTTAAATAGATCAAGAGAGACAACAACATAAATGCTTAAATTGGTGTCGCAATAGGGGTCACGGTGCGGACCGGCGCCATTGAGAAGTGTAAGAAATATGTGAGAAAGGTAAGAGCCGCCACCAATTGATTATAGTGCAATTGGACACTAAAATGTTAAGTCTGCGAATTAGAGAAAATGGGTATGGGGATCTATTGAGTGTGGGGAAGGTGTTAGGCACCCCACAACTCCCTAATCGGTTGCCTTTTGATTATTCATGCTTTTCTTTAAAAATGTTTTTGTATGTCCCAATTTGTTTTAATGAATTTTTCATATGTCCGAAAAATCATTTATTGTCAAATGGGTGGAAGAAATTCCATTAATTTCGAATAAATGACAAACCCAATTTATTCATGTGATACCATAAATAAAACTTTTAGACGGAGCCGAATACTTTCAAGTCCTCCTCTGGTTAGTTTTAAAATACGGTATCTAAATAATTTGGATTTTCGCCATTTATTCTTTTATTTTAAATTTCTTTTTTAGATGAAATTTATTCCCTAAAAACATAACGTTTCGAGAAATCAATACTTTAAAATTCTCTAACATCTATTTGAAAGAGTTTAAATCCCCCTTTTTTTGCGAAAAAATGTTTTGAGAAATCAATACTTTGAAATTCTCGAACGTCATTGGATGTTTGGCGAGTCGAGCCTATAAATCCTATCAACTACACAATTTGATTCTTTTTGAAAACTCTTAAATGTACACATTAAAATAATTTCGGAATTAAATCCTAAGTATGCATATTAATCTAATTATTATTATCACTACCTTTACTATCTTTACATTATTACATTATTTGGGCTCAAACATTTATAAAAATAAAACCTAATCCAACCTACAACTAAAGGCCCAAAAATGGTCAAGAAAAGCATAAAAAATTTATAAATGCCTAACAAAATTATCCAAAAGCCCAAACTTAATACTAGAATCCAATACAACTTTAAAGCCCAAAAACACAAAAGAAAAGGCCCAAACAAAAATACAAAAGCTCAAAACATTAAATAAAAATTATAAAACAAAAGCCCGGCCCATTAGTACAACCAAAACCCAAAAAACTGGCCCAACATATAAAGCCCAGCTCGTTACTGTTCATCTTCTTCTCCTACACAACCGGACACCGGCAACCTCCCTTCCTCTACCGTCCGGCGTACCTGCAAACAAACCGTAGAAAGAAAAACGAGCAAACCAGAGATCCAAACGAACAAAAATCCACAGTAACAAGTATGATTGGTACCGATTAAAACAAAAAAAAGTGATTTAAATTGAAGATCGAAAATACCTCGGTTTTTCCTCCTTGATATGCCTTTCGAGCTCTCAATTTTTCTTCCCAAAAAGCTACAATTTTCTCTTCTGGCTTCCTCTCTCAGAAATCCGCCTCCGAAGCTCCTGTTCTCAATTTTCGACTCCTCCCCCAAAAATCCGCCTTTTCTTCGCAAAAAACTCTCCCCGATCTCTCCACCAATAGCATCATCGGCACCTTCTAGATTGGATAGGTATCTTCAAATGATAATCACACCGTACCGAATGAATTTTCAGGTGTTGTGAAGCTACTGTCAAAATCTTATCCCAATCGGACCACGGATCGTTTCTCGAGAATTGATTAAAAAATCTGGCGCAACTTCTCTTTTCCTCAGAATTGCAGCGACGTTCTATCATAAACTGGCTTAGTTAGACGGACTCCAACGCCAATCGCACCGTACATAATAAAGTTCCATATGTTGTGAAATCACTGTCCAAATTTCATTTCGATCGGACCACGGAACAATTCCAAATCACTGATTGAAAACCTGGCACAACATCTCTTTTCCTCAAAATTGCAGTGATGTTCTATCATAAACTGGGTTAGATAGGCGTATTCCAAGGACAATCACACCGTACAGAATAAAGCTCCAGGTGTTATGAAATCACTCTCCAAATTTCACTTTGATCGGACCACGGATCGTTTCCAGATCACTGGTTCAAAACCTGGTGTAAAACTTGACAATAAGCTTGGGATGGTGGAATGAGAGAAGTTATGGTGATGTTGATGTTGTGGTTCAAGTGATGGCTGGAAAAGTGAGGAATTAAGCTATGATGAAGATGAATTTTGGTGGCAAGGAATTCTGGTCTCTAGAAGATGATCCCATCCTCTCTAAAATTGGAGGAGAAGTGTTGGTCTTGTAGGCTTCAGGAATTGGATGCCAGGAAGAATTCCGGATCCCAAAATCTGCTCAATTTCTCATGTAAGGTGAAGGTTGGTGGAGAAAAAAAAGAAAATGTTGGTTAGGTTAGGCATGGTGGAGAAAAGGGGAGAATATCCAAGGAAAAAAAATGGGAGTAGGTGAAGATTAGGTGAGAGATTGTGCCCAAAAGTCATCCGAAACAAATATTATTGAGCCTCCAAAAATAAACATATTAGACCGAACCCGGACAAAAATAGGGTACTACAATTGGAATGCAATTATTGATGCGTAACCAGACCCATATTATTGAATAAGAATCAAGTTGTAACCCAACTAAAGCTTTGCAACCCGGGAGCTACTTTTAGATTTTTTGAGTCTACAGTTTGGTTCTCGAAAAATTTGTGTTCAGTATCGTTCAAATGAATTTTATGTACACACAACACAAAATGTATATATTATTAACTGTATAAATTTGTTGGCTTAATTTTTGGTGTAATTGAGGTGGAACGCAGTATTAAATTTAGTGTCATTGTGAGTGAGATTTAAGTAAATAGAACCAGTAAAAGTGCACCATTGAAGTCCTAAAATTTGAACGATCCAATAGGTAAATGGAACAATGTTCATTTATGTGCATCATTACAATTGCTCACAATAAATTATCGCGTTTTTTTTTTCTTTCCGATTTTTGGATATGAATAACTATTTTGTTATGGACAGTTACAGAAGAAAGAAGCTGATAGAGGACTTTCCTAACCTTGTGGGCAAGGCATTCTAAGGAGGGGGGTTTGTCATGTTCGATCAAGGAAGCTGGGTGCATGGGAAGATCTCTGGAAAACTTTAGCAATAACTAATATAATATGAAAGTTGGTTAGTTGTTCTGTTATTTGGTTAGTGGGCTGGGTTTCATTGGTTGTTGGACCGGGCCTTAGTAAACACGTAAGCTTAGTTTTGATAATTACGTACTACAAAGTTGTTAGTCCTAGAGTTTTCCTGCTGTACTGGTTTCGTTAGTGTCAGTGTCGCGTTCTTGTAGGTGATTGTCCAGTAAAAGGAATATCATGAATGAACAATATTTGTTTGGTATGACGTTTACAAAATTTCTTCCTTCTCTCTCCTAGGGTTTATATCAAGAAGTAAGAACTATTAGGCAAGACAAATCAGTTCAAACCAAGACTTAGACAATCACAATGTGTACAGCCGTTCAGAGTAATTGTAGAAACTTAAATTGTCATTTATCTTGTTTACCGTATTTGTTGGGTCAACCTTAATTCTAGCCTTAGACATAGGAAATTCATTCTCCTTAACTCTAGCCCTATACGTAGAAAATCATCTCTGTATATTGTTATATATATTTGTATTTGATACAATGAAATTATCAATTGAAACCATTATTCAAATCTTTCTTCTCTCTTATTCTTTATAATCTTTATATGGTATCGGAGCGTGAAAATCTCCAACGAGAATTAAGCTCTTCAATGGCATCCATTGACTCCTCTTCCGCTTCTACTTCCACCGCCACATCATCCACCACCATCATGTCCTTCAACTCCACCCATTTTCCGTTGAAACTCATCCCTACAAATTATGCTTCATGGAAAGCTCAATTTGATGCACTTCTTTTGGGGTATGATCTTCTTGGTTTTGTTGATGGCATTTCACCATGTCCATTACAATCAATTGAAGAGAAAGGTGAGAAGATTCCAAACCCAGCCCATCATCTTTGGGTTCGCCAAGATCAGTTGTTACTCTTGGCCATTATTGGCTCTCTTAATGCCACCATCATTCCATTGGTGGCATCCTCTGGCTCTTCTCAACAAGATTGGAAAAAGCTTGC
Organism: Euonymus europaeus; assembly: GCA_963580455.1. Classification (NCBI taxonomy): domain Eukaryota; kingdom Viridiplantae; phylum Streptophyta; class Magnoliopsida; order Celastrales; family Celastraceae; genus Euonymus; species Euonymus europaeus. The sequence continues at coordinate 24,301,178 of OY756957.1, read as the reverse complement.
AAGTCTTTACGTCAATAAGTCTACTCTTCGTATTATGGGACTCCAAGAGAGTCTAATGAACTGGTTGAGTATGAGAAGAACCTCAAGCTTCACATGTTCCTATGACAGCAAACAACACTCGATCCAATTATAACAACCATCGCGGTGGGACGAGAAACAACAATCAAACTCGGTATGGTTCTACTCCAAATAGGAACAGTAATCACTCTTCCAACAACAATACTAATTTCAAGAGCAATAATATGGTTTGTCAATTTTGTGGAAAACGAGGTCATGCTGCAAAACAATGTTATCATGCCAAGAAAATCTTGTTGCGGGAAAATCCTCCCACTGCCAATCATGCCGCTGCCCGAGCTTCCACTGATTCCTCTCCATGCTGGTTAGTTAATTCCGGTGCCTCTCATCATGTCACTACGGATTTGTGCAATCTTTCTCTCCACGAGCCTTATGAAGTATCTGATGACATTGTTATTGGTGATGGTACAGGCTTACCCATTACACACATTGGTTCCTCTTCTTTTAACTCTCATTCGAACTCTTTTACCCTCAATAATGTTCTTTGTGTGCCTACTATGCATAAAAACTTAGTATCTGTCTCACAATTTTGCAACACAAACAACACTTCAATTGAATTTTTTCCCTCCTATTTTTTTTGTAAAGGATCTTACTACGGGGGCACTGCTCGCACAGGGAAGGAACAAGAATGATGTCTATGAATGGCCAGCCATGTAGAAGTCATTATCAATGTCCAAATTTGCTTGACTTCACTTGAAAGCTGGCATAATCGCCTTGAACATCCCTCATTCAAGATTCTCAGTCACTTGGTATCCAATAAAAATCTTCCTCTTCTTTCCAGCTAGCATAAGCCTAGTATAATTTGTGATCTCGTGTATTCTGATGTTTGGGGACCTTCTTCAGTCAAATCAATGGATGGTTTCTCCTATTATGTTTTGTTTGTTGATCATTATACCAAGTATTGTTGGCTTTATTCAATGCAAAAAAATCTGATGTTTTCTCTCTTTTTGCACAATTCAAAGCTATGGTGGAAAAATTCTTCAACACTTCTATTGTCACCATTTACACTGATGGAGGTGGTGAATATGAAAGCCTTAAAACTTTTGTTCAATCTCATGGTATTCAACATCTAATTTCTCCACCTTACACACCTCAACATGTCTCTTCTGCTGAACGCCGCCATCGCCATATTGTTGAAACTGGTTTGTCCCTACTTCATAAAGCCTTAATGCCTCTTTCTTTTTGGTCTCATGCCTTCCAAACAGTAGTATATTTGATCGATCGCCTTCCCACACCTCTTCTTGATCTTGACACACCCTTTGAAAATCTTTTCCATTCCACTCCAAATTACTCAAAACTTCAAATTTTTGGTTGTCTTTGCTACCCTTGGTTGCGTCCCTACGCCACTCACAAGCTTGAATTCCGTTCTCGATCATGTGTTTTTCTTGGTTACTCCAACCAACACTCAGCCTACAAATGCTATGACCTATCCAAAAATAAAATGTTCATCTCTAGACATGTTGTCTTTATTGAGGATCAATTTCCTCTTAAAACTTCCACTACATTACCTCCTCCAAACTTACACACTTGGACTTCTGCCTCTTCATCACTCTCTCAATTAATGACTGAAATCACTGTACCCACCTCTTCGCACAATCAACCATCCAATTTGGTCCCTGAGCATACCGATCAACTAGAAATATCAAATGATCTACCGGACTCACGAGATTCGTATGTCCTAGAGTGCACATCAGCTGCACCGATCTCCACTTCCACACAACCATTGGACTCTAATAGTGACCCCTCCATGGCTGGCTCTTTTTCGGCTCCTCCTTGTGTGTCTCCTCTACCCTCAAGGTATGATTCTCAATTTCAAGTCTCTTTACCTCATATTCATCATCCTCCAGGTGACGCTAATCACCACCCAATGCAAACTCGCTGCAAAACAAACACCTTCCAGCCTAAACACATCAACCTTACCACCAAACATCTCATTCCCCCTTCCATTGAACCCACTTGTGTTTCTCAAGCCATAAAAGATTCTCAATGGCGGGCTGCTATGTGTGATAAACTTACTACACTCTTTCGTAATGGAACTTGGGATTTAGTTTGTCCTCAACCAAAACAAAATGTCATTGGGTGCAAATGGGTGTTTCGAATCAAGAGGAAGTCAAATGGGAGCATTGAGAAATATAAAGCTTGTTTCGTTGCCAAAGGCTTTCATCAACGTGCAGGTTTGGACTATCATGATACATATAGTCCAGTTGTAAAATTTGCTACCATTTGCGTTGTTCTCTCATTAGCCGTTCACAATAGTTGGCGTGTGCAACAACTTGATGTGAACAATGCATTTCTACACGGAACTCTCTCGGAAGAAGTGTACATGACTCAACCACCAGGATTTGTTGATCAATTTTAACCCAATGTTGTGTGTCATTTTCGAAAAGCACTTTACGGTCTCAAACAAGCTCCTCGAGCTTGGTTTCAAGAGCTCCAGTCTTTTGTCATCTCATATGGCTTTGTCAACACAAAATAGGCTCATCTCTTTTTGTGTATCGCTCTAATGCTGACATTATTTATTTCTTGGTGTCAGGAAACTCACCTTCACTCATCTCTGACTTTGTTCAAGCACTTTCCTGCAAGTTCTCGCTCAAAGATCTTGGTGATTTACATTTTTTCCTTGGAGTTGAAGTTATTCCTACCAAGACAGGTCTCTTTATCACACAACACAAATATATACGAGATTTGTTAACAAGACATGATATGGCTGGTGCAAAAAATGCTACCACACCCATGGCTTCATCTACTACCTTAGTCCTTAGTGATGGTTCCTCCTCTGCTGATGCCAAAATTTATCGACGTGTGCTTGGTGGACTACAATATTTGTCTCTTACTCGTCCGGACATCGCCTACTGAGTCAACAAATTAGCTCAATTCATGTTTGCTCCTACTCATCTTCATTGGCAAGCTGTTAAATGCCTCATGCGTTATCTCAAGCACACCATCTACTTTGGGCTTCATCTCAATCGCCACAAATCCCTTGAACGTATTGCCTCTCCAACTTCTGCTCTTGTTGCTTACTCAGATGCCGATTGGGCTGGTAACCATGATGATTATACTTCGATTTCCGCCTATGTTCTCTATCTTAGACTTTTGGCGTGCACTTGGTTTTGCCAAAATCTATTTTAGACTTTTGATTTTGTTGGGTGAAGGTCATTCTTCAAAGAGTTGTTAGGAAGTCACACCACCATTACTTGTGTGGAATATAAATATTTGTGGAGAGCGGAATACACAAAAATTTGAGAATTTTAAATGTTCATATTTCATTCTAAATTACGTCCTTCCTCGAGTTTCGTTTTTTTTGCTGTGATTTTTTTTACCTTATACATGTACTTTGGGTTAAGGAGATTTCAATTTGACTTATTATTGATTTTGCTATGCTCATAATTAGGTGCTACGCTGGGTACTTATTTAAAAAAGGCAATCATTGACAATACTTTAAGTCCACAAGTAAGCTAATTTATGTTTATGTTGCCTCGTTCTTTTGTTTTTATTTTTTTTAATTATGTTTATGTTAGAATGTATTTTTCTGTCCTTAATAATTAGTTGTTTTTTTTAACTCGCAGACTGAAGCAAGTTTTCAACATGAGTTTGAAAATAACCATAGACCATACTTAGAGAGAGAAATTTTTCAAACCTGATAACATACTAGATCATCTACCATTTCACCAAAGACTTTTTTCACAACATCATTTCGTATACATGACCACATTTGATTACATGTGGTGGTATAAGAGAACAGGGGAGTGCTATCAACATAGGGTTAAGGAATACTTTAACATTAAAAGACCCATGAATACTAATATTTTTATTTTTGAAAGTACTGAGTATACATTCCTTAGGCATCCTGTCATCGTAATCCCGTTTCGCTATGACCTCCTAAAAGTGATGACCGATGGTTCATATGATTATATTAGTAAAAAAGCCGGATTTGGTGCGGTAGCCATAGGTTTGGACGGGACAATCATAAAACATGCAGGATGGGAGCTTTATGGAGTAAATAGTGCCCTTGAAGCTCAAATTTTTGGAGCATATCATGGCTTAAGATTGGCACGGGAATTGGGTTGATCTGATTTCGATCTCTACATGGATTCTAAAACAGTAGTCCATGTATTGAAAGGAATTGTCCATCCTCACAAGATCTATTCTCATTATATAGGTATATATGGCTGATTTTTTTTGCATTTAACTTAGTTTTTTTTTGCATTTGTTTAATGCTATTTTAACTTACAATCACATCCTCTTTTTTTAGTGGGCTTATCGAAATGATTCAGGCATTCAAGCAATGCAATATCGAGTTCATCTATAGAGAGGGCAATGAGATTGCCGATTTTATTGGAAAAAAAGCGAGAAAAACTAGTGTGAATTATGACGTTGAATTACTAAGGATGGCTATGTCTTGTTTTAAACAAAAAGTGGTCTTCCGTTTTCGCGAAGTGGACGAGACAAAATGTCTTCTTTTGCACTCAGGATATCACCCAACAACTTAAGAAGAAGGTTCAACTATCGATATTTTTTTTTCTTCAAATTTGTACTTTATTTTCATATTCAATTCAATTTTAGTTTATATTATTATTGAAATTATTTTTTTGGTTTGACAGTTTTCCAATACGATGCAAAGAGTGATTCGGTGTTGGAAGTGATAAGAAAGGACTATCAGAGGTGTAACGTATCGAATCCAATCCAAGAATACAAAGAGGGCCGGGCCGAGAATGAGTTGGATATTTCAGGCCCATTTTACTTCATAAGCGAGTCTGTCAATCGTTGTCTGATTTAAAATTGGATCTGGATTCAAACACAAAAAATTTATCTGATTTAGTTATTCGGATTCTAATATGAATTGAATTATTGTTCTATTTACTTGTCTTTAATTAAATCAATTCGAATATGGTTAAAGTACGTTTGAATCCAAACCAATATGAATTGAGACATGCAAATATTTTGTAAAGATCTTAAGTTATCCGAAACTATTTTTTTTTAATCACTCCTACACATATGTGACAAATAATTGGCCAAAATAATTTGTAATCTGTGAATAGAAATCAATATTGGTGTTTACTCCAATTGCAATATCATACGAAAATATATTACTTAAAATTGTGTAATGTTTTTACTATATGGGCCCATAGGCTTTGAGTTTATTCAGCCCATATAAATTGGCACCCTCTAAATCTGTTGTATGAAATTAATTGCGATATAAAAAGGAATATGCACTAAAATTTCTGTGAAAATTGGATCTTTTCACCAGTAACTTCTATTACATAATTAATGGTTAATTCTTTAATTGCTTCCATTAATTCACAATTATTATTTTTTTAACGGATAATATCATCATACGACCTTTTTTCTTTATTTTCATTTGAACATTAAATATGAGACTAAATTCAAGACATCAAAATAAATTGAATCAAAATTCAAAATTAAGCGCGTGACCACAAGACGCGGAAAGTTAATTTACTAGCGAATGTATTATTGACTCTAATTTGTGTACAATGTAAATTACTCTAAACATGCAACTCAATTATCATTAGTAATACTTCTCATCATTTGATCAGTCGAAGTTCGGATTTGAAATTGGTCATGGATAAAGACGCGTAATTAGTTTGATCTTGATTTGGAAAACTTTATATAACAAATCCAACGAAGTAATTAGTTGCTTGATCAAGCTGTTAAAATAAACAATTAAGTCCTTGACTGAGGAGGTTGAATCCATATTTTCTTGAACCACTTTGTGCTAATTCCATTGTAAATTTGAGGGCAGTAACTTTCTAACCGAACCAAGCTCGACTTGGTCGAATCAAACTTGAAAATGTTCCATCGACGATCATTACTCGTGTAATTAGTCACTAATAGGTCATTCTCGGACCCAATTAGGTGACTTAAACTTAAGGGATATTGGTTCGTAAAAATAATCAACTCTTGATCTTCAACATTAAAAGCACCCAACAACACACTCACTATATATACCTAACAAAATCCCAGTAAAGCGTCCCATTGACGAAAACTACATCCCGTACATAATAATAGAATCCCTGGGTTTTCCATATTTTTCTCACCAACTCTCCACGTACTAATCCTAAACTCTTAGGTGTTTCGCAAATCTTATTAGTGAAAGGAGAGTGAAAAAATAGTGAAAGTTCACCATTAATTTCATCTTCTCCATTTGATAATAACACCCAACCACACTTTGAAGCATGAATGTTTACATTCTTGATACCTTCTATGCCGATGTCTATAGAGTATTTTCGATTCGTTAAAGGAGTCTGGAGCTCGCATGAAACTATGTAGAAATCTTGATTCTCATTTTCTTGCCAACTATAGAACATTATCCATGAAAATTTGAGCTATTAGGTGATGCGTTGGTAAAGGAACTGAGAATATATTGGCCTGACTTGATCCAAAGAAACGATCTTCGAAGGTACAAAAGGTTTCTTTATGGAATGTGTTCTGAACTCAATGCTTCACAATATTTTGACATAGCCCTAAGTTTGGCAAGGCAACATGACTTCCAGGCGTACCTCATTAGAGGTAAAAAAAAAATCACTTTATTTTGCATAGACTATGCATTTCTTAACAAAGAAGCTTTAATTAGGACGGTGAAGTTGACTATGGTAACTCGTTGCAAATGATAGTTAATTAATATTATCATAAGCTCACTTCAATATTATGGTGATATTTTACTCACTTTAAGAAGCTAATTATAGATCTATAAAATCTTATATATCTCTTCGTCTGCATGAATAGATTAATTTCCTACTGGGAGCATAATGTGGCCTCCAAATCAATATACAGACAGTTCTTGTGGATAAATTTATGGCTAGACAGCAACAATTTGTACATCATAAATTATGCACGGCAGCAGTTCTTGTGGATCCAGTGCCCACGTTAAGAGCTCCTCTCCACAGAAATCCCCTTCTTTCAACATACTGCGGTTGAAGAACCCACTCCTCCCACCATCTGTAGTTACACTCTCGAGGCGACCATGTATTATAAAAAGCATCTCATCAACTGGATCTCCCCCGCGAACTATGTAGGTTCTCTCAGTAAATAAACTTGGTTTCAGTCGCTCACAAATTGCATCAAGCAACCTCTCATCCATATTCTCAAAAAGAGGAACCTACAAACACCAGCAAAGCAATCCATGCATTCAAAAAAATGCAACCGTCAAGAATCGCTTCTAAATATAAGCAAAATACAGCTCCAAATCCCTCGATCTCACAGCGTGCAGAACATCAGCAGGGATAAAATATCAAAGAACCCACTCACTGTTATTCATAATCAGAATTTGTTAACCAGAAGTTATTCTCCAAGAACAAATCTTCCATAATAATTAAAAGATCAAGAATTTAGAGCTAATACATAGTGGCACATCGAAATTATAAAAATAATTAAACTAATAATATTTGATTGTCATATAAAATTAATTACTAAAATTAAGCTGATTAATTTATCCTAATTCAAGGGGATCACCACTCTCATCTCGATAATCACTGAACCAAGTGATTGGTCAACTAAAATTTTGGTGAAACTTTCCAATAGTTCACATATTATTTTGTTTAACCCAACCATGTGAAATACGGTAGGTCCGATTAAACTTCAGCATATTGTATACGCATCGATTAACAACAATTTTTAATACTTTGTTGTCTGGAAATTAACGAGGAACTATAAACTTGACAAAACCCCATTTTAAATCCTTGATCACTTTGAGATACTGAAAGGAAAGGAACACGAGTTCTATATCTCCTCAAGGAAATTCCACAAAATCTGCAAGTATCAGACTAGTTCTCAAAAGTCACAGGAAAAAGGATGCAATATTTCTTTGTCCAAAGGGGACGGGATTTAAACCCCCACCTAACAAGCTTGAGCACTCAAAACTAGGATGCTCGTCTTCAGGAGTACAGAATTGATTGTTGAACAAAGTTATCTCAAGACAGAGAGACAAAATAGCACAACATACATCAGAGTGAACAAATTTGTCAAAAAAAAGGCATCAGAAGAACCCTTTACCCCAACAACAAATCAAGAAAATAAATTAAAAAGGATCATGGAAAATACTTACCCTCCTAACCAATGCAAGACAGAGGTGTCTTTTTATATCTCTCCTAAGATCCTTTGGCATGCTCTGAACTATACTCTCCTCATCCACGCCACGTGTTTCCAGCCACTTATACTGGTCATATCGTCTAACACGTTCCGTAAGATCTTTAGGAAGCAGGTGATGATGCATCCACTGCTCTGAATCACGCCTTTTGATCCTCATTTCTTCTAGCCGAATAGTAAGAGATTGAAGACAGGTCTGTGATAACAGCACAAAATCAAATTTTAAATACTGAAATAAAAAAAATACATCATTAGGAAGAAGACAAAAGCCTCGCTTTAAAAAAAAATAGTTTGGAGTCTACCTGCATGTTGCCTATCAGAAGAGCAAAAAGGATGAGACCAGATATGGCAAGTGCAATGCAAAATATAACCTCCCCAACAAAGGTACTCGTTTTAAGCCCCTGGCCAAGAGTACTGTAAAGAATGGGAAATGCAACGTGAAAACTGGGCAAAAATCAAGAAGTTCATAGATGCAAACTCGCATGCAGAAGAAAACTTCTAAATAAAACTGGTGTGACAGACTGGACCTGGCACTGGTTTTACCCCCGACAAGTGGTCATTTGGAAATTCAACGAAGATTTCAAATTTTCAACATTGATATCCAGCATTTAAATGTGTCTCCGTAATTTTCTCTCCATGTTTAAAACCATAACCGACTCATTACTCATCATGGGTTGTCACTGTAACTTCCCAATTCTTGCAAAAACTTTGTTCAAATTCAAATGGTCATCTCTCTCTCTCTCTCTCAAACTGTTGTGGAAGCTTGATTAGAGAGCACTAAGCACAACCCAGAAGGGGAAAAAATTAAGAGAAGAACAAATGGAGACTCCATGGACAGTGACACGGTCTATTAGATGGAGAATGAGAGACTGGGCATCTTGTTTCTCGGCTTGCAGGTTTCCTTTAGGTAGCTTAGCTAAAAACTTGACTTTGGCTCTCCTCAAATTATGCTTTTCTTTTTAAGTATTTTGTCCAAATTAATGTTCTTTTTCAGATGAAGATTATTCTTCAGCCCCTCGGATCCCAATTAGAAAAATGAATCGCCAAAAGAATGAAGACAACAAAGGCAATAAGACTAATCACAAAAGACAGTCGAGAAGTAGACAGAAAAAGGACAGAGGCAGAACATTGGAGACAGAAGCTGTTTCCAAGCAAAATGGGAGTGAAGAAGAAGAAGAGTCAAGTTGGCCACATTTTCAAGACGAGGACTACATTGTGTTCTGTTTTAGGGATGATGGTGCAATTGATGTTGTTAAAGAGAGCAAGTCAGAGTCTTCGTCCCAACGAAACGATTTGACAAGTATAAGTTTACGGCCATCAAGAAGAAAGGTTAGCGGATTGTCATTAGTTTCCATGTTTACAGGTTTGATATTGCATGAGAAAATGAAAGCCATTTTCTCTTTCGTGGTTAGAAACAGAGTATTTGCAGTTGCAGTGAGAATGAAGAAACAATTAGTAAGACCTGCCATGAGAACCTGTTAAAGGAAGAAGGGAATGATATTTGTCTTACAAATGAGGGAGAGATTGTTCCAGCTAAAGAGGTATGCTATGCTGCCTCTAATGTTTCTCACGTCAGTAATACTCGTATTTTGTGGGTACCCGCATAAGCCGTCGCAAATTAGATGGGTACATTCCATTACAAATATTTTTATGTGAAAGACAACAAGTATGGAGATGAATGGATAAGAGATTTATCTAACGGGGACGGGCAAAGGATCCCGCCCCATTGACATTACTTTGCATTGAATGACTTCTATGAATAACTCTCTCTGCAGAATAGAAAAGCAGACGACGTTTGCGTAATCACAGAGTCAGCTTCGTGTGAACATAAGAAGAAATTCCAGATTGAGCACATGGGTGGCAAACTGGCCGTCTCTGTAGAATCAAGTGATTCCAATCAATCTGATGGCGGCAGCGCAGGCTCTTTCTCATTTCCTGTGTAGGTTTAAAAGAAAGTCCTGCTCTTCACAACAATGAAAGCAATTCATTTTAATAAAACAACCTCAACATGGTGGTTGTTTAATTTGTGAAAAATCTTATGCAGATTAGGCTTGGAGTGGATGGGCAGTCCTGCACAAATGCCGCGGTCAGAGAGCTTTCATTTACAGAAGGACAGGGGTCGCTGTGCGCGTTTTCAGTGTTGTAGATTCTAGTTCTCGCCCTCTCTCTCATCTTATTTCTTCATTCTTCTTCCCTCAACTCTGATTTCCACATGAAGAAAGCATACGTCTTTATTCTACTCCTTTGGATAATAAAGTTGGTAGGTTTTCTTCTTATGCTTGAAGCCCATTGCCCTTTTATGCATGACATTGGATGTACATTTTGTTCAAGAGAGTTGATTATAGTTTATGATTACATATTTATTCACGTTTGGCATGTTTATTTTTCGTAAGTTTTATGTTTTCATTTTCCGGAAAAGAGAATAATCCGAAAAAATATTTGGTTAGAAAACACAGAAAAACATAAAAATCAGTTGAACAAAGATTTTTATTTTTTGAAGGGAAAAAAATAGAAACAGAAAACAAACCAAACGAACCATTAGCGTTTACATTTAACGAGCCATTCAAATTTCAGGCTTTACCAGTCAAACCTGTTTAATTTAGCTCCCATGAAGACTGCAGCAAAAACAATCAAATGTCTAGAAGAAACTTCACATAAATTCTTTCCACAATTGAATTTGTCTTACACCTTCGGCAGAAGTTGTAGCAGAAGAACAATGGCCAAACATGTATGAACAAACAATGCCTAAGCAATCCTATCTATTGTGAGGTAATAAAACAATTACAAACATGTCACAGAGCTCAGTAAGCGGTATGGGGAACTCAATGGCTAATGATAAGTTACAGAAATTATAAAAGCAAGCAACTGGCATCAAAACATGACGAACCGAGAAGGCAGTAGCTCCAAAGGGACCTTATGGAATTTCAGTGCTGGGGAAGTCGTTGCTATTATGCATACCTTGTGATCTAAAAAGAAATGACTGGAGATGAAGTCTTGCTTGAGCAGCAGAACTAATAGAATCCTCATCTTGTATTTCTTTTGCAGCAGCTACGGCAGCCACATAAGCTTGTCTTGCTTCTTCCATTTTCTGTATCTCTACGTCATCCAAATCATCCTGTATCAAACCAACAGAAATTGTTCATTGCATGTGATATAAGTATATAACCCTTCTTAGCACCTAACAATTTGTGATGTTTATAAAAGGAAAAAACCATAAACTAAAATTCAAGGTCCATCTTTTATATCCTCCCAATACAGTATAAAAACACAAGCTAACTCCACGTCATCCTCCATTTCTTTGGCAGGAAATAGCAAGTACAGAACTGATACAAGAAAAGCACCAAAGGAAAATGCCTAGAGAAACCAATACTGAGTGGCATATTATAACATGAGTTTCATGGCAATGCAAGTATATAAATAACATGGATCAACTGTATCTTCCTAACACTAATTAATACTGAGGGGCATATTATAATATAAGTTCATGGCACTGCAAGTAAAGAAATAACATGGATCAACTGTATCTTCCTAACACTGGCTTCTTTCATCATTACACTGCTCGCGTCTATGTTCGGCAACATGCAAGAGAAAAACCGAAGGGCAGAGACAGACGTGGGGATATAGAGGACTAAATAGAACAATGTGCTACAGAGACAGGCATAATAAACAAAATTACAAGATATACACAGAAGGCCAGATTTCCCAGGCTTACAATGCAAGGAAGATGATCAAAACGATAACCATAGATATCATAATCATCAGCATATGCAGTTGAACCATCTTTTGCCAAGCCTTCGAAGACGAGCATAAATGATGAGATCTCCCCTTGCATGGAGGTTAACTCTTCCTGGAGTTTCTCCACTTTCGTATTAGATGTTGTCGCTTCCCACTGTAGCTTCTCCAGGGCAGCTTGCTTGTCTGCAAGCTTAATCTGCGGAGCTTAGACACATGTTAATAACATGTATAATTTTGACTTAAATAGACGGTCCAAAGTTCTGCATTCACATATAAAATAGCAAACCCTCCATGATTGCAAACATCAATTATGGTCATCATAAATCAGAGGGCAGTAATGCAGAATGAGTCGGGAGTCTGGTTATCTTATATGGACAAAAACTAGAAGCTTAACTCACAATGGCCAATTGGCCAACAATTAAAATTTTGTTTTCCTGATAAATGATCGCAGTGATATAGTTAGTACCTTTGCATCAGAGAGTTGTACTTGAGTAGACTTAATTAAGGAGTCCTTTTCTACCACCAGTTGTTTCAGTTCGTCAAGTCTTTTGTGAACATCATTCATCTGACTCTTTGAGATCTCTGCTGACTTCAAGAGTTCATCTTTCTCTAATAACTTCCTCTGCAGATCCTCTACTTGTTCCCTCAAAGCAACCAACTCTTCCTGGTCCTTTTCGGAAGCCAAGGCCCTAGAGGAAAATATTGAAAAACTGTCAGCATCATGATCATTGCTAACAGTTTGACTTAAGTTCCCTCGGTCCTTTTTCTTTTTCACAGAATGAGCTGCATTCCTTCCTTTAGAATCCACCTTCAACGCACAAGAACATCAATATGAGCAACTTTGGGTTTGCATGCTACAAATCATATTTGAAAAATAAACTGCATGGCTGGAAATGACAAGTCAAACTACCAGTATCAACTGAGTAACCCTAGGTTTGATAACCATAATAATATTGAAGCACTTAGCTTGAAAAATAAACAAGGTAACTGCAAAAGGAAAACTTCATATAGAAAATCCAAGATTCTTATGTGAAACCTAATCCTCGTTTATGCTAGTTTGCAAAATATTCTCAAGTAACTTCAAGAACACTAACTAAACGTACACAAAACCCCAATCATCTTTGGAAATCATCAAAAACACATATATGTCTGTCTTGTAGATATATTTGTGCCATTAGAAAGATGGCATAACTACTTTTAGTTTTCGGAAATATGGAGAAGCATTACTAAAATGACATTGATAACTATTGCTAAAAGGATGCGCCAAATTTGCTCATACTCATCGACATGCCAGTTTCATACTTCATGGTTCTCTCATTAATGTTGTCTGCAAACTGCAATGAAATTACATACAATTTTCTTCAGTTCCTTTTCTTGTAATTTATTTTTGTTCACTCCACCCTCTAGTAAGGTATCAAAATCCAATGGAAGATCCCATTCACCCCAGTTTTAATAATATGTTCACACACTAGCAGAAGCAGTTATGGTAAATCACCGCCATATCAGTAATGTTGCTCATCCACTGGAAAATTTCCATGCATTTCCACTATATCTCAATCACAATATCACATTAAAACTATTGCCCTAGGAGTCAAGAATGACACATAAATTCCCAATTACTTATGACTGCAAGCTATTCAGAGGAAAACAAATAAATGGAGCATTAATATCCATCCCATGGTGTAATACAACTAGAGAATCAAGCCAAAAAAATAATTAAAAAAAATAGTAGTAAAGCTTACTTTTCTGTATAAAGATTCCCTCGAAGGAGTCTTAGTGCAAACCATCGAACCACGTCGAGTAAATGAACTGCTTGCTTTCCGATCCTGACCAAATTCAGAAGGAAAAGCAGTCAATAAGTTGCGAATTCTTAATCACTCATTCAAAAAAAATCTCAATCGTTGAAAGAAACAAAGAAAGACAGGCAGCGCTTCGATGTCATTCCTTCCCAGCTCTTTTGCCCCAATTATTTCGGAAAGAACACAAAAGCCAAGTAATTTGAAAATGGAAAAACTAGAAAAGCAAAAACCCAAACCAATTGGCACAAAGATCCAAGTTTGGGATTCAAGAAAACAAATGCACTTATTAAAGAGACAAGCGGAGGGAGAAAGATTACGATGAGGGACTGGACGAGAGGGACCATCTCGACGAGGTTGTTGAAGAGCACCCGATCGAAATCTCCGTTCGTCGCGAGTGACGAATGATTTTGCAGGTGAGTCGGGGACGAGTCGTTCTGGCCGGACAGCCATGATTTTTGGTCACCGAAACCCGAATTCTCTAGCAAATCTACATAGTGTTGCGGATCATACATTTGTTGTCGACTACAAAAATATCCAAGAGAAATACTTCGAACTGAAAGAAACAACAGTGGAGTGACTGACAGAGAAGAGCTGCAGACTTCAATGGAGACTTGCGTTTGAAATTCGTTTCTGTATCCGCAAGACAATCGTCTTTTTACCAAAACACCCCTGCATTTCAATGACCGTTTGAATTTTTTTGGTACAGTCCAGTATTTTCCTACGACATTCATATACACAAAAACTCCAGTTAAAAATTATCATTGTCACTCCAATAGTCCAATTTCTCAACATTTCATTGAACTACTCTACCAAACTCCAAACCACCCTTACAACAATCATCGATTAGAGCATTGTAAAGCATCTCCAATGGCAGCCAGTTTTATAAAACTTGATGTGTCTTGATAAGTAATTAAATTAGGCTTTACATCAGAACTTACATTCAAACAATTGAATGGCCTCATCACTAACATCCACTCCGTCCATAAGCACTAATCATTGATGAGTAGGCAGGCACACACAATATTGTCAAGGCTAAATAGCTCATATTTTAGGAATTCACCGTAGATCATATCTAAACAATAAGTCTTAAATTTTAAAGGAAACAGATTCGCTAAATCCTAACGAGCTTGTGTATCGGATTTTCATGTTGTAACTTAAACAATAAGTGTTAAACCCTAAGAAGAACGGATTCCCTAAACCTTAACGGACTCGTATATCGGATTTTCATGCTGTAACATAAGTAATAAGTGTTAAAACCTTAAAAGGGGACGAATTCACTAAACCCTTATGGACTAATAATTAATTAGAATAAAACCATAAAATCAAATAAATGCTCAGTATATTGATTAAGACAGTAGAATAGTTAATAAGGATAGAGAAATTAATAAAATAACTAGATATGAACTATCATGGGTTCCCAAAATATGGCTACTTTATCATTTTTCATATTGTTAGAGCCCCCTTTCACTGCATTATTAAACACATAGCAAGCTCATCTTTACCTAATTTATCAAAAATATTGATTGTCACACTCGCTAATTTTCCATGTTCGCTCTTCCTTCTCTCCCTCTTCACCAAAAACTCAAAACATTGAACAACTTTCACACTCCCCATGATTCCTAAGCTCCCTAGACAGCTAACAAGTTGATAAGTATAGATTAGGGATGACAACGGGGCAGGGCCGGGTATGCTCTCCCTATCCTCGAACTCGAACCCGATCTTTGGAGTTCGGGGATTCCCGAACCCGTGCACGAACCCCAAAAATACTATAATATTATATGTATTTGTATTATATATATATATATGTATCTGTTAGTTCGTATGTATTTTATACATATATATATGTCAGTATGCATATATGTATGTGTGTGTGTATTAATCTATTAGATATATTTAAATAAAATACTAAAACGTTCGGGTCGGGTTCGAGGCTGGGTAAGGTATTACCATACCCTACCCGTCCCCGGGCAGTGGGGTTTGGGTTTCACCCATACCCAAAATTTCGCGTCAGGTACCCGTTGGGAATTTTACCATCCCTAGTAGAGATTATGTTCAAATGCACGAGTCTTACATGGTACTATGTTAGAAGATTCAATACAAACACTAAAATCAATATTCCGCTTGTTAGTTCGAATTTTCGATTTGATATTTATTCAAAACATATTTGTTATGTGGTCTTTATTGTGTCTCTATATATAGAACTCAAGATGTTTAGTGTGACACACGTTTTTATTTGAGACGTTTTTCTCTCTTAAAAAACTAAAACCCTAGACAACTTCTCTCCCACTTGAGATAGAGTTCCTGAATCGAAGTCACATAGTAGAAAACTTATAGCCCCAAGTTCTTGTGAGTGAGTTGTTCTGTTTATGATTAGAAGGAGCTATTTAGTTCGTGATAGCAAGAAGCAATTAGGTTCGTGACCAAGTTCTTGTAGTCGTGCGAGTTGTGAACGAAGAAGAAGTTGTTCGCTGTTACTCAATCGTTGTGCAACCTTTTAACCAAGATCAAACCAAACAGATCTTGAATGTAAAGATTTGGATTGATGTATGTTAAATCGGATTAAAAAATTAAATATGACATGTTGTGTGCTCTGTCAACCGGAGCATCATTCGGGTCAATCCGTTGCGCACCCTTCAAAGCTTTGAACCAAGGGCTCGCACAACCATCTTCTTTTTGAATCGGGGCTATTGGTTCTTAAACACATAAAAGCGCTAATTGTGTAAGATAAATTAGACTTTGTGAAATAAATTCTTGACATAATCAACGGTTTCTTTTGCTTTCACTTTCCAGCCAGTTTTTGTCATAAAGGTCTGTATAATGCTACCTTGCTTAAATAGCAAGGTTAAAGTGATGCATTGAAATCTGACATAAGTAAGAAGACAAAATAGCTAAGACCCAAATAATAATATCACTTAACCATCTTTCATGACCATCGTGAGCTATTGTCCAAAAAATTTGGGATCAGATCCATCTTTCATGACCATCGTGAGCTTTTGTCCAAAAAATTTGGGATTAGATACATGAGTCCGTAAGAAAATTTACAAGAATGCACTACGTTTATTCATTTTCGTCATTTATTTTTATACAAAAATGTTATATAATCCAACTTTTAGTAGTCCAACTCAATCAAAGTCTATATGACACTCCATGCAGGTGGCTCATGTTGCATTTTTTCAAAAATCAATTAAATACGGGATGGGTGTGGCTGTAGTTTCCTATAGTTTTTTTTTTTTTGATAAACAAGCTTAGCCTAGCAATCTATTACTTTATCCTCACCAATGGCAAAGGAACACCAATGTACAAACTTGAGGAAATAAAGCACCAAAAATCCTTCAAGAAGAATGATCAATAACAAAACAAAGTAAAAGAAAGCAAAACATAATTTTTGCTAGAAAGATAAAAACATGTTTTGAAATTACATAGGGTAGCCATGTATAAGTATTTTGAACACTTGCAAAGAAAAAGAATCTGCAGCAGGACAACCTTATCTCCATGCAAGACTCCATATGACAACAGACAAAAACTCCCTCCTCGCAGTCGCAGAACCAAAACAGAAGCATGTAACACAACTTCAAAAAAATAAGCATCAGCAATTCATGAATGCCATAGCACCCAGTCTTGTCATTCCTATAGTTTTTAAAATCTCATTCCTACATCTTATCTAATGGGCCATATTAAAAGACTATGTTTATAACTCAGCAATATAAGCTTCATTCTCTTCCTCCTCTCCCTTCTCATTCTCTCTCTTCATAACCTAACCCTTTTTCTTCACCCAAACCAGGGATCGAGATGCTATTCTCTGCGTCATTCAAGACCGATTGGATCTACTAGAGCTCCCCCTCTCAATCTTTTTTTCGTTTCCATCAACACCATTTGGAGTTCCGCTTAGATGAAAAATTTCGTCCTCTACCCCTTGGGTCTAATAGAAGAAGCTCTTGTACAGTTTCTTAACTTTTTTTTCTTTCCGCTCAGTTTTGGGATCCCCAATTCCTTCTTTTCGGTGGGCTGTCTGGAAGTTGCTTTGTCCTTTTCAAATAGGGTCGCTATTGGCGAGTCAAGGGAGGTCTTTTCTTAGTGATGAATGAATTCCCCCCCAGGGTCTATTGCTGTGTTGTGTTGGTCTGGATTTGATTAATTGAAGGATTGTGTTATTGGCTTTCGTTCATGTATATATAAAGAGAGATGGCACCTAATTGAAGATTAGTTTGATGGTCTCAATCATATGTCATCGGGTTGCTCTCTTAATAATTTATACTTCAAAAGAGTATACATTTTTTTTAACATCTTTTGGTGTATGTAATGTATAATAACAGCCATCCCAAATCCTTAAAGCTTTGTTCAAGTATTTTGCTTTGTATTTTTACTCTATCTCGTTTTAGTTCTCTCTCCTTGTATTGACTTTTCTGCCAGGCCATCCAACATCCATCCATATATGGATGTCCTGTTGTTTTTTTTCTTTTGTTGGTATATATGATGCTGCTGCTTATCAAATAAAAAAACACTAGACTCAAATCAATGGAATGCTGCAAGGGATAACATTACTTTGAAGAATGATTATAGATAAGTGTAACAGAAAATAATAGGTCATTTTCTGATACAATGTAATTTAGGGGCTGGTAACTTTCTCCATATAAAGAATATGTTCATCAAACATAGAGGTTGTACCAAGATGCTCAATTTGACTTTGCCGAGCAACTAAAAAATAGCATATATTGGTGATTATAGCAATAATGACTACAATTGATATAACAATCTTGGATTTACATTTATAGTTAACAAAAAAGTGTTACATTTAAAGTTAACAAAAAAGTGTTATAGACTGAGGTTGTTTACAATTTTATCTCCACTCATTTTCTATTATGAAAATACCCAAAAGTCAATCCTTAATGCTTTGTTGATTCATATAATAACCAGGATGATTTTGCCCCAAAATATTGGATTGCACCTGGCAACAATGAAAGGGAAATAGTTAAAAGTTACAACATAGCATGTATATGGACATTGCAAATAATAAAATTAAGTTAGCATTACCAATAAAATTAAATTACATACCCCTTTCTTGTTGAGAACCCAACTTGTTTTCCATAATGGCATCGATGTTTCCAAGCCTCATCAATTATATTAAATTCCATGTTTATGCAAGGGGTCCAATCTTCATCATTATCGACCGTCAAGTTCACAATCTATAATATCAACAATAAATTAATTTAGAAAAAAGCAATAAACACAACGGGGGAAGATTTTTTAATTATGATTTCATAATCATTTAACAACATTGGATAACGAATCAGATACATGAACCAATATGCTTACTCATATTCATTTTTGCTACCTTGGATAACGAATTAGATACTTGACCAGTTATGCTTAGTCATATTCACGATCACCATGAAAGATTCATAGTCTACATCACTTAACAAAAGCATATAATTAATTTCTAATATTATCGATCTAGTTTAACAAAAAAGGAGTCATTGAACTAACAGTCCAATTTGTTTAGCAAGAAAACTACAAAAAAAATGACATTAGACTTGTATCTAAACTCCATTTCAGAGATTTATTAAACTTGCATCAATAAATCTTGTGGGTTTAAAATAAGATTCTTCACCATCTTATCAGTACAGTGCCCAAAATAAAAACAAGAACATGAGAACATAATAAATTAATAAAAAATTAGAAAAAGTAGCATGAAGACCTGATTGTGGTCGCCCATCGCCTGCGGTTAGGCCTCGTCATCGGGCCGGGCTGGCCCAAAAAATTAGGCCTTGGCCCAAGCCCGAGAGCCTTCTTCGGGCTTCGGGCCGGGCCTAGGAGAATTTGATAAGCCCAAGCCCGGCCTTGGCCAAATGGGCTCGGGCCTAAGTATTAAATTAATATATATACACACACATACATAAATACACACACACACATAAATACATATATACACACATAAAAATATATATATACATAAATATATCTATACATATTATATATATATACACACACACACATATATATATATATATATATTGTGTGTTATATTTTTCGGGCTCGGCCCCAGAAATGGAGCCCAGGCCTGCCCGAAGCCTAGCTCGGGCTGCCCAAGCCCGAGGTCCCTTCGGGCCGGCCCATGGCCCATGGGCCGTTTGAAGAGGCCTACCTGCGGTTTTGAAGTCGTCGCTTTGCTTCACTTCGTCAAAAAGCTTTTGAACGATCGACTTAGCAAATTTGGAAGAAAGGTTCTCGCGTTGACTTCAATCTCAACATGTTTTATAAGGAATAGGAGAAGGGTATTGCTGAGCTGTAAAATAGTCTTTTAATATGGGTCATTAGATGAGATGTAAGCTTGAGATTTTAAAAACTATAGGAAACTACAGCCACAGTCACTACAGGCCCACTCATCCCATTAAATACATTTATTTTTTTATTTTTTTATAAACGAAAATTTAAAACATTTTATCTCTTAAAATACATGTTAGATTTCGAAAAAGATTACACATTCGAATTCAATGCGTAATTTTTTTTCTAATAAGATCCATTGTCTATAATTTTTATTGCCGTTTTCAATTAATATGATGTATAAACTGTCTATTCGAGCTGAAATTTTATTACACTATGATAGTAGAATATATATTTGTTTTTTTTAACATTTTTATTGAAATTATGTTGTGTACCCGAACCCGTTAATGTTTAGTAGTTAGAACCCTAGAGTAAATCCGAGCCTTTTAGGTTACAACATATAAATCCGATACACGAGCATGTTAAGGTTTAGCGAATTTGTTCTCTTGGGGTTTATAACATTTATTGTTTAGGTTACAACATGAAAATCAGATACACGAGCCCATTAGGGTTTGGAGAATTCGTTCTCCTTAAGGTTTAACATTTATTGTTTAGGTTATAGTATAAAATCGATATACGAGCTCATATCAGTACCTATAAATAAACACTGAAACCTACGTAATCTACATATTAGTACAAAAAAACAATGTAATTAAAAATGACGAAATAAAATCTATCGATGATGAATTTTGTTAGATAGATCTCTACTTGTTTATTCTGGATTTGTAATTTTTTTCAAAATCGAATATTTATTTTAAGAGATAAAGTGTTTTAAAATTTCGTTTAAGAAAAAAAACAAAAAAAAATGTGCTATGAGTTTTTAAATAAGATATTTTATTTTTTAAAATTTTAATTTTTCATGTCATACGCTTATAACGCATGTCATGTAGACTTAGGTTAATATTAGGCCACAAAAACTTCGGCTATTTAGCACCACCCAATTCTATACAGGATCATATTTTTTTATCAACTCATAAAAAACTATATCACTTTTTACTATTTCAAGTCATATATTTTAAGATCTTTTTTGCATCTTTTTTGTAAAACGGGTTAGCGCAAATGGGGCCTTCAATAAGAAGACAAGATAAGGCAACAAAAAGAACCAGCAAATCAAAGCATAACAACAGCAAGAGAAGGCAAAATCCTAGGAATAAATTTACAAGCAGCTGCCAGAAATCTACTCTAACACCTGCAAACCCGAGGACACAATATGCAAGCAGGCCAAACTTGTGAAGAAAGCAGCCAGACTTCCTGGAGCTAGCAAACTTTAGCACTCAACCCGAGCTAAGTAAATTAAATTGGTCAAAACCAGAGAACATAATCAGAGCCCCTCCATGTACCCTCTCTAGCCAACAAATCTGCTAATGTATTGCCACCACGCCTTATACGAGAGAAAGATGGGTTTTGTAGTTGCAACTTTGAAAGTTACAATTAAGTTTGCCAATTGAGCAAACCTCCAAGGATAATCTATCAGCTTTTCCAACCATCTATAGGCATTAAGCGAATCAGTTTCTAAGGTGATGATGGACTCAGCAAGTTCACTACATGCAGCAACTGTTAATGATAAAGCCCCCATTATAGCTTTCAATTCAGCCTCATTTGATTCGCAAACACCTGCATAACATGAGAAAATGCATTTTATATTACCATTTGACTATCATAGAAGACACTCAATTCTAGCTCTTCCCGGCTCGCATGACTTTGTTCCTAAGATTAAATCAGATTCGCACTGTTTTGTTCGTCCTTAACCCAACTACTAAGAGTCAAATTCCAATTCATATTCACTAGGAAAATGTCTTATTGTGAATGGAAGTGGACATTTACTCTAATAAAGATCGCATACCTCCCACATCTTTCCGATGTGAGAGTTTTTACAGATGCTCATATCATTTTGAAAGACTCACAACTTATCTAATAGGTGAATAGTGAAATTCAGCTTACACGTTCAAATCAATGTCCTCCCATTGGTGGCAAGTCTAAATGTTTTTGACATGCCATCTATTTGTTACAATTTATTGGTGAGGTTCGCGTGCCAACATATTCAGACATTTTAATGACTGCTCTATTCGTATAGATTCATTAATATATAGAATTCTATTCCCATCAAGAACAATAGTTTTTTGATCAAGCATTGATTTCGATCCAATTAATTTATGTGTGCACGAGTATAACAGCTCGAGTTTATGCCAATATCAATATTAAAAAAAACAAACGATATCACTATCGATTGAAAAAAATCTGAAGGAATCATAATTGAAAAATCTTTGAATCAAATTTATATGTTAGAGTGGCCTGACATTAACAATTAGGAGGACCAGGACCACCATGTGACAGACTTTTGTGTCATCAGTTTTCAATCACGATCCATGCGGGCCTCGCTGTTGGGTCAAGCCACACAAGAGCCCAGTGAAAACCCTTCAAGAGGTTATTATGTTTTACGTTAGGCCCATTAATGGCTGGGTCCTGTTTAATTGAGGAGTATATGTAGGGCCCGTATACCATGGGCCAGTTCCCCCTCATAATTAACGTTCAACCCACGGGACATTAAAGAGCAAACTTATTGTTAGACCAAAGTTTAGGGAATCAGTCTTTCATGAACAAATAGCATAAATCCTAAACCATTTTTTCCCACGGGACATTAAATAGCAAACCTGTTGTTACATCAAAGTTTAGGGAACCCGTCTTTCATGAACAAATATCCTAAATCTTAAGCTTTTTTCGTAACTGAAAACGATATGATATAAATTTATTATTTGAATATATTAAATATAAATTTAAACTCAAGTCATGAGGCTCGTATTTATAGAAATTTTTGCGGGATAGGTACAGCCAACACACAGAGCATGACCACAAATCGTATTATTCTCATTGGGCAAAGCTCTTAACGAGTACTTTAGCCGGCATGGTAGTTGAGATGGTGCAATCTTTGTCACCTCACAATTCTTTGAAAGAAGAATTCAAAGCTCTTACCTTGTTTACCCTAATTAAGGACCAATCCAAAGTCCAAAGCCGACACCGTATCTACCCCCACTACAGTCTCTGATTCTACCCATGAGTGGTGGAAGCCCTGCCCTACATTGGAGTATCAACAAAGTGGGCTTAAAATTAAAGTCAAAGCATCACATTTATACATTGCCGAATATATATATACCTACATAGAATTTTGTGACCACAGAACAACTACCATAGGATAGGAGTGCCCGGGATTTGTTTTAAATTTTTAAAAGCAAATTTTGAATTTTTTTTTACTGCAATTTTTTTATTATCAAAATTATTATTGTTATGTGTTCTTCATATTCTGTTTAATTTTAGTTTCATGTTTGAGATAATAAAAAAATTCTATTAATATTATAATTCCAATCAAAACACACCCACTTGAAATTTTAACAGCAAACCCCGAGCTTCTCTAGCATAGATGGCACTGAGATCGTCTCTAAATGAATGCTTAAAAATAAATACTTGATAATATATGAGGATGTATGTTTTTGTTAATGTGACTGTATTAAAAAATATGTTTTGATGATGTGAATGAATATATGACTTACTTTTTATGTATTTTTATTGAAAAATGGACGACAAACAAAGATTTGAAAGTTTCATTAATGAAGAAAGAGAAAAATGTTTAAATATTTGTATTTTGTTGATATAATTATATTAAAAGATATATTTTGATGATAAAAAAGAATATCACTTGACTTTCTTTCTGTATAATATAAGTGAAATTCAATTAAAAATTTGAAGTGTTAAATTGAAATACTATCATTCTGGTTGATCTCATCTCAGACAATAATCATACATAATGGCATGGGCAAGTCAGGCTTCTGTTCTTGCATTGAAAAACATGGTGGGATCACAAACCATCAAAACGCATGACCACTTCCTCACATGCTTTATGGACCCACCTCCACCAGTTTACCAGTTACCACCCACCTAATGTGGGTCCCTGTGTTGACAAGTCTCCACGTCATAAAAAAAAACTTTCACCATTTCACATCTCAATCAATCTACCCTGTTCGGCACTCAAAATATTCAGACTCTCAGTTAGAGAGTCGGGACAAACCGACCTTTGTAGGTATGTCCCCCCGACTACTGTATCTTCCAATAATAAACCAACGCGTGTATACAAGATTAAAGAACCTTCTCTCCCATCGCCACTGCCACGTGGAGCCACAATTACGCATGGAGTCACTACCATGTGGACACCCACCACCACCACAGTTTGTTCCTGTTCGTATGATTCTCTCACACCACGCATGGAGCGATCATCATAAGCATAATTCATTAATCACAATTATCTTCTTTAATGATGAGTGTTAAATATTTAATCCATAAATGATGAGTGTCAAATATTTATCCAGATCGGAATCACATAACTAAAGGGCTAAAGAATTCAGTCTTTCTCATCGGATTCATATAACCTAACCCTAACCGAGAAGAGAAGCGTATAATATTGACAAATGTTCAATCCTTTTCACCCAATCCCATTTTCTGAGCCTAAAAATAAAGGATGATGATTCAAGAAGTGGAAAATGATACGGCTTTAGCGTTTGAGTGTATGTTTAGCAAAAATATAAGTGAGTGCAGAGAGTAATGCTTGATAGCATAGAAATATAAAACAATGGGGAACGAAGCAGACAAAAACACACTACTATATTTTCTCTATATATTTCATTCCAGATACATATTTGAAGAAAAGTCCCCAAAATTAACATTAAGAAAGCATAGGGAAAAAATACGATAAAAAGAGTCAGTTGCACATAAACGTCGAATCCAACTCCAAACACTTTCCAAAATATCAAAATAAAACCAAGAAATAAAATAAAAATTTACAGGAAACAAGAGTCATATTCATATTTCTCATATAATTCTCTCTTTTTTTTCGTTGTCTCTAGTTTTTTGGAGGTTTTTGTTGGTCTTTTGAATCAGTTTTCAAGGGATATAGAGATTATCAGGTTGATCTTGATCAGTCCACCGACTCTGATTCCAGAATGCATGATCAACGTTGTTAGGAATATCAAACAAACCTTGATCTGTACTCCCTTGCCAATCTAACGATCCAAATTGATCACCATTCCCTGATCTATTCTGCAAGGCTGATAACTCAGCGTCAACCGTCTGATCGAACGCTCCCGCCATCTGCTCCTCCATCTTCAATTCCTCCTCACCACCAACGCTTATCATCTTCTGCTCCTGCTCGTGCCACTGTCGGTTCTGCTCCAGACCCTGATGATTCAGTATATTCCCAAATCCGAACGATAATTGCTCGTTTGATGACGTAATCAGGCTCGTAAAGCTCCCCATCTCAGTGAAGATCCCACAGTCCGATCCCTGCTCCAGCAGCGCAGGCTCGAAACTAGGGCTAGGGTTTGCATTAGTGAAGAATTTAGGCTCCGAGATAATGTTGTTCAACAAATTATTGGAAGCAGAGCTCGCAGATTGTCCAGAAACGGCTTCAACTGTGCTCGCAGTAGTGGCAGTCGTGGCGTTAGTGACGGCCGTGAGGCTGGAGCTCTCACTGCTAGAATGAGAATTATTCGAATTGCCCTCCTGTTGCTGTTGTTGCTCTGCCCGCGACGGAGAGGATGCGTTGCCAGAGGATGGCTTGGCCTTGGAGCGTTTGGTCTTGCGGCAACCACCACCGACGGGGACGTTACGGAGAACGCCGCCCTTAGTCCAGTAGCGCCGACAGTTCTTACAGAAGTGGCGAGGCTGCGAGAGGTTGTAGTTGTTGTAGTAACAGAATTTGGTGTTAAGCGAGTCACAGCGCGGGCACTTTAACGCCTGGTGGTTCTGCGGCCGTAACCTCCGGTCTCCAGCACCGCCGACGCCGCCAAACAACCTGCCTCCACCTCCAATTGAATGGATGTCTTGCATTTCGAAATTCCAACTCGGTTCGCTCTTAAATTGTTCTGAACGGAAAATCTGGAACTCAGATCTTTGAAAAAGCTATAGATTGAGAGTAATTCACGAGAATTTGATTTGCTCGCATTGGATTGATAGAGAAAAAATTCAATTAGAATTCACCCACACCATAATGTGAACGAGCGTGTCTGTTGTTACAGAGAGAGAGAGAGATCAGAGAGGGAGGTGAATGTGATGAACTCTGACAAATATCCGCCTGCATATCTTCTAGTAGCAATATTTATCCTCTTGTGACCAAATTAACCTCCTACAAATATAAATATGCAACTCAGTCCCTCGGGTAAGTGAAACCCGGTGATTGAGCGCGTGATATCGGGGGATTTTCGGACGAGGGGAAGTCGATCCGTACGGCCGTAGAGGGGGCGATCACGACCGAACGCGTGAACGGCAAAGAGATGTGGTAAAGTTGATCTCCACAAGGACCACAATATCAGATTGTCTGGTTGTCGGCCATCCCAGTTAACCTGGTTAGATAAATCGGTGTCCGGTACAACTGGCCCCGGAGCTGCCACGTATCCTGTGTGACTTGTCAGAAACCGTACTGTATATAGCATGAATCCGACCTCAAACTCCCGTAAGTCTAGTGCATCGGGTCTTATGTTTTAAGTAGACTGGAGGAGAGTAGGGACAAAGTTGTGTAGTTTAGACTCGGTAATTCTCTACGGCCTAGAATTCATATTTAATGATAAGAGATAAAATTAAATATGTCTTAGTAGGATATGATACGACACATTTTTAAATTTATTTAAATTAGATATGTCTCAGTAGCATATGATTCCTAACTCGTGGTCATGTCGTTAGCATATTTTCGTTGTAATGGATTTATGATAATTAAAAAAAATTATGAATATATTTCGATCGAGATTTTGAATTGAACCATATTTTTCTTCACCAATAATTTTATGAGGTATTAATTTTCCTATGAGCAAGGAAAATTACGAGGTACTAATATGATCACTGAATTTTGGTTTTTCTTTTTTTTAAAAAATGATTCATCCCTCACCAATCGTGAATTTAATCACAAATAAATAAAAAGTTAAAATGACTTTTGGGTGATAGCCTAGAGATGAATCACTTTATAAGATGTAATCCTCACGTGTATTTTTAATATATATTTTATAAGAACTTAAGACTTCATTTATAAGATTCGTAAGATTCTTTCAATTTTTTTGATGTGGAGTTTGTTGTATTAGTCGAAAAAAAATATGTTAAAATTATTATTAGTAATAATAAATGGATTTTTGTCATGCTTCAACTCAGACC
The DNA here is from genome assembly GCA_963580455.1 of Euonymus europaeus. Taxonomy (NCBI): domain Eukaryota; kingdom Viridiplantae; phylum Streptophyta; class Magnoliopsida; order Celastrales; family Celastraceae; genus Euonymus; species Euonymus europaeus. Next base: position 24,273,960 of record OY756957.1, on the reverse strand, counting down.
GAGTGATGTTGGGTCAGAATTGCACAAACTAATGACCAGCGTCATCAAAAAATTGGCTAAAATAAAAATAATAATCTGTTCATCATCCATTAATTGAAAATGGTTGTTAAATCACTAATAAATTGTAAAAATTGTGTTTAAAAAAAAAAACTCGTTGTGTTCAACCACAATAGTTGCAAAGTTAATGGCCCGACAACTTTACTTTTCGCGTTTCACTTTTATTAAATAAAAAACGGTCTCATATATTTTTTTAAATCAACAAAACACATCTCTCAATACAATCACATTAGTTCTTCCACTAACTTTTCATTCCTCCATATTTTTTCACTAAAATTAATTGTGGGTCCCACCTCTATTTTCCAAAAGTCAAGTCACATGCTCGTCCATATCAGGGCAATTGCAATTAGAGATTTTTAGGGGGGTAAATTGATAATGTATAGGAATGTGTGTTTTTTTATGATGTGGCTACATTGAAATATGTGTTTTGATGATATAAATGTATATGTGGCTTGACTTTTTGTAAAATATGTGAGACTCAGTATTGACTTTTGTATAATTTTGTTGAGAAATAAAGGGTGGAATGGAAGAATAGATGTTTTGTTAACGGAAAAGAGAAAAATGTATAGAGATTTATGTTTTGCTGATATGCCTCCATTGAGAAACGTGTTTTGAAAAAATAGATGAGTATGTGATTTGAATTTTTATGTAATCCAGATGCGATCAAAAATTAATTTTAATGAAAAAGGAAAAAATTACTTATTGCAATCACCCTCTCGAAAACACACATATCAATATAGTCATATTAATAAAACGTATTTATCGATATAGACATAACAACTAATAATTCATTATCTCTGACACCATCATGATTGCTCTCGCACTACCACTCCAATGCTCCACAGTCCAACACTCTAGTTGATGGTACAATTCCACGTCCTCCCAACAATAAACGCAGACAATAAATTTTGATACTTGTAATTTATACCACTATACTCCATATCCCATTATTTATTAAAAGACAAATTAATGCCACCAATTGCATGGCTAATCACAAACATACATACAAACTAGTCATCTAATTAGGCATTGTGTTGATCAAGTTGCTAATTTAATGTTTTGACAAATCCATTGACATGTCTATAGTTTCCTGAATTGTTGATACTGTACATTATCAAACTATGGACCGACGTTGTCCTTGGTAAATGGGTGCATACATACATACAGACTACAGTGTTGCTGCTGTGGTCATGTCAACCTTGCATTTAATGTACTTTGCATGGTTGACATGACCACAGCAGCAACGCTGTTTGCAGTGGCAGATCTCTGAATTCATTGGGCACAATTAAACAGCGGTCGGTAGCTTTGAATTGGGAGATCTCTTAAAACCACTATTATATCGGTGAAGTTCTCCAAGTTGAGACACCAAAGTGTGTTTGTTTTCGGTTTTTAAAATTCATTGGGGGTCAAGTATTTGGAAAACAATTTTAAAAAATTAAAAAAGTGAAAATTGTTGTGAAAAACAAGGAATTATAGAATTTTCAAAATCAAGAGTGAACTTGTTGAACATCTATATCACCACTATTCTGAAGCTCATGTGTACTGAAGAATTTCGGGGAGATGTGTTTAGTCCTGTCACCTTTTATGTATCCTCCGCGGAGCTGAGCTATACAAGCAGCATTGTCTTCATAGACTACCGTTGGGATACTTTTAATAGATTGTAATACACACTTCTCCTGAATATGAGAAATCATTCCTCTCAGCCATACGCATTCCCGACTAACTTCGTAAATTGTCACTATCTCAGAATGATTGGAAGAAGTTGCTGTGAGTGTTTATTTAACTGATTTCTAAGAAATAGTAGTATTTTCAAAAATAAATACGTAGTCAGTCTGAGACTTGGCATTGTGAGGATCGGATAAATAACCAGCATATGCATATCCAACCAACTGAGACTTGAGATCTGATGAGTAGAATAAACCCAAGTCGGTTGTTCCTCACAGATAACACATGATATGTTTAACTCCATTCCAATGACGTCGAGTAGGAGCAGAACTATATCTGGCCAACAAATTCACAGGAAATGAAATATCTGGTCTAATACAATTGGCTAAATACATCAAATATGGTATTCCTGGACCAATTAATGCCTCCCCCTCATCTTGAGGTCGAAATGGATCTTTCTTTACATCAAGTGAACGAACTACCATTGAAGAACTCAAATGATGTACCTTATCCATGTAGAACTGCTTTAATACTTTTTCAGTATAAGTAGATTGATGAAGAAAGATACCATTATTCAAATGTTCGATCTGAAGACCAAGACAATATTTTGTCTTTCCTAGATCTTTCATCTCAAATTCTGCTTTTAAATAATCAGCAGCTTTAGTGAGCTCTTCAGGAGTCCCAATTAAATTTAAGTCATCAACATAAACAGCGATTATAACAAATCCAGATTCTGACTTTTTAATAAATACACATGGATAAATTGGATCATTCGTAAATCCTTCTCTAATAAGATATTCACTCAATCGATTATACCACATGTGCCCGGATTGTTTTAATCCATATAGTGAACGCTGGAGTTTAATTGAACACAATCCTTTAGGTTTTGCTTCAGGCAACCGAAATCCTTCAGGGATTTTCATATAAATTTCACTATCCAATGATCCATATAAATAAGCTGTCACTACGTCCATAAGACACATAGTCAATCGTTCAGCTACTGTTAGGCCAATTAAGAATCTAAAAGTAATTTCATCCATGACAAGAGAATATGTTTCATTATAATCAATTCCTGGTCTCTGCGAGAAACCTTGTGCTACAAGTCTCGCTTTATAACGAGTAATCTCATTATTCTCATTTCTCTTGCGCACAAATATCCATTTGAATCCTACTAGTTGAACACCTTCTGGTGTCTGGACTACAGGTCCAAAAACTTCTCTTTTTGATGGAGAATTTAGTTCTGTTGTCATAGCTTCTTGCCATTTAGGCCATTCACTTCTATGTCGACATTCATCAACGGATTTAGGCTCAGAATCCTCATTACTTTTGGTAATATCTGTAGCAACTGCATATGCAAATATATCGTCAACAATAATCTTACTTCTATCCCAAATTTCTTTATGAGTTATTGAGCGCTCATTATTTTCATCATCAGGTACTTGTATCTCTTCAAGAGATATTTTTTCAGAATGTTGGGATTCAATAAGTTTATTATTTTCAGGAGTAATCTCTACAGGAGAAATATGCACTTCTGGAGTATGCTCTGCTAGGGCTTTGATAGGAGTTTGGACATTTCTTTTTCGGGAAAATCTATCTTTAGCTCCCAGTGATCTTCCACGTTTCTGACGTGGTTTTAATTCATCACTTGCCACTTGTCCTTCAGGGACATTGATACGTTCAGTAGAATTTCTAGCAGGAATATGTGATTGCAAAACTTTTGAAGTACCAGTAAATGCATCAGGTAATTGATTAGCAATACCTTGTAAATGAACAATTTTCTGAACTTCAAATTCACACTGCTTCGTTCGTGGATCAAAATGAGATTGTGTCACAGTATTCCAAGAAATATCATCATGTTTATGATGTTGAGAATCTTTGCTGCCTAAAGGAGGAAAAATATATTCATCAAAGTGACAATCTGCAAATCTAGCTTTGAAAATATCGTCAGTTAGTGGTTCGAGATATCGAATAATAGAAGGAGAATCAAAACTAACATAGATACCAAGTTGACGTTGTGGTCCCATCTTAGTACGTTGTGGAGGTGAAATAGGAACATAAACAACACAACCAAATATACGAAGATGTGAAATATTGGGTTGAGAACCTAATACTAGCTGTAAAGGTGAATATGAATGATGAGCAGATGGTCTGATTCGAATTAATGATGCAGCATGTAATATGGCATGTCCCCAAGCATCAAAAGGTAATTTACTTTTTAAAAGCATAGGTCTAGCAATCAGCTGAAGACGCTTTATTAAGGATTCTGTCAAACCATTTTGAGTATGAGTATGTGCAACTGGATGTTCAACATCTATACCTAATGACATGCAATAATCATTGAAGGTTTTAGAAGTAAATTCACCAGCATTATCTAATCGAACAGACTTAATGGGATAATCTAGAAATTGTGCATGTAAACGAATAATTTGAGCTAAGAATCTAGCAAATGCAACATTACGAGTGTAAAATCCCGTTCAAAAAAATATATATATAATTTTTTTTAATAAGGATTAAATTAAAATGGAAAAATATATATATAACAATGTGAAAAATGTATATAGGTATATGTTGTTTGTAGCACCATACATGAATTATATATATATATATATAAAGGTAAAAGATAAGTTAAAAAAAAAGTAAAAAGTAAAAAAAAATTAAAAAAGGAAGATATATATGGAAGTGGCGTGGTCAGCTTCACTTCCACGCCACTTTCCATCTCCTAGCTTTTGTTTCTCAAAAACAAAACCAGAGCAACATCTCCAACCAAAAGAGAAAAAAAAAAACTCCTTCCCTCCTTCCAAGTCACAAATCATCATTCCATTTGTTCATCTTCAAAGCTTTTCAAGGTAAAAATTAGAAAAAATCTCAACTTATTTTCTTGGATTTCTTCTTTTATGTAACCCAACTTTTCTCTTATTTTTGTTGAAGATTCTTGGCACCATAACACCAACCAAGCTTGATTCAAAGATCTTTACCTAATTTCCATCACTATTAGGTAAGGGGTTTTAACAAATTTCAAGTATTTCAACACTTTACAAAAAAATCTAGGTTTTTTTAGGGAATTTAGGAATTCCGAAAATTAAGATTAATTCTTTGTTTTTAGCAATTTAGATAGGCTTATATTGTGTTGAATTGAATTGTTGGGTTTAGGTGGAAATTTAGAAAATCCAAAGGGGGATTTGCTCTTGAAGTAGAAATTGAAAAAAAAAAGAGGGAAGATTTTCCTAGGCTAAAATTGTTAAGTGAAGGTTAGGTTAGTTTGAAAAAATATGTATTGAGGTTTTTTTGTATTAGAATGCTAGACTTTCATTTTGGAGAATTGAGGAATGGTAGAATATAGAATTTTTGAGATTTGAATATTAGAAGTTTAAACTTATGGAATTAAATTGAGTTTATTTTTATTAAATAGGTTAGTGAATTTACTTGGAAGAAACTTGGTTCGGTGATAGAGATTGTGCGTTATCGACAAGAGGTAGGGATTTCTCCTTCTTTGGTTAAATTCTTCTCGTTCCTTAAAGGTTGTTTCCTCGAAATCTTCTATATCGTATTAACTCATTTGGGCTACTCTTGATTGTTCCAAGGGAGCCAAACCGTTTCATGCTTCGTTGTATGACCTTTTCTTGAATTGTTTTATTAAATTTGTATATATGCATTTACCCCTGAACGTGTTGAGTTCGATTGACACGTATTTGGCTCTTCATGTGATGTGCTTATGTGATATAACATTTAAATGGTTTTTTTGACTGTGCATTTAGTGGCATGATGGGTCACCGGGCAAGGGGCTCGGGTGTTTCCATGTTAGGAGTGATGATTCGAGGTTGAGAATTTTATTATGGTTGGATGTAGAAAATAGAAACGTACGACGGATTTACACCTTCTTCATGGATTTATCGTGCAAACCGATATACGGTGCGGTGAATATGAAGCAGGGTACGGGTGTGGGAGCGATCCACAGCCCTTCGGAGTCATGGGATGGGTGTTTGGAGGTTCGGATGGGTGTACGGAGACATTTTTCTACATAGCATCTTGATGCATTCATTCCGTTCTTCACATTTCCGCCTTGTTTCGATACTCTTATTTGATATCCCTACTGAGCATTCGGCTCACCCTATTTATTCTTTCCCTTTCAGGTGAGCCATCCACTAGTACGGATCCTCCAGATCAGCAGAATGGGGCGTGACTGTGGTGGCCCGACTTAGTAGAGTCATCTTGGGGTGCATTTAGGTGTTTGTTTCCTTTTATTTATGTTATGGTTTTTGTTATTCTGAGTAGTTGAATTCTTGTGTTGTTGTGGCTATTTTGGAAGGGCCAGGAGAGGACTCCGTGTGATCGGGACTCCTGTGCCGTATATATATATGTATGTAAGTGTTGTGGAACCCCTGAGGGGCTGTCATTGTGGAGGATGTATGTAGTTGCGGGATTGGATATAGAAGTGCATTTTCTTTGTATTTTGTGCAGGGTGGCATTCCTCAATTTACGGGGAGATGCTGCCGAATTTTTATTTTAAGTTTATGTCAGCTTGTGACGGGTCTAGTGTGAATACTTGTCATTTTGTCGTTTAGGTCACGTTCCTCGGATCGGGGCGTGACAACGAGTAGATAATAAACACACATGTGACCACTTAGATGATGCATCTATCAAAACCATAAAATAACGAAATGGTCCGCATGATGGATGAATAGGTCCACATATATCTCCATGAACACGTTGCAAAAAATTAGGAGATTCTACGCCTACCTTCAGGGTAGATGGTCTCACAATTAATTTTCCTTGTGAACAAGCAACACATAAGTGATCTTTAGGTAAAAGAAACTTCTGGTTTTTTAATGGATATCCATTTGTATTTTCAATTATTCTACGCATCATAGTAGAACCTGGATGACCAAGACGATCATGCCAAAGTATAGATTTTTTAAAATCAGAACACTTCTGGTGCATCACAACATGTGTTTCAATCCATTTTATACTTGCATGATATAAACCTGAAGAGAAAGCCACAAACTTTTCCAGTACAAGCTTCCGGCTTGAAATGATAGAAGTAATATATAGGTAATCTTTATTACCTTCTCTTCCAGACTCAAAATGATATCCATTGTGACGAATATCCTTGAAACTCAATAAGTTTCTTTTTGATTTGGGAGAGTATAATGCTTCCTCAATATATATTTTTGTCCTTCTAGGCAATATGATATTAGCTCTTCCAGAGCCTTCAATTATTTTTGATGTGCCTGAGATGGTATTTACATTTGCTTTAAGAAATGTCAAGTGTAGAAAATATTTCTTATGTGTAAGGATAGTGTGAGTTATTGCACTATCAATTAAACATATATCTTCATCGACCATATTTCTAAAGAGAAACAAAATAACTTGCGTCACATATTAATCCAAATGTATAATATAAATAAATATTAGATTGCATATAAATATATTAAACGTATAAATTTGACAAGTCCGGGACTGGTGGCCGAGTGGTGGCGAGATCCAATAAAATATAGTTTAGAAAAGAAGGTCCGAGGATCGAACCCAACGTGAGCAGTTCTGGACTTTTTCTTTTTTTCTTTTTTTTCAATTTTTTTTTATACTTATCAAAATGATATATATAAAATGCTGAAATTTTATTGCTTGTAATTAAATGCTGTTACAATCAAAATACAATACAACAATTAAACTCGACAAGTAAATAAACTTATTTATATATATCAGGAGTTTCTAGGAAATACGAAACATCCAAATGTGTTAAATTGCCAAGATCTTCAAGATCATCAAAGTCATCATTATCATCAAACTTAGCAAAGTTTGTTTCTGCCACCTTGCTCTTTCCTTTTATTGAGGCTTGATATAAATATACCAAATGTCTAGGCGTACGACAGGTACGTGACCAATGCCCCTGAGCACCACACCTGAAACGAGTTTCATTATTACCCTTCTGGGGTTTATTTGGCAATCTTTTATTTGTCCGACTTGTTTCACCATCATACCTCTTATGGTGGTATGGATTATAACCAGAATTACCTCCATGGTTTCGATGGCCATAACCATGACCTCGATCTCTTCTTCCACCACGTCCACGTCCACGTCCTCGTCCTCGATTATTATGTACAACAACGTTCGCTTTAGGGAACGATGTACTGTCAGTAGGGCGAGAATGATGACTTTTCAACAGTAGCTCATTATTCTGCTCTGCCACAAGTAAAGCACTTACTAGGTGAGAATGTTTTGCATATGCTTTTTGCTGATATTGCTCCTGTAATATCATATTAGAAGCATGGAACGTGGACAATGTTTTTTCCAGCTTATCCGACTCAGTAAGTTTCTCACCACAAAAATCAAGTTGTGAGGTAATTTTGTACATAGCAGAATTATACTCACGGACTGATTTGTAGTTTTGGATCCTCAGGTGCATCCGGTCGTAACGAGCTTTTGGGAGTATGACATTCTTCTGGTGTTCATACATTTCCCTTAAATCAATCCACAATGCAAGAGGATTATTTTTCATGAGGTATTCAGCTTTTAATTCCTCATGAAGGTGACGGCGAAGCAAAATCATTGATTTAGCCCGATTCTGTGGAGACTCAATATTTTCTGCTTTAATGGTGTCGTCAAGTCCCATAGCACCCAAGTGAGTCTCGGCATCAACAACCCAAGATAGATAATTGCTTCCGGAAATATCAAGTGCCGTGAAATCTAAACTTTTTAAATTCGACATAATGAAATATTATAATAAAGTTAGAAAATATAACAATCGGCGATTACTTACTTACAACCTCAAAAGCTTGCTTTCGATACAGCGGTGGAGACTCGTGCTGATAACGTGTTGTGAAAAACAAGGAATTATAGAATTCTCAAAACCAAGATTAAGAAATCTTGTATAAGAACAATATTTAGAATAATATTTGGAGAGAATTGGCTAGATAGAAATAAGATAGAAATGAGAGAATACTTTCTTCAATTGATGTGTACAAAATATGAAGTTTAAGCACCTATTTATAGTGCAAAAACTCACCTAAATCAACTAATATAATAAATGTTAATTGCATTTTCTCCACTAATTCTAATATCTCATCCATCACTATTAAATCATGTCTATTAGGTGTGTAACATAATTAATATATTAGATGGATTAGTGGTTGAGTTGGTAAAGTGTATCATCCACATTAAGTAAATGTTTTTAACATTTACAACAAAAACACCATTTTGATGTTTTCAGCAATTTTTAGAATCGATCGGTGGCAATATTGTAAATAAATTGAACTTTATTTAATGATTTTTTCGTTCTCTCTCATCTCTCTGACATTTTCCTTCAACTCACTTGCCGGCAACGGATCTTCGCCGTCCGGCGACCATTCGCGACCCAGTTGGTGTCAAAAGTTTTGCAAGGAGACAAGCGACAAAACCCGACCAACCTCGCCTCGTTTAATCAACTGTAGCTACCGAAATCTGGTTTTAAAACTTTCGGCTACCATTGAGAAAAACAACCAGATCTGACCATCACGGGCCACGGCCAACGCCGGTGACATACACCACCTCCATTGGACTCGCCAGACTGAGAAACATCTAACCCATTTTTTTCCCGGTCGAATCAGCCACCGGAAGACCGTGACCCGATGTTGACCCGAATTGGATCCATTATTGACCTGATTTTGACTGAATTTTGAGTTTAATTTGAATGAATTTCAATTTCAATTTCATGTTTTTGGTAACAAAAAACACAAACCAAATGAATTTTTTTACTAGTTTTATTTCTAAAAACTGTTTTTAAAAACTATACTCAAACCACTTTTAAAAGCGAAAAAAGAAAACAATTTCCAAACACACTCCAATTTTTTTTTGAATTTTTTTTTGAAAAACAATGAACTTGTAGTGTATATAGTAAAGATTATAAAGCTGTATTTTTCGACACTTGTGATATATAAAAACATTTGTAACCCTACTTTCATTATTATTGGAATATTTGAGCCGTTTGACAGTGGACATTGAAACATGTTGCTAAACTACTATAATTCGCCGTGTCGTTTTCTTTTCTTGCTATTGATTATTCGTGTTTTCATCTTTAATCTGCACAAGACATATATACACTCGCGCATTTAGTGTGTGTGTATACATATATATATATATATATATCTACCATATATACAATTAAAGTTCGATTTAAAATGGAAAAGTCCAATAGCTTAGTTGATTACAACATTTAACATAATTGAGAGGTCACGAGTTTAATTCATACCAAAAGAAAACTTTAATAATTTTTCTAAACTTCTAAAAATGAGTTGAACTGGTTCATAATTGGTCGGTTCTGACTGGTTCAATTGAAAATATATTATCGATTCTTGACATAGGATCGGACCATACAGATCGATTCAGTTGTGAAAACTTTGGTTTTACATGATTTCACACATTTTTAGGGTTTTTATAAAGCGCGAAAATAATAATAGTAATAATTTCAAATAATATACATCATATTTTTATTTATCACAACTATTATGTACAAGTGAAAAACATAAAGCCGATAGTGAGAGCGAGGGCCAAAGAGGGATAGTCGAGAGACATACATGAGCGTAGGCTTATCAATGATTCAATGTGTGCAGCTTGAGCCTGGTTTTTGTTTTCATTGGAGACATGTTATATATTTAATAATGGTGGCTTGATTTTTTTCTCATACTTTTTTTTTTCTCATACTTTGGAGGGGTTTTACGGGAGAGTCGGGTCTCCAGAAAAATCACATGATCTGCGCACCGACTATATATATATATATGTATATCGCTTTATAATGTACCATTACCCATAATTTGAAATAGCTAATTAAGTACAAAGGTTTTTTTAATAAAATGACTTATGTTAGTAGTTTTTTAAAAAAAACTTTATATACCCATTGAAATTTTAAAGCTTCAGTTTTAAGTTAATTATGGGTCCATCAATATACATGATCATCTCGTATATTTTCTCCTCCTAGGATCCCTATTACATCTCAACTAAAACAAATAATTAGCATCCATCCATATTCATAACTCCATCTAATTAAGTTGTACCGATAATTGGAAACAAAATCAACGGAATTAATTGATGATCATGAAAAAATTGCAAGTGGCCGGAACCTGGTGCAATGCATAATGTACCAAGAAAATTATACACAATTCTTCACACATACGTATCATTAGGGATGATAACAGAGAGAGTTCGGTAGAGTACTCGTCACCCTCACCCTCACCCTCACCCTCCTTATAATCTCGTGCGTTATTAGTATTCTCGTCCATATGGGTAAACGGGTAAGTAAGTATGTAGGATTTTTATTTACCATATCCTCATCCATGCGGATATGAGTTTTCAACACCCTCACCCTCCCCAGATGTGTTTTGCCCTACCCTACCCTCAAAATTAAGGATAAGGTTTGCGGGTACCGTCAGGGTGATTGTAGAATTGCCATCCCAATTAACATAATCAATCTTTTGCATAAACAAGAAATGAAGATTGCCCTCCTTCTTTGTCATGATCATGACAAATTGATGAAATTGGCATCACCACAGACACAAGGGTATGACTTTTGGGCTATGTGTGTGTGTGTCTATATATATATATATATATATTAGTCGTCGTCCTTAGTCACACCAGTATAATCATGTACTATTTATTTGATATTTTTTCAAAGAGACAATATTTATAGGGCCACCAATGGTGGCAATTTGGCCGTCCATTGACTGTTTGAGATTCTGACGATGGAAGCATGAAGTGTTGTTTCTTATTGCGATTGTAATTAATGAAATTTTTATGTGTAATATCAGCGAACGTACGTGGTTTATAGGGTGTTGCATATGCTCGTAAATTTATCAGTGCACATTAAGAAAATAGTAATTGCGGTTCCATGTGAAAACATTTATTAAAATATATAGACTAATCCAAAATTTAGAAGCTTAAATGTTTAGTTTGTGATCACTAACCAATGCGTGTGATGGGAAAATGGTTGAGAATTCAGGCTATGGAATAATTATTTTGAAGAGAGTGTAATTTTCAGCTTAATTATCTATATATATATATATTGGTATATATGTATTCCAATTAATTGGTATTGATTGATTAAGTAGGGTTTCTAAGTGGAGAGTGATGCCATGGACCTCCATTTATATTTTCAAAGGAGAATTGAAATCCAAACATGAAAGAATTGGTGGCATGATTTTGATTGCTCGAGTGAACAGGTAATATGATGGAAACATGTTCACATGCACACGGGACAGCTCTATCAATACCAATTAGGTATTCTTCTTCTTCTTCTGGTACTTGTCCACATCTTATACACAGCAAAAAGAAATAGTAACGGATAACGACGTCAATCAAGTTTATTCTTTGAACAGTTGATATAGTATTAAATTTGGGTTATCATGCAAGCACACAACAATTTATCTCTTGACGACGGAATAAATTGGGTTAAAGCCCAGCTTCTAAGCATAGTAGATGAACTGGACCATGATAGTTTCTTTCATTGTGAAAGATCATGAGTTCAAGTCTCATGAGTGTTATTATTCATAATTGCGTGAATGAGCCCCTACTCAGTCCGCATGTGTTCCTGTGTGTTATATATGCGTCTTGGGACTATGTCTTTGTTTTCTCCCCGAGTTGTCTTTGTCTTAGTAGGAAATGAACTAATGACATCTCGAGTTTATACAATTTGACTCTAGAGAAATTCATCAACTAGACTATCACATTAGTCATTATCTAATACAAATGAGTTTATACAATTTGACACTAGGGAAATTCATCAACTAGACTATCACATTAATAATTATCTAATACACATGAGTCTAAATACACCCACATATATACGCGTATGTATATATGTATAGTAGCTGTACACCTTGTTTGGGTATTTTTCAAATGTCACAAAAGTGAGTGCTTGAGATGGAACTCTTTTAACTTGAACATTCCACCATCTATTAAGATTGGACAAAATCACACACACAGATTCGGTGACACCATCTCAAGGCCACCAACTATGGGCTCAGCTTCTAAGGCCCAGTCGGTTGGACAGGAGACATCTTCTTTGTTTCGGCCCCACCAATTATCATGTATCATGTCATAGTTGGGCCCCAGCCCATCCTCTAACCAATTGTCAATTACCCCCACATGCACGACTTATCTGTGCTTTATTTCCTCTCTTGCCCTCATTTTTACTTTCCTTTTCAAGTACGATCCGTCCAACACACACGAGTAAGAAAAAATTATTGTCATGATGAAATAGCATGGCATTATAATGATGTATTGTATATCAAAATTGATAAGATGGTGTCAATTCATGACCAATTGATGATAATGTATGAATAGTTAAGAGTATAATTGGATAGTTTGCAATTTAAAATTTTAAAATACATCAACCGTCATTAAATTAACACCGTCTCACGTAACTTTTAGTTCGAAATGTCAGAAACAATTCATCCCAAATCAGACCAGACGAGAAATTTATGTGAATACTTTTATGGAGAAATAATGGTTATAACTACGGGGACGAGTTTCTTGAAATTCACTATATCTCGTATCCATATATGTTATATATGTTAGAAATGTGTTTCACTATATCTCGTATTCATTCATATTTTAATTTTTGCTTTCAATTTATTTATTTTATTTTCATTGAAGTTGCCATAATTATAGCTGATGACGATGAGTAAGTGAGCAAAGATTTTCAGTATTGACAAGTACGAGGATGTGATGAAAATTAAAATATTCGACGAGTAATATAAAAGTTTCCATTCCAAACCCACCGGTTGACATCCTAATTTTGATGCACAACATCAACATAACATATGATAAGCAAGACAACTTAATTAGGCTCATGGTTATGAGTAAATTTGATAGCAGCCCTTAAACAAGGTCATGCCGCCACTGTCAATGGGCAAGATTAAAGTTCATTAGAGCGGACCCACTTCAAGCCCAAATGAAAGCCACATGGTCCAAACTCCAAACTACAAAATGGTCTATGAGAAATTTTAAAATAATTGAGAAATGACACCTTTTTTTTTTTTTTTTGAAGAAGACACCTTTTTTTTATATAGGAAGAGAATGACACTTGATAGTTGATAGTTAAAAATTGATGGATGAACAAACTTTTTTTAAATTTCATGGTGGACTATTATTCTAAATGTTGGACCAACGCACCTAAATATTACTTGTGTGGAAGTCATAACCACATGAGCTAATGATCTCTTTAATATTTTATTGTTATAATTAATAATTATACTCTCTTTTTTCTTTCAAGAAAACTATATAGACAACTAAATAGTAAAGTAGCAGTACCATACAGTCCACAACTGGATTCTCCAAAATACTTATTTTAAAAAAATTGAGAGCGATGCCACCGGGTTTGTCCATTTTAGATAGTTAAACTCACAGGCCGGATAATCCAAGTACAATTCTAAGCTTTTATATTTTAAATTAATTAAACAAATATTTTTTTTTTTTTTTTTGTGTGTGATTGAGAAAGTGTGATATTGTTTTCTTATGCTTTGTTTAAAGACATGATGTGGCCCTCCAACTCTCTGCATAATTTTGCGCCCTAGTGCTGGTGGCTGGTGCTTCTACAAGTTGGTTCGACCACTTTTGAGATTCAATTATTTTGTCACATATTATCTTCTTCTACTCAAAAAATATTATTTAATGAACCACCATGCATGTGACAACATGAAAAAAATGTCTGCTAGTTAAAACTATAAGCTGGACATAGTACTGGTTGATGCATTAGTGTGACATAACTTGGATTTGACAACAAATCTTGGGATTGAATCTTCCATTAACATATCAGGAGGAAAACAACGAAAACATCATTCTTTGCTTCTGTTGTTGTCATTGAGGACCCAAATGGTGACAGACAAGAAGATATACGTTATATATATAGATATATACTATTACCTGGGATACTATCCAGCTTAGCAGAGCAAGTGGTTAGGGCAACTCCAACAAGGAGTATCAAAATTGTATTATACGTGCATATCCAAAAAATATTTTACATACCTATTTGCATATTTTGACAAAAGTCCACTCCAATTAACAAAGTGTAAATTGAGTTTCCATATAATTTGTTCATATATTTTAATCCATGGCCCAATATTTTAACCCAAGGCCCATGAATTTTGTAGAACAAAATAAGTAGGGGGAATGAAAACGTGGAAAAAAGGGCTTAATTGAAAGAAAAAAAAAGTTGTAAAAACAATTATGAATTAAAAAAGTCTAGGGGCTGAAATTAAATTCATGAAACTTGAAGAAAACCACTTCAAGCTACCCTCAAGGACGAAGACCACTTTCTTCTCTTCTCTCATCTGCTCCAACGATTTCACCCGCGCGATTTGCAACTCGCATCTCTGGCGTTTCCAGACTCGCAAATGTAAGAATTCAAACTGAGGTCGCAAATTTTCAAACTCTGTTGGGACCTCCATTGGCGTGATGAAATCGATGAATTTGATATGCAAATTAATGGTAATTGATATGGGATCTCTGATACGAACTTTGTTGGAGATACTCTTAGTCCAGCAGGTTAGTTAGCTATATATACACGATTGTATAATACTTGTAACTTAACTTCAATGCTAATAAATCTATTCTTCTAGAGCAAGTTTTCTCTATTCTTCAAGTTCTTATCAATGACATTCTGGTTCATGATCATGAGTAACAAATACTTGTATCCGTTGCCAATTGTGTCAATATTGGCAACAATGAAATTTTGTCGTTCCCAAATGTGCACCTTTTTCACAACAGTTCTCATAAATGTTGTAAATTATATCATTACACGACAGTTAGCCATAAACCATTGCAAAATATATTTATTGGGCAAAGGTTTAATTGACTGTTGCAAAGTTGTCGCAAAAAAAGATATATTTTGCAACACGTTTTTAATTGTTGCATAATAATCGTTGTTAAAAGGGAGTATTTCTACTAGTGGAGGTTCAACATGGTATTAGAGTGATTCTTCTTCTAGTTTTTCCGCATTTGTATTCTTCAGAGATATTCTTTCGTCTTCTTGATTTCATTATCGTTCATGGCTTCTCTTTCTGTGTCCAATTCATTGTCTTCATCATCAAGAACAACATCACCTCTTGATGATCCTCAAAGTCCTTATCACTTATCTAAAAGTGATAATCCTAATCATGTGTTAACCACTGAGCCTATCAATTCAGAGAACTATGGCCCTTGGAGACGCGCTGTCATCATGTCATTTCAAGCAAAAAGAAAACTGGGTTTATCGATGGTTCATTATCAACTACCATTATTGATTCAACTAATCCAATGTGAATAGCTACTAATAGTATTAAAGACGTAGAGATTTGAAGAACAATATAGCTTATCTCTCATTGATGTGTAACTAAACATACACACACACACACACACCAGTACATTGATTCTATTCTAGGTAACTACAACACTGCTGGAGATCAGTGGTTAGATAAAGATTTTCCAGAGGAAACCATGCCAGAATATCTCAACTTTAGCACGAGATAGGATGCTTGATTAAAGGTTCTAACAATGTTACATCTTATTTCCATCAATTGAAGACATTATGTGATGAATTGATGGATTTTAGGCCAATTCCATCCTCTGTGTGGAATCCATCATGCAATTGCAATGCTATGTTCAAGATTGTTTCATATCAACGTAAGGATCACATTGTGAAATTTCTCCATGGACTGAATTTTTTTCAGCATCTTTCACTTCCAAGACTGCTGGATCTGCTCATTCATGGATCATAGACACCGGAGCAACGGATCATATGATTCATGATTCTTTACTCTTTACTTCATATATATATATAGCCTACTATTTTCAACAGTTTCGTATACCTACTTGATGGAAAAACTGCATCAGTAACACACATGGGGACTAGTTAATTAAATTCTCATCTAATTCTAATTAATGGAGTAATATGTATTCCTAGTTTTTCTTCCAATCTATTGTCAGCTAGCAAGCTCACAAAAACTGATTCTTGTTCACTGATTTTTACCTCTCAATATTATTTCATACAAGACCAACCTACTTGGATGATTATTGGACTGCGTAGAGAATCCAATGGACTTTGCTACTTGCAACATCAGTTGATAGTCATCTAAATAAACCAATTAGTGTTTCACGATCACTTCTTTGTAATAAACAAGTAAGTAATGATGTTACTGCACCTTCTTCTTTCTTTGATCAGTGACATTTTAGATTAGGATATCTCTCTATGCAGCCTCAACAAGAGCTTAGTTCTTATGTACCCAGTATTACTTGCAATAAAACTTTCACGTATCCTATACGTCCTCTTGCCTACTGCATCATTAGGTGGTCACCATTACTTTCTTAGTATTGTAGATGATCATACAAGGTGTACATGGATATATCTTATGAGATATAAGTCTGAAACTTCATCTCTCATTCAATCTTTTATTCATCTTATCTTCGCTCAGTTTAAAATAAAAATTGCTTGTGTGGAAGTTATTACATGAGCAAATGATCCCATTTAGTTTGGATAGTGCACTCTTTAATATTTCATTGCTAAAATTAATAATTCTACTCTCTCTCTCTCTTTTCAAGAAAACCATATATATGATTAAATAGAAATTAAAGTACCAGTACAACATAGTCCACAACTGAATTCTCCGAAATACTTTTTTTAATCGAGAGTGATATCACCGGGTTTGTTTATTTTGAACAGCTAAGTTGATCTTAAACTCGAGTTTGCAGTCCAAGTGCACAATCAGTCGACAGATAAATTAGGTCGAGATCCAGTGCGAAACTAACGAGAATAGACCCCATATGAGATTAAACTCAAGACACCCACAGGCGTACGCCTTTGACCGAAACCAATAATCAACTGAACTATCGCGGGTCAGATCACCAATACATCAATACAAACCCAACAAAAATAGATGACTTGGGGCTGGGGCAATGCAACTCATGATCGCAAAGGATGTGGGCAGGGAGGGGCAATCCTTTCAATTAAAAATTATAGTTAAGCATGCAGTTCTAAGCTTTATATTTTAAATTAATTAAACAAGAATTGTTTTGTGTGATTGAGAAAGTGTGATAATGTTCTCTTATGCTTCGTTTAAACACATGATCTGGCCTCCTACTCTCTTTGCATAATTTTGCGTCCCAGTGCCGCTTCCACAAATTGGTTCGACCACTTTTGAGATTCAATTATATTTGTCACATATCTTCTTTTATGCAAACAATATTACTTAATTAGTGGAGTCCAAAGGTTGACAGGTTCGGGGTATTGTCGAATTTCGTTAGGTTAGTTATGTACTGAAAAATTATCTAATTTATCATCGATTGTAGCAAAATCTAAGTGAAAAAATAAAAGTATTACTTAATGCATAAAAAACATGAATTTACAAGAAAAACATAACCACGAGACAGTCCACCCTCCACACAAAAGTATCGAACGAATGTTTCCATATTTTTCCACCGCTGATTGAGTTAGGGACCCTATTTTTAAGAATTTAATACGTGACCTCTGAAATGTATCTATACAACTTTATCATTAAGTCACATATTCTGACTGTATATTTTATTCGGCTGTATATTTTGTACATATTGTGACAAAAAATATCAGTTTGAAATTGCCACCAAGTTCTTGGGAATACATCTTCATTGACATATCAAGAAGAAAACTACGAAAACATCACTTTGCTTCTGTTGTTATCATTGAGGACGCAAATGGTGACAAGAGTATATACATAATCAAAGCATATGCATATTGCACTCTTCGTAACAACATATATATATATATATACACACACTCACACACATACATTACCGTAAATTAGCTAGTATAATTAATAATGTCTAGAAAAAGAAGTCGAAAATCATCTAACCTATCTTAACCAAGTCTAAATCAAAGTGTACGTGGTCCTGCTCAATCACTGTCATTTTAATCATTCACCACAATTTGATCCACCCACATAAGTCATCACCAACACCTTGATTAAAACCAGGAGGCTCAATAAACAGCAGCATCAATTGACATGTTGCTCAACAAAAATATCTAAAAGGTAAAGAGGTAGACAACTTCTCAGCACAAGATTTTCTCCTGCACAAATTCTCGTAATGGGCGAGATCGGAGACAAACAACATATATATTGCACTATATACGGAGAGACTATTAATATGGCTATGGCGTGAACATATGATCTCCGAATTACACCTCTGTTACCTAATAACCGGGACGTGTGTTGCTTTTTTTTTTCTTTTTCAGAAAGTCCAAAATGCCCCCATAACGGCCATACAACTACTACGTTTAAAGCAATTTCATCAACTCATATAAATAAAGTTAAATAACAACTGAATTATGAGGACATTTTGTAATATTCTTACATTTTTTTTATAATTTTCATGGAACTTTCTTTTTGTGACCTCCAATTTTGGTTCATAGAAACTTTCATTCTCAACTTTGTTGTAGTCGATTTGGCTGAATACAGCTTCAACAATCTCTAACTCTTTTCTTTTATCATGAGATGATGGTTTCGGCCCGATGATTATTTTTTTAGAGTACTAGAGATAAATGAGAGTAATAAGAGTACGTTACCCCACATTTGGTTGAGGAGAATAGGGGGTGAGACAAATGAATGAGCTTTGTCAAAGCTCATTCTCTTGTTTGACTTTTATAAAACATCGCCTCATAGCCCCTATTCTCCCCTTGTTTAGAATTTTTTTTTTAAATGACAATTTTATCCTTCAATTATAATCACATAAAATTATCAATTTATTAGAAAAATGATAATACAGTATTTTTATCTATATTACAATAAATTCAAACCAAAACTCATGTTCATTCTCACACTAATCAAACATAAATTTTTTATTTTAAACTTATTCACACCTCTCTATTCTCCCTCTCTCAATAAGTTCATGCTCAGCTCATCTTAAATTCATTCTCTCATTCAACCAAACGTGGGGTTAGAGTATAAAATCCTACATATATAGAGATAATGAGGGTAATACATGCATGGACCAAATTGTCCTAAAAAAGTTATTATGGGTATTTTGAATATTTTATTTTATTTAAATTTTATTGAGATGAGTTGATCAATTTACCCCAAAATTAGTCGTTATATAATTGTTAGAGGACATTTTGGAGGTAAAAAACACAAGAAGTTGTTGCTCCATGAGGCGGGCTGGCTTCCCTGGGCTAGCCTAATACCTTAGGATACATAATTTGTGGGCCGACCCAGCCCAATCCATGATGAGAGAAATATACTAAATAGAACTTTAAAAAAAATCATTCCCGACAGCGTCAAATGTTTTTCTTGTTTTTTAATTGATGAGGCTGTTGTGAACAGCGTTATCAGACAATGGGCTTATCTTGTATTATCTCCTTTAGATACCTTCATAATTCATCAATATTTGGAGGTTTTTTAAAACGTGCATATAATTTTGGGGTTCAAGCATTTTTAAAAATAAATAAAAATTATATCTGTATTTTGATCGATTTTATGTATCCAATGATATTTTATTTGTTTGAAAAAGTGCATCATAATTCTTGATCATTGTATAGTTTAAAATTTTGGTGTTTAGAATATTAAAGTTTAGTGTTTAGAGTTTAGGTATAGGGTTTTGGGAAATGCCAAAAAGAAAAGTATAGGGTTTTGGGGTTTTGACGATTATCATTTAATATTTACGATTTTGGGATTTAGGGTTTAGGAATATTTGTTAATAAATTTTTATGATTTTCTTCTTATATTTATTAATTCCTCTTAATTATTCGCAAGATTTTTTGTTTAAAATTAAAACTGTAATTGTTAACATTTAGAGGATTTCTAAAAATTCAAAGGATTTCTGGTTATAGGATTTAAAGTTTAGGAGTTCAGGATTTTGAGATTTAGGAGATTAGAATTTAATGTCTAAAATTTAGGATTTTAGGGTTTATGAGATTATGATTTAGTGTTTAGGATATTGGAGTTTAGGGTTTAGAGTTTTGGGTTGCTTTTTGTTTGATTTTCAAAAATTGTATACTTTTTGTGATATATTTTATGAAATCCTCTTTTTTTTTTTTTTTTTTGCTTAATTTCAAAATTTTCTATGATTTATTTTGGTGAGTTTTGATCAATCCTTTGAATTTTGAATAAATTTGAGAAATTTTCTGAGTTCATTTAGAAGAGATTTGACGAATAAACATTGGAAAATGTTTTAAAGTTTTTAAAAGAGGAAAAAATAATAAAAGAAATATGATGATATCATTATATGTCATGCATATGATGATTTATTAAAATAACAGTAGTTTGTCTAGAATTATTTGAAGGATTTATTGAAATATTAAAAATTTGAAAGCAGTCCACGAAATACACATTTTCATTACGTGTTTTATTGATAAATTTGCCAAAATAAATCAAAGATGCTGCCCCACAAAACTTTCGGCCAAACAAAAAAAAAAAAGCTTTATGATTAACCTCCCCCAATGTATCCAGGCTCTGCCTTTGGATAGAAACAATTGAGACGTACTAGTATAAAATTGTTTGTGATTTTGTTGGCACCATATTCATGCAGTCTCAAATAAGAAGAGTCCCAAAATGTATAGTACTGCCATGAGAACGAAAGTCGGCCATAAAGAGTCAAGCCCATAAAGAGGCGGGACAAGAAGTGGACCAAGATAAAAGGAGAAATGGTTGGAGACATTTAGATTAATGGAACATGTGGCAAGTTATGAAGAAGCAGTTGTTGTTATGAAAGCAATGACCCATATTGTGAAAGAAATGGGAGTTAGTGTAGGGAAAGCCGCAACTAACGATAGATCGCGATGGCAGTCGGTACAAAAAGGGTCATATAGGAGGTCATAACTTAATTAAGAGCATCTCCAATGGAGGATGTATATGAGTGTGTATATAGCCTAACTACCATTATACACACTCATATATTTAAATGGGTCATTTCAACCGAAGATAGATCTTGGGTTGTAAAATACATCTCCATGAGTTGGAGATGTAAATATACAACTCAAGCTTCCAATTATAGTAAGGATGGATAAAAATGTGGGAAATTTAACTATCATTTTCACCTTAGAGAAGCAAAAATATTGAAGTTATGAAGAATATGTACATCCCCAATTATACATCCTACCATTGCAATAAAAAAAATTTACATTCCAAAAAATCACTATTCAAAGATGTATATATCACTTTACATCCTCAAATATACACACTTGCATTAGAGATGTTTTAAGAAAAAAGATTAATGCATGAAAGAGTTGCTAAAGTACTTCGACTCAAAAACAAAATATCTATATACAAATGAATTTTCGTAATGAGGTCATAACTTTTGAGTTGAAAATATATATTTTTTAATTTGGAAAAAAAAATATTTGTCTTTTGATCAATTTTATGAGTCTAATGATATATTTTTTTAGGCTAAATATAATCTAATTCAACTTGAAAAGCATATAAAATATTTTAATTTTATATCAAATTATCTATAATTATCATGCATTTTTTATATTGAATTTAATTTTTATTTCAGAAACAAAATCGTTTGATATATAAAATCAATCAAAATACAATTATAAATTTTTTTTAAAAAAAATAAATCCCAAAAATTAAGGTATCATTTTAGGACCTTATAGGAGAATTCTAGATACGAGCCATGATCGGAGGTGGATGGTGTTCCATGATAGTCACAGCGAAGCTTTGTCGGACTTGGGAGAATTTCGTCGTTTTCTTACTAGGGGAGGGATGAGAGGTTAATAGAGGATTATAATCACAGTCCGCAAGATAAGTTTGTAAAATGAGTTTGCATGTCAAAAAAATCGTACATATACATACACTTTTCTTAACTTATTGAGTTTTTTTAACAACATTGTGGATAATGAAAAATTAAAAAACATTCATCATGCTGTTGCGAATAACATGAATTACTATATGTAAAAGGAAAAAATGCAATTACAATAATTCTAATTAATAATTTAAACGATGATTACTAAAAACAAAAAAAAACAAAAAAAACTCAGGATGCAATTTCAGTATGTTGTTAAGCGAATGTAGGGATATAATCAGTACTCAGACCCATGTCTCATCAAAACAAGATTGACACGAGTCAATCAACTTTGTCTGAACAAATTGATGGTGAAGACCAAGGCTTTCTCGTGGGCAACTATAATGGCGTTAAAGATAATAAGTCATTAATTATTGATGTATCAGTATTAAAAAAATATATTTTATTGATATATTTATATTGAGATATATATTTTGGTGATGTGAATAATGATGTGACTTTACTTTTTATAATAAATATGGGAGATAATCTTGATTTTGGTGTAAATTTAATAGGGATAGTATGAAGGATATGAAAGTAGTTGGGTTGGATAATGATTTTGTATTGGGAGATGTGTTTTGTTGATGTGAGAGTATTAGAATATGTATTATATTGATTTGATTATATTAGAGTTGTGTTTTTGTCAGATAAATGTGAGATTTATTTTTAAAATTTAATGGGTCATTAAGGGATGCAAAATTGTGATTGCCTGTAGAACCCGAACGATATTTGAATTAATCATTAAGAAAATATAAGCCACGAAACAAGATTAATATCACCTTGTAGCTTCTCAAAATTAACACCGTAGACTGTAGAAGTTTTTTGTCCCGCTCAATTGAGCCGGATACTATATAATTCTTACATATTTAAGAGAGATTAACTTAAAACATTGGGACAAATAATTGTTTGGTTATATTTCTAACCTTTTTAAAAACAACTAAGAAAACTTTAATGCTTGAAAAACAAGTCGACTCAATACAATGGAATTGGAATATTATTCTTTAATCCGTTTTTTGGCCAAATAGAAAATGCAGAAAATTGAGTTGAATTCCATCAACTGAACATTATAAAATATTTTTGACTAATGGACTTGTTCAAGATCCTAATTCTTTATTTTTGGTACGACTGATTCTTCTCTTTTGGATTATAATAATATCTCTTTCACTTTTTGTGGAAAAGAATGATTTTTTTAATGTTATATAATCTATTTAATTTATGACCATGGTAATTTTTAAACATTCATCTTGACTTTTTAAGGTACAGATTTTTATTTTAATTAGTCAATTATGGCTCTTTCTTCTTTTTTCTGTTTTTTGAGTGAAAAATTGTCTACTTCGAGACTTTTGGAATATCAAGAAATAATACCTAATTTGCCAAGCCCGATTGTCTCGAGCACGGTTAATGTGAGTGTTTGGTAAAGCATCTTAAGCCCATCTTTTTTACTTAAAAGGTTATACGTTCTTTCTGATCATGTTAACACACACATCAAAAAATTCTCTCAATTTCTTTTATTGTATTTATCTCTCTCACACATTTGTATTCTCGTCTCCCAAAAAATATGTTACATTTCGAAAAAAATTACATATCAACCAGTAAAACTCTATCCAACACTACTCATCATAGATATCATTTATTTATACCAAATACCACGCAACTTATATAATTTGCAATTTATACGGTATTAAAATTTATGCTCTATCAAATACTATAAAATCAGTACGATGGTCGATTGAACCGGTTAAACCGATATTTTTAAATGAAATCGGTTCAATTTTGATGTTGATTTTTTTAAGCAACCGAACTTATTCATCCGCGATTCACTTGTAGAATTCGCAGCCCGCCGGTACATCAACCATTTAAGCATATGCGGTTCAGCTCTTCACCGTTGGAGTCACCTGGTTGAATTTTATTAAATTTCTTCCTCGCAGATCAATTCAGGGATCGATTCTGATAAACTCAGTACCTGAGTGAAAATCTTTGTGGATTTTGTGCTACCGCAAAATATTAATGCGTCAGACTCATCCACGTGTGAACAAACATTACACGTACGGCATATAGCCAGGGGAAAGAAAAAAACATAAAACCTTGTTTGTTATTGTTATTGTAATCTTCGAAAGAGAGAATAAAAACAAAACACTGACGAGACTCCTGAATTTATCGCGATACATTGTCGGTGTCGCGAAACAAGAAGCAGTGAAGGACATTGGGATCCATTTAGGCCCATCTACAACAGCCGCGTGTTGACAGCTAAACCGTTCGATCTCTGCCACGTCTTGGCCCTTCAATTCAGTGGGACCAACTCATATCGAGTTTTAGCTGGCGCGCATTTATTGGCTGAATCGTCATCGTTCAACATGCCCCCCCAATAAGAAGAAGAAACCACGCGAAGGAACGTGTCAAACGGTGCGCACTGGCACTTTTTGCACAGCCACCACCACTCCACAACCACATCACCTCCGCCGCCGCCGCCGCTTCTCTTCGACTATATATTTTTTGCTCGCATTATTATTGCGCCGGCGGGTTTGGAAATCTACCTGCGAATCGATCAGATCACAGTCAAAATGAAACGTCCATTTGATTTGAATTGGCGAATCAGGTGAAGGGGTTTGTTGAGGAATGTGAGGATTTTTGGTGTCTCTGATTGAGAGTTGCAAGTTTTTGAGGTTTTTCGATTGGATTTGGCAAATATTTGGCATATTTTTGTTTGGACTATAGGTTTCTGTTTGTGGCAATTTCGGATCTCTAAGAGGCTTGAGCTTAACAAGGAAAGTAACTGTTCTCCTAATTTCGTGGTTTTTTGCCCATTTAGGTAGGAAATCCAGAGTTTCCGTGTTTGCTTTCGGGTTACTGTTTTGGTCTGCATTGGCGAATTCGAATTGGGAAAAAAATTGTGGTGTTTATTTCTGTGGTTGGTGTGATGAGGAAATATGTGCAGGGTAGAGAGCGGTGGTGAAAGGAAGTGTGAGGTTGTTCTAAAAAAAGTGATGAAGGGAGAGAGTAGAGGAGTGATGGTGGAGAAGACGAAGAGCAGTTCGAGGTCCAAAATGAAGCTGTGGATGATACGTGCCACCATGTCGGTGTTGCTGTGGACTTGCGTGGTACAATTTACGACGTTGGGGGAGATGTGGGGCCCTAGGGTATTGAAGGGATGGCCCTCTTGCTTCTCCCAGGACTCTGCCGCCGTGTTACAGGAAAAAGTCCATGTCTTGGCCACCCCGGTTCTGCCGCCCAAGAGTTAGTCCTTTTCCTCTCTCCCGCTTGTTCTTTGAATCTTTTTTGCTGATCCCTAAATGCTTCAGAATCTCATATGTGCTGTAATTCATTTGTTAGAGTAATTTTGAAGAGAATCATATTTGATTGGATGACTTTCGAATTTAAATTTGTCGTGCTTATTCCTTCTCTCTAATGAACGGAACTATTGTTTGATGTGAGATGTTTGCCTGGTTGACTATTGTATTGTGAGGAGAAGTTGATTTATGATCAAATCTTTGAAGTTAAAATTTTCCATTGATGATTGGAGGAGGGAGTATCAAACAAAACGATAGATACTCAAAACTCCTAGGGTTTTGCATTGTTTTCCTTGTTTTGTTATTTATTCAATTTTGTGGGTGCAGCCATGCATATTGTAAGACATTATTCTTTTTACCTAGTGTTCACGCTTCTGGTCTTTTGAAAAATAATGGTGCTTTCTTGACTTGGATAACATTTCTTCTGAAGTTAGAGGTTCATGATGTCGACAGTAGGCATAGAGAATGTCTTGTTGCTACTAATGGCTAGGCTCATTGAACATTTTCCAGTTATTCCTGAATTGGAACGTTTTTGAGCTAGTGCACCTTTCCTCTTTTGTGCCCTTGCTAAGTTATTTTGAATCTGAACCTGATATTTGCCGTCTTCGTGTATAGGGGTTTATAAGAATAATGGCTATCTTATGGTTTCGTGCAATGGAGGTCTCAATCAAATGAGAGCAGCGGTGAGTGGTTACCTAGCTTTTCTGGGCTGTAATTTAGTCATGCTGTCTTGAATTCCACATGTTCTGCTAGTATGGGTCTCTCATAGTTATTTATTGTTGTTGACGTGTTGGTTTGCATGCTTTTCAGATATGCGATATGGTTTCTATTGCAAGGTATTTAAATGTCACGCTTATTGTTCCTGAGCTGGATAAGACATCCTTTTGGGCTGATCCCAGGTATTTCTATATTTCTTTTGCTTGTTCGTAAGGAACTAATTAGTTTTTCATATTATAGAGCAATCCTAATTTGGGTGAATCATTGACCTTGTGATAAACTCGTTTCATTGCAAACTAGAGACTGGAGTTCGTGGGTTCAACTCCTGTAAGCGTAATCTCCTTTATGTGGGGTAATGCTGGGTACCTCTACTTCTTCTGGAACCCAGCCTCCAATGCTAAAATATTGTGCATGGGAGTTCTTTTTATAGAACAATACTAATTTTTCATCTTCTGTGTCCGCTATTGGATTATGCTTCTTAGCTTTGAATGTGTAATGTATGACCTGGCAGTGAGTTCCAAGACATATTTGACGTGGATCATTTCATTAAGTCATTGAGAGATGAGGTTCGAATATTGAAAGAATTGCCACCCAGGCTTAAGAGGAGAATGGAGCTAGGAATGATTCGTACTATGCCACCAGTTAGTTGGTCTGATATATCTTACTACCGGAACCAGGTTTGTCTATTTACTGTTTGTTTATTTATTCAATTTTCTATGGGTAATGGCTGTCACATACTTGAAACATTTGCAGTATTAATTTATCATAGCTTAACTCATTTTCCCATTCACATGCCTTAATGGTATTGATGGCTCTGCAAAAGATTATAGACTCCAGGTTTAAGTTATATTTTGTTGTGCTTGTGTTGCTCTTTTGTCCTCTATAAGCTTCCTCTGAAATCAGTTGGCGTGGTTCCTTTTTGTTGCATACAGATTCTTCCTCTTATACAAAGGTACAAAGTTGTGCATCTTAATAGAACTGATTCTCGACTTGCCAATAATGATCAACCCTTGGAGCTTCAGAAGTTGCGCTGTCGTGTAAATTTCAGTGCTTTGAGATTCACTTCGCAGATAGAGGAGTTGGGCAAAAGGGTTGCCAAGCTTTTGAGGCAGAATGGTGCTTTCCTAGTACTCCATCTTAGATATGAGATGGATATGTTGGCATTTTCTGGCTGCACACAAGGTTGCAGCCATGAGGAGGTTGATGAGTTGACAAGAATGAGGTGAGCCTCACCTTTTTCCTTTCATTTCACCAATTAGCTCAAGGTGGTATCATAAAAAATAAAACATTATTGTTAGTTTATATCATAATTTTTCTACCAGTTAGATTATGTCAATTCATTTCTATGTGTGGTCTCTCAATCAGAAAGGATCTACCATATCGTTAGTTCATAACATAATTTTTTCTGATTTTTGGTAGATATGCTTATCCATGGTGGAAAGAGAAAATTATAAATTCTGACTTGAAAAGGAAAGATGGTTTGTGCCCCTTGACACCTGAGGAAACTGCTCTTACATTGAGGGCATTGGACATCGATACCAATATCCAGATCTATATTGCAGCTGGTGAAATTTATGGTGGAGAAAGGAGAATGGCTAGTCTTGCCTCAGCATATCCTAAATTGGTTTGTATGTCAGAGCTGAATGCTTCTGCTCTTTCCCTCAACTTTTGATCACTTGGTATGAACCGTTATTAATGTGTTGTCTCTTGCTTGTGAAACAGGTCAGAAAGGAAATACTGTTGGAACCATCAGATCTTAGTTTTTTCGAGAATCACTCATCTCAGATGGCTGCTCTGGATTATCTTGTTTCTTTAGAAAGTGACATTTTTGTTCCTACGTACGATGGAAACATGGCTAAAGTTGTCGAAGGACATCGGAGGTATGGTTTTGATATTAGAGCAGTTCCTTTTGATTAGATTGTTTGTTTTGTAATTGTGTACTGATTTAGTGGTTTTGGTTGGCTTCAGATGAAAGATTTTGGAAACCCCCATCAGTTTTTTGCATTTCAATTTCTTTCTCTAATCTAATCTTCATCAGAAGACTATAATTTGTGTGGACCAACGAGACAATTGTTAAAGAGTTCTTTTAGCCTAATAGTGGTAGTTCCTCGCATTTGCACAAAGTGCAAGGTTCAATTTTCCCCACCAAAAAAATTAAGAACAACGCCCCATGATTTATCAAAAACTAAAAGCTAGTTTGTGTTAATTTTTCTGCCTATGTAGTGATTGCCAAACTTATAGTCTCTATTCAGCTTAGATGCCTAGATTGTTGATTACTGAGATGCTGACTGTATACTATGTGAGAAGGGTTGTTGAATTGTTTTTGAAGCTGCCTTCCGATAGTTAATTCATCTTATTTGACTTGGTTATTTAAGTTAAGAGTTCTCATCTTGAATGTGACGTCCAATTGTCTATTATGCCCATTTTCTGATTCCAGGTTCCTGGGCTTCAAAAGGACGATTTTGTTAGACAGACGGTTTTTGGTTGATCTGATAGATCGTTACAATGTTGGATCACTGAGTTGGGATGAGTTCTCATCATATGTAAAGGAAGCTCATGCAGATCGCATGGGGAGTCCGAGGAAAAGGCTTGTTATTCCTGACCGACCAAAAGAAGAGGACTACTTCTATTCCAACCCAGAAGAGTGCTTAGAACCATCATATGATCCGTTGAGTGGTACGTGATTTTACATGAGAAGCCAATGATACTTTTCAGTGTTCTTTGAATGGGACTATCTAGTTCAAAAACAGGTAAGAAGACAGTTCTCTACACTGAGGTATAGTAATTCTGAAGGTTTTGTCCTTGAAAGGTGATCGAGAAGAAAAATAAGGATGGTAGATTGAGCGTGATGAGGCACACTAGTAAGCAACTGGAAGGGTGTTGTCGACTTCGATTTAAGACAATTGTGCAATACATGTATAGAAGGTGCCCTGCCATTATTAGGGTTATAAAGAACAAAGCCTTCAACATTGAGGGATGCAAGTGCAGGCTTGGTTTAGCGGACTGGACTCGTAGAAGGTTAATATCCCTGGACCGACCTTGTATTTTGTTTTGCTTGGATTTACTTCAGCGTGTGATTTTTTGCTATATTACATTCTTAAAAGCTCAGGCTTTCAGAAAGCACATCATTGTGCCACCTCTTTTCTTTTCTTTTCCCCTCCCCTGCTTCCCAGTGTATACTCTACCATTGCTGGAAATGATATGAAGCCTAGACGCATATTTTCTGAAGTAATCCTGTCTGGATGGTTAGATTTGCTTCACTGCAGATATGTAGCAGAAATGTTAAGAGATTGTTTGTGTACTGTTTCGAACCGTGATTTCTTGCACAGTAATGCTACATATCCCTAAAATATGACCCTTATCTTACTCTCGATCCATGTGATGTGTGAAATTACCATTGATTATAAACACACTTGTATGATTTCCTTGAGATAAACACTTCTCATGAATTTGGGATGATATTTTAGGGGTCTATATTTTTCTTTTTCGAGTTGCTGGTCATTGAAATAATTCCTTTACTTACGATGATTCTTCGTATTTTCAAACGATACTCCTAATTGAATCCATCTTGTCGCTTCGAACGAGTGTAATGTAACAGGTGTAATATATATGCAATACGAAATTAGAGATGAATTGGATTGATGATGAACTGCTGTTGAGATGAACGCATATAATCCATGTGAAATCAGGATTCATATCAAATTATGTGTTCATCTTTTCATTTGGGATAGATGAGACTAAACGCACCGGGATTCGTATAATTACTGTGTTGCAAAGGCTTAGATTTTAGATAGTAAAGCGTTATCCACGAATCCCTCTCTATTTAGAGCACTAAGAAATCTTCAGATCAACGAGTAAAAAAAAATTGTCAGTAGATGAACTCTGACAATGCACCAGAAAAATCAGATAAGATTGAAACATGTGAGAAATAAAACGCTTCTCAAATTTTAGAATGGAAACACCACTATACTGAGCAAAAAAGAGAGAATAAACATTACATATTCTGCTTGTTAGGAATCTGTGCAGCGGAAAAAATAGAAAACCACTCCAAAGAAAAGCAAAAAATTGAAAACCACTACATATACAATCAATCCTCATCTCATGGTCACTTTTCAGAAAGGCTAATATACCAGGAGAAGACATGAATGAACCCCTGAAGGTGTAAAGGGTGCTAAAAAATGAATTAAGTTAATCAGAAAACAGAATGTTATATAGCTGTCATTCTAGCTGTTGCCGGTCTTGAGTTTCTTAAGAGCAGGATCAGAACACTCCCCACTAACAACCCGAGAACGTACTGTTCCTAAATTGCTAGAGGGTACCTCATCATCCTATGGAAAGAGCAGTGATTAGCACTGGAATAAGGTTTTGATTTTATACATGAGCATGAGCATTTCTATCCAAGGCAAAAGTACAAAAAGACAATGTGGACGAACCTTAGCAATCGGTATTGAAGCAGTTGGTGCACTACTTGCTTGGCTCCCCAGCTTTATTTGCACTGAGATATTGGCCCGAGACAAATCCACTCCTGAACTCTGCAGTGCTTGCGTCAGAGTATTTAACAACCTGTTTTAAAAGAGTATCATTTACATTAATTTGAGCATGTAATACTCAAACTGCTGAGGGAATTCTGTAATCATTTGATGACAAGAAAGTTGTCTTTTTTCACAATTGAATGAACCAAACTCTATAAAAATATTGTCATAAACAAAAAGCAGATGCCAATGGTCAAATACTTGGTTAACTAGCAAGAATTCAGGAAATGTGCAGAGCACAGGAAGTAGAAAGGTCTTGTGAACTTTTGGAGATATAAAATGGTCCAGCGTCTCCCAGTCAAAACGTTTTCTTAACTACGAGTATACATCATCACCACCCACAAGCAAATCAGTATGTTTCCAGGTGTTAAAAGTATGAGTTACTCTGTCGGATAAATGCAGCCACCAAATTTTGTAACATAAAAGTGATCAAGCTAGAGGGCATCAGGGCAAAATGATGAAGCAGACATGTCCACCAAAAATGCCACTAACAGTTTCTGCATGGGAACATTAGAGTTTGAGCAGAATAGTATACTGGCACAGTGGCTCCTTAATAATTCTAGAGGTATTGAAAAGCCAAATATGTTGACCCCATAAAAGTTTCCTGAAATCAAGTGAATCTAAGAAGTTGAAAAACTCACTCTTGTGAGTACACACTTGACATGCTAATTGTACCCGCTTCAATGGCCAGCTCCTCTTCTTTCAGCTTATCACTAGTTCCAGTGCCACCAGTACATGATCCGGTATGAAAGGATTGGGCAGGCTGTGTTGCCAAGTTCTCTGCATCAGATGCCATTCTAGATGGAAGTTGAGTCGCTGCGGTACCATTCCCTAAAGCAGTCAAAAAGTGTGGCTGCAGGGACACAGGAAATGGTATAGCCTTATTTGCTATTATAGAATGGTGATCTATTGCTTTCATTGCTGTAGCAGAGCTCAAGTCAGAATCCACTGTCTTGTGTGAACTTCCAGGAATGGTTTGGGACATTGCGATACTTTTCTCATCAAGCTTTGGGGAAAAAGACAATGCAGGGCCAGACCCACTATTTCTGCTTCGTGATTGCGCAGCATAACTCTCCATTGGCCTGTTACCATTTCTCTGCTTCAATCAATCGAGAAAATTCATGAGTCAGTTTACTTTGACAAAACAATTTCCTCAGTCCTACAGTAGATATAAAGCATATGAACAATTTACCAATGGCACTAGTTTCGTTGATTCATGGTTCCATCCTTGGTATGGTCCCTCATACTTATTTACTTTTTCCTGTAAAAACTGAATGTACTCAATAACCTGCAAAGCAATTGATGCATCGTTGTCAAAAGATTGTACAAAACTGAATGCTGAAAGGAAGTAACCTACTCCACAAGACATACAAGTACCTCCAATAAGAAAGATGCCTTATCCCTCTTTTGATCGCCATTAGGAATGATCTCTCTCAGCATTAGGAATCTGCATGATAACTTTCAATGTTCAATATAGGAACATGCTAGCAGCATACTGAATAAAATCAAACATTTTATTCTATCCTAGGAGTCAATTTGAGCTTGAAACGGTAGTAGGGTTGGTGAAGGTGATGTCAAACATTCTTCTAGTGAATAAAGCAAAAAAAATGTCACAGATTTGAGAAAAAACTAACTTATTGTTTCCGATGCAAGGTAGCTTTCACTTGCCTGTCATTTATTTTACTCCTCCTTCGTTGCTCAGTTGCAGAATGTTTTGATCTTGGAGTGTTAGCCTTCTGATCAGTTGTCTTCCCATCCACTTTCACCCGCAATTCTCCTGTGAAACTAGACCATTATATGAGGAAGAACCAGGCGAAAATAGGAACCAAAAATCACTGCCCTCTCCCTTCCATCTTAACCCCCGCACAAGGGCATAAAAAACATTTCCAATGTTTCCCCATAAATGGTATTATATCACATTTAAAACCCACATATCTACCGCCTGGATGCAGTAATTATCCATGTCAAAGTGAAGGAAAAAAAACCCACATAAAGATGCAACAGCAGAGGGTAGTGAAAGAGACAATACCTGCGGGGGGTGGTGTTGGGCTTTCTTGCTTGAGGATGAACTCCTCTTCCTCCTCGAGTTCATCTTCCTGGCTACTAAGCTTTGCTGATTTAATCATCTCTACGAAGCTCTGGCTCTTCTGCCCTGTTCCCCTGTTGATTCAATTCCAACAAAACAAAAGCCCACTTCAATAATAGTAATTATGACAATTGAAGATTGAAATGCTAACGATACAAGGAGGAAGTGACAGACTGAGACCTAAAGCGGTTGTAATGGTTATTTGTGGCCGATTGCAACAGCCTCTCCGATGTAGTCCCGTGTCCCACTGTCGGCCCTGCTTCTGTCCACAAATTGTACCCGCCAGTAAGCAGTGGCTTTTTCGTAATTAAAAAAATTAATTATGACTATAATCTAAGAAACTATTTTTCTTCTTTCATATTGTATATTTAGGAAAATTTCAACTATAGATGTCTTATGCCTGTAGGAGTGTAGACTACAAATTTATAATAATCATTAAGGTGTTTAGAACATAATCTTTTTTTTAAAAAAAACTACCTATAAAACTAACCCATCAAAAAAATAACTAAAAAAATATCTTCAGTCAATCAAAAAAATAAGAAATATAAATTAAAAAAATACTATTAGAAAAATCTGAAAGTATTTTTTAACATTTTTTTTATTCAAGTAAATTGAAGATGGGGGAATTCGAATCTACTCCATATTGGAATAATTGATCCTCACATGCATAGTGATTTATAATTAACTTAAATGAAAATAAACATTTTGTGAAGTGGCTTATATTTTTACATAGTAAAGAGTTCTAACAGTCCAGGTCTTATATTTAAATGAAATCTATCTTATTAGTTAAGAGATATATTTATTATCCAATTATCATAGCAAATCAAAATTGCAAAGTCAAAAATGACACTCGTCACAACTTAAGTAATCAATAAGGATCCACGCATATACATATTATATATGTACACACAATTCAAATCTCACTAATTGTATTATTGTAACATAAAATCTTTTTACGTAATGGAGGCCCCACAGTCCACGTCAATATGGTCGTGACTCGTTGTTTGATATAATTGTAGAATTAGTGTCTGTACAGTTTAGATTAGTATAAATCTACACTTCCCTCCCGTGAACATAGCCAGATTATAAACCACGTCAAATTTGCATGCAAAATCTCGTTGCTCTTACTCTTTCCTTTTATTGTTTTTTTAGTAATCGAGATCGACACTAGAGGACAGATATTACTATCAATGCATTGGAATCAAACTCATGACTTTTGGAATCCATACAATTTGATATTTTCTGATCCACCTACTAAATTATCACTCTAAGTTATTTCTCTTTATTGTTTGAACGTTAACAATGACAAGATATCTCGTGTAGGTATGGACACTACGTGCCAGAACAGACAACGCATAAACCTTAATTTCAAACACACAATTAATAAACCAGACAATTTGAATAATTAATTACGCACCTCTTACATCAATGGTTCTGTCTCCAGCATTCTCCTTCCCTGTCTTTCCCTTCTTCACTGGTGATTCTTCCCACAATGTGAATCCACTTCCGGTGTAAGAACTGCAGTTTGAATTCTCTTCATTTTTGTCCGTACTACTCGCTTGATGAGCAACACCAAACATGGTCCCCTCTGGCTCTGGAACAGCCTCTGCGTTGTAATAAGAAATGTGGCTTATACTATAAGTCCCAATTCCTCCAGGCAGAATGTGCTCGACCGACGGCGGTACCAATGCCGGAGGTGGCCGCTTTTCAACACTCGAAATCTCAATTGATGTTTCTTCTTTGGTGCCTCCCTTCCCGACCCTCTCCAAAGGTTGTAAGAAGTCGTGAGTTTTGAGATAATTACTTCCTGTCACATTAATCAAGAAATATTGCAAATTATTTTCTTGATACGAATAATAACTTCACGGGGGAAATTTTTAAAGGATTAAATTTGGATTTGTTACTAATTCCTATAATTCAATATTACAAGTAGTGTACAAAAAAATGAAAAATAATCCCAGATCGTAAGGGAACAAAAATCTAATTCTGCCTCCAGAAACTTTAAACTGTGAATTCAATGAAGAAATTATTCAGTGATCCACCCGTCCTGACACATCATCTCATATGTTAAATAATATGATATAACAAATCATTTTATCAATAGGATGATACCAATTCATATGCAGTTTATGATTTTTTAAATTTTAATTATATATTTCTTATTTTCATTCTCAATCATTCAAGCATTGCCATTAGCTCTCTCTTAATTGACATATATCCAATTTGCAAAAGTGAGCTCAATGCTTTGGAACTGTATGTATCATGCACAAGAAAACCCTGAACAGTGAAATCATGTGACACAGTGCTCACTTCTCATGGGTCCCACCAACAACCCCAACGCCAATCTGATGCTGCTAACTGCTAACCCAATCCTTTTTCCTTTATTTTTTACGGGCATGGCCCACCCATTTTGTGGCCCAGATCCATGATTCAATTCAAAGTTGTCTAAGTCACGTGCACAGACAAACAAACAAATTGATCAATCGCGTAATTAAGATATTTTCTACATCCATTAAAACATGATAATTCATAATTCCTTCCAACAATTTTTTTTTTGTTACAATTACTCTAAATGTGTACTTCCATATTAAAATTTAATAAATTTTTGACACACAAAAAAAAAACTGAAAGAACAACCCAGTTTTTTGGGATCTTAAATGAGAAAAATAAATAAAGAAAAAGAGTACCTTCAGAAGGTGGCCTTGGATCTTGTTGTGCAGTTGAATGACTGTACAGTGACAGAAAGTCATGCGTTGGTTTTCTTCCTGCTGCAGAGACACAATTCCTAAATCGCAGTTACAACACCGATCGATAACGGAATTTTTTTTCTTCTTTCCAGTTTATAATTTTCATCGTTAAGAACCTGAGAATAATTAATTAAAAGGGAAAATCGAGAATCTGTGTTGCTGGAGTACGTACCTTCAGCGTTGAATGGACGAGATTGAGAAAGCTCCATGGAAGATACCCTCCAGAGCCGAAATTCTGGAAGAAAATCTACTGAATTTTCAGGAAACTCTTTTGATCAGCAGACTGAGCAAGTGAATATTGTTTCTCAGATCCGTTTGTTACAGAATTCTCAGAAAATTCACGCCTCTTGTTGGGGTCGCATTCTCTTAACTCAGTCTGATACCCGGCCTGATCTTAATGGAAATTCACTGTAGATTAAAAAACCAAGATCGAAGTGCAAAGAAACTTCCCTTCGAAGATTCCCGAGAATATTTTTTTTTTTACGCTCAATTCAGTTGGCAATTCATCTCCGGTTAAACAATTACCAAACAGAGCTCTAAATCACTGACGCCAGGATTCTGAATTACGGAAAATTGAGTAGATGTTAAACTAAATCCAACATATATAACAGAGCAGACTGAATTGTAGACAATTCAAGTCAAACCTGTCAGCAAAAATAGACGTATTCTCAAAGAACACGAAGATCCGTATCCGAATTATGATAAAGCAAAGAAAATCGAAGATGTGTGCTTACATTTGTCTGAATTATGCCGATTTGCTTGACCTTTCAGCTCCAAATGCTTCCACAAACATATACAAGCACTTGAAATTCAGCCTATTGTGTAATATGGTCCAGATAACTGGCTACCGAGCAGGAAACTGCATTTAATTAGAATCTACTTTGAATTTGAAACAGAAAATTTTCTTCTCCTTTTCCTTTTCTGTTCTTCTCTTTTGCTCTTAAAAACTGCCGCAGGTCGGAGAAACTCTCAGTCTCTCTCTCTCTCTATTTTTCTCTCTCTTTCTGGTGCGTGTGTGCTCGCTTGAAGATTTTTATAGAGTAAGTTTTTTGCTTCATTGTTTTCCGTTAAGTGAAATAACGTCGTTGCTCCGGAATATAACGACGTCACTGACTCTCTGTTTGATCTTTCCGTTTTTTGTTTTTGTTTTGCGAAACTTGTCACTAAATATATTAACTTGTCACACTGCTGTAATTTATTTAGACTTTACATATATATATATATATATATATTTGAACTCATAAAAGTTTTTAAATAAAACTACAGCAAGATTTGCTGTAATTTTTCAAGAGCAGAGCCGCTCATCCAAAATATCTTTAGCATGATTTTTTTTTTAAACATTATTCCGGTAATCGTGATATGCTTTATTTAAAATGATTTTGGCGATCCCGAGTAATTTAAAATCCATATATTTAAAAAACAAAAACAATTAAAAAACCAAAATTAAGATCAGCTGTTTTCCTTGCTTGTTTTGTATGTGTGTCAGTGCGTGCTATACAAAGCCAAGGGTGAGTCGGTTTGAGTGTTGTACCAACCGAGAAAAATAGATGACAAAGTTCGTATTAGCTGTGAGTGTTAGCGTCACGTGTCTACTAAATATCCCAACCCTATCAAATGTAGGGGGAAATTATTATTAAATATTTAAAATATCGGAGTTTCTAAATGCATTCATTTGTTCTATGTCATACATCACTTGGACTCATCAAATTCCTTTCAAATTTTACATAATCCATCTTATATTCTATACATCACTATTTTCTGATGATTCATCATTTCTATAATTATTTTTATATTTTTTAAAACAAATCTTCTAATTTTCAAAATCTATATATACATCTCTAATAATTTTTTTTCTTTTATGTACAATAATTAAAAGATGGCGAATGTGTGTGAATAATTGCTTACATGTTTTGAATATGCCTGATATGGACTCCTTATCGCATCAAGGTACACTACTGGCTTACATGTCATAAGGGATGTACAATATTTGACATTTTTACTCTTGCAATCCATTTCACCTCCACATCCAGAATGTATTGTCATTAGTATCGAATATGTGAATCATAATCACTTTGCTCAGGTTTTCATGGGCGGCGATGATCTGATGTTTCCTATTATAATCTAATAGTTTTCCTATAAATATGATTATGCATCAACTCGATGATTTTCATAAACTTGTTTATTTGATAAATGCATTCCAATTAATTGTAGATTTATGTACTTGTATTGATATTTAAATTTTGAAATAAGAGTATTTCATATTAGAGTCATTTAATCAATCAATATCAATATATAATTTTATAATGGTGGCCTCACAAATTCTCCACAGGACACCACCTAGGATTAGGATTGAAGAGAGAACAAATCTAATAATCTAAATAAAAATTAATAATTATATAAAAATTTATGACTCATGACCATTTAATATCGGAATTAATCGAAATCAATGTACCCATGCATTATTCAAATTCACGCATGGAAAAAATAATGCAAATATCCAAAGAGAAATGACCATTGTGTACATTTCCCCTTAACATTGGTGTTGTTGGGATTAGAGCTCCCGAAGCCTCTGTGGACATGGTACGGACACATTGGTGTTGGGTTGTCTTGGGTCACGTGAGAGGCACAGACTGACAAAAGGATTGACCATTACAGATGATATGCTCGTTGACCTAAAAAATTGATTAACAAAGTTAAGAACTGATGATTAGTTCACATATCCCGATTCACTAAACATAACCTTAATATCAGTTACACTATTAATTTCAGTCTTGGTCGCCAGGCTATGTTCCTATTAAAGCCGGAAACATCTCTCTCTCTCTCTCTCTCTCTCTCTCTCCGTCTGTTAGCCGTGCCGCGAATTGCGGGGACTTCTCCATGGCGACGCCCTTCCCATGTGCCCCGCACTCTTCCTCTCATGCTCACATTATCATAACGTTTTTATTTATTTATTTATAATTAACAATGTAACAATACACCTTTAATTCAATTATATTATATATATATATATGCATGACTTTGTTTTATGGGTATTAATGATCTGTCTCCAATGTTGTGATCACATGCTCATTAATAATATGATATAGATGGTATAGTGTGTGGGATACTTATCGGCTTGTTTTCCACCTCCACTCAAAATATGATTCTTATCATATTTTAAAATTTATGTGACATATATTTTAACTATTGATTATAAATGCATATATATATATATATATACAGTCCACATATGTGATATTAATTGTGAATTGATGTCATTTTTATGTATCGACGGAATTAGTTAAAAATGAATATTCTTAATCGAACAAATTTTCCGGTTGACATGCATGTGATTTATTGGTAAAGTTGCTGAAATACAACCTAGAGATTATAAGTTAAATTCCTGAACATAACATTTTTCACATATAATGATAAAATATGCCTACATTATGTTCGCTTGATCCTTGGCTGAATCCACCAGGTGTCCGATATTAAAGGTCAAACGAGCACCCTCTTAATTAAGAGCCTCAATTAAATTATCAGAGTATGATACCGCCATAATATAACTCTTAAAATCGCCAACAAATTGCTTGCAAACTATGACACTGCAAAAGCCTCCACCGCTGAAGCTCATGTAGACCTGGATAGTGAGTTTATAAATCCAGTTAAGGAAAATCCTTTAACTTATTTGAAAATTCCCATCAACATTAAGTTATGCCACGAAGCTAGAGGAGGACTCCATAAATGATATATCACAGGGGCATTCTTAAGGTGGGGTGTTATGGACCGCTGCTTAAGACCCCCAAACTTCTAGGGGAAGCAAATTTTGGGTATGGGTCGATACAGATCAGACAATGTATGATGTTTACAAGATATTTGTATGTTTGGACCTAG
This sequence comes from Euonymus europaeus, assembly GCA_963580455.1. Classification (NCBI taxonomy): domain Eukaryota; kingdom Viridiplantae; phylum Streptophyta; class Magnoliopsida; order Celastrales; family Celastraceae; genus Euonymus; species Euonymus europaeus. Next base: position 24,234,242 of record OY756957.1, on the reverse strand, counting down.
ATTGATTTGAATTTTTGGATGTAATTGATTATACATGGATTGGTTTAAATTTGAATAAGTAAATCAGAGAATAATTCAATCCGGATTATGGTTCGGACAACTAAATCAAACAAGTTTTTGTTTAAATCAGACAAAAAATTTATGTTTGGACTCAAATTTCAGACATAAAACATATATTAAAACTTAATTTAATCGAGATCGTATAAATTTTGCCTCCACTCAAAATTTTTAGGGTCACATATTTTTGGGAGAAAAAAATATGAATACTATATACCAGTAGCTCATACTCTTATCTAACCATTAGGGCAATTGCACTAAGCAAGTATTCCATTAATCATTAAAGTCAAGAAGTCAAACCACACTTCATCCAAATTTTCAAAATACCGTATATTAATATAGTCACGTCAACAAAACACACATTTAAATATATATTTTTTTTATTTTGCTGATATGACTATTTCAAAATCAATATTGGATCTCACATATTTTATAAAAACTCAATATACATATATATATATATCATCAAAATACATATATCAATATCAATACAGTAATATCAACAAAATATACATCCTCAAATATTATCAATTTTTCCATAAAAATAACTCAGTGCGATTGCTGTAGAAGAAGTACGAATGAGTAACGTAAATCTAATGAAGCGTTGATAGGCACAGTACTTTGGATCAAAAATTTGTCAAAGAACTGTATACTGTAAGACGCCACGTGGCATGGAAAGATTGGGCACTGTTTTTAGCAACAAAAGATGCATTTACTGCTATTGGCGCTGAGAAGGGGTCTTATATTCATATGCAAACGATGTGCGGTCATTTTCATACTTGGTCGTCGTTTGTGCAAATGTGTGGGGCCACGTGAGCCGACCCCGCAACTCACGTGCAAAAAACTTTACGAAAAACGACACCACCTTATATGGCCCCCAGCAAACCAAATCATGCTAATGAACACACGACCAAAATTTACGCTCTTTTCAGAACTTCTAAAACAATCTCAAAAACTAAGTAAAAGATGCAGGGTTGTGTATTTATTTTGATGTAGTTTTGTGAACCAGACGATAACAATTTTAGTTTTTTGTACTTGTATCCCGTGCATGTTGGTTACATATGCGTCAGTCATCGATACGGTTTGGTGTCGTGATTTATAAGTAAAGATTAAATCTCTTTCTAACAAATATGAATTTTTCAATTACAAAATTATGTTTGTCTTAGTCCTAGGGTCTAGGGTGGACAATATCTATTTGAATTGGATTTATACGGTGTTTTCGGAAACGAATTTTTGATCTTGAAATATATATATATTTATCCATATTCATATCCACTTGTTAGGCCTCGCATAACCGAACATACATATGCCGAAATGCGAAAGTGTTAAGACTTGTATTTCATATCGGTTATGTGTAAGTCACTAATGTGATTTATGAGTAAAGATTCAATCTCTATCAAGTAAGAGGTAACTTTTAAGAAAAGAAGGATGCAAGCTTTAGGCTGAGAGCGGACAACATATCTTTTAATTTTTTTGAGTTGTGATGACATGCAAATCTTCTTGATTTCTTTACGTATTAGTGATGGTCGAGCTAGGTTGTTCGATTGTTAATGATGACGTATGTATTCTAGGTATATGATGCGACTGACGAACTCTTCTTCTCGATGAGGACTCATATTTAAGGGGTCCGATCTATGTCCGAGATATCTCATCTGGTAAGATCTGGTGTCCTTTTATTAATCGTCCTTACTCGATGATATTTTGTTTTATTAAGTTGAATTTATGGGACGCTCTCATGAATATTGGATTTATAAGATTTTCAAAAGCCAAACTTAATATTATATATAACTTATAAATGACTAGTTGAATACCACAATGGCATATCGAAAAGAATATATGACAAAGAACAATTACTATATAATAAAACTATTGTAACTCGTAAGATTAATTAGGGATGCTAATGATCAATGCCCTAGCTTTTCTCACTTTGTCAATAATTAAACAACACAATTAAATAATGTCGGGATTAAAGATTCCAGCACCTAAAGACAGCTAGTTAGCACAACAGGTTCATGTACAGAGGCAGGATGCTTTCTTTATAATATGTACTTTAATTTTCTTGAAGTAATATTATGACTAAATTTTTTCCAAATAGTGGTCATTCAAGGTTCATTGATGATAATCTATTTCAAATGAAGTAACTAATTGATAACAAGAATAACTACAGCTAATCCCTCTCTGACCTTCCGAATGCATCAATAAGATTAAAAACAATATTTTTTGGTCTACACTGTCTGGTGTTTGCAGTTAATTTCACCATGATTAAATCTGAATCGAGCTTAGAGGATCCTAACAAGAGGGTAAAAATCTCCCACCGATGTTTTTTTCATTTACAAGACTCGAACTCCCTAAGAAATATGATAATAAATTTAAAGAGAGTTATTATTTTGGAGGAGCGCGGCAATGATTTTAATAAAGAGAGTTATCCATCTAACACGGACATTCTCTTGGTTAAGGATTCCGTTTAGGGATCAGTTAACAATCCTTTTCTTCTTTTGAGTGTCTTTATTATTAATAATAATAATAATATTTGAATAGTAATAATTAAGTAAATCTAAAGAGACAGCTTTTTGAGAGAGACAGGTGTCAGTAAGCCCGTATAATCCGCACCGCATCACGTGATTTAAAAATATGTCTCCTCCCAAATCACGTGGCCAACTCACGGGAGACATTTTGTTGGGCCCCACCAAACATTACGCCGTCCCCGTTCTCTTTTATTAATTTGTTTAAATAATCTTATAATCTTTTTTTATATATAAAATAATCTTATAATCATGATGACTTGACTTTCAAATTTCATAAAAATGACGTGGCGGTATATATAGGAGGGAGTTTCTTCCATATAAATGTCTCGTATCTATAAACAACCATATGGTTTATGAGATTTGATTTTACATCCAAAACATTAGAGGCGCCTTATTATGATAAAATTGTATAGACATTGGAGATTAGGGGTGTCAATTTTAAATACACCACGTATGTGCTCGATATGAGAGTTCGTCAATTTTTTCCTTCATTCCTGATATGTAAAGGACATTGGGTTAAAGACGGGTTTTAAAAATATAACCTAATCCCGGGTTGGGTCAGAGGAAGGTTAAGCTATCCTCGACCCAATGTAAGGTACTAGACCTGATATAAATAAATATACATTATATATATAATACTTGACTATAAATTTACATTTGAGCTTGAAAGAGTGAGAAGCTCAAAAAATAACTATCACCATACTTGATAGTATATATACATAGGCCCGTGGCCAATCCAACATGAATGATGAATCTGCAAACTACCAACTCGACATATTATCCAAAAGTCTTCCTTGATTTAGTTTATTCATGGTTGGAGAAACTCTGTCAGTGATTTTAATAGTAGTCGTTTAAAATTACAGCACTTTGCAGGGCGAAAGTACTGAGAGGTCTGGGACGAGTATAAAAAATATGTCTGGAGGACGGGGGAAGTGAGCGGACGGGTCGTAGGTGAATTTTGTACAGCCCGCCAGATGCCCGATTTGTCGTCATTCTTATTGAATGTCTAGGTCCACAAGTAAGGTGATTATTATTTAGCCTATTTTAATGTCCTACATGCTTCATTGTGCGAGAGAGACTTTAGCCTTGATAGAACCGATAATAATTCAAGCCAAATTTATAACAAAAGTCGTTAAGAGTAAGAACGCCACGTGAGCGATGGGCAGAGCAACTCTCACGTCACGTGCACCAATCCCCTGTCGTTTATCCGCCTGCAAATCCCCCTGCGCGTGGTGGTTTTTCTAAAGTAACGTCGTTAGTTGAACTAACGGTTTGGCGGTTTTGTCACGGAATTGTAGTATCCTCATCACCGAAATATGACGCAAATATTTTATTTTATTCTTTTTTGGAACATAATTCTTTTGTTTATGGGGACTTCCAAATTAAAATACGAACCACTTACAGCTCTCATATACTATTTCAAAAGAGAAGCATATGTAACTACTTGAAAAATGGCCAAACTGTTGTCGTTTTATAGCTAGGCAGGAGCCATTGCGCATCGAGAGTAGCACTAGTAGTAGACTAGATAAGAGGCAATTGAACTTTACGCAAAAGAGGATCTACTTTCCATTGTCTATGCCACCTCCTCTATATTACATGCATACTAATCCATGGGAACATGTCGTTTGTGTGAGAGGAACTGTACATTTTGATGGTCTTTGCACTGAATATCACGTTAAAAAATTAAGACCAAACATAGTTTTGGGACAAATGGCCACATAAATTTGTTATCCTAGGTTGGCTCAAAGTATTTAGAGTCAAAAACGATTTCACTCATATGAGAAGAGCCGGACATTTACTTATATATGACTCAATAAGATTGTTCATATTTCATTAAAGTATAAACAATGTTATATACTAGGATGTAAGATCGGTTAACAATCATAATCATCATAATAGTTGATTGGAACTGAATATTAGTTTTTTTTTTAAAACTGTAGGACAGGCACTGTATTAGAATTTAGAATAGGCGGTGATCATCTAGTGTCAAATATATACAGGGGAAGAAGATTTGTCGGAAAATAAAAAGAAAAAGTGGGCAATAAAGAGACAAGAGAAAGGAAGGAGCATGGCTGGTATGGGCATGAGGTTTTAGGATTTTGTAATTTGTATGACAAAAAAAAAAGAAAAAAAAGAAAAGAAAGAGTACGTGCCTACCAGACTAGGCAGGCGGTGGCTCCCCTCTATCTCTCTCTCTTTCTCGTGACGGTGTCACGTGGGTGTGTGAGATGGGACCCACAGCGCAACAAAAAAAAAACCATCACCCCACCTCCGTCCATCCCAAAAGGCCAAGCGCGAAATAAATAAATAAAAATTTAGAAAAAGTGGGGGCACGTGCTCTCCCTTCTCAAGTGACCTGTCGTTTATGGGTCTCATTGTTTTAACGAAAGCGAAAGGTAGGATGGTGACGTGGCACTCTCACGTGCTCATCTGGTGTGGGGTCCAAGCTTGGCTGGTCTTAAGAGACGAAACGTGGCCCCACTATTTGTGGGACAAGTGTCTCATTCGACTGTGGGATGGGAAATCCCCTTCCCTGTGATTCGACAAAAGTTTCTTCTTTGTGGATTGGCTTTGAATTTTATGGGCAGTACTTCCACTATTTTAGAAAAGCACGTTGTGGTTGGTTCATGGACCACCACTTGGGGGTCCATTTCGTTACTTACACATGCTTTCAGATTATTTTGGTGATGTAGAGATCATCGGTGTACTTCTCTAGTCTCACATGAATTCCGAACTGCAAAACCAAATTGGGCCTGGGCCTAGGCCTGAAATTGAAAATTAGATTCCTGGCTTCTGCTAGCTTAGGCCCGAACATCTTACTCCTATACAATTATGCGTTTTTTGAGCTTAAATACGTGAGATGGCACATGAAATCAAATTTTACAAGAGCAATATCACTTTTATGTGTTTGGTTTCAATTTATAACATGATATATGTAAAAGTCTGGCTTTAATAACAATAAGTGATGCTTTTTGGATTTTCTACTAGCATTTCAACCAATTTAGCAACAACAACATTATACATTGGCTTGCACAGATTGCCTTTATTTCACAATTGAGAACCAACACACACATATGTTGCTTTTCAGGCATGCGGGTTCATCATCTGTAGAGGAAACACAATTGAGTAGTTTTGCAATTTGGCCACCCTGTAGGCCAACAAAAATAGAGTTGAAGTTGACAAACAAATCGGGTGCACGTTGAGAAAGGAGAATAAGGGACTAGTAAACATAATATCACCCAACAACGTTTTGTCTTAAAAACATATTTTCATATACCTTTGATGTCAATATTAAGGCTTTGTTTGGGGAAGGTGTTGGGAGAGATTGAGAGAGGTTCGCAAACAAACGAACCCTTATTTGGCGCAAACACGTCAAGAATTCGGAGGGGTTTACGAACCCCTCCAAACACCCCTTTTCCCAACTTCCCATTAAGAGGTGTTTACTCATATAAATCCTTCAAATCCTTATAAATATCAAGCAATTATTCACTTTTATAAACCCAACTCCTCCCAACCCAACCTCCCCCAACCCAACTCCTCCAAGTAGAGTCTTAGTTATACTCCAAAAGCAGGTGTACAATGTAATAAAAAAAATGTGGGATCTTTTATGGCACTTGGTCCTTTCTCTTTTCCTCCTAATAGAATATATAATTATTGAAAACCAAGGGTAATTTGCAGGGTTTATGAGAAGAATGTGAATGAAAGCTTGCATTTATTCAATATACAAAACTGGCAATGTATAATCTTTGCATCAGTACCCAACGGAAAGAAAAGGTAAAAAACAAAGACTACTAATTGCCCTAACTTCAAGGGATCAACTCTCCTGACTAGATCAAACCAAAGACTAATTCAAATAACCTTCAACCAACTACGGTTTAATTTATGATCTCATTAATTTCCACATCCTCCCCTAAAACTAAACACGATTAAGTGTTTAGTTTACAAATGATTTGGAATACACGCTCTAAGCAACTTCCTCAACTTGACAAACAATTCAGTTTCAGTGACTTCGTGAGAACATCAGTCACTTGTTCTTGACTCTGGAAATGTACTAACTTGATCGCTCCATCTTTTTCCAGATCATGAAGTAAACGAAAGCGCATGTCAATATGCTTGTTTCTGCCATACATTATTGGGTACTTGGACAGTTTTATCATAGAACCAGTGGCATTCTTGAGATTTTGGGGGGCCTGGACGAACTCTACGATAGGGCCCCTCGTAAGTGGGGATGAAACTAGGAACTCACTTGAGGGGGGTTGGTTGAGTGGTGTGGGTTCGGGGGCAGTGCCCCCAGCTTTTATTTTATAGTGGTATTTACTGAAAAATTATCTAATTTCTAAGCCAAAAAGACATTATTTGTATAAATACGAGTCATGTATAAGACTATTCCAATATGACGATAAATTGATTACAACTAGCAGCTTTGCCTCCAAATTACTTGAAACAATCTAGTATTATGATTTACAAAGACAATCAAGTCAATATCATGATGACACCAAGTATATTTCTATGTATGCTAATGACAAAGGGAGAGATGAGGTCATATATATATATATATATATATATATATATATATTGAAAAACTACAATTCTTCAAATCATAGCTTATTTTTCCCCTTAGAAAATGAAAAGAAAAACTAATTCTCTTGAGGAAGACATAGGGCCTTGTAGGTAAAAGAGTCTTGAATTAAGAATTGGGCATGGGGGTGGACTGTTGAGGACAAGGGGGACCCAATTTTATGATAAAAAAATCAAAAGAAAGGAAACGAAAAGCAAAACAAATTCTCTTAGAGGAAGACATAGGGCCTTGTAGGTAAAAGAGTCTTGAATTAGGAATTGAGCATGGGGTGGACTGTTGAGGACAGGGGGACCCAATTTTATAATAAAAAAATCAAAAGAAAGGAAACGAAAAGCAAAACAAATTCTCTTGAGGAAGACATAGGGCCTTGTAGGTAAAAGAGTCTTGAATTAGGAATTGGGCATGGGGGTGGACTGTTGAGGACGGGGGGACCCAATTTTATGATAAAAAAATCAAAAGAAAGGAAACGAAAAGCAAAACAAATTCTCTTGAGGAAGACATAAGGCCTTGTAGGTAAAAGAGTCTTGAATTAGGAATTGGGCTTGGGGGTGGACTGTTGAGGACAGGGGGACCCAATTTTATGATAAAAAAATCAAAAGAAAGGAAATGAAAAGCAAAACAAATTCTCTTGAGGAAGACATAGGGCCTTGTAGGTAAAAGAGTCTTGAATTAGGAATTGGGCTTGGGGGTGGACTGTTGAGGACAGGGGGACCCAATTTTATGATAAAAAAAATCAAAAGAAAGGAAACGAAAAGTAAAACAAATTCTCTTGAGGAAGACATAGGGCCTTGTAGGTAAAAGAGTCTTGAATTAGGAATTGGGCTTGGGGGTGGACTGTTGAGGACAGGGGGGACCCAATTTTATGATAAAAAAATCAAAAGAAAGGAAACGAGTAAGAAGCTTGTGTTATTAAAGAATCGAACATTTGTCATTCTTCTTTCGAATGGTTTACCTTACCATTAAGTCATGAGAAAAATATTATGACAATTGTTGTAAAAAATAAAATATATACATATATTATAACATATTAATGTTAAAAAACTTATTTGGAGCCCCTCGAATTTTGGAGGCCCTAGGGGCTGCCCCTCTCGCCCCTGCATAGAACTATTTTTAGAAAAAAAGTGAGTTGCTCAAACTTGATAGCAGCAAAGCTCTTCCAGTATCCTTCTCATCCACATAGCCTGACAAGCACATGAAGCTACAACAATGAATTCAGCTCTAGTGGTTGACATTAGTGACAACTAGTTTTTAGACAACCAAGAAACGACTGTAGAACCAAATAGGAATGCATAGCACGAGGTGGTTTTTTCTGTCTTCTAGATCACCACCATAGTCGTCTCTGTGACTAAATCCCATCATGCTAGTTTTTGTATTCGATTTATAGAACAATCCATAGTCCAGAGTCCCTTCGCATACCATAAATCCTTTTTCTTGCCAGAAAGTGAGTCTCAATAGGCATCTCCATAAATCTGCCAATGAGACTAACTGCCAACATGAGATTAGGCCTTGTGGCAGTTAAGCTTCCTACAAGTTTCTTGAATCTTGTGCTATCTACCTTAATCCTCTTGGCATCTTTAGTAAGCTTTGTACCAGGTACGTATTGCAAGATTTTGCCCGAATTACAATTATTCATCTGAAACCAGTTTATAACTTCTTGAGCATACTTATGTTGTTTAAAAAAGATGCCATTAGATGTCTGTCTTACTTCTAACCCTAGGAAATACTGCATCACTTTTTTTGAGTTGCAAGTGAAATCTCCAGTCAAATGGTGTCATGTCTGGCCATAGGTGCAAATACTTATGCATAATCTATTCCATACTCTTGTGTGTACCATTTTTCGACGAGTCTTGCCTTGTATTTGTCAACTTCCCCACCATCCTTGAGGTTTTTTTTTATTTTTTATTTTATAAATCCATTTCACTCCAATTGTCTTCTCTCTTGCTGGTAACTCAATGAGTTCCCAAGTCTTATTCTTTTCTATTGCTGCAATCTCACAATCCATAGCTTTTCTCCGCCTTACCTTCTGAACTGCCTCACTGAAAGTGATAACTCAATGAGTTCCCAAGTCTTATTCTTTTCTATTTCTGCAATCTCACAATCGCTTTTCTCCGCCTTACCTTCTGAACTGCCTCACTGAAAGTGATGGGATCACTATCAACAAAGAGAACAAGATGAGCATTGTTCTTATCATCAAATAACTCACTACCACTCACATAATCATTCATCCACCATGGAGTTCTAGCTTCTCAAGGTGAAGACTGCAACTGATTAGAGGATTCAGTTCCTTGTTGCTCTACTTCATTATCACAATCAAAAACTAATAAAGCATTCTCTGTTTCAAGCTTTGCAGGTAGCTTAACCTCTTCATTGCTAGACCAATCACAACCTTTTTCTTCATAAAAAAACATCATGACTTTTGAACACTCTTTTAGTAACTAAATTGTACACTTTATATGCTTTGGACTCATCAATGATTCCAAGCATCACACAAGGGAAGTTCAGTTCTCATGTGATCCTGTATATGAGCAAAAGTAAGAAATCTAAATACATTGAAATGAGAGACTCAGGCTTGTTTCCACTCTAGGCTTCTTTAAACACCATATCTTTCACTGTCAGTGTATGACATTGGTTTAAAATATGCATACTCTACTTGATTGCTTCGGGCCAGAAAGGCTTTGGTACTTTCATTCTTGCAAGTATTCATCTCACAATGTTAAAATAGTCATGTTCTTCCTTTTCGAGATATCATTTATTTGTGGTGAATGTGCTGTAGTTAGCTGCCTTCTAATGTCATGGTTCTCACATAATTTGATAAAGGTATGTGAGGTGTACTCTCCATCCCGATCAGTGTGTAGTGCTTTAATTAGTTCTCTAGTCTCTTTTTCGACATTTGCTTTGAAGACTTTAAACACTTCTAAGGACTCATATTTCTCGAACAAGAAATACACCCATGATCTTCCACTGAAATCATTAGTAAATGTCATAAAATATGTCTTCCCACTATTACAGATGAGATTTATAGAACCACATAAATCTGAATGCACTAATTGCATAATATATGATACTCTCCAAGTACTTTCGTTAGGAAATGAATCTCAAAGGTGCTTGTCAATCAAACAATATTGACACACACTTGAAGGAATATCAAAAGCAGGCAAACCAATAACCATATTCTTCTGATGCAAAGTTTTCAGACCGTAAAAAATTTAAATGGCAAACCTATAATGCCATAGCCAACTCCCATCATAAGTGGTAGAGTTGAGGCATTTCTGAGTGCCACTAGGCTTTGAGTGGAGTGGAAATGTTCTCTTTGGTGCCATGTCTCTTTAGATTATTAGCCTTTCTTCCGGATGATGAATCCGACACATGTTCTTGTACATTAGAAAAGCAAAACACTTCTCTTGAAGTTGTCCAAGGCTTATGAGGTTGTTAGACAATTCAGGCACATAAAATACTTCTAAAATGAAATTCACACTCAATTTTAATGTTAACTTTTCTTTTGACACACAAACTTGAGTTGTTGCTCAGCTTGACCCTTTCCCTAAAATTCTCATCAAGTGTGGAGAAGTATGCCTTATCACTAGTCATGTGACTATTGCACCCATAATCGAGATACCACATTGTGTTGGTCTTGGTTTAAACTTCATTGTTCTCCACGTAAGACATCAAGAGCATAAGCTCATCATCTACCTCTCTATAGTTGGCATTGTGTTCCCTTTCTCGTTTAGGACATTCATATTGGAAATGCCCTAACTCATGGCAATGATAACATTCCACAAAATCTCCGGAAAAGGCGTGTTCTCCCTCTTCTTCTTCCTCTGAAATTCACTTGAACACTTATTCTTGTTAGTGACCCAAAAGCATGACTGACCTTAAGTGCTTGTTCTTTTAGAACATGCTCGAGGATTATTTGCTCATATACTAACATAATTCTTGAGAGTTTGTCTATGGAGAGATCATCAATCTCATTTGAATTCTCTATAAATCAAACTACATAGTCATACTTGGAAGTCATTGATCTTAGGATATTTTCAATGACAACGATATCTCCCATCTTCTCTCCATGTATGAGATTTTTTTTTTGCAACAATCAAGATTTCGGCTAAGTATTCAGTTATAGATTTTCTAGTCTTCGTGACTTTTGTGGGTGGTGGAAACACCATCATTATTTAGTTTTTCTTGTTCGTCGTTCATTTTGTTTTTCATTCATTTGCATTTCATTTTTTTTTTCCTTTCATTCACGCTTCTTTTGTTTGTTGCTTTGATTTGAATTAGAATTTGGTCTAATTTGACATCATATAGATTTGAAGTGCATTTCATCCCATGGAATCTTTTTTTTTTTTTGTTGTTTTTTTTCTTTCCATTGAATTTGATGTCGTTGAGGCATTTGATCCATCTTCGTATCTTCTTGATTTCTTTCCTTCCTTTTTTGTTAGCAAAATTTGAGTATGATTTTTTTTCCCTTCTTCTTCTTTCCAACTTGATGTCGGTGTAGGTGTTAGATTAGATTTGATATCTTGATGGCTTTGATTTGATCCGCAAATTCTTTGTTCAATTTAGAGTTGGTTTTGAAAGTTGATGGAGACTTGTAAAATATTTGGTTTAGTAGGTTGTACAGATTTACTGCGACTTGTTGCCTATTTTATTATGGAAATTGTAAAGGTTTTCTGTTGATTGATTTGGAGACTACAAGACTTTTTGGCTATGGTTCTATTCTTGAAGTGAAAGATCGTTTGCAAATTCAATATTGTGCTATCATATTGATATTGAGTTTGAGAGAGGGTATTACAATAATATATTATGATTTAGTTTTCTAATTTATGTTGATTTAGATTTCCTAATTTACGTTGATTTAGAACTACGTTTTAAGTTACAAGTACACTAATGGTGATATATACAAGATTAATCCTAGTGATATTGAAGAGTCACAAAAAGGCGAAAAGATTGATCAGCGTTTTGAAGGATTGATTTTGTAGCACCCGACTTGAATGGTCCGGACCATAGTCTTTGCAATTTTAAGTTTTGTGGTATTGGACGAGCTATCAAGTAACAAAATGGAACAGACTCTAAATCTCTAAATCTCATATTATTCAGAGAAATGAAGTACAAATTATAGTAGGTTAAACTTTCTAACCTAGTGGACGCATTTTTTTTGGGGTAAGGAATCTAAGAGAACAAATTCATGAGAGACATTATACCTTGATTGAAAGCAAACAATATCTATTAAGCCTAGGGAGATGCGGGCCACTTACAGATTCATATCTTTCATGCTCCAAAAATCATGTTTATCAATATGAAACATTAATGAAAGAAACACACACACACAGAGATATATATTTAACAATTTGGAACTAATATACGAAGTACTATTTTAAATAAATCCTCAAATGCATACAGACACTTTCCATACATATGCCGCTAGCTCTTGTATTCACTAGTAATGAACAAACAAATACCTTCCTGGAAAAACGAGAAAACAAAATTGAGAAGTTAATTAAGCCGCACAAGGCCAGCTAGCTAAACTATCTTTTTGAGGGGATTTCCATCATCAGTTGTTCTTTGGTGGATGGGATCTGGGGACATAATAATCCGCACTAAATTCCGCAAAAACATCGATTTTTGGATGATGAATCCCCTTATTCCTTCTGCATTCTACATTTTTAGAGTTACATGAACCAGAAACCTCCACAGCTAGATGGTTCAAATTTCCATTTTTGCCTCCATCTCTCCTCATAAAATCCTCGTTGGACACCATTTTCCTCCCTTGAAGCCTCCTATTCTTTACCACTTCAGCCGCGGCAGGAACACTAACCTTAATATCCTGGTAAATTAACTGTACTTTGTTAGCATCTCCAAGAGTTGTTTCTGCTTCTCCATGTTTAGCTCCTATCTTCTTTATTGCTGTATAGAGAGAGAGAGAGAGAGTGAGAAACAAAAGGACAAGTTTTTAAGAAAATGACATGAAAAGAAGTAATAAAGATTACATACTTTGGTGGGAATGTGCCCTTATGATTATATGTAGCAAAAGGAACACAAGTAGAAAGCTAGTAAACCTCATAGACACCATAATTGTCTGTGTTTCTTTCTTTCTTTGGTTATGAGACAAAGGAGAGGAATCATTTAAATGAGAATAAGGTCTTTATATAGAGTCCAAGTTTCATACCCAAGTCAAAGCTAGTGTTCCAACGAAACTTTTGGGGAAACTGAAAGCAACGAACCATATACGTATAATAATGTATTCAAAGCTAGTTGTTAACTTTATTGGGTTGCATGCAAAGTGTTTGTTTAAAATGTCTATGAAAGCGTGGAATGGAAGATTTGGATGTTCAGCGCTTGTCTGCCGCCATGCATGCTACGAGGAGTGTTGGGTTTTGGCAACCATTGTTGGCCACTCATAACCCTATAAGTGTTTTCTTATTATATTATTTTTCTAACTCTAGTCCCAACATGTAAGAATATAGGAGATGAAAGTAATGAATATTGAATGCCGGCATTCGGTTATGAGAACAGTAGAACTTATGAAGCAAATTCAATAATTTGGTGAGACCAAAGCCACAATGGTCTAAAGCATTATAGGTTTGCGTTTTCACTTGGTTGAAAATTGTGTGTTTTGGGATGGTCAGCTATGGCACATGTTTTGAATAAATTAACGCAGTCAGTTGCCTAATATTATCGATCAACCAACTTTAATATATATATATTTGGGCATTCTGATCACCGTTCTCTTAATTTTAAGAATATTCATCTCAGCCATTAGATCTAACTAATGACTACTAAAAAGTAAAAACTCGATTTATAATCAATCTCAAGATGGATGACGAAGAAATTATATTGCCTTTACCGCTTCCACTTCATTCCCCTTCCCCACCAGCACAGCCACCGCTGACGTCGCATCTGTTGATTCCAGTAACTCGACCGCAACGATAAACTTCTCCACCCCAGTCGTCACCATTGTAGTTTGCTCTTGTACGTTTAATTTGGATCATTTTGGGTATTCTCGATTGTTCTTAAAGCATCATGAATCATTTTTTTCATTCATTATCACAATTAATGAAATCATCAAAACCAGATTTGTGTTGGAGTCTCACATCAGTTGAGAATGGTCTCTTAGTGATTTGTATAAATGATGGTTACTCTCCACCCTTTAATAGGTCTTTTAGGGGTGGACAATTGAGGCCCAAAATGTTAACATGATATCGAAGCTAGATTCAGCAGTCGCCAGCGAAATGTGGTCCGATGGCGGAGGTCCACACTTATCATCATTTCATGGTGTCTAGGGAACAAATACCTAGCCCCCATGTGTGAAGGGACTGTTGGAGTCCCACATCGGCTTGGAATGATCTTGGTGACTTGTATAAATGAGAGTTAATAAGCCTTTTAGGGGTGGACAATGGGGGTCCAAAATATTAACACTCTGATCTGGGCAACTATCAACTCCTCCACGCTTGATTTGGGTTTCAAACTACTATAGATCGAGTTATCATCCCAATCATTGATCAGATTCAACTGTTGAGATGAATGTCTGTGAATAAAGTGCGCCTTTACGAATTCGCATAAGAGAATTTTTATATACACACACATGTAGTAGTATTAAATATCACATATTTATATATCTCATGATATCTCACAGTATGTGACATAGTTATTTCATTGCTATATATAAACACAATAGAATAAACAATGAGATACTATGTGATATATGTATTGTTGTCGCGTGTGTCTATATATATGTATGTATGTATTTGGAACCAACTTTAATTTGTAGTAGTACTACAGTTGTGTACGGGCATGTCTCTACGTTAGCTTTTTAAGGTTTAGGGATTCTAAATACAGAGGTGTAAAGAATCCCATGGTAATGGAAAATAACAATTTGAGGATTCCTAGCTCATTCAAAGTCGTCGACGTCGCTAGCCTAAAAGAAGACGAAGTGATTTGTCTTTGGAGGACATGCTCACATGGAAGCCACAATCCTAATTGATTAACAGAATATCAATCCCTACACTTACTTCAATGCGCCACTAACTCCACACTTACTGATTGGGCCTCTTTCAGCGACTATAATCTTTTAGTTCGGCCCATAAGAACCCCGTTTATCAAAGATGTTAGAGATAGAGAAGGCTGACGACATGAGCTCTGTAGAAAGGAAAAAGGTCAGCAATCCATTTTTGAAGTCTTCCAGCAATGAGAAGGAAGAGGAGGTTAGTGGCGAATCCAGAAAATTTTAGGTGGGGCTTGAAATTGCTTTAATTAAAATTTTTAAAAATAAAAGATGATATAATATAATAAAATAAAATGAGATAATAATTCAAAAGCTTGAATTTTCATTAAAATTTTACACAAATTTAAACTTTTACAACTGACACATAAGAGTTTTTCATATTCTGAAAACTTTCCATGATTGCATCATTGTCAATCTTATCAAAAACTTCCCTCTTTATGTATATAACTAAGATATCACTCAACCATTCATCATCCATTCGGTTATTTAAACGGTTCTTGATAATATTCATAGCTGAGAATGCTCTCTCGACACTTGCAGTAGCAATTGGTAATATTAATGTCAGAGTCTGAAGCAAGTAAACCAATGGATATACTTGATTTCTTTTTGTTTTCACCATTTCTCTAGCAAGATCACCGATCCCATCTAAGTCTAGAAATTCGTTGTTAGAACGCATGTTGGCAATGTAAGTGTCAAGTTGATCCGGAAGGATGATAAGCTAAAACGATTGAATTCTTTTGGATAAAATTCAGCAAGACGAATCAACTTGTTCTTGTCAAACGTGGAAAAATAGTTAACTACAATTTTGACTATAGCCAATTATTGAAATTTGAAGATCTTACATTTTGACTTAAATTTTAATAGCAAGTTGGACTCTTTAAAAGCCCACTATTGGCTATTGAAGACTTAAGTCCATTGGTAAGCCCATCTGCCCATCACGGGTTTTATATTATATTTATAGAGTAATAGAAGTGTAGTTTTTTTTTAGAAAAAAATAAAATAAAATTGGGGGTGCTTGCGACCCTTCATGTGCAATGTAGAGACAACGCCCCTCTAATCCATTTTTGAAATCATCCATCAAGTGAACTCTACTTCCCTACGCAAGAAAATTAGAAGACGGTGGACAAGAATTATTCTCTCCCAATGAAGCCAAAGTCTATAATAGAAAATAAAGGACAATGCTTTAGGCAGAAAATCCTGCCTCCCTGGTTGTCAGTAAAAGTGTAAGGATTCTGACTCAGAATCCTCTTCTTGATCAATCAAGAAGATGCGGCATTTTCAATTCTAATAATAGAAAACTAAGACAGTAGGAAATAGAGGCAAACTCATTATATTTCTTCAATCATTTACTAGAAGTTGTAAAGCTTATTTATACAAAGAATAGAGTTTAATCCAACGATTACAATCTAGCTTCCAATCAATGCCAGAACCTCCTCCCTTGATCAATCTAACAAACTTAACTGCCACATTAATCCTTTGCATTTCCAAAACTACCCCTGACAAGCTAACAACTTGGCAGCCTCCTGACAATCCTTTCCCCTTAAAAAACCTTGTCCACAAGGTTAGGATATCTCGTAGCTAGCTCACTATATAGAACTCAATTTGCATTAGTTTCACTCTGACCAGGCCATTGAATTAAAACCTCAGCTACACCTTGATTGCCCTTCTGAACCAATCTTCTCTGCAAAACCTTCTCAGGCAAAGGAAGAATTTGCCCTTCTGTATCCACTGGAGGTAAAACAAGTGAAATTGAACAATTACTACCCACCCTTTTCTTTAGTTGTGATACGTGGAATATATGATGTATTCTGGAAGTTTCAGATAATAATACCTTATAAGTCACAAAACCAATTCTACAAACCACCTGAAATGGTCCAAAAAATCTTGGAGCTAACTTCAAACACCTCCTTTGTGCCACAGATACTTGCCTATAAGGCTGCAATCTAATATAAACCCAATCTCCCACATAAAACTCAACATGAACCCTCTTTTTGTCAGCAAACTTTTTATAAGAGTTCTAACTT
Organism: Euonymus europaeus; assembly: GCA_963580455.1. NCBI lineage: Eukaryota > Viridiplantae > Streptophyta > Magnoliopsida > Celastrales > Celastraceae > Euonymus > Euonymus europaeus. Next base: position 24,217,058 of record OY756957.1, on the reverse strand, counting down.
TTCTCCAAATTATGCCTTAAAAGAACATGAGTTTCCTCCCTAATTTTGAGATAACAATCCACACTGTCCACTGCAGTAGTTCCTGAGACATAACTGCTCAAAGTAGGTGGTGTAATTCCATATACGATTTCAAAAGTAGTAAACTGAGTGCTCCTTAGTTTGGTAGTATTGTAACAAAATTCAGCAAGTGGGAGCCACTTAACCCAAAATTTGGGCTGATGATGAATGTAACATCTCAAATATTGCTCCAAGGCTTTGTTCACTGCCTCAGTCTGCCCATCTGATTGTGAATGGTAAGGAGTAGACATATTCAGCTGAGTTCCTTGTAAATTCCATAAAGTCTTCCAAAATGTGCTGGTGAATACAGGATCCCTATCTGAAAGAATTCTTTGTGGGATTCCATGAAGCTTAAACACCACCTCAAAATATATTTGAGCCACACTAGAAGTCGAATAAGGGTGTGATAAGGCCATAAAGTGGGCATATTTAAATAAGCGATCTACCACCACAAACACCACAGACTTACCATATGAACTTGGAAGGCCATCAATAAAATCAATGCTAATATCTGTCCAGATAACAGTAGGGATTGGTAAAGGTTGCAAAAGTCCTCCAGGAAGAGAATTCTAAACTTTTGTAAGCTGACAAACATCACAGTGCCTGATATACTCATTCACATATGTTTTGAGGCCCTTCCAGTAGAATTCCCTCTTAATCCGATGAACAATCTTCTCATAGCCTTTGTGGCCAGCCATTGGTGAAGAATAGAAATAGCTCAAAACTGTCACTGTCACTGTCACTGTCACTGTCACTGTCACTGTCACTGTCACTGTCACTGTCACAGTAGGAACTTTAGGGACTACAATCTTTGATTTATAGTAAAGCAACCCATGCTGGAAAGTATATTTACCAATAGCAGTGACTTATCCTCAAACTGAGAAAGCAAAATAGTGAGCTCTGGATCCAATGGATGGGAATACATAATTAAGTCAAAGAAATCAAGAGAAGGGATTGATAATGCCATTAATGATAAAGCAGGACTAGTAACAGGTGAATGTTGTTCCTGCCTAGAAAGGGCATCTGCAACTACATTTGTACTGCTTTGCTTGTACTCCACAATAAAATCATATCCAATGAATTTCACTTAAGATAACGTATGTTGATGACAATAACACCATTGAATATGTCATATGAGATATACACCCGGAGCACCTAATAATTTCTCACAGGATGAGTTGCGAGACATCATGCCATGTCTCAATATCGGATCAAAGAAACCCGCACACATATGTGAGGAGCACATAGGGCCAGGGCGAGTCGAGGCAAAATGGACATCCCTAATCCGAATCCCCCTGTGGCTGTCAACCCATTTATGTATCAACACCTGTGTGTCTGTTGACATGGGTGCCTGCAAAAAACTGCAAGTACAATCATAATTGTAATTGTGGGCTGTGTGTCACATACTTGATGTTAATTTGGTACAGCTTGCATGTATTGTCAGCGTTGGTGGACCAAAATATTTTCAAAGAGCACGTGAAGCAAAATTGAGATTAGTTGAAGCCTTTTTAGTCATTAATTATTAACAACTAATTAAAAGCAGAACATTATACATAATGGTTCACACTTTATACCTTTAATCAATGGAGAACTTTTGGAATTAAGTCAATAATTTTTATTGATAGAGGAAAGGAAATTCACATAGCTAGCCTCTTAATTGGTTTATTTTATTTTATTTTATTTTTGCTTTCCGTATTTTTGCGATCGCAATTCATAGTTTGACTTGGCATACATGGGAATATAAATAAAATAATTGATTTTCCTACTAACTCTAAAATTGTTGACTCTATTGAACTACCAAATACTCCAATTATTTAATTAATAAATAAACCTCATACACAAATAATTAATTTGATTATTTTCCAACAACCTCTCATAAATGATATTTTGTTCTTCAATCCACGCCTCGCCAGATGGATTACAATTTGTGAGGAGTTCGCCAAATCATTGAATTCTCGTTTGCCCCACGTACATGAAGAATAGCCCCACACAAGTTCCACTGTACGTATAATTTGTTTGTCCAACAATCCAATGAGATTTCAAGACGAGGTTTATCTGTTGGGATCAATTTTAGGGTTCGAATTATTCTTAAAAAATTGAAATAATTATATTTATATTTTCATCGGTTTTATGAATGCAATGATTTTTTTTATTCAAAAAAAAAGTCAAATTCAATATAAAAAAGACACCGTAATTATATAAACTCAAAACATTTGATGTTTCAATCATGCTGAGTTTTATTTTAAAATTCTAACGATATTTTAAAGAACTAATTACGAACATACCATAACATTTGTGCTGACAAGTCTATGGGAGATAAGTCGTCATGATTATCTCTTTGTTTTAACAACTTAGTTAATTAACCACCTAATCTCCAGCTAGTTGTTGTACCAGTTGTAAAGCTAGCATAAAATTATCTTTATCTATTACAACTTCCATGCATACATATACTCGAAAGTAATGGATGAGACGCAAGGTATCAATGTGCAACTCTCAAACCAGACATTCAAGTTGCAATAAAATAATATTGTCTATTGTCGATCCCGTAAATCGCAAGAGCGTTGTGTAAAAGAGTTGTTTATATGCTAAAACTCAACAAAGACGAACACCAGGGCTTGGAATCTCAAATAGCTAGAAAAGCCAATATACATAAAGATAATAAAAGGTACTCTTTCAGTACAGATTTACATTTCCAGCTCAAGCTATCATATCCAAAAAGGACACTAAAAGAAGAAGTCTATTTTGTTCTGCTCTTCCAGAATTTGTTACCTACCTTGGAACCAGTTTGGGAAGAAGTGGTAGTAGTATTCGCTCTTGTTGAGTACATAAATCCCACTTCTTGCTCGTCTTCTTTCTTCTTCTCCTCCTCCAATATTAGTTTCTTTGAACTAGGTTTCTTCTTCCTTAACCCATTGTTTTGCTCTTCCTGTTCATCATCCAGTACTGCTCTGCTTTTTCCTTGATAACTAGGTCCAGAAGAAGCATCAGAAGCCAATGAATCATCACTCTCTTGCTCATCTTCATTGTGATTGTAATTCTTGGAGGAGGCAATATACATTGTCCACCCAGATTCACTGCTTTGAAACTTGTCTGACCCTCCACATATTTGGGAAGAATCCATTAATATACAATCAGGCTGAAAAATAGAGTTGAGAGAATTTTCTGGTGGAGGAAGAGGGGGAGATCGAGGTGATACGTATGTGATTTTGAAGACAGAGAACAAGGAGTAGTACCCATATAGCAAATTTTGAAAGCTACACATACCAAAACAGAAAGAAAAATCGTATTAAATTCTCTGATTTTGAATTAATAGTAAAAGACAGCTACCCTAAGAGAGCTGTCAAAAGAATTAAAAGCGAAAAATAAAATAAAATTCAACGCTTATAACAGAAAGAAGCAGAAGCTAGCTTCAATGCTCGTTTCAATCCGAAATAAACATGGGTTTTGGCTGTTGTACACATATGATGATATAATTGTAGACACATCAGATAGGACATGCCCCATGCATTATTCTTGCTTGTCCTCTTATATGCGTCATGTAACACACCTTCACCTGCCCTTCTCTAGGGCTCCACACGTCACGTGAGGATTGGTTATACAGACACTTCAGCTATTTGAGAGTGCTGTGAGGTATAAAACTGTGGTGTTGTGAGTTTAAATGCAGTTTAGCGTTTGGCACATCAAAACTGTGTTATGAGTGTGTCCAAACACATTTTCAAGTTTTGATAATAAAATTGACATTTATTTTAAATTACTTCCACATTAAGTTACAATTAATATTACATGCATTCAATATATACATTCTTCGTCTACAATAATTATATGCATTCAATACATACATTATTCGTCCACAATAACTATATGAATTCAATACATACATTCTTTGTCTACAATAATTATACAAATTCAATACATACATAGTTCTATACTAATTTAATAAGTGGGACCTGAAAGCTTTCAACGGACATTTACCACTGATCATACACCTCCGTTGCAATCATGTCCTGGACTACGGCCATCCCAATATCCTCACCACCCTCCCATGGGTCGCCTGATGTGCTCACTATACCAGCGCTTGTGCTGGCAACCGTCTCAGGGTTTATATGAATGTTCCCACCACCATCTGAAAGGAAATATGTGCCATCTACCTCGTGCAATCGTACAAAATTGTGTAGAGCCATACAAGCCACAACAATCTTTACCTGTATCCTGAATGGGTACGAGGGCATTCTTGTAAGTATGTGTCATTTCATCTTAAGCAAACCAAATGAACGCTCGATGACCAACCGAAGAGATGAGTGATAATAATTGAATCCCTCTTGTGGACTATTGACCGCTAGACCATTCTGGGATACCTCAAGGTGGTACCTATAACCCCTGTATGGTGCTAGATATCCTCGTTGGTTTGGATATCTAGAGTCAACCAAATAATACTTACCGACATTAGTTACATACATTTGTTAGTGAATCACCTAAAAAATTCATTTCAATAACCACATTAAAAAAATACTAATCGAGAGGTGGGTGCAGAAAGCCGCTATCCTCATTTGCAAGCACCTTTTGAAATATACGGGAATCATGCGCTGCTCCCTCCTAACTCGCAAAGAAAAATATGAACACCATGTGAAAATCACACACTGCCATCACATTCTGCGTCACAGTGCCTTTCCTTCCAATGTATCGTGTTCGGTCGGCACGACACACTATCACTGGTATGTGCGTCCCATTTATGGCTCCAATATAATCTCTAAAATATGGAAAATATCTCTCGTTCTCCGCAATATAACTCAGGACTGTAGAGAATGTCGGATCCCTAGGCCTGATGATATCATCAGACATTCTCACCAAACTATTCAACACCTTTCAAAACTAACGATGTACAGTTTCTCCCAAACGCCAAAAGTGATCTTGTACCATTCTATTACCAACCCCATGTGTAATAGTATATATAAACATTCCAACTATCTCTTCCGTACTAACATCACCAATTTGTACAAGCCCGTACCTTGTGGATAGCCGCTGGCACAAATATGTGAATACCCTACTGTCTATCCTCAAAATGGACAAAGTCATCTGTGGATTACCATGTAAAAGATCATTGATGTACATATGGCCCGTAATAGGATATCTCCAACATGGTCGACGTGGTATTGGAGTTATTAAATGGTCTGCGGCAATCACCACCCCATCCGCAAACGCAAGGTCAATCAAATTGTGCGGATCATATTTAGAATCATCATGATGTTCATTATCCGAAGCATCATACACATCTGAATCCGAATCATGATCATGCGAATCATTGTCCGTCATTTTTTGTCCACAATTCTAAAAAAAATCATAAGAAATTATATTAGAATACTAGAGTTGAACAAATTCCATGGCAGAAACAAATTTCAATTAAGAAAGTCCAATACCATAAAAAAAAAAAGACTAGTCCAACACTCCAGCCAATTGAAAAAAACTACATAACAATCCAGTAGCATAAAAAATTCAGAACAACTCCAAACAAATGAAACAAGTCCAACACTGCAGCCGCGAGTAGAAAAACAAGTAAACTAGTGACATAAAAAATCCAAGTACTTGTACATGCCATACTAGATCCACCACCACCACCCCCTTGTTTTTTGAACTTTGCCATCAACCAGTTCAGCTGCCAGTCTGTGTAGAAAGACAAACTGGTGAAATAGTCACGATTCCTTTTATTCTTTAAAAGCAAAAGAGTAAAGTCAAGCAATGGACCACCACATGCAACCTCTGGAATGCCTTCTAGCATCCTCAAGCAGTCTACGATCTTAGTCTTATTATCTGCTGCTGGTTTGCTGATAGATTTGGTTTTGCTATGGACCATAGAGACTAACTTGTTCAAAGAGTCACTCATATCGGCAAACATAAGCCGCTCTTCGCTTCTTCTTTCCATGGGATGCTGGTGTGACTGACCTTCTTCTTCGTACAAATGTGGCAAGTGGGGAGCTACTGATTTCAGCCTCTGCCTCTGCCTCTGCCTCGATGTCAAACTCAAAGTTAGTGGACAGTCCTGTGTTGATAGATCAAAGTCCACATTCTCCCCAGTGCTTTTTCTCCTCCTTCGTTCCGGGCCAGCCTCATCAGGATGCCTAGATGTTGATCCTGGTATGTATGCAAACTCCCCAATCGCACATAGGCCATCAAAAAAAAATTCCAACTGCTCCAAATTTTCTGGTTCTTGGAGGCAAAATTTTGCCACCTTTTTGTCTTCCTGGAAAAGAAGATTAAACATAATAAATTTAAGTAATAAAAAAAATACAAACATGACCAGTTAAAAATAAATGCCTAGTATAATTAACCTTAATTCGCCTCTCTCACTAGTCGTTGTCTGCAAGAATGGTGTTGCGTACAAGATCCCATCCAGTCCCGGTGTCATGAAGCTTCAATTTCTGCCATAATTTGAACTCTTTCTTCAAATTATCTCACTTATTCTTCATCTGTGGCTGATCATACTTCTTCCCGATTTGCTCCGCGAATCCAGCTACAATTTTCTGCCAACCTTTTTTTGTTGAAGTGAGAGTCAGGCCTCCTACCCGCCTTCACTTATTTTGACACAAAGGTTCAGAAATATTTTTGTTTGGTCCGAGTTCCAATTGGCCTTGTCTCCACCTTGGCTTGTTTGTGTAGGCGGAGTGGTGGTAGTACTCAGACTAATAGAATGCATAAATTTATAGCTCATAGGTACAACAATAATAGTGAAAGAAAAAAATATAGCATTTATTTTTCAGATTTGAATCAAAAATTATCCAACATAAAAAACAAAAAAACAAAATTTGAACAAAGCTTTACTAACCTGATATTGTGTAGTTGAGACTAATCTACTGCACTTGAGATGATAGGACCAAGATACCACAAAACTGTAAAGAAAGCATAAATTATTAAGTAAGAGCACATGAGACATGACCAAAAAAATGGCAGGAAGACATTGAGAAGATGACCAATATACTAGTCTAATATGGCAGAAAAGCCCAGCCTAATAACCCCTTTATTACTTATGACTTCATTGTACATTATATTTTTTTGTAGCAATGAAATCAATATTAGCAGTTTATACGAATCCCAGTAACTCATACATAGATGACAAGTTGCCAATCCACAAGCAACTGCAGCAACAACAATAACGTACAAAGTATCAGCAACGAAGGTTGTGTTAGGAATTTGATCAAAAAGTTAGACGAGTTCTTTTGCTACAAAATGAATCCTTATTTTGTGGAAACACGTTTCCAAGTTGGTATCTAATTAGGAATGTAATTGGTATCATATTTGTAATTAGAAACATCTTGGGTAGAAATTTCTAGGTAGAATAGAAGTGAGAGACTTGATTATTCTATAAATACTAGTAGTTTACTAGCTTTTATATGTGTGTTGTGGATACAAAAGATAAAGAAAAAAAGGCTAATTGGTAGTGCCGCATCTCTCTGGTTCGCTAATATGTAGATTTGTTGTCTTCAGGTTTTCAAGAACGTATGGAGTGTAGAGAGTGGGGAAAAATGGTAGATCATGTGAACTATGTTTAGGGTTCAAGAAAACAGAAAAAATTATGTTGATTCATACCTGGATCTCTGTTCGGAGGTGCGAGGAATCCGTAAGGGGAGTGCGTGACTGCTGCTCTTTCTTGTTCGTTTGAGACCTAGCTGCTCAAAGTGAGCGTAGACTAGGTGGTTAGACTAGGTGGCCGCAACGCAAGACGTGAACGTGGGTTCCAAACGCTTAAGCCCAGGTTGCAGCTTAAAATAATGTGACGCAGGCCGCTGAAACGTGTTTCCAAACTCACGCTATAATTTAATAAACCTATAATGTAAGATGAGTTCGATTTTTTTAGGTGGGGAAATTTACACAAGGATAAATTAGAGCTTTTATATTTCAATAAAGATAAGGTGGTTAAAACATTAAAAAAAGTAAAAAAAAAATCGAACTGAACAAAATACTCTTATATACCCAAACCGCCCTCCTTGTTTTTGGTTTGCGTGTCTACTTACTATTATTATTGTTCAAAATTCGAGTAAGACATTTTGGGCAAAGACATTGACTTATGCTTGTCATGTTATTAATTGGTTGCCTTCTGCTGCATTACAAGATAAAACTCCCATGGAGGTATGGTTTGGTGAACCTGGTCAGGATTATGATTTTCTTCATATTTTTAGGTGTTCAGCTTATCATCAAGTAACAGATGCTAAGTTGGAACCACATGCTAGAAAAGTTGTATTCATGGTTTTTAATAGAAGAGTTAGAGGCTATAAGTTATGAGATCCAGAATACAAAAAGATAGTGCTGAGTAGAGGTGTACCTTTTGATGAGGCTTCCATATTGAAGCTGGGTGTCTCCATGTAGGTGGAGAATTTGACCAATGCCAAAAGGTTTTGCAACAAGTGGAGTTAGATGCAGCAACCTTCAGGTAATATTCCAATTCATACTGTATGAGAGATTGCTATTGAGATAGATGATGGTTATGAGGGTCAACCTCCCGTGGATTAGACACAGATGCAATCCAGGTTGATAGGGGTGATGATCCAGATATCGTTGATGATGTTTCAATTATGAAGGCTCCTATTCTTGTTATATAGAAGTTCTATTGCAACAATTAGAGGTGTATGTGAGAGAAAGACACCTAGTTGGCTCATGAAGGATATGATTATGGCATATGCACTCCCAGTTATTGATGATGATATTTCAGTTACTTATCAGTAGGCTATTTAGAGTGTTGAAGCTTATAAGTGACAGTTGGATATGGAGGAAGAGATACAGTCTCTCCTAAAGAATAAAACATGAGAGCTCTGTAAGTTACCTATGGGTAGAAGAGCTATTAGGTGCAAATGAGTTTTGAATAAGAAGGAAGGATCTCCTAAAGGTATTTTTCGCTACAAAGCTAGGTTGGTAGCTAAAGGCTATGCTCAATGATAAGGTATTGATTATAATGAGGTGTTTTCTTCAGTTGTGAGACATACTTCCATTCATATTTTGTTGGTCATGGTAGCATAGTTTGATTTTGAGTTAGCTTAGTTGAATGTGAAAACTGTGTTTTTGCATGATGATTTAGAAGAGGAGATTTATATAACTTAGCCATGTAGGTTCAGAGCTGAAGATGCGAATTTGGCGTGTAAATTGACAAGATCATTTTATGGCTTGAAACAGTCTTTTATATAGTGGAACAAGCTATTTGATCGGTTTATGCTTGGGCTATAGTACACTAAGAGTGAGCAGGATCCTTACATTTACTACAACAAGCTACCGAATGATAATTTCATTTATTCTCTTATATGTTGATGATATGCTTATAGCTTATAGGAGTAAAGATGAAATTGAGAAATTAAAGAGATAACTTCTGAATTTAAAATAAAAAAATCTTAGTGAAGTAAGGAAAGTTATGGGTATAGAGATCGAAAGAGGAGCAAAGTTTATTTATCCCAAAAAGGATATTTGCAAAAGGTACCATGACATTTTAGAAAGAAGGAGAATACCAAGTCTATAAGTATGCCTCGTGCTTCTCAATTTATAATGTGTGCTTTTATGTCTTTAAAGATCGATAAGGAAAGTGAGTACATGGATCATGTTCCATTTGCTAATGCGATAGGTAACTTGATGTATGCTCTGGTATCTACGAGACTCAACATTTCACATAATGTTAGTTTAGTGAGCAGAGATATATGCATAACCCTGGCAAGGGTATTGGCAGACTGTGAAATGGATTCTACAGTATCTACATGGTACTGTGGATGTTGGTTTGATGTTTATGCATGAGAATGTGTTGAGTGCTGGATTTTTGGATTCTGATTTTGCTGGTAATTTGGGCAATAGTCAGTGCACTACTAGTTTGGTATTTACTTTGACAAGTAAACCGGTTACCTAGAGGTCTACTTTACAGTCCATCATGGCTTTGTCATCCACGGAGACAAAGTATATGGCTCTTAACAAGGCTGTAAAGGAAACTAAATGGTTGCTTGGTATGTATGGTAAGTTGGTTTGTTGCAAAACAAACTACATGGATATTGTGATAACATGGAGGCCATTCATTTGGCAAAGAATCAAGTTTATCATACGTAAACCAAGTACATTATGATCAAATACCATTTCATCCAAAAGATTCTTGAGGAAGGTGTCATACTTGTTAAGAAGATTGGTAGAAAAGAGAATCCAGTTGATATTTTAACCAAAGTGGTTCCGGTGAGCAAGTTCAGAGAAAGGGAACTCAAAACTAGGATAGGAACGGATGAGAGAGAACAAAGGATGAGAAAGCTATCGTTTTCTCTCTAACAACCTAGCCACTAGCTGCCAAATACCAACAACTAACTAGCTACTCGGACAACTTCCCTTAGAAAATACCATTCTATTAGCTAGGTAGTAAGACCCTCAATAGGATAGTAAGCAAGTTAGTCTCTATCTCAACTTGTTCCATATTTTCTCTGTTGAAAGTTAGCCTCAGTTGAGGCATTTGATAACACTATGATAGGCTTGATCCTTGAGGAGTACGTAGGTAGCCATTACGATGGTCCAACAGTTGTTTGGAAGATTGGGTATTGTTTGATGCAGTTGTGCAGTTGATTGTTTTGGTACAACTGTTTGTTTTCTGTATTGGGTGTTTGTTGTTGCATGAAGTATGATCTGGATGGTTTTTTGTGCAGATATGATTGTCATAGATTTGAAAATATATGCCGAGGTGGAGATTTGTTGAAAACTAGAGTGCAACACCTGAATTCAGGATTGATTGTGGAATCGGGCGCCCAAGTCTTTTTGGAGGTAGAATGCAGAACGTGATTCCATGATCGATCGTAGAATCAGGTGCCCGACCATTTGATTATTTTAAAAACACGATTTATGTAGATTTTTTGTTGGAACTTTTGTATCTCGCTCAATACCTAATACGAAAAATACTCTATTTTCTCCCTGTGGACGTAAGTTAATGTCGAACCACGTAAATCTCGTGTTCTTTACTTGTTTTACTACTCTCAATCATTGACAGTTTTGGATTTTCTCAAATAAGGATTTCCTCGATTTGTGTCATTCCGCAGCGTGTTTGGGGTTCAATTCGTAACAAAGTCGACAACCCCTTAATGGTTAGAATGGTTCAACTTAGATTGGATTCTTGAAGTTATCGGAACCTTAGCTCAACCTAAATGCCTATTAGAATATGATTTATGAGAAGTACACCGTTACAAAGAACAAGTGGCAAGTTAGCTAGCTACTTAGGAGCAGGAAGAGCTTGCAATTTCTACAGCTTTCGTAAGCTTACATTAACCACTCCACCACTTATCCTATCAAACCTAACCCTCTAATTACATCATCTTTATCTCTAGCAACTCCATTTCTAATCATGTATATATATAGGTATACATTCATATGCATATCTTCTCCTCTGTTGCAGTTATTCTAGTTCTCAAGAACTTGATTGGTTGAAGGATGAGTAGCGCAAATGATAAAAACCAGACTCATGAAGGTATAAATATATCATTACAATTTCTGATTTTACATATTCATGACTATTATACAGCTGAACCTATGACCGCTGGTAGAGTTGTAACCTAGAGCTCACATGTTCAATCCTAAAAAACAGGCTCTCCACATAACCTATGAGGGTAAGGTATATGTATATTTTGCTTGATCTTGACATTGTCCACTGCAGGAATCTTGTGCATGACGAGTGTTGTTTACTCTCTATTTTTTTTTCTTCTTCCATATTCATGATTATGTTAATGAAACCCCTTTAAGTGTACAGGATCAAATAATGGTGCTCCTGCACCAAATACGAATTATGTAGCTCCACCACCAGCATATTATTCTACAGGGAAAGATACAGGGGATATGAAGTCCAAGGGTGATGGCTTCTGGAGAGGACTGTAAGCTCTCTCTCTCTCTCTCTCTCTCTCCAGCTTTTAATTTCTCTTGCTCTTAAATTAAGTTATAAATTATATTAATTAGTGTTTATATTGTGTATAATCTAATGTTTTCCTATATATGCATGCAGTTGTACTGGCCTGTGTTGCTACTGCTGCTTGGATATGTGCTTTTGAAAACACAAAATGATGGATTGGAGACCTTAATTAATTCCCCTTCTCTACTTCGCGAGTATATGTAGACAATATATATATATATATATATGCGTCCTCGTGATTTGTATAAATCCTCGTCTCTAGATTGTTTGGGTTATCATGGTCTGCATGTTAATTTGAGTTGTAATTTGGTGATTTTAAATAAAACCTAATTATCCTCTTGATATTAATTAACATAAAGTAATTCCTTTGATGTGTTCCTCATATATTTTGCTCTGGTGGTCACATGGTAGGTTTTGACTTCACTTTCAAAAAATTTCTAAATGTATGGATATTGACGGTCTAAATTAGTTTAGACTCATATCAAATGTTCAAAGAACAAATTTGTATAGTGTCATTATTCTCATTTACCTACAAATATTGATCTTCACATATTTCGGGCAAAAAAAACTTATCGAAAAGAAAGCTGAAAGTATAGCAACTACTAAAATGTACATACATCAATTAAATAGAAAATCAGATCAATGAAGAAGCTTAAAACGTACAGACGAACATATATAGAACTAGAAGAGATGAAAACCAGCGTTAAGGGCATGCCAGAGGCGTGCAATAGGGCATGAAAATTTTGGGTTCATAGGGTCAGATGTTGCCCCGTAGTTTACATGCATGCAATTTAGGTGAATCCCATGTGGGTTGACGACACCAAGGTGATCAAGGTGAAGGATAGCCATACATATGGGATGGCCATCTCCTTCCATGATAACAACAAACGATGGTTGTGTGGGTGGTGGCGTGTCCATAGTCCCTGTTCACCATCCCAACTTTGCAATCACTACTCGAGCAGTAGTTGTAGCGATTAGAGCAAGCAAGACGATGAATCCAAAATGGACTCCCAGACCTCCAAAGAGCTAAAGGAGCTCCACTGCAATAGACCTCCACCTTCTGTAGGCATCTTCTCTAAGGTTGATATGGATTGGCTAAACCTAGATTTATACATGAGAAAATTGCACTGAGCATGAAAACAGCATGGACATGATTCTTTTAAAATTACCTCCACCTTCCATTTATTGAATATGAAGCTCGAGAAATTACAGAGAACAAATATAAATAGTTATAAAAACAATATGACAATGGTCAACCAATTCAAAAATGCCAAAACTACAGGAAAAGGGTGATCAGGGATCACCTATGTATAACAAGGAACCCCCTATTTCAATCACTTCGAGGATCACTAGTTTAATAGACAAGAACAGCAACCGATTTGTATAAGCCAATATGTAGAAATCTGTGCCACTGACAATTGCAGCCTAAAATGTTCTCATTTCTATAATACCTCACTAAAAGAATTTTGCAATCAACTTGTCAACATGAATGATGATGTCATCTATGCGAGGGCGAACAGTGCCCTGGGGCTGGAGCATCCATGTCACAAACTTGTGAAGAGCTTCAGGATATGGAGCTTTAGGTCCTGCTGCTGGCCACTTGATCTGTGCATTGACGATGGCCAACTGCAGGCTTCCACCAGATTCGCCAAGTGCATACTCGAACGGAGACACCCCATACCTGTAAAATTTAGCCATAGTGAATGCGGAAGCTGGATATATGGTAAAGTAGTCTATCACAATTTTCAAAGAACCGAAATACATTAAATAGATGAGAAAGAGAGAGAATTTAATGGCTAAACCTTAATAGAGGGGTGCTATATTTTTCCATAAAACGTCTGCTACCACATTTATTGAGTTCCGACATTATAGATCACGTATATAACTGATAGCCAATCAGTATCACTATCAAGGAATTCCCCAAGGATATACAAGCAACAAGATGTTATTTTTGAACAAATGACAAGAAGCGTCAATATGGTGAATGTTAACAAGCAAATACAGTGAACGAACATTGAAAGTAAGTTGATCAGAGTTTCCAGGCCAGAAAAAAGGGGAAAAAAACACAGGAAAAGTGGAGAAGAATTAGTTCTCACATTATTGCGTATAAAGTGCAGCCTAGGGACCAAACATCAGTTCGTTCGTCAATATCAGCATGGCTTGGGCAATCCCACAACTCAGGAGCTCGGAATGGTGCAGAACAATGCTCAGACGCCCATTCCTACATAAGCAGCCAAAACACGACCATGAGCACCCAACACAGTTGAAGATTGAATAGACTGGTGATACTAACTAAATCTAAATATAATAATAGCGACAAAGACAATGAATCATGTTGTAACGAGAGTATGCAGTGCAAGAGATTGGGATTTGGGAATCAATTTTTCTTTTTTTGAATTGGAACAAAAAAAGATGCATTGAAGCTCCATGGTGGTGCAGAAAGGTATGTTCTGTATAATGGATGATTCTTGACTTCTTGTACTTAAAACATCCTGCTGCAAGGAAATAAAAAAAAAGTAAAGTGGCAACTACCTGCAACTGTAGCGCCTCCGAACGAGAGCAAATTTGCCTCCTTGCAGGTCGAGCACTCCCAAAATCCATCAAAATTGCAAGAGGTGGCTGTCCTTTTCTATGCGTTAAAAGGACATTACCAGGTTTGACATCATTATGTGCATATGGAGGATCAAGACCATGCATATGTTTAAGTCCTGCACAAAGCTGTGAAAGGATTCTCTAAGCAAGTCAGAAAACATCATAGCATATGTTATCTCTATATACAATCAACAAGTCAAAATTTTCTCTCAAGATTAATCAAAAGAACAAAAGAAGGAGAAGGTAAATCACAAATGTTTATCTGATTGACTCTAAAACGATAAATGAATAGATTTAAATGCCACATCTTTTTAGGAGTGTGACAGAGGGCAAACCTGAGAAATTTGTCTCACGAGGAGAACCCAATGATAATCACAGACAAATCACTTGAAGCCCACAAACTTTATTTGAGTAGAGAAAAGGACAAAAGCATCTTAAAGAAAAGGGAAAATGTGATTTTTATTCACCTGGCGAAATATTTGAAGGACATCCGAGGTAGAAAAAGACTCCTTCTTAGCTTTCATTGCTTTGGAATTGTCCATTAATGTTCCATCCAAATGAACTGGAAATAACAAATATGCTTCATGCTTCCAAGATCCCTCTTGCGTAGCCTAGCCAACAAAATAATACCTTTTAGTTCTATAAACGCGTAGTAGGAAGCAAGTTTCATTCACTTCGAAAACAAAATAGCCCAAGAGAAGCATAAGAAACACAAAAATTCATGTCAAATTTGACTTTATAAACAGAGCACAATATCATAATGAAGCATAAACTTCAGGTGAAATGCGCATAAGCTAAAAGGTCATGTTATTTATGGAAATTTTATAATCTTTTGATTAAAAAAAATCTTGCATATCAAACAACATATTTTACTTTGGAAACCGGCAATCATTCAATATCTTCTTTCTCAATATGTATTCACATTTATTCATCAGTGAATACCAAAAAACAAATATTGTATTGGTAACTTTAGATGCCTTACAGGGTGAATTTACTAACCTTTCCATCAAAGGTTAACGAGGGGTAGATTTGTACTCGTATGTATGTCTATCAATTCCACCAGTCCTCAAATAACTCTCAGGATGCAAGTTCTTTTTATTTTTAAGTCTGCAAACTTTAAATCACTGCCAGATGTGTCAATCACCTCTCCTTATGGGTTAGTCGGGAACGAGTAACCATGCTTTTCCGAATGCAGACAGAGTAGCGAAATTGGGAAGAGGCTAAGGAAGGATCTATTGCACATACTGTACATTACATCATAAGGGAGTGGAACAAAAGGTTTTGAATGGTATACGAAGCAGAAAATAAAATTGCAAAGGACTGTAAAAAGCTCACAAGCATCCACACTAGACTGCATTAGTTCATAATTTAAGACCAAAACATATTCAGCAGCAGCTATCCCTAAAACTAGACAAAAAGCTAGAGCCCAAAGACCCTCTAATAATAGTTTCTCCCCTCAACCTCAGCTTGAAAGCAACGCAACACTCATGACTTATCGAATGTCATGTTCAAGTAACATATTATTATGATAGTTTCCATTAGCCATCTTCCTGTCAATGGGGGCAGTGGAGCAAACACAAATAGCTCATAACCTCTCACCTCACCTGTCAAGAACTAAAAACTTCTAGAATTGGAAAATTTTATTGTAAAACTAAAGAAAAGTTAGCTCTCCCTTCAAACTGCCTTCTCTCTGTGATATTTCATCATTCTTTGAAGACATCTCATTCCTTGCAAAGTACCCCAAAACAGAAAAATAGACCCAATCATCTTGAGGAACCGCTCCTCAGAAGGCATGATGCTTGTTGGTGATGAACTAGTACTTCGATGAGGGGAGAAATTGGGAGTCACGTGACATTGTGTGACAGTTTAACCTCTGCCCCCTATTGTCCTTAAGGAAGACTCCAAGTGTAGTATACAGTTGAGATGCAATGCAAGTTTTTTGCTTCTTTGGTGTTTATTAAGCCAGCAATGCCGCAAACTTATTTTGGGTCATTTTAGGGGTCTTCAACATATGCCTTTGGGAGTAACTTATTTGGTTCTGATTCCTTACTCCAGGAAAAATTCTTATTATGGGTTTGAATCAACACATTTACTGTTCTATGCTAAGATGCTACATAAGCATAAGTCTGTCACTCAACATTCAAAGTTTCCACTTTCTTATATCATTGAGATACTCAAACTTTCCACTTTCTGCAGAGGGAGTGAAGTCTAAGAAGATTACTTCTGTAGCCAAACTAACCATATTTTATCCCATATCAATGAAATAATTACTAATTTTCCTTCATGAAGAAGCACATCAGATTATATGTAATGATTTTACAGAAAATAAGAACACACTTTTAGTGATTACCTTAACAGCAATAATTGCATGATCCAGAAGTGGGAGAAGATTGGGGTGACTAAAGAGTGATGAGACACGAATTTCTTCTCGCACCAACTCTAATTGCTCATTGTTCTGAATGAGAACTTTCTTCATTGCATATGTGCCATCATCTGCATTGTAATCAAAGTCAGAACAAGGTTCAAATCGTCAATAAAAGTAAAACAGCATCAACTTTTTCCCCATTTCTTTAAGGCAACAGAAAGTTAACAACTTTTAGGGAGAATTTATATACTCCTTCAAAACATTCATGACCAAGTGGATTTTTTGATAGAAAGTTTGATAGACATTACTTATGGAAAAGAAACGAGGGAATAATAGACTACCATTTCCAGCTTAAAATCATAGAGGTTAGTCACTTAGTTCACTAAGAAATAAATAGAAGATTACTTCTCTTACACAAAGAAGTAATTTAAACAGAAAATCCATTTCAAGGATACAAAACTAACAGAAAATGCCAAAGCCACTATATCAGGAGAACTTTTAAGATTATCAGTTTTATCATCCCAAGAATTCAACTTTTCCTATGCAGCGAGATTCAAATTAAGACAAAGCTCAATACATATACAAACAAAGATTTGGGATGGGGTTGATATTCAATTCAAGTTAAAGTGTCGATACAAACTGTATTATCAAACTCCACAGAGATGCCATAGTTTCTACACATATAACTAAATAATACTGCAACCAAAGTCCACTACTAAGTTCCTAAAAACCAAATACAAAAAACACAGATCCGGAAAGAAAAAGCACAGTTCTTTCCATCCAAAAATTGATTTCAAGCTTTATCACAGGAAGCTGCCTAGGTTAATATCCAGCCTGACCATAGATTATGCTCTACCCAATGCAATCAAACAACAACAAAAACAATAATATCATCATCGCAACCAGACATGCCACCTTAACATCCACTAAAAAAGCAAGGAGCCAGATCAAATTAACCCCAATAAACAGATAAACCAAAACAACAAAATACAGAGTGATATGCAAAGGGAAGCAAACGAACCAGAGAGATGAGATGGGTCCTTGACTTTCTTAGCTAGACCACCAGACCCGGCACCGACACCTGACTCGGAGGAGATCTCCTTGACTAGGAACACGTAAGCGAAGCCACCTTCACCAAGCTGCCTCACTATCCTAAACCTGTTCTCATTGATCCATACATCATCTCCACTGTTGACGGTGCCGTATAAAGCATTCAGGCCTGAAAATGTGCACCCCATCTCTCTCTCTGTGCCTCTCTCTCTTTAGTTGGATCTATGATTCTCTCCGTATATCGGTACAAGGCAGGGAAGTGACTAAAAATTGGAACTTTGAGAGTGAATGGATTTTATTTTATTTTTATTGGTCCCTCGTTGTCCTTACAAGTTTCTCTCACTCTAGTCTCAGATCTCCCAAATCTGATCACGTGTCAATTGTCCTATATGATTCCCTCTTGTTCGCTTCGCTCTTGATGCTCCGATTTTTCACCGTGGAATGTGTTTTGGTTGGCATTTTAAGTAGCCTACTGTTGATAGTATATATATATATACAGAGGTTCTCACCTCAGGTATCCCGGATGCATATTTGCATCCGGGATTTCATTTCTGTCCGTTGGATTAATCCAACGGACAGGCTCAACTTTTCTTTTGCTTTTTATTTTTGTGTTTTGTCAACACCTTCTCTCTCCTCAAAGGCAAAATCACGACTCTCAAATTTCTTTTCCGCCGGTCACCTCCTCTCTCATCTCTCGCGGCAGCGATTCCGGTCACCTCCTCCCTCATCTCTCGCGGCAGCGCTTCCGGACACCACCATCTCTGTCACTGCCCAGCTCTTTTTCCGGCTGCACCGCGGCAGCTCTTCCGGTCACCTCCTCCCTCGTCTCTTGCGGCAGCTCTTCCGGTCACCACCATCTATGTCTCTGCCCAGCTCTGTTGCCGGCCGCACCTCTACATGGTGTTGATGGTATTGTAGAGGAAAGCCCTTTGTGAATTTGTGGTTTTTTTGTTGATTTTGTTCTTTGAATTTGTGGCTTTTTGGTTAATTTTGTTCTTTGAATTTGTGGGTTTTTTTTGTTGAATTTGTTCCAATAAAATGGTTATGTCAGACGTGATAGTCAATCCTCCAATTTGTTTTTACATTCCCATTTTTCACTTCATATTTAGAGGAATTAGAACTTACAGTCACATAATCTGCATATCTTCTCTGTTTCCATTTGGTCTTTACCAACTCCATCAGTTCTGCATTTGTGATTCCATGTGTAGACAAAATCTTTAATGTAAACATTTTTGGTTGTTCACAGGAGAAAGTGGGTTGCGAATCTCATGTTGATACACTCAGGGAAATAAGGCAGTTGAGGGACAACTGGAGAGGCTAAAATATTTTTGGTTGTTCGCTGTGTATATTATGTTTGATGCTATGGTCTGTAAACTATGACTATAATATGCATACTGAGTGCACAAAGAGTGTCGTTCACCATTTGTGTATTCTGCAAAACTTCAATTAAACTTGGCATAGCTCTAAACTTGTGTATTCTGTTTTTTACTTGAGCAAAATAGAAACAAGATTCATGCAAGCATAATAATTGCTGTTGTGACAAATCCTTTGAAGATAATAATTGTTGTCCCCAGAAGCTTATCTCCAAAAAATGGATGTCTATTCTGGATTTCAATACACACTGCCATAAGAGCCATATAACGAACCTTGGTAAAAACATAACCAGCAACACTCCAAAATAAGAAACAAGATTCATGCAAGGATCCTCATAAAATCATAACCAACAACACTCTAAAATATGGCACAAGATTCATACAAGGATCCTCATAAAAACATAACCAACAACACTCCAAAATATGATCCTCATAAAATCATAACCAACAACACTCCAAAATATGATCCTCATAAAATCATAACCAACAACATATGACACAAGGATTCATACAAGGTTCCTCATAAAAACATCACCAACAACAATCCTCATAAAAACATAACTAACAAATAAATTCTTAAGAATTGTTCAATGATGGACAATTCCTCTTGTCATGTGATTGCCCCGTCAATCCGCATCCATGACATCTTCTACTCCTCTTTGTGGCAAGTTCTTTCCCACCTTTCAATCTCTTCCCACAACCTTTTGCCCTAACTTGGTCCGGCTCGTAATAAGTAGGTTCTGAAAGACAAACACTAGGTTGAGATTGAGTTTCATCTTTTGTACTCATCAACTTTAGTCTCTCATGGAGAGACTCAAATGTCTCCTTTACAAACTCAAATGTCTCTCGATTCATGCAAGCATCATCAATTATCTTTGCCGCAAGTCCTCTTAGCATGTTCTCATCTTCAACAAGAGAAGCATCACGACCACCTTCCCCCAAAAAAATAGATGAACTTGAAGACTTAGCTGACTTAGTCCATCTACGTAAGACATAAATGCTAGGCAGTGGTTGCTGCAATTTCCTCTTACTGAATGTAGCAAATATATGACGGCAAAGAATTCCAGAAGATTGAAACTTTTTGCAACTACAACTCATATATTCAATTGACTTATCTTCCACTACTTTTCGCACTCGTCCATCACTTCTGTCAGTTCTGTTGACATTATACATGCACACATCCCCCACTTCTTGGTCGACATCTACTTCATATGCCATGCTTTGGTATAGCTCATCTTGAAATTTGTAAAAGATATTGTGTTTGAATATTTCACTTATCTTCTTCTCTATCGGCCACATAGTCTTCATCACAGGTTTTTCATCAATGTCCTTTGAAGATAATAATTATTGTCCCCAGAATACAATTTAATTAGGCAGTTAAACAATTTAATTTGTTAACAACCCATAAAGCACACCAATTCACTAAGACCTATCCTGCCAATCACTAAATGAAGAAGATCTACAATAACAATTTAATACTACTGTTGTTTAAAGGTGAAGACCAATTCAGTAAGCACTATCATGCCTATCAACAAATGTAGAGAAATCGGGTGACCTTCTGAGAGCTGGGCAGAGACAGAGATGGTGGTGTCCGGAAGAGCTGAAGCAAGAGATGAGGGAGGAGGTGACCGGAAGAGCTACAGCGAGAGATGATGGAGGAAGACCGGAAGAGCTGCCGCGGTGCGGCCGCCAACAGAGCTGGGCAGAGACAGAGATGGTGGTGTCCGGAAGCGCTGCCGCGAGAGATGAGGGAGGAGGTGACCGGAATCGCTGCCGCGAGAG
The DNA here is from genome assembly GCA_963580455.1 of Euonymus europaeus. NCBI lineage: Eukaryota > Viridiplantae > Streptophyta > Magnoliopsida > Celastrales > Celastraceae > Euonymus > Euonymus europaeus. Next base: position 24,195,949 of record OY756957.1, on the reverse strand, counting down.
ATGAGGGAGGAGGTGACCGGAATCGCTGCCGCGAGAGATGAGAGAGGAGGTGACCGGAAGAGAAATTTGAGAGTCATGATTTTGCCTTTGAGGAGAGAGAAGGTGTTGACAAAACACAAAAGTAAAAAGCAAAAGAAAAGTTGAGCCAGTCCGTTGGATTAATCCAACGGACAGAAATGAAATCCCGGATGCAAATATGCATCCGGGATACCTGAGGTGAGAACCTCTCTCTATATATATATATATATTGTTTGAAATGCTCTGTTTAAAATGTTATGGTGTCTGGATTATTTTATGTTGATAGTTTGTATGCTGTTTAAAATGTGATATAAAATTACATAAAAGAGTATTCATTAAGTAAAAGTAAAAGTAAAAGTAAAAGAGAGCAGAGTGAATTTTTGAAGTCATTAAGATAATTTTGTAATAAGACATAACTATTTTTATAACGAAAATGTCACAAAAACTAACATCTTGAAATCATGCCAAAAATTCCACAAAAACTAACATCCTGAAATCATGTTGAAAATGTTACTTAAATGCTTCACAAAATGCTACTTAAAATGGGGGTTTGGTTTTCCAAATAATTTTAAGTAGCATATATTTCATTATAACATTGTAAATTTACAATGCAATATGGTATTCCACTTAAATGTTTCATTGTAATATCATAAGTTTTATAATGGAATACGATGAAAAACTAACATCCTGAAATCATGTTGAAAATGTTACTTAAATGCTTCACAAAATGCTACTTAAAATGGGAGTTTGTTTTTCCAAATAATTTTAAGTAGCATACATTTCATTATAACATTGTATTTCATTGTAAATTTACAATGCAATATGGTATTCCACTTAAATGTTTCATTGTAATATCATAAGTTTTACAATGGAATACGATGATATAATTAAATGAGACAATATAAATTCTTTAGTTCTGGACTATTTAACACCATTGTTTCACCCTAGACCAATGTTTTTGGTTGGATTTGAACTAGTGACCTCTATGTACTAAGACAAGATTGCAACCACTAAGCTATGAAGGTTTTTTTAGACTAATATTGTACATTTATTGAATATAGTGTTTTTTAAAAGTTTAAACACATATTATAATGTATATATGTAAAAATATATATTATTTTGTCAAATATTTATGTATTTCTACATTATTATAAGTACTACTTTAAATAAATAAATATAATAATTTTTTATATTGAACCCGGTTTTAACTTGATTCGAACTCTGGTTAAATCATTGAACCATGAACCAAAAATTTTCTGGTTCGATCACCAGTCCAGTTTTCAAAACCTTGCCCTAGGCCACCCAACTAGTTGGTTTTTTTTTCTTCCATATTTGCTATATATATTGCATGCTTACTGCTTGGATCAGGGTTTAGACCGTGGATAGTTGGATAGTTTGGAATGTGTAGTTGAGCTGCAATAAAAGATGGGTCTCAAGAATGGGATAAAATATGGCTTTGATTGAAAGCCGAATTTTACTTAATTTTGAAAATATGAATATGAAATTTGATTTATTCTTTTAAAATTTAAAATGCCCTTCTTATGTATCCTTTTTTTTAATAAAAAGACTATATAAAGTGTTAATATAACGCCCAATTTTAATTAATTTTGAAAATATGAATATGAAATTTACTTTTATTCTTTTAAAATTTAAAATGCCCTTCTTATGTATCCATTTTTTTAATAAAAAGAATAATAAAGTGTTAATATAATTTTGGTCACTTAAAGTTTTTTGTTCCATTTAAAATTAGATTCGGGTTTAAACACAAAAATATTTTCCAAACTCTAACGTCTATGTTGAATTATTGTTTGTTTTATTTGTCCAAACTTGAATCATTCTGTATATGATCAATTAAATACGTCCGAAAATCTAAATCAATCTAGGTATGGATATGAAAAAAATTTATAAACATTTTATGTTATCTAACTTGAATACTAATTTTTGCCACCCCTACTAAAAGAGTTGTCAAGATCTAAGTCAATGACCGAATTTTCAAACGTTACAACATAATAACCCATTGTTTAAGTATACACTTCTCTTGATTTGATTTCCTTTCAATTTATTATTTTTTGCATGTGAAGTTAAATTGGTGAGAATGTGACGCGAATAGTTCAATGAATTCTTTTTACTGTCCGCAAATTTAACTTATTTAAAATTAAAATTAGGTTATTGTATATGAAATGTATGTAATTGATTTTGTGGTAGGCAGTCGCGTTGCTGCAAGTCTTCGACCCACCATCAGATTGTGTATTCGAATTCAAGACGGACGGCAAAAACTGGGCTTGCCCTGCTTATCGGCTTCGGCCTACATGGTTTCCGTGATTCAATCCGCAATCAAATCTATCCGACCATCCCAATTCTGTTTCTTTTCGTGCTGAACTTCTGCTAAACTTATCTGTCAACAGATTTGATAGGTTGTGCAAGAAGAACAACATGGCAGTCTAAAATGGGCCAACCCAGGGGAAACAAACTAACAAAGCAATGATAATAAGAACTATAATTTAATACTGATCAAACTCAGTCACTGAAGTACAAAATGTCGACGACTAACCTAAAACAAAATTTTAATGTCAAAGTTTGATCACAAACGAAGAATGACTTTCACTTGAGAAAAGTACAGGCTAGAAACAAGAAAACATATACCACCAATGATGTTAAAAGTTCAAGCGTCCAAGTAGGGTGTATCAAGAAAGTTGGAATTGTCGGCCCAACGATCGACCCGACTACCCACCCTGCCACAAGACCTCCAAATCTACACCATTAGCAAAAGAAACATGAAAGTTAACAAATAGCTCTAAAAACAAATAAATGTTCTGATGATTTGTTATTGAAATCCCCTCAGTTACTTACCCAATAATGAAAGCTCTAGCTAAACTCTTTGTTTTCTCATTGAGGAAGTATACGCAAGCTCCTAAAGAGACTGCAACCTGGATAACAATTTAAAACATTATTAATGAAGCATGGGTTAAATCTATTTATCTTTCACTTTAAAACATGGAACCTAAATGAAAAATGCTCAAACGATAGGATACTCCTAGAGCTCATACAGGCAGCTTTCAGCCTGCCAATAACAGTTACAGTGCACAGAGGGTTGAATGGATGGCGTTGAATTCAATTACACAAACTTGGCCATTTAAACAAACATTTCAGATTGATTAAAAAAAATACTGAATTTATACATAACCGTTTCTAGCAGAGGAGGAATTCATAATTTCATATTAAATGGATACATAATGTTTAAATCATCATATCTTTTCAATGACCACTTATTGGAACACAAAAAACTGCAAATTATGAAGTTTTGAGGCTTTACCATCCAACAGTCCTTGTCGTAAGACCAAAACTACTTCTCAGCCCATCACATTGACCACCTAAGACTGTCGTTTGGAAAATGTTTCTAATCTTAAAGTTTGCTCAGCATATTTTACATGTTGGAGTTTCCATTCTCTTGAAATGTCAAAATGCTGGATGGTAAAAAACATTTTTCAATAATTGATCAGACAACAAAATTCAGAATTTAATTCAAATTGTAGACTGAGGATAATTAAGAAGCGACTAAAGGATAACTAAAGCCAAACACTAAAGGGATCAATTGAGGCAATGCACACAAAACCCAAAATTTATGTCAAAACCGATGACAACCAAAAGCGAAGCAAAAAAGCAGTAATCAAACCGATATTAGACAAAATGATAAATTAGAATCAATTCTCTCCTCAATCCCTGCAAAAGTTAAAAATAATGAAAGACATAGCACAGAGAAACTTCAAGACGGAGATTCGGGAAGGTTTTCAGGGAAAATTCAATGATGAGTCAGAGACACTTGTGATGACAGGTGAAATGGGGTTGCCACTAATTGAGACGATGACATGAGAGAGAGAGAGAGGCTTGAAATGCTTCGAGAGGTCGAAGAACGAAACAAGGGTTTTGGACACTTGCGAGTTGCAATGAAATGTAAAGAATCAGATGTTTTAGATGCCACCGTGCCACATATAGACCGAGATGAGGAGTATTTTCCACCTTTTAATTTCTTTCTACCAGTGAAAAGCAAGGAGATTTTAAATTTTTCAAAATTTCTTGAAAAAAATCCCTAACAGGAAAATAAAATTTAAGGCTTTTCGCCTTTTCGTTTTCTATGTAAAGGAAAACAGAACATGGGCAAACCAAACATAATTACTGGCTCCCAGAGAAGAAGAAGAAGAAAAGGCAGACTACTCTTTTTCCAGGAAAAAAACAACCTAATGCACAAGCAATTCTGTCACTAGCAAATTTGCAATTGCATTTGGCTATGAGAAATCAGAACAGAAGGCCTCATGGCCCTCATCATAAGTTAAAAGAGAAAAGAAAGAAAAATCTTCTCGATCATCAGAGCAATAGAATAAATTTTCTTTTTGAAGATCATGCATTAAAAGGAATACAATGCAAAATAATTTCCACAAGTCGAGATGATACTAGATTTTCGAAGAATGGACCTTTCAAAAGATGATTGTTATCAAGATAAGTATGTCAAACAAACCTGAAACGCAGGTCCACCTTCAGCAGAATTCATGATACTCCAGCCGCCCATGAATGCAAACAGGAACAACCTTCTGAATATAACTTCAATTGGAGGAGCTTCTACAAAATTGAGCAAGCTTTTGACCCAAGGTGGAGACTCTTCCACTTTCTTTTTTAGCCTGCTTTTCAAATTTATTTTTGTTTTCTTTCTTTCTCTAAAGCTGGCCATGAGTAGCTTCTCAAAAGCAGCTTCTATTGATTCTATACTTCTCTCATGTCCATCATACTGTTGTAAGAGAAAATTGCGCGATCCCCAAATTTCTTCCTCGGAAGCATAAGGACTCACTCCAAGACGTTTATAAGGATCCCAAACATTCACCCGAGGGAATTTTGGGGTGTTACCTATAAGGAAAGCAAACACATTGATGACATAGAACATTGGCACAAAGCAAAGACATGGAGAAATGTCAGAGGTGCTATTTAAGGCCTTTGAGAAGCATAAGATGTTTCCCGTTCCACTGCTATCCAGCCAATAGTTATACAACAACATACATTCATATTTCAGCCAGTAAAATACTGTACCCGGATACACTAAGAAGTCAACTACATTGTTTCTATCAAAGATCAGATCTTCCAGTAAATACCACTGTGTCAATTAAACTACAGTATTACCTTTTCTTTCTTTTTCTTTTTCTTTTTCTTTATCTTGAATAGAAAAGATTGTATTAAAGGCACCAAGGGGGTGCAACTCGAAACAACCAAAATTACAAAGATAAAAACTTTTAGGCAATCAAAGATATTAGAACAATTTCCACTTAGCCAAAGCTTAAGCACAATAAGCCAACCATCAAAGAAAACATCAGTAGAGCATTCCTTATCTTGAAAAATCCTGGAGTTACATTCTTTCCAAATTAACCAAGTAGTCTGAAGAATCAAGAGCATAAAACTTTGCATGGATTTACTACGGGCAAGGAATTGCCAAGCCTCTACTTCAGAGATCAAGTTCCTACAAGAAACCCAATTGATTCGCATCAAGCTCCAAATGGATCTCCACACCTTCTCCACACAAGAACAATGCAACAACATGTGAGAGACCGATTCTTCTTCGGATTTACAGAGGACACATCTATTAGGCAGTACAAACCCCTTCTCTTTAGGTTGTTGATGGTAAGGACCCTGCCCCAAAGCGCCTCCCAAAAGAAAAATGAGACTTTAGCTGAGCAAGGAGTGCGCCAAACCCTACCCCAATTCATTCTTGGAGAATCTACCCTTCGATTGGCCAACAAGAGGTAAGAATAGAAAGACTTAAAAGAGAAAGTTGAGTTAGAGGCGAGCACCCAACACATCTTATCTTCCTCATGAAAGTGACGGGACGCGTTATCATAGAGAGTCTTCCGAATATTCACAAAGAGGTCCATCTCCCAATCTTGAGCCTCCCTTGTAAAGCATGAGGACCAGGAAGCACCATCTGTGAGATCCCTCACCATAGCCTCTTTGCAACGAACCAAACCAAAGAGAACTGGAAACTGAACTTTAAGAGGGACATTATTAATCCACTTATCATGCCAGAAACAGACTGCAGTACCATTCCCAACTTTAAACGACACATGATGCTTCCATAAAGGCCAACCTTTTCGTATATGACCAGACCACATATAAACATCCATGGTCGCAGAAATTTGCTTTACAGGGTTATTCTAAAGAGGAAATCTCTTCTAATTCCAATAGAAGGTTAAAATAGTTCACTGGAAGGAAAACCAACTACAATCTGACTACTCTTTCCACACGAACTTAAAACTCATTTTGGAGGCATAAGTAACCCTTGGGTCACCTTTATGTTTGCTAGAATCCTTTAACAGTGTGAAAAATCACATCTTCAAGCATATTATTGAACATCATCCACCACCACCATTAACAATTTCGTTGCAACTAAACATCTGTTAGAGGAGAGACCTAAAGTTGTAGACTAAAAAAGATAACATAACTAATATTCTGAAAAGTGGTGCACATATAAACTCAAAGCGGTCAATTCAAAAGAGAGACGATTAAAAATATACCTTCATACGGGGCATTTACTGCACAGCTAGGGCTTCTGAAGCTTCTAAAATGGGGGACATAAGGGTATGCTGCAGTGGTCTTCTTCTTATTCCCATTAGAGAAACTGCACACACACACACACACACAAAAAAAAAAAACAAAAGCAAAGATTTCGGCACCATAGAATTCGCTCAAATACAAATAATCATAAAGGGAAAAAGAAAACCCAAACACGATTATAATGTCCGGAGAAAACTCGAGAAACAGAAAGAGCAGTTGAATTCAACAAAAACCGTGTCTTTTCAGTTTCAAAAGAAAAATTGAAGCCAAAATACGCATACAGAACGAGAAAGATAGCTTACAATTTTTGCGGCAGAAACGGAGTGGATAGAGTGGTCCTGCAGAGCGGAAGAGAAGCCATCCAATGTAGACGACACAGTTATTCGATTCCTTGGAAGTTTCAGTTTCGTCGACTGAAATCGCCAATTCGGAACCCTCGGAATCCCTTCTCTGCAGGCAAGAGAAAGGAAAAAGGATGGGGGATTTTGTGATGTAGATGGGACGAGCAAAATTGAAAATTCCTGAACAAAATAAATGTGAAATTACTATTTTGCTCCTTATAAGTTGAGATGTAATGTGGGCAGGCCCAACCCAACCCGGAGGCGTCCTGCGAGTTTCATGGGCCGGGCCAGACTTGGAATCGAAAATTTTCAGGCTCCGCACACTAGTTTGATGCATGGTATTTTAATGGTATTAAGATTCTCAAAGAAATTAATAAATAGTGGAAATGAGATTAAAATTTAATCTCATTTCGTAGTTTGGTTTGTAAAGGGAATCAAAAAATGTTTGGTCTTTTCTAAAATTACCCTCGTCTAAGTAAAGCTGATAGAATGTTTCCAAAATGTTGCTGAAGGCTTAGGCAGTGTGTATAATATACACTTTGCGGAATTGATTTTTTTTTAGTAGTTAATCAAACATCACAGGCTGTGAGGCTCCATAAAACGCTATGTCAATCAAACATCACATTTTTTTGACACCTTAAACCTGTGTAAAATGAAGTGCTGTCATCCCACAGCTTTTAAAAACTTAAAGTAGTTTGGTATCCATGCTATTTTAAAACCACACTACATAATTGTCTCTTTATATTTAAAAAAAATTCAATTATTTGTTATTGTAATTTTATTTACGAAATTAATCTAAATCAAACACCTCATAACATTTTCATAGCTTTAAACACTATATTTTTGACAGCTCAAAACTATGAAATAAAATTATAAAACAAATGGAACCTTAGAGTAGGACACCACAAAATTACATAAAGTCTATATCATGGAGTCAATCCACCGATTTGTTAAATTTGGAGAGAGAATGTGTCTTTATTTTTTTAACGTTGGATTAGTAAGTAAAAATTTTGAATGGATCATTGGATTGAGTTTTTTTTTTAAATCTCAATGCCAACTAAAAATAGCTGGTATGACCTTTTTCCCCTAACAATATATGTTTCTTTTCCTATATTTTTTTAATTGATTAAGACGAAATACAAATTTTCAATTTGAACATCTAATATGAGTGTAAATTTGGCTTGTCAAGCTCGTGTGCATAAAAATTTTCGACATGATAAGTTGGGCTAAAGCCGAACGCATGACCACAATAATATTAGTTATTACTATCAATAGGAATCAAACTCAATATCTCCCAAGTACATACAATTTAGTCCAAGATGGATTCATTAATTAGGCATCACCCAAATGATTTCCTTTTTCTTTGCCTCCTATTGCTGTTTTTTTTTTTTAAAAAAAATTCCTTTATAGCTAGGATGATTTGTAAATATGTTTAACACAAGACATTTGGTCTAGAAGTGTGAGAAGTTTCAATTATTGTTTGGGTTTTGATAATTGGACATCATCTATTTTGATAAGTTTCAACTAGTACTAATTGTTGAAGATTGTGATCGGTTGATGGATAAGCTTAATCAATCAGATCAAAATACACTGACTTTAAACATTAATATGTTCACACATCTCTCGTCATGGAGTGCAATAATTTTTTTTATTATAAAAAACTGAAACAACAGCTCAGATCTTAGTGTTAAAAATGTAAAATCTTGACAGTTTGACTATGCTTATGGTAGTTTCGAGAATGCATTATTGGTGCTTCTCTAGTGTGGTCTTACCTCACTTATTAGTTCTAGTTCATCATATTTACCAATGCCTCTCTCCTGTGTATGTATAAGTGTACAGGGGTGGGGCCATTATGCAGTAAATGAACACACTAGTATTTTGATGCATCTAGAATGCTTGGTGGGTCTTGAACCCTTTGTTATGCATCTACCCTCACCCCCTATAAATATTTCAATTTATTCTTCCTTCTATAACTATCTTCTTCCCTAACTTTCTTCTTTTCTAAATCTCATCAATCTCCTCATAATATGGACCACATATTCGACGAAATAAATGAAAAAGACGAATTTGTGGATGAAATGGAAGAGAACATCTCCACTGATAGTAGAAGTGAATTTGAATCCGATATGATATGATGTCTAAATCAATTAATATATTTACTGTTTTGTTTAGTATTTTCGATGTCGATCGATGTAAGACATTTTTTTATTATTATTACTTACTCGGTGACCAGTCGATCTTTAATAGAAACTTTATTATAGCATATTTAGTGAAAGTTCATATTTCATATTTCCTTGGAGTCGGTATTTCTGCACAACTACGAGCACTTAGCACTATTATCCATAGGAAAGGAAAGCGCAGAAAGCTATAAAATGCTACTAAGAGGACTTTCATCGAACACTTACTTGTAGGTGGCTTTTAAATTCATCATTTGTTAAGCCATCCACTTGCATAAGGTCCCTTATCTGTGTAGGAGTAGCGACTGCAGGACCAGTTAAACCAATCAAATGATAATTTAAAATCTTGACTCGATCGAACAATTCAATTTGGGCACATTTTTGTTCACTTTCTTGCTAAGATCTTTGCATTATCGAAAATTAATTTCTGATACCAGCATATCTAAATGCATTAGCTAGAAATAGCACACCAACCAATCCTTCTACACAATGCATTTGTACATGCAATTCAGTGATAGAAACTCTACAAATTTCATCTGTCATATGTATGCAGATCAATATACAAAGAAATTGTGTTCATCATCCCATGTTAGTATCAAAGCAAAACATAAGCACCCACTAATGAAACAGTAGACCGTAAACAATACTGATGAAAGAAGCCACTGAAATAATTCAACTTCGAATTTTAATAATGATTTTTACAAGGCAGTCGAAGTCGATAATGAAATTCAGGGGAAATGAGCTGTGTTTAAGTTTACACAGTACAGTTGAATCCCACCTAACACAAACTATGAACACCAGAGTCTACTGAGTTGGGAAACCTAGAATTCCTCTAACTACAGATCATCCAGACAATAGACTTACTACATAGCTGAACTGTGAACTCGAAAGTTGCAGCAAACAAACAGGGTTTGGGCTTGAAGACCGCAATCACCCGTACGTACCGATAATAGCCGAGAGCAAAGACTTTCCATCGAGCAGAGAGTGAAGGAATTGAAAAACCCCATCACCCGTACGTACCGATAATAGCCGAGAGCAAAGACTTTCCGTCGAGCAGGGAGTGAAGGAATTGAAGAACCCAATCACCCGTACGTACCGATAATAGCCGAGAGCAAAGACTTTCCGTCGAGCAGGGAGTGAAGAAAGTGAGAACAGTGGGATTGGGGAGGAAGGAGAAAAAAAAGGAATGAAAGCGCAGGCTTGAAGGCCCCAATAACCCGTAAGATGAAAAAATGGATATATGGGTGTTGAGGCGGTGCAGGAGCCCTTGCTCTGATATGATAGAATCAACAGTGGAAAAGCATATGAAGGTTATCGAGCTTGGAAACCACTTGCGCGATTGGGAATACTCACATGGTAGAGGCGGTGCTACAACAAAAAAGAAGACAGTGTGGATGAACGACACGTATGGTGCATATGGGAGGATAACGGTGTCGTTTTGCATTCCCGGTTGTCAATACCAGGCGCAACACTGTAGCTGTACTCGTGGGACTCGCCCTTATAGAGTCGCTTTTCATCCGATTATATAGATATGTATTGATAAAGTTTGTTAAAGAATGCCTATTAATATTTTTTTAATAAAGTGAATTTTTCATTAGTAAACATGACCCGACACTTACAATAACAATATTTGTTAAGTATTTTTTTAATTAGATGATTTATTCTTACAAAAATTATTATATTATCAGGTGTTCAAATCACGTCAATCGTTGGTTCAACAAATCTAACGCAATTTGGGATATGTCATAATTATCAAAGGATCAGAGATAAGTTTGTTTGGTAGAAAACAAATATTATAATTCCAATGTGACCACGGTGGCAACTACCAGAGTAAAAAAAATCTCAACGAGGATAACTGGTACGAAAAAAAATTGAATGTCCGTTAAAATTAAAAGGGAGAAAAATGAAGCAAAATGATGATTGGATGATCGAGCTGGCCTGTGGAACGCATAACCATGCTCTTGCCTTGTATATGGAGGAAAATTCAAATTCAACTAGTGATGGACATGTTTCTGCTTGTCACAATGCTAACTTTGATAGTTGTGTCCTGCGACTGGATTACTTGATGAATCCATGAAATCTATCTCTCCAAGTTTGATTGTATGGAGCTTAGATGACGTTTCAACTTAGCATGCTGACTTTCAACTCTGTTAGTCGTATGGTTTTCGAAATGCAAATATATGTCGGTTCAACTAAATACGTTTATCTCCTTATATTTTGTCAGTCATACAGTTTTAAGATAAATCACCATGACTAAGAATTTTTATAATCTACGTGACTTACAAAACCAGCCAAAATTTGGTCTTCTAATGAGAACGATATATCCAAATTTACGTCCAGTTTGTTGAATCCAATCGATCAGTGATTGACGTGATTTAAACACCTGAGAATGTATTAATGTTACACATTGAAATAGTAGAAGAAGAGAGTGGTTTATGCTTTATAATTAAGTCGTTGATTATTGCCTTTGAACAAAGTTGGCTTTCAACCATGACATCGGCCAATAAGCCGGGTTCTCTTGTCTTGTGTTAAGCGGTAAGCCGGTAAGCTAATTCGGTAGCTAAAGTTCTTGAATTGTATAAGTTTTCTTGTCCAGGTGATCGGGTGGAGCTTTCCATTGATATAAGAGTTCTTCTCCATGTTGATTTGTATCCTACTTAGTTGGAATTCAGTTTCTTTTTTTACAAAAATAAATAAATAATAATAATATCCAATGAGTCATAAGTTTTTCTTAGATGCTGGATTGCATTAATTCTGCTTGGCTTTATTTTCTTGGGCTTCCTGAATCCTGACAACTAGTCCGACCTACTAATTTTTGGGTAAAACTGGAAGTCTAGTATGAGAAAGAACTTCTTTATTATCGCTCAAACCAGACACTATTCTCCTATGATATGATATGATCGAGTACCCCAGCTGGAAACAATCAGCAAAAATAGAACTGAAAAGAGATAATCTCCTAATAACAAATAATTAACTCCTCTCACGAACCTAGCTTCACCAAAATAAAGAAATAGTACTACTGACAACTTAAGGACCATAAAATCAAAGATTACGCTGCGAAAAGCATAACGAACATAGTTGTAGTAAGAATGGCAGTCACAGTAAGAATAGAAATTGTAGCCATTGCAACAGCACTGCTCGTCGTGGTGACGGGGGAGCTGGTATCGTTCCCCGATTGAGGCGGAGGGCTCTCTATCTCCAAAACCTTGATGATCATCTTCTGACCTCTCTCACAGTGTCCACTAACCCCACTAATGAAATAGAACAATCCTGGCCTGTCCAGTGTGAAGATTGTATCGTCATTGTTGGAGAAGAACAAAGGATGAGCCGATCGACACTTTTCGTACTCCTCCTCAGTCACCACTAGAACTGAATCCTTCTTGTACTTGAAATCTACATCCATAATCCAAAACAGGAAAACATGGAAGCAAAATTAATACCTCCAAAAGGACAGTACTTAAATTAGATATACATACATCGAAAAAGGAATTAAGTGCATGTGGGTTCTTACGGACAGTGTCGTCGACTTTGAATCTGTTTTTGGATGCCCATTGATTGTACTCTTGTTCATTTCTTGATTTAGGAATAACCCAAGTGCCATTAACTCCACCGACTAAGAATTCAGTGGCAGTTGCAACACAAACATGGAGGACTAACATCAGAAACCCTAATTTGAACAGAGAAGCCATAGTTTTTGCAAGTCTAGAGAGGGAGCTCTATAGCTTAATCGTTTGCTTTCCAGTGTGAGAAATGGTACAGAAACATAAGTCCACTTAGTCGGGCTTAAAAGGAGAAGTGAAGGCTTTGAAGTCGAACGTTTGATGCTGTTGAGATAAAAATGGAGAAGAATCAGGAGGTTGTGGAGTTGTGGGAAGTTACTATTCCCTTTGACTTGGTGTTTTCATTTTTTTTTTCTTTTGAAATGATTGATTATGTGCGTGTGTCAATTATATGGCCACCGACCATCAAACTCACATTTTATTATTAATCTAAAACATCATATGATAACAGACACGACTTATCAAATATTTTGAGAGAGTGGGGGCAATGCAAGCATCAGGATTTTATATGGGCCAAAAGTCCATAATTTCTCATTATAAATTTTCTTTAACTACGCAAAATCTGAATGAAAATAAATATAGTTTAAGTTCTTAATAAGTCACAGATTAGAATATAGTCGCTTCAATCAGTTGACAATTTTAACCTGGTGGTTGGTGCATCACTGCACTTAAATTGGTCATTCAATCTGTGAACTTAAAAAAATCATAAATATGTAGTATTTAGCATGTTGAATCTTATTATATTTTTTTATCAAAAATAAAAATAAAATTCAACATGAAAAAAACATAACTTTTCTAGATTGCTGAATAGAAATTAAGAACATTCGATTTTCAATCACGATGAATTTGATTTGCATTTTTTAAAAAAAAAAATATATCGTAGAATTATTCATTATTTTACATTTTTTGGGTGGGATTGTAGGACTAGTCCTAAAGGTACTTATCTTACCCTCAATTCCCTCTTGAAAGAGGGTCAAAGGGTACCGTATTCGTTTTCAGATTGAACATTTTATGAAATTAATTTTGCCAAATTTTTAATGACTTTAGGGATTGTTAGGAGATGTTCATGATACAAAATAGTTCATAAAAATTAGCACTATCTTGCCTGATTATCCATTAAAATAAGAATTCAAAAGAAAACTCATGCCTTTTATTATTATTCCAAAACATCACATGGTACAAAACACAGCTAGAGGATGAGGGAGAGAAGGAGCTAAACTTCTCCACACCCATGATCAAATTAACCAAAACATAAACGGCAACAACAACATATTTTATTATAGATTACGGAATACATGTTTAAGGGCGTAAACCATTAAACAAGAAACCCTAAATACAACAGAAACCACAAAAGCAGGATCAACTAATCAGTACCGATATTTGCACTGGAAGGTCGAGGGAACTGGACCATAGTCACACTGCTTGAGTAAAAAGTTTAAGGAAATGTTGGAGATAAGACCACCAAGAGGGAGACCCAAGATGTAGAGGCTTGTTGGTTGTACAATATTACAATCTGCTTGTATAAGTCATTTCTTTCGAGCCGTTCATCCCCCATCTAGTTTTAATGACTTTATAGTAGTTGCATAAATCTAGAAAGCTAGTTTCTTCAGTAAACATTCAGAGACTACATCTTTGGTGTTACATGGTTGTGTGTTTAACGAATATCAACAGGCTCCCTCAAAATCTGATCAATTCTCAATGAAAATGTGCGACACTGATGTCTTAAATCTTGAAAGTGCACAAATCGAATATAGTAGTATAACGAATGGAAGAACGAGGTCAAATCGCACGAGGACAAGTAAAATTCAACTGATTCACTTAACTTAACAATTAAAATAACCTTAAAAATCTTGGATTCAAATAATGGAAGGGAAATACTGGAGTAAAGATTTCAGCACACAATCAGACTATGAGTAACAATTATCAAACATACAGATTCAATTCCAATTCAAAGATTGATTCTTGTCCCAAATATGTTGGTTCGTTTGGCTGCAATATCACCACCTATCACTATCAATGGTTAATCTTGTTTGATCGCAATTGTTAACAGAAGGCTAATGACCCATTATATTCTAAAGAACTATGTCAACCAATTAATTATTTAATCCGTGGTCGCTACTTTGATAATTAATTTCCTCAATCTAAAGTTCACTAAAACATGTGAATTATGGTTGTTCCTTAGTCCTGGCTAGATTAGAGCATATACATACCCAAATGGTGATCAAGTATTCAAACACACAACAAATATATAAGCACAGAGATTAAAGACAAGAACTAATGAACTGAAATTGCATATCAATAATCAATTAACTTGTAATCTTCATGATAGGTTACATCCAAACCCCAATAATAAGAGTTTAGGTACAACTCATGTTCAAGAACAAAAAATATAAACTAGTAAGAATCATGAACTAGATAAGAGAAAGAAGAGCCCCTCAATTGGATGGAATGGGTGCTTGGAGATTTCCTTGGAAGATCTTGTGTTAGAAAGAGATCTCAAAATTTGATTCGCGATTTCCTTTCCAAGAACTAGTAGCCGTCCTTCACCCTCCTCCAAAAACTCTTTAGGTTATCTATATATACCCTTTAGGTTAGCTTTTATTTATATTTTTAGCCAAAAACACGCTAGAAGACTCGCAGCGTTAATTCCCGCTATGGAAATTCCGCTCGTGCTCTTTGTGGCTTTGGAACGTGCTACACAAGACAATACCCTGCTCCCAATTCAATCTTTCAACCTGCTGAAGCTGCTTCGAATATGTGAAGTCTTCAAAATCAAATATTATTTCGCATATTTTACCTAAAATTTTAAACACAAAGAAATCACATAGAAAGCATCCCAATTCCATCTCAAAATAGAAGAGAACATATCAAAATTAAAGCACAAAAGAGTGTATGATATGGATAGATCAGACACCACAATTTTGCTTGTAATAATAATGTGCCTCCTTGATGTTGCAGTCGTCGCTAATTATTTTTACAATGCCTTTGCTGTGTGGATTGCAATAATAGATAGTTATTTTTTTCAATCCACTTATATCTTAGGATTTGTCAGACAAGTACTCTCCAATATTAGCTAACATGTTAGGGGATAGGTTGTGATTCGAGATATTTCAAGTGATCATACATTTTTCACCCATGAAAGATATCCCAATTTTTTCCGACTATATTACTGGAATAGACCTTCCAACTCCTATGCATGAGGCTCCCATAGTGGACGGGATTAGAGACAGACAAAATGTACGTAAACCTTATCTCCTTCACATATTGTGTGGATAGACTATTGAGGAATTGAAACCTGTGATTTCTAGGTTGCACCCTTGCAACTTTATTATTGGGTCACATGTTTGCCCGTATAAAAGGGTAAACTTCTTGCATGCAGAAAGACTCTTTGAGTGGGCGGGGTCGGGTACATGTAAGATGTACATAATCTTCTCTTGCATAACATGCGGAAAAGTCAATTTCCAGGGTTTGAACCTATATCATTTAAGTTGCATCACCACAACTTAATCATTGGGCCACAGGTGCAACTGTAAAAGGGTAAACAACTTCCGTGCACAAACCTCCCGTGGTGGACGGGATCGGAGATAGACATGTATACATAGACCTTACCTATAATTTGTGAAAGATATTGTTTCCATGAATTGAACTTGTGATTTCTAAGGTGCACTCCTAACAACTCTACCATTTAGCCACATGATCCAAATAATATAAAAAATAATGGAGAAAAAACAAGGTTTAGTTTGATCATGGGGTTCCTTCATAAGTTGAATACTAGCATGGAGAATTACATCCATAAAGGACATCCCAAAAGAATATAAAACCATATATTTGATAGCACATGATTTCTAGCTGTTGAACGTTCATCTACTTCTTGGTTGATTTATAATGATTTTTCCAATTGTATCATTATATAGATTTTAATTACCATACTCCATTGCCCATTTCTCTAGGAAAGAATCCAAAGCAACTCCCATCAGATAAGTCAATGGAGTTTGGATTGCATCTACTAGCAATGCAGCGCCGGGTTGGCAACAAACATTATCAGCTGTTCAGGCTCAGAATGACAATTCTCATTCTTCACCAACAAGAACTTCATCACCCTTTTTAATTCAGGTGCCCGGAGCCCTGCTTTTACTGTTTTTTTGGAGTTGTAGTGCACTAACTATAACTTAATCTAAGTCATTCCGTCGTATGGATGACAACATAGTGGATTTGTGATGGATGGATCACCTATTCAAATTCGAAGCAGTAAAACCAATTTTCATCATATTATCATCTGAAACTGTTTTTGTATCTAATATCTAATACTTATATATAAGATTGGTGGGATAGCTGCGTTTTCTCGCCTTGCGCATTTGGGTTGCCTTTATGTAAGCCATATGAAGAGCCAAACGATGTCGTTTTGACACAAACTTGCGACTTTGGCGCAAAGTCGATTTCTTATGGTTCATACACCATTTTTGTGGGATTTGCTTGGTACCTTTCTTCGATCTTTACTCCTTCTACTCAATAAAACTTCTTCTGCATGTAATCAATTTTCTTTTGTGCCTTTTTATTTGTTCGTCGGCAACATCGTTTTTGTAAATCAACCACTTTGTGTTCTCGGGTAGGTGATTGGGGTTTTCCTGCAGGTATTTTGTCTCATTCGTCAACCTTTCGTCTATCTTAGCTCTTTCGACTTAGTAAACCTGCTTCTGCATATAATTGATTTCTTTCGATCCTTATTTTTTTGAAGTTTTGCCAATTCGTACATTTTTCCCCCTTTGGAGGCCTGCGACCTTGTTGTTTCATTTCATTGTTCATTCACTCCTTTTGAATGTGTTTTTGTGAACCAATTCAGCTACATTCATTATATTTTTTCCATGTTATGGTGTGGGTGTGTAACAATCCCACATCACTTAAGTCTGGGACCCTTGAAATTCTTATTAGTGCAGACAAATCTAACACTAGCAAGCTAGTTTTCTAGTGGCTAGTTAGGTTTGTTACAAATGGTATCAGAGCAAACTCTGTGCTTGACCTCGTAACGTGACTCAGTGGCTCCTGGCCAGTGCGTGGGCTGTGGCTACCGGCATGGGCGCAAAACCATGGCTACAAGTGTGGGCGCTGGTTGCGGAAGCGTGGTGGTGTAACAATCCCACATCGCTTAAGTCTGGGGCACTTGAAGTGCTTATTAGTGTGGACAAACCTAATACTAGCAAGCCAATTTTCTAGTGGCTAGTTAGGTTCGTTACAGGGTGTTTGAGGTTATCGGGCTTGCTTTATCAGTTTTTCCTCTCATTTTCCAAGTCTATCAATTCCATTTTATTATACTGCAGTTTTTGCCATTCCGCCTATTATTTCGCCTTTGTTAGTTATGTGCAATTTGTTTGGTGTTTTGGCAAATCATTTTCTCTGCTCTACCAGCTTTCAACCTCTTTACCTATGTACTCATAATCGGTTGTGATCCTTTATAGAGCTCGATTTTTTATGTGTTCTGGTGTAAGTTACCCATTCTTTTGGGTGTTCTCTCATTTTTGTATGTGAGTTGATTCTTTTAGTTTTAATAAATGCTCTTGTGGTTCTAATTCGTGGCTTAAATGGCTTGAAGATTTTATTATTTTTACAAATTTGGAGGTTTGTCATTTGTAATCCCTCCTGCAATTTTATCTGCTTGATTATTTCGTAGTTTTTTGTTAGCCACAGTTTTTGGTTTTTTGGGTGCTTCCTCAGTTCTTTTTATTTGCTTCATTTTATTTTTACCCATCTTTGATCATTAATTTGGATTTTCATTTTTGTTACAAAAATGCATTCATTGGTTATTTATTTAATTGTTTCTGATTTGAAGTGGATTCCATAATGTGTGGTGCAGAAAAAGCTTCTTCGTAGTATCATTTGCAGGTATGTTTTTTGCTACAATGTCTTTCGTTGTTAAATTCCTCGCACCTATCTTGATATAACAGTGTGATTAAAAACAGAAATTACTAGGCTTCTTTGTTTGTTTTAGAGATGAATTTTAAGAGGCCTCCAAATTTTAGTTGCCACAAAACCAGTCATCCTTTGTCATTACACATTTTATGTTTAATTTTGACATCTTTGATTTTTCAAGTATTTACATTTATCAAAGTTCAAATCAAATTTCTTTGATTCTTCGTTTTTTGCTACTGCATTAATGATGACCTCTTAATCTCTTTCCAGGTGAAATGGCATGAATTTTATTGTGTGCTTTTGCTCTATTATCATTTCCCTGCAAAATTTTGATTTATTTGTCATTGTCCTGATGTTGTATTTTTGTTCTCACTTATTTTGTGGTTTTACATCACATGTGTAGGCTTTGGACTTAATTCATTCTACAATCTTACATTTATTTTCGTGATTACACTTGCCGCACACCTACCTTTCTTTGGCTTCCTTGCTCCTATCAGGTTGGTTGTCAATGATTTCTTTAGGGTATGTTTGGTTGTTAGAATGACGGTGGAATAGAAGTGGTTTGTGGAATGGGATATCCTATTCCATCATTTGTTGCAATTTTTTTTTTGAGGGAATGAAATGCTCCATTCCATTCCCTCATCTCTCTCTCATGGATTTTCATTCCCACATTTTTATGTGGGAATGAACCATTCCATATGGAATAGACCACAAAATGATTATTTTGTCCTCAATTAAATATTAATTAATATATTTTGATAAATTAATATTAATTAATAGGATTAATAGTATTATTTGGTGATAAGTCCTTTATATGGATTTTGTATTCCATTTAGTCTTTTTGAAAAGTTTGTAACCCAATACATCCCAATTATTTGAAACTTAGCTCAATAAGGATAACTTTAAATTTTAACCTCAATTAATGACAATTTTACTCTCCCCTCATTTAAACTTATCCTTATTTTTATTAGTACACGATTGCTCCTTATTTAGGAAATAATTATTATAATAAAATAAATATAAATACAATCTCATAAAGTTGGATGAAAATCATGTATTTTATCTATATGTTTTTAAAGATAAACTAATATTTTCACTTTTGATGAATCAAAGTGAAGAGTCAATCAACCAAATTTTTTTTTCTTTCATGAAAATTAGGCACAAGCACTCACATGCGCAAAATTTAGTTGACTCAGTAACCTATGCATATACATTAAAATCTGTTAATCATTATATTATCAAAATTAACAATGAAACACTTATCCATCAACAAAAAGTTATCCAATACAAATATCAATATTTTTATTACATTGTTCACTAACAACCAAGGCTAATAACTTATGAGAATAATATCATAATAAAACTCAATTCATATTTTAAACAAAACCAAATACCATAACAATTTTTAACCGTTTTGGTGACTTTTGAGAAAATCCTCTGAATTCAAGGTAAAAAATCCTCTGATTTTTTTTTTTTGCATAATTTCAAAAACTCTTCTAAATTGTTTTGGTGAGTTTTGTAAAATTATTTGAATTCTTGATAAGTTTGAGAAATCTTCTCATCATCTAAATTTTTAGTTGTTTTTTTGTTTCATTTTGATAAAGTTTAGGGTTTTGAAGTTTAAGATATTAGAGTTTAGAGTTTATGGTATAAGGTTTTAGGGTTTAGGAGAACATAATTCATTATTTAGGATTTTGGGGTTTAGTACTTAAGGTTTAAGGTCTAAGAATATATGTTAGTAGAATTTTAAGATTTTCTTCTTATTTTTGTAAATTCTTCTTAATTTTTTATAATATTTTTTTGTTCAAAATTAAAACTAGAATTGTTTACAATCAGAGGATTTATGGACAATTCAGAGGATTTCTGATTATAAGGTTTAAAGTTTAAGAGTTTGTATTTAAAATATTAGAGTTTAGTGTTTATACTTTATGATTTTGGGATTTAAGCTATTGGGATTTTAGGTTTAGAATTTAGAGTTTCGGGTTATTTTTATTTGATTTTCAAAAATTCTTATAATTTTTATTATATATTTTATGCAATCCTCTATTTTTTTTTTGCTTAATTTCAAAAATTCCTCTGATTTATTTTGGTAAATTTTGTGAAATCCTCTAAATTTGTGACAAGTTTGTGAAATCCTCTGAAATTTTTTGTTGTTTTTTGTTTGATTTTCAAAAAATCTATATTTTTTTGATATATTTTTATGAAATCATTTGAATTTATTTGCTTAATTTTGAAAACTCTTTTGATTGGTTTTGATGAGTTTTGAGAAATCCTTTGAATTCTGGATAAGTTTGAGAAATCCTATGAGTTCATTCAGAAGATTTGACGAATGAATATTTAAACATATCGATGATGGATCTCATTGGAAAGAGTTTTTCGTGTTGATTATGAATATATTTTTTTTAAAAAAAATCCGACTTGTATTTTGAGAGATAAAACTGTTTTAAAATTTTTAAAATAAAAAAATAAAAAGAATCTGGTGATGTCAGCTTATGTCATACATAAGGATTTATTAGAATAAGCGTAGTTTTGTACAAAATTATTTAAATGATGTTTTGGAATATTAAAAAATTGCAGGGGGTGAATGGAGTAAATATTTTTATTAAAGGATTTATTGATGAATCCCCCTAATTAATATATTGCTATTTTATTTTAATTATATAATTTATTAATTTTGACTCAATTTTATTTTAATTTGTTAATTTTGATTCCATTTTATTTAATTTTGACTCCATTTTGTTTTAATTTGTTAATCACATAATTTTTTAATTTTGACTGCATTTTATTTTAATTTAGTAATTATGTATAATTATTTATAATTATAAATGCATAAATGAAATATATTGATTATACTTATAAATGAATGACATAATGGACAAAACACAATTTCATTCTCATTCTCATTTTCATTTTCATTCCCTCTCAAACCATTCTAAAAACCAAATGAACCGTTTTTTTTTAATCTTCATATCATTTACATCTGTTTTTCCGATGATTTTTTAATGAAACTTGAAAGATACACTATGATCCTTTGACATGGTGGTTTCCTCTCTATTTTTTATTCTATGTAGTTCTTCATTATGCTTAAATTTTTTACTGAGATTGCCATAGTCCGAGAGCTGCATCTCTCCTTCAATTTAATTATTTTTAGTTTCCACATCTATAGATAGACACCTGCAGTTCTCAGGGTTCCAATAAAACGCAAATTTATAAACGTGTGAGTTTCATTCAATTCCAATTTTTCACACATGAAGCGAAAGCTATCCTGGAATATACCTTGAGCTCAAAAACTCAAATTCTTATTTTGTTTTCGATTGCTTCAGAGTTATTTCAGTTTTCATTTCAAGAAAAAATATTTCCTTTCAATCGTGTGTTATCATCGAAACAAGGAAGACTGATGTGACTGCCATATCTGACCATTAGTTTGAGATACACGAGCTAAGATTTTAGATTTTATTGGAATGGAAAGTCGCACGTAATGGATTTGCATGGCTTCTCTTCTTCGTCATTTTGGGATGACATCTATGACAGTAAACTTAATAAATGTTGTCATTTAGCAGTGTGTTTATTATCCTTGCAGTATATGAACTTAATTCTTTTACTGTTAGTGACATACCTGTTATATGAACGCAGAAAAGAGACACTACTTGCAATGGTGGATATGTAAACCATTGAGCAGTATTTGGTGTAATCAAATAGGACCCGTTATGTTTCGTGACAGCTTGATGATCCCATTACTTCAGTTAGAAGGCTTTTCGCTTCTCCATCTGCAGAAGGAATAATGCCAACCCATGGATCAAGCTGAAGCTCAGTCAACGCCATGATTGATCTGAGTGGGGTGTTGACATGTCCCAACGATTTTCCACCGATGGCTGAAATTGGAATTCTCCTCCATTGATGTGTAGCTTCCAATAGATGATTTCCTTAGCATGTAGCCCTTTTGAAACCCATGGGAATTATGTATTTCAGTGAATGAGATCTAGAACTAGAATTTCCTACTGAATACAACCAAAGACCTCTCGAGTGTTCAGCTGTAACATTTTCCCTATTCGCCTACTTCCTGTGTAACAAACTTTGATGAGTTTTTGTGGGGATATAGATAGAACTTTCATCATATAAAATTTATCACACCATATGAACATCAAAGAATAGAAAAACTATTTCCATTTGCCGCAGGTGTTTGATGTTATTCTGTCAAGCCACAATTTGTGACAACCACCTTCGAGTAAGGGCGGTTGAATCCTCTCTCTGCCACAACAGCGCGTTTATCTCCTATTAGCTTAGCTGCCCTGCTCTCAAAGGATATAAAGAAAGAGGTCAGTTTCTCGTGAATACGTACTACTAGAAAGAGCGTGTTCATAATTATTTGTTTCTATGCCTTCAATAGGGGACTATTGGCTTTATCATATTGTGCAGGCTACAAAGCAAACTGAATTACCAAAAATCGCTTTGGGTCTAGAGAAGTGAAATTTACCTGAAATAAGGAGAGCTAGTATTCTCCTGGACTGTCTTCACCTGTCTAATCTTTTCTACAACCTCCATGCCTCCCAAAACTCTTCCGACTACAAGAGTTGATGAATCAAGCTCTGGCGAGTCTTTGATTGCGATTATAAACTCTGTTCCGTTGGGGTCTGCTCTGACCTCCTCTTGATTAATCTCCAGCTTCCCATTCTTTGCAATTAGCTTCAACTTTGGAGGTGGCTTGGAAGGGTCTCTCACAATAATGCTCACAGTGCCTGCCAAGTTCTTAGTTCCTGGACACTTCTCGTTCTGTTTCTCCCATTCCTGCACAAGACTTCCGTTCACAAAGTCGCTTCCAGATCTATTTGCAAGCTCTGCATCCACACCATATGATCTCACGCCAGCATGTTGCACATAATTTGGCATTATCTTGATGAACTCTTTTCTTCTGTAGCTTATTCCAGCAGCTCCACTAACAAGACTACTAAACCTAGCAGCCCCAACAGGTGCATCTTCTCCATACAGTCCAATGGTAATGCGACCGGCAGGCTCCCTCTCGATCGATATGTCCAGAAATACTTGCTTGGTGGCTATTTTTTTGCCGCAGGTTGGAGTAGTAGTAGTCATTGTCTCTTCTTGTTTATCATTTTGACTGGTATTCGGTGCATCCTCACTCTCTTCTGCTTGTGACTTGGAGCAGTCTATGACCTGAGAAGCCAAGAGAAGAAGCAATGTTGAATTGCTGGAAATGGTAATCTCTCTTCGAGATACGTTACATCGTGGTTTTAAGTTGTGAAAAGATGGAGGATTGGGTATATTATGCACTTGAAGAG
Organism: Euonymus europaeus; assembly: GCA_963580455.1. Classification (NCBI taxonomy): domain Eukaryota; kingdom Viridiplantae; phylum Streptophyta; class Magnoliopsida; order Celastrales; family Celastraceae; genus Euonymus; species Euonymus europaeus. The sequence goes on along the minus strand of OY756957.1, from coordinate 24,172,064 downwards.
GGGATGCTGGTGGTTTGGGGGTATGAAGAAATTGAAAGGAGGATTGCTTCAAGACTTTAGGGTTTTGTAACATCTCTGTGTTTGTATCTTTGCCTCTGCCTCGACACTGGTTTTCTGAGTTCTCTACTAGTTTAGGGCGTAGAGATTTCTAGTGGATAAGAAAACTGATCCACATGGATCTGTTTTCATGGCATCTATTGAATAGAATCAACTTACTCAGCGTTCATACAAAAAAAAAAAAACTTACTCAGCGTTAATGTGGGCCATCCTTTGGTATCATAGGCCAGGGTAGACGGGGTCTGGTGTAGTTTTTCTACAGTGGACCCCAATGTAAATCATTTCTACGCATTAAAAATTTTTCTTTTATTTTTTTTAAAATTATACATGTGTTTTGATTTAGATTATGAATCTAACGGTATATTATTTGTACAAAATAAAAATTAAATGAATCGTAAAAAAGTTATGACAATTATGAACCATTAAATATAAACTTAAAATTTTATTTCAATTTTCACTATTTATTTGATTTTTGTTTGACACAAACAGTACACCGTTGAACTCGTAATCTCGATCATAACATATTAATAATTTTTTAATAATAAAATAATTTTTTCTAAACCAAAAATGCCCCAACAGCTGGTCTGCTGTAAAAAATTTACGATAGGTCCCGTCCACCCTATACGCCATTCACAAAATGTTCTCACGGAGAAGCATGAGAATTTAGAACTTGTAACATCTATGATGAAGGAAAATGTGCCCGAGTCTACAAGCTCTATTGAGTGACACCACCTAAAATATACAGAATCATATGATATGATGTTTGGGTACTCAACTCTTAAGCACCCAATGTAATTCAATCATATGTGACATTGTCGTATAAGCTAGTGACATGAAAAGTGTGATGACACGGGAAAGTGCACACTTCCACTTATCTTTTATTCAAAATTTGAAAATCAAATATTTTCTCATAAATTTCTCTTCTTTTCCATTTTCATCTTCTCTCTTGCATGTTTATCTCGCTGTAGATAACAAATAATGATGAACAATTGATTACATTAATCTTTATCTTACGGAGATGCGATTACATTGTTTTTTCACCATATAGAAATGTGACGAAGGGAAAGTAACCAACTTGAATCGTACAATGAAAATTCAAGGACAAACGTAAAATCAACTACAAATTGTGCAAGGCACGTTATTATTCAGAATAATAGTCCAAAAGTCCTTCAAACATAGATATGGAATGGTATTTATATTACATAATACCAAACCCTAGTTGCACTAGAATTAGAAAACTAAGGAAACCTGCTAGATTAACGCGGAAGAAAATAAAAAGGTCACGTAGACAACTAAAATTAAGGAATTAGGATTTGAGACTAACTAGTACGAGGACAAATTCCTGATAAAATTCTAGAGCAAAAAATTCATTTTTCCAAAACATATTACCAGCCCTGTAACTCTAACCTAGTTGAAAGTTATGGGCCTTCAAAGCCCACTACCTCACGCTACTTCCGACCAACTTTCTTTCGACCCGCTTTCTGACGCGAACAGTCCAACTTAGCCATAAAATTTGTTGCCATATGCTCTTCCTCAACTTGCAATACATTGTTTTTTCCACACAGAAATGTGATTGCATTGTTACTTTCCCTAGAAAGAATTGATATTAGATTGTTTTTCCCCTACAAAGCTTCGATTACATTGTTTTTTTGTCATACAAACTTGAGATTACATTGCTTTTTCTAGATATAAATTTGAATGCATTGTTTTTTCCCCAGAAAGACCTGATATTACATTATTTTTTCCTTACACAACTTCGATTCCATTGTTTTTCCTCTAGACAAACTTGAGATTGCATCATCAATCAATAATAAAAATCTAGATACATCTTCTCAAAATCATATTCATCCAAATGATTGTCACAACACAATACTACATTCTTTTTAATACAATTCAATTTCCAAAATTTGTAAAAAAATGAGAGAAAAGTTACATTTGTAGCTAGAGTTTGCCAAAGACGTTGATGAAGATGGATGGCCGGATCAACGTATTACATTATTTTTTTCAAAAACAATGTAATCTGGTCGGGGTTGTCGGATTCCGATAGTTATGATGCTGAAAATTGGATGGGTAGGTTATGCCACGACGCGTGGAGTCCAAATATGGGGTTAGTTGCTAATGGTGTAGTTGGAAAGGGCTGGATAAATTCAATTTGTGCTACAAAGACCTTTTTCTTAGAGTGTTTTTTCCGACGATTAGAGTGACAATGGGTGGAGAGGATGGTCAGAGAATGAATGTAGTGATCGGGCGCTTTTGTTTGATTAAGTGATACTTGAGAACACAAGCGCTTGCTAGAAAAATTGTTGATTTCAAGTGTTGAAAATGAGTCATTGTAGCCTTCAAGTGCCTTAAGCAAGGTTAAATCCCATTTTTAAGAGCCCCATTGGATTTGCTCCTATACTCAAAAGCTATAGCATTGTGAGTTTGGGCACCAAAACTTTTTTACCCACTTTCACTTCTATTTGATTACTTCAATGTGGAACATCTGGTGTGGATTATCTCTCTCACACTCTCTCACACTAAAATGTTCTCCAATATAGAGCGAGCCTTCTTATTGGACTCTTCATATCACTAAATATGTGTAGCCTCCTTGGGCTTGCAACAAATTCTAACCAATCTTTGGATTTTTTTTTCACATTTAGAATGGGTATCTCTGCTAGGCCTCTTATTTTTCCCGAGTCTACTAAAAATTGAGCTTCGATACCATGTTGAAAATATGGACCTAAGGTCCAATCTGCACACTTGGACAAACTCGGCAAAGCCATAGTTGAAAGGGCAACTTTGCTCAAAATCTATAGCTTGTGAATTTGGATACAACCAAAGTCTTATAAATTGTTGCCATTTCTTCTATGATTTCTCCAACATCCAATCATGAGGTTGTACTGTTAAATCCCAGAAACCAATAGCTAGCTAACTTGAGTCAAGTCTCTAACAACAGTACATCAAACCAACAAACTGTGACATGTCCAAAGTCTGTTGAACACCAAGAACTTGTAATACAAATAAAGAGAAAAATAAAATTTGAATAAGTAAACAACAGATCAGAAGTAACAAGACAAGGAGATCAAGGTTTACACAACAAGTTTTCTAGAACTTCTCAAAAAAAAAATTACATAGCTTAGGTTAGCTGAAAAGCATACACGAGAACATACTAACTTCTTAAAATAAAATAAAACCGATAACATTGCAGTCAATACAAAACAAAGTCAACATTCTTGAACTAGTATAACTTGAACAAACATGTTAGTAAACATACTAAGCTCCAGGATCACTCCTAACATTCTCCTCCTTGATAAAGAGCTTAGTTACACCAACCAAAGATCTGAGAAACTTATGTGTTTGGAAATTGTTTATTTTTTCGCTTTTAAAAATGGTTTTGAGTATTAGAAACAGTTTTTAGGAATAAATCTAGTAAAAAAATTCATTTGGTTTGTGTTTTTTGTTACCAAAAACATGAAATTGAAATTGAAATTTATCTGAAATTCTTTCAAATGAAATTGAAATTCATTCAAATTAAACTCAAATTAATCAAAATTAAACTCAAATTCATCAAAATCGGGTCAATAATGGGTCCAATTCAGGTCAACACTGGGTCACGGTCTTCCGTTGGTTGATTCGACAGGGAAAAAAGTGGGTTAGATGCTCCTCAATCCGGCGAGTCCAATGGAGGTGGTGGATGTCATCGGCGTTGGCCGTGGTGGTCGGATCGGGTCGTTTTTCTCCATGGTGGCCGAAAGTTTTAAAGCCAGATTTCGGTTGCTAAAGTTGATTAAACGAGGAGAGATTGGTCGGGTTTTGTCGCTTGTCTCCTGACAAAATTTTTGACACCAACTAGGTCGCGAATGGTCACCGAACGACGAAGATCCGTTGCCGGCAAGTGAGTTGAAAGAAAATGTCGGGGGAAAGAGAGAGAGAGGAGAGAGAGAAAAAAAATCATTACAATAAAGTTTAATTTATTTACAATATTGCCACCGGTCCATTCTAAAAATTGCCCAAAACATCAAAACGGTGTTTTCATTTTTTTGTTTTCAAAAAATCACGAATTTTCTAAAATTGTTTTCGAAAAACGTGACCCCAAATGAATTTTCAAACCAATTTTTATTTTCAAAAACAAAAACAGTTTTTAAAAACAAAAAACACACTCTGGGAGGTGTTCTTAAAACAATTTTTGTTTTTTGAAATTTGAAAATGTTATAAAATTCGTTTGTGTGGTGGTTTTTCAAAATTGATTTCACAAAATTGATTTTTGTCTTTTGTTTTTGAAAACAAAAAATGGAAAACAGCTTTAGGGTGCTTTGCAAGAACTGTTCTTGTGTTTTAGAAAAATTACGGAGAATTGTTTTCATTAATGGCAAACTTTTAAATACATTGATCTCAAACCCTAACATTAGTTCGGCGCCTCCCACCTCCATGTGCTCCCAGTACTTGCGTCAATCTGCAAAGCATCTCCGACTCCGATCTCTCTAACTGGGCAAATATGCGAATCTTCGATCAAAGGTACTTGTTTCATCGTCATCTTTTCTTCTTCTTGATGATGACTCGTTCCCTTCAAATGTACTTTCTTCTTCTTTTTTCTATTTCTTTCTTCAAAAAAAGAAACGCCGATTCGCTTTTGGAATTTTGTAGCCAAGGTGATAGATCATGGATCTCTTTTCTTTGCAGCCAAGGTGATAGATCTTTTGGAATTTTTCGCTTTTGGAGTTTTGTAAATGGGCTAAACCTGATCAAATTCCTGGAATAATTGAACATGAAAAAATTCAGATTTGATAAAGTTGTGTGAAACATGATAGAAAGATTCAATTAACGTCCTTGAGTGTGATAGACACATTTTTTGTTTCATATTTGGTGTTTTCAGTGTGATAGAGACACATTTGGGGGTTAGTTTATTGATAAAGTTAAAAGTCATTCTACCCCCAATTAAACGATGAATTTATAACTGAAGTTTTCAGTATTGTAAAAGGCACCTTTGTTCCAATTTGTAATCAGGTTGGTAACCTTTTGCAAATTTTGTGCTTAATTCTTTGTTGCTTCGAGTTGAGTGACATCCGATTACTCATCTAACATCCATTGCGACATTCTTCTTTGTTGCTTAATTATTTGATTTCTCACCATGCCTCATCATGCAATCATGAAAGTTGTGGATATATGGGATTTGTTTTTATTAGGCAGTCCAACTTTCCCAGACTGTTACTTGTTTTGAAGTCACAGTTATATTTAATGAGTAAAAGGCGATAATCTTAATTGAATTTAGTACATAAAACTAAGTTCAAAGTTGATCAGAAAATAATATTGAGTTAAATATTGATGTAGGAAAAACAAATATTGAGTTAAATATTGATGTATCTTTCTCTCTGGCAGAGGTGTTAGGCCTTTTGTAGTCTCCCTACTGGTTGCTGGAATTGACAACTCTGGTCCTCAATTGTACCAGGTATATCCTTTAACCAATTTGATTGTGTTAAATGTACTAGAAGATGCATTGTTCTTGACTGGCTGGCTTACGGGATGCTGCTGTGAGTAGATGTTTTTGGGGGTTTATTTTCAGCTATGGATTTATTTCTTCATTTTCTTTCCCAGAAGTAGTAGTTTGTTTTTTGAATTCGAAAAAAAATTCCGAAATACATAATTAAGATGACCATGAACACTAGATATGGAGATCATTGAACCAATCTTAGTTAAAATATAGTTAGGTGGTTTGTTTGATTGGTGGTTCATTTGATGTTTTTGTTGTCTATTGTTTAGAGGATATAATTAGGTTCCCTTTTTCTCTACAGGAGACACTGTTATCAAGTAATATTTGAATGGCTATGATCTGTCTTTATGAAATTGTTCATGTATCTTTGAATGGCTATGCTCTAACTTAACAATTTGCCATCACAATTTTTTTTTGAGTGGATTCTTGTTGCTTGGCAGCATGGTTTCATTCCAAAATCTGTTACTTTACTTTGTTTCTTTTAATTTGTCAATGGTTTTGATTTGCAAATGCATTTTAAATATGCAAATGCATTATATGTTCAGGTTTATGCTTTTTGAAATGGAGACAGCAAAAGAAAACACATTATGGAGCTCAGTAATGGAGAAATTGTTCATTGACATAATGGTAGACCAAGCTATTAGGGGTAACATGAAGAATGGTGTCTTCCATAATCGGGTTTGGGCTGCAATACTTCAAGAGCTGAATACGAAGTCTGGAAGAGCTCACACTATCAAACAAGTCAAGCAAAAATTCAATCGGCTTAGAATCAAGCATCGTGCATTTTTTGATCTTCTCAACACTACCGGTTTTGGATAGGACTCGGTGTCCAATACAGTGACTGCAGATGAAGAAGTATGGGCAACATACTGCAAGGTATTTTCAAAACCATTTGTGGTACATAAATTACATACCAATACATGTTTTTCACTCTTTCAATTGTTTTAAATTGTCATCTCCTCCGAATGCAGGCACATCCAGTTGCCCATCAGTTCAAGAAAGGTTGAACAACTATCGCAACCTTGAGATTCTTTTCAATAGTGGGACAGCCACTGGAGTACTTCATCATGCCTCAACACTGAGTCCCCCAAACACTGATGAAGAGAATGAGCTAAACCTTGAATATATGACTGCTGGTGTTCATGTTCATACTGGAGCTGAATTGGAAGATGAATCTTTTAGTGATGACTTCATGGATCTGAAGATGCGTAGTGGAAAAAGATTAGCAGCACATCCACAGAAGAATTCCAAGAAGGATTCAAGGCATAGTGAGGTGAGCGAGGCCATACATGCATTCGCTAAGGTTCAGAATGCGAAACTTGAAAAGTTGAAGTCATCCAGCACTTATGAGGCTACCAGTGTATCCTAGGATGACACATTGATACAAGCTATATATTGAACAAAATGTCTTCCGCAGTGGATGTACGTGTTAGGGCAATCCCGATGTTCACCAATGCTGACTATAGGAAGATGTTCCTGGCGATGACGGATGAGATGAGGGTAGGTTGGCTCCTTAGCCTCTAGGGTCATCGGCCTCTTGGTGAGTCTTCCAGTGTTATGTCTTCAATTAATTGTGTGATGAGTTTGATGGTGTTGTTGGCAATATGTTTAATAAGTTTGGAGATTTGTATCATTTGGTATGTACGCGTATTTGAATCTGTATTTGTAGATGCTGCTTTATATATATTTGAACTATGTTAATTTATTTGTGGTGTGTTGCATGTGACTAAAATATGTCGGAGTAGGACAAGCTACAGGGAAGGTCAAAAGATGCAATTTTTTGCAGAGATTCTCTTCTCTGCTGTAACATTTGCAGTGTTTTTTTTGCTTAAACAGCAACATATTTTTGGCTGCTATGATACAATGTGCACTTGTTTACTATTGTGTTGTTGACTACGCAAGTTGTTTTTTCTATAAATCTCTTGTGCTATCTTGATTGGGTGGAACTATCTTCTATGTTATTCTTTGTGTTTCACCTATTTTGGTCACTGTGAAGAAGCTACTAGGCAGGTAAACAACTTATCTTGATTTTTCTTCCTTTGGTTTAGACTTCTCTTTGGTTTCATGAGAATGGATCACTGCAACTATGAAAAATGGATCATCTTTTGATTTGTTGGGTTTCTATTTTCTGTCAGTAGTTCTTGTTTTGGATCATCTATTGATCAACTGTGAAACCATTCTCTGAGTTTATGGTTTTTTGCTCTCTGTATTTGTTGTTCCTACAATGATTGAGGAGTATTTGCAAGTAATGTGACCACAGCCTAGCGTGTCTATTTGCTTTCTTTTAAAGTACTCATACATGCAGTAATTATTATTATTATTATTTTGAAAAATAGCTTCTGTGAACTTTTTCTGCAAATCAATGTCACGATTAACTTCTAAATTTAGGTTGATTTAGTTCCCTACGTCCCAAACATGCAATTCAATATATATGTGCCATTGCTGTATTTTGACATGACTTGGCATGAAATGACCTAGATAGCTATGATTGTTAATTACTAGGGAGAGTTGAAAATAAAACGAAGCTGACCAAGCTTGTTTATTATAGTAATCAATTGCCTTAAAAAAACCTGTAATGGTTCACTGTTAATTAGCATGTCACACCAAAATGAATTATATAACAACATCCAGTGTCAAAAGCTTTTCATTACAAGCTATTTCCATATGATGGCTTTGTCTATAATTGATTATCTAAATGGAGATTTGTGGTGGCGAAAAATCATTTAAAAATGTGTTTGACTAAGTTTTAGGTGGAAGAGATAAATTCTATCGTTCCCCAAATTCAAATCTCCGAGTCCCTAAAGAGTGAGCACTTCACCATGCTATAAAGCTATTGCATCATTTGTTTTGTTAATTGCTAATGAATTTTCCTTTTTAAGAGAGATATTTGTTTATTGTCTTTGAAAAATATATAGTCCTCAAGAATGTCTTCAAGTGACTCAGACAAGGAAGATTTGCTCGAATTATTAGCCCTTATTGAAGCAGCTGAGCTTGAAGAGATACATCGCCTCAGTAATATTCCAATGCGTATGTCGCCATTAACTGGCCGTGCTTACATAATATACCTACTTAATGGCCACCCAAGAGTATGCTATGAACTATTTCGTATGGATAAAAATACTTTTATTAATTTTTGTAATGTGTTACGGCAACGGGACCTTCTGGATGACTCCCAAAATGTTTATGTCAAAGAGAAGGTTGCTATATTCTTATTTATTATTGGGCATAATATTCGCCATAGAGTTGCAGCATATCGATTTCAGCACTCTACGGAGACAATATCGCGACACTTTCACCAGATTTTGAAAGCCGTTTGTCGACTCGGGAATGAACTAATTCGACAAGGGTCAACGGAACTCCCTAACCATTATAGAGAAAATCCTAAATATTATCCATGGTTTGAGGTACATGTTAAACTATTTGTTATAAATTTAATCTTTAGCAGTAGTTGTACATTAATATTGATATATATGCCTTTTATACCAGGGCTGCATTGGTGCGATCGATGGGACACACGTTAGTGCATGGGCTCCTGTAGAGAAATTAACTGCTTGTAGAGGACGAAAAACTACTGTGACTCAGAATGTCACGTGCGCTTGCGATTTCAACATGATGTTCACATTTGTTTACACTGCCAATGATTTCAGGGTCTTTCTTTTAATTTTCTTAATTTATACGTACACTATGACAAATTATTCAAATTTGTAGACCAATTTTATCTTGTTGATGCTGGTTATCCATGTCTTTCGGGCTTTTTACCGTCATTTCGAGGAGGTCGATATCACATTCAAGACTATCGAGGTCGAGGTAGAGGACCTCGTACCCGAACAGAATTGTTCAATTATAGACACTTCTCAATGCAAATGGTAATTGAAAGATGTTTTGGAGTTCTTAAGGCTAGATTTCTGATTTTAAAATTGATGTCTCCGTACAAACCAACTCGGCAAAGACTTATCGCGACTGCATGTTGTACGGTTCATAATTTTCTACGCCAGCAAGCACAACAAGATGCTCTTTTTCATACATGGGAGAATATGGATCCTTCCAATGTGGATCATGCTAATATGCAACCTTCATCTTCAACGGCGGCAATCGGAGCAAGTTCAAGCAATGCTAATGTTGATTTGAAGGATATAGCAGAGCTGCAATGTCCCAATATCGTGACAATTTGGCAGAAATGATATGGGTGCATCATTGTAATAATCCAAATGATTAGAGGATCTTGATTCTAATGTAATTTGTTTATATTAGTACTTAATTCTATGCTTATCTAATATAATTAGTGAAAATAATTCAATTTGATTGTTAAACAAATGATGCATTCAAATGAATTTTCTATTTTCTGTGATTGAAAAACAACATATGCCAAACAAATTTTATGTTTTTAATTTTGAAAAACAGTTTTCAAATTATACAAATCAAATGAATTTTTTTAACAATTTTTATTCCTAAAAATAATTTTAAAAACTATATTCAAAATCGTTTTTAAAAACTAAAAAAGAAATCAATTCCCAAACTCACTCTTAGACTTTCCTCTTGAAAGTGCTTTAGTTAGTATATAAGTAATCTTCTCATTAGACTTGCAATAAACAAACTTCAAATCAACACATTTTTGTGTTTCTCTAACAAAATGGAATTTAACAATGATATGCTTGGTCCTACCATGTTGTATAGGATTATCAGCTATAGCTAAGGTTGACGTACTGTAACACCTCACAATAATAGCCTCATCTTGAACATATCCCATATCTCCCAGCAATTTCCTCAACCAAATACAATGATTTGATACTACAACAACAACAATATATTCAACCTCACCTGTGGATAGTGCCACCACATCTTGCAATTCCAAGAAATTGTTCCTGAATCAAGTCAAAAATATAAAGCCAGTATTGCTCTTGAACTCTGTCACACTCCCAGCCCAATCACTATCCACAAAGCCTTTAAGAGTTCCAGCAATTCCTTTCTCAAACTAGATACCTAAGTCAGTTTTGCCCCTTAGGTACCTTAACACTCTTTTAGCTACATCATAATGCACATGAGTTAGAGAACTCATAAACCTAAACAACAAACTAGCTGGATACACAAAATCAGGCCTAATAGTTGTTAGGTACAATAGACTTCCAACAAGACTTTTGTAGACAGAAGCATCGGCCTTAACATTTGAATCATGAACAATTAACTCCAAATTTACAACAAGAGGTGTGGTAATAGATTTTCACTTCTCAATTTTAAAGCTTTTCAGCATATCACAAGAATATTTCCTTTGAGATGGGAAAATGCCAAAAACTCATTTTGATGTACCTCCATTATTCCTAGAAAGTAATTCATAATTTCCAAATCTAACATTTGAAATTCTTGCATCATTTGGGACTCGAATAACTTCACTAAATCTGTATTAATTCTAGTAACTATAGAATCATCCACATAAATTGAGAAAATCAGATGCTCATTGCCATTCTTCATACACAAAATGGCTACATTCTCACTTCTGTTATAGCCTTGTTGAAAAAGAAAAGAGTAAATTATACTATACTACACTCTTGGAGCCTGCTTCAAGCCATAAGAAGCTATTTAGCTTCAAAACTTTGTCTTCACTACTAGCAGTGATAAATGGTGTGTTTTACCTAGAGAGCTTATTGATCCCCATATATATTTTTGAAGCTCATTGCCTTAAAGCTTAAAATATGGGTAATATAGGACCTAGGCCTAGAACAATCCCAGTACATTGGCTAGTGTTTAGAAAAAAGTAAAATTATCAATATCGATAAATACTTGATTTTCATAAACCCTTCCATTGTTAATCACTATCTATGTTTGACAATTTAAACAAATCAGAACTTTTCTCAACCTTCTATTTTTCCCAATCCCAAAATGCTAATTCATTCACATCACATCTCTAGTCACAAAGATATTCTCAGTGTTTCCATATTATAAATCCTGTAACCCTTGGATTGGGGTGAATAACCTAAGAAAATTCCCAAATCAGTCTTGTAATCCAGATTAGCTCTTTTAACAGATGGAATGTAGGAATAACAAATGGATCCAAAAAATTCAAGTGTTTGGCTGAGGGTTTAGTCACTAGACAATCTTCAATAGGAGTTTTCATCTTCACAGACTTGGTAGCTAGGTACCCTGGTTAGAAGATACATTGTAGTATAAACTACTTTTGCCCACTATGAATGAGCCAAGCACTCTTATCAAGAGCATGAGAATCCTCAATTGCTTCAAATAGATGATCTTGAACTAACTTCTTTTGCCCATATGAAAAATTGACTTCTTGTGAAGCTAAACCTTCTCCTAATTAGCCTTGATTCTACTTCACCCTACAATACTTCGCAATATGCCCTTGTTTTTTTACAGAATTTGCTAGTTGGTTTTCCATATTTCTACCAACAAAACCTTTTTAGAATATTTGTTTTGCTGCAGTGAGGACATGAAGGGAATTTTCCCTGACTTTTATTGGTTTCACCTCTTCAACCTGAGTTCTCTAGAGACTTTTACTTTTTCACTTTTCTCATTCCTTTTCTTCTTGTTATCCTTGGAACAAGAGAACTTATTCCCTTTATGCTTCATATTTAATGCATCTTCTACAAATTCTTTAGATTTTCTACACAATCTCAGCTCATGGGCTTGCAATTTGCTACAAATTTCGGTGATGGTGAGCTATTTCAGATCATAAGATTTTTCAATGGTCAGCCTCAATTCTATCTGGAAAGCTTATTAGCATATTTTCTACCACCTTGTAATACATCTTCCTGATACAATATCATTTGACTAACAATTTCTATTAATTTTTATGAATAATCTCTGACTGTCTTAAAGTCCTTCATCTTCAAGAGTTCAAATTCTCTTTCATGGGTCAACAACTTCTACTGTCTTTTCCTAACACTACCCTGAAATTCCTCATGCAACTTATTGCAAGCTACTTTGGTAGACTTGATAACCACAATTATGGGAAAGATTGACTCGTCTATAGCTGAATGCAAGACTGTCAAAGCCTTGAAATTTCTTTGCTTCATACCTTTGAAATATTTCAATTATGTAATAGTTGGATCTTCAGGTAAAGATGAGACACCAAACCCTTCCTCAATCATATTCCACAACCCATGAGCCGTAAAAAAAGACACCATTTTAACCACCTAGAAATCATAATTTCCCATTAAGATAAGAGGCAAAGGAAGTGAAGATGCTGACATTTTAAGATGTTGCACCAAGAATCATCAATGACAAGAGCACACACAAGTCATCAATGACCACAAAATGTCATTGATGGTTGTTGTGGTAGGTTACCTAACATCACAAAATGTCATTGATGGTAGGTTGCCTAACTCTTGTAAATTACAAGTTTACCATCACTCCATGCCTATCTAAAGGCATGAGCTCTTCACTACAAATATACAAGTAGAAGGAAAGAAAGGAGAGGGTGAGAGTGAGGAAGAAAATAGAGAAATTTATTTGAGAGGTGTTTAGTTTTTCTTCTAGTTTCAAGAGAGAGTTTTATTGTTCTCTCCTTGTTAAATTAGAAAGAAAGTTGTAACTCTTTGTTCTATAGTGAATTCTTCTATACTGGTCTGTGGTTTTTATCTTATTCATTAGGGATTTTTCACGTAAAATATGTGTGTCCAATTTAGCCTTTTGCTAGTTCAAGTTCATTTGAAGCTACAATCCTGCTCTATCCGGACTGTCAATTTACAACAAGATATATCAGAGCAATTGGTTGGTTCGGGATTTACTTATTCTCTTGAAATTCTTAGTATGCTCTGTGGTTGCAGCATTGTCTGACCTTCCACATCAGAATTTTTTTTCTGAGATTGTTGATCAAGTATTCGTGGTAAGGTTGTATGGAAGTACTATCTAAAAGAAGTTCTGTCTAGGAAAGAGCGGTTCTTTAATTGCGCTCCGTTTTAAACGGAAGGCTCCCTCTCTTTCTTGGGAACTAATTTGGAGGTACTATTCATGGTACTGTTCCCAAAGTCTACAAGACTCATATGACAACTCATCATCAACCTCACTAACAATGTTCTCACGGACTACCTAGTCTTTGATAATATTGCCGCTGCCATTCTAGAAGAAGAAAATAGGCGCAAAAATAAGAAAGATAGGTTAGCCGGTTCACATCAAGCTGAGGCTCTAACAATGGAAAGAGGGAGACCAATGGAACATGGCTCAAGTGGGAGCCATAATCATGGGAGGTCCAAATCAAGGAGTAAGAAGAATTTTAAATGCTACTTTTATGGCAAGAAAGGACACCTGAAGAAGGATTGTTGGAAGAAGAAGAACGAAGAGAAGAACTCTCAAGGAAATGTGGCAAGTACCCCAGATGATGGTGAAATTTTATATATTGAAGCAATGCCAATCACAGAAGGTGAAAGGAACTTTAGTGATATCTAGATTATTGATTCAGATGCTATATGGCACATGATCTCACAAAAAGAATGGTTTCATCAGTATAAACCAGTCTCAGGAGGATTAGTGTTCTTGGGTAATGATCACATCCTGAAAATTGTCGGTATTGGAACCATCAAACTAAATATGAGTGATGTGACTGTTTACACTATCACGGAGGTTTGACATGTGGAAGGCCTGAGAAAGAATCTATTGTCTTTGGGACAAATAGATAGTCTCGGTTACAAGATCCAAACTCAAGATGGGATAATGAAAATTATCCGAGGCGCACTTGTAGTTATGAAGGCAGAAAAGCTGAATTCAAATTTATACAAGCTAAAAGGATTACTATACTTGAAGCAGAAACATTTGTTGTATCCAGTAGTTCAAAAGATGAACCTGCAATGAAGTGGCTCTCTAACTCGAACATATGTCTAAAAGAGGATTGAGAATTATTTCTGAGAAGAATTTATTCCTTGGTCTTACAAAGGTGTCATTACCCTTTTGTGAGCACTGTGTTGCAAGTAAGCAGAATAGATTGAAATTCAGCCTATCCATTTTTAGAAGCAAGGATATTGTAGAACTGATTCACTCTGATGTGTGGCAAGCACCGGTGATATCTCTGGGAGAAGCAAAATACTTTGTCTCATTTATTGATGATTATTTCAGAAGATGTTGGGTGTATCCCATCAAGAGGAAGATGGATGTGTTTCCAGTCTTCAAAATATTCAAAGCCCGGGTGGAACTTGAATCTGGTAAAAAGATCAAGTGTTTGAGGTCTGATAATGGAGGCGAATACATTGGTGATGAGTTTGATATTTGCTGTAATAAAGAAGGCATCAAAAGACAGTTCACTACAGCATAAAATCCTCAACAAAATGGAGTGACAGAGCGGATGAACAAAACCTTGTTAGAAAGAACAAGGGCAATGTTGAGAACTGCAGGCCTAGTAAAAGGCTTCTGGGCAGAGGCAGTTAAAATTGTCTGTTATCTGATAAATTGGTCACCTTTGACTGCAATTGAATTGAAGACATCGATGGAGATGTGGATGGGTTAATCAGCTGATTATTCAAGACTCCATACATTTGGAAGTATTGTGTATGTGATGTTTAATGCCCAAGAAAGAACGAAGTTGGATCTAAAATCCAGGAAATGTATATTTTTGGGGTATGCTGATGGAGTTAAGGGGTATCGCCTATGGGATCTCACTGCCAATAAGGTTATTATCAGTAGGGATGTTATCTTTATAGAAGAGAAACTGAAAGATAAAAGTGACAATAGCACGAAAAAAGAAAATTCAGAGACTACAATAGTTCAGACAGAATATAAGTCTGAGAAAGAAGTTGCTTCTGAAGCAACACCAGAGCATGAGGTACAAGAACATGTTGAGTCCGAGACTCAAGCCGAGGCTCCAGAAATTTGGCTGTCAACTCGAGAGAAAAGACTGTCAGTTTGGCACTCAGAATATGTTACGGAGTGCAATGTTGCATACTGTCTTTTAATGGAGGATGGAGAGCCATCAATTTTCCATGAAGCTAGAAACAGTTCAGATGCATCTCTGTGGATGACAGCAATGCAGGAGGAGATTGAAGCTCTCTATAAAAACAAGACTTGGAATCTTGTACCATTGCTGCGTGGAAGGAAAGCCATTGGTAACAAATGGGTTTATAAGATCAAACGAGATAGCAATGATCAGGTCGAATGATATCGTGCTCGATTGATGGTAAAAAGATATGCTCAGAAAAAAAGGCATTGACTTCTACGAGATATTTTCTCTAGTGGTTCGACTTACAACAATCAGAGTAGTCCTGGCTATGTGTGCCACATTTAACTTACATTTGGAGCAGTTAGATGTTAAAACTGCATTTCTTCATGGAGAACTTGAAGAAAAAATTTATATGCTTAAACTAGAAGGTTTCGCTGAAGAAGGCAAAGAGAACTTGGTTTGCAAGTTGAACAAATCTCTATATGTTCTCAAACAGGTGCCGAGATGTTGGTATAAGAGATTTGATTCCTTCATTATTAGCTTTGGGTATAATAGACTCCGTTCAGACAATTGTACATACTACAAAAGGTTTAAGGGAGATAATGACTTCATTATCTTGTTGTTGTACGTGGATGACATGTTCGTAGTAGGCCCCAACAAAGATTGAGTCCAAGAATTAAAGGCACAGTTGGCTAGGGAATTTGATATGAAGGATCTGGGACCAGCAAACAAGATTCTAGGGATGCAAATTCACCAAGATAGAAATAGCATAAAGATTTGTCTTTCACAGAAAAATTATTTGCAAAAGATCTTGTGACGCTTCAACATGCAAGGTTGCAAGCTAGTTTCTACCCCACTTCCTTCTAATTTCAAAATATCCTCAAGTATGTGTACTAGCAATGAAGCAGAGAGGATGGAGATGTCTTGAGTACCGTATGCATCAGCAGTGGAAAGTTTAATGTTTGCTATGATATGTACAAGACCAGACATTGCACAAGCAGTGGGAGTGGTTAGTCGATATATGGCGAATCTTGGTAAAGAGCATTGGAATACTATGAAGAGGATTCTGAGATACATCAGAGGAACCTCAGAAGCTGCATTATGTTACAGAGGATAAGAATTTACTGTCAGGGGCTATGTGGATTCAGATTTTGCAGGGGACCATGATAAAAGGAAATCTACTACAGGCTATGTGTTTACACTTGCAGGAGGAGCTGTAAGCTGGGTTTCAAAACTGCAAACTGTCGTGGCTCTGTCTACAACAGAAGGAGAATACATGGCAGCTACACAAGCTTGCAAGGAAGCTATTTGGTTACAAAGGTTATTGGAGGAGCTCATGCACAAACAAGAGAAAATTACTCTATTTTGTGACAGTTAAGTGTCTTGCATATTTCAAGGAATTCGACCTATCATTCAAGAACAAAGAACATAGGAGTTCAATATCACTTTGTTCGTGAAGTAGTGGAAGATAGAAGTGTGGATATGCAAAAGATTCACACAAATGAGAACCAAGCAGATATGATGACCAAGTCGATCAACACTAACAAGTTTTTATGGTGTAGATCCTCATATGGTCTAGCAGAGACATAAACAAGCATGAAGGATCAGTGTAGAAAGAATGGTGTGGAGACGTGATAGATTCTCAATCAAGTCTCTAAGTGGGAGAAATGTTGCACCAAGAGTCATCAATGATCACAAAAATGTCATTGATGGTTGTTGTGGTAGGTTGCCTAACACCACAAAATGTCATTGATGGTAGGTTGCCTAACTCTTGTAAATTACAAGTTTACCATCACTCCATGCCTATATAAAGGCATGAGCTCTTCACTATAAATATACAAGTAGAAGGAAAGAAAGGAAAGGGTGAGAGTGAGGAAGAAAAGAGATAAATTTATTCGAGTGTTTAGTTTTTCTTCTAATTTCAAGAGAGAGTTTTATTGTTCTCTCCTTGTTAAATTAGAAAGAAGGTTGTAACCCTCTGTTCCATATTGAATTCTTTTATATTGGTTAGTGGTTTTTACCGTGTTCATTAGGGATTTTCCACGTAAAATCTGTGTGTCCAATTTAGCCTTTTACTATTTCAAGTTCATTTGAAGCTGCAATCCTGCTCGATCCGGACTTTCAATTTACAACATAAGAAACCATTAGGAACTTACTTGAAGGGCTTCAACCAACTCGATCTTCCAGAAGTCCTCAAGAAGAATTGTAGCTCTGATACCACTGTTAAGTCCCAAAAACCAACAGCTAGCTAACCTAAGACAAGTCTCCAATAATAATAAATAAAACTAGCAAACTGTGACAAGTCCGAAGTTTGCAGAACAACAAGAACTTGTAACACAAATAAAAAGAAACAAATGAAATTTGAATAAGTAAACTGCATATCATAAATAATGAGACAAGGAGATCAAAGTTCACACAACAAGTTCTATAGAATTTCTCACAAACATTTTTTCTTTTAGCTTAACTTATCTGAAAAGCATACACGAGACATACCAACTAATTAAGTTCTAGAGAATTTTACAATAGTACAAGCCACATGGTGTAAGCTTAAAAACATCTTAAAATAAAATACAAGCTATGACATGATAGTCAACACAAGACTTAAGAATAGAAAATCAAGTCAACATCCTTGAACTAAAACAACTTGAACAAACAATGCAGTAAACATACTAAGCTCGAAGATCGCTCCCAACATGAACTTTTGAGTTGGAGAGTTCAAAACTTGTGTTGTATGCCAATTTTGGACGCGTTACATGGGCTGAATTTGAGGTCCAAATTTTGGGAAAACGTTACTTTTGGCCTCTCGATAATTATGGTAAATTCAACTTAGTCACTTTTAAAAAGTTTCAATTGCATCATACCTATTTTGATTGATCAATTTCAGTCCACCACTCGTTGAAAATTGCTTGCGTGCCATTTGGCTTTCGATTTTGACCGATTTGGCTGACGTGGCTTAAATGACATGGATTTTGGGGAGAAGTGTGATCGATCTTTGTATTTAAGTTGAGAGAGTATAAGAAAAAACTTACAAAACAAAACACTGGTTCGTATTTTTAACCCGGAAAATCGCTTGTGTGTCTAGGCGCTAACTCAAAAAACACAATCTGTACTGGGCGCTGTAGTACCCGCCTAGGCGCTACAATACCCGCCTAGTCTAGATTTGTCACAAATCAACCACAACACCAAAATACTGAATCAGCTTTGGGCACTATAGTAACTCGCCTAGGCGCCCACCCAATATAGATCTGCAAAAAATAAACACTGGATACATCAAATCAGGCCTAATAGTTGTAGGTATAATAGACTTCCAACAAGACTTTTGTAGACAGAAGCATCGGCCTTACCATTTGAATCATGAACAATTAACTCCAAATTTACAACAAGAGGTGTGGTAATAGATTTGCACTTCTCAATTTTAAACGTTTTCAACATATCACAGGAATATTTCCTTTGAGATAGGAAAATGCCAGAAAGTAATTCATAATTTCCAAATCTAACATTTGAAATTCTTGCATCATTTGGGACTCGAATAACTTCACTAAATCTGTATTAATTCTAGTAACTATAGAATCATTCACATAAATTGAGACAATCAGATGCTCACTGCCACTCTTCATATACAAAATGGCTTCATTCTCACTTCTCTTAAAGCCTTGTTGAAAAAGAAAAGAGTAAATTATACTATACTACGCTCTTGGAGCCTGCTTCAAGCCATAATAAGCTATTTAGCTTCAAAACTGTCTTCACTACTAGCACTGATAAATGGTGTGTTTTACCTATAGAGCTTATCGATCCCCAGATTTTTGAAGCCCATTGCCTTAAAGCTTAAAATATGGGTAGTTTAGGACCTAGGACTAGAACAATCCCAGTACATTGGCTAGTGTTTAGAAAAAGGTAAAATTATCAATATCGATAAATACTTGATTTTCATAAACCCTTCCATTGTTAATCACTGTCTCCATTGTTAATCACTATCTATGTTTGACAATTTAAACAAACCAGAACTTTTCTCAACGTTCTGCTTTTCCCAATCCCAAAATGCTAATTCATTCACTTCACATTTCTGGTCACAAAGATATTCTCAGTGTTTCCAAATTATAAATCCTGTAACCCTTGGATTATGCTGAATAACCTAAGAAAATTCCCAAATCAATCTTGTAATCCAGTTTAGTTCTTTTAACAGATGGAATGTAGGAATAACAAATGGATCCAAAAAAATATTCAAGTGTTTGGCTGAGGGTTTAGTCCCTAGACAATCTTCAATAGGAGTTTTCATCTTCACAGACTTGGTAGGTAGCCTGGTTAGAAGATACAATGTAGTATAAACTACTTTTGCCCAGAACTATTTAAGAAGCTTTTTTTTAGCAAGCAAGCACCTGGCCATCTCCATTATAGTCTTTTTTTTCCTTTCAGACGTGTCATTCTATTAAGGTGAATAATTGACACTGCGTTGATGAGCAACACTAAGTAAATTATGATGCAATTGAGGAATAAATAAAACATTTGAAATTACCTTAGTTCCATGCTTAGTACTAATGACAAATGAACCTTTTCCTTGAGCCTACACCACATCTCCATTGCCAAAGTTTAGCCCTTGTTTTGACACTTTTGTCCAACTAAGAAAACAAGTTGATGTACTTGGCCATATGACTAGAGGAACCACTATGAATGAGCCAAGCACTCTTATCAAGAGCATGAGAATCCTCAATTGCTACAAATAGATGATCTTGAACTGACTGATTTTGCTCATATGAAAAATTGACTTCTTGTGAAGCTAAACCTTCTCTTAATTGACCTTGATTCTGCTTCACCCTACAATACTTCGCAATATGCCCTTGTTTTTTTACAAAATTTTATAGTAGGTTTTCCATATTTTTAGCAACAAAACCTTTTTAGAATATTTGTTTTGCTGCAGTGAGGACATGAAGGGAATTTTCCCTGACTTTTATTGGTTTGACCTCTTCAACCTGAGTTCTCTAGAGACTTTTACTTTTCACTTTTCTCATTCCTTTTCTTCTTGTTATCCTTGGAACAAGAGAACTTATTCCCTTTATGCTTCATCTGTAATGCACCCTCTGCAAATTCTTTAGATTTTCTAGACAATATCAGCTCATGGGCTTGCAATTTGCTACAAATTTTGGTGATTGTGAGCTCTTTCAGATCATAAGATTATTCAATGGTCAGCCTCAGATCTGTCTGGCAAGCTTATTAGCATCTTTTCTACCACTTTGTAATACATCTTCCCCATACACTATCATCTGATTAACAATTTCTATTAATTTTTATGAATAATCTCCGACTGTCTCAAAGTCCTTCATCTTCAAGAGTTCAAATTCTCTTTTATGGTCAACAACTTCTACTGTCTTTTCCTAACACTGCCCTGAAATTCCTCATCCAACTTATTGCAAGCTACTTTGGTGAATTCAATAGTACAACCTATGACAATTTTACAAGCCACATGGCGTTAGCTTAAACACATCTTAAAATAAAATACAACCTATTGACATGATAGTCAACACAAGACTTAAGAATACAAAATCAAGTCAACATCCTTGAACTAATACAACTTGAACAAACAATGCAGTAAACATACTAAGCTCCAAGATCACTCCCAACATGAAATTTTGAGTTGGAGAGTTCAAAACTTGTGTTGTATGCCAATTTTGGACGCGTTACATGGGCTGGGCTGAATTTGAGGTCCAAATTTTGGGAAAATATTACTTTTGGCCTCTCGATTATTATGGTAAATTCAACTTAGTCACTTTCAAAAAGTTTGAATTGCATCATACCTATTTCGATTGATCAATTCAGTCCGCCACTAGTTGAAAATTGCTTGCATGACATTTGACTTTCGATTTTGACCGATTTGGCTGGCGTGGCTTAAATGACATGGATTTTTTAAAAACTTAAAATAGATTTGATGATGTGGAATTTTTTTTAAAAAAATAAAAATGAATGAAATGCATGATTTATGAAATTGAGGGTCTGAAGCTAAGAACACGCATATTGGCAAGATTCACTCATTACAATTACTAATTCCATCCACAAATGCCATGAGTTAAGGTTATTGTATTCCATTTTGCTACTAGAATTATGTGCATGGTTGTAATATACGTACAGAGATCAATCTGGCACCTTATATTGGTTGGTACTTACTACCCTGTCGAAGTTGTCTTTGTCAGATTATCACCTTTAATTTCAAATACGGTTAACCAATCCTTTATTTGTGAGTGTATTAACGTCAGTTGGCACTTAATTAGCAAGATAAAGCTTTTATTGATGGATATCCACATGAACACTCTCTCTACGTGGCCACTAAATACCTAATTTCCCTACATTCGGGGATCATGTATTCCCACACCATCCCTGTCATTCCTCTTCTTAGTGACATTACTTTGTGTATACAGATGTTGGGTGCTTTGGGAATCTTAGAACCACATATAGAAACTCAATTATGTTACGTTTTCAGGATGGGGAACCCACGTTACAAGGGTCTGCATGGCATGCTATGACATGGAAGAAAACCCATCAACTCAAAAGCTTAAACTATTGAGTTGAGCCTCCTACATTCATATAAACAACACTTCATCTTCTTCTTTTTTTCCACATATATTCCCAAGATCTCGCTCTGATGCCATGTTACCTTTTAGGACGGGAGAAATTCATGTTACATATTTTTAATGTTTGTTAAGTGGGTGTGTACATATATTATTGTTTATAAATTACAACTTTAGATGTATTTACTAAATGACAATGTCTTCCAGCAGAAAATGCACCTTGTAAAGTCTTAGCACTACTGAAAGAGAAGTTAGTGCATTCTGACTCGAAGCCAAAAAAAATTCTGGATGAGCATTTTTGTTCCACTCAGATAACCATAATTTCTTTTTCTTTTTTTTTCTTCCTCCCAATAACTCTCAAGTTCTGAAATGCAGAGTAATACTAGCGGTGACATGTTGAATTTGCACTTGTAATTGACTAACTGGAGTCTCGTATGAGAATCCTGGCAGCGATGTCTGCAGCCGATGGAAGGAGAGAGTTTGGCAGCGTACAGATTGAAATTTGACCTTAATTCTATTGAAACGCATTGGGAACACATGGTTATTGAAATCTCACCTCGTTTAATACAAAAACCACCAATGTGTGCCATGGCCTTTTAGCATCCAGTAAAAGCAGTTCCATATCATCACTTCTGAACTTGAATGGAAACTGCACTTCATTTGGTCACCCAATTATTAAATATTTAATGAAAAGTCTGCTATTTCAGGAAAGATGACACAGAATTATCTGCAGCTCAAATGACTACAAATGGATAGGCACTTGCCTAGCATTCCATCACGATCATACTCTTTCTCTGTAGTTGTCTAATTAAATAGTTAAAAGCAATTTGTTGCTCTGTTGTATAAATTTGATAACTCTGGCTATCTGGCCTCCAAGAACAGCAACAACAACAAAAAGTTGTGCTAGAAATGGAAGAAGAAACACAGAATCTGGTGCAAGGAAACATGAGCTTGTTGGAAAAAGAAGAATCACCACCGCCCACAACCCCCCAGTTGGAGCTTACAGTAGATGAAGTGATAGAAGGACATGTAGGATCATTTGGGTTCTCACAGTTGCTACATGTGTTCTTGGTTTCATTGGCATGGATGTTTGATTCCCAAAACACACTGATAACCATCTTCAGCGATGCACAACCTCCCGCTTGGAGGTGCAAAAACATCGGTCATGGAGTTAGTAACAGTCCTAGTCCATCATTGTGCATTAGTGGTGACAGCAAAGGAGGAGGTTCTGTGTGTGGACTTGAGCCAGGAACTTGGGAGTGGGTTGGTGGAAATACTAGCTCCACCATTGCAGAATGGGGTCTCATCTGTGACCTAAAATTCCTCGCTGCACTCCCCGCCTCAGTCTTCTTTATCGGCTCACTTTTAGGTACTTTGATCTTGTGAAATCTGTTAATAGCAGGACTATTTGCGATACTACACAAGAGTAAAGAGTTGAAACAGAGTACCCTGCCTAATTCCTGCATTGTACAGAGACTGTTTTCGTGGTTTAAACCTTCTTACGTCTGTTTTGGTGATTTTTTTGTCTTGCAGGGTCAGCTATGTATGGTCGTCTAGCCGATTCATTCCTGGGGAGGAAAAGAGCCGTTTTACTCTCATGCCTCTTAACTTCTGTAACTGGTTTTCTCACTTCTCTATCACCAAATGTGTACATATATGCATTCCTACGTTTTGCCAATGGCTATTCTCGATCGGGTATCGGAATTTGCTGCCTTGTTCTCTCCACAGAAGCTGTTGGCCGCAAATGGCGCGGCCAAGTTGGGCAATACGGGTTCTTTTTCTTCACTGCAGGCTTTCTTTCCCTCCCCTTGATTGCCTACCCTACAAGGACTTCTTGGAGAAACTTGTACAAGATAATTTCACTTCTTCCTCTTGCTTACTCACTTCTGCTACTCCCTTTCGTGTCCGAGTCTCCACGTTGGCTTCTCGTCAGGGGACGGAGCAAGGAAGCCCTTGAAGTTCTGAACAAGCTGGCAAGGCTTAATGGGAAGAAACTGCCCGAGAACCTAAGTCTTGTAAACCCATCTGCAGCTAGAGCAGGAGAAGAAGAAAGTCTTCAAGATAGCATTTGGAGAACAAAATGGGCAGCGAAAAGGATGATCATGGTTATGGTAGCTGGATTCGGAGTTGGTTTTGTTTACTATGGGATTCAACTTAATGTTGAGAACCTCAATTTCAATCTGTATTTCTCAGTCGCACTTAACGCGCTGATGGAGATTCCTGCAGTCTTCATTGGCAGTGTACTCTTGAGCTTCACAAACCGGCGTCTGCTCTTCTCTCAGTCTGCATATTTAGCTGGAATTTCATGCATTCTCTGCATAATTTTCTCCCGAAGAGGCCACGGAAAGACAGATCAGAAAGCCGGCGGGAATTGGCCTCAACTGACTCTTGGAGCAGTAGGATTCATGGCTGCTTCAACAGCATTTGATGTTTTGTACATATACTGCGTCGAGCTCTTCCCCACCAATGTAAGAAACTTTGCAGTCTCGATGTTGCGCCAAGCGCTGATGCTAGGGGCATCAGTAGCACCAATGCTGGTTGTTCTCGGCCGTGTGAGCCCTTCTCTTTCCTTCCTCGTATTCGGGATCTTGTCCATTTTAAGTGGAATCGTAAGTTTGTGGCTTCCAGAGACAAAGAATGCTCCTCTCTATGACAACTTGAAGCAGCAGGAAGCAGAGGAGAAACTAAGTTGTCATTCACGCAATTCAGATGTTGAACTGGGAAGGTCGACTTCAGCATAGTAGCTGGTACTTGTAAAACTATCTTTGCTCATGACTTAATTGGAAGGAGGTTTCAATTGTATAAATTCCACCTTTTTTCTTTTTTTAAAAAAATGTGAATGATCAATAAAACTAGCTTTTCATTGAAGAATTTGAAAGAATATATATCATTTCAAACTATGTTGCATGTCTATTTTTTTTTGTTAATTGAGAATGATATCAGACAAAGTTGTCTTTTGAACATTATCGTCAAACTTGTGCAAACAAAAATTTTACACTTAACGACTGGTTGAGTTGGTCATATGGATTGGCATCGGGTCAAGTCGGGCTGACTAGAAAATTTTAGGCCGAGCCTAAGACAATTTCGTAAGCCGAAGCCCGACCTGGACCCAAGTAACTCGGACTAATAGGTTGGGCTTCGAGCTTGGACCTCGGACCTAAGTACCAAATTTCTTATTAGTGCACATTACATATATATAGAAAATTAGGGATAAGTCTCTCATCTAAAAGTTTATTCTAATAAGGACACTCATATAAGTTTTATCCCAATAAGTCTAATAAATTCAAAATACAATAAAAAAAAGGACAACCAATAGTCCAAAAAGAACAAACTATTAATTTTATTTTTCATAATAACTAAACTAACCTTGATTGTATCTTTAAGGAAATAAAATAAGATTTAATGATTATTTAAATTCAAATTAAAAACAAAATCAATGTTTCGCACCATCTTTTTCTCTTTTCATTCTCTTCACGCGTGCTCTTTGTATGACCTAGATTCTTGATCAATTTTCATCATTCAACCATTGTTCTTCACTTATTTTAAGCATGCCTACGATGAGACAACAATCTTTGATTTTCTTGCTGATTTTTTTGAGAAGATCAAGGTTTTATATATGTTTTGCGAATGAGAGAAAATTTTGTCAAGAAATTGAGTTTTCTTGTATTTTTTTTTTCAATCCAACTCATGAATCTTTTTCAATTCATATGGTTTATATGTTATGTCTTTGATTTTCGTTTTTGATTTTGAGTTTAGAGTATATTTGTTTGAATTATTACGTGTTTTAATTTTTATTTATGTTTGTTAGTTGTTTGAATCTTTGATTTTAAATTAACATTCTTTGAGATACATATTAGGTCAATGTTTCATAAGAATTATGATTTTTTGTTGTTTTATGATATGGCTAAATGTACATGATGAAACTTTATATGTTAGTTGCTTTAACGTAATCCATTGTGTATGTTTTTCATTAGTGTATGTGTTGTTTTAAAGCTTGTTTATGATCTCCTAAATAAAAGTTATAAATGTTGGATTTGAATGTTTCAACAAACAACCTAGAGATAATGGGACTTAAAGATAATGGGGTAGTGACTGATTTTGTGGGATAGTGGCTGATTTTAGGGGGTCAAAGTGGACAACATAGTGGCTAATTTTGTGGCTGATTTTGTGGCAATGTGTTGGGCTCTATAAGCTATAAATAGAGCCCCCAATGCTTGAAAATAGGACGGAATTTCCAGCAACTCTCTCCCCATCTTGCTGCCATTTTCCTAGCAATTTCTCTTTTTCTTTGTTTCCATTTTGAGTTCACATCTGTGAGAGTACAAATTCATTTCTGGTTCGAAAGAGTTTGCTTGTTTTGGTGTGTCTCTCACAAGCAAAAGGAGTGTTGTATCTTGGGAGGTGTTCATCCGAGAAGAGCCTTGACACGAGTGGCTGGGCGCTAATCACCTTAAGGAGATTCGGCAAAAACCGTGCCTCACTCCATTCCGTCAACTTTGTTTCTGCCGATTTTGGTAATTGGTGGTAAAATTTACTAGTTTCATTGTACTTGTTATATAGACTTCAAAACTTCATTATTGTTGTCTTGTGGATATATATATATGTGAACATTGCTCTCTCCTCAACTCATTGTTTGGTAATTTGTAATATTGGTAGATTTGTATTTTGTTATTTCTTGATATCGATATATCTTGCATATATATATATTAATAATATCTTTGGAAATAATTCATTATTAACCAATATTTCCAACATTCTTAAGGTGATTACAACACTGATTTTTGTATTTGCAAGCAACGGTTGTTTTGTGTTTATATGCCACTGTTATCTTATATTTGCATGCCACTGTGAACTTGCATGTGAAAATATATAATTTAATCTGTGAATAGTAGATATATATAAATAGAATCAATTGCAAATTCTTTTAATATTTAATATATGCACGTATGCTTTGAAATTTGCAATTCACTTTTGTTCTTGTTCATTTGCTTATACGTGCATGTTATTAACTTTTCTTATGCCCAGAAACAGTCAATATATATAATTGCATGATATCAAGAATTTCGTTCACGTTGATTGAAATATAGACTTTGTATAAACTTTGTTTTGTCGTTGTCATAGTTGTGCAACGTCTCATTGAATATATATAAATATGAATTATATGTTTTATTACAGACTTATTGATATACTAAACTGCCCCATTTAATATATATCTTATTTGTATGTTGGTATATAACTTGTCACATTTTATTTGTGATTTGGAATTGTGATATCTTGGAAAGTTCTGTCTAGGAAAGGGGTTATCTAATTGCGCATCATATTATTTGGAAGGCCCCCTCTTTCCTGGGAACCAACCTAGTTGCTAATTTTCTAAGACACAAATTTATTTGACAAGGTATATACCTTAAAGTGTTTTATAGTTTTCATTGTGATTATAGTGATTATATTATTTTGATTACTCACTCCAATATTTGATATTGTAGTGAAATATGAAACAAAATCAACAAGCCTACAACGAGTTACCCACCGTCCCTAGTGGAGGTGATGATATTGCCCTTGGTGTTGTGAACTCAGGTGGCGTGGCTACTCCTAATGGAGATATGCCGATGGCTACTCCTGTTGGAGACATGCCTGTTGCTGCTGCAACTGTTGGAATCAGGAACAATGTTCCTATGACAAACAAGATGATTCCTGTAATTCCCATTGAAAAGCCGGAAAAGGCTAAAAGCAAGGGAAAAGCTGCCAAGCAAGCTCACTTAGTTGAGCATAGTGACGATGAAGAGCTGTTGGTTGCGGTAGTCACCCAAGTAAACTTGGTGACTAACACCAAAGACTGGTGGGTGGACACTGGTGCAACCAAACACATCTGCATCGATAGAGACCTCTTCACATCCTATGAGAAGAATGATGATGGAGAGAAGATCTTCATGGCTAACTCTGATCCAGCCATTATTGAAGGAACTGGAGAGGTTATTCTGAAGTTCACCTCAGGCAGGAAGCTCGCTCTGCGAAATGTACTACATGTTCCAGAGATTCGTAAGAATCTGATTTCTGTGCCTGTGATGATAAGTAAAGGATTCAAGGTTGTGTTTGAATCCAATAAATTTGTAGTTTCCAAGGACGGAACTTATGTGGGGAAAGGGTATATGTGTGATGGGCTTTTTAAAGCCAACATTGCTGTAATTGATAAAAACAGCAAATTTCTATACCCAAAATCTATTATGAATAAAGATCAATCTTCAGTTTACATTGTTATCTCTCCATACTTATGGCATGGTAGATTAGGACATGTAAACTATGGTACAATGAAAAAGTTGGCAAACTTAGGTTTAATTCCCAAATTTAATTTGGATGTCAACCATAAATGTGAAACATGTGTTGAAGCGAAGTTTGCCAAGAAACCTTTTCGTCAATTGAAAGAAGTTCTAAGCCTCTAGCATTAATTCATAGTGATTTATGCGACTTGAAACTTATTCAAAGTAGAGGTGGAAAGAAGTACTTCATTACATTCATCGATGATTGTACACGATATTGCTATGTTTATTTGTTAACTAGCAAAAACGAAGCAATGGACAGCTTTATCAAATATAAAAATGAAGTTGAGAATCAACTTGGTAAAAAGATCAAGGCATTAAGATCTGATAGAGGAGGAGAGTATGATTCTACTCTTTTTGATGAATTGTGTACTGAGTTTGGTATCATCCACCAAACAACAACACCATATACACCTCAGCAAAATTGAATTGCTGAAAGAAAAAATAGAACTTTAAAAGAAATGGTTAATTCCATGTTAATAAGTTCTGGGCTACCACAAAACTTGTGGGGGGAAGCAGTGTTAACTGCTAATTATATTCTTAACAGAATGCCCCACAAGAAAACAGATAGTATTCCATATGAGATGTGGAATAAGAGATCGCCCTCTTTCAAATACTTGAAAGTGTGGGGGTGTCTAGCTAAGGTGGCAGTACCTCCACCAAAGCAAGTCAAACTTGGACCTAAAACTGTGGATTGCATATTTTTGGGATATGCTCAAAATAGTAGTGCATTCAGATTTTTAGTACATAAATCTGAGATAGATGATATCTATGTAAATACTATCATGGAAACAAGAGACGCGGAATTTTTTGAGGAAATATTTTCTTGCAAACGAAGCGAAACCTCTCAGAAAATGAATAGAGATTTAATTTCTGAGAAAGAACAAAATGGAGAACAAGAGGTTGAGGAACCTAGAAGGAGCAAGAGACCAAAAGTCTTGAAGTCCTTTGGTCCTGAATTTCTAACGTATATGCTAGAGACGGAGCCTCAGACATTCAAGGAAGCAATGTCAACACCAGATGCTTCATTATGGAAAGAAGCTGTAAACAGCGAAATAGAATCCATTCTAAGTAACCATACTTGGGAATTGGTTGATCTCCCACCCGGGAATAAGTCAATTGGATGTAAATGGATCTTCAGGAAAAAGCTTAAGGCTGATGGATCCATAGATAAGTACAAAGCAAGGTTTGTAGCCAAAGGGTTTAGACAAAAAGAAGGTCTAGATTACTTTGATACTTATTCACCAGTCACGAGAATTACATCCGTACGGATGTTAATTTCTATAGCCTCGCTATATGACTTGATTATTCATCAAATGGATGTAAAAACAGCATTCTTAAATGGTGAACTTGATGAGGAGATATATATGGAACAACCTGAAGGGTTCAAGGTTAAAGGACAAGAACACAAGGTGTGTAAACTTGTAAAGTCATTGTATGGGCTGAAGCAAGCTCCAAAACAATGGCATGAGAAATTTGACCAAGTAGTGATTCGGGATGGATTTCGAATCAACGAGTGTGACAAATGTGTTTACACAAAATTGGTAAACAATGATTGTGTAATAATTTGTCTATATGTCGATGATATGCTAATTCTTGGTCGAAATGTTAAGATCATCAACAAAACCAAGAAAATGCTATAAAAAAACTTTGACATGAAAGACATGGGTGAAGCGGATGTGATACTAGGCATTAAAATTTCCAAAACATCGAAAGGCCTAGCATTATCTCAATCACATTATATTGAGAAAATGATTGAAAGGTTTAAAGGACATAGCATTAAAGATGCAAATAAACCGTTTCTCCCTCACCTAGTTTTACATAAGAATACTGGAGATAGTATTCAACAATTGGAATACTCTCGAATTATTGGCAGTGTGATGTATATCATGAACTGCACAAGGCCAGATATTGCGTACTCTGTTAGTAAATTAAGCAGATACACAAGTAATCCTGGTCATGAGCATTGGAAAGCTCTATTGAGAGTATTGGGGTACCTAAACAAAACAAAAAATAACGTTTTGAACTATGGTAAATACCCTGCTGTTTTAGAAGGATACAGTGATGCTAATTGGATTGCAGATTCGGAGGAATCAAAATCCACAAGTGGTTATGTATTCCTTCTAGGAGGGGCGGCTGTTTCATGGAAGTCCTCAAAGCAAACGTGCATAGCACGGTCTACGATGGAATCAGAATTTATAGCTTTGGATAAAGCCGGTGAAGAAGCAGAGTGGCTTCGTCACTTTCTAGAGGACATTACGATATGGCCAAAGCCCGTGCCTGCAATTTGCATTCATTGTGATAATCAAGCTGCAATTGCAAGAGCACAAAATTTGATATATAATGGTAAGTCTAGACACATTCGTCGTAGACATAATACCGTAAGGCAGTTACTCTCTACTGGAATAATTTCTTTAGATTTTGTGAAGTCTAAAGAAAACTTAGCGGATCCGTTTACAAAAGGTTTGAGTAGAGAGGTGATGGACTGCGCATCGAGGGGAATGGGATTAAAAGCCTTAACTCACTAAGTTACCTTGATGGAAACCTAACCTAGCAATTAGAGATCCCATGGACTAGGTTCAATAGGAAAACATAAGTTGAGAATAACTTAAGTTTGAGCAGTATGGAGTTTTCAACTCTAGCCCATTTCTTGGATGCACAAGTGCTGCTAGCAAATGTGTTTTTAGGATAAGCTATGTTTTTAATGATTCCTATATCTTGTAAAATACAAGTGGAGTATTCGAGAATACTCTTGATAGGATATCACCTATGTGAGTGAAGAGCAAGGCCGACTCTATGAAAGTATGTAAAGGCGATATTTTCTAAAGCATTCACTGAACCCAAGAAGTTCATGGCTAAAATAATGAACACAACCGAGAACCAACTATGAATCGGAATAGTGCTGTGTGAGGTTTATTGTTTGGGCTTACATAAACAACTGGCAGTTCAAGGCGTTAGTTCACTAACTAGTTAAATAAGTCCGATAGACTTTCACTAGGGAAGGTTCAAAGCTAAAAGCTACCTATCTTGAAGCAGTATTTTTCCAACTGTACTCTCACATTTCCTTCTTATCTGAATTTTCGTTTGTCTCCATTCATGTGGGGGATTGTTGGATTTGAATGTTTCAACAAACAACCTAGAGATAATGGGACCTAAAGATAATGGGATAGTGGCTGATTTTGTGGGATAGTGGCTGATTTTAGGGGGTCAAAGTGGACAACATAGTGGCTAATTTTGTGGCTGATTTTGTGGCAATGTGTTGGACTCTATAAGCTATAAATAGAGCCCCCAATGCTTGAAAATAGGACGGAATTTCCAGCAACTCTCTCCCCATCTTGCTGCCATTTTCCTAGCAATTTCTCTTTTTCTTTGTTTCCATTTTGAGTTCACATCTGTGAGAGTACAAATTCATTTCTGGTTCGAAAGAGTTTGCTTGTTTTGGTGGGTCTCTCACAAGCAAAAGGAGTGTTGTATCTTGGGAGGTGTTCATCCGAGAAGAGCCTTGACACGAGTGGCTGGGCGCTAATCACCTTAAGGAGATTCGGCAAAAACCGTGCCTCACTCCATTCCGTCAACTTTGTTTCTGCCGGTTTTGGTAATTGGTGGTAAAATTTACTATTTTCATTGTACTTGTTATATAAACTTCAAAACTTCATTATTGTTGTCTTGTGGATATATATCTATGTGAACATTGCTCTCTCCTCAACTCATTGTTTGGTAATTTGTAATATTGGTAGATTTGTATTTTGTTATTTCTTGATATCGATATATCTTGCATATATATATATATATTAATAATATCTTTGGAAATAATTCATTATTAACCAATATTTCCAACAATAAATTATGATATGATATTTGGTGTTTGTTTAATTGTTTGATATATTTGTAACATATAATACATGTATGTAGAGTTTGATAGCTACTGAATTTTGTATTTGAACTTAATGTCAAGTCGTTCGATTATGATTTTCAATTATGGTTCACAAAGTACTATAATGAGCATGAATCTTGGTTTGATGTTCAATGGTATGGTTGATTTTGTTTGTCATAAGTTAAGTTGTTTTGAAGCTAATGATGTACGTTTTGCATTTTCTTTACCTGGTCATCCTCAATGCATTATTGATAATGATGAAAATCTTAGGAATATGTTGTTTATTGCCGCAACATATCTTTGACTTATGTTGATGTGTTCATTAAGAAAGGTAGTTGTACATATGTTATTTCTATGAAAGTGAGTGATTGTGTGGATGCTAGTATTAGTGGTGTTTTTGGCAAGATAGGTTATCATAATGATGAAAAAGTTTCAGATGTTGTTGATGTTGTTTTGGCTTTTGATTCTAGCAAGAAAAATACATTACTTACTTCTAATTGGCCTATGCAATTAGCCATATGAGACAGTGGTTCATTGGTGGTGTCAATGATTTTCGAAATTCATTATCTAGATTTGGGGTTGAGATATGTTAATATGTTAGCTATTTTATTATATCTATCTTGTTAAAATGTTTCTTTCTTAAATAAAATATTACATGTTTGAAGAATGAATCATGAGAATTTCAATTAAAAATATTGCCACAGTAAAATTGAAAACACAAGAATATCATTTAAACGGATTTAATATAAGCAAATCAAACAAATAAAAAATAGACATAATATTTGCATATCCAAAATATATTTAATATTTGCATGTTTAGTTTCCCTACTTTTTTCACGAGAATTTTATTTAAAAATGTCACCACGATGAAGGTTGAAACCATGAATATCATTTAAACACATTTAATGTCAACAAAACAAAAACATATACAATATCTGTAAATCCTAAACATATATAAATATACAGATCTAGTTTTTTTATTTCTCTCTCTAGATCAAACGACTCAACTGAAAGATCTCTTTTTTCCACACATAGATATGATCGAAGAAGAAGAGGAAGGATCAAGAGGAAATTCAATCAATACAAGAAATAAAGTATTTTAGTTGGCTATAGAGGAGGGGATATGATGAAGTAAAAGACCAGTGGTGGAAGAAGAAGAAGGAAGAGGAAGAATATGAAAACGAATGAGGAGGAAGAAGAATAACGAGAAGAACTAGAAGGAGATTGGCGGAGGAGAAAGAAGAAAAAGGAGGGACAGGAAGAAGGATGCAAGAAGGAGGCAGTGTATTGTGTCATTTGTGTGCAAGAAATGTGTGTGTTTGAGTAAGGCATTTAGGTCAGTCAATAAATTTATCATTTTTTCAAATGTTTTTATCACAGTGTCTTTATTGGAATACAAAAGTCATATTTTATCCTTCTATGTAAATTCTTATGTCTTGGGCTAGAGTTCAAGCCGAGCTCGGCCCCAAAAATGGGGCTCAGGCTTGTCTGGGGCCTAGAGTCGGGTTGTCTAAGTCTAAAGCAACTTCGAGCCTAGGCCGAGTCAAAGCTCACGGGCCAAATGATGAGGCCTACTTTGCCATAGCTTAGCTCATGCCACAAGAGTATTGTTCTCACCTCCAGAATCGATACGGCTTTATACTAGAGAGATTCACCAACTAGGCTCACTGTAGTGGTTTTGCATACCTAAACCCACAACTTTTGAAGATCAAAGGTTTCTCCTCATCTTTTTTCATAAAAGCAAAGGATAGGAAGGAGCACACATATCGCCATCATTTAAATGAGAACATCATTTATGCATTAAACAAATCACTCTCTTTCAAATGAAAACTTTATTTCAAGATTTAGATAGAGAGATGCACAACACCGGCCAACCGAAGACCAATGGGTCCATACCCATTTGTGGAAAAATTAGATAGTCTCTGTCCATGTGACTGTCCGCATGCAGCAAGCCACCCACGCGCAGTAGTCCACCTACAATCTGTCTACAAATTCTGCATGCAACCGCCCAATTTATTTGTCAAAGATTAAGATTTACATTTAATTTGTGTTTGTCGATCTTATTTTGGGTTTGTAGGGCTATATAAAGAGATTAGGCAGTGCAGATGCATATGTGTGTGTATATATATGTGTTCTACGAAGAGTACAGGAAAAATTGGGAGAGAAAGTGGTGCATGCAGAGGCACCAAGGAAAGAGTGTGAATTGAGTTTAAGTGTTATGTAACCCCATCCTCTTGTTGTATTATGTCTGAATAGTGAGCTTCTTTCCCGTGACGTAGGTTATTAATAACCAAACCACGTATATCACTAGGTCACCTTTATTTTTTGGTTTCATTTTTGTGCCATATTGACCCAATATACTCAACATCGACGAGTGCACATTTTATGTCCTTTTTAATAGGGGTTGGCATCAGCCAGCCCCAAAATATTAGGCCCAAGTTGGGCCAGAGAATCCCCTCTAGGCTTTGGGCCAGGCTCGGACTAAGCCAATGAAAATTTGGTAAGTCTAAGCCCAGCATTAGCCCAACTAATTCGGGCTAATAAATCGGGCCTCCGACTTTGAATTTTGAGTTCGGACCTAAATACTAAATTAATATATATTACTACATACAGAATACACATGCACACTATCAGTGTGCATGTGTATAAATAAATATATATATATATATATATATGTGTACATATATATACATATATGTGTGTGTAAATGTACAAATAATGTATGTATACATATATTTATTTATACGTATGTATATATATATATGTGTGTATACATGCACGTTGTGTATATATATGTAGTATGTAAGTTATAATTTTCGAGCTTGGCCACAAAAATGAGGCACAGGCCAGCCTGGGCCAAGGGTTGGGTTGCCGAAGCCTGATATCATTTTGAACCTGGGTAACTCTTGGGCCGTTTGACCCCTACTAACAAACTGTTGGGTCGCGTAGGCCCAAAGATATTTTATTGTTCCCCTTAGGCCATACTGTTACGAGGAATGGAAGGGGTTCTTTTGACCTAGCCAATCGGACCACAGAGCCCAATCGTGCATACCCTATAGTCTATTCTACATATGGGCCGCCTAGTGGCAGAAAGAGCTGCGAAATATGTAGCCTAGATCCCCAATCATGGTCCAAATATATTCTCTTTTTTCTCTGTTTTTGTTTTCATAGTGAATAATGTATTTCAATGAAAAAAAACCATTTATAAGCCAGGAGACAGGAGTAGTACTACATCATATGCATTATCTGACCACACCAGAAGAGATCAAAGGAAAAGACAATGTTCTCAATCAGGGAAATGTAAGAACTGGGTTCTTGAGAGGGGATGCAGGCTCCCATAAATGTACAAATGGTCAAAGCAACTTTTGTTTCTAATCTCTTTTCTGCTCTCCTATTCATGATATACAGTTTTAGAGTGTTCTTGTGAGTCCATTATTTGCATTATCTTCACATTGCATTCATGTCATGCTTTTGCAGAAAACTAGTACGGTACTGTGTTAGACTCAGGTGACCTATATATGTGTGGAGTTCAATAATGGTCCCCAAATTAGCTTGGATTTATATACATATATATCACATGCGAACCTCCCGCATCCAACGTTTGAAACACACCCATGATTTAGGTTTAAAGTAATTGAGTTTGTTTAGTGCAACCCTCACAGTAGGATTCCAACAGTATAGTTCGTATAAGGACGTCCGCATGTGAGACTCTCTCTCTCTACATATTGCAGTGTACTAAAATGTGGCCGCCTAGCCCGCCTAGGCATTAGGTGGCAGTCCGCCGCACCGAATAAAGGCAAAGGCAATTTGGTTGCTTTATGCGGGCAACCGCCTAGCTCGCTTAATTGTCAAAATTGCAACAATAAAGATAAAACGATGTCTTGAACTCATTGGTAAAAAACTTATAATGATATTAAAATGCAATAATCACATTGTATTTTCATTGTCAAAATTGCAACAATAAAGATAAAACGATGTCTTGAACTCATTGGTAAAAAACTTATAATGATATTAAAATGCAATAATCACATTGTATTTTCATTTCAATGTTCGTATGTATGTGTAAACAAGAAAGAAATTGATCCAAATAAATGCTAAACAATTGAAGATATAAGTATAAAATATTAGTTTTATATACATATCTCGAACAATTGATTAGGCGACGCCTAGGCTCTACCTATGCAGTCTAGGCGGCGAACTCGCGTCTAGCAAATTTTAAAACACTGATATATATATATATATATATATACAAAACTTCTCTCCTGCGGTCCCAATTTAAAGACTTAAAATGCAAACTTTTGTCCTTGTCCATTAGATTCATCTAACGGTTGGTTGAAGACATATATTATCTCCTCGCGTCTTCTCCAGCAGCCAAGGTGAACGTCTTATTTAGCAGCGTGATCCTCTCTCCGTCTTCTCCAGCAGAGCGATTTTAGGGTTCCTACAGCTCGGGTTCTCATCGTCACCGCCTTCTCCTTAGCTCGGGTTCTCCTACGTGACCCGTCAGTGAATTTCTCTCTTCTGGCAGTGCTTCTCCTCTCCTCGGGTTCGACAGGCGCACATCTAAGTTGCACTTAGGTTTTTTAAATTTGTTATTGAATAATTGGTTTTGGCTTAGAGAGAAACGCAGATCCCCTTCTTTGTCTTTCATTTGGGTTTCATACCGGCCTCGGATCTTGTTCTTGCTAATCAAGAATACAAACGAACATGGAGTACCTTGAATTTTGGTTTTGTATGATTTGGGTCTTCACTGAAACCTTTTCCTTAGAATTCCTTTTTTCTATTGTCACCTAACTGTGAGAGAGAAGCCTAATCAATCGCCAAAAAAGTTGTGATTTTTTCTTGGTATTTTTGTCTGGCTTCCTTCAATTTGTCTCTTTTTTTATTGGGGATTTAAGTGGAATGGAACAAGATCAAGCACAGAAGCATGTTTGTAGGTTGCGGAAGAGGAGCTTCTCAAGTGAAAAGGTATTGGAACAAGGTCATGAGGTTCTGAATCCTCTTAAAGAAGAGGTAAGACTGAATAAATGCAAAATGGGTTTTGAGATCAATGAGCATTCTGGTTATGGCTTGAGAGAAAGCCCAAGAAAATCTTCTAAATTCACAAGCTTGAACAACATTGCACCTTCAATTCAAGAAAGGGTTTGCAAAATATGTGGCAAAGAGTTTAAATCAAAGATAAGTCTATCATTGAAATCCATTTTATTTGGTTCTCTTGGCGAGTCGCGACGAAGACGAGAGCACTGTTGGAGAAGACATTCCCGCTGGAAAAAACGTTCTCAACCGTTAGATGAATCTGACGAACAAGAATAAAAGTTCGCATTTTAAGTCCTTACAATTGGACCGGAAGAGAAAAGTTTAGTGTGTATATATATATATTCAATTATAAATAAGGGAAATATAGTCAATTAGTAATGAATATGGGTAATTAGCCAACCATTTTATAATTTAATGATACTAATTGTTTAATCAATGTATGGATTACGTGGGTCCCTCATTATAATTATTGAGATATATTTACATACAAATATATGTAGTTATAAACTTAAAAACATAAGTAATAATTAATTATCCTTGCAATAATGTGACAGTGATTTATGGTGTCCTAATGAGTAGGTCCAGTCTTGGCCCACACCATTTAGGGTCTTTTTGTAACGTGTCTGGTAGGGAATCACCAGCCACAAAGATAGTTTTCAAGAGGAATTAACAGACAGTTGACGGAGAGAATTATAAGTAGATAACTTGCAAACATATGTCGTCATATCGTCAAGGCTCTTGTCCCAAATTATATGGGATTGGCTTTGATTATTATTATTAGTATTTTTTTTTGGGTGAGTGGGTGAGTGGATTAGCTTCGATTTTTTGTTCATGCAATTTGATAAAGTTTTATGCTACCTGCAGACCCACAAATTAAGGTACCTTCCTTTATTCCTGTTAGTGTAGGACTGGCTGGCTATGTTTTGGGATGAGTCAAATTCAAATGATGTACTTTGATTCTGAGGAAATAGAGATACTGTATTTTTTATTATTTATATTCATTTTAGTTATACCATATATATATATGAGAATCTTGGAGGTGACAAGGTTTTATCTTCATCATCGTTTGATAGTCATAAAAACAAATCTAAAAAAAAAAATTAAATTGAACATGAACTAGATAAAAAAAAAATTGAATATTGAATTTGTAAATCCAATCAAAATGCATTCATTATTATTATTATTTTAAAAAATTGAAGTTGTAACTTTACTACAGAAGGCCCAACCATAATGAAAAATTTATTGCAATTATTGCCCCTTGATCACAACATATTGCATGATGCATATGAAAAAAATACAACAGTTACAAATTAAATTTTTTTGGCTTCATATGGAAAATAGTATTACTGGG
This sequence comes from Euonymus europaeus, assembly GCA_963580455.1. Lineage (NCBI taxonomy): Eukaryota > Viridiplantae > Streptophyta > Magnoliopsida > Celastrales > Celastraceae > Euonymus > Euonymus europaeus. The sequence goes on along the minus strand of OY756957.1, from coordinate 24,133,530 downwards.
ATCCTAGTGATTTTTATTCCAAAAACGTCTCAATAGTGTGTGACACTTATTCATTGGGTGTAGTGACATTATAGCAAGAGACCCATTAAAAAATACATTCAATAAATCATTGAATCAATGACACATTTTGCTGAAAAATTTTGGGATAAAAATAATTGAAATCTTTAATATTTTTATATGGAAAACTGTTCTTCCCCAATTGGACTTTATGTTTAAAAGGAATGTATCTCAGTGGATGGCGTGAAGATTCCAGAAGAAGTTGATATGTAGAGCTGTAAATAAATATATGGAAATTAATGAAGTTGGTACATGCATGTACATTGAAAGCTTGGAAGTAAGGATAATGTATTGATAATGACCACAAATGGGGGTGGTTTCTTTTGGGTGCAGAGTACGTCAGGAAAATGAAAGAAAGCACTTATTGTTATTAGGGCACTCAAATTATCACTCTGTGACTGTGACTTCTTTTCATGACTTGTTTTAGGGTTTGAAAAGCACTCTCTCTTTTGGATTTCATAGTTATCGAATATATCCTTGAAAGCAACATGAGAACAACCTAGCTATATAGATAGACATCTCTCTCTCTCTCTCCCCCCATTTCAAGTGGTCCTCCTAATTATGCCAGTCTATTGAGGTCAGGCTCATCAGCTATTGAGAGAGAAAGCTAAGAGAGAGACTGTTGTGTTTCGAGTCAGTGGAATAGTCGGCATGTACAAATGGAAAAAAAGAAGAAAAAGCTACCACGAGGAGTCGGAAAATTTAGGTGAATGGTTTAGGGTTAATTCTTAGGTATAGGGCGTGTGCTTCATACAAGCACGCACCACCACCATTGTGTTGACAATGAGTGTCCTTGTATACATATATGTGTGCGTATGCATTGTATGTAACTATGTATATAGTATATATACGCGTGTGTCTGTAAGTAAATCTGTGAGAAAAAGATAGCTTTTAAGGACACCAAATTAGAAAAGGCAAAAAAAAAAACTGAGCAGCACGCATGGGAGGGAACCGAACAACATTCTCACACATAAAGACTAGTAAGACTCGGTAGAAAGACAAGCAAGAAGAGAGAGAAGGATGGCAATTTCTCTCTTTTGAGTGAAAGTGACATTGAGTGAGAGTGGAGAGATTGAGAGATTCAAAAACAGTCAAAGGAAAGCATATTGACAGTGTATGTGTGCGCGCGCGTGTATACATATATATATATATAACACATATTTACATATATATATATATATACACACACACACATACGTATGTCTGTGCGTGTGTGTGCATCTTCGAGTCAAATAATTGCCACCCTTTCTAGGGTTAACATTTGGCCACGTGTACATACTAGCTGAAAAAAACATAACTTTAGTTACCCACATCTATTGATTTTTCTTTCAAAATGGAGTCCATGCAACATCTTTTTGTTGAGGTCTTTAAAGCAGCTGCCATGTGAAGTGGCACAACACAAACTATTTACTCAAAAGTCTTTGTAATCCACTCACAATTTCTTTTGAGCTTTTTTTTTTCTTTTTCCCTTCTTCTTCTTCATGCTCTAACCCACAAAAACAACCAACTTTTTTCTTGAGAAAAAATGATGACGATGACCCTCTCTTGAGAATAAATCCTTCCATGTTTGGGTTGTTTTGATTCCTCAACCTTCATTGCTAATATCTAGTATTAATACTAAAACTTCTAGCCTGGTCTGTCTTCCTCAAACTCTATACACAAACATCTAGTCCGATTGCTATATTGAGGGAGGTAGTAGTAGATGCTCTCTCACTTTCAAACATCACACATACAAAAAACCATAGTTTCTTTCTGTGTTGTTTTGGTTGTATGTCTTTCTCATGGTTGTCACACGCACACACAGAAAAACCCCATAATTTCTTTCTATCTTGTTTTGGTTGTATGTCTTTCTCATGGTTGTCTCACACACAAACAGAGAAAAAACCTATAATTTTTCTTTCAATGTTGTTTTGGTTGTTTGTCTTTCTCATGGTTGTCACAATTGCAGGGAGAATTAAAGTTGGTGCAACTAGTCCTTCCAGACCATGTCATTCTCAAGTGATCTGTTAGGGGTTTCCAACAATTGCATTCAAGATCCTCAAATGCTTCCTTCAAGCAATTACACTGTCAATGACCTTATCTCTTACAGTGACATCAACCCCATCTCTCACACTCCCTTCCACAATTACACCATCAACCCAAATAGTTCTAAACACTTAGATGAACAATACCCTCCTGCTAATTTCCTACATTTTCCCTCTCCCATACTTCACTATGGATTAGAAGTCCTTGAAGAACATGATGTTTTAAATTTCTACAACCCACAACAACCGATGAAAGGCACCGATGACTCAGTATCCTATTTTCGTGGTGAAGAGAGTACTAGTACTAGTATTGAGAAAAGAAACAGCAAGACTGCCAAGATGAATAAGGTATTAACAAAAACAACAACAACGGGAGGGAAGAAATCAGGGAAGAAAGATAGGCATAGCAAGATCAACACGGCTCAAGGACTGAGAGATCGGAGAATGAGATTGTCTCTCAAAGTTGCAAGAGATTTCTTTGATCTACAGGACAAGCTAGGCTATGATAAGGCAAGTAAGACGGTTGAATGGTTACTGGCACAAGCAAAATCCGAAATCAAGAAACTCGCATCCGGCCTTTCCAACATGAACTTCATGAGCGGCAGTGTTAATAATGCTGCAAAGAGTGCTTCATCAGTCACTAATTCAGAGTGTGAAGTGATGTCTCAAATCGATATTATTGAGCCTAAAGAGAGCTCAGATGGCGTGAAGAGAAAAGAAAGGTTAGACAGTAGTTCAAGGAAGAATGCATTTCGCAGAGGGCCCCTTGCTAAGGAGTCAAGGGAGAAGGCAAGAGCAAGAGCAAGAGAAAGGACAATAATGAAACTATGTGATCATCATCGAGAAGCAACACCATGTCAGTATGATCAATTGAGTAAATTAAGCTCATGGAGTCCCTTTGAGGCCTCGGATTCTTCTTCTGGTCAGAATAACAATCCTTCAATGGAGGTAGAGGAGCCTAGCTACCATGACCAACAAGAGAATACTACTACTACTACTCAGGAAGACATGGTTGATAATAATTCTTCAGTAATTATGGACAAGTGCTGGAACATTACTTCTTGTCTTTCTACTTTTGGTTATCTGCCTAACACTAGTACCAGTACTACTACTGGTATTCCTCAACAGGTAAGCACAAACAGAAACTTAATTTCTATATATGTATTTTCATGGTTATGACACATAATGCATATATAATAATTTCCATATATGTATGTATGCATATCAAGTATCAACACATGTATGTAATAATTGTTTTGAATAATTGATGTGTCAGAATCATTCCACAGACTTTCAGTCCTTCAGCAAGCCATGGAACTCCTACAACAATCACAATCTATACTGAAGGAGAGGAACAAATACTAATCATGTGTGTATGTATGGCCTTTAATGACTTTCTGTTTATATATTATATGTACTGTGGATATTTCTTTTGGTGTGCTATTTGTCAATGATTGTCAAGTTGTTTTATACTTCATATATGTTCTTGATTTTCTTAATATGAATGGGCGCCCTCCTAATAATCTCCTGTTTATGATTTGATTAATTTCTCAAAAACAATGTGTGTTTGTTATTCAATTTCTGTAGCCTTTTGAGGTTTAATACTCCGATTTCTTGGTGAAATCCAATGTATGTATTCACATGTAACTTTTAGGAAGTGATTGAAGATAACGACACTGAGTAATGCACTATCCACTTTGAAGAAATTGTCTGTAGACTCCATCTATTGTTAGTGTGACTCATATTTCAACACGTCAATAATCTCATGATGTATATGAAACTTAATCAGCTAAAGCATGATAAGGAAATAAAAGGAGAGGAGACACACTTAAGGCAGTGTAAAGATGTTTTATTTTCAGGATAAATAGAGTTGGCATATGGTGACACACATCCAGCTTTATCAGGGTAAAGAAAATGTCTCGAGCCAATGTTCGAATATCAGGTGTTTCGACACTGAAGTAATCCGTGTCATACTTTCTAGTCTAATTCATTCTTCAACTAGTAAAATACCCGGTATAATTTGACAAAAATGGCTATCTTGTGTTTAAAATTTCTTGACTTGCACCACCTATTAGAACAAAAAATTTCATAGCAAATAAGAGGACTACTTAATGTCCTAACTAGCTAATAAAGTCACATCATTGGGTATTTAGTCATCTACGATTCACAGCATGAGCAACTAATTAATCTATACTAGAAAAATGTTTTGCTGGTACAGAGAAAGTAAATCAATATATTCAAGGGGCTACAGAAATTCTAAATATGATTGCAAGAATCATTGTTCATGGTGAACAACTGAGCTTGGTGAGTCCCTAGCTTGAAGTAGTTCTTGATCCAGAAGTCTTATGAAACTCTAATGCACCATAAACACGGTTCTGGTTCATGGAGTTTAAACTGAAAGTGTTGGAAAAATGACAAATATGTGCTAGGTGCTTATTTATATAACAATTTTAGCATTTAAATGAACTTCATTTAATGGTTTGATTAGATGCACTGATATTGGAAATGTTTCCTACATGGATGCCTGATATACAATTGAAACAAATAGAGGAACCCAAATGAAAGTGATCGAATTCCTTTTTTTGCTTCCTAAATTTCCATTCTATCTTACTCTTACTACTTTAGAGTCCTGTGAGAGCCAGATCTTCTTAAGTTTTGTATCTCTTTTGAAATTCTAGTGATTGGATGCACGCATTTCTTTGGTTTGTAACCTCTACATCCTCCCTTTAAGATTCTATAAGTTTTTTTGAGAAATTGAAGCTTTGCATACTTTGCTGGCTACCATGGAAATTAACATCAATGTTTACCTAAATCTGATTTTTTTACCAAATTGTTTAATGGAAGAGGTGCAGAAGAGGAAAAGTCAATTTTCTACTCTCTAACTTGTTCTAGTGAGATGTATAAGATCCCATAAATGTAAGCTGCTAAAGATTTTTTCATTAACCTTCTAAAACAACTACACTACTAAAGAACTACTATGTAATACCACTCATACACATTAACATTTTACATATAATATATATTATTGAAAAAAAAGGATTGCGAATAGCTGTTCTGTCATGACTGTACATCATAGTTTTCTTTCCTCTTTTTTTTTTTCCCTTCCTTTTCTGCGTATATATTGATGGTTAATTCAAAAAGAGTAAATTCTTTCTAAAAAAATCAGATGAATCTAGAGATATGAAAGAAGGAAATTGAGGAGTAAGAAGCTGAATTCAATTCAAGGGATATATGTAAAAATAGAAGAAATATCGGAAGCAACTGACCTTTTTATGGTGTTTAACATATAATTTTCCAATCATGCATAATGACCAATCGAAATCATGGGAGAGTTGAGGAGCGCCACCATCTTCAAATGCTTGAGGTAATTGGAATGTGAAGTTGGGGAATGATTTTTGCACAGCTGGCTCTTGAAGTCTTCTACTTCCTCATTAGTAAATTGAAGAGAACCAGAAGTACACAGCTTCTGGTCACAATTACTCATGCTTTCATCAGCATCTTTTAAGTTCTTATTTTTCTATATTTTTTGGTATCTTCTTCTTTTTTTGAGCAAACACTGTAGGATTGTTGTTTAGGAAACATACCACTCAAAAAGGCCACTTAAAGAATAATATATGAAGTGAAGATCCAGTTTATTTAATAGATTAACAATCTAGCTAGATCAATTTGAACCTTATATTTTAATAATATTAATAACATGAGAAAGAAAAAAACGTGTGTAGAAGCAAGGAGAGACGTATTTGTAGCTCCAGCCACAATTGAGTCCAACTTAGATCCAAAGATATTTCTCGACAGTTGAGGATATTATCGTACTAGCTACCTTGAGAGGCCTGACCTGCAGTGTTTAATTTGGACTTGGGTCGCTATCTCCTTCTTACTCGATGGCCTTATGAAATATTTTTCTTAATTTATTATGTTTCTCACAGCTGTGTCTGTGTGTAATGTCATGCCTCCATTCAGTGTACCGGCTGGATTACTTTGTGCGAAAAATAGGGTTTGAAATTTGAATAGATGGAATTGAATAGGAGAAAGAAAAGGAACCTGCAGCTAAACCTAAATTCAACACTAGCTAGGCTATGCAAATTGCTACTGCATGTGCAATTTTAGGATTCGGGTCTCTGCAATCCTACAATTCTCAAGATTGAGTAGTGTGCTACATCAAATCACTTTTTTATATTTTCTATCTCAAAATTTTCTCACCATTTTGATGCAAATTCTAGAACTCTAGAAAATTGAGTTCACTCGTCCATTAGGGGCCAATTAGGATTGGCTGCTCAGCTTCTAAATAAAAATTATAAAAAAGGAAAGAAGAAAAACCCTAAATATAGCAAGAATCAAAGTTTGAATTCAGTCAGATAATTTGTGACAGATAAGAGACAGATTAGAGAGAGAGTGGGGGAGAGGCGAGTATTATCACTACAAAGAGGATTCAGTCTCAAAGGACACGTTGTTCGGATCCGGAGAAACCCTAGGACAGAGAAAGAAAGGTAGATCTGGATCTTGTGGGACTTTTTCTGTATAGATTTGTAATTGAAAAACCCTAAAATAATCAGATCGAGTGTGTGTTTGTGTGTGAGAGAGAGAGATGAGCGAAAATTCACCTGAATATTAATGTTATAAACCGACAAGGGATTTAATTTCTCTTCTAAATCATATATCATTCTTTCCGGTGAATCCTTCAGAGAGGAAAAAAGAGGGAGAAATTATGGCAGAAAAGAGATTGGAGTAATCTGCATTGTTTCATTGATTGTGGAAATTTTGGTCCACCCAGAGAGAGAGAGAGGGAGGAGAGAGAGTGGTTGGACAGTTGGACTATCTGGGACTGACTATAGTAACCTGGAAAGTGAAGATGAGGAATGGAAGTGTGTGACCGATTAGGAATACCAGTAGCCTACTACAACTACATACAGACACAATAAACTCGCCCTCACCCTCACCCTCTCTTATTTTGCCCCATGAACGAGCTCGTCTTTTGTCAAGCAAACTATTTTTGGTCAAAGAGATTATTATATTATCGATGTTGGATGATGGATAATTTATTTTTCTTATTTACTTGCATTCGATTTATTTAAGGGTCTTAAGGAGTCTTAATTGTAGTCGTATAATCATATGCAATTATTGCAACACTCATTAGAGTTCCTCAATTTTAGTTTTTAATTAAATCATTTTAGTTAGTTTATTTTATTGTAATTCTTTAAAAAATATAAATCTAAGAAACTTTAAAAGTCCTTCACCTAATATGACGTCTGTATCTTCTTTTTTTGTAGGCTTTTGAATGTGAGAGACATCTCCTAGATTGATGGCATAATCTTGAATTTTTTTAGAATGGTATGTCTTGACTTTGGTGTTAATCGACCACGCCTCCTTAAAAATGAGCACTGTGTGTGATGGTGGGTCACTTGTAACACTTGGATCATGGACCTTGTTCTCTAGACAGCATAATGCGTATTAAGTTCATCTCGCTAGGTTGTTAAAAATTTGTCATTTTTGAAGAACACATTGCACATAGTCGCCCCTAGATTTTAGGGTCCTTATCTTGATTTGGACAATCTCCCGATTTTCTTCCCCTAATTTTTAGATTTCCTTGTTAGAACTCCTATAAAATAGCAAACGTTAGTTTTAAAACCTTCATTAGGGCCGTCGCGTGTTGCCATTTGATTGGTCAATTTCAAGCGTCCATCATATGTCAAGTGACGATGGATCAAACTCTTCAAACACAATCCATGATGCAGCCCAAAAAGATTTAGCTATCCAACCATTAACTGAGGAGTTTTCAGCTCATTGCAGCCCAATTCAAGATAGGACTCGGTGCTGGTTTGTCATTTTCAGCAGCCATATAATAGCATAGTTTTTATCAACTTAGTCATGATTTTCTTAAATTTAGAATCTAGATTTATGTTCTAGACTTCATTGTTTTAAAATATAGATTTTTTTTTTGGTAAAGAGGAACCTCACCTGTGACGGAGGAATACTGTGGTTATATAGAAGAATGTGTAGGGGATTTAAAGCGGAAATCCAACCCCCAAATCAACACAAGTAGAAGTAATAGAGATAATAACTAACACCTCCGATGTCAACAAGCACAAGCAAGCAACAAGGTCTTAACCTCACTTCACTTCAGTTCAGAGAAATCATAAATCACACTTCAAATCAAGAACAAGAACAAGAAAGTAAAGAACACACAAGAGTTATAGTGGTTCACCCGATCTTGCGATCTAACAGGCTACGTCCACTGTGGTTGCTGGGCTTCACTAGATTGAGAATCAAGAATACAAACACCACACAAGATCTCCTTGGATCTAAGGTAATACTCTCACTCTCTCTAGCTTTCTCTCTCTCTTTCTATCTTCTCTCAAGAAGGAAAAACAGAATAACTAAAAATAGAAGAGTTCCAACTACTTTTAAGATCATTTTGGCAACTTGACAAAGTCAACACGTCAGTTCTCCGCTCGAGCGCCAGTGAGCGCTCGAGCATGCTGCACACAAAAAACATTCTGGTCTAGAGAACTACTTTCTGACCGCTCGAGCGCACCAGAGCGCTGGAGCATGACACTGTCATGGAATATGGAATTTGACTCCACATCTCAACAATCTCCCACTTGGAGCTAATTCCCCAGCCACAACAGAAATTCAGAAAGAACATCAAACCAAAAAATAAAACCCAACAACCATTGCCTCCACTCATCAGTCCAGGAGACCCACTGAAGCTTTGCACAGCTTCAGCTTATCAATTGACACAACTTTGGTGAACATATCAGTTGGATTTTCACTTCCAGGAACTTTGTGTAGCTTCAACTCTCCATCTTCTAACAACAAACGAATGAAATGATACCTCCGTTTAATATGCTTCGTTCTTGAATGAAATGCAGGGTTCTTTGCCAAATGAATAGCACTCTGACTATCACAATACAAAATACCATCAACTTGCATCTTACCCAATTCTTCCAAGAAACTACTCAACCATACCATCTCTTTTCCAGCTTCTGTAAGAGCCACATACTCTGCTTCTGTCGAAGAAAGAGCTACTACCTTCTGTAACTTAGAAGCCCAGTTAACAGCAGTACCACCCACAGTATATACATATCCTGTCGTACTTTTGCTTTAATCTCTGTCACCACCTAAGTCTGCATCAACATAACCTTGCAACTTAAAATTCTCAACCCCAAAACATAGGGCCGTACATGTAGTACCTCGAAGATACCTCAATATCCACTTCACTGCCTCCCAGTGTTGCTTTCCAGGATTACTCATGTATCGGCTTACTACTCCCACTGCATGAGCAATGTCAGGCCTAGTACAAACCATAGCATACATAAGACTTCCAATGGCAGAAGCATAAGGTACCTTCTTCATGTATTCATTCTCCTCCTCAGTCTTAGGCGCAAGCATTTTGGATAACTTAAAATGAGTAGCCAAAGGTGTGCCGATTGATTTAGCATCTTGCATATTGAACCTTTTCAATACCTTCTTCACATACTCCTCTTGTGTAAGCTTCAGAGTACCACTCACTGTGTCCCTTACAATCCTCATACCTAGGATTTGCTTGGCTTCACCTAAATCCTTCATAGAGAACTCATTTGACAATAGCTTCTTCAGCTTTTTGATCTCACCCAAAACAGCCCCAACTACCAACATATCATCCACATAAAGTAGAAGAATAATGTAGGAATTGTCAAACCTCTTGAAATAGCAACAGTGATCTGCATCACAACGAGTATAACCACTCCGACACATAAAAGAATCAAACTTCTTGTACCACTGTCTCGGGGCTTGTTTCAAACCATAAAGGCTTTTATCCAGTTTGCACACCAAGTCCTCCTTTCCTAGTACTTCAAACCCCTGTGGCTGCCTCATATAAATGTCCTCCTCCAAATCACCATGAAGGAAAGCAGTCTTGACGTCTAACTGCTCCAAATATAGATTTTCCGCCGCCACCAAGCTTAGCACTACCCGGATTGTGGTGAGTTTCACAACCGGTGAAAATATTTCTGTGTAGTCTATACCCTCCTTTTGTTGAAAGCCCTTTACTACCAATCTTGCCTTGTACCTCTTGCTCCCATCTACCTCTTCCTTGATCCTGTAAACCCATTTGTTATGCAATGCCCTTTTTCCTTTTGGCAAATCCACCAACCTCCATGTATCATTGGACATGAGAGAATCCATTTCATCTTTCATAGCAAACTCCCACTTGATAGATTCTTCATGGTTCATGGCTTCATCATAACACTCAGGTTCATCACAGTCAGTCAACAGAATATAATTCAAAGATGGGGAGTACCTTGACGGTGCTCTTCTATCTCGAGTGGACCTTCTCAAAGTAGGTGTACTTGGTCCAATTTCAGGAATAGAAGCCGGTTCATCAAAGTTGACTTCTTCAGGAGCATCTTGAGAAGTAACAACTTTCGGCTCTTCTTGATTCCCATTGGTCTCTTCATCACCAAGATCATCTAGACTAGCAAACTGTTTATCTTCAATTTCTGGACTTGTAATTTCAGGGACTGCTGCTTCCCTATTTTTGTACATCACCTCCTCATTAAAGATGACATCCTTGCTCCGAAAAAACTTCTTATTGTGTTCATCCCAAAATCTGTAACCAAATTCATCACCACCATAGCCAATGAAAAAACATTTTCGGGACTTGGGATCTAACTTGCTTCTTGCACTAGACTCAATGTGAACGTATGCCACACAACCAAACACTCTCAAATGAGATAGATCGATCTTCTTTCCACTCCATTCCTCCTCGGGTAGGAGCTCTCCTAGTGGCACCGAAGGTCCACGATTAATCAAATAAGCAGCAGTGTTAACCGCATCGGCCCACATCATGTTTGGCAACCCTGCATGTATTCGCATACTTCTTGCGCGCTCATTTAGAGTTCTATTCATGCGTTCAGCCACTCCATTTTGCTGTGGAGTTCCAGGAATAGTCTTTTCCATCCTAATCCCATTCTTAGCACAATATTCACGGAAATTCCCATCGGTATATTCACCTCCATTATCCGACCTCAAACACTTCACCTTCAAGCCCGTCTCATTTTCAACTAAAGCTCTCCATTTCTTAAAGGTCTCATAAACTTCAGATTTATTCTTCAAGAAATAAACCCATAACTTTCTTGTGGCGTCATCAATAAAGGTTACATAGTACTTGGAACCACCAGGAGATTGAACTGGTGAAGGTCCCCACACATCAGTATGAACAAGCTCCAACTTGGTAGTTTTAGGTGCCCTGCCAGACTTTGAAAAACTCACAATCTTCTGCTTCCCAAAGATACAGTCTTCACAAAGCTCAATCTTCACAGACTTCACACCCTCCAACTTCCCTTTGGACTGTAAAACCTTCAACCCCTTCTCACTAATGTGCCCAAGCCTACGATGCCACAAACTAGCATCATCCTTTTCAGCAACAGTGTTCACCAAATTTACTGAGTTCACGGTCGTATAAAGAGTACCCGACATTTCCCCACGAGCCATAACTAAGGCTCCTTTGGTAACCTTCCAACTTCGGTTATGGAATTTAGTCACACAACCTTCTTTATCCAACTGACCCACAGAAATCAAGTTTTGTGACAAACCTGGAACATGTCTCACATCATGCAACTTCCACTCATTACCGCTAGGCAATTTTATACATACCTCACCCTTCCCAACAATATCAAGAGCTTCATTATTGGCAATATAAACCTTGCCAAAGTTACCGGACTTGTAATTCCCAATGACACTCTGATTTGAAGTAGAGTGAAAGGATGCTCCAGAGTCTACTACCCAAGACTCTAGTGGACTATGTACTCACAAGACCAAAGTATCACCATGGACTTCTTCAACAGTGTTGGCTCGGTTATCATCTTTCAAAGCACGACAATCTTTCTTTAAATGTCCCGGCTTCCCGCAATGCCAACATCCATCTGCCCATTTTCCAGACTTAGACTGCCCTCGTCCCTTCTTTGACTTAGATCTCCCGCTGTTATTTGAATTTCTGTTGGATGGTCTACCTCTACTTTCAGTGTTAAGAGCTGAGCCACTCACTGACTCTCCAGCACCCTCTCTCCTTGACTCTTCACTTAGTAGTGTAGAGCGCACTTCCTTGTATTCAAGTTTCTTTTTTCCATTAGAACTGCAGATTGAATTCACAGTAGTATCCCAATCATCAGGCATAGATGTCAACAGAATCAAACACTTCAAGTGCTCCTCAAAGGTAACTTCTACGGACTGGAGTTTATCCATAATCTCATTCAACAATACAACATGTTGGTTCACAGAATTACCCTTTGATAACTTCAATGTAAACAACTGCCTCAACAACTGAATCTGCTGCACTGCACTCGGTTTCTCATACATCTCAGAAAGTGTACTCATCAACCCGGCTGTAGTTGTCTCATTAATGACATGTGCACTAACACTTTTTGCAAGTGTCAACCGGACTACACCCAAAGCTTTTTTATCAAGCTTATCCCAATCTGCTCTATCCATACCAGTAGGAACGACACCCTCTAAGGGTACCGTCAAATCTCTAGTATTCAGATAATCAGTAATTTGCATTCTCCAAAAAAGAAAATCATTTTCGTCAAACTTATCAACATCTTTAGCACTATCTCCTCCCATTACTCCCACTCAACCAAAGATCTCAAACAGCCCAAATAATAGACAAATGAACCTGGCTCCGATACCAATTGTAGGGGATTTAAAGCGGAAATCCAACCCCCAAATCAACACAAGTAGAAGTAATAGAGATAATAACTAACACCTCCGATGTCAACAAGCACAAGCAAGCAACAAGGTCTTAACCTCACTTCACTTCAGTTCAGAGAAATCATAAATCACACTTCAAATCAAGAACAAGAACAAGAAAGTAAAGAACACACAAGAGTTATAGTGGTTCACCCGATCTTGTGATCTAACAGGCTACGTCCACTGTGGTTGCTGGGCTTCACTAGATTGAGAATCAAGAATACAAACACCACACAAGATCTCCTTGGATCTAAGGTAATACTCTCACTCTCTCTAGCTTTCTCTCTCTCTTTCTATCTTCTCTCAAGAAGGAAAAACAGAATAACTAAAAATAGAAGAGTTCCAACTACTTTTAAGATCATTTTGGCAACTTGACAAAGTCAACACGTCAGTTCTCCGCTCGAGCGCCAGTGAGCGCTCGAGCATGCTGCACACAAAAAACATTCTGGTCCAGAGAACTACTTTCTGACCGCTCGAGCGCACCAGAGCGCTGGAGCATGACATTGTCATGGAATATGGAATTTGACTCCACATCTCAATAGAATGCAACACCAAGAAGCCAACCAAAACAACCAAAAATAAGAATGCCACCTAACTAAAAACAATACCACCAAAGCAATACCAGGCCAAGACAAAGAAGAACCACATGTAAGAGACTCCATTGCAATGCAAGAGAAGATGATCCAAAGTTTCAGAAGAAGCTGCACACATCTGACATAAATTTGAGTCCACCATCCCAAATCTAAACAACCTATCTCTAGAGTTTATTTTGCCATGTAGCACAAGCCAAGAGAAAAATTCCACCATTGGAGGAGCCTAGCCACTCCACACCATACAAAGATTATCATCCAGCACCGCTGTCTTATACGAATCAGCAGCCTTGATCAAACAATTAACAAAAAAGTTACCATCAGAGGCGAATCTCCATATTGTTCTATCACACTTTGTGGGACAAAGAACAATATAGTCAACTATAGTCAATGTTGAAAATATATTTTATATTTGGGGTGACATTGTTTACCTACACCCCGCCTTCACCCAGGATCGAACCTGGGTGGTCACCTTCATAGACGCCCCAGTGTAAGTCCTGGTACCACTGAACCAAGTTGGTTTAGTGGTACCAGATCGGACACTGAGGAACCTATAAAGGCAATCCCATGTTCGATTCAGAGTAAAGACAGGAAAAGAAGAAAGTGCTCCCTAATACTAAAAAAACATTTCCAACATAAAAACGCTTTTATAGTGAAAATCAAGTTGGCAGCTTGACTCGCCTCAAATAAGATGAACAACCAGGAGACACCTTCACCAAAGTTGTGCCAGCATATCGCCTCTGTGCTCTTACTTCCAAGTTGACCATGCTTGAACAATCCGACCCATGCCCCACATGAGATGGGTGATAGATATATCTTCGTCTCAGCTACAATTCTCTTCTTCCAGTAGCGCCTGCAAAGCTTTGGATTTGCTCTAATTCTTTTACTTCAAGAGCTGGGTTGGTCTTAAATTTTGTTTGTTTGGGCTTTATTGTAGATGGGCTTTTATCAATAATTATTGTGTTATTGTGGTTCATCTCTTGGGCCAAGCCCATTCTTTATTTTCGAATTGTTTGTTCAAAGATTGTACTTTCATACAGTTTTCTGTCACATGTAGTCGGTGAACATTGCCGCTGACTTGTATAATAGCCGTTGCTTTTATTCTTAATGAAAATAATACGATCCGAAGTTTTGTACAAGCTTCTGTGTCTTTGCTCTTCTTCCTCTCTTCAATCTTCCTTTGAACAAACTTGATCTTCAAATCATGAACGCCAACATGAAAAGTATTTGTAATATCAATAATCGCTGTCACGCCTAGGCCTAAGTCAATACACATAATTTTTAGATGAAACCGCTAAGAAATAAAATAGTATCCCTTTATTTTTTATATCAATATTTAAAAAATCCAAAAAAAAATGATAAGTACTTGTAATATCAATAACGTCGTCAAGCTTAGGCCTAGGTCAATACGATTAATCTGCTTTCTTAGTCCTAATTTGTATTACATGATATATTGTATGTATCCTCCAGTCGTAGATTCTTTAGGTGTCAAATTGTTATTCTTTATAATAGAACATTTTATGAAAATTTGTAGAGAACAACTGTGATAAATACAAATGTAATGCTTTATTTTTAAAACTATTATTAGTGATTACATTCGTCTCGTATATATATATTTATATATATATATATATATATATATATATATATATATGAGGGAGGTGCTCTCGGACCTCCTCTATCCAAGTTTGAATTCTAAGTCTGCTACTGTTCACAATGAATAAAGTTGAAAATAAATATAATTTATGTAGATTTTATCCCACATAATATATAACATATGAAGAGAATATTTTTGGTAACTAACTTGTTACTTCTAGACTGTATCTATGCAACTTTACCACGAGATCATATGTTTGCCTATATGTATCAATGTTTGTGGAGATTAAAAAATAAAGATACGAAAAGAAAAAAGGAAATAAATAGTATTTTTTTAAAAAAATATTTTGCTCTTTTCGTTTAATCCAATGAAGTATAAAATATATGGAATGTAAAAAATAAAATTGTATAAACTGAGAACTTACCACAATTATTCTTGATTTGATCGAAATAAGACGATCACATCACATTGACTTCAAGTTGGACTTCGAACTTTGAAGTGGTATTCCTGATGCGGAATAGTGTGTCAGATTTGAGAAAGAAATAAAAAAATAAAAAAAACAGCTTTCTTTGACAAGCAGCAGGCTAGGGATTTCTTTTTGGAGACTAAAAATTCAAAGGAACGAACAGCTAGCTCAGAAAAGAATCACAACGTACAAGCTGCAGTGATATCTCTTGCACCGTTTTGTACGGTCTCTGAGTGCCTTTAGAAACACTATTCACCTATTCACATTGTGTTTCCTCAGCTACTACTAGGACACTGACCTCTCAGTCGAAAGTTTTGGCACACACCCATCTGGCCATCAAGGTCCCTTTTTTCCAATAAAACAAAAATAAAATTCATATACGATATAACACAACCCACATCATTAACTGCTAAAATAAACAATTCCTGTGTGTGGATCGGAAAATGGCAAAAATGTCTGTAAACCTCACCTCATATACGAAAATAAATTAATAAGTGTAGAGGTGCAATGTGGGTCGAGCTGCGAATATTAAATACCAAGCCTTGGTCAGCCAGACAAATCCATAGGACTGGACTTGGTAGGCCTGGGCTAACTAATAATTTAATGTCATTTGTCTCATTATAAGAAATTTATAAATTATCGATGGAAGTTTTTGCTGGTAATCCTAAAAATTCGTCTGTAATATTGATTACCGATCAAAAAATTTCTTCATGAAAACTCTCGTAGGTAATCTAAACACCGACCAACAGATTTTTCAAGAAATTTTTTCGATAATCCATTGGCAGAAAGTTTTAAAAAAAATCGTCGATAATCCGTTGGCAAAAAATAAAAATGAAAATTAAATTACGTCTACAATCCATTGGGAAAAAAATAAAAAATTAAATTTCATCAGTAATCCGTCTACAAAAAAATATAAAAAAAAAGTTAAAAAATCGTCGATAATCCTTCAGCAAAAAAATGAAAAAAAAAATTGTTGTCATTGCTCTGTAAAATTTTGCATTAGTAATAAGATAAGATAACTCTCTATATCCATTTTTTTCATATACTTTTCATAATAAAATTTTGAAAAAAAATTAAAATAAAAAATCATTTGTGAATGTTGACCGAGTCAATGTCCACGTATCGTGCATTAGAATGGACGGTATAACGTCCAATCTTAATTTGATCGGGCTGGACGCTAGTAGAACTCATAACTCCAAAGATCAAGCTTCTTGACAATCATCACATGTAATCCAGAAAGTACGGCTTTAATTCAAAGATTTAACCCAACCAGTTAATCAAAAATTGAAAGTTCAAGGTACGTACTTATGATTTGGTCATCTCCCCTTCATATTTTAAAGACTACATCACAATATTTCAGATCCCAATTTCATGTTCTTCCAGTCAAACTACATGTCCTCAATTTGGTGTCCCAAGTTCTTTTTTTTTTCTACATCTTTCGAGACACTTCTCTCATTACTTTCAAAATTGGTGTATTTGCAACAGTGTTCTAAAATTGGCTAGGCGCTAGTTGGGCGGCAGACTAGCGCTTAGCACCTAGACTGCTTCGATGGGGCCAAGGCACCTCCTAAGCAAATATATATTTATACATATATGTTCAATTGTTCAACATTTATTTGGGTAAACTATTCCATTATTCAGACATACGAACACTGAAATGAAAATGCAATGTGATTATTGCATTTTAATATATAAATTATAAAATTCTGACTCATGAGTTGAGCACATTGTTTTTTCTTTGTTGTTGCATAACTCCCATTAAAAAACAAAGACGATTAATGCTTCGTTTGTTAGGCGGAAATTCACTTCTTGAAAAATCTTTTCTATAGTTATAGGTGTTTGTTTGTAGGAAAATAGAAAAATTATAGAAAAATCATTAAACTTCAATAAAAAAAAGGCTAAACAAAAAAGACTGGAAAATGACATCCGTTCCACTAAACCGGATGTCATTTTTCAGTCCATGGTACAACATTAGCATACATAACTGATTCATTGAAATCAATTTTAGGGTTCAAAAAATTAAAAATTGAAAAAATATATTTGTCTTTTGATAACTTTTACAAATCCAATAATATATTTTTTGTTCGAAACAAAAATCAAATGCAACTTAAAACGTGTGAAAATATTTTTTTTATATCCAACGATACAGAATTATTTATACAATTTTCATGTTTAATTCAAAATATAATGTAATTTTTCCGAATGTTAAGAAGAATAATTTGGACCCCAAAAATTAGGATATCATTTTAGAACACCGTAAGTGAATTTTATATATACACACACATGTATTCTTTCTATCTACAAGTGTGCATGTGACTATTTTATGTGTATCTATATATAGTCAAAATATTTGAATTTGGCCTTAAACTTTCATTGTTTATAGATTCCATCCTTAAACTTCCAATTTTTGTGATTTCTACCCTTGATTTTATTTATACACATTGATGTCTTAGTCTTTTAGTCAAAACTCCGACAGAATTTGCTGATGTGGTGTTCCATCCTCCAATGACATGTACACGTGATTTTTGATATGTAAAATAGAAAAAATACTAATGATTATGTACAACATTATTTTTTTTGGAATTATATAATTTGTAGGGAGAAGTATGATAGAAGCCCTTGTACTTTGAAAAATGGGTCATTTGAGCCCTCAAACTTTTTTCCAGCTTGTTCAAACCCCTCTACTTTGGATAATGGTCTAAATAAGCCCTTACCCATCTTTCTGTCATAACTGTGCTGATGTGTCAGTTAATGGTGTTGATTTGTGTATTTTTTGATTTAGAAAAACAAAAAAAATAATGATAAAAAAGTATCTTCTTCTCCGGCGGATCTTCTGGTCTTCTCACCTCCATCAAAGTTGGTTCTTCCTTATTCAAAATCAGATATGCTACTCTCTCATTAATTAGATTTGTTACAGGTGATCAACCCCCAATCAGATCTGAAAGGGTAAAGACGATACTCAAGGAGAGAAAATGAAAGAGAGTAAGGGCTGATTTTATAGCAGCTCCCTCTAGGCATCCAAGAAGCCCTTCTTTTCCAAAGAAGCATTTCTCTTGTGTGCCTTTAACTATTGAAAGGATAGGATCACTCTGACCTGTGGTTCAAGGACTGACCTTCTCTTCATTTAATGTCTATAGAAAGGCCAGCTTTTGATACCCATGCTTTCACTTTCACCTTCAACTAGCTCTCTCCACCCATAGAAATCTTTCTGTACACAAATGAATTTTTAGACTTGTAATGGAGAGGGTTGATATATGTTTGTTGTGTGTAGAGAGAGAGAAAATGGAAGAGGGAGTTGAAAAACATAATACATGTAATTTGTAGTTTTTGAAAAAAAATATTTACCATGTCATTTACAAAGATCCAGGTCAGTCAAAATTAATGGAAATATGCAACAAGGGCTAACGGATACCATTTATTGAAGTAGAAGGGCTTGAATAAGCTAAAAAAAAGTTAGAGGACCTAAATGACCCATTTTGGAAAGTATGAGGGTCAAATCGATACTTCTCCCTAATTTGTATAACACTATAAACAAATATTTATCGGTTTGTTAAAAGATAGTAACAACAATAATAATATTGTATTCCAAACTATGTTTTTCATCAAACAAACAGTGAAAAACATTATCAATATTTTTGTCAAAACACTAGAAATTAGTTGATTTTTCATTATAATATTTTCCTTGAGATTCATTTTCCATAAGAGGTTGGTTTTACTTCAAACAAACGGAGCATAGAGATCAACAATCGCCTAACAACCACAACCCTTCAAACTAGTTAAGAAGTCTAGCTGAAGCCATACAAAACTTCAGCTTATCAACCAACATACCTTCGTAAACATATTCTCAAGATTATGACTACCTGGAATCTTTTCAACTGTCAATGAACCAGATTCCACCAACTCACAATAATGTGATATGTCCTATGAATTAGACTTGGAAATGGAACTGTGGTTGAAGCTATTGGTAAGGGTAGAATCAGAATTCAGTCTAATGTTGGGATGAAATCTATCTGTGATGTGCTTTATGTGCCTGCTCTAAGCCATAATTTAGTGTGGGACAAATGATGAGAGGGGATATGAGTTGATTTTTGAAAATGGTGGTTGTACTATTTATTATAAGGATGATAGGAGTAAAGAGTTGATGGTTGTGAAAATGATGGGTAAAAACAGTTTTTTGTCGAATTTTGACAAAGGAGAGGAAGTGGCTTTATTATCCAATAAGGAGTAGATAAAGCAAATAGAGTTATGACATAAGAGGTTTGGTCACCTTAATGTCAACAGTGTAAAGCTTTTGCAGATAAGCAAAATGGTGGTTGACTTACCCGTAACGACTGAAGATGTGCACTTATGCGTGTATATGGAAAACATCATAGGACTTATTTTCCTCATCAAGCCAAATGACGAGCAAAAGAAGTCCTGGAATTGGTGCACACGGATCTTTGTAGTCCTATGTAGAAAAACTCTATGGGTAATTGTAGATTCTTTCTTACATTTATAGATAATTTTTTGAGAATGGCTTGAGTTAAATTTAATGTTTATGGGAGTTATCATAAGTGTAAAGCTCGTTTTGTGGCTTGAGGCTTCTCTCAAAAACCTAGTGTTGATTTTAATGAGACTTATGCTCCCATGGCCAGACGGAAAACAATTTGAATTATTTTAGTTGTTGCAGCTCAGCAGAATTGGAAGATACATAAGATGGATGTTAAATTTGTGTTTTTCTAATGGAAGGCTGGAGGAGGAAGTTTTTGTAGCGCAACCTGAAGATTTTTTAGTTTTAGGGGAAGAACGTAAGGTGTATAGACTCAAGAAATCATTGTATAGGCTTTGTCAGTCTCCACGGGCTAGTATTCCGAGATAGACAAGTTCTTCAAGAATAAAGGGTTGAAAAAAAAAGCAAGAATGAGGGAACTTTATATGTTCAAAAGCAAGGGACATCCATTTTGATCATTTCTATATACGTGAATGATCTCATTGTGACTGGAAGTGATGAGTGCGTTATTGAGGAATTCAAAAACAGTTTGATGAACAAGTATGAAATGATTGATTTGGGCCTCATGAGGTATTTTATGGGAATTGAGATGGATCAATCTTCTCAAGGTTGTTTTATTTCTTAAGAAAGTTATACCAAAAATATTCTAAGGAAATTTAACATGCGAGGCTGTAATCTAGTTTATGTGCCTCTGATGGCTAATGAAAAATTGTTCAAGGATGATGGTGCAGACTTGGCAGATACTAGTATTTATCTCCGTTTGATCGGAAATATTTTGTACCTCACTCACTCAAGGCTCAACATTATATTCTTTGTTAGTCTTTTGTCAAGATATATGCATCAACCAAAAGAATTCAGTGTTACCTTCAACGGACATTAGATTATGGAATTCTTTATGCAACGAAGGGCAGGTTAAAATTCTTTGGCTTATATGACAGTGATTGGGCAGGTTCTCATGAAGACAGGAGAAGCACTTCATGAATGGTGTTTGATTTGGGATCTGATATGTGCACTTGGAAATCGAAGAAGCGGAAATCTATGGCCTTGTCTTCCACTGAAGCTTAATGTGTTTTAGCTTCAAAGGCTGCTACCCAAGCTGTCTGGATTAGAAGAGTGTTAGAGGATCTTGGTTTTCAGCAAATGGGCTCTACTCAAAAATTTTGTGATAGGAAGTCGGCTATTGTGATAGCCAAAAATCCTGTGGAACATGAGCTAACACAACATATTAACATTAAGTACCAGTTTATCAGAGAAGTGGAAGAAGGTATTGTTGAGTTGAAGTTCTGTAGTAGTGAGGAGCAGCTTGCTGACTTATTGACTAAAGGAGAGACAGGTTTTGCCTTTTAAAGAGAAAGCTGGGGTAGTGTTGGATAAATTGCATTTTGTTATTTATCTTATGTTTATGTTCTATTTTATTTAAGTTTAAATTTTGTTTTGTGGGGAAGGATAGTTCAGTCTGTTTATCATCTAGGGTTATTTTGTTATTGTGCTTCTAGGAGTAGCCACAGTTGTTGTGAAGAAACTCGAAAACATTGGAAGTGTATTCTAATGAAATGTGTAGGTGTTCTTTGTGATATAGCAAGGATTATACTTTGATTTACTTATATCATGCCCCTACCCACCTAAGATGCATTTTCTGAGGCATCAAGTACATTTTATTGAGTAAGATGATCCAAGAAGAATAAAATTGACGTGGATTTAATATATCCACGAAACCAGTAAACCGAAACATATCAATATCGATCGTTGATGTGGGTTGGCATGGGACTTTCAACAAAGTCCTCTAAGGTCCAACCTTGCAAGGTTGTAGAAAGAATTAGAAGGTAGTTAATGGTTAAATGTGCATTCCGCACAAATTCACATCATTCGTTTGATCTTTCAAGATACCTCTGTCACAAACTAGTCACGCGTACAAATTGGTATGAATATAGTCCAATGTGCCTCAAACTGGGAACTGGAACAGTACTTGATGGGTTTCCCTATTTTTAATTTAAGCCCATATTAACAAGTAAAGTAAACAGTTGGGATTCGAAATTCCAATGCAAGCTTCAATAACAGGCCCAAGTTTTAAGGTTTTAAAAACAAAGCCCATCAATGACAGCGGCCCATGTTTAAGTCAAGGCCTGGGCCTAACGCCCAGTCTCCTTTTGCCGCTGATGTTAACAGGTTGACAATCAACTCTCGACGTCTTCGAAACAACTTTTATTCTGTGGCCCGTGTGTTTTCTTCTTATACAATTATTTGTATATATATGGCATGCCTTTTTCCATGCTTCAATGGTCAGTCAGTCGTACATGCCCCAGCGGCTGCTGTATTCTCTTAATTCACACTTGCGGTTGGCCAAGTCTTCCGTCGTTCTGAAGAGCCGTGTCTTTCAAATGTCGTTTGATATACTTCAATAGTAGACTTTGAATTCCACATATGATTGACAGACTTGCATGGGCCATAGATCTTGACATCTTTTTTGCATAAATAAAATTTGGAATCACAAAAATTTGCAAATTGAGTTGTTATGGGTGGGACATGTGTGCCTGTTGACGTAGAGTGGGAAAATGAACCTATAGTTTAGTTGTTGAATCTTTTGAGTCAAATCATATGGATTCGGAAAATTTTAGGCTTATAAGCAATATTATTTACATCCATGCATTGGGTTTTGTCCAACTTATCTTGTCGTTAGGTAAAAAAGATTATGTGTACGTAGACTTGATAATAGCGACAGAGTTATTAGAGCTCACACTCAACTTTTGAATTTATCTATATTTTATATATAATATCAAATATACTACATGTTTCTAATTATAATATGTTTGTATAATATATAAATTATTATTATTTATTAATACACATGATGATAGACGATTTTTGTTCATGAATGAAAAATCGTCTACCACAAAATGATTGTTTTTTTATTATCTTAAATATTTTATGTTTTAATTGTGATGTGTAATTTAATGACTACATACATATTACTTAATTTAATTACTATAAATTCATTTACTTATTCCCCATCATTTTTAGTAAATTAATATCCCAAAAAATATTTCTAAGGGTGCTGCCCCAAACCCCTGGCATCCTTTGACTCCCTGCGGTAAATTTATGGATTTGTCATTGACAAAATCTCATTCTAAAACCGCTCTTGCTATAATAACCCGAAATTAGGTCAATGTCAACCGTCAAATGGCAAATTCTTGTAATATTGTTCTCAATTATCAAAAAAAATTGAGGAGACAATGAAATCATGGATAATGACCTAATTAACACCAACCCATGGTTCATGACCTACTTAACACCACGCACGCGTGTTTTTTGATACAAAAAATATTGTACAATTAAACCAATAACGTGAAAGGTAACCTACCCACTTGATTATACATAGAAATAATACTCGGTCGCCTTCCACCAAATTTTCAATAGCAAATATGGGTTTCTCTATTTCATTCATATAGATAAAGATGGTAATATATAATTTGATCGCACAAATGGTGATGTGACAATTTGCGGTATCCGACCAAATAAAGAAGCAAAACCCACACATTGAACTTATCCTAGTTAACACATGTCATCAATGAAATAAACAGGCAGGCAAAGACTTTAAAGTAATGGACATAGATTTTTAGATGCAATTCATGCGATGCGCCACTATAAATATTTAGTGGGGACAATTCATTGTTTATTAGATTAAATAAATTAAAATTGAAAAATGTACACAAAAGAAGAATATGATAGGTTTTTGCGATTGAGATCACACTTGTGACAATAAGCAGCACATAATTTGGGAAAAAGTGAGAATATAATTGCTTTAGCTAATTTTAGTTGTAATTACACCCCAATTAAACCCAAATCATGTGTTTTTGGTCCTTTTTATAAGACATGATTTTAATATGAAATCTCATACTAGTTTATTGATGTTCAACGTATAAATACGTACAAGAGTTGATGAGTTTGTTACAAGAGCTTATAAGCTTGTACCACCTAAGTCTCATCTCCGAAGTATATATACTATATAGTTACAGCTGATATGTGATTATCAAACTTAACAATGAGATAACATATGGTTACAACAGCTTTCATTCATCCACTATGCCCCCCTCAAGATAGGCCACGAGAAAGAGGCCAATCTTGACCTTTGGAGATTGAAACCGTGATCGAGACAATGTTGGTTTTGAAAGAGCATCAGCAACAAGTTGGTTAGTAGATGAGACATGAGCAACACGTAGGGACCTTGACTGAACTTGATCCCCAATAAAATGGAAATCAATGGAAACATGCTTCATACGTGAGTGGAACACGGGGTTAGAGCATACGTGAGTAGCTCGAGCATTGTCGTAATAGATAATAGGGCCATGAGAGAGGAGAAGACCAAGATGAGTCATGAGATATAAAAAAAAAAAAACCAATCAAGTTCAGTAGTAGTTGCAGCTACAGAGTGGGCAACCGTGTTTTGTTTCTTTGAACTCCCAGAGATAGGATTGTGACTAAGGTAAACACTTTACGCACTAGTGGAGGTATAGTCATCTTTATTTTTTGCCCAATCCACATCGGAAAGGCATGAAGAGTGATTGGAGAGTCACAATAAAGGATTATACCTTCTTCCAAAGTTCCACATAAATATTGTAGGAGACGCTTAACAAGTTCCAGTGCTTATTTCTCGGTTAATGCATGAACTGAGATAATGTGTTGACCGTGTAGGAGATGTCTGGTCGAGTAAGTACTAAGTGCCAAGTATTGCATACTCCCAATAATTGTGGGAAATTTAGTAGGACCTTGAAGGGGTGTGCTTGAGTAGGACTTGTCGGTGGACTAGTAGGCAATGATGTGGTAACTGATTTTTCTCCTACCATATTAGTTTGAGTGTTAAAGACCCATGATGTAGCAGCATTGAGATAGGGAAATACCATGATGATGAGGAAGTACTTCAACACCCAAAAAATAAGAGAGTCCCTAGATCTTTGAGAGAGAATCATTGAGCAAGATGATCAATAAACTGATTGACAAGAGTAGGTTTATCACCAGTAACAATGATGTCATCGACATATACAAGAAGATATAGAATATTAGTGCCATTTTTTAGAACAAACAAGGAGTTGTATACATGTGAATTTGTAAATCCTGCAGCAAGAAAAAATTTGCGCAATTCATGATACCAAGCCCTTGATATGTGATTATTAAACTTAACGATAAGATAACAGATGGTCACAATAGCATGTAGTTACAACAGGTCAACAGCTTTCACCCATTACTATTAAAATTTAGGAATTAAAATTTATTATTTAGGGTTTAAAGCTTTAAGGAACAACGGTTAGTTGACTGAGATGGTGAACTTAACTGCAATAGATCCTTGCACAAGAGGATGGTCATGAATTTAAGTCTCATGAGTGTAATTATCACATTTGCTTGAATAGGCATTTGCTAAGCTCATGTGTACGAAAGTCTAAAGTCACCCTGCGTTATCTTTCTACACTTATCCTCACACCTAAGCTATACTTGATCATGTGGGTTGCGAGAGTATTTCATGTGGCTCAGGGTTTGGATCTAGTTCAGCTGTCACATTGTGTCGATAATTTTTTCGTATCAAAATTTTTTAGAGCCTAGATTTTAGGATTTAAGATTTAGGCTGAATTTAGGGCTTAAGATTATGTTTATAATTATTTTTTTCAAAAATCAACTATATTATATATATATATATATATATATATATATATTGATCCATAGGAGGGGAAGACCCAAAAACCAACTACTTAACATAAAAAAATATATAAAAAAACACAGAATTGAGAGATTTGGGTAATTATACCTAATTACCGGCCACATCCTAATAATTTGGTGAAGTTGCAACTTGCAAGCTGCACCCGAGTCAAGAGGGGGCCAATGTCCACTAGCACTAGGCCGCCCACTTTTGTTATATAAGTGACAACAAGACAGCAAATGCAATAGCGACCACTGCATTTGCTCTTACCTCAATGACTTGTGCGGTGACTCGTGCCACTAGAGTTGACTCCACTAGTACTTACCAAAACACGAGTGCGCGACACGTGGCAATTTATGTTCCTCTGCATCACTTTTTAGGTTTTTCCAAACATACTGTAGATATAAAAAAGGAAAATGGAGTAAAATCATTTGACATCTTTTTTTATGGTTTTTAATAATTGAAAGGATAATATGTCAACATATATATATTAAAGATAGACACTTATAAAATGCGCAATTTTCTCATGAGTTCCTAAAATGGGGTCTTAGTTTTTGGTGTTTAATATATTTTTTAAAATCCGTAAAAATTATGTTTGTATATTGATCGTTTTTACGAATCCAAACGATTTTTTTTTGTCCAAAAAAATTTAAATTCATTGTGATTGAAATATCGAATGTTTTGAATTTATATTTGATGGTCTAGAATTGACATATTTTTTCATATTGAATTTGATTTTTATTTCAAACAAAAAATATAGAGTTAAAACGATCAAATGTAAAAATACTTTTTCCAATTTTTTTTTTTAAAATTTAAACCCTAAAAGTGACCCCAAAACCTCGAACCTCATTTTAGGACCTCATAGGAAAATTCCTGCTTATAAAATTTTGAGTAAGTTAGTTGATAAGTTGAGTTGTATATAATATCAAATCTCGAATTCAAGTCCCACCCTTTTTTCCTTGTTAAAAAAAAGTGTTTCTTTCATCATTCACTTACCTAAGATCCTTAATTGAAGTAGTAGCGGGATACAATACCCCAAAAACAATGTTAAATACTTAAATCAAGGTTTTTCCCGAAAATGCTATGTTAGCGTTTAAGCCTTAAATAATTAGAATTTAGTGTTTAGGTTTTAGGTTTATGATTTAAGATTTTTTAAAGAATATATTATAATATTATAAACATTAAGGTCTTGCTTGGCGCATGGATTGAGAGGGATTTGCTTGTTCATGAACTCCTCCGAACTCCTATTTGACGCGAACATCTTGGGGGTGTTTGGAGAGGTTAGAGGGGTTCACTATTGTATTAAATATGAAGTCACAAAAATACCCTCATAAAAAAATAATACATAATTTTTTTAATCAACTCCTCTCAACACATTTGTGTACCAAGAAGGGGTTCACTTTCATAAACCCCTCCCAACCCAACTCCTCTCAACCCTCATGTCAAGCACAACCTAAAATACTCAATATATAACACTTCTTTTTTGAATTAGTGAAGAGGATGAGATTCGAACTCGAGATTCGTTATTGAATGACACATTTTAAAAATATGGTTTAACATAACTCTAGGAGAGATATATAATCAATTTTAGCTATAATAATTGTAGCATCATATCCGATTGAAGTAAAAAAAACATTGATAATATAGTCAATGACGAAAAAGATTGAGTTCCATATATAGTTATATACTGTAATTCTAAAATTAGGGGGATTTAATAACTACAAATTGCCGTAGTCTATCATTAATTCATCACCTTTTTAGTCAAAAGTCAACCACAAAGACACCGGCTATTACCGGTCACCTAAACCTGTTGTTATATATACACACATACACACAAGAGGCTCGACCAGAATCGCACGACACACACAAGAAAAAGCCTCCGCTCATTTTTTTTAATCAAGAATTCAAGATGGTCCATATATCGCCAAAATATAATCTTTCCGGTAGAGACGGCGGCTTCGGCCCAAAGCGGCTGACACACGGCTTGATAATCTCGGTAGCATCTTTTATAACCTTGTGCAAAAGACACGCCGTCCAAGCCTCGACCAAGCTGATGCCGAAACCAGGGCTAGCGCACCAGCCAAAGCGGCTTTTGAATCAGATAAGCAACAAGACCATGAGACTCATGCACAACAAGAAAAGGAACGGCCATGGTCGAGGGTTGGACATAGTGGCGCCAGATGATTTTGGGGACGGTGGGGTATGGCAGAGGGAGATCCTGATGGGGGATAAGTGTCAGCCGTTGGATTTCTCGGGCGTAATTTATTATGATCATACCGGTAAGCCACTTGAAGAGGTTCCTCCCCGTTCACCGCGGGCGAGTCCGTTACCGGCGTACCTGACGCGCGTGGAGTGAAGTGCGGAGATTGAAGAGCACCGAGAGAG
The DNA here is from genome assembly GCA_963580455.1 of Euonymus europaeus. Classification (NCBI taxonomy): domain Eukaryota; kingdom Viridiplantae; phylum Streptophyta; class Magnoliopsida; order Celastrales; family Celastraceae; genus Euonymus; species Euonymus europaeus. Next base: position 24,105,511 of record OY756957.1, on the reverse strand, counting down.
GTAGGGCAAGTTTTGGTACACTTTTAAGTGATTGGTGACGTATGCTTTTGTGTATAATGTTGTGATCCGGAAGTGAAAATTATCACTGAAAAATCATATTGTAAGCTTAATGAGGTTGTGCTACTGCTTCTTCATGTACGAGTAACTATTCAAATCTCATTTTCATTAGTTATTCTCGAGTTGCCCCATGCTATTATTACCTTAATCGATAACTTGAGTCCGACTTCATGTACACTCCAAAACTCTTTAAATTGTTTGAGTTTAATTTATATGGTGTCTGTCCAATTTATAACAATTTTTTTGTTCGTTTGTTGGAAACTTCAACCTCCAAATCGTAAGTAGCCTGCCATTAAATCCATCATACAATATTGTCTAAGCAACTTATGTCATCATCATAGATGGGGGTAAAACTTTGAAGTCGAAATATCAAATTGGTAGTTTAATCAAATTTTAGATGTTATGGTGATTTAAAATAAGGAGGAATGTCTGGAAAAAACAATATTCAATTTATAGATAGGACTTATTTGATTCCATCCCAGATACGGTACAGAAGGGCAAGATTTTGCCCTTTTGATCGAGTCCTCCTACTTTGACAATTTTTTAATATGGAAAATAAAAAATATATAAGCAATATGCTTGAAGCCCCGGCCATCAGTGTATGAAATAGCAAACTGCGTAAGCCCATTTTCAACCCCGGCCCACTTAATTTAACTCAGGTCTGGTCCAGTATAACTGGGTTCATGTCGGATTATGCCCGGTCAATATCAGGTTGGCCTAATCAAAAGACAGGGTTTAATTGGGTTTCCGATTCGGGTTATAAACTTTAGTATTTTAGTAACTGTCTGTTGGCCTAGTAGCACCTAGGCCTGCACATCGGGCCGGGTCCCGGGTTATCGGACCGGGTTTGACCCGACCCGGTTAATTTTAACAGGTCTTGACCCGGTCCGATAACCCGGAATTTTAACTCCGGGTTATCGGGTTTCGGGTCTCCCGAGTCACCGGGTTACCGGGTCGGGTCACCGGGTAACCCGGTTACAAAACTGAATTCAAAAAAAGTTTTACTTTTCCTTACATGGAGATTGTGCTTTTAATTTTTGTTTTTCACTAATATTGAATCCAATTTACCATCTATACTCTGTATGTAATTATTGGAGGCTTTGATAAATGATGATCATTGTTGGAGATATGAAACTTTACTGCATATAAATGATTCTATGAGTAGATGTGCTGCCTCTGCTGCTTCTACAACTTCAGTTACGCAAAATCTGGCAAGGCACAAAGACATAGTTCAACGACAATGCAGCAGTATGATTCAACAATAACTAATGTTTCACCTGTAGCAAAATAACACCTATAATTTAAGCTTGTTTGAAGACCAAAATTCACAAAATAACTTTGTAGTATGTGCAAATTAAAATTAATTAGTTCTGTTTGCAAGCAAACCCATAAAGTAAACATTTCATTATGTAAAGAAACTATGTGAACAATGAAGCATATATACCTCATCTTCAGCTTTAAGCTGGATCCTGGAGCTGAGTTCAGCAAGGAGCACTAAATCCAAAATGATGGGGTGCAGCCAGGAGTGAGTCCTCGCAGGTGTTGTGCATCACAATTGTGTTTGTGCCACCCATGAATATCTCAGATGTGTACTCATCCATAGCCCTCTTGCTGCCTCCAACATATGGCACATACTACAAAGTACACCAATCGACGAATCTCAGACCAAAAGCAAGAGGTTGCCTATTTGTGTCTCCGTGTTAGTGTGAGTTTTCGAACTTCGACGTGTCGTCTACCAGCCACTGGTTCGCTGCCTCCGTGCGTCGCTTGTGTCACCGGTGGCGAGATTGAGGGTGAATGATGAAAACGAAGAAAGATCGGAGATCGCCGTTGAGCTTGGGAGTTGAGAGTTGCAAAGCTTGATCTCGAACGGATTAATGCAGATTCTGCAGAAGAAAGGCCATGGCTGCGTAATGGTGGCCGGTGGGAGACGGGATGGCTACTGTCTCAGTGGCTTTGAATTTGTGAGTGTAAAAGCTAAAGCCCTAGGTCATCATTCGTAAACCACGTGATGAAGTAAAATATTTCTTCTTTCAAAAAAAATTTTCAATTTTTGTTTTTATTTAATTTTATAGTGTTTTTTATTTTAATTGTTCTTTCATTTAATTTTTTTTAATTAATCTCGGGTTATCGGGTGACCCGATAACCCGAGAAATGTAAATATTTTGGCCCGAAACCCGGTCCGATAATTCCGGGTTCGGACCGGGTTTAGCCCGGTCATTATCGGGTCGGGCCGGGTTGGCCCGATAATGACCGGGTTGCACCGGGTTACCGGGTCGGGCCGGAAACCCGGAACCCGTGTGCAGGCCTAGTATCACCGATCATAAGTTGGGCCAGTATCAGGCAGCATTAAGCCCATCTCTAAACCAAGTTGGGCTATAAAAATGCTAAAAATTGGGGAGAATGTCGGGCCGATACCCATTGTAATATTTTTGGACATCTAGGTCCAACAAAAAAACACATGAACATCAAAGAATCCATTGAATGTCCAATTACATTTCTACCACAATCATGCTCCCCCCCTCCCCCCCAAATCTATAACGATCCACCTCAGTCGCTACTGGTTGGTCGGGCTCATGGATCACTACTCCCAATCTATTTCTTGTCGCACAGGCGGGTTGTTAAAAATTATACTCGAACTACCCACCTCCCTTTAACATAGGGGCCGCTCCTCACTATGTCACCAACTAAGCCACCGTTACAAATCTATCCTCTTCTGTCACTTTATTTCTCTCTTCTTCCTTCTTTTTTATTTGTTCCCTTCCTTCTTTGTCCCTTTATTTCTTTCTTCTTCTTGCTTTCCTTTCTCGTCTCCTCCTTTCGTCTTTGTCTCTTGCTCTTTCTTCTTCTTATTCTTCTTCGGCTCTTTCTTTCTTCTTTGTGTTTTGTTGGATCTAAAAAAATATCTACACAAGTGATTTTTTCTCATTTCTCTCTCTCTCTCTATATATATTTTTTTCACAATTTAAAGATTAAAAACCTTTAGATATGTTGTTTCCATTCTTCCCTACTTTCATTGAGTGTTTATATTGGGTACATTATTTTCATTCAAGATTTTCTTAAGTCTTGTGAGTGTTGAATCTAGAAACAATTTGTCAAGTTCTATCAAATCATTCAGACTTGTTTATTCAAACTTGTTTATATTATTGTTTCAATAACATAATATGAAAAATAGGTAATTTTAGTTATATGGAAAATAGGTAATTATATGAAAAATAGAATTTTAGTTATACCTATGTGTCCAACATTTATCAAGTGAATATTTATGTCATTTTCGGTAAAAATTGGGGAAGAATATGTTCTGATAAACACATGCTGAAAAAGAACCACCACTCAATTTCCAATTATGAAATTAATGACATAAATATATGTTCTCATAAACACAATTTATCGTAATTGATGCCAATTAGTTTTCCTGGATCCAAATACCCTTGAATTTCTGTTATATATGGTGTCGTTAAGTCTCATGTGATTGTTTTATTGACGAAGAACCATGAGCCTTGGTGCATTTATCGGATATTTGGATGGTCTCATTCAAGGGCGAAACCACCACAAATCAAGGGAACAATTGCCCCGATTAAAAAAGTAAAAATTATAAGGGACATTCACCAATAAGTCTTCTAATGAAAATATGTATTTCATTGATTTTTTTCAACTTTTTAATATTTCATTATATCCTTCAAATAATTATTGAAAAATCTATCATTATTCTAATAAATTCTTATGAGCATGACATATGTTGACATCATCAGATTCCTTTTAATTTTTTCTTTTAAAAAGTTAAAATATTTTTATCACTCAAAATACAAGTCATATTTTTTTTAAAAAAAATTATATAGATTTAGAATCAGCGCAAAAAACTATTTCCAATAAGATCCATTGCCAATAAGTTTAAATGTTCATTCGTCAAATACTTTGAATGAACTCAGAGATTTTTCAAACTTATCCAGAATTAAGAGAATTTCTCAAAACTCACCCAAACAAATCATAAGAGTTTTCAAAATTAAGCAAAAAATATTCAAATAATTACATAAAATATATCAAAAAACTATAAAATTTCTAAAAAAAAAACAGATGATTTCTCAAACTTGAACAAAATTTAGAGCATTTCACAAAATTTACCAAAACAAATTAGAGAAGTTTTTAAAATTAAACAAAAACATTCAGAAGATTTCATAAAATATCAAACATATTATAGAATTTCTGTAAATCAAACAAAAACAATCCAAAACTCTAAACCCTACACTTCTAAACCCCAAAACTTAACACCCTAAACCCCAGAATCCTAAACACTGAACTCTAATATCCAAAACCCTAAACTCTTCAACTTTGAACCCTATAAACAGAAATCTTCAAAATTTCCAAGAATTTCTCTGAATGTTAACAATTATAATTTTAATTTTGAACAAAAAATCTTACGAATAATTAAGAAAAATTTACAAAAATAAGAAGAAAATCATAAAATTTTACCAACTAATATTTCTAAACGCTAAACCTTAAACCTTAAGTCCTAAACCCAAAAATCATAAACATTAAGTTATAATCTCGTAAACCCCAAAAGCTTAAATCCTAAACTCTAAACACTAAACTCTAATTTCCTAAACCCCAATACCGTAAACTCTTAAAATTTATACTCTATTACCAGAAATCCTCTTAATTACCTATCAAAAAAGGTAGAGGATTTCTCAAAATCAAACAAAAAAAATCAAAAATTCAAATGATTAGAGAATTTGTCAAACTTACCCAGAATTTAGTGGATTTTGCAAAACTCGTCAAATTTTTTTTTGAAGATTTTTCAAAATTAAGCAAAAAATTTCATAAGATTTTCATAAAACTCACCAATACGCCCGAAAATTAGTTGGGAATCATAGCTTTTGCTCTTGTGAGCTCAACAACGTCTTCAATTTCCAAAATGATGGTTGGAGTTGGCTGGATCGAAGGAGAGAAGTTTCAGTGGCCATGAGCTTTTCTTTGAGATTCTGGTGGCTACAGTGGACGAAAATTTTTGGGATTTATTGAGTTTTTTCTGGAAGTCCAAGCCTTCTTTTGGTGGTTACGACAACAAAAACGATGGTCGGATGACAAGGATCCATTGTTGATAAGGTTGTATGTGTGAGAGATTGAGAGAGTGAGTGAAAAAAGAGAGGATAAATTTGTCATTAAATAAATTAAAACATTAAATTTGTCTTTATTGGGTCAAAATTCAAATAATTAAGGATGTATTGGGCTACAAACACTTTTAAAAGATTGAATGGAATAAAAAGTTCATATAAAAGATTTATCCACAAAAAAAAAAATAGTAAATTATACAAGAATCATTAATTTTTTTAGAAAATACCCTCTTTGAATGTCAAATGCTCAATTGTGAGCCCAATTAGAAGAAATCTCCTGATATTAATTATTAATTAGTGATATATATAACCGAAAGTTTCATCCCACTAATCTTCGATTCTAGTTCCGCCTTGGTCTCACTAGCTCCAAGTATCTGACAAGTTCTATGGTGTTGATATATGAAAAGTTAAACTTGAGTCCCCCAGTAAGACGGATTCATGTCCAGATACTTGGATCGTTCCACTCTCTCCAAGTGAATGATAAGTCTTAAGGTATTGATGTTTTGGTTCACCCAACTAGAAGGATTCATCCCGTCATTTCGACCACCCCTATTTGATTTTAGTCTTGTGTGGGTTAATTAGTCACTGAACAGTGATTATTTTGAGTTAATAACGGATTAGTTAGTGGAGATGACATCCAGGGGTCAGCATTGTACCGCATTTGTGGAGAAAGATCAAACCGTTGGATTTTTAGAGGATTCACATGACCAACAACGCAAGACTACTTTGAAACACCAACAAGAAATTAAACAAGAAAAATAACAATAAAGAGTTTGTCGTGATGGTCACCAATATAACATCTTATGATAGTGAGTGGAATTGGGATTTTAGCATTTACATTGCTGTGCTGTAGCAAGATCTATAAAATTAGTCTAAGGTACGACCATCAAGTTCGTACACACATATATTTCCGGCCGTTCACTCTCTCTCTTTCCTTCTTCTCTAATTAGTATCAATAGTATCAACGACGCTCATTTCTCCATCTCCATTTTCTGGGTTTCTTTCTTCTTTTCCTAGGGTTAGACAATCACTTGGGCCGGGTTGCAATTTGGCTTAATAGTTTTTCCTTATTGGGTAAATTCATTGGGCTTAAGTGGCTTATCGGGTAATTGTTTGGGTTTGGTAATTGCTTGGGTTTGAGTTGAATAATGGGCCAGGCCCTTTTTTTGGGTTTAAGTGGCTCATTTATTTATGGGACCAAAATTTTTGTAAACTAAACAAATGAGTTCTGTTTGAGTCTTATTATTCACTTGGGCTAAAGTTTTAAATGAGCTCATCTCGGACTTAAATGATAAATTTGGAATTTTGTGGCCTTTTAGGTTTTGACGAAAATTGAGGTACAACACGAACAATTCTCAGTATTGTTGTTCACAAGGCTGGTCCCTTCGACAACTTGATGTCAAAAATGTCTTCCTTCATGGTTTTCTTCAAGAAGATGTATATATGACTCAACAACTCGGTTTCATTGATCCGGTGAAGCCAAATTTTATCTGCAAACTTCACAAAGCTCTGTACTGTCTAAAGCAAGCTTCTAGAGCATGGTTCACCAGGTTTAGCACCTTTCTACTTGCTACTGGCTTCACTCAAAGTATTGCCGACTCCTCACTATTTATTTTCAATCGTGGACCTCACTTGATTTACCTTCTTCTCTACATCGATGATATTGTTGTAACTGGTTCTAATGATATACTCCTTACATCAATCATCAATGCTCTTGGAAGGGGATTTGACATCAAAGATCTTGGCTCTCTTCACTATTTTTTGGGTCTCCAGGTCACGGCTCACAACAACAAGCTTCACATTACACAGCTTAAATATGCTCATGATATTCTCCGCAAATTTGATATGCTTCACAGCAAGCCTGCTACCACTCCAATGGGCGCCAAACAGTGTCTCTCGGCCCATGATGACATCATTCTTAAAATTCCTTCTGAGTATCGTGAAATTGTGGGTTGTCTCCAGTATCTCACTATCACCCGTCCGGACATCGCCTATGCTGCCAACACGGTGGCTCAGTTTATGAGTGCTCCCACAACCACTCACCTAGCTGCTGCCAAACGTATTCTCCGCTATGTCAGGTACTATTAATCATGGACTTCAATTCTCTGCACAATCCTCTCCTCTCCAGATTCATGCATATTCAGATGCAGACTGGGTTGGGTGCCTAGACTCACGCAGGTCTACCAATGGGTATTTAATTTACTTGGGCACAAATCTTATCTTCTGGAGTTCCAAGAAGCAACCTAATATTGCCCGGTCAAACACCGAATCTGAGTATCGCTCCTTGGCTCATGCATGTGTAGAGACAACTTGGCTAGGATATTTGCTTCATGAGCTTGGAATTTTTCCAACCTATCCAATCACCTAATATTGTGATAATCTCAGCGCAGCATACATGGCTGTCAACCCTGTATTTCATGCTCGAACTTGGCACATCGAACTCATTATCATTTTGTTAGAGAAAAAGTCTCCCTTGGAAGTCATCGTGTCAGCTTCATTCCTTCCATTGATCAACCTGCAGACTTGCTCACCAAGCCTCTCCACAAAGCACGCAATCTTCTCCTGCGTACTAAATTTGTCCAGCCGGGCCCGTCCAGTTTGAATGGGGTATTAGTGAGAACATAGAACTCAATCTTCTCCACAAAATTAGCCTGCATATCAGCAATTACCGTTCATGTTGACTATCAGCATTATCTGCTCTCAATCATTATCAATTATCTTGATTACAGCCTTATCATATCAGTTGTAACCATATAGAATATACACCATAACTCCACCGTGTGATGTACAACTTATATATATATATTGAGTTGATGACTCATGAAATAATATAGAGAAAATACAATTTCTACACTATCTACTAAATTGAGATATTTGATTCGCAAGTGTTTAGATGAGAATGAGGGCAATGTTTGGTATTAGTTTCTCAAAGTAGAATGGCTAGATGATAGGATTGATGTCCACCATAAATTCAAGATTAGGATTAGTTGATATAGAGGAAATGTAAGGATGAGAAGATGGGAGTGTTCTGGTTGTGACCATCAAGACCAACGTTAAGAGGATGATGAATCATTCAATGATGATGGCTAGACTTCTCCTCACACCATTTTCAATTGTGACAGTGACAGACCTCCTAACTTATGATTGTTGGATATTGGAAGTCGTCGCCCTAAAATATCCAATTAATAAACAAAGCCCACCTAGTGTCATACTGTGGTAGAGAGTTGATTGCACCATAAATGTTATTGTTGGGTGTTGGAGAAAGTGGAGGATTGATCTCAATACTCCCCCAATCTACACGGAAAATGTTATTTAGCCAGCCCTTAATCGCTTATATAGTCTATTCTATTTTAATATCGTTTTTTATTTTAACTTTATAATGAAATATCATATTTTATTGTTAATATTTTCTTATAATATGATATTTCATGGTACAATTATAATAAAACATCATATTTCACTGTAATATTTTATTATAATATTTCATTGTACTATTATATTCTATTATAAAATTTATAATGAAATATAATATTATAAAAATGGACCAATATAGACTATATATAACCACTGAATTTACACAGAGCCAAATACACTTCTTTACCTCATAAAAGTAGGGAAAATAAGAAAAACAACTTACATAGGAAGGGGACTAAGTTGGCCAGGGAAAAAAATGAGGTCATTGAATACGTACCATGGCGGGCTCCATATATCATAATTGATAAGCATGAGTCGCTGAGGCATTAATATTCGGTCATGGGTAAAAGTCCAAAATAAAGGCATAATCATCTCATCCGCAGTATACTTGCTTACTTACTGTCTTACAAATCCAAGCACAAATACTGATATACAAATTCCAGACACCTTATTAGGCTCTATCCTTGAATTTTCTATCGATAGACGAGTATCTGTAAGATTGTCTAGGGTAGGAAGAGTGATCAGAGAGACAGAACAATTGTACTAACTAGCTTGACAAAGTTGGAGTCATAAAAAATATGGGTGTGGATGAGCAGTCGGAAGTTGCAATAATAGGGGGTGGTATTTGTGGCCTTGCCACTGCCCTGGCTCTTCACAGGTTAATTGCTCTTCCCTTTCACCACACTCTTAATCTTCTTTTGATTTCTCTATATAACTAGATCTGAAAGTAATTTGAAGAAACAATAGTTGAAGATGAAAATTGATCATGTATGCAGGAAGGCAGTGAGCAGTGTGGTTTTGGAAAGATCTGAATCATTGCGTACAACGGGTGCTGGAATTGCTATCCTTACTAACGGTTGGCGTGCCCTAGACCAGCTTGGTGTAGGTTCTAAACTCAGACCCACTGCCCTTCGTCTTCAAAGGTTCTCTCTCTCAGTTCTTACTACACTGTTTCAAATGTATCTAGTTCTGGTTTACTATGTGAATATTTAAATTCATAAAAAATCTATCGAATTTTTGAATGATTAGTTTGATGCGTTATTGTGACTAAACAGGTTGCGGGATGTACCACTCAGCGGCAGTAATAGGCAAAGGCAAACACTTCTCTCGTAAGTCCAATTTTCATTAGTTACTTGTTAGTCCCAAGTCGAAAGTTGTGGGAGTTAAAAGCACTTAATAAGTGTTCAAGTTCCTCCCAACACATGACAAAGTATTTTTAAGTTTTGGTGAGTTGGACTCAGCTTACAATTTTAGGAGAAATAAAACCGTACATGCTTGATGAATTAGATAACTGGATTTACAAAATTACGTACTACAATATCTGTAGGCTTGTCTCGATGACTTATAAGATTATATAAAGAGTGATCGGCAGGCAACGTTTGGCTACCATCTGAACCCAAAGGGGTATTTTAGATTTTAGGTCTATTAATGGACTTTACTTTTTTAATGTTTAATTTAAAATGATGTTTGACTCGATGTCAGAGTCAACCACATTGCACTGTATAGAGGTGTAAAGCAGGCGGCACCACTCACAGGCAAACCTCCTTGTCATGTGCAGTGTTGCAAAAATCGCTGCTAAGCGATTAGCGAATATTAAGGATTAATCGAAAATTAATCGAATATTAATTGGATTAATTGTTTTGAATTTTTTAATTAAAAAATATATATATATATACACATCATATTTATATGTGTAAAAACACAATATAAATAATAATGTATCCAATCAATATGTCAATCAAGTTCAAAAAAATAATCATAAATCATATGTAAAAGTTTGAATACATCATCTGATCAATATATTATCCAAATTAAAATAAAATAATATATCATCATAATCATAAATTCATTCAAATCTAACAGTACACACATAAATTACATAAATAAAAGGAGCATATCAATGTATTTAATGCTCCGTTTGTTTGGAAGAAAATCAATATCTCATGGAAAATATATCTTAAAGAAAAAGAATTCATAGAAAAAACAACTAATTTCTAGTGTTTGAAAAAAAAATTGCTAATATTTTTCATTGTTTGGTGAAATTCTAGACCGTTAGATGTAAACTTAAAACAAATAATTTTTCAATTATGATGAAATTGATTTTTGTTTTGAAAACAAAAAATATATCGGATTGTAAAACTGATCAAAGTATCATTATAATTTTTTCATATTTTTTTATAAAAAATTTTGGACCCCAAAAGGTAAAACCTCATTTTAACTTCATTTTAGTACCTCAATTTTAATATATATATATATATATATATATATATATATTGTATCTTTTATATATATGTAGTATTATGTATAAAATATATAATTTTAATTTAGTTCATTATTGTTCTCGTGTATACATTGACAAAAAAAAATTCTTAATGATATTTTAATGCTATGAGGAAAATAACTTCCCAAGAAATATAAGGGAAGTTGCTTTCCATCTTATAACTCTTATTATGAGTTGATTTATAATAAATTTTGTTTGACTGATTTTATTTTTTTTTCTCCAAACACTACAGAGTTGGAAAAACATTTTCAAGAGGTTGATTTTCCTCCAAACAAACGGAGCATTACTCTCTTAGCTTTTTTTATTTTTATTTTTGATACAAAGTCCAAAATATCTTCTATAACAACTACGCATCTCAACATGGTAAGGGAAGGCGAAGCTCGGTGCCTAAAACGGAGTGATCTAGTCAAAGCACTCGCTGATGAACTTCCACAATCAACAGTTCGCTTTGGATGCAACATTGTATCCCTGAAATTGGACTCACTTTCTTCCCATCCGATTCTTCATTTGCAAAATGGATCGACAATCAGAGCCAAGGTCCGTGCCACCAATGGGTTAGTGTGATAGTTTTATAACTTGGTATAACAGATGATATCGGATGCCTAACACATTTAACTTGACAGGCTTTGATTGGTTGTGATGGAGCCAACTCATTAGTTGCAGACTTCCTTGAGCTAAAACCCAAAAAGGTTTTTGCTTCATGTGCAGTGAGAGGTTTCACAGACTATCCAAATTTCCATGGATTGGCTCCTGAGCTTGTTCGATTAAGGAAAGGCAAAATTCTTTGTGGACGTGTCCCGGTTGACGACAAACTTGTTTTTTGGTTTGTAGTTCATCAAGATTATCCTAAAGGTGCCAAATCTAACTCTTTTCCCTCATCATGTTGAATCACCGATTCAAGGTTTCAATCATTTTACGTAATTCTTGGAGGATTTGCTATTTTATATCTACAGATTCAAGGGTTGTGAAGGATCCAGAGCTGATAAGAGAAATTGCTTTAGAGAAAATCAACGGATTTCCAACGGAAACTGTAGAGATGATAAAGAACTGTGACCTATCCTCAATTTCACTCACCCACCTCAGATATTGTGCTCCATGGGACATACTGTTATCTAGCTTTCGAAAAGGAACAGTGACAGTTGCTGGAGATGCAATGCATTTGATGGGTCCGTTCATTGGACAGGGCGGCTCGGCAGCTATTGAAGATGCAGTTGTTCTTTCTAGATGTTTGGCTGGTAGGTTGAATTCAATACAGAAAGTTGGGGAAGCAATGGATGAGTATGTGAAAGAGAGGAGAATGAGATTATTGAAGATGTCCACACAAACGTATCTTTTTGGTCTATTGCTGGAGACATCATCAATGCTAGTGAAACTGGTGGTTCTTGTATTGTTTGCTGTTTTGTTCCGAGACCCAATTGCCCATACTCGGTATGATTGTGGCAACCTCGGATTATGATTCTAGTTCAGGAAGATTGTAATTTCTTTCTTTGATATATGGTCACATTGAAGTGTGTTTTTTATGATATGGATTACAAAAATAGTACTAAACCTTGAAAAGTAGGACTTTTGGGTCAGGCTTTCCATGATGGGATGGGCTGGCAATACATACCGAATGAACAGCCCAATTTGGTTGGAGCCTTAATGGGCCCTGTAGGATACGTTTAAAATGTTATTTAGACCCCGAAAATAGGGGAAATTAGGCAAATTAACCCATTTTACAAACCACTTTGGCTGGAAAATTTTTGCCCATGGTTTGTGTTTCCGTTTTCAATTTTCAAAGTTATTTTCAATTTTATGTTTTGAGGATCTATTTTCAGAAAATTGAGAATGCATTTGATTTGACTATTTTGAAAAACTGTTTTTGAAAATGAAAATTGGAAGTACATTTGATTTCCATTTTTTTATCAATTGTTTTAAATGATTAACATATTAATCATATAAAATCAACATAATATTGAAAGTTACAAACTCTGAATAATTACATACATATTTCAATATGCATTGAAGTATTTTCTAAATTAAAATAATTTAATTAGAACTTTCAACACTATTAGAAGCTCCAAAATAAGTACATACACTTTCCAATATGCATTAAAATACTTTCTAAATTAAAATTATTAATGAGTTGCCAAGTAGTCATTCCATACTCCATTATTCAAAAAATCATCCTCTAGCTCTCTTCTTCAGCTGAGGTATAAAAGTGTTGCCAAACTTCTCCTGTAGCATTCAATTGGTTTGTATTCGGGTCCTATATGACACTGGTATGCTCTAAAAGATCCAAAAAGTGTCGATGCTCCGTACGTAAATGGTTCCACTTCCCTTTCAATGTATCCACCCCATAATCAGCTTTAGTTGCAAGCAGCAACTCTTCGTTGATCTTAGTCCACAATTTTTTTTGAAGGTGAAACATTGCAAATGCCACGCTTTTACATGTTCTTATGAAATCCCAATAAATACAGCCTCATTCTCATTGGACCATTGCATTGGTTCCTTGGCCTTACCCCTATGCCCTCCCATATTCTACATTAAATACAACATAAGTGCAATAACTACAACAAGGGACAAATATTATATATACTAATAATTATGATAAACACCTCTACCATCAGCTCATTAATTTTGATAATAATCAATTAACTATCAAACCTATTGTAATATACTAAATCAAGCAATAAAGGCACAAGAAGATTGTTTTTGTAATAGAGGTTATGAAGTAGTGCATTCTTCCATACAGTCAAAACATATTGTCACTATAAGCAGCACATACCGAACAAAATTTTGGACAAGGTCCAACACACAATTATAGAGAATCTTTAGAGATGACCTAAGGACAAGGTGAGTAGGGTAATTTACAAATATAGACAATCTCTAGACCATCACATCAAACTTTCACCAATTAAAACTTGAAACAACTCTATAGATAGTACCCTGAGAAACCATAATACCCCAAACACACTTAAAGAGTACAAATTGATTACACTTAAAAAAGACTACAAAAACCAAAACTTAGCAATAAGTTGCAGGGTACCATGTGACTACCAAAAACAAAACTTAGCAATACGTGTAGAAGAATCAAGCAAGAAACCTAATTACTTGGAAATAAAATTGGTGAATCAAGGTGGACACCCTAATAGTATCCTAGGAGTTCTCTTCAAATCATTTACATCCGACCTATTCACAACAACCACAACCCCATTCTTACGGCCACATCGCTTTACATGATCAAGCATAGCTTCTTTACTCTCAAATACCTACACAAATCATGAAACCAGCTCCTAATTCAACTACATTTACCAAAACAAAAGGCTAAAATGAATAAATTTTCAAGACAGATAGGGTTTAATACCAAATCAGTACGAAAAACCTCTATAGTGTCTATTTCAGTCATCAATGGAGAAGGTGCATCAACAATAGGACCCTATACAATCCAGAGACACATGCATTATTGTTTCAACACAAGAGTATAGCTACAACTGAAAAACTTTAGACCTGGTTCATGTAAGAACTTACATGTTCCTCTTCACAGAACTCTTCTCCGTTCGAGTTAGATTCATCGGCATCCATGGCTTCACCGTCAAAGTCGACATCATCATTGTCGTCATCCATCACATGATCGTTCACGAAGTGAAATAGTGTTGACGCAATGCTCTGTTTTCAAATAGTGGATAGTGGAGAACAGTGACAACCAGGTAGAGATGACTGGGGGTGTAATAAGATTCACTGTTTTAGGGAAGATTGGGGTGAACTTGGAAATTAGAGGGGTGGAAATAGTGCTCATCTTTAATAATAGTAAGTGGGCTTCGTGTATGGAACTTTTCGGTAATTTGGTATGAGTTGGCTTTGGTTCAAATAAAATTTGTTTTCGTCTGGGTGGCTGGCCCTATGGATTTTGCTTCATCAAAATTTTAAAATATTCTTTCAGAATTATTGACAACACAAACTTGAATATTTTATCATGGAACTATTGTACAACACAAATTTTCATGCAACATGTGAATTTTTTTTTTGGTGATGGGAAATGATACCATATAAATTGATCTTTTGAACAATTGATATATATCTAAACTCAAGTCACTAGGTCCCTATGTACGGATATTTCTCACCTGATGACATAGTAAGTTAGATCAAAACTCAACAGTATTATAGAAAGACATTGCTCGTAATAGGAATCGAATTCAGCAGCTATTGAATCCAAACAATTTGGCCACCCACTGACCTATCACTGATCAAGCGGTTCAAGAACCATGTCGATCTGTACACTTGAAGAAGAGTGAATAATCAATGCATCATTTAAATACGATACCTAGGCTTGCATTGGAGTCATACAAGGTTGGAACCACCAACAGTAACAACATAAATGAACTAACATTTCTGTGTTGCATGGATGATTTGAATATTCTGGTTTCAAGCTTTAAAAGGACACTTTTGCTATAAATTGATGTGATGACAAGTTTTTGTACGTGTCTATGAAATAAATGAAAGAAACCGAGTATGGCAGGAGCAGGAATGGTGATCAAAAGAAATCAAAGAAAGGGAGATTACATTAATGCATGGGTTTTCAATGAATGATTTGTAAAGAAATTTGGGCCCCCTCTTTCTCCCCTATAAAAGGCCCAATATAAGGGAGGAGGGCTTGCATTAATATACAGACACTTCACGCCTGATTTGGGCGATGTGGGACTTAACACCCCCTCTCACGTGTGTGGGCTTACGGACTTACGGGCTTATCCGAATTACCGGATGGGCCTCGCACACGTGGAGTTTTAACATCGATCCAAATCGAGTGCTCCGATACCATGTAAAGAAATTTGGGCCCCCTCTTTCTCCCCTATAAAAGGCCCAATATAAGGGAGGAGGGCTTGCATTAATATACAGACACTTCACGCCTGATTTGGGCGATGTGGGACTTAACATGATTTGATGATTTCATCAACTGTTCTCTCACTTAAAAAAAAAACTATGTCAATGTGGCAGAGGAACTCATTGAATAAACAAGTTCAAAGATTGTCATTAATCCTTCATAATGTAAAGTAGAAGATTCATTTAAGTCAGCTACCTAAGCAAACCTAACCTGCATTGGATCCGTAGATAGAGCCACAACTACAAGCCAACAATAACACTAATAAATGAGTTCAGCAATCATATGGATCAAATGTCTTTTGTGTCAACCATCTCAAATATTGAGATGGGTGCACATGATTTCATATGGGTGCACATGATTTCAATGAATGTTTGATTGTTCATTAACTCATCTCTCTTTCCAAAAACTAGGTCCATCAGAAAAGGAATTCAATGGAGAAGGAACGGATTAATTTGTGCATTTACGTTGTTTCTTTTATGAAGTACAATCTCCTATCACCATTATGGTTTATAAGGCCAGGGAGAGCCTAGGAGTAGAGACAACAATCATTTCCTCTTGCCAAATCCGGTGTTTTCTAATCATATTTGGCCTTTCAACGACTGGAGTCTTGAGTTCACTCTTACATTTAAACCAAAACCCTAAATTGTTTTGCATTTTTTGAGAGAGGGAGAATGAAACCTTACACCTCGTGAAATCTTATAAAAAATAAATCATCGTTGGGTTAATTTTTTTTATATCGATAATGATACCATACAAATTTGTCTTATAAACATTCAATATAAGTCTAAACCTGAACCCTTTAGAGCAACTCCAATGAATATAAGTCTAAACCTGAACCCTTTAGAGCAACTCCAATGGGAGTATTGAAAATGAAGCTGGACATTTTGGAGTGTATAGAGAGAGTGATTTGAAAAAATTGTATTGAAAAAAGTGTAAAATGGTAGAAAAATGTGAAATATGGTATAAAAGTATGAGA
Source organism: Euonymus europaeus (assembly GCA_963580455.1). NCBI lineage: Eukaryota > Viridiplantae > Streptophyta > Magnoliopsida > Celastrales > Celastraceae > Euonymus > Euonymus europaeus. The sequence continues at coordinate 24,088,811 of OY756957.1, read as the reverse complement.
GAAATGGTGTTGATGCTTGATATTTAGAGTGTGTGTGAATGAAAATTGAAAAAAAATGTATTGAAATATGTGTTTTGTTGATTTGACTATATTGAGAGTCGTGTTTTGCTGTAATAGAAGTGGAACCACGCTGGAAAATTTGGAGCTCCCATCATTGGAGTTGCTCTAAATAAGGACGGAGCTACGTAGGCTCCAAAGAGGCACTTGCCCCCAGAATTTTAAAAATAATTTTGCTATATATGCATGTTAAGTTACATCTTGTTTCACAATTGGATGTTTGATTTGATGTTACCATGACTTAGACATATTGCTCTAAGCCTAAATTCGAATGTTTTTTTAAGCTTTTTGCTTTTGTACTTTTTTTTCTTTTAGTAGTAAACTTATTTTATTTTAATATTAACCATGTTTAATTCATTTACCTACTTGACTGTCCTATAATTTGTAGTTCCCTAACTCACGTGCTCTGCTCTCATTTGATTGTTATGTATGTTTTTTTTTTGTTTTACTTGTTCTCTTAATAATATAAAATAATGCACATAATGCAATTAAAATGGTTCTCGTGTTCTGGATTAAGTTATATTTGCAGGATTATATATTAACATACAACATATGAGTAGAACTCAAAAAAATAAAAAAAATCAGGGCTGTCCCACAATGTCCTCTTTCATCCTAAATCCTGGTTACATATTTGTCATTAAATTCTATGTAATTTTTTTTTTTCACCTAACGATGTAATAAATTGTGCTAAAACTCACCTCGTGGACATAAAAATGTTGCTCCCAATCAAATACTAGGTTAACTCTCCCATTGTCTACGCAGCTATTAGACATTTTTAGTACAATCCCAATGGATGTTTGTCAGCATGAATCCTTGTTGACAATAATCCATGGGGATTCCACTAAAAATGATAGGTACGAAGTGACAAGTAAAATCTTAAATGCTTCAGAGGATTAACACTAATTAAGGTTGCTATGATGTTTATACACTAAAATTGACTAGAATTTAGAAAAGGATAATTAAGTAAACTAGACAACTATTTGTAGACATTTATAAAATATTGGTGATGGCGTCCAAAGGAGTTAAACAAGTGATCAAAGAAATTATATATATTTAGACATAAATAAATAAATAATATGGGATTCGGTAGAGTATCAGGGCCGCCGGCGCACCATTTTGTGGCCTAAATTTTTCAAAAAACAATTAAAAAAATTATAAATGTATATTATTCAACATGTGAAAAATTAAATTCAACGTGAAAAATATATAACAATACTAAATTAGCAGATACGAACTCGATCACTAGATTTTTGATAGCAATAAATTTTATTTTTGTTTCGAACAATAAAGTATACCATTTATATCAACAGGTTAAATAATACACATTTATAATTTTTTATTAAATTTTTAAATTTTCTGTGCTCCGATTAGGACCAGTGCCACCTAATCCAATTTCAGTTCATTATCCCACAAAACGCCAATGCAAGTGCAGATAAATTTCATCTTTTGGACTCGGTTTCAACATTTTAAGTATGACAAAAGCCCGGACATTGAGCCTGACCTTGACGTAAAGCTATCCAAATCATCAATGGCCGCCCCACCTCCATTCACAAATCACAACTTTTGCTTTATGCATTCACACACACAAAAAACCCATTTGTAGGCAGAGATAAAAGATTTCTAATAATAGAAGTTCATCGACAGAAGTCAATACCCGAACCACACAGTTTACTCGACTCATCTAGGAAAGCTATGTATGGTGCGTTCTTGACTCCTTTTCTCTCTAGATATCCTAAAAAACCTCTCCTTGTCAGGAATTAAATAAAAAATACAAAAAAAATCGTTGGTGCGGAGTGTAATTGGTTTGGCAGCAGTAAATAAGCACGGCTTCAGGCTCTTGATGAGAGAGCATTCAAAATCCCAACCAACCCAATACCTTGTCAAAACCCACATTCAATTCCACCAGCCCCGGAGAGGGGGAGAGGGGGAGAGACCCTCTGAATTTTCTCTGCTCTCTGAATTTATAGATAGTAGGAACATAGTTGTATTGAAGCCAGGATATCATCAGGAACTACGACAATTTAAGGCTGTCTTAATATGGTGGACAGTGGTACTGATAAGGTTATTGACAGTGTTCGCTGACTCTAAGTTTAGCTTAGCTGATGGCAAGTTGCTGAGTAATATCTGAAATGCTACTGTCATTAGCGAACCAGCAGACCTAACCATGTTTCCTTGAGTGCTTGAGCTTGTTGAAGCACCATCCACTTGGTCGTGACGACCGTCAGGTGATATAGTGAAACCCGATGGCAGTAAAGGGATGCGGGAAGGATCCTCACCACTCATTGCTATGTTTATATAAGGTAGTTCAACTGGACAGTAGACCACAAGGGAACCAGATTGGTCAATGCAGCTCTCTTGAAGTATCAGAGTATTGTTCTGGCTGGTATTCAAGGCCTATTTAAACAATTCCATGGTGAAGAACACATTAAGAACTTATGCAATTGGAAAATTTTATGTCCATGAATAATAATCAGGAATCTAGATAATAATTTGAGAAAAACCAAGAGGAAAATGAGCCAGTTCAAGTATACTTACTCGAAGTACTGATATACAGTTACCAGGGTGTGAACCATTAGCAATGTGAGCAACCTCTTGCACTGGATTGCCGTTCGAAAGGACGTCCCACTGATTTGATAAGAAAAAAATGGCAAAAAACATAAGGCATTGTTCCAGAAAATCAATGGAACAGTTACACTGGATAAAACATACATGAGTTCGGGTTCTTTCATCCTTTAAAAAGTCGAAGACATTTTGGGGAGAAACTGGAAGCCATAATGTGGTTGATGCGCTAATAACTACAGCATTTGGTTGGCCAGGATTTTTACTCTTCTGAAGGGTAATGCGAACTCCACCCTCATTCAAACTGGAAAGTGTAGTCCACTGGTGGCTGGTTGAGGTGCTCACACATGCACAGAAATTGGACACCATCCTCTGAGAAAGTTTCATCATGCTTCTCTTGCCATCCGGTGATGGAATTACTGGAAATTGGAAAAATGTATTCAGCAATTGTTTTAAAGAACTAAGCATTGAAAATATGGACCTAAATTACCTCCTCCAAGATCACGGATTGAATTGCTCGACCCCATAAGACAGGCCAATCTTTCACACATCCTCTGAAGAGTGACAAGCCACCTTTCTGCGCCAAATGCCAAGCCACTGTGAATGAGATCCTGGTAAAGCTGACGAATAGGGGTTCTCTCTTCTATTTCCACATGTTCCACCCAAGTTACCTAAATCAAGAAAATAACACATGAGAAGTTGAGACACGAAGCATTAACACAAGTTCATGAATAAAGCAAAAACGTCATTGTGTATTTGTGCAGAATTGAAAATACAACCTTGGAGTACCCATTAGGCATGTCCTGAATCAAGCATCCTGAAGGCAGCTTATGTGATCGACATTGTGATGCAAGCTGGGGAAAATTATAAGAGACGTTAACAATAGCCCACAAGCCTTGCTGAACTTTTTGACAGTAACGGAGAACATAGAATTCTCGGGTCGGCACAAGTGGCGAAAGCACCTGCAACTCTTCATACATCTGCAATGCCGCATAGCTTCAAAGTGAATAATGCGAAAACAAGGAATTGCAAGAAACAATCGTAATAAGTCAATTACCAGTTGCAAGGAACCACTAAAGCTACCCAATACTCCAGGCGATATAACTTCCAGTGTTTTTGCGACTGATACGATTGCAGGAAAGAGCTCCACCCACTTGTTCTGCGCAGCCAAGTGAAACTATCATATGAGACAGACACAACCTCAAGATTTCAACATCGCGTTTCAATTCAAAAGTCTACAGAGAACTTACAGTGTCCATGAACATATCAACTAAGGCCAAAGCATTCATGATTACGAGACCAGAATCCCTTGATGTTTCTATCCTTACATTTGGGTTTTTTAAGTGGCCATTGGGTGGTCTAGTGAACAGATTCTCATAGCTTTCAAGATTAAGAACATCTCTCCCATCAGTGCTCGACTTCATCCACAGAGGTTCATTGGTTTGCAAGAGCCTGAGCAATTCTTCCATAGCATTGGCAGCGATATCAGTCATGAGAGACTTATCCATGTCTGATATTCCAATTGGTTGGAAGGGCAAATTTGGTAGACTTGAAGAACGTCCCGGTAAAAGATCAAGATCAAGAGAAGGACCACCACATCCATGGCCATCGAAACTCCCCATCGACAAATCTAACGAAGACATATGCAAAGGCTGTACAAGTGGGAGTTGCGAAATTGGTCTCCCTAAGTACTTTCCAGCAATGCTAGAGACTCTATCAACCTAAACAAACGATACAACAAGAAACATAAACATCCCAAACAAAAAAAGAAAAAGAAAAATGAGTGTCAAAGATTCAAGAGAATTTACTTTACCTCTTCCCTCAATTGGGCATTCTCCATTCGCAATCTTTGCTCATCGAAATAGGAATCTTCAGTCACCGGAGGTGCTCCACAAGATGGGCAGATCACATTTTTCAATGCCTCTCTGATTGCTATATTCTCGCATCGAATCTTGTCGTTCGCTGCTCGAAGAGCACAGTTACCTGCTCGTTCGTGCTGGGCCTGCATAAATATTGGCAAGCAAGTCTCACACACACGAAGGAAATCACTGGAGAGAGAACAGATATAGCCCAAAAGATAATGGAAAACGGAGTACCTTCATCTGGGTCCTCCTGTTTTGGAACCAAAACTTGATCTGTCGAGGAACCAAACCCAACTCCCTGCTTAACTGCAACCTCTGCTTCTCATCTGGGTGTGGGCACTCCTTGAACATTCTTCATCAACACAAACAACAAAACCCAGAAAGAGAAAAAAGAAAACCCATCATTTAACAATCAATAAAACAAAGAAAAAGAGTCATTGAAGGACCAGCAAATACAATGCAAAGGTGCATACCCTTCGAGCGTCAGAATCTGGTGGGTCGTGTGGCGGTGGTAGCGCTTCTTCCTCCTCTGGTTGTCGGAGGAATCGTGGTCCCCAGCGGACCCACTTGCTCCCCCTCCTCCTCCACTTTCGTACACCATGTATTACAATAACAAGGACTATTGAAGCTCTTACTGGATCGAACACACCCTATGCTCTGTACACAATCACCAATCACCATGGATAGCACTACAAGAAACCCAGAAAGACCCAAGAAGCAAAAAAGGAGATTTTTTTTTCAAATGGGATCTTGGGGTTTAAGGGGGAGAGTGATGTAGCATGTCTTTGAAGGCTTAAAAGGAACAAGCGAAACGGCTGCGATTTAAATGACATATGATTTGGCCCATTTGGGGGAGAGAGAGTTCGTTATTGGAAATAATAATTAGATGGAGGCTAATAAATTCCCTCCGTGTGAACCCAAACAGAGAGTCAGTTAGAGAGAGAGACAAGGAGAGGACCAAACCAAATCATGGACCTCCTCACCACCACCAACACTAGACACACACAAAAATTACCATTCATACTTTTTTTTTGTGTAATTCGTGGGGTTCTTCTCTCAAAGAATCTGATCTACCATATATATATATACAGCACTTCTCCTATACGCACGTCCGTAAGATTCAAAATTTACGGACTTTAGATATGAACCGTCCGATCCCATCTAGGACCATGATTCAACAACACAAAGTCAGACACTTTATTCTCTCTCTTCTCTTCTGCTTCGTCTCTCTCTTCTCCCTCACGAATCACGATTCTCTCTCTTCTCGACCTAGATCAATTTTCCCTGCTGAATCTCGCTCTCCCCTCTAAATCTCCACCTCTCCATCTTGAGTTTGTCTTCAATTAAGCCGCCTCTTGTTCTTCTGGGTTATTTGATGAATAGGTTCTTCGATTGAGCCTTCGGTTCTTCTCCTGAAATCGAGAGAAGAGTGTCACTTCTTCTCCGGTGAGTTCTCTCTTTCTCTACTCAGCAACAGATCTAAATTACAAAGTATCCAAAATATGACAGATCTCAAACAAAGCTTACACAAAACATAAAATACGAATCTCAAACAAAGCTTAAATCAACAATCCATCCATGTAAGAGCTTTAACCTCCAAGCAGCTAGCTTAAATCATTGGCATCCAGACCTATAAAAACCCAAACAAATCACACACTATTACACTACAATTAAGACCTTAATATAGCCAAACTCAGTACATTACTTTTGGGCTTCATTCAACTAAGGAAATAAGCCAACGAGTAGAATATCACAATAAGGATAATCGGAAGTATAGACAAGATGGATTATTGCACACTATCAATAAACAGAGCTTGCTTGTATCAAAAATTTGAAGGCTTATCTTAAATGTAGAAATGAATGGAAATCGTATGAAAGAGATTATAATGCTGAAAGTTAGACTTTCAATAGTAGTAATTTTACACACAAAAAATTACAGACTGAGTTGTTGAATCACAGACTGAAGCTCGTTCTCCGAACATCAAATCGACGAAAAATCCCAACTTGCAGAGTTTAATCGAAAACAAACTCAATCATCAGGGGAGATTGTTGCAACCACTTTTTGAGCTTAGAGGGGGGAGGGCGAGATTCAACAGGGAAATTTCATCTAGGTCGAGAAGAGAGAGAATCATGAGGGAGAAGAGAGAGACGAAGCAGGAGAAGAGAGAGAATAAAGTGTCTGACATTGTGTTGTTGAATCATGGCCCTAGATGAGATCGGACGGTTCATATCTAAAACCCGTAAATTTTGAATCTTACGGACGTGCGTATAGGAGAAGTGTTGTATATGTATATATATATATATATATAAACCGGGCGTTTTAAATTCCATTTGCTACATTCGAGGGGGTGTCTCTCTCTCTCTCTCATATTTAACACGCATCGACGGAGTCTAATGGAGTGGTACAACACGCTCACTTGGGGCCACGTGTGCACAACCGAGCATTAATTAGTTTACAAGTCTCCAACACGCCTCGCGGTGATTCAATTTCCCGGCCAATGTCGCATACTTACCATCAAACGACACGTATAATTACAAACCATTCCTTTTCTTTTCTTTTTTTGGAAAAAAAAGAAAGTCTTTTGAGTTTTCTCTGAGTCTCAGTCTCTTATTCCTTCTGCTCTTGGCTGTTACACACACCACGAAGCTTTCCCAAAAGTCAAAACTATACTTTCTGTGGTGTCGAATCTCTCTCTCTCGATTCATGGCTTGACCAGAAACTGTTACGCAGACATAAATAAATATATGTGTATAAAAATAAAAATATATTCATTCATTGTCAAAATATAATTGATTGGGACCCACGTTTGAAGTTCCTTAACTGGGTTTATAGTTTGTGAAAAATGTCACTTCTTGGAATCAATTGGATAATAAGTTTAGTATTATATATATCCCTGGAAATGAACTGGATTCATTTGCATATCAACTGTGGCACTACTTGCTCACCGTGGTGGACTTAACACACCACATTTCATTTCAGTATAACTCATCTCACCTCACCAAAATTTTGTGTCTCGCCTCACCCCAATTGATCAATATACCACACATTTTTAATTTCATTGGTAACGATATCTTTGTTATTATGCGTTAGATTTAATTCGAGTTTGTACTCATTATTGAATATTCAAGAGATAAGTAGTATAATATCTTTGTCAATTATAAAAAAAATGTGTATTTTACTCTCTTTTTTAAAATGAAAATGCTATGCAACCATAATTTTTGGGGCCACAAACATTCATCTAGATGGCACGTCAAGTAATCATAATTTTCCCTGCTTCACTCTTCTTTTACTTTTTCTCTCATCCTTCACTATTCTTTCACTTTCTTTGTCTTATATATGTTTTTTTAAAAATATGAAGTATCCCAACAAAAAATATCTCAAAAGTATTTCAATAGAGACATAACTCGTGAATTTAAATGTTGAAACATGAATTTACCTCCAAATCATGTGGTGTATGTGTTTTCACACAGAATTATAGATACTTTGGAATGTTTTGTATGGGGATGACTAGCACTATCGACGTCTTTTTTGTCTTTAAATTTCTCTCTCCATCATCTTTTTGCTAATGCGCCTTCATTGTAATTGAATCTAGGGTTCTAAGAATATGAACGAATCGACAGGACATCTTTAAACTACGACTTCATTAAGTATTTCGTGTTAGTTTTTTTCTTTTTTATGTTGTTTGATTTTATTCTGATATCACACATATTCAAACCAAGTCAATTTAACAAGACACTGTTACGATGGTCTCAATGTCTTATTACACTGTCTTAAGGTGACAATATATAATTACATTACTTTAGGTGCTGCCAGGTACTAATTACACTGTTACCAATTATTACACTATTTTAAGGTGTCAATATCTAATTACATATTTTAATTGCACTGTAGTTACATTGTACTCACTGATCTTGGAAAACAGTGTGATTAGATTGATCACACTAAACAAAAATAATCGTGATGCTTTTTATATTATAGTGTTAATCAGTAATAAGTTCAATTTGAACTTTGCAACAATGAAGTGATTTTAAATAATACAATAGGATGAACCCAAAAATAATTATAGCAGATACTTATTATATTGTTAATAAAGAATATTACAAGTCAAAATTATAATGTAATAAAGAGATGAAGAATAAAATCTTGCAAAAACATCTCACCTACATGTATTTTCTCTCGCAATCTCACAATCATAATGGAATGGAGGACTATCATTCAGCCACCATTTCACTGCCACCACTTTCAAAAGAATTATTAATCTCCGAATAATTTAACTCAACTATCATCCAGCGCTAACAGTCACCCAAATCATCGAAAAATGCTTGAAAGAAGGCGATCACTGTGACGGAAAAGTGGTTGATCCAGACAGCTTCATGCACCACTACCACCATTCGACTCGTTGAGGTGAGGCGTACCTGACCTAACTATTTTTAAGTTGAAATGACCACCAAATTCCGATGACCTAAGTCTATATGTCTGTGAATGAGAGAGATATTAATATAATGCTAGGTTAGTTTTAGTGATAAAAATAACTTTTCCAATTTTTTTGGAATTTTTTTTTAAATAACCTAGTCATTATGTATACATGTTTTGTCACCTAGATTATGTATCCGTATGGTTATGGACGAGTGGCACTACCCTTTTTAAAATCACAACTTTTTATAGATAATGTTTGAGATCCTCAAAAAGTGATCATCATTACACTTCTCTCAATTAATGTGAAGTGCTAGATGTTAAATGAGTTTTACATGATTATTAATGATTAAGTCCTGTTTGAACTTTGGATATATATTTCAATTAACATTTAGGCTATTTGAAATGTTACATGTTACTTAAGATGCTGCTCATATCCAAACAACAATTTTCAAAAGCATTTCAAAGGGCATTTTGATGCCATTTTAGACACCTTTTTAAAATGCTAATTTTTTGAAGCATTTGGATTTAAGAAAGATTAAATTGTTCATGTACTTTTTTAAAATTACTAAATTATCCAACTCATTTAATAGACTCTCACCTGTCTCACTTCTATTTATTATTTTTAATTAATATCCTTGTATGTAATTTGCGACAACATTTAAAACAGTATAATACTATCAGTGAAAAATAAACTAAAGACTTATCAGCATTTACAACAGTATATGTGTTACTACCATTATGCTACCTAAAATATTAAATTTCAAATACTAATTCAAACACACCCTTAAAACACATTATACATAAATTTGAGGGTGGAGTGAGATCATATTTTGAGTGAGCATTTCTCGCTTTTTTTTTGGTAAGAAAACCGTAAAAAACCGAGAAGACTAGGCTTCATATCATTCAATTGATCAAGTTTGACACGTTTGGGGGATTTTAATTAAAGCCTTAAAGGCTTAAAGGGTCCCCTGACTTTATTCCCACACGTGAGGTTTTTGTTTTTGGTTTTTTTTTTGTCGGTATTTCAATTTTTTTATTTATTTGTCTAATTATGATATCCAACTACCACGTCAAAGGAGCACCTGGTTTGTTTTATGCTCTTCAAATATTCGGAATTTTTATGCATTATTTATCAGCACAAATTAAGTGTGACTAGTCAGTGAAGTTTTTGTTTCTAATTATTTGATTATAGTAATTATAGATGCAGTTTGGCAATCAAAACACTAGGTTCTTTCATCAAAAGGCTTCTGCTCGGAGACGGAGGAATTCTATCACTGGCTTGTTCGATAATCGGGGCATCTGGAAGACCAACATGTCTCAGATTGAAAATATAGTGTCCTCTTATTTTTCAGGTATATTTACAAGCAGTGATCCAGTATGGGATGCAGATTTATTTGTTGAATTTCCTAAAGTTATTACTTCCGAAATGAATCAATCCCTTATTCAGGAGTTTACTCCAGAGGAAGTTAAAAAGGCCATGTTCCAAATTGGTCCCACGAAAGTTCCAGGAATTGATGGGATGCCAGCGGTTTTCTATCAAAAATACTGGGGTATTGTTGGGGATGACATAACTTCAGCGGTGCTAGATTTTCTTAATACAGGGAATTTCTGTGAAAGCTTAAATCATACTCTGCTGGTGCTTATTCCCAAAATTCCATCGAGAGTGGATATCTCTCAGTTTAGGCCAATTAGTCTACGTACTGTTCTATATAAAGTGATATTCAAATGTTTATGCAACCGATTGAAGAATGTTCTATCTCAAGTTATCTTAGAATGTCAGAGTGCCTTTGTCCCGGGAAGGCTTATTAGTGACAATCTGTTAATTGCATCTGAATGTATTCATCACATGAAACACAATCATCATAGTCGAGTGGGGTATATGGCCCTCAAATTGGATCTCAGCAAAGCATATGATCGAGTAGAGTGGTCATTTCTAGAGTCATTGATGCAGACTATGGGTTTCGACCCCCGATGGATTAAGTTGATTATGGTCTGTGTTTCCTCGGTTACTTATTCCTTTGTGTTAAATGGGGAAATCAGAGGCAATGTGAGGCCCTCCCGGGGTCTCCGTCAAGGCGATCCACTTTCTCTATACCTCTTCTTAATTTGTACGGAGGGTCTTACTTACCTTATTCAACAATCTATATCTCAGCAAAGACTTCATGGCATGCAAATTTCGCATAGAGGCCCAATGATTTCACACTTATTTTTTGCCGATGATAGTATGATTTTCTGCCGAGCGAATATTGAGGAGGCTACAGAATTTCTGAATCTTTTTGCTACGTATGAGAGGCTCTCAGGGGAGAGGCTTAATCTGGAAAAATCTTCGTTTTTTTTTCAGCTTCAATGTGCCACTGCCATTTCAACAGGAAATCAAAGCCCACTTGGGGATGAATGATTTTCCCTTAAGTGCAAAATATCTGTGGTTGCCTATTTTTTGTGCTCGTTCTCGAAAGAGGATGTTCTCTTATATAAAAGAACGTATGTGGAAAAAAGTGCAGGGATGGAATGAAAAGACATTATCCCAAGCTGGAAGATTGGTTCTTCTCAAAGCTATAGCTCAAGCTATTCCTTGCTATGCGATGAGCTTATACCGATTCCCTGTAAACCTTTGTCAGGAGCTAAATGGTTTAATGCGGGACTACTGGTGGGGCAAGAATGGTAATACTCGAAAAACATACTGGATAGCATGGCATAAAACGTGCACTCGGAAAGTGGAAGGGGGTTTAGGCCTAAGGGACTTTCAAGATTTTAATCAAGCATTACTGGCTAAACAACTCTAGCGGCTAGTCCAGAGACCAAATTCTCTATGTGCTAGATTACTTAAGGCTTGTTATCACCCTCGTGGTCCCATTTTGGAGGCTCCTAGAGGCTCGGCCCCCTCATATGCTTGGTCGAGTATCTTGTCAACTCGAAATCTAGTCAAGGAAGGTCTTAGGTGGCATATAAGTGATGGAAAATCAGTGGATGTGTAGAAAGACCCTTGGATTCCCTCTAATCCGATGGGTTTGGTGAACTCTCCTATGGGGGAGAACAATCTAAGTATGAAAGTGGTGGCGCTTATTGATGATGATATAAGGTGGTGGAATGGTACTCTAATTTCCTCTATATTTTCTCTCACTGAAGCACAAACTATTATGCAGATTCCTCTCTACGGACTGAGACATGCAGATTATATATATTGGGCTCATGACAATAAAGGACAGTTTTCTGTCAAGACGGCTTACTGGATGGTGAAGAAGCAAACAGGAAGCCAGGATCCGGCCACGGATAGTATGAATTCTAGTTTGTTTTTTGGAATTAATTCTAATCAGTGGAATCAAATGTGGTCCCTGCATATTCCTAACAAGGTCAAGACATTTATCTGGAGGGTATTGCACGAAGGGATCCCTACGCGAGTGAACCTTAACAGAAGGGGAATGGAGGTTGAAGACACTTGCCCTCTTTGTGGTTTTGGTCCGGAAACCTCCCTCCATTTGTTCCATGATTGTTCCTACCTATCTGAGGTGTGGAGAATGGCCACTTCCATTCAAAAAGGTATCTATTCCCCTACCTTATCTCTCAAAGCTTGGTTTAGCAGTTTGATGGTTTTGTTGAAGAAAGATGAGGTGGGCTTGGCTTTCTGCATAATGTACCATATATGGTATGTTAGGAATAAAGTAGTTCATGGGGAGGTCCTATTGTCCCCATCCTCAGTATACCGACAAGGGGTGTTATTATTCTCTGAGTTTGGCTCTTGTACTCAACTAGATGGTCCTGTTAACAGTTCCCTACCACGGCTGGCCCCAGTCTGGCATCCCCCACCCGAACAGAAACTCAAGATCAATGTTGATGGCTCGTGGCTTCTAGGGGACTCATGGGGTGGAGTGGGTGCAGTTGGGCGTGATAGTACGGGAAAGGTGATGTTCTCAGCATTCAAACGGGTCAGGTCGTCTGGTGGTCCAATTATGGTTGAGGCCCTGGCACTCCACTATGGATTACAAATGGCAATGAGGTTCAATTGGGTTGCTCCCATGCTTGAATGTGATTCCTTGGAGCTGGTTAATTATCTGAACAAGAGTGAGCACATAGTGACTCCCATTGGTTATCTTGTTGAAGACTTGCAGCAAATGATTAAAGTTTTAGATGTTTGTATTGTATTTTCTCCTCGTCTTGAAAACTGCCTGGCTGATGGGCTTGCCAAGCTGGGACGTGCTGCCTTTGTAAACTCAGAGCATGTAACCTTGGGGGGGGGGTCCCTCCTTCCTTAGGTCATATTGCCACTTCTGACCTTATGGTCTCTTTCTGATATATATGATCAGTTTCTTTCAAAAAAAAAAAAATTAAGACTTCTAAAAGGTGTCCACCATTTGACCTCGATTTAGTGTGGAACTGTGTGAAGTGATCCTATATGTGTCTGTAATGAACGATAATTTCAAAGTAACATAAATTTAAAAATAAAATAAAGATAATTGGGATCACTGGAATCATTCATGGCTGAGTTAGAGTTTTGGAAAATATTGTTTTAATAAAAAGTGTTCGGAATCACTGAAACTATTCTCGGCTTGACTGAAAATGTTTTCAAAAATATTTTTGATAAAAAGTGTTTGAGATCACTGAAGTCATTATCAACTTGGCTGAAATTTTGAATAATGCTTTGCAAGTCACACACCTGATTCGAGAAAGACGACATTGTCCAATATGTACCTTTCGAACAAATCTGCCATAAGGGACAAACAATATGCAATGATAAGTATGTAATGAAATATTCTATGCATTTCTCATTAATGAATGAGTGCGCACTTTCTAAAGGCCTTGCCAACCTCAAGCCCACATACAATTGCGAATTACTAGACCAATTTGCTTGCTTGTAGGGATTGACCTTTAGAATCGGAAAGTTTTATGTGCACTTTCTATATTCTAAACAGTAGAGGACCTCATTCACTCAAGAACCTACCTCTGGTATTGTCTCTCTTTCTCTTTCTTTGCTTGTCTTGTTAATTGGTTATTTTCTTCAAAATTCATATGTACATGCCCTTTTGAATTCAAAATTGCATGTTCATCAAAACTTCCTTTGCTTACTTTGGTGCTCAAGCTTTTATGATTGGACTTGTCCCTCTCCTAGTAATACCTGTCTCATCCACAAGTTTTTCCTTCAGATCTTTTCCAGCTTACCATGCCAACATCCATCAATTTTCTGTCAAAAATAATGTCCTAATGCATTCATCGCATTCCCTATCAACATTTCATTAGTGATAAATTTAATAGTATGGCTATGCATCCCAACAATTGAAAGCAAATAATAAACTTTTTGGAATATGGAATGAGAATTGAATTGTGTATGAAAAAAGAGAAAACAAGTAGCAAAGCCGAAGAAATAGATAACCTCATAATTTTTTTATTGAAAATGATGGGTGACAATTGAAAACCTTTTTAGACTAAGATATATACAAGAATGTAGAGAGATCAAAGAAAAGAAATACAAATTGAACTTTTTCAAGATGAAATATGCGACAATTCAAAAATTGCACCCAAATTGTCTCAATTTGGTTGTGAACCCAATTAATAACGATCGAATCTAACTCGCATGAAGTTGTCTGTGAACCTTCTATATCTGCCAATAAAATTCTCATTCTGCTAACGGATTGAAGGAATTTCTTAATATGAAAACACTATTCACGAAACTGTCTCTTGTTCTGCCATATGTCATTAACTGTCCCTGATGTTTTACTCCTCAACTCTTCGACCCCTCAGATGAATCAGTCAACTATTTTCCCGTCTTAGTGCCCAACTAATCCCTTGATCTCCTCAACTGCCTCTTGACATGCGTCAATTCTTGTATCCTACAATTGTTGCTTTCTAATTGGATAGCTGTGATCTCACTTGAACCAATCCAATTTTATCCTAAACTTCCAAACTAAAAGCCTCCATATTATGGGCCTAATGGGCCAAGTCCATTGACCAAATTTTGTTGTAAACAATACTAAACGGAGCATCTTCCATTACTGTAATCAAAAAATTTATTTAAAGTAATTTGGTGTCAGTCAATGAGAGAAATTAGTTTTGGAAGCATTAAGAGAAATAGTGAATTGTGATTCGTTACATTACATATACATAAAATTCGGTTTCTTTATTACATGGGTTGTTTTTATATGGAAGCGTAGGTGAAGAATTCAAAATTCAGATCTAACGGTTTAGTAAAAATGCCACATCAGTAAAATAGTTGGTAAACCGTAAGGCCCCGTTTGGTTCAATGTATTACGATAGTAATTGTAATCTATTTTCAAATAATCTAATTATGGTAATGTGATTACAAGGTAATCCTATTCAGGTGTTTCATTTGCAAAATGAAAATGTATTCCAATTCTTAGGTTGAGGTCTTGGATCAGGCAAGTCATCCGAAGTCCTAGAACAAGCCCAGGACATCCCGAGGTTCAGGATTGAGCCCGAGTCATTCTAGGGTCCAAGAGTAGGCCTGGTTCATCCCAGGGGTTAAGGAAGGTGCCGCGTCATCCAGGGGTCCGAGATCGATTTTGGGTCTTTTCTGAGTCTGGGAAGGGCACGAGTCATCCTGGGGTCCAGGATCGAGCCAGGGACATCTCGAGGTCCAGGATCGAGCGCGGGTCATCCCGGTGTCTAAGATCGGTCCAAGGTCATCTCGGGGTCCAAGATCGGGCCCCGGGTCATCCCGAGGTCTGGGAAGGCCACGAGTCATCCAAGGGTCCAGGATCAAGCCCGGGTCATCCAGGGGTTCAGGATCGGTCCTAAGTCATCCCGAGGTCCTAGAATGGGTCGAGTCATCTTGGGGTCCAAGATCAGGCCCGGGCCATCCACGAGTCCGGGAAGGGCACCAGTCATCCTGGGGTCCGGGAATGGGTCGGGTCATCCCTGGGTCCAGGATCAGTTCCGGGTCATCTTGGGGTCTGGGAAAGGCACGAGTCATCTTAGGGTTCGGGATAAAGCCCAGGTCATCTTGGGGGTCTGGGATTGGTTTTGAGTCGTCCTGGGGTCCGGGAAGGGTATGAGTCATCCGGTGTCCGGGAAGGGTCTCAAGTCATTATGGGGTCTGGGAAAGGGCCAGGTCATCCCGGGATTCAGGATGACATAAAAATACGTAAGGATACATAAGTAAATAATTTATAATTTTTGGGAATATATTTGTCCAGTGAACAAATACTTGATTTTGGAATCACAATACCAACTTTTAAATGGTATTGGATTCCTTGATTTTATAAGGAATCTCATTACAAAGTAATTAAATTACATTACATTTTTAAATTAGTGAATACCAAACATTGTAACGTAATCTGAGTAATCCGAATACAATTATCGTTACATTACAAGGGTAGCCAAACGTCTCCTAAAATCAGTATACGCCCCTATTTACCCAATTAGATCATCTTTTGGGCCTTGAAACCAACTTCCACGCGCCCATGGTCACAATCCGGCATGTCATCAAAACGTAAGATTCTACAACCATAAAAAATATGGTGATTCTTTCACTTCATAATTTTTAATATCGGATCGTATAGCCGGTTTGATCGTGCAAAATCCCGAATTGGGACGGCTTACAACCCCTGAACCGCAATTAAATTGAGGTTCAACCCTTGAACCGTAATTAAATCGAGATTCAACTCTTATTCCTTTCGTGTTTGTCAATTGATAATTCGTCATTTTTAGTTTCGATTTCAAATTTTAAAGAGAATCGATTGCAAATTTTAAGTTCCCTTTAGTTAGTTTGTCATTACATTTCAAGTGTGGATTGTGGACTATGGATTATAGAGGTTGATTCATAGAGATAATAAATTGTTTTACGTTTTGAGTTTTGTATCAATTAATTTATTACGTATTATATAAACCAGCGATTCCATGCACGGTTCGGTTTTGAAAACAATGCTTCACTTAATCTCTGAAGAGGTGACCTTATTAGAACTAAATTCACAAAAACAAATAAAACCTAAAAGCAGAATGAATGCAATACAACAGAAAACAAATAACAATCAAGTCGAAGTTGAGTGAGACTATTGACGCTAAGATTGAAGCTTACCAGCTATCTTAACCGGCCTTCCATGCGATTACCTGGATCGAACTCTACATGCATAATGTACGTGTCAAATAATTAATCATGCTTTCAAGAAGATTTTGATTGAGAGGTGTCGGCACGACCCAACCGTTTCTTTCTGTATCTCCATGCCACCTGAATACGAGTAGCCGCAAGGCACCTCCAGTATGGAGAGATATACCTGTCATCGAGCTAATGCTACATTAGAATGATATATTTAAACATATATGAAAAAAGACTACTACAGGCCGACTATGATATATTAGAATGTTAAATTAGCATTATCCAGGCAATGTGAAGATAGATAGGTATAACCTTATAGCTCCTTGGACGCGTGGATTCCGCAAGAATCTTGAGTAAAGACTGGTGACTTCTTCAAGATCTGCAGCTCGAAGTGAAAATGCTTCTACATTTGTCAAGCATTTCACTCTTCTGTTGCTAAGCAATCGCTGTCCAGGAATCCTTATTTTTTTCGGATCTGCGACAGAGTAGAAACAGAGAAGGTAATGCCATTTCATGTTTCTGCATCTCACGGAGTGCACCAAGAGGAATTAATTATACCTTTATTTACTGAAGAATGTTCAAGACACCATGAGAGGAGCTCCTCTCCGCAAACATCTCCTTCGATTAAGGGAGCTTTAATTCCATCTTCTCCAATGCTTTCCAGTTTTCCACGTACGATGAAAACCATCCTCTCAATTAGACCTCCATGATATAATATTTGGCTTCCTTTGATGTATATCTTTTGCTTTAATCTCTCACATATCGCATCCAAGATGGGTTCATCCATCACCTCAAAAATCCGTATCTGAAAGAACAGGACATTCTCAAGTTATCAGAATACACAAGACTAGTAAATCTAATCAAGATTATATTACATTATACTGTCATACAGATGTTCATGTTTTGATGCCTCGCGTTCTAAATAATATGCGCATGTTGAGAACAAAAGACCATGTTTTTTAGCAAACGACAAAAGCTTCCAAGGATGTACTTCAGATTTTTTCTAATACTGTGTTAGGATATTACAATACTCACTTTCTTAACAAATTTGAATAGATGCCGTCTTATGCCCTTCTGAAGGTCCTCAGGCAAATTCTCCAGCAGCATTTCTTCATTTACCCCTCTGGTTGCAGCCCAATTATACCTTTCGGCTTCAAGTACTTGCCTACACGATGACCAATTATCAAAGCAATTGAGAATAGTGAGCCATCACACATAAGCAAAAACGAACCCTGTAATAATGTTCCATAATTCTGCATTTCCTGAAGGAAATTGGCATCGAGCAAGGAGATCCATGAAAAGTTTACAAATGCTTTAGTTTGCATAAAGCAAGATTTTATGATGCTCTCTGTGCCACTAACCGATCATTCGGCAATATCACTTGTCAGAAAGAAGTTGGGTACCACTAGTAAAAGCTATGTTGCGAAATGTAGCAACATATGATTTGACCTTTGACGACTGCATTGGAAATAGATGTGAAGGGGTTTTATGCTGCAAATGCTAAATTGAAAGTATTCTGAACTTGGGTGTTTAAATAGGCATAATCTGTGTCACATACAAAAACATAGAAAATATATATTTATCATCTCCAAGTCCTGCAGTGCAGAAGCCTTCTCTGCTGTTATGTCATTTTAGGTTAGAAAACGTGTGGAAGAACGACAGCAAAAGGCCAACACTCAAGCAACTATATGGATATACGGAACCTTTAGCAGTCCAGTAAGTCCAATCTGCAGATCAACTTGCCAAGAGGACAATCAAATACTTGTATAACTACTAATTTACCATATTAATAGTTATGTTATTAGGTATTGACATTAGAGTTCTTGTGGTAAGAGAAGAACGTGGATCTCCACGGTTAGTAATATGCGCAAATGAGAATAATCGAAAGAGAGAAAAGATGAGACAGATTTACCTTCTTAATTCTAGCGGTAATCGCCGATGCCTCATCCACTGCTCAACATCGCGACGTCTAAGTGACATTTCTAGCCTCCTAGAACATCATCGGAACCATTTCAATAAAAGCAACGTTCAAGGAAAAAGAAGAAGGATTTAAACATAAAATACTGATCAATCAGTTCGTTTAAGATACGCACATTCAAAGATTGAAATTGCATTTACAGGAGCAATATGATAGGTATATAATCATTCACCACATTACTTCCCAATTTGCATACTCATTGGGCCAATAAATGTTCAGGTACCAAGTAAGCTGAAATGTGTTTCTTACTGAGGACAGACTTCATGATAATATAAGTAATGCAACAACTAGAAACATCACTTCAAAAGCACAAACAACACTACATCTGCTTTCAAAAAAAATATTCATCAGTTGATTTATCAGCCCTAACAATTTAGTTTAGTATAAAACTCTCTGCGACAAACATCTCTTAAAGTACAATGAATAGAGTTGGTGAATCAAGCAATGACTTTGACTTTTCCGGTCGGGGGGAGTAACTAGAGTCTAGAAATGTAACAAGAACATTGCTTTCATTGAAAAGAAACTGATAATGAAGTCTATAAATTAAATCCCAACTAAGCGACATTTTACAAAAAGGACCTCTAACAAAATTTACCTCCGTCCAAGAGATTGTAGGAAGTTCTGCATATTTCCTATGAGAAAAGCAAAGAGCAAGAGGCCCAGTCCAACAATGGCCATGGTAAAAAGGACTTCCGGGATGAAATAGCTTGGAGTTTGATTTCCAGCCAGAGTACTGATTTGCTTCATAAAACCAGAGACATAATAAGATGTCAATATGACAATATGAGGTATAGCTATTCTCTGTATTTTTGTGAAACTGAGAACTATGGCTATGTAATAATCAAGAAAACGGGGAAAAAATGAAAGGTTTCAAATGATCTGGACAGTGACTACTAATACAAAAGCTTTAGTCATCTTGAAAGAATATCCACAAAAACCTTCTATTCACTACTATTAACAATTTAATGTGGTTTACAGAGCAAGAATTGAACAATGATGATACTGTTGATAAATTACCTGGAATCCCCAAAACAATGAATATAAGTATCTGGTGATGACAGAGTCTTTCGTGGTAAGGCCAACAGCTTGCTTATAGATCCCATAGTCAAACCGTTCAGAAGTAATGTTGAAACAAGCAGTAGCATTCTTATTGTTAATCCAGCTAGACCAACTGCTGTCTGATTGAAATTCCCTCAAATCATTCCCATGGCCACAGTCTATAAATTTCATACAGTAAGGATGCATATCTGAGTCACGGCATGCATCTCGGAGACATTTATTAACCCTCTGAAAAAATAAAGGCATTCTAAAAGGTCAGATAAGAAAATTGAAAAAAAAAATGTAAAAAACCTTAAAAAATGAATCTCAAATATCATTTGTCATGATTTGTAGATGAAAGTACTTTTAGGACTTTTTCCCCTTTTATGAATATACTGATTTTAATATTTGTTAATTAAGTGCATGGGAGAATTCAACACATGGAACCTTATTCCGTTAGAAAAGGGCCAACAAACAGAGAATTTAAAAAAGACGATACATGTGACTCTATCATGTAGCAGTTTCTCTAGAACATACACAAAGATAGCATATTAATCTCCAGGAATATTTCACCACATATGAATAATCTCCCGGGAAATAAAGTAGTTCAAAGCATCTTTGAATATTTTAATGAACTTTTGCTCACCTGTAAACCCAAAAGGTACCAGCATGCTCCAATTACATGGCCAGACAAGACAAATGTGAGAAGATTTATGACAAAATTTGCCCATGCTGTCTCAAATATGAAGCCAGTTGGAGAATGCCCCACAAGTAGAGGAAGAAATCTATACAGCCTGGGAACGTACTGAAGAAGAACTGCCGCACGCAAAAGATTTTTAGCATAATTTGCTCCTGAGTGTCCCAAGATATTTGGTAACACCAATAATACCATAATCTGTAAATAAATGAGGGAAACATAACCCAATGAGTGAACAATAGATTTGGTAACTATCAAGATGTGCACGTATCTCCAAGAAAAACGGTGATAGAAAGATAGATAGAGGTAAACCATTTTGTAAATTTAGAGAGCTAGAGAATTCATTTGACATTGTAAATCAACTACAATTTTTTTTCTTACTTTGAAGGCAAAAACAAATGTCTCCCGGAGCAAAACTATCCTTATTATGGAATCGACCTAACTTGGCTGATGGATTGAACAAAAAGAAGAAAAGAATGGGACACGATCAATGAAGTACCTTAGCACAAGTAACCACAATGTGAAACTTAAGAGAGAAGCAACCCGCTGAAAGATAAACAATCTAATCCTGGTAAGCACTGCAATTCTATCAATAACTAATCTGCTAGTTCCACAATATCATAAAAAAGATACTCTACTGACTGTTGAGAAAAATCCACCATAATTATTTCATGTCCTATTAATTGGATCTCAAATTATTCTCCCACAGAGAAAAAGGTGCTTTTGCTGATCCAGATGATAAGAAATAAAATTTTGACTTAAAACAACACCTTTCTGGACAAATCAACGCAATTTTAGACACATTTTTAAACAAACAGATTAAACAAATAGGTAATGCTTCTGAAAAATTCATAATCAAAAGGAAAGTGAAGTTCGACACTCAATTTTTCAATATCAAAATGCAAACAAATGAAGCACATAAAGATAAATCTCTATACCCAAGTGCATTGTGAAAGACGACATTGACATGCAAGATAGAAACCAAAATAGACTTACTTGAGGAAGTGGTAGTACAATAAATAAATCAATAGAAAAGTATCCCGAAAGGTAATTAAGAGCAATTTTCTTCGGATGATCAACCAACTCCCCTGCACCAACCACTCTCGACTCCGGATTTACATAAGCCATTCTAAACTGCAAAAGACAATTAAGATAGTTGATTAGTTGACATTTACTAACATCACTGACGGTAGAACTATCAACTTGCAAATGGCGGTAAATGGTGTATGCCTGTATGGACAACAACAAGAGGACATAATAAATCAAATTCAAGATAAGAGCATCAGACTGCTGCTGCTCACAAAAGAAAAGAAAATAGCATCAGTGTGAAGAAATGAAAGTCTTTGGTACCTGTAGAAGCATGTTCAGCAAGTATATGAAATCTGTCATACTTCTGAAAGCCACAAGTGTTGTAGTCATGGGCCAGTTAATAACTATGCACTTATTATTCTGCATCCAGACAAGAATGTCAACTATAGAAACAGTGTGGCTAACATAATTGCCCTGCAGAATATCAACTCTACATATAATGTGCAATTTTGACCTTCACCAAAATAAAATGAGAAGGATGTTGAAAAATATAGAAATATTCTCTGAGTAGAAGAAAATAGGATGGAAAAAATTAAACAGAAGGAAAAATAAAAATTAGAAATTTTACTCCAGATATATCAAGAAGCAGCCATTTTTAAACTAAACCCAAATCATTATCCGATTTGAATTAAGTTGTTTCTATCAAGAGAAGCTTTGGGCTCAAAGACGCGGATGACATCTTATTTACATATACTTGTCAAGAATTAAGTTTCGACATTCATAGCGTGCAAACCCGCTAAAAATTTATTAATAAAAAAGGTATCAGATCATGGAAAAAGTTATAATTTAGCACATTCAAAGCCGTCAAATCATTCTAACTTGTACTTCTAAAACAAATAACAAACAAAAATCATACCTGGTTCACAGTCAGCAATAAGAAAAACAACGGGTCTATAAAAATTGCCACCAAGCAAGAGATGACAAAAAATTTGTTCCACTTTTGAACAAATTTAGAATGAGGATTCATTACTCCAGGTATATATGACCACATGAACGAAATGAATTTCCTTGCCCAGCCTTTAGCATCCCCATAAAGAACATTGTGAAACTGAAACAAGCACCAACAGTAAATGTTACACCATAAAACCAGCATATTGAAAGAAATGCATAAATTATTTTAAACAATAAAAAGTTCAGACAATAGGAAATAGAACAACTTAAAGTTTTCTTCCTCATGGTATCTGCTTAGAGTTGAAGTTTCAGTTAGTGAAGAACATACATCATAATTCATAGAACTCCTAGAAAGACCAATACACTAAATAGAAGAGATAGTCACCTTGGGATCTGAAGCTTTTCTGTACTTTTGCCGTGCTGCCTTGGTGTAATATGTTGGGCAAGTTGTGCAGTACGGGTCATTGCACATGCCCAGCTGCCCAGACCTCAACAAGTGTTCATTTTTGCCACCTTGTTTCTCATCCATCCAGTCATTATGATCTTTTGCTTTAAATGAAGGAAACTTCTCTGTCTTAGGTTCCAACAATTTATGACCTGTTATACCTTGACCAGGATGAAACAGATTTCGAGATATACGGCTGATATGTAATGGACCACTCATTTGTATTGCTGGAGTTCTTCTTTCACTACGCAATGGACCAGTAAAACCTACAAGATTAGTTTCATTTTCGTAGGACTCGGAACTTGGAATTGACAGTGAGGCACTCCGAGTTCGTGAAGAAAATGCCTTTAATCTAGGATCAACATTTTCATTGGATCGTGGATGCATGTCTGACAGCATTGGTAATTTATCTTTGTCATCACTTGCCATTTCACAGTAGAACCTGCAAAACTTATTAGGATTAGGTAAATGTTTGAGATGAATAGCACACATTCTACATTAAATAAATAATAACAATAATAAAAATGAAGCCGCTGTGATTCAAACAAAGATCACAAAAAAAAAATCATCACTTGCCATTTCATAGTAGAACCTGGAAAACTTATTAGGATTAGATAAATGTTTGAGATGAATAGCACACATTCTAAGTTAAAAATATAATAAGAATAATAAAAATCAAGCCGTTGTTATTCAAACAAAATGAAAGGGGAAAAAAAGAATAGAGGCGAGCAGCTAACGTTAAACACTCAAAGCTCTCACGTCAGTAACTGAAGTAACCCTGATACATCTAGTAACATAGATCCACACATTAACCTAGTAAAGCCTATGAATTCAGTTTCTATACCAGCTCTGATCTGGACTCTGCTTTCACCTATGTTAGAAAGAAGGTAAGCATCTAGTAGAAAGAAATTAAGAGATAAAATCAACTTCCATGGCTAGTATAAGAAGGGAAAACCTGAAAACAGTGGTGGAATTCAGATGAAAAAAATGATAAGTGGGTGGAACTGCAGGCCCAAGCTAGGCCTCCATGGATAGAATTTCATGAGCAGAGTTATTTTTTCCCCTTCCACCAGAATGACCCAGGAACTCGTTGGTCTACCAGGCGTGCCATCACTGACCAAACCCAAATAAATAAATAAAATCCAGACTGCAGCAAACTCTCAAGGAATCCTTTGTCCTACATTAGTTGCAATAGTCATCTCTACAACCCCTAAGCCTATTCCCCATGTACTGAGGTTCTTGTATTCCTCTGAAGACCAGTGTATAACAATTTTTATTCAACTCCAGTAAACATAGTTTTTTCTTTGTAAATGAGGACCAAACAGAAAATATCCTTACATCAAACAACCGAATATATCCATTCCTGATTAATCTTGATTTAGATTAGTTAGCACAATCAATTATACAATTTTAAGATCAAAGGCATCGTTACAGAGATAGAAGAACAAGTATACGAGTAATCCAACATTTTGTACCACTTGAAAGTGAAACAAAAATTCAGCGTAACAAAAGACAAGGCTAAACCCACAATAAATAAAAAAAAAGAAGTAAAAGAGAGAGATCAGAGAATGGTACTTCCTCTGCTGCTTCTCTCACTTGCTTCCTCTGCAAGAGGAGAAGTGAAGATAGAGAAGGAGAATGAATGACAAGGGAGAGAGAGAGCTGAGTGAATAAATCAGGACGAAAAAAACGAAGACGACCATAAAGGGGAGACTTTGAAAAGTCACCGTGAGGTTTGGGCACTGACTTCGTACTTGACGGGGCAACCAACCGGAAGTGATGAGCTGTGTAAACAAAAAAACCAGTATTGAAGAAAAACGACTTTTCTTTTATCAACTCTTCTACTATTATTCTATTGTCCGATTCCTTTCCTCTGTTTTTTCTCTCGGTCAGTTGTTATATGTCCATTTTCTCCCACCAGCCTGCTATTTTCCCATTAAAGAAGTTTTTTTGTATTTGCGTTGACAGGCTTATCTTATCAGATTCTTATCCATGCAATCAAACGGTGCCGTTTTACTCTAAGCCTCTGGAAAACCTGAACTCCAAATTCCAAACAAACCTTGACCTTTCTTTGTGAGAGTGCGCGGTTTTTGAATCGGGCAAAGTTTAGATTTGTCCAAGGTTCGAGTAGGCACGACTTTGAGGCTCCAAGCAAGATAATTGCAGACCTTAAGAAGAGTTAATTTGGGTGAATATATCATGGAATAACTATTTTTTAATATCAAAAAGTTTAAGAGTCTTTTCAATGAAAAAGAAGGAAAAAAATATACATTAAAAGTTTGTATGGATGGAGGGATTTGGGAGAGAGGAGCACGAGGAATGATTATTCTTTTATTTTTTTTGTTTGGATAGGTTAGGGAAAAAAAAAAGAGAAATTTGAAGAGAATTGGAGAAGAGAGTTCATTAAGTTTTTGCTAAACTGTTTTCTTCTCAAAATGGAGTCATTTGGAGGGAATAAAAAAAATAATTAAGGTTATGTTCTCTTTACTATTTTGGGCCTATTTTGAATTTTGAGGAAAACGCTCATGCAAACTTGTTTGGTTGTGTGTTTTTGCGAATGAGTTTTTGAAAACAACCTTAAATCTATAAAATAAAACTGAAAATGAGATTTTGACGTTTTGGATGTTTTCACCAAATCATGAAAATTTTGAAAACATATAAAACTCACATCATTTATGTAAATTGCAGTGTCTCCATGGGTCTGCTTCTTCCACCGTGAGTGAGCCAGGCCATTTGTGTATCTCATACAAGCAAGGAGAACACAGTACTCAGGTCTAGTCTAGCACCAGACAAGGTCTTTGTAATCCCTAATGTTGTGGATACTGCCATGTCCAAGCCTCCACCAGAGCATCTTCACTCTGAGGAGATAGTTATCGTAAGTAGATTGACATGACATAAAGTCCCTATTCTATGAATTCTAGTGATGTCTATGTCACCTGCCCACATGAACTCTTATGCAATAAAATTCGTGGGGCTAGGAACTAGAGACTCTGAAAAGCAAGCACATTTTGAGAAAATCAAGCATATATTGAGGGTTGATCAACATGAACTGGAGACTGTGATCCCACAGATTGGGAGGCCGGCTTTTTGAGGATAGTGAATAGGGCATACCGCAGGTCAATTGCAAGGTTACTTGGAGTAGATACAGAAATTTTTTGTGCTAACCTGCAAATTGAGAAAGGCATCTATGATGGGAGAGTGCTTAAGGCGGTTGAGTATGAGGATATTTGCAAAATTTCTTAGTGAGAAGGATGATATCCTAGGATGCTTGATACATATATCATTTTGCATTCCTCCATGTTGATGGGTGATTTACAAACTATTTACTCTAGCTCTAGAGTTTTGGAAGTTTGCCTTGTGTTTTTGAGCCTTTTGTCAATGTCTTTTAGAAATGGAATGCTAATCAATAAAAATTTAATATGCTAATCATCACATCTTTTAAAGTTCCAAAATATAGTTAAATAGTGTCCGATGTATAAACATATTCAAATTATCATAAAATAAGTACTCAAAAATTGTAAATCAAACGTGTTTTTTAGTTTTCATTTTGAAAAGCAGTTTTTCAGACTAATCAAACTAAATGCATTTTCAGAAATCTCAAAACAGAATTTCGAAACAGATAACTAAAAATGCCTTCAAAACTGAAACACAAACTAAATGTTCTAAGTTAATTATAAGTGAAAGATCCATTTTACCTTTTGACATAATACTTTAACTTAAAAATAAGGATGGTTAGTAAATTAAACCAATTTTTTTCATTTATGTTCCTTGATAATCACTATAAGAGAAATTGCAAATCAATTCCTTTTTTTTAACCAATCCAAATATGAGAATGGGAAAAATAATACACATTTTCTTCCTTTCCCTCCATTTCTCTTTATCTCCCTCAATCCAATTAAACACACACTTATTGTAGAGCATAAGTTGGGTACCATACGGGAATCAAGTTTAACATGTGTTTGCACTACACTTAATTTATTTTGTATATAAAAGGGCATAATTTAGGAAATTAACCTCTTGTTGCTTCTTGGCACACGATACTTAATTCCCAGATGGTAGACTTTCAAAGCTTACCTAGCGATGCCATGCGCTCGAAGAAGCAACATTGATTCTCAGTTTCAGGTATCTTGAGTTACAAGAGAAGGAATCTATTTCCAATTACGTTGTAATCTAGAAAACAACATATTTTCTTTCCATACATTAGTACATCTTGCATATCCCCGAGCCTATCCATTACAAGAGCTTTGTGGCTTGTGCATTTATACTAGTACAACTTATTTGAAAAACTGGTTTAGTGTTGTGGAATTGAAAAACTATGTATGTCTTTTGTTAATTAGTTTCTTTTTCATGTTGTTGCTTCTCATGTTATGCATGCCTTTTGTTCTTATGGCTTTTTCAGAGAGTTGTTATGGAAAAAATCAAGGAGGCTCATCAGAATGTGATGGTTACAAATCATCCAGATGCTGGTGGAAGCCATTATCTCACTTCAAATATCAATGAAGTGAAGGATATCATGCTACAAAGGGTAAAGGGTGAGGCTCCATATTTTAGATTACTAGCTTAGAAAGGTCATTGGTATTGAACTTTGTACTTCAAAAATGCAACTTATTGAGCTTTTTTTTTTACTGAATAGTGAAAAAGGTCCATTTTTGTTTAAGGTTTATAAGGAGAAGTTTTGTACATTGATATCAAGCAATGGATAATATAATATTATCATGAAAGTCATTGTTCCAATATTTTGATGTATTTATTAAGTGAGTGTTCTGCAATTTGAAAAAGACGAAATATTCTTTCTTTGGTTGTCCATGGTAATATGTTATCAAGGATCATGAATTGTCTAGTTTTTTTATATAATTGCTCTTCTAAGCCAGCAGACGAGGTATTTATAAACAATGCATGATTTTCTGAGTCAAGATTTGAATGATATTTCAGTTATACACTACAATAGGATAGATTGTGCTTGTATGATTACGCTTATTTTGGTTTCTATTGCTACATAATCTTTAGTTTAGAAACTGGACAATGATGTTATGACACTATCCCCAACCGTGTTGGCAATAGTCACATGTTGGTCGCAAAGCATGGAAATTTAGAGACAAGGTGTTAATGATTCAATCTCAATAGGCCTTAGAATCCAAGGATAAGGTGTTAACGATTTAGTCGCAAGAGCCTTAAAAATCCAAGAGCTCGATATGCGTAAACTATTTAGTAATTTCCTGACATTCAAGTTCTACACAACTAAGTGTTAGTATCAAGTTTTTGTGGGCATGTTGTGTTATGTTGCACTTCTCTTTTAACTTTTTTCGTAATCAAGAAAGATGATAGACAAATTTTCCATTTGGAGAATTGACATGAGGTCTAAACTCGGGTTATAAGCTTAGCACAAAAGTTTTTCACTTAACAACATGATAAGTTAAGCCAAAGTTTAGTGTGTAACCACAAGAATATTGCTTCCATTGGAAATTGAACTCTAAGGTCTTAATCAAGCAATACCAGCATAATTAAAAAATATATTTTAACACCTGAGTTGAGTGATTCTTTTGGTTTCAAGATAGGATCACAAGACAATAATGCGTGGTAGCACATTGAAAAGATCTTCATCTTCTTCAAGCTCTATCCATTGATCTCAATGCCTCAGCATTTCTCGCGTTTCTCTCTCCAGCTCATGCCCTAGGTTTTGGTCATTATCTTAAAGATTGGGCTTAGTTGTTTTATGCAGTTGGTTTATTGTATCGTCTCCTGGATTTTATCATTGGACTTGCAAATATGGAATATCATTTTTTTATTTGGGTATCATCTCGTCTTGTCAGTTGAGCCGTTAGGTTGAATTCAATTTTTTTTTCTCTGTATTTAAAAGACTTTTAACTGTTGTTCTATCTTAAGTTACTATTGAAAGAAATCCTTACATTTTTCTTCCTCTCTTTCTTCTCAAAATACAAACTAAGGCTTTGAATTTATCAAAGTATGGCATGGTATGGGAAGCCTTCGATCCATCTACTATTCAAATAACTTTAAATGCTGAAATAATGACTTTAGAACCTACATCTAAAGTAGCTGATCTTCTACGTAGAGCACAAGCTCTAGCAACAACTATGTATTCCTCAGGATCAACTGCTCATACAAATCAAAATTCTCAAAACCTATTTCAAAATCCTTACAATTTTATTCCTACTGATTTTTCTATTTCTGAAATTGTTTCATCAGAGTTGAATGGCAATAGATACTATGTTTGGAGTTCTAAAAACTAGAAACAAACTTGAATTTATTGATGGAAGCCTCCATATTCCAGACCAAAGTGATCCTATCACCAACTATGGAGACAATCCAATGATTTAATCAAGTCATGAATTACAAATTCAGTTGCTTCTAACATCTTTGAAAGCATCTCAGGATGGAACACAACACAAGGGTTATAAGCTGATCTCAAACAAAGATATTATGTTGTAAATGAGACAATGATATTTGAAGTCATGAGGGAATTATCAACAATAAAGCCGCTTGACTGTTAGTTACAAGCTACTATGCTAGCTAAAGACTCTGAAAAGAGTTGCAAGATTATGTTGCTATTAAACATTGCAAATGTGAAAATAATTTTGAAGTTCTGAAGCCTATTCTGCTTCAAAGGTAGAAGGAAAAGTTTATACAATTCCTTATAAGGCTTAATGATTCCTATCATGCTATCAGTGGTCAAATTTTTATCAAGGATTCTTTTCCTGAAATCACAAAAACCTTTAACATAGTTGTTCAAGAATAGAGAAAACAGAAACTTAGTGAGAAGGGAACAAATCTATCTCAAGAAGCTATGACTATGGTTGTGAAAAGATTTACCAATTTCAACAATAGTGGCCCCAAAACCCTCTTAGAAACAACCAAACTAAAAGAGATTGAAACTGAACTTCCAAAGCACAACATAACGACAAAGCAATATCTATTTTCCAACTATTGCAAAATGACAAACCATATCATTGATAATTGCTTCAGAATTCATGTGTATCACAGTTAGCCAAACCAAAAAAATAAGACAAAAACTTTATAATCAATCAAACAACAAAGTTCAATTCAATCAAATGGGCATGGACATTGTTAGCAAGCCAACCATGGAGTTTACATGAATATTAATCATGCATTTGTGCAGTTACCTAACAAACAAAGACATCCAATCACTCACATAGGAAAAGTTAAATTAATAGACCAAAAATCACTCTTACAAAGTCCTATGTGTTCCTTACTTTAGCTTTAATCTTATTTTAGTTAGTCTTTTAATTGAAAACGATCCATACTCTGTGATTCTTACAAAAGGAAAATATGAAATGTAGGAAATAACTACATTGGAGAAGATTGGCTTGGGAACGAGGCTTGAGAACTTATATCTACTCATTCAAGAACATTTTTCAAATCTAGGATGCTTTGCTTTTGTAAATTCTATCATAGATCCCTTAGTTTTGCATGGAAGACTAGGACAACCTTCATGAAATGTCTCTAATCTATTATGGAATGTCCCTAATTCTGCCATTCTTGATTGTAATCATTGCACTGTGATATAAATGAAAAGGAAATTTTTTTTGTCTAACTGATTTTGTCTCTTAATTTTATTTTGACTTGATTCACATAAACATATGAGGACCCAATCTTATCTTATGATATCTTTAGACGATTTCAAATATTTTGTTAACCATAGTTAATGATCGCTCTAGAATGACATGGGTATTTCTTATGAATATCAAAACTCAAACTAGAAATCATTTGAAAAGTTTTATAACTTTTGTCCAAACACGCTTACCTTAAATTTGTAGAACAATCATTGAGCTTGGACATGTGAAATATCATTATTTTATTTGGCTATTCTTCTTGTCTTATCCATAGAGCCGTTCGACTTAAGTTCAAATTCATTATCTCTGTATTTAAAAGACTTTTAGCCATCGTTGTATCTTAAGTTACGACTAAATGAAATCTTTATATTCTTCTTCCTCTCTTTCTTCTTAAAATACAAACTAAGACTTTCATTCATTAAAGTACAACACTCATGATCATTATTGACTTCAGTAAGAAAAATAAAGTTTGTATACACTTACTTTACAAGCTTCATGCTTACTGTTTTTGGATTTTCTCTCTTTATGAGATCAAATACTAGAAAATTAAGCACCTCAAGAATCCTCAAACCATCAATTGAGTCTTCATTGGTAAAACACTGACATTGTTCCTTGGACCGCAACAATCTCTCAACAGATCCTTTGTAAAGATACCGTTCATTCTTTCATCTCCAACCTTCTTCTTGACATATTTTTCCTGATTATCATAACAAGGAAACAAATACAAAAATTATTCCAAAAGTCCACTGTCAACGACATTTGAAAGAATGCTTGTTGTGATGACAAAAGGAAATTAGTTATTGAAATAATAAGTTTAATTTCTCAGAAGCATTAGTGATTACATTTTTAACCAAATCCTCCCAACCCATAAGAAATTTGAGAAACAAAATAATGAACGAGGCGCTGTGTGATATTAAGTAGGGGTATCAACGGTTGATTTTTTAATATATGTTGGTCAAATCGTTTAGTCAGTTATGTTGATTTTTTAGTTATTAAGCAAGTTTTCGATCAATTTTAGTGAAAAATGTGTAAATATTTTTTTGAAAAAAAAAATGACCAATCGATTATGTTTTGATTTGTCGATTTTTTTTAACATCCCTAATATTAAAGATTGTTTACAAGAAGGTATGTGTAATATATTGTTGAGATGTAGACTTTCATGGAAAGAGTACAAGGGTTGTACATCGTTTATAAGAGATTGGATGAACTTAGTATATGCAGTCATTATCTCTTCGAAAAATGGATACATGTCCAATGCCAAGTAAACACAAATATTAATAGAGTGTCAACAATGGATGCTTTTTTGAGTGCTACAAATTCTACTTTATGAAGATTTATAGCACTACACTGCTACAATTGAAAGAAAGTCAGACTCGAGATTTTGGTTTAACTTTTCCCAAGCTCCAAATTGGAGCATCATTTAATTTGGTGATTAGTATTAATGGACAGATACACAACAAATCAATAAAAACTACATATGCTCTTTATCTTCCTGGGCATCAACACAATGTTTTTTTTTGGGTTTGAGGGCACTTGAAAGTTGAATATAATGTTTTTGTGTTGCTTTGTGCATAAACGTTCATATGAGAGAGCAGGAATTGCGGAATGAATTCTTTATAGAGACAACACATACTATAACACATGAAATATATGCAGGATACTTCAACGAAAAATGGAGTAGTTATGAGTTTTGTCCATTCAAAGTCATGGAAGGAGAGTTGATCGTATGATGAGGTTGAAGAAAATTAAAGATAAATATTTACGATTCAATTGTTGGTATGATAAGATATGATGAGATTGAAGACAACTGAACACAAATGAGAACTTGGTTGAAAAAGAAACAAAAATCAAAACATCTCGAATGAGAAAGAAGCCTCTTTTCTTACTCTTGAGTTGATTTTTGTGGAATATGAATGAAGCCTCTTTTCTTTAATTGTAACTATAACAAACATAAAAAATGCTAGCCAACATAATCATATCTAACATTTAACACACACACACACATTAATAGAAGTGTACACAACTTTCTAGATACATAAATAATTGTGATGTTAATAGCAATAGCATCCATTGTGGATGCTTTCATATTAGCATGCAACGGCATAAGTTTCAATCATTTTCGGGTCCTGAAACTCAACATGATAGCGAAATTAAATTTTAAGAGAAGATGTGCAAATTTTCCACATATAAAAAAATAAAGGTGAAAAAAGAGAGAAAAAAGACCCATATTTTGAGACAGTTCACATTTAAAATTTCGTAAGCAAGATTTTTTTTAATTTAACTTAAAAGTATGTTTGATAAGAGAGTAATAAATAACAGTATAATGTACTATTAGAGTAATCATTAGGGTAAGTATACTTTTGGTCACTGAAAGAATTGACTCGTTCCAACTCAGTCACCAAGGTTTAAACACATTCAATTCGGGAACCTTAGTTTAAACTCATGAGGGGCAGAGACTAGTGATTGCTGAGTTGGAGAAAGAAGCAGCGAAATTTTTCAACACCAACTTAGATTTGCTTCGCTTCAAAGTTGGAGACGACGCATTATGTTGCTTCACTGGGCTCGTCGGACTCTATGAGTTCAACTCTACTCCTCTGTGTTTGTATTTTGACTATGGTAAAGAAGGTTAAGGGGAACAAGGTAAATTTGAAGGAGAAGAAGGATATGAATGGAGGTGACGATAGGAACACATGCCATATTTTTGTATGAGAATAGGCAAGGAGATTTTGAATTTGAGAGCTGACTAGTTCAAGATGTGATGTCATGTTTCATTATTTTAGGTTATTTAATTTATATAATGCTTTTGTGTTTTATTCTGGATTTTATTTTTCATTATTTTAGGCACTCTGAAATGGTGTTACTCAAGACCAGAGCCTGTAGAAAAAGCCTCCACTGAGTTATAGCACTTCTAAGTCTGATGATAGGTATGAAGAAGATATCCTACCTATGGATAACTCTTCTGAGGATGATGAAGAATTAGTTACTGCTAGAGAGAAGCTAAAGAATCATGATAGAGGGTGGCAATCTGTAGCTCTTTCGCAAGAGAGTGAGGATGAAGATTGTGCTGATAAAGAGTGTGGCAGCTGATAAAGAGTGTGAAAATGCAACTCCTAAAGAGATTGGAGATGGAGCTCAGTATAGTACTAACGCACGGGCTAATGAGGTGCAGATGGAGAATTTGCACAGTGATGATACTAGAGATGATTCTGACTATGTTGACAGTGACTATTTTGACTCTTCATACCCGAGAAGTTACAAAAACTCCACTGAAGAGGATGCAGAGTTGAGGGATGAGGCTATTAGGAAAAAGAGTAGGTTCCTTGCATATAAAAACCACAAAGGTATCCTTACATTTGAATTGAGTATGTTGTTTCGTACTAATGCTGATTTTAAGGAAGCTGTTACAAAGTATGCAATTGCTAGTAGACATGATATAAGATTTACTAAGAATGAGCCTGCTAAGTGTAGAGCTAAGTGTGTGGGGAATGTGGGCTGTCCATGGGTAATATTTGCCTCTTATAACAAAGATGTCGATGGTTTTCAAGTGAAAAGATATGTTCTAGAGCACTCATGTGAACCTAAAAGGGGTTTGAAGAGGTTGTCCTAGAAGTATCTAGTTTCTAAATTCTATGATATGGTGGTTGTTCATCCCGATATTAAAATCCGACACTTGAAGCCTTTCATGGAGAAGGTTCTTCGACTGGATATTAACTTGACTCTATGCCAGCGAGTTAAGAAGACAATTGCGCAAGATTTGGCTGGAAACTGTGTGAAGGAGTATAAAAGGCTGAGAGACTATGCAGAGGAGTTGCTTATCTCAAACCTAGGTACTACTGTGTCTCTATTGACTGAAAAGGATAATGAGAATGAACCACCAAGCTTTAAAGCTTTTTATTGCTGCTCTTAAAGTTGCAAATAGGGATTTTTAAATGGTTGTAGGTTGGTTTTGGGAATAGATGGCTGCTTTCTCAAAGGATTGGTTAAAGGGGAGCTACTTGCAGCAATAGGAAGGGATAGCAATAACCAAATGTTCCCATTGGCTTGGGCAGTAGTCCTGGTTGAGAATTATGAAAGTTGGACATGGTTTCTGAATTTATTGAAGCATGATTTAGGAACTGCTGAGGGGCAGGGCTTCACTTTGATTAGTGATAGGCAAAAGGTATGAATTGTCCATGCATTTTTGCTTTCATTTGGCTTCTCCATGAGCATTAATTAATTGTGTTGTTAAATGTTGCAGGGTCTAGTAGGTGTAGTTGCCAATACTTGGCCAAACGGAGAACATAGGTTTTGTTGTCGCCATTGTATGCAAATTGGTCGAAGACACATTCAAGAAGGAACTTGAAAGACCAATTCTGGAACCTTGCAAAGTGTACCAACAAACCTAACTTTGAGAGGAATTACAAAAAATTGAGAGGGTGAACCCAGCTGCAGCCAAAGACTTGATACTTGTAGATCCAAGGTATTGGTGCAAAGCTTTCTTTAGTCCATTCTCAAGATGTGATTCATACGACAACAACTTGTGTGAAGCTTTTAATGGGACCATTGTGGAAGCAAGAAATAAGTCAATCATATCTATGCTTGAAGATATACGAAGGGCAGTTATGCGAAGGATAAGGGACAAGAGAGTTGTTGTTAATACATGGAAAAATGATTGGGGTCCATTGATCAACAAAAAATTCCAGAACAATGTGAGAGAGAGTTTTCTATGGGTGTCAGAATGGAATGGTAGAGGAAGCTTTGACGTTAAATTTGGTAGATATCAATATGTTGTTAGATTGAGGGGAGGGTGTGTGTTCATGTGGTGCTTGGGAGCTATCTGGAATTCCATGCCCTCATGCAATACGTGCAGTGCATGACAATGGTGAGAAGGCTGAAGATTATATCAACCTTTGGTATAGGACACCTACATACATTAGAGCTTATCAGAGGCCAGTAGAACCTATAAGAGGGGAAAATATGTGGCCAATAAGTGATGGAGATGCAGTGGTCCCTCCAAAGCTAAGGAAGATGCAGGGCAAACCTAAGAAAAAGAGGAGAAGGGAACATAAGGAGATGATTGTGAAAAATAAGATGTCCCGAGAAGGTAGAAGCATGACTTGTCATGTTTGCAAGGGAAAAGGACATAATGCAAGAAACAAGACTTGTCCAGGTAAGAGAGATACTAGTAGCCAGAGGAGTGAAATAACAGACTTGACTGAGATTCCTACACCAACACGGGAGGGTTTAGGTTTTGTTAATGCTCCAGCAAGACCTACCGCCTTAAGCTCTAAATATGTTAGTCATTTCCACAAAGAAAATAGGCCGAAGACCAAACCAAGAAAGAGGAGTTCGCTTACTGGCATTGGGCTCTATATCAACCATGAAACTGGATGTTCAATTCTAAATGTAAGTGTACTATAATCCTTTTTTTTCCAATTGATTATTGATTGAAATAATGTATGAATGTGATTATGGTATTTATTTGTAGCCTGGAACTTCCATGTCGAGGGTCATTGATCGTGGAAGTCAAAAATCAAAGACGGGATCCAATGACAAGGGCCAACCACAACCGTAGTACTGCATTGTGTTCATCATGTTTGCAGTTTTTATGTTGGATTTTATGGATGTTGGGTTTAAAATACCCTACCAGCAAGTGCACTAGTCGAAGGGATAGCACAAGTAGTCAGTAGAGATCGTATCCACAGAGACAGAGTTATAATTGATCCAAGTGTTTATTTGTATATATTTATGGACAATACAAGAAATTAAAGTTCCGCTCAAGTTGATTGGGTTTGCAATTTAATAAGAATGCAAGCAAGAAAAGTAAAGTGTTTTTGGAATTTTTGTATTGAATAATGCAAATGCTAATGCAATTTTTCACTAGGCAAGCTATACTAATGCAATGAATTCAAGTAAGAGAATGAAGCACCAAGACTTCGAAATCCACCAAGGGTCAATGATGTGCAAACACAACCAATTCACTCACACATTTATCAATCCGGGTATAACGAATCCGTACCTAAGTCGGTTTTAGCGCACTCAAGCCAATTATCCTCATATCAATTACTAGTCATCTTATTGGTCTAGGTTGGATGTTCCTATCAACATTCTAGCCATTCTATTGGTCCAGACATGCATAAGAATTCATGAAAGCTCAATGGAAATAGGATTCATACAAACTTGTTCCAAACCTAATGGAAACAACAATTGCAATCTAAGGTCCCAAGAAGCATGATTAACTAGATATTTCACCATCTACAAAATCCATCAAACAAATCCATTCAAAACCCTAAGTGGTGATCAAGCACAAAGAGTAAGAAGAATCCACAATAATCGTAGAAACCAAAGATTTATACCCAAAAAGATTCACATATAACCAAATCAATTCATACAACCATCATTCAACTCAAGGCTTCATCCTAGCCTTGGTGATAAAGAGTTTAGTTACACATAGAGAGAGAAAGAGAAAAGCAAAGAGAGAGAAACATGTTGGTAGAACCCAAAATTGGAAGAAACACAAGCCAAGATGAAGAATCCCTCATTCAAGCCTTGAATCCTCCTTCTTTCCTCTGTTTTTTGCTCCCTGGAACGGCCGTCTGATAAGTCCGAAAATGTTCAGTTTTTAGGGCTTTCACGAAATAAAAGTTGTCATTTTCGTGCAGGAGCGCTTAGGCGTGACGCCTAGGCGCTGCTCTAGAAAAATAGTTTTTCCTGAATTTTTTTCATTCGACTATGTTCCGTGCGTGGCCCGTACCGCCTAGGCGTGTATAAATCACGCCTAGGATAATTTTCAAGCTTATTCTTGCTCTCATCTTGCCCATATTTGCCACATTTTTGTTCCGCACCATCAATTGCCTATCAAAATCCAAGACAATAGATAAATGTACCGAATTGACAATACCAATGAGATAATAGAGGGTTATTATCACCAAAAACAAAAGGTATATTCATACCTATCAATGGACATTTTATTGATGATGATTAGTAATAATGGAGTGATTTGAGACCTTGATTTGTGTTATGATGGATGTAAACTTATTTTTGCACTTTCTGTAATGGTGGAATATTTTTAAAACCTTGTTTTATGTTGTTTGGGATGCGATTTGGGATGCGATTTGGGATGCGATTTGAATGTTGTCTAGGGAAGTTGTGAAATGCTTTAGTTACAGGGGCTCATTTGAGCCATTTCATTGAAGTATAAGGTCTTATTTGGTCTGCATATTGAAGTACAGGGGCTTTAATGACCTCTGATATGAGTTGAATAAATTGAAATGCTACTGGCTAATTGTACTTTTGAATTTTTTACTGACAGGTGTCATCATTTAGTTGCTCAATTTATGATTTTCCACGTCATTTAATTATTTTATAAAAATGAAATTTCATGTCACCATTTAATAACCACGTCATCATTTTTGGACGAAAAACACACCAAAGGGCTAATGTGAGCTGTTTTGGTAAGTAGGAGGGTTTCTTTGGTCCGAAAAAAAGTAAAGGGCTCAAATGGTCCATTCTTCAAAGTATAGGGGTCATTTTGATACTTATCATTTATTTTTATTATGCTTTATAAAATTTTAATTAATTTTTATACCATGTCAAAAAAAAATTATTTTAATATCAAGTAGTCATTTTATCTGCCTGAAAATTAGAAAAGTTGCGCAGTGACTAAAATTGCAATAAAAAAAAATTATGGTTTCTGAGTTTAATGAATTTAAACAATGGTGACTGAGTTGGAACGAACCAACTCTTTCAGTGACCAAAAACTCTATCTACCCTTTATCATTATCCATCTTTGATATGAATAACCATTACACTCGAAATATGAATAAAATTGTCTAAAAAAATTATTCAAATAATTAATATACATATGTATCGACCATAAATATTTATTTATCAATATATTTTTAAATATACATGTCTACAGCCAAAAATTGAGAAGCAAAAATATGCGATATTAGTGACAAAAATCAACATGTGGCCGAGTGAAAATATGCGATATTATTATATCAGAGAGGCAAAGAACCCTGCATCTTTTCGGTAGTCTGTTTCCATCGCCTTCTGCTTCGAAAGGAGAAGAAGAGCCCTTCTTCGCAAGGCATTGGGATTGAATGCGGCCGATTAACTTGATTACGGGTATCCCTTAATTTTTACTTTCTTGTTTTAATGTCGATTTCCTACTTGTTCTTATGCAATACGGAACTTCCGCTGTCAAAGTTCAAATCTTGCTGTGTAATATGATTCAGACTTCTCCAGTATTCATTTATTTGAATATGAGGCGGGTTTTCCTCTTTATATCTGCTATCAAAAACCCACTCCGTATCTCATTTTGCACCGCAGCAATTGCAAAACCTCCTCTCATTGATCCATTAGGGTCCTTCAATGTTGCAAAAATCACGGTCTCTAGATTTTGGTTAACAACTTCTTGTTTGAATTCACTTCGATTATCAAATACCTCAGATTCAATCATTGGATTGCGTTCATTCTGTTCAGAAGTTGCCTCCTTGGACCAGTCAGTAGATTGTGGTAATACTTGTGAGAACGTTAGGGTTAAGAGTTTAGACAGTGGCGTTTCTATTGTTTATGCCACTATAATGGATAACTCCCGTGATTATCAAAACATGGAGAAAGCCCTTGATGGGATTGCTGTGAATTTGACCACTGATTTGGTCGTTGAGATTCTCCGCAGGCTTCATTTTGAGGAGAAAATATCTCTTAGGTTCTTTACGTGGGCAGGGAAGCAAGAAAATTATGCCCATGAGTCTAGGGCATATAACGAGATGATTGATATATTGACTAGTACCAAGTACAAGGTGAAGCAGTTTCGGATAGTTTGTGATATGCTGGATTACTTGAAAAGGCACGACAAGAATAAGGTTCCTATTGATGTTTTGTTAAAGATTTTAAGGCAGTACTGTGAGAAATATCTTTCTCATGTTCAGAAATTTGCTAAGAAAAAGAGGATAAGGGTGAAAACACAGCCGGAGATCAATGCATTTAATTTCCTGTTGGATGCATTGTGCAAATGCAGCCTGGTTGTGGATGCTGAAGCCTTGTTTAGGAGGGCGAAGAAAAAGATCAACCCCAATGGCAATTCATACAACATACTGTTTTTTGGTTGGTGCAGAGTTAGAAATCCAAAAAGAGCAATGAATGTTTTGAACGAAATGATTGAATTAGGTCATACCCCTGATAATTTTACGTATAATACTGCCATTGACACCTTTTGTAAGGCAGGGATGGTGATGGAGGCAGCTGAACTTTTTGAATTCATGAGAACCAATGGATCTACCATGTCTTCACCCACTGCAAAGACTTATGCAATCATGATTGTTGCTCTAGTACAGAATGACAAGATGGAGGAATGCTTTAAGCTTTTAGGGCATATGATAAGCAGTGGTTGCCTTCCTGATGTTTCAACATTCAAAGAAATGATTGAAGGAATATGCATGGCAGGAAAGGTTGAGGAAGCATACAAGTTTTTGGACGAGATGGGAAACAAGGGTTATCCTCCTGATATAGTAACCTATAACTGTTTCCTCAGGGTCCTTTGTGACAACAAAAAGAGTGATGAAGCCCATAGGCTTTATATGAAGATGATTGAGGTTGGGTGTGTGCCTAGTGTACAGACATACAACATGCTAATTTCAATGTTTTTTGAGATGGGCGAGCCTGATAGGGCATCTGAAACGTGGCACGAGATGGATAATAAGGGTTGTTCCCCAGATATCGATACTTATTGTGTGATGATTGATGGGCTTTTTGGTTGTAACAGAGTCAAAGATGCTTGTTTTCTTCTAGAAGAAGTTGTGAACAAGGGATTGAAACTGCCATACAGGCAGTATGATTCCATTCTGATGCAGCTTTCAGTTATCGGAGACCTCCGAGCCATCCACAGGCTTTCAGAGCATATGAGGAAGTTCTACAATCCTGCTATGGCGAGACGTTTTGCTTTGGGTCAGAAGCGGAAAAGCATGAGCTTAAGAGGGAAGTAAGAAGGTGAGAGAGTAGCTTATTGCCTAAGGTACCTGTAAAATAATTATTTGAGGTTTTTTCTTGTATCTGATCCTGTCTCTTTGCAGATTTAATGAGAGCCATTTACTTGTGAATCCTTGTTGTCAGAATGCTAGTTGAATGGCTGGATTACTCGAGCTCTATGGATGCCTCAAATGTGTCTTACTGTGGACCCAAAAACCATTCAAATGGCTGCAATTTATGGAAGATGTCCTCTCATTCGGTTTCATATTTCATACATCCTCCAAGTAGACATACCACATCCCTGTAAACCAGGTAAAAGTTTTGACGTTAATACTGTTTGAGAGCTTTTCTTTTTTCTTTTTTTAATTTGCAAGGCGAATGAAAGATGCTTTGATAATGGAACAGTCTTTATGCATGCTTGTGTGTTACTAGCTTTTGTGGCTTGGTTTTTGAAATTTTAAACCTGTGATCGACACACAGATTTCAATATTGTTGGAGCTGCTGTGTGTTTCCTAAAATAAGCAAATTGTTCATGATAGCATTTTTTTCTGAGTGCTTGTATTACATTATTACATTTTGATACATGATTCCTCATTTTTCATTATTGGATCAAGTTGCATATCCATTTTCTCTATCTAAGATGCAAAGACCTATTTCTCTGTTTAACAGTCTAGATTCAAGGTGAATGTTGATATCAGGTTAACTTTTTTTATCCATTTGTGAACCTCCGTCCAAATATCCATCTTATTAAACGGCCTAGCAAACCGTAAAAATTGTGAGACTTCTATAGTGCAGACAAATTTTATAATTGTATACCTTTGCCTTTGGAAGGATATACCTTGATGCTCTTTTCCTTTGTCAAGTTTGAAGATAGATATCTTGTTTACTTTCAGTTTGTCTGTGTTTTAAGCATTTCTGAAATTATGCTCTATCCCCTATTTCTTTTTAAATGCTCTTACTTTTCTGACAAGCCTCATTTTTGTTCTATGCAGTTCAGCTGGAAGAATGTAAACATACAATTCTTTCCTTATTTTCATTCGATGTCATTGAACTCACTTCGACAACTGTTTATGTTTGTCATATATCTTGAACAAACATGCCCTGTTCAACATGGAGTCTGAAGGTGATACTGGAACCTCATGAATGAAACATGTAGGAGCATGGTTTTACTTAGTGAAATTGAAGCATTTCTCGATTGGCTCTATATAAACCACCCTTTCTTCATCCTGACCAAACTAGTAGTCTCTTTATGTCCCGCTAACCTGGGTTTCATTCATTTCGTTGATGGAGCAGCAAGTTGGGTTTGGCACATGATGACTTTAATCAGAAGGAGCAAGCAAGGTTTTACTTTGGTGGATTTGATATGTTCTAAGGGTTGTTTTGTAGTCATTATTCTGTTTGTCTGTAACAGAACATGAAAATATTTACATACCATAATCTATGAGCAGCTGTCTGCAACTGCAATGACAGATTGTAGAATAAACAAGCTTCGCCTGAGCTTGCCGTCAAGCACTGCTCAGTCGTTTAGTGGATCGAGCTTGAGCCCTATTTGAGATCCATCCACAAAAACAAGACGGTACTTGAGCATGACAAGATCTATCTCATGTTGAATCAGATTGGTTTGGGACAAGTTTTATCTTTGTCTATGCGTGCGCTTTAATTGCAAGTCTTCCTTAATGAGAGCCCAAGGAGATCCTCCTTAGTCCTTGCAATGGAATCATGCAGTCAAAGGTGTGCACTCTGCTGACTCAAAATGTTTACAATACCTCCGTTGCAAGTGCTTGCTTCAGGTTAGATTGGGCTCTCCTGGGCTTTTGATAGTGCTCAACCACATGATTTAGGGTAGTGGAACGGAAGAAATTACTTAAGACGAAATATGACTGAGCCTATTGGGTTTGATGAAAGAATAATGTTTGAGATCTTTAAAATATGGCTCTTATTTGATGACCAATTAATATAAAATGTTGAAAAGTTATAGCTTGCAAGATTCAATTTTCATGGGGAAAAGAAAAGAAAATCATAGTATGATCTGATCAAAATTTAAGAAAATTTAAATTAATTTTTTCTGAACTCTGTTGTGTATAACAGATAAGCTGATGAAGCCATAGTTTTAATAATAAAGATGCGTCACTTGGAGTTTCCAAACCTTCTTCCAGCAGTCATTTTGATCTGTAGCAGAGTGGAGCAAGGTGGTAGCTCTCATGCTACCCGCTGTATAGGCCGCATGATATGCACTTTTCACAGTAAAAATTCCATATTGGGAAAGAGACCAATAAGGGACATCCTTGCTCCATCGACGAGATTAGGGAATTTTAAGAATATCTGCAGCCTCATTAGGATGGAAGATGAAATTTATCAAGGAAACATTCCAGCAACCATTTGTATAATCAATAAGAGCACACACCTTTGCCCGAATTGGCAAAACCCGAAGGCTAGAAAGAACACTGTCGATGCAAAAAATCACACCGACGTTGGGATCCCTGGGTTGATGAAAGCAAACACAGTTGAAGTATTTAAGGTGCTTGAAAAGTAAGAGACATGGAGAATTAACGTGGTTCAGCAAGAGTGCCTACGTCCACGGGCCAAGTAAAAATGTTATATTTCAGTTCCCCCTTTTCAGGGTTACAAGTGTTCTATTTATAACGAAGGTAAGTAACAACTTCCCCTATCCTTTCCCCACATCACGTATTAAATCCCTCATCCGAATTTCAAATGTCTTCACTTGAATTTTGAAGAGTCGTTGAGTAGATCGTGGTGATCACCCAAGGCGGGATGAAGTTACATAACTTACGTAACCCACCTACACATCATGCGCCACGTCTAGCTTCCAGGTGTGCACTGCATCTGCTGCCACGTGTCCACTTGACTTTACGTAGTCCACAAACACGTCCTCCATGTACTGAAGGTAACCAGTTGTCCTCCCAAATGCTGATGCTCTGCCCGTTCCTAACTTTCCATTTTGTGCCCAGCAGCAACACATCCCTCCCATTCAATAGACTACGCCAGAGGTAGATACCATTTGAACCCCCTAGCTGACATAAAATCCCCCGAAGAGAAATATCTTCCTTTCAGAACTCGAGCAACGAGAGACTCAGGATTGTGAATCAATATCTCCTTGTTTGGCTAAAAGGGCAAGATTAAAAGTATCTAGATCACAAAAGCCCAGCCCACCCATACTTTTGGCCAAGCAAATCTACTTCCATTTGACCTAATTAATAGACTGTTTGTCTTCATTCCCCCACCAAAACCGTCGTGCCATACAATTAAAATCCTCCCTCACACACTTTGGAATCCAATAACAGCTCATCACATGGGTGGGAATGGCCTGCATAACCGCTTTAGTAAGAATTTTCTTACCACTTCGAGATAATTCCTATTCCACCAACCACGAACTTTTGACCACATCCGATTTTTGATGTCGTCAAAGAGGCTCTTCTTTGATCTCCCCACCATCATAGGAACCCCTAAATACCTATCAGAACATTGGATCAGTCGAACTCCTAACTGCTGTGAGATGGACCTCTGAATCGAAGTAGGAGTATTCGGGCTGTAAAAAATAGAAGATTTGAGAAGGTTGACCTTCTGCCCTGAGTCTCTTTCATATTGATTCAAAATTCTTTGGATCTCCAAATACTCAGTCAAAGAGGCCTTCAAAAATAATACGCTATCATCGGCAAAAAATTAAGTGGGATATGCACGGACTAGATTGACTTATAGCAACACCATGAATTCTCCCCCAACAACTGCACTATTCAGTAATGCTAATAAGCCTTCGGCACAGAAAAGAAATAAATATGGGCTCAAGGGGTCCTCTTTACGAAGCCCTCTAGAAGGAGTAAAAGGCCCCACCCGATCCCCATTGGACTGAATGGAAAAGGAGATAGATGTAACACATCGCATAATCAGATCAATAAAAGATTCACAGAAACCAATTTGCCTCATACTCCTTTCCAAATAATTCTATTCCACCCTATCATAAGCCTTTATCATATCAAGTTTGAGAGCCATTAGCCCTCCCCATGCTGCCTCCTATTCTGTAGCCAATGCATAGTCTCCTAAGCCACAATAATGTTGTCAAAAAATTTGCCTCCCCGGACGAAGGCACTTTGAGTTTCCAAGATAATATTGGTCTGAACCAACTTTAATCAATTTGCTAGAACCTTGGAAATAATTTTGTAAAGGACAAAGGCCTAAAATCTGAGGTAGTCTTAGGAGCCTTCAATTTTGGTATCAAAACAATAGTTGTACTGTTAATCACACTAATATCATCACTATTGTTAAGGAACCGAAGAAGAGCATCACATATCTCTTGATTCACCACTCCCCA
Source organism: Euonymus europaeus (assembly GCA_963580455.1). NCBI lineage: Eukaryota > Viridiplantae > Streptophyta > Magnoliopsida > Celastrales > Celastraceae > Euonymus > Euonymus europaeus. The sequence continues at coordinate 24,043,867 of OY756957.1, read as the reverse complement.
ATGTCTTTGAAAGAAGTCTGCTGACATACCATCAGGCCTAAGGGCCTTATCTGGATGTATCTGGAATAAAGCCCGCTCAATTTCCTCTTTGTTAAAAGGCGCTGCAAGTTTTGCATTTATTTTACTCCAAATAGCACAAGGAAGCAAATGACATAAATCATTAGAGTCCAACCTTGCCTCAGACGAGTAAAGATTCTAGAAAAACTTCATGACCATTTCAGCCATCTGATCACCGTTGGTAACATAAAAGCCCGCAAAATCCATAAGGAAAGAGATATGATTTCTCCTTTTACGTTAGGAAGTCATTCGATGAAAATAGCTGGTATTTATGTCTCCCTCCCAAAGCCATAATTGCTTAGATCGCTGACGCCATAACACTTTTTCTTTCCGGAACAACTCCATCAACTCCCTTTCCATAGAAACCAACTCCACTTCAGCAGTCAAACTATTACATGAGCGCATAAATGGAATTCGTTTATGCTTTGCCTCAATATCATGGATTACATTGCCAAAAACTGTGTGATTCCAGTGTGAGAGCTAAACCACAACTTGTGATGCGTTGGGCCATCCCTGCAAGGCCCCCTTGATTAGGGCGTGCCCTCCAGGAATCTTCCACCACCTCTTTGCAACTTGGGTGACGCTCCCAACAATGCTCATACCTAAATCGGTATATAGGCATACGAGGAGTCAACTGTCCCTCTGTGAGTAATACGAGGGTCTAGTGGTCTTATGTGATCGAAACCAAAGGGTAAACCACAGCATTGGGAAATAAACTTTCCCAATAAGCACTAGCCAGACCCCTATCCAACACTTCTTTAATCAAACCAATTCTAGTAGAGCGCCGCCTCTAAGAAAATCTATCCCCTCTACACAAAATTTCATGTAAATCAATATCCTCTATGCACTTCCTGAAATTATTCATCTGCCAATTAGCCCTTGGAGCCCCACCTTTCTTCTTTGAAGGCCAAAGAATTTCATTGAAGTCTCCGGCACACACCCAAGGAAGATGACTATGAGAGTGTAATGTCTGTAAGAGGCTCCAGGACTCCACCCGCCTTTGGACTTCAAAATTTTCATAAAACCAGTAAATCTCCACTGTGGATGCGACCTCTCATCCAAAATGAAAACATCGATATAGGCTGAGGAAGAAGATTGCGCCACCACACCAATATATTCCTTCCACAAAAGTGCCAAACCTCCACTATGGCACCAAACATTCTACTATGGTTCCACTAAATTATTTAATTATACAGTAAAATCTCACTATAATCATAATAGTTGTACCAATTTAATTTTATTATTATAAGTAATAACGTAATAGAGGTTGGAACCATTTTTTTTGAACGACCATATTAGATTAAGATGAGAAACATTACAACCTCGGGCCAATATCCTTATCTACTATGGAGTGAAGGGCCACAGGAAAATTAGACTCCCAAATAACATGATGATCCACACGATTGGGAATTCTAGCCAAAGAGTGGGCAACCGAATTGCCCCCTTTTTACATGAACACAACCCTTTACTCACAACCAACTCATTAACATATGAATCAAATCAATAATATGCCTCATTGGAGAGTCTTGGAATCGGTCTGAGGTAGCCGCAATGACAACTATAAGGCAATCGGACTTGAGAAGAAATTCTGCTAATCCATGCATCTTACACACCTGAAGAGCCTTCAACATTGTCATAGTCTCCCCACAAATGGGTCACAACTCCCCGTAAACCTCCCTAACTCAGCCAACCTTGCAACCCCTCATGGTCAGGCAGCACCAAACCAATTCCATATTGATTCTCTTGGAAAAGGTGTATGCATCTATATTTACCTTCAATAATCCACCATCAGAAGGAACCCATCCAATGGACTCCACATCCTAAGATTGAGCATGGCCAACCACTTCCACAACGAACAATGCACCATGATATTCTTCTACATACTAAATGCACCTTGTGGTGGTGCATATACAAAATCCACATGACAGTCATGATAATGACACCAAATTTTTTATCTCTAGCAGTAAGAGTGTTTTTGTTTCACATTTCGTACAATTTAAAGTTATGAGGTCCGCATAAAATGTTGTGCCAGTCAAACGCCACATTTTGTTGACAGCTTAAAACAGTGGAGCCCATAGCTTTAAGCTGTGTAAAATGAAATGTTGTCATCCCATAGTTTTTCAGAGCTTAAAGCTGTGAGACTCACAGTATTTTACAATCACAGTACATAATTGTTCATCCGTATCTCAAAAGTTTTCAATTACTTTTTATTTTTATACATTTTGTTTTTGTAATTTTATCTAAAAACTTAATCTAACAGAAAAATGAACCAAACATCCCACAACATTTTATACAGCTTAAAATTGTGGGTTCCATAACTTTTTACACAACATTTTTCATAGATTTAAACATAATATTTTGAACAACTTAAAACTATGAAATGCAATTATGAAACAAATGAACACTAAAGAATTGGACACACCCATCAGCTATAGGCATGGAAGTACCTTGTGCAATATTGATGGAGTTGCCAAGAGACCTCCAAAATTTAGTCACAAATTTGCATTTACATATAATGTGCTCCATGTCTCCACAGGGTGTCCGCACAAAACACAAAAACTAGTCTCGCAAATTCCCCTCCTTCAAAGCAAAATCCAGTTGGAACCATATGCTGGATAACACTCCAAATGAAGAGCGTATCATAATTTTTCCCAAGGGAATGAAGAGCCTGCAGAAGAGGATGGACATATAGAGTTTGAATTACATCTTAAAATGTTATTCTTATATTATAGAGTATGACTACAAAAAGGTTTTTACTATAATAAGTTTGTAATCTTAAAACGATATTTAGTTAATAAATAATTAAACGATCGACTCTAGATCACTAGTGGTAATTATGAAGACCATCAAACAGGCCTTTGTCTAGAGCTTTTCTCTAGACTCGAAGAGAGCCTTATCCCCGCCGCCGGCAGGGTTTTTGGGATTTCGATTATGGACGACATAGCGCAACGATGGAATGCACTACAACTGACGGATGAAGAGACGAAGATGATGTTGGTTGCGGCTGGGGCGGCTGTTAAGGAGGTTGTTGGAGAGCGTTGTCTGGTTGGCCGATTACTCACAAAGAAGTCATTCAGCAGGGATGCCTTTAAATCTACTCTCACTATGGTATGAAAGGTGTATGACGATGTCAAAATCACAGAGATCTACGACAAACTTTTCCTGTTCGAATTTATGGATGTTGAAGTTAAAAGATTAGTGACTCATAATAGCCCATGGCATTTTGATCAGTATTTATTACTCCTGGATGAGTTCTGTGTGGATGTGCAGCCATCTCAAATCAAACTGCATAGGGCCTCTTTTTGGGTACAGATCCTTGATCTCCCATTGATGGGAATGATGGAGGATATTGCGTTCAAGATTGGATCCAGTCTGGGTAAAGTAGACTCGATTATGGGGGCGGGGAAGGAGGCTCTATGAGGAAGGTCGATTCAGGTAAGAGTCTCGTTGGATGTTACCAAGCCTCTTCACCGGGGTATGATGCTGCAGATTGGGGACGTTTAATATCCCTGTATGTATACATGTATCAAGAATTCGGCTCGGGCTGGAATGGGTATGGTAATAGATGAAGTTGACACGAGGTTGAAGGAGAAGAGTACTAGGGAGGCTGATCCGGCTGGTGAAAATAGTGGGGATCGGTATACAAAAAATTCAAAACTCTCATTGCATTTTTCTTCGGAAGCTAGATATGATGGTGGGATGGTAGGGGGTAATGAAACGGCGAAGGCTGTGCAGCAGCCTCGCCGAGAGCAATGAAAATCTTAAGCTGGAACATACGGGGGCTTGGGAACCCTCGTAGTGTTCGGGCGCTTCATGACGTGGTGAAGCAAAAAGCTCCCAACATGGTTTTCTTAATGGAAACCAAATTATATTCGTAGGCGGCTGATTTGGTGCGGTGTCGGTTAGGGTTCAAAAATGGTTTTACTGTGGAACGGAAAGGTAATTCTGGAGGTTTGGCCCTGTTCTGGGCTGAAGACATAAATTTTTCATTGCTGTCATTCTCGCGGTTTCATATTGATGGTTAGGTGTCTATAGCGAATCATGATCCTTGGCTATTTACTGGATTTTATGGGGATCCCATAACACATCACCGGATCCATTCATGGGAGCTTCTTCGGAGATTAAATGCATACGGGTCTATTCCGTGGCTGGTTATGAGGGATTTTAATGAAATTTTACTGGCTAGTGAAAAAGGAGGGGGTGTGTTGAGACCTCAGAGTCAAATGGAAGGTTTTCGAGATGTCTTAGTGGACTGTGATCTAGTGGTTATGGGTTTTAAGGGTCCAAGATTTACATGGAGTAAAAAAAGTGATCACGTATGCTCAACTAGGCTTCGGTTGGACAGAGGGGTTTGTTCCCTGCTTTGGAGAGATCGCTTCCCGTATCACTCTATTGTTCATGGTATTGCATCTGTTTCGGACCATTTGCCTATCATCCTTGAACCAATGGAGATGGGAGCTGCGAGAGATGGTAGGCGTTGTTTTAAATTTGAAGAGATGTGGGTGAAGGAACCGACGTGTAAAAGGATCATTCAGAAGGTGTGGAATTCATATGCGACTGTTTTTGGGAATGTTTATCGGGAGAAAGCTCGTGTGTAGAGGAAGCTTGAAAATTTGCATACATGGAGCAATTCTAGTGCAAATATCGAGCTGATTAAGGCTGCTGAAACCCGTCTTAGTCTAATTCTGGAGAATGAAGAAATTATGTGGCGCCAAAGGTCCAGGGTTTCTTGGCTTGCTCACGGGGACAAAAATAGTAAATATTTTTTTCCATAAAGCCTCTCAAAGGAGAAAGCGGAATCGGGTGGAGGGATTGGTAACTGAGTCGGGTGAATGGGTTCAGGATGAAAGGCGTGTCCAGAAGGAATTTGCCACCTATTTTGAAAAATTATTTACTGCTTCATCCAATAGTGGAGCCAACGTGAGTGATGTAGGTATGAATTTGGGAAGAATCTCATCTGAAATGAGTACTTAACTTGATGCTGAGTTTACCTCTACTGAAATTCTTGCCGCTTTGAAGCAAATGGCGGGGTCGAAAGCGCCGGGGCCGGATGGTCTCCCTGCTCTATTTTATAAAAAATTATGGGGGATTGTTGGAAATAGTGTTACCTCCTTGTGCCTTAACTTTCTTAATAATGGTGGCTCGATTGAGTAGTTAAATTCTACCACAATAGTTCTTATTCCCAAGTTGTCAAATCCAAAGCAGGTGACAGATTATAGGCCAATCTCTCTATGTAATGTGATATACAAAATAATTTCTAAGGTCATTGCCAACAGGCTTAAGGGGGTACTGCCATCTATTATTTCTGAAACGCAAAGTGTCTTTATTCCGGGGCGTCTAATTTCTGATAATGTTATGGTAGCATTTGAGACTCTTCATTCCATGTCTCAACAACGAGGGGGAACCAATGGGTCGTTTGCTTTGAAGTTAGACATGAGTAAGGCGTATGACCGTGTGGAGTGGTCTTTTTTGAAGTTTATGATGCACAAGTTGGGGTTCAGTTCTGCCTGGATAGGTCGTATTATGGCCTGTATCTCCTCAGCCTCATTTAAAGTTCTGGTAAATGGAAGTCTATTTGATGAGTTTCGGCCTTCTCGTGGGTTAAGGCAGGGAAATCCCCTCTCCCCTTACCTTTTTTTGATTTGTGCTGAAGGTCTCTCAGCGATGCTCTCTCATCAAGTTTCTGTGGGCCGGCTCCAAGGCTATCGGAGTTCTTGGAGTTGCCCAAAATTATCCCATCTCTTTTTTGCGGATGATAACTTTCTTTTTGGGTGTGCGACGAAGGAGGAGGTGGAGGCAGTTGCTGCAGTTCTTCAGTCTTATAAGTTGCTTTCCGGCCAGACTGTCAATTATTCTAAATCTTCGGTTGCATTCAGTCCAAATGTTCAAAACTCTACTCGGGCATCCCTTGCAGCTATAATGAGAATTTTGGTGGTTGAGAAACATAAAAGGTATTAGGGTTGCCTTGTGTTGTGGGTCGGGAGAAGAAAAGATGTTTTCAGCAGATCCAAGATAAGGTCTGGCATAGGTTGCAGGGCTGGAGTGAGAAATTTCTTTCTCAAGCGGGGAAGGAGATATTAATCAAAGCAGTTTGTCAGGCGATACCCACATATGCCATGAGCGTGTTCAAGCTCCCTAAATCTCTTTGTAATAAGTTGAACTCTATGACGGCCAGCTTCTGGTGGGGAGCGAAGGGCTTGGAGAAGAAGACCAGCTAGATCCCTTGGGCACAATTTAATCAACCTAAAGCTCTTGGGGGGTTGGGTTTCAGATCGTTGGAGGACTTCAATTTGGCCATGTTGGCAAAGCAGGGATGAAGGTTAATTCAGGATCCATTCTCTCTAGCTGGAAAGGTGTTGAAAGCTAAGTAGTACCCTATGACTGATTTTATGCATGCTCAATCTTTGCCCTCACATTCTTTTTAATGGAAGAGTTTACTGCAGGGTAGAGCTGTTTTGGAAAAGGGTTTAAGATGGTGTATTGGTGATGGGCGATCGGTTAAAATTTATGAGGATAGGTGGATTCCCAGACCTTTCTCTTTCAAAGTGTGCACACCACCCAAGTTGAGGGACTCTACTAGGGTTGCCTCTCTAATAAGAGGGTGTTGCTGGGATAAAAATTTGATTGAGGGTAATTTTATCGGGTGTGATGTGGAGGCTATTGAGCAAATTCCTCTTCCTTTAGCTAATATTAGTGATCGATAGGTGTGGCATTATTCTCCCAATGGCTTTTATACAGTTAAGTCCGGCTATCAAGTGACTTTGAATCATGTGGTAAATAATTCCTCTATGAGTCCTGAATCTTCAAGCTCTGATAGTGTTTCTTGGTGGAATGCTCTATGGAAATGCAATATCCCTCCCAAAGTGAAGATGTTTTTGTGGAGAGCCTGTCACGATGGTTTGCCCACGGCAGCGGCTCTTTATTATCTTAACATTATTGAGTCTCCAGTTTGCAGCAGATGTGGTGACGCTCCTGAGACCCTGGAACATCTTATTGCCGAATGTCCATTTGCGGTGCAGGCTTGGGAAGCGGCTGGAATTGTTAGCTTATGGCAGCCTATGAGAGGCCAATTGTTTAGGGTTTGGTGTTGTGAGGTGTTTACATCTGCCAATGGAAAATTTCAGATTGCTTGGGGGCTTATGGCGTGGAGTTTATGGTTGGCTCGGAACAGATTGCTGTTTCGTGACGAGAGAGTGGGGGCTGGTGATGTTCATTTGGCAGGTGAAGAGTTAATTAAACAATATGAGGATGCCAGGTTGATAAGTGCAGATACCAATCCTGTTGGAGATGGTGACGGAAGGGGAGTCGCAAGGCCAATTGTTGCTGGGTCAGTTAAATGGGTGGCTCCAGCTAGGGGCAGGCTCAAAGTAAATGTGGATGGAGCTCTTGATCTGAATTACTCCAGAGCCGGTATCGATGTTGCGATTCGTGATGATGAGAGTAACTTGGTGGCGACCGCAGCGTTTCCTGTCCTTGGCTGCCCAACACCCCGAGTTATTGAAGCTTTGGCGGCTAGGGGTGGGTTAAATCTGGCACTTCAGCTGGATATAGACAACATTGATATTGAGGGAGATTCGCTTCATACGATTTCAAGTCTTGAAATGGCTCCTAGGGTATTATCTGAAGAAGGAATGATCCTTGAGGATTGCATTCAGCTGGCCTCGACTTTTTTGTCGGTGCAATATTCTCACACTCGAAAATTTGGGAACATTGTGGCTCATGGACTTGCTAGATACGCTTTGTTGCAGTGTTCTAATGTTATTTGGTTTTCTGATTTTCCGTTGTGGCTATCCCACCTAGCGGATACTGATGTAACTTTGTTATTCACTTAATATATTTTAAGCTATTTTCATCAAAAAAAAAAACTCTAGATCACTAGTTTGATTAGTAATGCTAGAGATTGATACGAGGTACACTGAAAATTATGTTCAATAAATAAATAATACACAGCTGCTGAAATATTTTTGAAATAAAAAATCAGTCAAAATGTATCATTTTTGCTAGTCTGACTGTGAGCGCATACAATTTTAGGGTTTACGACAATATTATTCCACCTCCTATTTCCCGCGACTCGCACTGATTTTTTCCCGCCCAAACCCTAAATTTGATACAGAACGGAAGAAAAGTGAGATATTTTTGGAGAGAGTGAAAATTGAGTGAAGGAAAAAATGAGTGGCGTAATTAGAAAGAAGATACAGAGGAAGTTCAAGATGAGAGGCTACTCTCTCAAGGTGGATGCTCTCGATGAGGTCCTGTCCTTCGTCAGTCGCTTCGAAGGCGCCGAAGACGAGGCAATCGACCTCCTCCTTGACCAGCTCCTCCATGAGTCACGTATGTGTAGATCGATCGCCCGATATGTATATGTATTCGACATCTTTGTGCTATTGCTTGATTTAATTTATTTTTTGGCTTGATTTACTTTGTGTTTGTAGTTAAATCTTCGATTATTGATAAGGAGGCAATGCATCGGGTAATCAGTCTTTTGTTAGAAGCCGAAGGTGCTGCTGAGGAAAGCGAATGCATGGTATCAAGTAGCTCTGCAATTCGCGTAACTGATGCTTTTTTGGTACCGAAATTCCGTTACGATCCCATCAAGAAACAATTTTACCAGTATGCGCTTCATTTTCTCTAATGATTTAGTTTCTCCGAAAATATTTGAGAAGTAAAGATTGAAATGAAGCAACTATTTTTGCTTTAATTTTTGTGTGTGATATATGGATGTGAATGTTTGATTACTTTTTCGCATCTCTAGTGAATTTTAGAAATAAAAACTAAAGGAAGTACTATCCTGGGAGATTTGCTGATTTACATTTGCTGACCATAAAATTTGGAAAAAAAAAGAAGAGAACGTCCTTTGCATCGTGATGTAGAGTGGTTTTTTTTTTTGCTGTATCTGGATTTAAATTGATTATACTTTTAATTCTAGGCAAACAGGAAGCTTACCTATCCATGGCGCTGCATCTTCAAAAGCAGCTTTGTACAGGGATAGGTTTCTGTTGCTTTTCCAGAGAGTGTCTCGTGATCCACATTTTGCTAAACCTGCTTTTGATACTGAAATGTCACATTATGGAAGTTGTGAGGTGCTCCTCTCTCTTTCCCCTCCCCCTGCTGCCCTGCTCCATCTTACCCTTAACCTCTCCTTGTTGCTGTTGTTATGAGTGTTTTAAGATTCAAATAATAAGGTACCGGAGTTTAAGATGTTGTCTTCTTTCATCTGATAAATGTCGCAGATAGCTTCGATTCAGTCTCTAATTGGGCGAACAGGGAGAAGATGGGTCATGGGTGTTATATCCCAGTTAGAAGATGGACACTTCTACTTGGAAGATCTTACTGCTTCAGTGGAGATTGATTTTTCCAAAGCAATATCCTTTCCATAATTGGTCCATACCAATTTTCTTTTCTTAGAAAGAAATTTCATGCTCCGAATATATAAAAGAAATATCATGTGTGATCATCAGACAAATCAATAATAACACCGTGGGATAAAAAAGGTTGTTTTATAACTTTTGTGTTCTCTTTCTAGCACATGTTAACTCATACTCGATGAAATATTTAGAATCTTGCAGGACCAGATGTTCATTGGATTTAATAATTTGATATGTGTGTTTGAGTTCTCATACTGCCATGATTTGCAAATCTTCAATAATTCTCATAACTAAATAGTATTCTTTTTACTGATGCCTGTGCTTAATGGATGCATTTTAATTTCCTAGTTTCTTTTTTTTATTATTACAATTTGACCCTATGATGCAAGTGCGATAAAAGGGAGCTTATATTATCATTTTTTTTAACGAGCAATACAAGATAACTACCGGATTCTTTTCAGAGAACACAATAGTTGTGGTGGAAGGTGAGATGCTTTTAGAGGGTATTTTTCAGGTGAGCCATACATTCTTTAGTCCTGCAATCTTTTTATTTCTGTTTTGCAAGCTATAAAAGATTTGGGCCATCTCGGGCTTGGTCACTATTTTATGATCTGAATTGGAGTCTTCACAACAGAGATTAAATCTAGTCTCTGAGAAATTAAAATCTCATTCACATGGCGTAATCACTGCAATGATTGAGGTGAATAAAAACCTTTTCACAAGACATGTTACCCATCACTTGTTGCACTTTTAAGTGTCTGAGCCTCTGTAGTTCTATTTTCTTTTTTATATTCTATTCCATCCTCAAATCATGACTCTCAATTCATCCTCGCTAATCATACATACAAAGAGTGATTGATTTCTTTTTGCTGCTGCCTAAGCTAGTGCCTGCAAGTTTCTATCCATTACTTAAGGCATGCTTATAGTTATTTTTGTTTTGAAGGTAACTACCTGTGGATTTCCTCCATTAGAGGAAAGAGAAAGGTCTATGAAGTTACTCCAAGGGCATGACCTTTTTGGTAGTGGTATACTGACAAAAGAGGACACAGTATCCTTTACTTTTCCTTATTGATATGCATGATAGAGTAAATGTATATATTCAATCTTCGAAATTACGCAGAGTAGCTATTGACAGCCTTGTATGTGCTTGAGTTTCCTATATGCTTCCCATAGCTTAGACTTGCAGAATTGGAAAAGAGAGCTGTTAATGACATGTTTGTCATACTCTCTGACATTTGGCTGGACAATGAAGAGGTGATTCTCTCCACTTGTTTTCTGTTTCCTTGAAAAAAAAGAAATATACTTGGGGATTCATAACTCAGCTTAATCATAACTGTTTTGTCCGTAGAGAAGGTCATGGGAAAGCTGGAAACTGTACTTGATGGTTTTGAGAATGTAGAAGTAACTCCGTCCTTATTTGTTTTCATGGGGAACTTTTGCTCCCACCCGTGTAACCTCTCCTTCCATGATTTCTCAAGTCTAAGGTGAGGTTTTGGTAGCACTGATTTTGTCTTTGTCGCTAAAGTTGTTGCAAGGAAAAATGGTCTTCATGAGAAAAAACGCATTATTGCTTGACTTTGACATGCAGACTGCAGTTTGGCAAGTTAGGTCAAGTTATCGGAGCCCATCCTAGGCTGAAAGAGCATAGTCGGTTTCTGTTTATACCAGGCCCCGATGATGCAGGTGAATAAAAGTGACCATTTCATACATATTTTGACTTCGCTTACCGCATTGAATTTCTGAATGGAAAATTTTGGTGATTTCAGGTCCCTCCACAGTCCTTCCCAGGTGTGCTTTACCAAAATATTTAACTGAAGAGCTTCAGAAGCATATCCCAAATGCAATATTTTCAAGTAATCCTTGCAGGTTAATTTTTCACTTACTGACAATACGGAGAATGGCTTTCTTTGGAGGACATCCTCTTGATGGATGTACTGTTCATTGTTTTGTGCGTTCTGCAATTCTCTTGAGGTCAATATTGCAGCATGAATCACAATGCATGCAGTGAACTCGTTATAATATTTGACTCATGTCAGTCTTAACAAACCAATACTTGTGCTTGAATGCAGAGTCAAGTTCTACACCCAAGAAATTGTATTTTTCCGTCAAGATTTGCTGTATAGGATGCGCCGATCATGCCTGATACCTCCATCTACCGAAGAAACCAATGATCCTTTTGAGCATGTACGTCCTACCCTCGTTTCCCTTGGTTCTCCCCTCCCCTCCGGCCCTCCCCTCCCCACTCTTATTGTGCTTGGGTTTGTTTTTACTGTCTTGGCTTTTTTATTGGATACTGGCCCATAACATACGTGGGTTTTGACTTTTTTGCTGCAGCTTGTTGCTACAATAACCCATCAAAGTCATCTCTGCCCACTCCCTCTCACTGTACAGCCAATAATTTGGAACTATGATCACTGTCTCCATCTCTATCCTACTCCACATACGGTACTGCTTGTATCTTACTATTTTCCTGTATTACTCTCTACATTCCGGAATACATTCTTGCCTTGTCATCAAATTATGTATGAAGTATCAAAGCTGTGGTAGTATTTATCACAATGATATGCTTTGAAACGCATCAAACAAAGTTTAATGGTTAGAATGTTTTTGTAGCTAAGCAAATTATATAAATTTAGAATCATGCATAGCTAAATAAACAGACAAGGTCTGAATTGTTGCGCTACAACTTTACAAGATAACTATGAAAAATTGTTTCATCATTATTTCTTGAGATCGACTACTAATAATTATTTGAAAGTGAAAATCTCGATGCCTATGAGACTTATAGAGATTTTAATATTGTCTCATCCTCAAATCCTATTTGAAATAGGAAATCACTTACTATATCAGGTATCACGATGTGAAGCTAAGAGACAGTAAATCCCACCACATAAATTTGAATGGTTATATATAGGGGGGAAGTGAGGAGAAAATGTGGGGGTCACAACTAGTGTCCACCTAAATTTATTAAGGTACAACTAAGTTAGTGGGGATTTGGAGGGCAGCGACCCCAAACTTTGTTTGGGAGTAGTAAATGTATTGCTGCATGAACTTGCGCTTTTACTTTGATACAATAAAAACTAAAATAATTGACACTGCACAAATTGACAAATATTCAAACAATTTGACAATACCTAATTCAAATAACAATAAAGATTGACAAATTGGTAAAGTCAATGCGTCTATGTATGTTTGAAAATAAATACAGATTACCATGAGTCAATCATGAATTAACCAAGTGAAAACTTAATTGAGGGGGTCAAGGGAGGCTTCGCATCTGGTTATATAGATGTGAATTTTATCTCCTTAAAAAGGAAGAGAAGGGTTGGTGAACAAGCTTCCATTAGTTGGGGAGTGGTTTGCGACATGTTTTGTGTTTCATTGAGTTCAAAAAATTATTCCATTTCATTTAGCTATAATAAATGGGCGAACTCGGTTTCATTTTACATCAAAAACATTGGAGGGATGCCAGCAACTTTTTCTCTTGAAGCTGACAGTATTATTTATCAACAAATGATTTTTAGCAGTACGACATTTTGTCCCTTTTTCTGGGGTTGATTATTTCTTATATGATTATTTTTTATAATAAATACAGATAGTTTTGGGAGACAAAAGTGAGCAGAAGGCATTCAAATACACAGGAATCACTTGTTTCAACCCAGGGTCCTTCTCAAATGACAGCACTTTTGTAGCTTATCGTCCTTGCACACAGGAAGTTGAGTTTTCAGCCCTGTGAGTACCAAAGAAAATTACAACCGTTGATATTCTTGGCTGTTAGAAAGAGTTTCAGAATACACATTAAGTTGCTTGACTTGAACTATCTTTGATGTTCGTCCAGTGTCCTAACCTCTAATACTAGTATACCCAGTGAATCACTAAAACTTTTCTGTTGTAAAATGCTGTGGGAAGTATTATTCTATATGGTGAAATCATATCTGAATAAGCTACCTATAAAGAGGATGTGAGTAGAAAGTAGAAAATCACTTTCATTTGTCAAAGCATACCGTGTATCATTTTTTCATATTTAATATCTGCTATTTTCATTACTCGTGTATTTTGATAGTTATTGAGTATCCTCATGATTTAGTGCAATGAATTAAAACATATGCTCACTTGATTTGGCCTTGTTTCCGTTGTCTCATGTACATGTGAGTGGTAGAATTGCAGTAGAGCAATTTAGATGTCACATGTTAAATTCTTTAAAACAGTCTCTCCACATATATTATGGAGGGTAAGGTCTGAACAATGTGTCTCTAAGTGTTTAGTTTAAGACTTCCATATAGTTGGTGTTATTTTGACTAATTCAATAATCTTAGTGCTTCTGAGGACCGGTAAACTTAAATATATGCTGCTAGTCGACAAGTAGACAATAAGTGATCATTTCTGTTGTGGATTAGAGTTCAGACTGACAAACTGAGCTCTTAATTTGAAAATATGCTATTGGATGGTGAATTTGTCGGCATGCTAGTGGCCCTAGTAAGTGATTGCTACGGCTCTCGAGTAATTGCTGACGCCTTTTTTTTAAAAAAAAAATTCTTTCACCCTATATATGGTTCTCTAAAGTGGAGCTGAGCCCTGACCAAATCTGAACATGACAAAAATGTTGCTATCAATTATCAACTTTGAAGTATCGAGTCAATTTATACTTGAGCCCAAAGATATGGTCCGCTGCATTTGTTCTTCTTGCCATGGATTATATTTTCTTACTAATACTAGTGTTAATTTTCTACAACTGCAAATCCAATAAGATAGTGCCAGCTTTATATGCTGTTGAAAGATGACTACTTGTTTGCTGGAGATGCTCTATTATAGTTGAATTGCCGACGTTGGTGCAGAAAAGTTGATAAAACACTTTCAGATGCGATCTGTTTGGTGTAATTCATAGCAAAATGGAAACATTCTTTTAATTTGATCATTTAGGTATTCATTTTAAGGTTTGTCAGTTTTATTGAGGGTATAAAGGTGTTATATTCCATCAGGGTTAGTATGAAAAATTCATTCAAACAGTTATACATGCCAAAATTGGCATTACATCCCTGTCTTCTACCTAATGCTGGCAGGCCCAAAAAAGTGCGTTGCACTCAATATATCATTTTGAATTCATCTTTGTTAGTTTTCCCAACTGAATTGGTTTTTATGATAAACTTGTTTGCTGCTTAGTTTTGTGGAATTAACCGGTAGTTGATTGTCAACTGTTTATTGGACAAGTTGTGATTATGTGTGCGTGAATATGACAGTTGGAGTTTAGACTAATATCATATGTGCAAAGAATTTGTATGGTGTCGTTGTCGGTTAACCAAAAAAAACTTGAGTTAGACACGTATCGGTTATGTAGCGATGAGGTGTGAGCAAGAAAATGTGTTAACTGTAAGATAGACGCGTTACATTAGCAATTACATGTTTGGTAGCTAGGTATACACTCTTCTTTGGTTAAGCTACAGAAACAGAAGCGTTTACAGTTGAGAAGTTTATGTAACTAGTGGGCTCAGGAATTTTTTTAATCTATAATCATGTGTCTTATTCATGCTTATGCCCACAATTAGAGCAGAATATAATATATATAGATTTATAGGTTTAGAAAGACTAGTGCAACAAGAAATTCTGTGAATCTTGGCAGGCATGTTTAAATAAATTATAGTGTAAAAGAATGTTTGGATTTGTCCCTGTAGACGAAACTAACCCGTTAGGCATTCAGGAGGAGAAGTAGGTGAAACAGGTAAGCAGTATTGGAAGAGGTCCATGGATGAAACAGATAGGATCGTCAGTCAATGTATTATAAAACATATCAGGCAGCCATGTGTAGTATATATGAAGATTATGATGATGACTCTGGCTTTCTCTTTTGATTATTTTGTTGCATTAAACATACCTTTTGTGGCTAGATATATGCAGAGGGTGAAGATCATATGTTCTTTTTTTCTTCTTGGGGGTAAAAAGTGAGACGTGTGTCTATTTGTTTGTGTATAGAGACAGAGGTACGCCAACGGTCACAAGAAGACTCATGCCCAGCACCTAGGGAATCTCGGGCCCTAGCTGTACATTAATTTTCATGGTTGAAATATTTTTTAGAAAAATTTAAATTTAAGACTCTATTTATATTTTGATCGGTATTATAAACCTGACGGTATATTTTTTACACTAAACAAAAATTTAAGGGATTGTAAAAAGACAAGGAGATTCTGAATCATTAAATATAAATTCCAAATTTTCATTTATCTTTTTTCATGATCCATTTGATTTGATTTTATGCATCTTCCCAACATAGAATCATAATTTTAAAAATTAAATTAAAAATTTTGATGGGTAAAACCCATTTACAGTGGGGTTTAGTAACCACCTACTAGACGAGTTTGTATCACAAACCCAAGTAATTGGGTGTTATGACAACCTGAATCCAATCAGCTTGCGTACTCGATTGGAATTCTGGGTATAATCAATTGACATCCATGAAGGAGACAGTCCATCCCAATGAAGGAATCAAGTCTTGGAAGCAAAGATCCCGAATAATGTTCCTCCTCAATTCCTTGCAACTTACCAACTTGTCTAGCATAACTCCATCAAGGAGCAAATCTTGATATAATGATATGTGAGACCGTAACAAGAATCTTGTAGATGCTCAGAATGTTGGACTGATATTTAGCTTCTCTGTTTATTGTTTTGTTTCTGTTAAATAAAGCCCTATTCCTTAGGGACTTGCAGATAGAGTTAGACTTTTTCATTCCATTTAGTCTCCACGTTATAGGCCATGTAAAACGTGATTGTTATGACTTTGACTTCTTCTTCTTGTAAAGGCTATATAACCAACAGTTTGTTCTTGAATTGAAAAAGACATTCTCTCAGTAAATGCTTGTAGTGCTCTTGTATCAGTCAATTGGTATCGGAGCCGAGTGTGTGTGAGCGTGAGCAATAGTGGTGAACGAAACCGCAGATTTCTTTCAAAGAGAGTGTGCTTAGCGAGAATGGCAGAAAGCAGCAATGGGAAGTATGTGCAACCTGCCATCCCCAAATTTGATGGTTACTATGAGCATTGGGCGAAGCTTATGGAAAATTTTCTTCGCTCCAAGGAGTACTGGAGTCTCGTAGAGAATGGGATCTTTACCGTAGCGGCTGGAGCAGTGCCTACAGATGCCCAAGTCAAGTAGATCGAGGAGCAAAACTTGAAGGACTTGAAGATAAAAAATTATCTTTATTAAGCTATTGATCGTGATATCTTGGAGACAATTCTCAATGACGATACGACCAAACAAATTTGGGATTCCATGAAGCAGAAATTCCAAGGTTCAACAAGGGTTAAGAGAGCACAGCTGCAGGCTTTGCGTAGAGAGTTCGAAGTTCTCAGAATGAAGGAAGGAGAGATTGCCAATGCCTTTTTTGCTCGTACTCTAGCCATAGCTAAAAATATGAAAGCTTGTGGTGAGAGTATGCGTGAACAAGTCATCACTGAGAAGATTTTGAGGTCCATGGTTTCCAAGTTTGACTACGCCGTTTGCTCGATTGAAGAATCGAATAACTTGGATACAATGACAATTGATGAGTTGCAGAGCAGTCTTCTTGTTCATGAACAGAGAATGCGAAGCCATGGCGAAGAGGAGCAGGCCCTAAAGATCACCTATGAAGATAGACCACGGAGAGGCCGAGGAAGAGGTGCATTCAGAGCAGGCCGAGGCAGGGGAAGGGGAAGACAATCTTTCAATAAAAATGTTGTCGAATGTTTCAAATGTCACAAATTAGGACACTATCAGTCTGAGTGTCCTGATTGGGAGAACAAGGTCAACTACACTGAGATAGAGGAAGAGGAGGAACTCTTGTTAATGTCCTATGTTGAGCTCCATCAGGCCAAGAAGGAAGAAGTATGGTTTCTCGATTCAGGTTGTAGCAACCATATGAGTGGGAACAGAAGTTGGTTCTCGGAGTTGAATGAAGGTTTTCGGCAAACCGTCAAGCTTGGTAATGATACCCGAATGGCTGTAGTGGGAAAAGGCAATGTTCGTTTGCAAGTTAATGGATTTACTCAGGTAATATCTGATGTTTACTATATTCCTGAGCTAAAAAAACAATTTGTTGAGCATGGGGCAACTTCAAGAAAAAAGCCTAGCTATTTTAATTCAACATGGTACGTGCAAAGTATATCATCCTACAAAAGGATTGATAATGCAAACTGCTATGAGTGGAAATAGAATGTTTTTCTTACTGGCCAAGGTACCAAAGGACATTGCATGTTTTCAAGCTATGTCAGAAACTGAGTCTCACCTTTGGCATTGTCGATTTGGTCACCTGAGTTACAAGGGCCTGCAGACGCTCTCGTATAAGAAAATGGTTGATGGGTTGCCTTCTCTCAAGAATCCAAAGAAGCTGTGCACAAATTGCTTGACTGGTAAGCAACACCGAGAATCCATGCCTCAGAAAAGCCTTTGGAGAGCAACAAACAAACTCCAGCTCGTGCATGCAGACATATGCGGCCCAATTACACCAGTCTCAAACAGCAATAAGAGGTACATTTTGAGTTTTATCGATGATTTCTCTCGTAAAACTTGGATTTATTTCTTGCATGAGAAATCAGAAGCCTTTGCCATGTTTAAAAATTATAAAGCTTGTGTTGAGAAGGAAGTTGGTGCCTATATTACTTGTTTGCGGACAGATAGAGGTGGTGAATTCACCTCAAATGAGTTTGGAGAATTTTTCAAGGTTCAAGGTATAAGCAGGCAGTTGACTGCAGCATATACACCTCAACAAAACGGTGTCGCCGAGCGGAAAAATAGAACGATAATGAATATGGTGTGTTCTATGTTGGCTGAGAAACAAGTTCCTAAAGTGTTTTGGCCTGAAGCAGTAAAATGGAGTGTACATATCCTCAATCGGTGTCCTACCGTGGCGATATAAAACCAAACTCCAGAAGAAGCTTGGAGTGGTGTGAAGCCAACAGTCGATTATTTTCGCATATTTGGGTGTGTGGCTCATGCTCATATTCCTGACCAAAAAAGAGGCAAATTAGATGACAAGAGCAAGAAGTGTGTTTTGTTGCTCATCGAAGGCCTATAGACTGTATGACTCGGTTTCAAAGAAAATATTGATTAGCAAGGACGAGGTTTTTGAAGAGCAAGAATATTGGGATTGGGACAGAAGCAAAGAAGAGTGTCAACTGGATGTGTTAGAGTGGGGAGATGAAGAAGATAGTGGGATTGAACCTGAAGAAGATGCTGACGCTGGGATTGAGACTGAAGCCAATAATTATGAAGATGCAACCAGTGGGGCTGGAACCAGCAATTCAAATGTCAACTCCAGTTCAACCTCAGGTCCAAATGAATCACATGAGACTCCACCAGCAGCTCCAGTTGAAAGGAGAGCTAGAAAGGCTCCATTTTGGATGGATGACTACGAATCCGGTGAAGGTTTGTCAGATGAAGAGGGACTAAATGCCTTGATGATGGTAACCGAAGATGATCCACTGACATTTCAAGAAGCTGTGAAGAGTAAAAAGTGGAGAGATGCAATGATGACAGAGATGGAAGCAATAGAAAGAAATAAGACATGGGAGCTGACTGATTTGCCAAAAGGAGTGAAAGCTATTGGAGTTAAGTGGGTTTTTAAAATCAAACTGAACGAGAATGGAGAAATAGACAAATACAAAGCGAGGCTAGTCGCGAAGGGTTATGCACAACAATATGGAGTTGATTGTACTGAAGTGTTTGCTTCGGTGGCCAGACTTGATACCATTCGGTTGATACTTGCTTTGGCGGCTCAACACAGTTGGGAGGTCTTTCAGTTGGACGTCAAAAGTGCATTTCTTCACGGTGTGCTCAATGAAGAAGTATTTGTGCAACAACCTTTGGGGTATGAGAAGAAGGGTGAAGAAGATAGAGTTTACAAATTAAGAAAGGCTTTGTATGGCCTCAAGCAAGCGCCACGAGCATGGTACAGCAGGATAGAGGCTTATTTCATCCACGAAGGTTTCGAAATATGCTTTTGTGAATATACACTGTTTACAAAAGCAAAGGAGGGAGGTAAAATTTTAATAGTAAGCCTTTATGTTGATGATCTTATATATACGGGGAATGATAGGAGCATGTGTGATGAATTCAAGAATTCAATGGGCGTCAAAAGTGCATTTCTTCACGGTGAGCTCAATGAAGAAGTATTTGTGCAACAACCTTTGGGGTATGAGAAGAAGGGTGAAGAAGATAGAGTTTACAAATTAAGAAAGGCTTTGTATGGCCTCAAGCAAGCGCCACGAGCATGGTACAGCAGGATAGAGGCTTATTTCATCCGCGAAGGTTTCGAAAGATGCTTTTGTGAATATACACTGTTTACAAAAGCAAAGGATAGAGTTTACAAATTAAGAAAGGCTTTGTATGGCCTCAAGCAAGCGCCACGAGCATGGTACAGCAGGATAGAGGCTTATTTCATCCGTGAAGGTTTCGAAAGATGCTTTTGTGAATATACACTGTTTACAAAAGCAAAGGAGGGAGGTAAACTTTTAATAGTAAGCCTTTATGTTGATGATCTTATATATACGGGGAATGATAGGAGCATGTGTGATGAATTCAAGAATTCAATGATGCTTGAATTTGACATGTCCGATTTGGGGCGAATGAGGTATTTCCTCGGAGTTGAAGTAATACAGAGTGCAAATGGGATTTTTGTGTGTCAGAGAAGGTATACTCGTGATGTATTAACAAGGTTTGGAATGGATAATAGCAACTCAGTAAGAAATCCTATAGTTCCAGGCACGAAATTGGCAAAGGATGAAGCTAGTACCAAAGTTGATGCAACTCTGTTCAAACAAGTGGTTGGTAGCCTTATGTACTTGACTGCAACTCGGCCAGATCTGATGTATGGAGTAAGTCTCATCAGTAGATATATGTCTTGTCCAACTGAGTCTCATTGGTCTGCAGCAAAAAGAATACTAAGGTATTTGAGAGGCACAACAGAGCTAGGAATCTTTTACAAAACTGGAGGTTGTACAGAACTTGTGGCTTACACCGACAGTGATTTCGCCGGTGACTTGAATGATCGAAGGAGTACTTCTGGTTTTGTTTTCATGCTTAGTTCAGGAGCGGTATCGTGGTCCTCTAAGAAGCAGCCTGTGGTGACATTGTCTACCACAGAAGCTGAGTACATAGCTGCTGCCTCTTGCGCTTGTCAGTGTGTTTGGTTAAAAAGAGTGTTAGAGAAGCTTGGTCATAAGGAAGAGAATGGCACTCTGATTCAATGTGACAACAGTTCAACTATACAGCTTTCCAAAAATCCAGTCTTCCACGGTAGAAGCAAACATATTGATATAAGATTCCATTTTCTGAGAGATTTGGTAAAAGATGGAACTGTGAAGTTGAGCTACTGCAATTCTCAAGAGCAAGTAGCAGATATAATGACAAAGCCTCTCAAACTGGAGCAGTTCTTAAAACTTCGTAGCATGCTGGGAGTAATTGAAGCATCAGAGGTAAACTAAATGCATTCAGCATATAGTTTAAAGGAGGGAATGTTGGACTGATATTTAGCTTCTCTGTTTATTGTTTTGTTTCTGTTAAATAAAGCCCTATTCCTTAGGGACTTGCAGATAGAGTTAGACTTTTTCATCCCATTTAGTCTCCACGTTATAGGCCATGTAAAACGTGGTTGTTATGACTTTGACTTCTTCTTGTAAAGGCTATATAGCCAACAGTTTGTTCTTGAATTGAAAAAGACATTCTCTCAGTAAATGCTTGTAGTGCTCTTGTATCAGTCACAGAATCTATAATTGTTGATGCGTCTGCTTATGAGAATCTGGTGGGCCACCAATGAAGCTTTGGGCGCCAAGTAAGCAAGCAAGACCTACAAAATAGAGGAACCATGTCAAGAAACCCAAGACTAACTGAGGGGTATTGATCATTGGGGCTTCGGTAGACCACTATCATATAGGGCACAATCTAGTGAAAAAATCATCTCTGTTGATCTGGATGATGAGGACTGCTGACTAGGGACTATAAAAAAAAAAGAGAATTTGGTGGCGTCAAAGAAATGGTGGCGTCAAAGAAATGATAGCCTAAAAAGACAAAACATGACTTTGATACCGCTGCCAAGGGCAAATCCATAGTTATAACTCAACTAGGGAAGTCAGCCAAATCGACGGCCCAATGGGAGGACGACATTTTTCGATGTTTCCCTCACAATACTAGTGCTCCAACTACTAATAGGGCTCGGCCAGAAGAGGGCGACTTCAGGGGACTTCTTTTCCCTCGAGATGAAACTCAGCTTGGAAAACTTTCTCCTATCGCCAGAATGAAGTATAGAATTGCCCATGCATTTAAGGTTGGCTACATTTGTTATGCAGTGTGTTAATTTTTTTCTTTTGATGATGCAATCTTACATAAATGTATATTTACAGACATTTTAGGCTTTGTTGATTAGCCAAGATGACCTTGGAATTGCAATGTCAGTTGTTGATGCTACTAAGGCAAAAAAGAAGTCTTTGGATAAGCAAGTGGAAGGTCTGCAAAATGACCTGACACTGGTAAGGTCGTAGGTTGATGAGGCAAATTGCAAGGTTAAGAAGATTGAAGCCAAACTGGTCAAGGAAACACGCGAATCCTTCGAACGAATAAAACAATTAAAAAGGGATCTGTATACTAGTCGGAGCGATGTGGATTTTAGGAAGAGGCGGCTAGCTAACGTCAAAGTTGAAATTAAGAAGGTTGGGGCATTCTCGACCAATAAAACATGATGTGCCATGGAACTAGGCCAATAACTGAGGAAAAGCCAAAAGGACTTCAACATTATGGACATGGTGCGCAACTACCCCTTGACTAGTCTAGAAAAATTTGCTAAGGACACTGAGGCTTCTGATTAATAAGCTATAGAAAAGGCTAAGGCTAAATTAAAGATTTGTAGTCATTTTATTGACCCAAAAGAAGGAAGAAACCTCATCTCTTTCGATCAAAACCCAATTTCAGTAATTATTCTCTATCTTTAATCAAGGGTCGTTTACTCCTTTTTAGTTGAGGCAAAGTCGAAATCGTTCGAATTGTATAATCGACAGATGAAAATTTGTATTTATGCAAGTAATTAGTTTACATGACATGTTTCAATTAGTATGTATGCCTCCTGATTTAAGGGCAACAGATTTTGGACTTAAATTAGCAAATGGTAGGCAGAATTGAGATAACTTTGCTAGAAGTGTGAGTGTGAATATATGGCTGGCAGCTTTTCATAATCATAGATATGTCCCTCAATTGCAAAGGAACTACAAAACCAAAGATGAGTGGAAGGTTAGAAGGTTGGCGGCACAATACCAACCCTCCAATACAGAAATTAGTTCTTGGGGAAACAAAATAACGAAGTCCTATTTGAAACTAGTTTACAAGTGATAGAACTTAAGATGAGTGGCATTCCAAGGTTGTTAAGGTCACGCCCTGTTTGATCTTGAAGTTTGTAACCACATTGTCCAAGAATCGTAGTGACAAGGTAAAGGCCTTCCCAATTGGGTCCAAGTTTTCCATCGCCAACCTCCTTGGTGTTTTGAAAAACTCAAAGTAAGACCCAATTGTCTCCATTGAAGTTCATTGTGCTAACATAATTGTTGAAGTGTTGAGCGGCTTTGATCTGGTAGGCAGCTGTTCTGGTGAGAGCGTATTCTCGCAACTCATCAATTGTATCCAGATTGTCATTCAACGCCTGCCAATTTGCTTCTTTATTTGCCCACTGGAATTGTGGCGATGGAAGACCAAAGCGCTCTTGGCAACTCATCTACCCAGGCGCCTTTGGCTTTCTCCAATAAAAATGCTTCAATAATGGGTTGAGTATTTTCTTATTGGACGTTTCTGTTTACCCATTTGCTTGAGGTCTTCGTGGAGTTGAAAAGTGTAACTTGATTCCCCAATGATTGCAGAAATCTTGAAAATCATGACTGATAAATATAATTTGCAAATGATGTGCGTCTAGATAAACTTCTTCACTTCTACGTCTCGCAAGAAAAGCCTCGGCTTCAATCCACTTTGTAAAATAATTTATCGTCACAAGGAAGTACTCTCGCTTTTTGGAGGCTCACGGAAGAGGACCAACTATGTCGATTCTCCATTTCATAAACGGTCAAAGTGCCATAATTGGGGGTGAGTTACTTTTTATGGGTGTAAATAGAAAATGTGATATAACCTAATTGATTAAACTTGATTTAAACATCTAAGAATTCAAATGGAATAAAAAAAACAAGTGGCTACCATGATATCCCTACTTGTATGGTTCGGTGGTTTGAACATCAGTGGTATACTTTTTCACTTAGGTTCAAGTCGAAACATTCGCATATATGCATCGTGGATGCTTGGGCTTGAGTGCGGTAGTGGCCTGTTGGCCCAATGACCATCTGGGCCTACAAGCGACTTGCTCGGAGGTTCAGGGGTAGTCAGACTCTCCCCTTGGGGTTTACTATATAGTGTCGGTGCCCAATATGATAGGGTATTGTGTTGGTTCCCCAACGGTTATAAAAAAAAGTGGCTACCACGATAAATTGGAAAAAAAACCTAATGTTTGATCGTGGTTCTAAACCATGTGTACATAGTGTGTAAATGGTCTCAGAAAGTCTTTGAATTTGATTTTCACTAGTTAGGAGTAATATAACTGTGATTATATCAGGCTTTTGCCAAAATTATACATGTCTTGATGTGAAAAACTTCTGTGTGTACAATCATGATGACTCAAATTATGATATCGTCCTCCATTAAAAATAAATATTATACGTACCATTCACATATATTCCCTATCTTGACCTGAATTAGCAATAATTGGTTACATCCCATATAAACTTGCCTGACCATTTTTTATATGGGAATTTCCACCAACTTTAAGCTTTTGATAATTGTTATCTTCGAATTTAATTAACCAAAGACAAGTTTTTTGCACTAATTAACCTGAAGGGCATTTTGGGCAACGCAGAAGAAGATTTGTACCGTTTTGTAAATCCATAATTTCAACAACTAGAGGGAGACCAGATGTGTGTTGGACTCATAAAAGCAGTTAAACGATGGCTGCTCGAATCTCCACGTGCAGTTAACAAGTAATTACACCAAAAAGAAAAACAGTTAGTTGGTTAGGTCTGAAAGGTGATCAAAAACCTAAAACACCTCCCCCCATGCTTACATAAACTCCACAAAGTCTGTAACAATAATACCAACCTCCTCTCTCTAATTAAAATTAATTAACACAATCCTACTTTTCTAAATTAATTAAATAATATCAACTCCATGTATATACACATTCGTAATTAGTAGTAACAAGCCAAACTTTATAGCTATTGAATTTATCTCCCATTTTTTATTACATTTCAAGGTTCAATAGTAAATGTATATGTATATATATATATATATTATATCTGTATAAATGTATGATGGGGCTATATATGTAATGTAGGTGGTTTATAAGTAGACGTTGTAGGTTAGAAACTAAGGGAGACGTTGAAAGGAGAACGAAATTCACCCTACCAAGCAATCTCTCTCTCTCTCTCTCTCTCTCTCTCTCTCTCATGTGCGTGTGCATATATAGGTTGATATATTACTTATAAGTCTCTGAGGGTGCGTTTGTCTGTTTGTTTGTTAGCCTAGACGTAGCATCAATCGCTGGTACAAATACAAGTCTCTCCAAACCCTCCCCACTCTCTAACGGAATTCAAAAACTTTCCCAATTATTTCTCTAATCTCTCTTTCTTGTTCTTCCACACATAATTATATAATCATCTCATCTTCATAGACCACCACCACTTCCCTAGCAATCTAACTAGGTATATCTGTCTCTCTCCTTGGTTTTGGTTTCTTTTGCTACATCTGGTTCAAGAAGGACAAAGAAGAGAGAAAGGAATTGATTAGGGTTTGATCTATAGCTAGTTGTTCTTGTTTGATTTTTGGGTAATATTCTAGAGGAAGATCAGATCATGTGTACCAGAGGCCACTGGCGGCCAGCTGAAGATGAAAAGCTTAAGGAGTTGGTGGAAAAATATGGTCCTCATAATTGGAACGCCATAGCTGAAAAGCTTCAAGGAAGAGCAGGTAAATTATATATATTTATCATCCATCAATCAATAACAACACCTTATATATATATATATCTTAATTTCATTTTGTACTATTGAATATGAACCCTCTAGGGCTTGTAGTAACAGTAACACACACACACACACACACACACACACATATAGTGCCTCAACTCCTGCATCACCACCTTTTCTTATAAGATCATGTTCTCAATTTATCTAGTTACTCATGAGAAATTATAAGTTCTAGGGTTTTGATGCTAACAAGCTAGCTAACATTATATGACAGTGACTAATTAATACATGGGTTGTTTAATTAAACAATTGATGATGATATATATATGCAGGGAAGAGTTGTAGGTTGAGATGGTTCAATCAGTTGGATCCAAGAATCAATCGAACACCTTTCACTGAAGAGGAAGAGGAGAGGCTTCTTGCTTCACATAGAATTCATGGCAGCAGATGGGCTGTTATTGCAAGGCTTTTTCCAGGTCGGACCGATAACGCTGTGAAGAATCATTGGCATGTTATTATGGCTAGAAGATGTAGAGAAAGATCGAGGCTTTATGCGAAAAGAGCTGCTCAGTCACTACTACTAAATCATCATCATCATGATGACCATAGACATTCTTATTCTTCTTCTGATATTTTTTCTAAACTAGACTCGCAAATCATGGGGTGTGATGACAACAGGAGAAGTACTCTTGGTTCAATATTTGTTGACAAGTATTGTGAAAAGTATGAGCATCCATTCGGTACTCAAAGCTTCAATGCTGAAAATCTGAGTTCGCAACAAGAAGGTAAAGGTACAAAGTGACCTATATATGAATTGTGTTTTTTTAGATTAATTATATATTCTGTGCTCTTATATGCATGTTTTTGTAATAATTTTTGCAGATATTAAAAACCAGCCAATGAAGTTTTATGATTTTCTACAAGTAAACACTGACTCCAACAAAAGTGAAGTGATAGACAATGCTAGAAGAGATGATGAGGAAGTCAATCAGTTGGAACAGCACAACAAGGCAGCATCTGGTGTGCCATTCTTTGATTTCTTATCAATTGGAAGCTCGTGATCTCCATATTTGGTGATGTAGATCTCTTCGCAACTAAATCACTTGCATACATACACATATACATATATGTGTGTATATATATATATGTATATGTATCAAGCGTTTGATGAGTTGTTTCAACTTACCTAGGTAGAAGTTACAACTTTAATTGCATTGACTGATCAAGAATATATAAGATTTAAGAGATATATGTAGAGCACATAATTGGCTAGTCCTATATATGAATGTGTAGAAAAGTTGAAGTTGTATGTATTAAAAGCACAAGCTTTTTTTTTCGTATCTAATTAGTATTATGTGTGTAAAAATATAAAAAAATAAAAAAAGCACAAGCTTTTATATATCCAGATTCCAGAATGTTAGTATAAAACAATGTGTCGAGAAAAAGAAGAAACATAAGGAATGTTCAAATTAATTACAGAATCTCTGTTGATTCCATACTATATGAATAGTTGCATGATCTATATATTCATATTCTATACCATGGAACCTCTTCGATCATATCTCAGGAATCGTTGATTAATTCTAGCACTTGGGTCTTATAAATTTGCATGTTCTTGTAGCATATGTATACACACACACACACACACACCCCAAGCATTTGCTGGAATAGAATTATGCTTCCTTCAAGCATTTGTTTTATTCGGCTCTGCCAGTTTGTAGTCCAAAGCATTTGTTATATATATATACACCCACCAAGAACTTTGCATATATAAAATAGCTTAATCGGCCATGTTTAACTATTTATGAAGCATGCTGCATGTCTCTTAATGAGCACAAAATAAGCAACACAGATATTTCTAGTTTTGTAATATAATCATGCATGCGTGTCATATGAGCGGATGCCAAGATCCACAACTCCAACCCAAAACCCTAGAATTCCCAGAACAAACAATCCCAACCCAAGACTCAAAACTACGTAGAAATACAATCCGCAGATTAGCAATACAAAAGCTCGCACACATGATTGCATAAGCGATGCGACCGCACGTAAACCAGGACGAATTAGGTCAAAATCCTGCAATACAAGAAAAAGGAAGGAGTTCTGGATATTGATTTCAAACAACCATTAACATTAATAATACATACAGCTCTGCGATACAACACACAATTTGGTTTTTTATTTATTTTTTATCTCCTCAATGAGACAAGTTAGGTGCATAACTGCATGTGTTAGTAGTATAGGGCCCTATGGGGACCCAATTCCCAATGTACACATTTTTTGGATTGGGCCAAGTTTAACCACTAGCCTAAAAGCTCAAGAGTCGACAGTCTTTTACATTTGGGCTCATAACGAGAAGATCCTCCTTCTCAGTCACATTGTGATGTATGATCCCCAAGTATTGGTAAAGGCTAATGAAATAGAAAGATATGAAGCAACCAATATTTGGGTATAAGACATTCATATGAAGAAAAGTTTACCCATTTATTTTGTTGGCACAAATATTTTCATCTTTCTCATCTTCCCAATTTGACACTCAAATAAGATATTCCTTCTCCAGTGATTATTCTGGCCAGTCAATGGGTGAGAATTGTGCGCCTAAATCTGGATTATACTTTCGTGGTGGTTACTTGCAATGACGTTGTCTCCGATGGCCGGATCAGACACTCTTCTTCGCGATTGACTGCGACTTCAAAGTCAAAATCTAGTGAAATCAGTAGCTAATGGCAGCGAATGATGGCTTGGGGGTTGGTCGTGATGCTCCGACGCTTATTTTTGATATGTGACTGGACAACGATGGTCCACCATACCCACGAAGTTGTATCATATGTTATCTGTTTTTATTTTTATTTTTTATATATACCTATTTGAATACTGAAACACGAGAATTTTATCTGGCAATGTCGTCGCAATATATTGTATTATCAGATCCAAAATATGTATAATATCAACAAAATTGAAACATATATAATATCTGCAGATCTGAAACATATATCATATAATCATATCTAAAATTAGAACAAATTTCACTCATTTTAATTATCTGATAAAGTATCAAATTCGATGCGCCTTGGTCCAGGGAGTTGATTGATGATGTTGATGGTCCCTAACATTGGCCGGATTGGATTTTTTTTCCAAATGGAGACCTTGATTTCATGAAAAAAATTTGACGACTCAAATGATAATCGATGGTCGATGATGATTAAACTTTGGTTGGACTTACTTAGATATTCATTTCGATAGTTCGTTCGTCGAAAATGATGGTCGAATGATTAATTTTTCATATGGTGGTGCAAGAAAGAGAAAGAAAATGAAATAAGGAAAAATAAAATAGGACATTTTACTTAATTCATTCTTTTTATCCTTATTTCTAAACTTATTTTTCCCATATTAAAATAAAACTCTTTTGTTATTTTCGTTAAACCAAGGCGTTGTTCGCTAAACCACCCAGATCTTACCTCTTTCTAAGATACAAACAAATTAATCACATGCATCCACATTGACAGCCGATGAGTACGACCTCATGAACTTTCTGCCTTTTTGATTGGTCCAACTGACCTTTCACTGTTCATGGATTAGCACAAATTTTCTGACATTTTCATCGTATAGATTCCCGTCGGTTGTAGTGCAAGTTTGTGTGGACATAAATCCAGCTAGAAATCCTTTCATCATTCATTGCAAAAGAAGCCTATTGATTTGAGGCAAAAATGGAAGCAGGGCAAATCCCTGCAGTAATACTGAGTTCAGGGCACAAGATGCCTTGGATAGGTATGGGGACTGTGACACATCCTCTCCCACCAACTGATACCTTAGCCTCCATTTTTATCGATGCCATAGAGACTGGCTATCGTCATTTCGACACTGCAGCAGCTTATGGCTCGGAAGAAGCCGTCGGCCTCGCTGTGAGACAGGCAGTGGAGAGAGGACTCATAAAGAGTCGCCAGGAGATTTTCATTACTTCCAAGCTGTGGGGCACTGATGCTCATCCAGGTCTCGTCATCCCAGCACTAAAGCACACACTGGAGTAAGTATTTACTTGCAATCGTATCTAATTCTATTTTCTCCTTTGTTGTTTTGTTGAATTGAATTGAATTGATTAGGAGGCTGGGGCTGGATTATGTGGATCTTTATCTGATCCATTTGCCATTGAGATTAAAACATGGAAATCCGCTGTTAGATTTCCCCAAAGAGAACTTACTTCCAATGGATATGATTGGGACATGGAAGGACATGGAAGAGTGTTCAAGGTTGGGCTTAGCCAAGTCAATTGGTGTCAGCAACTTTGGACACAAAAAACTCACTCAAATCCTTCAGCAAGCCTCCATCCCTCTTGCCGTTAATCAGGTATAACTACACAATCTTTTAATTAACGTAAGTATCCTGTATTTTAATTCCCCCGCTCGAACCCATGACTTCTTGAAAGTGGGAAAATGAGTATCAAAGTATCATGATCTCGACCAATTACAGTCGCTGACGATTACGAGGACTATGAAAGTGATGTATATCTCTGTTATAGGTAGAAATGAATGTTGCATGGCAGCAACAAAATTTGCTCGAGTTTTGCAAAGAGAGAGGCATTTGTTTATGCGCATGGTCTCCTTTGAGCGCCATTGGAGCTCCTTGGGGTTCACCGGTCGTGATGGAGAGCGCAATTCTCAGGGAAATAGCAGCTGCAAAGCACAAGACTGTAGCTCAGGTGCCGATAAATCTTTGTTTGTTTTAATTCTTCATGATGACGAACTGATTGTATTTATGTTGGACGTGTTTATGCACATGCAGATTGCATTAAGATGGGTGTACCAGCAAGGAGCGATTCCTATAGTGAAAAGCTTTAACAAGCAAAGGATGAAAGAAAATCTTCAAATCTTTGACTTTGAACTCAGCCAGGATGAACTTGAGAAGATCAAGCAAGTTCCACAGCAAAGAACGTTTTCCGGGGTCTTATGGATTCATGAAAACGGCCCCTACAAGTCATTGGAGGAACTCTGGGATGGTGATGTGTGACATTTTCTCCTTCATGAAAGTTTACTTGTTCATCCAGAAATCTTATGTAGTGGCATGTTGTGAAGGGGTATTGTCAAAAACGGCTCTTTTCTTCCTCATTGATTATTGTTGTTTTCGTCTCTATTCTGCGCAACTGGCGTTATGGTAACAACATATTTGGATTAGAAGGACAAGTATTTACTGATGAAATTCAATTGCATAGATGAGGACTTGTATTGTGGAGATACAGCTACAGGGATCTGATATTACATATCTTAAACACCAATTGAAGCACATAACCATGATTAAATTCTTAAATCCCATTAACGTCAGCTTGAGCAGAGGTTTTCATGTTGTTTGAGTGGCTGGATTCCATCCTATATAATCTGCAATTCATAGGTAATTCTTATTTATAAATCATTAATTAACACAAGCAAACAAACTTTGCAAAACATTAAAAGCTCATTCCGGCCATGCATCTGGACTTATCTCCTTCACATCTATGTAAAATAGTTTTGTCCTTGATATCTGGACTGCAAATAAGTCAGGTTTTAAAAAGCACGACAGACTAACAAAACCTTGGTTTAAACTATCTTTCTAATTGACTGCAGAATCGATAGAATATGATAAATGTATTTCGATTTTCGAATTCATGATTCCTGTTCCGCCAATCCTTCATAAAATCAAACTCAAGCTGGGCTTTCTAGCTAATCGGATCGTGCCTAGAGACATAAATGTCTAAAGATATAGCAAAATTCTAGTTGCTTTGGTGTGTAATACCTTTCAGGATTAAAACAGAAGCATCCTTTCCCTTTTGAACATTCAAAAACCAGAGCCATTATTTGATAGCATACTAGAAATGACATCAGCCTCTGCTAATGTTGCGAAACCAGAAGCTAAAGTCAGTTCATATACATTAAAAGAAACTTCTTGACAGCACTTAAATAAGGATAAGTTTTCTTGCCCCAGATAGATGCAAAATTAGGGTCCTCAATACCCACATCATCAAATGCAGTAGTTACAGACCCAGAGACTTATACATTTGGGAACATTTTATGTTTTGGATTCCTAAAAAAATTGTGGCACAAAAATAATTGAAGTCAAGTTATTTTCAAATCAGGTGCATAGAACTTTTAATACCTTTTCCAACAGGTAACGTTGATAAGAAAGAGCAGTGATAGATCTAAAAATTGCCCTTTAAATCCATCATTTGCAAGAAGTCAGGAAGGGGCATATTGACTTAATACTTACAATACAACACCATATTGACTTGGAGCTGGGGTTGTATTATCTAACTGTCCCCATTACCAAATAAGCCCTAGTGAACACGAATGATTACGCAGTCAAGTTGAAGCTTACTTGCGAAGGGGCATATTCGAGAGATGCTCATGGCAAATATGTGTGGATAGTCGAGCATCAACGAGATCACGATTCGATATAGAGTTCCTATTCCATGGCTTGATGACCTACTTGATCAAAGTTGTGGGGCCACCATATTTTCTAGACTTGATTTGAAAAGCGAGTATCACCAAATTTAGATTCGACCTAGTGATGATGGTTATGCTATTTGGAATGTCCAATGCCCCAAGCACATTTATGCGGGTGATGAACCTAGCCTCATGCCCTTTTATTGACAAGTTTTTAGTCGTCTACTTTGATGACATTTTTATTTACAGCAA
This sequence comes from Euonymus europaeus, assembly GCA_963580455.1. Taxonomy (NCBI): domain Eukaryota; kingdom Viridiplantae; phylum Streptophyta; class Magnoliopsida; order Celastrales; family Celastraceae; genus Euonymus; species Euonymus europaeus. Next base: position 24,011,777 of record OY756957.1, on the reverse strand, counting down.
GGCACTTGATATTGATCTCTAGCATTTTTGAGAGGTCCTGAATGTCTTGCGGAGGGAGCAATTATATGCTGCTATACGAAAATGTGTGTTTGTAACTCTTCGGGTTTTATTCCCCGAATATATTATTTCTGGTGATGGCCATCAAGTCGATGCCGCCAAGATTGAGGCAGTTAAATATTGGCCATGGCCAAGTACTATTACAGAGGTCTGTAGCTTACATGGCTTGGCTTCCTTTTACTGTCAATTTATTCCTCATTTCAGTAGTATTATGGCATCGATCACAGATTGGATGAAGGGCGCACGCCTTACATAGAGAGACGAAGCTGTTGGTATTGGAGGTTTGAGGGGCTGCTATTGAATCATTTTACACGAGCTCAAGGCTACTGCTAAAAAGGCACTGTTCATGGATGCAGCAGAATGAATATTCTTTATCTTATGTTTGGTTACTTTGATATATTGAGTTATTGATTATTTGATGGTGGTTCCAAAGTTTGTGAGGTTCTTCACTCAAATGAAGGGCTGCTGAAGTTCTTATTTTTTGTTGTCAAGATGCATGATCTTGAATGTCGTTCTTGTTAATGTGGGTTCTCTGCTAGTTGTGGCATCCTGCCAGTGTGCTCTGCCTTGAAATGACTCTCCCTCAAATAATCAGCTATTGCGTCTTCAATTTTTTCTGTCATATGGTCTTCTAGTTGGTTTTTCTGGGATTAGCATATAATTATGTCTCTTGGGTTAGTTGTGCGCCTAATGTAGGCCGAGCTAATTAACTTGTATTGAATTGTCTCTGTTGTAAACCTCCTTAGCTTTGTTTCATTAAATAAAATTTCATCTTACTGATCAAAAAAAAAAAAAAAAAAACAGAGAGATGAAGCTGAAAAAGATTTTCATTCAATCAAATCCCGCCTTACTACTGCTCCTATATTGGTGTTGCCTAATTTTTCTCAACCTTTTCAACTTCACTGTGATGCCTCCGAATCGAGGCAGTGCTAAGCAGTGTTCTTAGCCTGTGGCCTATTTTAGTGAGAAGTTTTCTTGAGAAGATTATTCCTAATGCATACATGCCTGAACTTCTTATTCACATTCTTACAGTCGATGTCTTCACTGTGAAATATCTTATTTCTTTTTGTGAAGACAGTTCTGCTGAGGGAGAGGCCTCCAATTCGAGGACGAATTTCTTCACTTCTAGGACATATGATGCGGGGAGTATAGTGGAGGAGGCTGCTTTGGCCTTTTTGGATAGTTTGGAGCGGCAACACCACTAATGAAGCGTTGGGCTTTGTCCTTTTTTCTGTTTAAACGGGCTAGCTTTGTATTTCCTTTTGTTGTTTTAGGCCCAATTGGTGATGTTAGTATTTTCTTTAGTTTTATTCTGTCTGCTAGGGTTGGAGTTCTCAGTTTTTGATGTTTTAAACAAAGTTAAGAAGTGCCGAACTTCTATGCCCTAACCTTTGTTCTGACTTCTGACCACAAGGAGTTGGGATTTCTATACACTTGGGTATTCTGAGACTAAACGGGTCTATAGAGTTCTATTTTTGGACTGCTTGGAAGTTTTTACAGGTTGTTCTCTGAGTACTACTGTTCAAGAGCTACCATGGCGCCACATTGGCAGCCAATGGATACATGCGCTCACATGAATATTTTTTCGATGGCAATAGAATATCTTAATGGCATTGACGAAAACTGAGACTAGGTTGTCATTTGGTGGAAGAGGCCTATGCCTATCAAAGGCATCTTGTGACGAGAATGGCTTTTGTATTTAGTCATATTTTTCATGCATTCATCCAGATCCATCACGAAACACTTCGAGTGGAGTGGACTTATCCGTTGAGAATCTCCCCCAAAGACATCTATGTCATTGACATACAACTATATTAAAGCTTCGAGCCTTCTATCTTAATATTGCTTTTCACTTGAAATCTTCTCTCTCAGAGTGATGTCTCATAACCAGGGGATAGGTTATGGACCCATAGGCGAGGGTAAATATGTCATGTTCATCCAATCACATCCACCCTACTCGTACTCACAAATATCCTCTATCATATTAGTCGCATAAAACCTTTTGCCACACGTTGGTGACAACCAACGACGAGACATATTTGTGGCCGCTAAATTTTAAAGCGGACGATAATTAATAGTTGGGCACATTGTTGTCATGTAAATAAGTATTCTAACATGTGCTCCTAACTTTTGGGGTCACTTTTGAGATCAAAAATATATTTTTTAATTTTAAAAATTATATTTGTGTTTGTTCAACATTTTGATTTTGTTACAGTTAAGTCATTGGGGTAGATTTTATCAAAATCAGACAACCAAAACGGTGACGTGGCCGTGAAAAATGATAACCACGTGGAAATGTTTTGTAATTTTTGTTCTATATTTAAAATAATCTTTTTGTTCTTTATATTTCTGAAGGTGGATCTGGATAAATTTCCAACAGAGGAATGAGTTTTGTTAAAATTTTGAGATTTCCTCTGCAACCCACATCTACTAGGAATGTCATGTTTTTTAGATTGTGTAGGAGATTGAGAAAATGACTTCATTGTGGTGTTAAACTATGAGAATGTTTCCTTATATGTCCTCAGTTTTTCATCATTTTTTGTCCATCACGGCCATAGCACCCAATGTGGAACATAGATATTATTCAAAAAAAAAAAAGAGTAGAGAGTTTTTGGTGCACACATGCATTGAGGTGTCTCTTTTATTCTGGTTGAACAATTTACATACTATAGGAATCACTCCTTGCTGGTACACCCATCTTACTGCAATCTACATATGCATAAACACGTCCAACATCTATATACATTAAGTTTCATGGAGAAGAAAATGTCAAACATCACCATCCCAGAATTCCTCCAATGACTTGTAGGGGCCGTTTTCATGAATCCATCCGTCCCCGGAAACCACTCTTCGCTGTGGAATTTGCTTGATCTTCTCAAGTTCATCCTGGCTTAGTTCAAAGTCAAGGACTTGAAGATTCTCTTTCATCCTCTGCTTGTTAAAGCTTTTCACTATAGGAATCACTCCTTGCTGGTACACCCATCTTATTGCAATCTACATATGCATAAACACGCCCAACATATATATGCAATCAGTTCGTCATCATGAAGAATTAACTCAATAAAAGATATATATCAGCACCTGAGCAACAGTCTTGTGCTTTGCAGCTGCTATTTCCTTGAGAATTGGGCTCTCCATCACGGCTACCGAACCCCAAGGAGCTCCTTTGGCGCTCAAAGGAGACCATGCGCATAGAGTAATGCCTCTCTCTTTGCAGAACTTTAGTAAATTTTGTTGCTGCCATGCAACATTCATTTCTACCTATCAACATAGAGATATAATCATCAACGATCGTAATTGGTCTAGATGGTACTTGATTACTCATTTTTTCACCTCCAAGAAGGCATGGGTTCAAGTCTAGGAGGCGAGATCATTCCAATACTTTACGTTGGGCACATACATCGATATTCTGTAAATGATCCCGTCTCTCCTTGAACCCATGACATCTTGAAGGATGAAAAATGATTCACAAAATATCTTACGTTGGACACGTACGTCGACATTTCATATTTTGTCCAATAGTAATCCAATCAATTATTTGGGTTTTAAAAGATCATCTAATTATACCTGATTAACAGCAGGAGGGATGGTAGCTTGTTGAAGGATTTGAGTGAGTTTTTTGTGTCCATAGTTGCTGACACCAATTGACTTGGCTAAGCCCAACCTTGAACACTCTTCCATGTCCTTCCATGTCCCAATCATATCAAATGGAAGCAAGTTCTCTTTGGGGAAATTGAACATCGGACTTCCTTCTTTTAATCTCGCTGGCCAATGAATCAGATAAAGATCCACGTAATCCAGCCCCAGCCTCCTAATCAATTCAGTTCAAAAAAAAAAAAATATATATATATATATATAATTAAACACATACTGCAATAAGATTATTTTTGGTTGGTAAGCTTAAAACATTCGATATGAGTTCAAATTTGGACCTAAAATCCGTGTACAAAAATTCCTCACTTGAGGACAGGATCAATTGGATCAAAGTCCACGTGGCTAGTTAGGAATCACAATTAGACAATATAACTAAACTTTCAGGAGTGATCCGATCGAAAATAAATACTTACTCAAGTGTTCGCTTTAGTCCAGGGATGACAAGACCTGGATGAGCGTCAGCGCACCACAGCTTGGAAGTAACGAAAATCTCTTGGCGACTCTTTACAAGTCCTCTCTCCACTGCCTGTCTCACGGCGAGGCCGACGGCTTCTTCCGAGCCATAAACCGCTGCAGTGTCGAAATGACGATAGCCAGTCTCTATGGCATCGATAAGAATGGAGGCCAAGGTACCAGTTGGTGGGAGAGGATGTATCGCAGTGCCCATACCTATCCAAGGCATCTTGTGCCCGGAACTTGGTACTACTGCAGGAATTTGCTCTGCTTCCATTTTTGCCTCAATCTTCTTCTTTTGCAATGAATGATGAAAGGATCATTTAGAGCTGATTACATATCTAAACAAACTTGCTCAGTACGTGTCGGCAGCAATCCATACGATGAGAATGTCAACAAATTTGTGCAAATGCAAGGAACAGTGAAAGGTCGGTTGGACCAATGAAAAAGCCGAGAGTTGATGAGGTCGTCAGGGCTGACGTCAAATGATTGAGTTTTTATTTAGTGGACTCCACTTTTGATGTAACATGAGAAGAACTAGACATTAAACAACTTACGGCCACGTCGGATAAATGCAAGATGAAACTAGATTTTATCCTATGAGATCGTAACCATTCTATCTCTTGCTTGTTAAAACTCCTAAAAAAAAAAAACAATTGCTCCTTTATCGAATATCCATCGTAATTCAAAGCTTGCATATATAAATGTTAATGTGATGTCTGATAACTATATTACGTATGGCAAGTGAGCCTGCAATTAAGCTGTAATCACAAAGCATATAAGGATCGATCATTTCAATAGAGAGAGGGTTTGAATCTTTCATCCCCAATTCCCCTTAATAAAAAAAAATTATATCACGTATCTGCATTTCTTTAGGTTGAGTAATTAAAGTCTGAATGAAACTGCTAAAGTGACTCACCAGCTAACAAACTCAACTCCATCATTGTTTGTCAGATATTGGCCGGGAACAACTCACGGAATGATATAGGAATCAACCGTTGTATGAACATATGCAATCATGAATTTTCATCGTAGACATCTTATACTTCTTCATATCTACACGCCGACCCATGTTGGAGTTGGAGTTGTAGTTGTAGACATGTGAAAACTTCATATTTTTTACACATTCACAAACTGCTTGCTTGTTGGCCTTATAAAAAGAGTAACTAGCATTTTCTCTAAATTCTCTCTTTTAACATGACTCTGGTAAACTATATTTAGCCAATTTATTTTCATTCAAACCTCTGGATTGTAGCATACGTAGCTATTATGTTTTTTTAGTAAGGACATAGTTATTATGTTACTTTAGCTTGTAAAATACGATTTTTCATACACTTCAATGTGTTTTCAATGAAAATTTAGTACCTACCATTAATGTATTATTTTAAATCATCTATATATAATTTTTCATTTTTGTGTTAGTCTTATATTATTTCTTCTCTTGTAACGTTTAGTAAATTTTAAAAGGCAACCCTCGAATTAGCAATTTTGTGTACTCTAAATTGCGCACAGTATATTTGGTAGAAAGTTATATTAGCGCACAATCTCTTATCAATTATTTTGACTGAGAATAAGTTCTGGCACATAAAGAATCATTACAACAACCACTTCTACTCGAAAGCATCAGAGGAAGCTGCTGATCTTCTGTCAAGACGCATAAGTAACCAACACTCCGACAAATAATGAAGAATAATAATTTGAATATTCATTTATTCAAAAAATGTATTGTTTCATTGTGTTCTTAGGCCCAGTTTGATTCACCAAATGATGGGCCGTGACACTCGTAAAAATTGGACATGAGCAAGGCCCAAACAGAAACCCAGTTCTGAAGGGCCTCCCTAGTCCCTGCATATTTCACTATAAAAAAGAGCCCACACACCAAACCCAGCGATCAATTGAGACCACAGACAGATCACTGTCTGATATATAACACACAGCTTCAAAATTGAAATACCACAACAGTTCTATGTCTAGATTTTAAATGGGCTCATTAAAATTTGGGCTAATATGCAAAATTAGGGTTCAGTTCAATTTTATTAATCATTGCATTCATGCATTACCCTCTCAATCTGTCAGAGTAAAGCTATGGTGTATACATTGTCATCCAACTACTTGTGCATTATTTTAGGCATGAAAACTGAAAAAGAAAAGCAAGCAACAACTAGCAGAACTAGCAAATTAAAGGTACAAAGAGCACATGCTCCAAGAGAAAAGTAAGGTAAAAGTTGAAAATAAAGTAATAAATATAAAACAAAAGAAGGAGAAGAAGAAGAAGAAAGGAAGACATTTTTCTTATAAAAAAGCAACACTCTTAGCTTGAATTTTGAGACTAGGCCTCCGTTTGGGACAGAGTATAAGTTAGTTTATACTCTGTCTCCATACTCTCAGACACTCTCAGCTTTTACGTTTTACGAGAGCTTATACTCTATCAACATACTCTGATCCAAACGGACCTATAGTAGTCATGAAAGATACAGCAACCACACAAAAGCAACATTTTATTGAAGCTGGATAAAAAGGGTTTGAATGGTCTCTGCATAATCATATTTGGAAAGATGCTATGCATGGTTGGCTCACTACTAGTACTGGTCCCCTCTTTTTGGCTCTGATTCTGATGAAAAGAAGAAGAAAAATACATAATACTATTGATGATGATATTTAGGTGTGTGTGAGTGAGAGTTTGAGAGGGACGAGTGAGTCTGTCATTAATCCCTTACAACTGTGGTGGCACTGAAAAACATGGTGTCTTGACATTAAAAACAATTTTATGAGAAAGACCAGAAACCAGAACCACCAGAATACAGCAGAGCTATAGAAATTAGAAAGAAAAAGGACTATCTCATTCCCCTCTCTCTCTCTCACTCTCTCTCTCTCTCTCTCTCTCTCTCTCTCTCTCTCTCTCTCTCTGAATACAGTTATTTAATGCAGAAGAAGACAGGGGTCACAGTCCAATATAGTCCAAAGAGAAAATCCAAAAACCTAAAGTTGCATTGGTGAAATGAGTGTTTCCAAGTCTACACAATCAAGTAGTTTCAGAGAGCATGAATAACCTATTCAATAACTCTCCATTAATATTTCCATAAATGATTTCTCAGACAAGAGATCCCACAAACCCTAGGCTATTGTGATATCCCATTTCACTCAAGTTTAAGCAAAATTAGAGCAGTTATTTCCTCAAGGAATCTAGTGAGAAACACAATATATAGTTAAAGATAAGGCAAATAATTATAATCTTTACGATCCAGAAAGAGAACAGGAAAGATGTACAAACATTCTTAAGTAGGATTTGAACTGTGACCTAGTAAGAAGAAATACAAGTTTACCTCGAGATATTTAACTTTGTTACATGTACTTGCAATAGATTATAAACAAAAACCCTATCAAATCAAGATACTTGCTTTTTTCATTTATTAAATATTTAAACAACAAATAACAACATCACACATTTTGAAGGATACAACACCCAACTAATCAGATAATAACACCACCTTCTTGCTATAATGGATAAAAAGAGAAAGGAAGTTGGCATATAGAGATATAGAAATGGAGAGAATGATAGTTTCACGGGTTATTCGAAGTAGTTCTTGCTCCAGAGTTCTCTACTTCACTTTCTGTAATGACTGATGACATGTGACTCAACACAAGAGAGTTCTCATCAGGAGGCCTACTAGTGCTACTTCTGGCGCGAAACTGTTGCTTGCAAGCATGACAAGTGATTTGAAGAATAGTTGAGTTTATTTGCTTCATTGCATGCCCTCTCAAAGCCAATGCCTTGTTCAATTCAGCTTGAGCTTGTAGCCTAATCCGCTTCGCATTTGTAAATTCTTGCTCAGCTAATTCAATCTGCTTCTTTGCTTGCTTCCTTGCCTCTTCAGCGTACACCTTCTCCGCCAACGCCAACCTTAACTGCTCCCGCGCTTGGTCCTTAATCCTCGACGCCATATCCGTCCCATTGGCATCCCCAGTAGGAGAGTTTTTTCCTGATTTGTTTTTGTCGCTGTAATCGGATGATCCAATAGAAAGCTGTAATTGAGTAGTAGATTGAGTAGTAGTATCATCTCCCTTTTTAGACACTACATGATCAAGTAGTGGATTTGATGTGGTTGACAACTGGAGCTCCAAGTTGTGATGATACTTTGCTTTGCTCCCAGAAGAATTATTATTCTGATTGTCCCTAATAGTAGGGCTGGTCAAGAACACTGTGTCCAGTGTTGGTCTTGGCACCATCAAGCCAGCTGACCAAGGAGGATTATTGCTGAAATTGGTCTCACTTGAAGGGCTTGGGCTCGATGCGGTTCGAGACAGGCATGCAGGTTGTAGTGACTGTGATTCAGACCGGAGACTCCCCATGTTACAAGCATCTTGGTGTTCGATGAAACTTTCAACTCTATTAAACAAATACAAACAAAAAATAAATATATAACGAATCCAAATATCTTTGAAATAAATTAATGGTTTGAAATGGGATTGACTAGAATTGAAATTATAGAACGAGAAGTTAATCAATTAAACAAATCAAACCATGCTACTAACAACCAAATTAATGTAGTGAGAGTGAAATATACTATAAATATATATATATATATATATAAATATGTGTGTGTGTGTGTGTGTATATAAGCTATAGTCACGAACGAATAAGTACTGTTGTGGGTTTCTGGGTTTGGAACCAGAAACAGTCGCAATGACCAACTGAAACACTCATCTTTGGGAACCGTGAGCAACCGTCAACAAAAACTGATAAGGTTGTTCCATCAGTCAAACCAGCAAAGCTAGTCTCTCATTTTATTTTATTTTCAGTTTCTTTTTGCCTTCCACTTTAACTTTCTGAGTCAAAAACAAAGTTAAAAAAAGAAGAAGAAAGATATTTCTTTCAGATACACACATGATCATCATCATCGATCCTCACATGCCATTGCAATCCCTCAAGAAAAATCAAGATAAATAGTTTCAAATAATTTAATTACCTGGAAAAAACGCGGCCACAATCACAAGAATGGCCTCTGGTGCCACAAGTCTTGAGATGAGCCTTGTAATCAGACTGAACAGCGTAACCTTTGGAGCATTTCTCGCAAACCCATTGTTTATGATTGCTGTGTTTTCGTCTGAAATGCTTCTTGATCCCAACTAGATCACCCAGCGCGTGGCACGGGTCGTGGTGCAAGCAACTTGGTTCAGGACACACGAACACGCGCTTCCTAACCACCGGAGTCTCCCTCTTTAGTAGCTTCCAAGGAACCTTGTGCCTCCGCCGGTGCATCTGAAGGTTCTGGTCTCTCTGGAACCCTTGGTTGCAGATCTCACATACATAACGATCCGATTCCAATAGTGTTTTTGGTGATAGAGAAACCACCTCCGCATCCGGATCTAAATCAAATAAAACTCATCGTATTCACAAAACTATATATGTATATTTGGTACATGTATCAAAATATATATAAATAATAATATATACCAGGAGTTCCTGCGGGTCTTCGCTTCCTCTTATTGTTGTTGATTCCACCATTTTCAGTTGAAAATGGATCAGGAAGTGATGAGGAAGAGGAGGTGTTGGCTAACATGGACCAATCACTCAAATTCGACTAGAATAAGTTGAAGTAATTGGGTTTTGATGATCTCTAAAGCATAAGAAACTGAGAGGGGGTAGATTTATCAAAAAAAAACTGAGAGGAGTAGATTGGGGATATAAGAGAGAAGCTATTGCATTCTATTTTTCTTCTTTCGGTTACCAGCTTTTGGTATCATTCAGGCTTTGTTGGTTAACACTACTTCTGCTCATCTTCATCAGGTATCGTCTGCAGAGACTCCTCTCCTTAATAAGCAAGCAAGGGGGGTTAGAGAGAGAGAGAGAGAGAGAGAGAGAGAGAGTCACATTGTTGATCCCACAAGCATAGATGGGCCAGAAAGCAAAAAAACACATACGCTCACTAAGAAACAAAACTCTCAATAATAATTCAACTTGGTAACACGATAAAAAGGGGAAAAAAAGAGAAATTAAAATTATAAAAAAAAAGAACTTTTGCATGCATAAATACATTGCCATAAAAAAAAATATTTGTATTATGAAGGTTTGAATTGATCAAAATACCCTTGTCTTTAATATTATTATTAATTAAAACTGAAGCAGCTGCATGCCTTTTCAATAAAGGTGGTATTGAAGATGTGTAGTCACCTCAATGGGATAATTGAATCAATGGGAACCACACAAAACTACCTGTTTTCATATGCTCACTTTTTGTTAATATTATTGCTGCATACATAATTGAAAAAACGGCCACTTCAAATTCGTAATAAAGAAGGAAAAAAAAGATAATTTAAATAACTCGAAGAGATATTATACGTTTTAGGGATAAGGCCCGCATAATTTTGTCATTTAAAAAATCCCCTTCAATTTGAGTGAAGTTTTGATCCAGCCCTCCCTGATCTTATTAAGAATGACCTTGAGATTTTATACATTTTATGGGCTTTTTTGAGTTTTTATTCATGAGCCGTCTCAAGTTGAGAGATCCTATTTTTACTTATAAATCACATCTCTTAACAGAGAAGATTTTAGATGGGCAGCTCTGTCTTTTCAAAGTGAAGTTGGCAACTTACCGGCTTCATGGACCCAAAAAAGAAACTAAATTAAAATAATTATGTTTGAATTAAAAATTTAAAAGATCTACAAACCATTCATGTCTGTGAAAGTTTGGATAATTGAATATTGAAAAATAATGATTGGGTTGTGGAAATCAAGCCTATAAACATTAATTTAATCACAACTATTAGAACTTACTGGCCAATGGTTTTTTAGTGTTCTCTCTCCTTGATGTTAATGGGTAACTTTAAACCGTAGAAACTTTTTTTTTTTCCTTTCATTTCCACACCTAATTAGTATATCCTCTATATATCTAAAACTTTATATATATATATATATAGACTCACACATATGGTATATCTCTACAAAAGTTACCCTTTAATAATGTCTGACATATATCTATCTATGTAAAATTGAAGTGCTGAGAAGATTAATAAACCCACATATTCCATTTCGTTACGCATTACAGTTATCACCCAATTAATATTGGTTGAGATATATACTTCTTACAATATTTATTTGGTTTCATATTATAGTTCTTGCGTTGGTAACCAAATGAACTAAAATAAGTATTTCTATTTTTAAAATCCACCATCTCATTCCATATCATGAAACGTTAAACTTAGCGTCACTAAAGTGACCTAAAAATTTATAAACTTTCATAGAGGAATTACAAGCGGAGAACATATTTCGAACAGACATTAAAAAAAAAAAACTAAACTAAACCGGATCACATCAAAATGTATCCATTATACTGCCAGTAAAAACCCGGACACACTCTAACATAAACGAACAAAACAAAAACAACACAGATTGGATCTACTTTTAAATCGTATTTCATTTCATTCATCAACAGTCAACACAGAGCATTGACTGCTCTCAAGTATTTCTACATTTAAATCGTTTGATCTAATCAATAACTGAGATTAAAACTCCCTAAACAATCACCAATTTTAAACCCTAAAAGCTCCTAAAATCAGAAATTGTAAATTCTAATTCTTAAACTTGTTTAATCTAAACTGAAACATTAACTCCTAAACTCTTAATCAGCTTTTATATATTTCAATCATTCAACAGTTAGATTCAACATCTTAAAATATAGATATTCATTTAGGTAAAGTAGATACGTTTTTTTTTTTGAGAATTCTTGTATGTGTATATATACGTGCACGAATGGTCGTGCATAGTATCATTGCATGACACGTGGCATTAAATGTCGAATATACTAGATTACAAGAGCCTTGGGTCTATTGTGGTCCAAAAAGAGTGATGTTATCCTACTGTCAAACCTATCCTTACAAGAAACAACACAAGATCCTACCACCACAGCCGCGTAGAAGAAGAGATCCTCATCGCAAATCGGTGATGAGGATGAGTTGTGATGCACGTGATCATCCTCAAAGTGACAAAAGAATCTAGGTAAAAAAGAAGCAAAATCCCGACACCAGAAATGTGGCTTCCTGTTCGGTGGCTGCCTGTGGGACCCCCAACTGCTCCCACACCATAATTTCACCACCCCCTCCTTTAATCTCTAACTTCTTCTTTTTTTTAAAAAAAAAATATACATATATATATATATATATAATCTGTAACTTGCGACATCAAGTTAGTATATTAGTAATATACTTAAAGCTAACAAAGTACTGCATTAATATTAATATAAGTAAAAGACAAATCCGGAGCATATGGATGGATAGACAAAGATCCCTTCATGCACGAGTAGTCTTAAATCTTAATTAATCTACTATTGTGGTCTTAATTAATGTTTAAAGCATGATTAGATTCGGGATTTGAGAAGAGTTGGTACTGGGGAGGATGATTGCGTAGGACATTAATGAAGGTGTGATGCTGCATGTGTTAAGAGAAAAAAGGTATATGAGTCCCATCATCTCCCCATTCCTCTCAACACAATAAACAGAAACCCTAAACTTGGGCGGCAGCAGCAGCTTTGTTAGCTTTTTTTTACATTCTCATTATTCTATTCACATCATCACGTACCAAATAGCACCAAATCTCTCCTCTCTCATGTTTGTCCACCCCCACCACACTCTTAGGGGTCGTTTGGTTTTTAGAATGGTTTGAGAGGGAATGAGAATGAGAATGAGAATGTGAATGAGAATGATATTTTGATTCTCACGTTTGGTATGTATAAAAACTGGGAATGAGAATGTGAATGAAGTTGTGTTTTGTCCATTATGTCCCTCCTTTATAATTATGTATAATCAATATATTTTATTTATGCATTTATAATTATATATAATTAATAAATTAAAATAAAATGGAGTCAAAATTATATAATTAACAAATTAAAATAAAATAAAATTAATTAATTAATAGTAATTTATCAAAATATATAATTAATATTTACAAATTAAAGTTAACAAATTAACAAAATTAAAGTTAATAAATTATATAATTAACAAAATAAAATAAAATAAAATATATTAATTAATATTAATTTATCAAAATATATTAATTAATATTTATTTGAGGACAAAATAGTCTATACCACATGGAATGATTCATTCCCACATAAAAATGTGGGAATGAAAATTGATGAGAGAGAGATGAGGGAATGGAATGGAGTATTTCATTCCCTCATTTTTTTTAACACCAAATGATGGAATGAAATACCACATTCCATAAACTACTCTTATTCCACCTCCATTCTCACAACCAAACATGACCTTATTGATTTAGAACATAAGCAATGGTGTATTTTTTTTGAGAAAAAAATAATAAATGAGAATGTGTGTTTTGTTGATGTGGTTATACTGAGAGATGAATTTTACTGATGTGACAAAATATGTAGCCTGACGTTTTATAAAATAAGTTGGACCCGGTATTCATTTTAGTATAGTTTTGTTGACGAATGAAATGGTGATTGACTTGCTAATAAGGAAAGAAAAAATTATATAAAGATTTGTGTTCTGCCTATGCTGCAATATTGAGAGAATTTCTCAAAATAATAAAAAAGATTTCTGAAAATCAAACAAAAAATAACTAAAAATTTAGATAATTTGGAAAAATAACAAAAAAAAATCAAATTATTTCTCAAACATATCCAGAATTCAAAAGAATTAGCAGAATTCATCAAAACAATACAGCAAAATCATCAAAATTAAAAAAAAAATCAGAGAATATAAAACAAATACAAGAATTCAGAAAATCAAACAAAAAATAATCAAAAAATCAGATAATTTTGAATAACTTATGAAAATTACAAAAAAAAAAAATTTGAAAAATAACAAAAAATTCGATGGATTTTCAAACTTATTCAAAATTCAAAGAATTTCACAAAAGTTACCGAAACAATTTAGAACAGTCTTCCAAACACCTAAAATTCAAACCTCAACCATAAACTCCAAAACACTAAATCCCAATACCCTAAACCGTTAAACCTCAAAACCCTAAAATCCAAAATCCCTAAACTCCAAACCCAAAAAGCTGAATCCCCAAATCACAAACCCCAAATCATAAACTCAAAACTCCAAAACCTTAAACCCCAAAAACTCAAAACACAAAAAGTTGTCATTATTGGGCAGCTTCAAAAAGTTGTCATTATTGGGAAACTTCAAAAAGTTGGGGATGTATTGGACTACAAAATTTTCAAAAAGATTAAATGAAATATGAAGTCGGACTTATCACCAAATTTTTTTATTTCTATATTAAATAGATCAATAGATTCATTAATTTTTCTGCTCCATCTTTTTGTACTTTATTAAGTGGCAAGTTTTCGCATACTAAATACAATTCTTTTGGTACATCGAACAAAACCATAAAAGAAGAAATGAAATAGAAAGAAAAAAAAGACTATAATACTTTACTTTTTTACCAAAAATGAAATGTTATAAATTCTTACCTGACGAAAGGATAAATTTAATAAAATTCATGGTATTATTTTTACAGTTAAAATCAAACTCAATATCTCCCGAATGTATACACAGTTTGTTCAAATTCATCAATTAGTCTCTCACGCACGTGTTAAAAAAATTATCCATTGAAGAATATTTACTTTATATTAAAGTTGTCATGTCAATATATACGTACGTGGTATATGGTGGATTCGAATCAAGTCTGGTTAGGTTGAAGCTGGCAGCCGGAACCAGCTAGCTAAGTATATTGCAGGAAAAGCCGAACAGTTTTATTAATAATTTTGTTTTTGGGAGCATATATGTGTACATGTATAGATATAGTCCATGATTCCAAATAAATCATATATATATATATATATATAGGGGTACGAATGTTTTGGGTGCATGATGGTATCTCTGTCCCTAATAATTTCATGATGGGTTATGGGCCCCCAACATGACTCTATTCTCTGACTCCCTTGTCCATTTCATCTTTGTTCGTATTTATAGGGCTTCACCAGTACCTTGATTGACAACAGCCCACAAAAGATTCTCTCTCGGGTAATCATTTCAGTCTAAGCTATAATTGCAAAGAAATAAAAAAGATATCTTACTTTCCGTTTTGTGACATTTATTTCTTTAATTTTTATTATTGCTAGTTTCGTAATGCTTTTTCTTAACTTAATTATATACATGCAGCAGAAACAAAAGCTAGACATGCCATTCTCTGTTGTAATCATACCCTAGCTTCAAAAAGCTATCATTCATACATACATATACATAAATACGTGTGTATATATATATATGTGTACAAAATTTGTGAATATCAATAACTCATACCATGTAATAAATTGAGATCAGAACAAGCTAGTCTCGAAATTTGACATACACACATGTATGTATATAACCATTGATATATGGAATGTATTTGCACGAGATTTTGATGATCCAAAATTATGCTCATATCGAATGTTTAAAGAGCACGCCTCTACGATATTATTCTTATTATGAAATAAAATAAAAAAATAATTAAATAACTTTCGGATAATTAATTAACGTCTCTTTTAAAGATGTCGACATTTACTGTTGTTTTTTACGATGGCCATTAATTTGAATTAAGTACTCTCAAATCCAACCATCCAAGTAAGTACACACGTGCGAGTGTAACAGAAATAGCCGACATCGGATATAGGGTTTTAAAGTAGGAATACTAAGCCTAAACTAGTCCTACTCACACCCACCTACATTTCCAAATCACATGATTCGTAAAGATTATAGGACTCAATTATTAATTCCAAACAGGTATAAAATACATTATAAAAATGATAAACATCGCAGTGGTTTTTATCCCAAAAGCTTTTAGCAGTGTGTGTCATTCATTTATTGAATGTGATTTTCAATGGGCCTCTTACTATGCTGTCACCACACCCAACGAATGAGTTTCACACAATGTTGAGATACTTTTGAGATGAAAATTACTGAGATCTCTAAAATTACTGAATGCATTATTACATTACCATCTATCATCATTGTATTTTCACGTGCGAATTCAACTTAATCCTTATATATTTGTTATGAACTAAATACCACATGACTTGAACAGCCCAAGCCCAAGCGACGTCGTTTTATAAAGAAATTCATGTTCATATCACACCAGGATTTCTTTTCCTGAGGGTAAGGATTAATAGGTGAGAGGCCTAAAAAGAATAAAATTGTATGAGTTTGATATATTGACGAGAATCAATAAACTCAAAATAGGCAATATCTTAGATGAGAGTGGGCTTGAGATTTTTTAACATGGTATCGAAACATTTTCTGGATTTAGTTGAGCGTGACCTCTACTTATCCATTTATTGAGTCTGACATAACCCAACCCACAAATGGAGAGAAGTGTTCTGAATTAAAGTCCCACGTACACATAGCAGACAACATCTTGCATATGATGCGAGTGGACTTGGAATTTTCAACAACAATATTGGGCATTTAATTAATTCTAATTTTAAATTAATGGAGGCAAGTTATATATTATATTATAGGTTGCTGATTTGTGTTTATCGGAATCGCTTAGTGTGAAAACCCAACCAAAGATGCCCAAGAGGGTAATTAATGATTATTATTCTTCGTTTTATACTATTTTTCATGCGGTAATGAATGATTCAAAATTTTCGTAATCAAATTATATTATATATGCAAAAAAAAAAAAAATATATATTCCAAAAAAAATTATATTATATATGCAAAGGGGAGTTGAAAGTTATAAAGAAAAACGATTCCTGAATCAAGTCACAATAATAATATTTTACATTCTTATTCTAAACAACTAGATTGTTGTCCGCGCTACGCGCGTGTTTTTTTTTTCTTCCGTATTTTTTAGATTAATGGTACAAATTTTTTCCTGATTTAGTATTGTAGATTTATTTTTTTTTGATAGAAGGAGAGAACAATTTTATTAAGGAAGAACTCAGCCAAAAAGCAACCACAAAGAGAGAAACAAAACAGAACCCAAAAACAAACACCCAGGCAAAAAGTAAAAAGCTAATCTACAAGCCAAGCAACTAAGGCTTCGTTTGTTTGGCGTTTCCCACAGCTTAAAGCTGTGGGACCCACCAAAAATGCTGTGCATACCAAACGGGTAGAAAAGAATTGCGTTTTGGACCGCGTTTAAGCGGTCCAAAATGAGACGCTGTTGTGGTACAGCGTCTCATTGCGTTTCATTAGATCCAAGTTTCTTCAAGACCATCCTGCCCCTCAAATCCCTGATTCATCTCTCGCTGAAGCACTCCATCTCTCCCGTGATTCACTCTCGTCGTACCTCCTCCGTCTCTCCGTCGATCGATCTCCACCACCGTTTTGAAAATCAGGTACCGTCTCTCTCTGTTAACACTTGATGCATGTATTCTATATTTGGTTTCTTAATTTTTTGTCGAATCGATGGCTCCAGAGATACGACCACTTGGGCCGCCACCAAGTTGTTGGGTGGGTTTTCTGCTTTTGATTGTTTGAAGCTTGATTTGATTCTCATTTTGTGTTTGTGGGGGTGCTTTTGATTATTTTATAGTTCTTAGAGGTCGATTTGCCATTTGGGTTGTTGGCTCCACTATGGATCTTCTAGGGCTGCATCATTTTCTCTTACCATGTTTTCAAATAATCTTTTTATTATATTGTAATAATAACATCATACCTATATACACAGGAAAATATTATCTGGTTGATGCGGGTTATCCGAATAGAACTGGATTTCTTGCACCATATAAGGGTGACAGATATCATGCTCCACAATTTCGTGGACCTATACCTCCTACTGGAAAGCGAGAGATTTTCAACCGTGCACATTCTTCTTTAAGAGGTGTGATTGAGCGCACTTTCGGAGTCACAAAGAAAAAGTGGAAAATTCTTACGTCTATGCCACCTTATGGTATTAGAACTCAGGTGGAGATCGTTATTGCAAGTGTGACTCTCCACAACTTCATTCGTTTGCATGCTGTGCATGACATGGACTTTGATATTGCTTCTACTTTAACTGATGTCGATGTGGATGGTGAAAAAGAAGAAGACCATACAGAAGCTGATCAAACTATCCCGTATGATGATAGAAGCATGTTTGATCTGAGAGAGGAAATAGCTGATTTACTGTTTAATGCACATTAGTCTTTATAAAATTATTGTGTTATTTCTAAAATGTCATGTAAGAACTCTAGTTATGTGTTTAATTAAAACTTTTTATTCAATATTATTTCTCTTTTATTACAATGCCCTTTTTGTCATTTCACATAAAATATCATAACAAAAAGCTAATGTAAAAAAAGTGAACCAAACACCTCAGAGTATTTTACACAGCTTAAAGCTGTGGGTCCCACAGCTTTTTACACAGCATTTTTGACAGCTAAAAGCACAGCATTTCTCACAGCTTTAAGCTGTGAAATACAATTGTATAACAAACGGACCCTAAGTCTTCATGCCTCAAAGCACCTTTTCGAGCCAAATCATCAGCAACTCCATTAATCTCTCTCCAAATATGCCTAAAATTTACCAAAGAAAAATGCAGCAACAAATTATCAATGAAATTCATCTCTTGATCATACTTCCAGGGAGGAGGAGAAACCTTAGTAATCCAGTTAACTGCATTCAAGGAATCCGATTCCACTATAAGATTATGAAGGCCAATCCCATGATTTTTAGATAACATAAGAGCCTTTTTAATAGATTATACATTATTGTTCCTATAATTTGTAAAACAATGTGGAATAACTTTTTTTTTAGCATCAATTTTTTGCATTAAGATGGAAAGTTGGGATCTATTAGAAATCTCTAATATTTTTGTTGTTGGCAAGAATAATATCTTCAAATCATAATCGATCGACCTATAGTAAGGCTTGCTCTCTACCACTCGGAAAGTAGTGATACGATATATTTTTCCCTCTTCCAACTGCCTTCTAAATACATCCACATGACGCTGGCCTATCGTTGCATACATGGTGAATCCCTAAAAAATCACAGACAGTACAAATTTCTTGATTGATAACAATATAAAGCTATACTAAGGTAATAAACAATCCAAACATATTTACCTCTTCGTCAATTAGAATCATATCAATACCAATGAGTTTATCATCGTTGCTTAAAGTAATTGCATCCCACATACGTGTGGTCCGCACATTAATCCGCCATTGAACTCTATTTGTTTGGAGATTTGCAAGCATTGTGGCTACCATTTTGTGTAAGATTTTACAAACTTGTATGGTTGGTCAGTCCCAAAGTTGATTCATTGGGGATGGTATAAGTGATTATATATAAAGGGCAAGGAAATGTGATGAATTCATGGGATTTCATGAATAACATAAATAACATAAATCCTTATCACAAAAACATAAATGACGACATCATTGAATAACTCAATGGCCAAGTTAAACGTATTAGGTAAAGGATGATGCGTGTGTTATTATGAGTATTATATGGAGGCATTCCAAGACTACTCTTATTGCCACGTTAAATATGCTACAATGTATTCATAAAATGTTTGAGAATGAATGACCAAGTGAAACATATCAGCCTAACAAAGGGACATGTATTGTTGATGAGCATTAAAGTAATCGATTCCACTTATTTTTAGTTCTGCAAAGGCTGTAATTATTGTCATGTAACTTGTCATTTAATTATTCATTCAAAGCTAACTCATCCAATGTGTCACATAATCAAGATCCTATGTGGCACTCAACTACAAAACTTAAGATGACATGGCCTCATGTGAGCATTCTTGAGGCTCAGTTTTACTTAAAGTAATAGATTAAATAGTAAATTTGCCACGTCAGAAAATTGTACATAACAATGGAAGAAAAAAAATCCATGTGACAAAAAACTTTTAAGAGTTTTTTCTTTTTACCATTTAAGCGTTATTACTTTCGTTTTATTTTATAAACTAATGATTGTGCACCCACTTTACTACAAAAAAGATAAATAATCATATATTTAATTAATCACAATAACTATTAATGAACAATATATGCTAATCTTTATCTTTTGGGATGTAACAAAGCTCTAGAAAGATGAAAAAATCAAAAAGAGTTGTAATTATAGCTAAACATTATCATCGATGTATATTGTTCCACGTGAGAAAGAAATTTGAGAACTTTCTTATTATATTGTTGTGGATCCAAATAATTATCTTTCAACTCATGAAGGTGGAGTTGGAATTATTTTTTTATGCATGAAGATTACACAACTTACTTTCCTGCATGCATTTGTATTCTCAAAAGATAAATAATTATATGTTCTAATTGCAATTTACTATTTATAGGATGAGATACCCAAAATATTTTGAATCTGTTCAAACACTTGAATAATTTATTTATTTTTTTTATAATTAAAAATGACCACCTCATGAGTTTTTCGTTTTGAATATTTGATACAAGCCTAAACTCGAGACATCAAGTTTACACAAAAAAATTTCTCACCTTATGGTAAGATAAATTGGGCAAAAATTTATTCCATCACCCCAAAGATATTGCTCATTTTTTTTAAAGAACAATTTAATGGATTTTATTTACTAGACAAAAGTATAAGACACTACCAGAAATCAGGACTACAGTTATGTTTTTAGTGACAATAATATTATACCGTAACTAAATATAAGTTATTAATATATTATATTGACAATGTCAAGTTATCGTCACTAAAACATAATTTTGTCACAAGAATTTTTCATTGTCGCTATTAATGTATTAATTTTAGAGCGTGGGAACTTGCAACCAAAAAAAAAAAATTCCGTGACAAGAAAAATATCCTACTAATAAATTATTATTTTCATTTAATTAAACTATTTTGTGACAAGAAATTCTTCTAACTAGAGACCGTCCGTACAAAGAACCAACCAGTCCTCTTCTCTTCCCCCAAGTAAAAGACTTATGCGCACAACTTTCATAATACTTCTAACTAGAGAGAGAGTTCAAGTAATATAATAATGTAATATTGGTTAGTCTTTAAGGGTAGTATAGTCTTTTGTAATATTTAGTCAGCTTTTTCTTTCTCTTTAGTTCTTCTTCGAGACATACTATTAACATATATGTTCACAATATCTAGGGACAGAGATGATTCTCTCCAGTCCATTGGTGTTCGGTTAGAGGGCAAAAATTATTCCTATTGTAATTAGGTCATGATTTTTTTTTTGAAAGATAAGAAGATACTGGGTTATGTCTGTCATTGTTAGTTTGAAGAAGCCAATCAATGCTACCCGCCTAAATATTTGGAAGAGTTTGATGTTTGGGAGGCAAATAGTTCTAAGATCATCATTTGGGCTACCAATTCAGTTGAGCACCCGAGGCATCCAATTGGTAAAATATGAGACTACGAAGGCAGTTTGAGATCATTTACAACAGTTACTCAATCAAATTTTGCCAAACATATTCAACTAGAATCTGGCATTCGAGCATTGACTCGAGGTAGTAGGTCCATTCAAGAGTTTTATTCAGCTATGTCTAATCTTTATAATCAACTCGCTCTAAGTGAATCTTCAGAGCTCAATGCATTTGCTCCCTATATTGCACAAAGGGAAGAACATCATCTGGTTCAATTTTTAATGGCCTTACGTGATGAGTTTGAACAACTAGGAGGATCTATTTTAGATCACAGTTTCTTACCCTCGGTTGATTTTTTTGGTTAGTGAAATGTTGGCGGAACAAACTCGCTTAAAATCCCATATAGGTAAAGGCATCCTTCCAACCCCATCACCCTCGGTTCTAGCTGTTTTGTCTCCATTTTTCTCAACTCTTCTTCTTAGCACAAGACTCAATGTTGAGTTAGCATGGATGAATGCGGTTTTTGCAAACAAAAAGGTCATTGGAAGAACAAATGTCCTAAGCTATTGAATTGATCCTTTGAAGTCCAAATCTCACTCTAATGTTGTTGTTGTCACAAAAGGGAGGTATCTCATGAGTGTGTCTAAGTTGATGATTGATTCAAAACTTTTACTATGATATGTCTTTGGTACATAGTATGAATTCCTTGAGCAACACACACTCATTATCTAAATTATCATTCGACTAAGTGAATAAAGTATGTGTAATGGAACTATGAGGTAATATTTTTACACCTTGATATTTGACAATTAGGTTGATAAGGACGAGTTCTTGATTTCTAACTCCATATTTTGATAATTATCTGTGAAATGTCTACTAAATATTTATTTGTGTTTGATTGCATGCAACATTCATGTAAACTTCTTTAAGGTCATGCAACTTCCATATAGCCTACATCATAATCAATCTTTTTTGCATGATTCCCATGTGTGTTTATGCATTAAATAAAATATTCCCTTATTAGGAAGTGAGTTTTGTCACTAATAGGTCTTATTGTCTAAGTCCTAGAAGGGTCTCCAAGAACTGCCGTTGTTCTTTCATTATTGTAGGCTTCTTGTCCTCAAGGTCCATACCTCTGTTTTGTCTTCTCCAATGGCACCCAAAACTCGTTCCTCTAAGTCTTCCGTTGCTATTGATGCCACTCCTTCTGCTGCCACTTTAGTCTCTTAAGAATCTAAGGTTGCTTCGTCTCACAAGAGAACTAGGATTCATTCTTCTTCCTCTTTTGAGAAAAAACTGTGAAGTCATTATAATTTGTTGCACTATGAAATTCTGGATGTCTCATAGTATCTCAAGGTTGCTCTCTCGCCGAAATTATTAGCTTGTCACTTGCCTGACAAAAAGGGAGAGTGGATATTGGACCGATGATCTTTGAATGTTGTGATGTTAAGTGTTAATTTGAGGAAGAGTTGATGTTGATTGTGAAACTTGTGAAGAGTTGTTCTTTTGAGGGAGAGTTGATGTTAATTGTGAAGTTGAGAAGTGTTATTTCAAGAGAGAGCTGATGTGCAATTTTTGTGAGGTCTTGACTTTAGGGAGAGTATGGATAATATTGTAGGGAGAGTATGGATAATATTGTGGAGATCCTAGGTTTGTTTGTTTGATGTGGAGCTTAAAACGCCTGAATGTGATTTTGTGTTATTATATAAATGGTTAGCATTGATGTTTGATTGATGGTTTTTATGATGACTTGCTATTTGTGCTTGTTGAGTTTTAATGATGCTCCGAATTATTTGCATGGTAAGCTTATGCACATTGATTTGTATATTGACAATTTGCTCAATTTGCTTGTGCTATGATGAACTTTTTTTTTTTGCTTATGAGCTGTTATGATGGATTGAATAATCTGTATGATGTGCATGTGCACATTTGATTGGATATACATGAATGGATGATTTTGATGATAATGACACTGTGACTAATTTTTTTTCTTAATGTTTTTGATTTCTTTATGGGTATGCAGTGTACTACCCATGATTCTTTTGCTAATGTGTTTGTGAGCTGAAATGTTGTCACAGGTGAATATTGAAACTATGTTGAACAAGTTGGGTTGAGTCCTTGTTTTATTTTGAGGTTTTGTCAAGCAAGTGTCAAGGGAGAGTTTGTAAGGTTTATTATGTGACACTATGATTGACCAATGTAATCATCAAATTTAGAATAGCTGATATCCACATCAGGTTAGAATACATACTGGTTTAAAGTTGAATACACAATGATTCAAAGTATGTTGCACGTAGCCTACATGAGCTTTAGGTTTTGAAAATTTGCATCTTGAGTTTTACGTGATTTGATTTTATGTGTTAATTAGTAATTGATTGATTGATTGGAATAAAAATCAAGTTTGTTTTAGTAATGATTCTCTCTCTTTTTAAAGATTTATCTCCTTCCTATTTTAAAGATAATCATCTCCTTAATTTAAGAAAGTCTTTCCTTATCTTTTATGACATTGATTCCAAGATTATGACACAATCTTTTACTAATTTCATAGGTCTATATTATGCATATATTTTATGTCATTATCTAGGGTTTTCTTAGTTCATACGCATGTCATATATATAGCCTTTGGTAACCAAACTACCCTAAGTCTTTTTACTCGCATATGCTGAACCAAAATATGTGTTTCTTGAGCAAGATTTTATTTTTCCATAACTCTAGAGATATTCTTGTAACCCGTTTGTATAGTGGATTGTTTCAAGATTGGTGGTTCTAGACACTCGAAGTTTTTCCCTGGATTGGGCTTTTCTCGTAAATATTATGTGTCACACTATTTGCTATTTTAGCATTCATATTTTTTCATCATGTATTTCTACTAAAAAGAACAGAGAACAAACAATATTTAAGTTGATTGGTTAATTGATGTGTCCATGACAAAACAGTATGGACACCCAATAACCATGGTGCGTCGGATTAAAGGTATTGATTACAATTATACATACATATATATATATATATGTGTGTGTGTGTGTATTTCTACTAATTACGATTACATAGACGAGTCATCTTTTGAATTCCAGCCACAAAATATTCCTTTTAAGCAGTGGATTAATCAACAAAATATTGCAACTTTCGAATCAACAGCTTTTAATAGAACATTTCTTTCAACAATCTGTCATGCATCACACACTATCGATCATATAATCTTTTATATATAATTCTTGTTAATCAAAGTTCAGAAAACATTTTTTTTAAAAAAAAGAGTTTCATAGACAAGTTTATGTATAGGAGAAGGGATAAGACCTAACAAAGTTGGGGAGACTTATGAAGCAACCATAATCGACTAGGGTTGTCTGCATCTAACAAGATAGAGACAAAACCCACCACTAGATGCTTCACACGTCATCAATGAACCCCACCACTATCCGGTAAGTGGTTTATTGGTGTCCAGTTATATCGGCATCAACAGGATAAGGACATTTGGTCAGGTTTGGGATGCTTCACTCCGTGTCGGCCGATTGTGAAGCACAATTAATTGGACCCATTTACATGCAATGGAATCTTTATGACCAAGCACCAGTGATGGATGTTGAAAATCTTAGTCATGCTAACATCAACGATATTATTCGTCTTGAATTTATTGATTTATATAGATATAGATATATCGAATTCGCTCGGTCTTATTTTTTATGAGTCGTCTCACTTAATGATAATTTGAATCGGAAAAATGTCTCTATAATAAATAAAGAGTAGAGAGATGAGTTTTCTTTTCTTTTTTGATAAAACAGACATGAGTTTTCTTATAAACTCACATCTTGAGTTATCCATACGATGTGGGCAATAAACAATGAATTCACATCACTTGTTTTCTTGTATTTTTTTTAAGTTTCCCTTGTCATTTTCGTCTTTATGTTCTCTTTATACACAAATATTTGGCATATATAATACACTAGCTAACAAGCTGGCGAATGCACCAAAAAGGAAATGGAAAAATCTACAGTTTTAATTTTGTTCTTTTTTATTTGTATTGAATTGAGATGTCCACGAATGATGTTTATATATGATTTGACTTATATAGGTTTGATAAATTGTTATATTAGTTATCAAGAAAATCAATATTATTTATTAATAAAAAATTTATTAAATGGTAAGAGAATGAAATAATAATTTTTATAGTTGATTTTAATTAGCCATCATCCATCATTGAGTGAAAGTTAAATTCATAGATAAACTGAAAGACATGGATTAGTGAAAGGTAAATCATAATTAATAGTGATTTTCACCACCACCGTGCGATAGTCCAGTTGATTATTTTGATGTTAGACAATATTCCTTATGTGGGTGAGGGCGACTAGCTTTCAAAACTCTTTAAGGTATTTTTCAGTAGTGCTACCCATATCGTGGGCTTGTCTCACCCCTATGGGGCTTACATCATGGGCTCTGTTTCACTATTATCTGTCACTAAGGTGGTGCACTATGACTTGTCCACTCAAGTTTAAACTCATTCAATTGTTCGAAAGACTCTATGGGCTTCATTATTCTCTATTTAAAAAGAAAAAGAATACAGTGGCTGAATCTTACAATTACTTCTTAATAATGTTTCTAAATATTGTCTTGCCTTAAAGCGGCCTCCCTCCATGTCTTCAATAATTAACATCTGCTTCTGTTCATGATATATATATCCGTCTACTCTCTCTCTTGAAATTATATGTCCTGATCGCAACCAATATATACATATTCATGCCTTGAACAGTTTCCATACAAAGACATTACATGAATCCTTGTTCATCATCTACAGCACTTCCTAGCAAGCTAATACACTTTGGAGGATTTTTGTTGATTTTTGTTAGGCTACAAGCCTACAATGACAAATAATATATGACAAAAATTTATGTTTCTTCTTATTGTCTTAAGAAAATTAGACCAGGTTGTATTAATATATAAAAGAATTCTCTAGTAAGGTCGTTGTTGTTATTTTAACTAAAATAAGTTGATCTATTTTTAAGTCGTTGGATCTAACCAAGTGACTTGAGGTTAAAAAATTTGTGCTGTAGGTTTAAACTTTAATTTTTAGGGTTTAAATTTTACGTTTTATATTTTTCGCATTTTAAGTTTAGGATTTAATTTTTTAATTAAATAAAACGTCTTTATTAGGGAAAGAATATACATAGATGTTGTGTGTGTGTGTATATATGACAATAAAAGAAAGTGCCTTGTAGTTTCATCTAATTTGTTTTAGGCTAACTACGAATATATATATATATATATATATATATATATATATATATATATATATTTTCTTGGAAACTAACAAACAAAAAATAAAGGGACAAAAGAATATAAACAAAGGGTGCAAGATTAGCTAATAATGAAGGATTTTAAGCTTTAATGGAGATGACACCAAAATAGAAAGGGACGCTCGCATACAACAATTATGAAACCCCGTTGAATTCTACACAAAAGTTTTTGTCACTTCCTACCAAAACCTGGTCTGTAGAACGATTTGGTTGTGTTTGTGGGTTGTCTGAAATTGTGCTTTTCCTAGGAGCACTACTTACAAATAATATATCTATATATATATGTCTTACTCTAACAAAATAAAATTACATAAATATAGAGTTAAAGTGAATTTTATCTCTAGTGAGACTAGATAGAGACATGGAGCGTGGGTTGTTCTAACTTTTTGCTCATCTCTCTCTCTTTTTCCTCTTTTATCTTTTTGGTTGTAATGTGTGCTCTCTTTATTTTATGGGAAGATGACTTTTTTGGTCTCCATGTGCCGCTCTCAATCGCATTCAACTTGTAAGGTATAGTGGAAAGACAAACACCTAATTAAAAGTATATGTTGATATAATCACCAAGGAGTGCATGGAATAACTTAACCACCCGATCGATCGAGTGCTTGTATATACCCTTCTCGATCAAAAATCCAAATAAAATCCGTTCGTGCTCACCTGCTTCTTCATCGGTCTGATGACCCAGCATCAATGTATCTAGTTTGGAAACCCTTTGAAGATCTTGGTCGAACAAAGTCTTCCATGTTCTTATTGCGTATAAATATGTGTCACCATGTGGCGGCGAGAACAAGGAAATTGTGTGTAACCTTGTGTTGTGAAGCAACATAGGCAAGTAAACACAAACAAAAAGTGAACCAAAAAATAAGTTTTAAGTGGTAACATGTCACACACCAGAACGAATAAAGAGAACAAAAGGTCACCATTTACCCAAAAAAAAAGTTAGCTTCTTATATATATATATATATATATACATATGCTTTTCAAGGAAGGATCTAAAGAGCTGGGATTTGTTACACAATTATATAATTGATAATGAAAAGAAAGAAAGAAAAAGGAAGGTTTGGCCCCAACAAACCCTAATCATGTATTTGCGTATCTTTTAGAAATTTCTTGTGTTTAAAAGTTGAATAGTGATAGCTCAAGAACAAACCATGTGAGTGGGGAGACTCATCTTTAAATCCAAAAAAGAGAAGGGTGCTTCTGCGAGTCAAAGCATCAAATACAAAAGATCAAACGGACCTTCCTTTCTAAAGTAACCATCATATATACATACACACATATACACATAAAAAATGAAAGGTGAGCTTCCTTTAGAAAAGAGCCAAAGTGCAATCATACATACATACATAGTAGCTATACAAATCTCTCTCAACATGAACATGTGGGGTTTCTCATTAATTGAATATCTATATCGTACCCAATATATATTCCAGTATTAGAGTTGATAATTATATACACATATATATATATATATATATATATATTAATTCTCTCTTCATATATCTAGTAGAAACTTCCTATTTCTTTTTTGCATTCATTTTGATATTTGTTAATTGTAGTAGATGCCCCTTATCCACTACTAGGAAAAGAATATGCCATTTTGACAGACTAATTGATAAATTCAAAAATCAATTGTTCAATTGGAGCAATTCTATGCTATCCCCTGGAGGAAGGCTCATTCTTATTAAACATGTTTTATCTTCCTTCTTCACTTTTTTTTTTCCGTTCTAGATCCTCCAAAAAGAATTATCCAACTCATAAATTCTTTATGTGCAGATTTTTTCTGGTGTAATTCTGATTTTGGAAAAAGAATTTATTGGATGTCATGGAATAAAATAACAAAACCTCATAATGAAGGAGGTCTATGAATTAGAAAATTCTCTGAAATGATTCATGCTTTAGATTGCAAATTATGGTGGAATTTCAGATCTTTAAATTCTATATGGTCTTCTTTCATGAATCAAAAGTACTGCAGCAAAATGCACCCCTTCATAGCTTCTTCTAGTAGCTCTCCTACTTGGAAAAGGCTTTGTAGAGCAGAGATTTGATGGATAGCAATACTTTGTTTCTTGTTGGTAAGGGCAATATTAATATTTGGAGGGATAAATGGACTGATGATGGCCCTTTTGCTAGAAACTTTCCTATCAACAATGCTTGGCCTATTTCTCTCAAGGATTATGTTAAAGATAATGTATGGAATGTTAATTTTTTGAGAAGTTTTCTGTCGGAATGCATGATTCAAATCATTACTAAAGAAAATGTGTCTTCCTAATAGATTGGATAAAATAATTTGGTGCCCAGATATTCATGGTATTTTCTCTGTTAAATTTGCTTGGAGGGTGTCTAGGTATAGCCAC
The DNA here is from genome assembly GCA_963580455.1 of Euonymus europaeus. Lineage (NCBI taxonomy): Eukaryota > Viridiplantae > Streptophyta > Magnoliopsida > Celastrales > Celastraceae > Euonymus > Euonymus europaeus. The sequence continues at coordinate 23,982,743 of OY756957.1, read as the reverse complement.
ATTTTTGTTCCCATGTTTGATTTCATATGGCACACCATTATTCCCTCTAAAGTGTCTATTTTCATGTGGAAGCTTTTGCATAACAAGCTTGCTATTGATGATAATTTGCATAAGAAAGGCATATCCTTAGCTTCAAAATGTCAATGTTGTAGCTCCCTTAAAGTTGAAACTGCAAGGCACATTTTTGTTGATAGTCCTACTACATATGAAGTGTGGAATTTCTTCTTAAAAATTTTTGGATTACATTTCAGATCTGAAATCATTAGTATGGTGCTTGCTGAATGGTGGAGAATGGGTAAGAAAAATTCTATTCTTGGCTCTTTATCTGTCTTGATTCCTGCTATGATATGTTGGAATTTATGGAAATCTAGAAACATAAGCAGGTATGATAGCAAAATTATATCTTCATATCTAATAATTATTAACATCATGGAAGAAACTCGATTGCAAATACATTGTCACTCAAAAAAGTTTAAGATTTAGCTCAATGATCCCTTCTCAAATACTATGTTTAATATCTCTTGTCCTCCTATTAAAGTCTGCAGACCCTTAATTCTTCACTGGATTCCTCCTCCTCTGAATATGATAAAAATTAATTGTGATGGTAGTTCTCTGGGAAATCCTGGTCATGCAGGTGGAGGAGGTGTAATATGAGATCTCATTGGCAACTTCATAGGTGGTTTTTCTAATCATTATGGTATTAACACTATTACTTTTGCTAAATTGAGAGCCATTCATGATGGCTTAATTTTGGCTTATTCTCTTGGTTTAAATCATATTCTCATTGAGTCTGACTCTTTGGTTGTTATCAATATCTTATCTGCTGCTGTTAAATGTCCCTGAAAATTATTCTACTTAAAACAGCAAATAACTTATGTATTAACAACGAGATTATTTTTCAGCATATTTATCGTGAGATAAACCTTGTGGCTGACTGTTTATCCTCCTTAGCCTCAAACTGCAGGTCTTCAAAAGTTTTATGTAGGTTCAATGACCTTCCCGGGAAATCTAAAGGTTCTCTAAAGCTAGATCAAATGAGTGTCTCGATGCTGAGATGAAAGAATAGTCTTTTTTTTGTTTGTTTTTGTTTTACTTTTCGTCTTGTTGAATTTTGCTCTTGTTGTTTCCTTTCTTTTTGCTTGGGTTAGGTCTATGCCCCCCATTGTGAACCCCCGAAGAAGGGTTTTTCTTCTTCCATGATATAAAATCTCTCATTTACAAAAAAAGAAAAAAAAAGAGAATATTGGGAGGCTTGAGTATCCAACAAATCAGCACCACAATTAACTTCTCTACAGATATGCTTGAAATTTATGTTAATATTGAGACAGCAATTCTCGATTTTCCTTTTAAGATAAAGAAGACTCCAAGAACAACTAGAATAGTTTAACAATATGTTGATGACAATCAAAGAGTCATATTCCTAAAAAAAATGATTGTAGCACATAGAGATGACCATAGTCATGTCATCTACAATGAAATTCATTTCAGCCCAAGATATAGTGTTATTGCTATAGAAATTAGAGAATCCAGCTAGAAAAACACCTCTAGATTCTCTAACAATCCTACCACCTCCAACATGGCATAAATTGCCCAATACACTGCCATAATAATTAACCTTTATAGCATTGAGTATCATCTAAATGTACTCTATGAACATCCCTGCTGTGAGATCTTTTAAGATTTAATTTTTTTGCTTTAGTTTGGTGTCCATATCTTGTCTTTGTTCGTCTTTTTTTGGCTTTGTCCCTTGTTGGACTTGGTCTCTTTTCGATGGATTAGGCCTAGTCCCCCTATTGTGAGTCATCGAAGAAGGGCTATTCTTCTCCCCTCCCTATGAAATAAATTTCCCCTTTTTAATAAAGATATTAGAGAATATTATCAATGTGGATGCAAAAATCTGTTCGATCCACAGGTCAGAGGAGAACCTTCGTGGCTACAAGAACAAGAGAGGAACTACGAAACTTTTTTGCCTGTTTATATTCTAATGCTCAAGTCAATGTCTTTATTAAGGAGCAACTCGGAGATCAAGTACGTATTCAAGTGCACATACCTTTGGTCTTTTATATATAAAGTTTGAGTACCTAGTAGGATTACTCCTCTTTGAGGATTGAGATATTATCGTCTAATCCTTGTTACGCTTAGAACAAACCCCCTCTCTTAGGAGAGCTCACATCTCTCAGGATTTGATCTATTGAGCGTTGGAATTTATCTTGGGAGTTGGGATCTTACCCTTTCCCTTGGGTTGGTCCTTTGGCCTGCTTGCCACATATCATTCTAACTTTGGATAATGGCTCTTAGGTAAATCAATGCGGTATAAGCCCTCGATTTTGGATTATGTCTCCTTGAAAAATTTATGAGAGATAAGTCCCTAAATTTTGGTGATACCTCTTTGGAAATTTTATTTGAGATAAGACTTCATCGTGGTGATGCCTCTTTTGCATATCATTTTTATACAAGATAATACCTTGTCTTTGGATGTTGCCTATTTGGTAAATCTATGTGAGTTAAGTCCCCCACTTTGGCTGATACTTCTTTGACAATTTATGTAAGGTAATACCTCTTTTTTAGATGATTCAACAAATCTATACGGGTTAATTAGTCCCCAAATTTGTTTTATGTCAATTAGACAATTTTGTGCAAGGTAAGACCTCAGCTTAACGTGACACCTCCTTGGTGAATCTATACAAGGTTAGACCACAACTTTGGTTTATTCTTCTTTTGAAATTTCATGTGTGGTTATATATTGACTTACTATGATGCCTCTTTAGTGAATCTATGCAAGTTTTGACCTTGTATTTGATTTATGTCTCTTTTGAAATTTTGTGCAAGGTAAGACCTAGGCTTGCTGAGACACCTCCTTAGTGAATCAATGCGAGGTTTGACCTCGTCTTTGGTTTATTCCTCTTGGCAATTTCATGTGAGGTAAAACCTCGGCTTACCATGACTCCTCCGTGTTGAATCTACCTCTGCTTACCATGACACCTCCTTGGTGAATCTATACGAGGTTAGACCTCGTCTTTGGTTTATGTATCTTCAGAAATTTTGTGCGAGGTAAGACCTCTACATATCGTGACATCTCCTTGGTGAATCTATACGGATTTTACATCATTTTTAATTTATGCATCCTCGGTAATTTCACGTGAGGTAAGACCTAGGCTTACTATGACGCCTCCTTGGTAAATCTATGTCAAGTTAGACTTCGTCTTTAGTTTATGCATCTTTGGAATTTTCTTGAAAGATAAAACATCAACTTACTATGACATCTCCTTAGTGAATCTATGTGAGGTTTGACCTCATCTTAGGTCTATGCCTCTTTGGCAATTTCATGTGAGGTAAGACATCGACTTATCGTGACACATTTTTTGTGAATCTTTGTAATGTTAGATCTCACATTTGGTTTGTGCCGCTTAGGAAATTTTTCTTTACTGATATCTAGGATTAGCATGGCTTGTCCCATCAACTATTTTGCTTTACTAATATCTTCAATTAGCATGGTTTGTCTCATCATCTATTTTTCTTTACTAATCTCTTCGATTAGCATGGTTTTCATCATCAACTATTCTTTTCAGTAATCTCTTCGATTAGTGTGGTAGACCTTGTCAGCTTTTTTTTTTTACTCCACTCTTTAATCAATCAGAATGGATGAATATTCATATTTCTTTGGATTTTTATCCTACTCTTGCTCCCTACTATTGGTGTAATCATTCAGATACGCTTACTTGACTATGTGTTATAGGTGCTGCTATAAATCATGCCATTCTTCTGTAATATGTCTTTTGTCATTATAGTAAGCATAATAGTAAGTTTTGAAAGATCTTGATATTCATTGAAGCTCGTGTATATGGTCTTATGAATAGACTTCAATCTGCTAGATGAATCTTTTTCTTTTTTTGACTCATTATCTTTTTTGTTTTATCATTCTTGAGTTTTATGTATTTACTGATTCTTTCTTGTAGATCATTTATCTTGCTCGATGGCTGGAGGGTGAAGCTTTTTCTCGACTTACTACCTTTTGGGAGTACTAGACAAAAGGTTACAATTGTTGTCTTCTCCTCGCATTCTTCTATATTTGTATATAAATTAAAATAACGAGAAGCAAAATCTCTTAGGAGCTCACATTCCCTTCGACGAGTAAAGAATAATCTAGGGTTGCTAGCTCTCTGCTATTGCCAAAGAATCCTAACACGAAAGATCTTACCAACTCATTCCAAGAGAAGATTGAATTCCCTAAAATTCCATGAAGCCACTTTATTGCATCTTTTCGAAGTTGGGGGGAATATCTTACACATAGTGTCATTTTGTGAGTGTTGGCAATGATATGAGCTATAAGATCTTACTTTTCATCATAAGCTTCAAATATTAGAGAAGCAAACTTGGATGAAGGATCTTCCCTGTTTATGGACTTTACAAAAGGGGTTATGGTCATCCTTCTAATTGTTTGCTCCATATTCCTTTGCACACTTCATTGTGCCTCATTGGTCGTCTTCTTGGAGCTTTGCACCCTTTCCATACTCCAAGAATGGTGTCTCATAAAAGTTCCAAGAATGCCTTGTCTCCTCTTTTGGGGTGAAGCTTCTCTCTCTATGGCACAATTCTCATACACATGTCTTGGCCTCATTGGGGAATGCCTCATCTTTATACGAAGCCTGCTAGTATGAATTTTGTAGTTCTAGGTGCCACTTGGGCTTCTTCTTGGGGTACAACTCCTATTCTTGCAAGACCTCTCAGTACGTCTTTCATAATCCTAGGAATGCCTTGGGCTCAAATCCTCAATTATTTGATCCTTGCTTGGGTGTACGGGTAAAATGGTACTGGCAAGTTGTTTTCTTTTTTCTTTAATGGAACAAAGCTCATCCGTCATGCCTCTTAGTTCCTTATACCCTAGTCTGAGTTATTCTTGCCCTAGCTAAAGTTATTCCGTCTTTCGACATACAACTTCCTCGTTCTCCTCCAAAGGGATATGTCAATTATCCTCTTTTTGAGGTTGACTTTCTTCCCTTCTATGACATGGGTGGGAACACCCATATCCAGTCTCGAGTTTCTCTCTGGTATTATGGACATAAGCGTAAGATTCACTTATTTACAATGATTTCTACAAACGACGCCAATTGTAAATGCAAAAATTTACTCGACCCACAAGTCAACAGTGAACCTTTTTGACCCACAAGAAAAAGAGAGGAATAACAGTCTTTCTTGACCCATTTGCACCCTGACACTCAAGTTAGTGTCTTTCTTAAGGAGAAATTTAGATATCAAGTACGTATTCAAATGTGCATATCTTTGATATTCCTTATATAGTGATTGAGTACCTAGTAGGATAACTCCACCTGAGGATTGAAACTATCGTCTAATCCCTATTGCGATAATAATTTAAAAAACCTCTCTTAGGATAGGTGATGTCTCTTAAGCTTTGATCTATTGAGTGTTTAAATTTATCTTGGGAGTTGGGATCTTCTTCTAGGTTGGCCTTCTAGCCTACTCCCTAAGGAGTAGACATGACTCATTTTATCATCCATAGATAGAATATATTGTAATTAATATTGATTGATATAATCAATCATAATATTTGTAATATCAATCAAATACCCAAAAAATCAATTAGGGATTTGATTGATTGATTTACTCACGCACACAACCTTACAAATAGAGACCTCGTGTATAATATAAATCAATGGATAAGAACATGTAGTCACAAAGGACTTTAGAGACGAACCCTGAGTAGCTTAGTTGGCGAGTATGGTCGTATGTAATCTCAAATCTCGAGTTCGAGCTTCATCTCCTTTGTTGATTCAAATAGAGAATGGATGTGTCAAACCTATATAAAAATCATTGGATAGTCGACTTTCTCATTGTCTTTCCCATTCAATTATAAATTTCGTTATGGTATCAAAGAGGTTTGGCTTGAGCCATAACTCGATCCTCCTTACAGGTGAGTTATAAAGGACATATTATCACCGATGTTAGCCGAGGCTGGCTGTCCTTATATGGGAGGATTCAAACCTTCATTACCTCGCAAAATTAATTAACATGAAACTAGAACAATTTATTTTGTGACGTTGGGAGGCAATTAGAACTGTATTCACAATATAAAAAAGGAATTCAATATTAACTTCTTTTTTTCTCTGTAGAGAACATAATTGTTACCTTTTCCACTAATAATAAAATATGCCCAAGTAAATTACGAAGTATCAAGATTGTATTGCTTGCTTTTTAAAACTTGGAAGAGTATCAAGACGATACACGCAACCATGTTTAGTTATGTTGTGATCAAGGTTATTAAAATTGGACCGATCTGGTCAGAGGTCTATAAACCGGTGGTTAAAATGACTAGTGCTTTTTCAATGGACCATTTCGATTCATTTAATTAAATTAGAAATTATTTACAAAATTTGCTTTGGGTAGGTAGAATAAGAACTCATGACTTTGCAATTGATAGGCAGATGCACTAACCAATTAACTAAGCTATGATGGTTCATTTGTTTAAATTGATACATTTATTGAATATATTATATATTATAAAAGTTTCATCAAACATTTTTAGTTATGTCTATTTCATTACGCATTATAATGTATATAATTTTGAAATATATAATATTAATTTATAAAGTTTTCAATGGAACTATATTATTTATGCATTTATATATTATTATGAGTATTATATTTAATAATTTATTACATTGAACTTTGAGTGAACCATTGAATCATGAATAAATTTTTTTTCCAATTCGATTACTGCCTAGTTTTCAAAACTTTAGTTGTGATAAGCCCACTAAGGCTTGGGCCAATTTGTTTATGTTGAGGGAGACATTAGGCCCAGTTACATTTCGACCCATCACTTACATTAAAGGTCCATTGTATTTTTTTTCTATATGATTTTCAAACAACATGAGAAGTAAGAACAAATTTTAGTTTTCACATTCAGGGGAATCAAAACAAAAATGCATTCCCATCTGGGATTGGGAGAATCAACCTAGTCCGAAGAAGCCATTGTTTTTTGTTCGATTAGTCGACGAGATGATCGAAAGAGCGGCCATGGAAAGAGATGCTAAGAGCAGAAGAGCAGCTGCAATATTTCCCTTGTCAAGAAACTTATCAGCACTGGATCTCGATTGTTCAAGTCCAGTATAATTCAGTGACTTAAGGAGTTCGTATAAAGTGCCAAGAATTTTTTTGAATTCGCAACTCACAGCGAAACCGGCACCAACACCAGTTGCAAGAAGAAAGCTCATCACCTATAACACCAAAAATATATTAACAAACTTATTGACTCTTGGTCTGACTGTCATTTTGGCTCTATGAATCGCATACTCGTGAGATGATCTCATAAATTCAATATTGCATAAATCCAATCAAACAATTTGAAGAGATCTCTGCTCTTGGTTTAAGGCATGCACAATTTTGTCTCTCTTTTTCTTTATCCTTAAAGATACCCTCTTGATTGAGGGTTGAGGGAGAATCTTTAATTAGAAACCAAGCTTCTACTTAACCAATTTGATAAATATGTCTTAATACACCACACACTTTTGAGATTCAGTTATTCAAAGCCCAACAAGTATACACAAGTAGAGGTGTTTTAGGATCCAATCTGTATTCCAATATCATGTTATAAATCAGATATTCATGTTATAAATTAGATATTCGTGAGAACACCTCATAAATCCAATTCGAAGACGTATTGTGTTGCTATGGAATTAAGGTGTTTACGGTTTTATTCTTAAAACCGTGCACTCTTGATTGGGAGAGATAAAATATTTTTACTTATAAACAACATGGTGAGTTACACCTAACCAAAACCAGAACCAGAAGTGAAATACAGTTGTTAACATTAATGACAGGCTAAATTACCAAGGAATTGGATTAAGGTATACCTTGTCTCCATAGAAGTCGAACTCCGGCAAGAATTGGCCCTGGATAACCCTTTTCTCTTTCGACGCGTAATATATAGCGAAAGGTAACTGCAACAAACTGTAGGTTGCACCTATAACAGCAACGGAAAGCACATACCTGCAAAGCAAATATATTGTTTGTGTTTTCTAATCACTCAAGATTGAAAGAAACCAGACAGAAATTAAGATACAATAATTGCTTGCACACAATATAAGTTACCTATATGCGTTGAGTTCCTTGAAAGTTGACTTGGCACCACCACCATATGTGATTTTATCAGTAACAATTACAATCATACAAGCAATAGAAGCTGAGAGAGTGAGGAGCCTCAGTACAAGAATCGAGTATGATATGGCTTTGGATGCCATTTTGGGCTCTGCTTTCTATGTTGCAACTTTGTATCCATCACTAGTAATAATATGTAGCATTATATAAGCATTGTTTTTGTTTTGTTCCTGTTGATTATGTCGAGTAGTAGATTTGGATGTTCTCTGTACATGTCGTCGATTCATTAGCCTTGCCGGCAGGACACATTGGAGCTGACAACATAATTACTGTCGGGATTAGAGAGTGCCAAAATTTGGTCTTGGAAAGTAGAGTCACGCACACATGTTTATAATCGTATAGACCAGTGCAATGGATTCGCAAGGTGTTAGTGTGATGAGCTTGATATTTTAAGATAAATGGGCTTGATAGTTGACTAAGTCTGTCAATCGGTCCAGTGACTTGTGTGGCTGGCCCAATGAGTCAATGGGCCCTAGAATGGCAATGGCTGTCACAATACCATAGGTTCAAATAGAACAGCACAAGGTTGCAACCCCTAATTTTGAATCAATAAAAGAAACTATTCACAATCAGAAATGATATAGGAGCAAGTTTTGGTGTGATCAAGTAACCCAATATTGATGTGTCATGCATTGAGTTAATTGTAAAGGACTCCCGGTATTTAAAACAATCATTAATTGCTTGACACGTCAAGTTTGGGCTTTATTGGACATTCATTAGTTATAATTTTTAGCAAAATTGTTGCACAATAAACTTTTTTCTTTCTTTTTCCAAAGGCTTCACATATTACGACTTTCGGACTTTGTCCTCCAAATGTTGCTTATATAAAGGCTTCATTTCTCTTTTGACTCTGTAGATTTTTAGAATCTAAGTAGGCAGAGGCTATTACTTATTACCATCGATGGAGGTATGGAATTGTCAATGAATGGTGGAATCAGACTCGGCTAATGCGATATCGTGGTCGATGGAATAATGCTCAAGACCTCTACACATATAGTACTTTGAAAATATTTGCATCATCTACACAATTATTTTGCCTGAGAAGAAGAAGAAGAAACAGAAGGGAAGCATACCATCCTCGTCCTTGTCGAAGAGGCTAAAAGCCTCCTTGAACTCGGCAATCTGTTCCACGGTGAGATTCACTCGATCATCGTTGTTTTCTTATTTCTCTGCTGCACTTGCGCCCTCTACAAATCCGCACAGTTTCTTTCTTTGGGTGGGCTAATAAAGGGTTTTCGTCACCAGCTCAAGACGGCACCGTATTCGATCGTCTTGATAATTGAGAATCCCACATCGACTAACTCACTAAAAGACATCAATTGAAACGAATATAAAAATGAGGACAAAATTTGATTTACTTATCTTTGCGCTTGGGGCAATGACGCAGCTTATGAGGTTCTAACCGAGGCGCGTCAATTGCTGGTTGAAAACTATTTCCAAACCCCCTCTTAGGCCTGGGCTTGCCCCTGGCCTTCGAGAATTTTTGGAAGGGCTCCCTTTGGGGTTAAGCTCTACAACTCATAGTTGGAACTTATTTGAGTCTATCCTAGATTTTTAGTTCGCTGACGACTAATTCCGTCTTTTACGGTCTTCCTGACTTACTGTATGTGTAGAAAGTTCATGTAAAGCTCCTGAGCCGATTTGTTACCAGTGAGGAAGATTTTGGTGTGAGCCTTTTCTATTTGTGGTCCAAGAGCCCTTCTAATTGTTAATGTAGCCTCCGTAGTTCTGTTATGTTGTTGGGCATATAAATGATGCGAATTGCATCAACCAGCAACTAGCTTAATGACAATTTAACATGCGACTGAACAATAATCCAGTCCATCAAGAAAACGCAGCTCCTATTGCCTCAACAAAAAGGCATCAACCACAGAAATCACAAAGTATATAAACCTCTTGCTTCCAAGTCATTTCAGATATTGAAACGTTAGTTAGAAGACTATTTGCCTATTTGGTAATCTCTGAAATTACATCCCTTTAAAATGAAGTTCCAAGACGGAGAAACATGACACTCGCTTTCTCAGCTTTATGCACCAATATTCTTGAAAAAAAACTATGCATAAGCGGAAAGCCTAAATAGTCAAACCGGTGGAAAATCACGAACAAAAATGTGATCAGTTCTTCCAACAGTCAGAAACATTATGGAAAGAGACAAACCCACAGATCATAAAGCCTGGAACTTGTCCTTGACAGCCAAAGCTGCAGCTCTGTACCATGACGCAGCACCCATGGCTCCTGGGTCTGGAACGGAAGCAAGAATCTCACCAGAGACATAGCTTGAACGGCCAGCCTGCATATCAATCAATGTACATCTTCTATTACACAAATGCAAAGCATAGGAAATCTGGAAGTCATAATTGTGGAAGAAACATGCAAACACAAGTGCGAGATTTTCACCAGATTCCCGTAATAAAATGCAAGGTGCTAAAAGCATCCCATTGATAAATCAGCCAATTGGATGCAATAGAAGTTCAACCTAATGCAACATATTTGGTGCTGGACATTAGCTATGTTTAACTCTGATGCGAATCTAATAAATAAACAGAAAGGCCACAGCCTTGCATATATAAGGTGTCACTGACAAGTAACCACCAAAAGCAAATTTCTGGAATAACTAATTACAATACAAATCGGCCATAATTAAATGACAAGTATCTACCAGATGATTTGTGCGAGAAATTACTAATTTTACTCAACTATCCCTTTCTTATCATACCATCTGACACAAATCAAGTGCTTCCTTCAAATCAGAAAAGCAACACAGCTGTGATGGCTCAAAATCTAAGAAACAAGGTTGTGCTTGGCCAAGATAAATTTTTTGTCCGACATCCAAGAAATGATGTCCCAATAGAGGGAAAGATAGATGAGTACAAGAAAGAATGTAACCTGTGCTTGCATTTGTTTGGTTGATTCAGCTCCAGCTAATGCAGCTTCAGAAGAGAGAATAAAAGCAGTACAAGGGTCATCCCCAGCATTTAACCTCTGCTAATGTAGATTTATTAATACCAACTTATAAACCACAGCAACTATGAAAGCAAAAGACAATGACCATTGTAGCTGACCTCCTGAAGAACTGTTGATGCTGGAATAAGAGCATCTAATAATGTACGATAACCAGCTCTTGCACCCCCATACTTACTGATCGCCGCAATGGAAGCATCAAGCGCTTCAGCCCCTGGATCAAAAGATACATTAAGGCACAACTGAAGTAAGTCCTAAAACATCATATTAGGGGAATTATCTCACATTGTTTGGCAGTGACAACTGACTGACGATTTGATATCAACTTTCCATATGCTGCCTTGCAGAGTATATGATATCTGTCCATAAAGTGAGATGAAGAGATTCGAGAACCTCTGTAAATAAATAATATTTATTTATGAAAAAATAACTGAGAAAGAATGCAAATTACATGATCCCAATTGTTCCTCCCATGACTCTCCCAATAGATGATCCAATTTCATTTACTGTTTCTGCAGCATCATTCAGAGGATAGCTGAAAAGGAAACAGGTTGTCCCATAAGTTAATGAAGATTGTCTTACTTAAGTTTTTCTTCAAAAAGCAGATTGTCTTTGTTATGGCAATCAAAAGCAGGAGCCATCATGTATTCATTGTTAATGGAATACAATGGAAATGCTAAAGAGCCCCTTTGAGAGGCACCATAATTTTAAAGAGTCCCCTTCAGGGGGTTACGGAGATACGGAGATGCAACCTAGAGGTCACAGGTTCAATCTTGGAAATAGCCCCTCCACATATTATGTAGGGTAAGGTCACTATACATGCTGCATGTACCCAACCCCCCTACTACGGGACATTAAATTTGACCATGCCACAATCTTTTCCAAGATTGCAACATATAAAAGTACGGTTACCTAATATAGTACAAAAAAATTCTACAATATCTCCCAAAAAACTTACCACTTTTTCATGTCCGCCAAAATAGCTGTTGCGCCTCTATACATCTGCCAAACAAAAATATATATCATACATAATACATTGCATGCCACATCTTAAGTAGAGGGTACTGAAAGGCAAAGTTAAAGAATAATACTCACAGTTGATCCGCAGTCACCATCGCCAACTTTGCTGTCCCATTCATTTAAGCTGTCCCTGAGATCAATAACTGCATTTGCTGCTGCTTCAATAGCCACCTCAAGAATATGTCCTTGTTTATTCAGCAGGTCCGGCCGACTCAATGGCTAATAAAGAGCAAACATGAGCAGTCAGATTTGACTAGGAGAAGTCCAATAACTTTTAACAGACCCTCATAATTTATCCTGCAGTTAGCATACTAAATGGGGTATCAATTACTTCATCTATTGGAATAGGAAAAGTTGCTACTGACAGCATATTTCAGAGGCAAATTAAAATATGAAATAGTTGCAAATAAGAATATGGGCTGAATAACATGAATAGGGATATAATCACTTTGATGACTTCTGGATCACCTGGAAAGAGAAAAAAAAGATTTTTTGGGTCAATAAGAATTGCAAATTTGGATCATTAACTACAGGTGGCTAGCCCCACTTCGCTTTTGAAATAGCCGTAATTGAACGTGATGAAGAAAATTGACTACATGCATTGTAATCTAGTTATGGTTTCTTAGGTTGGCACTTGGCACAGCTGCGTACTCTTTCCTCAATAACATTTGAACATCAAGAACAAATAATCAGAAATAGAGGAGACTTTTTCCGAAAAACACATTTCTGTTTTCATATGTATTTGACCAAAAATTAATATGAACAACTACCTCATCATGCTTAGCTAAACTTGATGGTGGTAATGAAACAGGGATCTTGGCAGGTGGACGATTCCCTGACAAATCAGACAAAATACTAAGCCAATAAAAATAATTTCAACATATAACTTCACTTTGGCTTCCGTAAATTGATATGTCAAAAAGATATACCCTATTCTTCAAAGATGGGACATTTGGTACTATATTATACAAATTTTATCATGTGAACACCAAGATTTGGGAAAACAACAAAATTCAGCAGTAAACTAAAGCACAGTCACAAACCATCAACTCCTACAGGCCAGTATGGTGCCTTAGTTGGAGCATCCAAACGTTGCAAAATAGCTTGATTGGATTTCATTATGGAAATCGAAAATCCTGAAACAAAAAAGGAACAGTGAGAATATCATTATTACTTAAAAAAGTTTCTATTGCCAAAAATTACAAACCTGCCATATCAAGAGATGTCATAAATGACCCTGTATACACTCTATCAACAGCAAGTCCATGTTCCAGCTGCAATTGAGGGACTGCTTTTCCTACAGCAATCATCAATTCCATGGCAGGGGTTGAACCTAAGCTGCAGTCAAAAGAACGTATTACCAATCAAGCTTCTGGTTGTAGGAAGAAGTCTGCCTAGACCATGAAATGAAGAAATGGGCCGATGAAGCCAAATCCACCTTATAATGTCAATTGTGTAAGGCTCTATTTTATCTTGTATTAAGTGGAAATTCCATAGAATCATGAAATGCTTTCTGGCTCAAAGGGATGTTATGTAACTTTTCCTTGTGAACATTCTATACTGTTTTCACAAATTTAATCACAAGTTTCAAAACTACCCTTCAACAGAGGAAGCACAAGATTGCCTTTGAACCAGTCAGTAAGGATGCTCATTGTTTCAATAATAGCACACCTACCATAGTTTAATATGATAGATTCTGACTGAAAATAAACAAGGGACCTACCCATTGACCATGAGCACCACGCTGCTACCTCGAGAAATAGGAACATAACCAGTTTCCTGCAGAAATTGGAAACAAAAGATAATGGCATGCCAAATGAAGATATCCGGAGCCAAACATAATATTTGAGTTACAATGGTGAACATGTGCCCAGTGTTAGAGTTGCATGGGCACAACCTAGAGGTCAAGTTCAATTACAAAAACTAGCCTCTTCACATATTATGTAGGGTATGGTCTGAGTACATCTTGTCTGTCTCTAACCCCACTTATGCAAGAGCCTTATACACGAGAGTTGTTTATCTATTATATTTGTGAACATGATATCGTACAATGCCATTATAAATTTTTTAAATACGTAAATGGCATACGTTCATTCATGAATCATGATGACATGTTAATTACAACTGCGAGATGCCAAGATGTTGCCAAGGAATAACATATACAAGATTGGAAATGAGACGATATGAAATATTATTAATAAGTTCATGTACTATAGAATCTTCTAAAGAATTGTTGGGTATACTACAAATAAATATCATGCATCAAAAGATACTAACTGGTGCCACAGCAGCAAGTAAATATAATTCCAGAAGTTATAATAAGACTTCAGAAGCAAATTTCCAAGTAACACACAGCACAATTTTTTTTCAGATACTATACTATCCTGGTGAGATTAGCCTAACCAGCTGAGTAGAAGAAAAAACAACAAAAGACTAAGCATCTAAGTTCAGGATTGGGCAGCAGATAGAAATTTAATAAATTATAAAATATATAAGTTGACAGTAACCATGTTTAACAACATGCTGCTATAGAACATAAGAAAAATAATGAGATTCAAAACTCTTTCTGCAACGAAAAAATGATTGAGAATGATATTCCAACCAACCATATGCCAGTTACAACAAACAATGATTTTGAAGTTCTTATGATATCAGGACCGTCTCATTCTAGAAGTTTATTCAAACTTAAATTTTTAACCTCCAACTAATATCTTTCCAACTTCCAAGCTCCAACCAAATATGAAACCTAACTCGGTGTAACTATATTGGAAATTACTACTTTCAAGGACCTAAGCTGTGGGTCATACCGCTGATAATATCTGCTTAAGGACGTGAGAAACCACCACCTCCACAGGCTGAATGTTGGCCACAGCAGCACCAGGTTCACCATGCTGAAAGGCAATGCATGTTAAAAAAATGATAACAATATGCAACCAGAAATTAAAGAACCTGAGAAGTAAATAGAAGCACCACACAGTTGTTGAAAAGTACTATATGCAGTACTATGAGTGTATGCAATAGAACTCAAAAAATCACACTTAACATGGTTGAACAGGTGGAATATGTATTCCAGTTTTTTTACGCTTTTCAGAAGTAATAAAAAGGATTTAGTAAAAATAAACAAATAAGCCTTACTGAAGAGTGTCTAAAGGGTTATAGTGTCACTGAAATAACTCACAATTCCAAGGCCAAGTTCAATCTTTCCTTGGCCCAAACGATCTGATGCCACCAGACCAGGCAGTGTGCAAACTGATAATGCAACACCCATTGTTCCAACCACCTCAGACGCATGTCTTGCTTCTGCAGCAACATCAACCAGAGAAAGACCAGCTGCAGCAGCAGCTCCAGCTACCTGTCTTCCACAAATGGATCAGAAAAGTACAAAAAAATCATTGAGAAAAATCAAAACCGCTCTGGTGCGCATGATTCTGACAGGAAAAAATTAGCATGTACTTTTGCATAATAAAATACAACAAAAATATAGGTTTCTGGAAAGTATTAACACTGAAAATAACTAGGCTCTTTTTTCCCGCAATGTGATTTAACATGTGAAAACCTTTCCTCCGAAGACAAGTAAATTTTAAACTACAAGTTTTATGATAGACTTTCTACTTTTAGGTACCTACTTCTTAAAGCATCTAACAATGAAGAGAACCAGCCTTTCTTAAGTTGCTTCTAAGAGTCATACCCAACATCATTTCACACAAACAATAACAAGTATTTAAAAATAAATAATGTGAAACTCATTTGTGGAATAAGCTTTAATAAGGATGCTATTTAAGCAGCTACAAAAAGTACAAGCAATGCCAAACAATGCCTTGGCCTAAGAAACAAGATCCAGATGAATGCTAGGCTGCTAACGAATTCCTGTGACATGGAGTTGCATAAGAATGTGCAGACACTTAAACAGAGGGAATGAACCTTTTGAACAAGAATAGTCCCAGCCAATCCTCTTCGTCCAGCAATGCCCCGAGGAGGAGGTAAAGCACAATCATCTCCCACGATTACAGTCTGCAAAAACATGTGCAAGTATCATTTATTTAATATCATTCTCTCCAACTATGTGTCAAATGATTTTAAGATCGGAAATTTGAATAGACATAACCTCTATTTTGTAACCTTCAGATTTAGCTTGCTCAGCAGCAAGACCAAAATTTAAACGATCACCAGTATAATTCTGTCATTATTCAGAATACAAAACCACAAATCAAAAACTGAAAGCCCAACTAATCCCTCACAACACAGTCTACTCATTAAATCAGCCACATGGATTAACAGAACAGAACAGAACACCCAGAAAGTTTTCTGTATGGCAACAAGCATTTCACACAACTATAATGCTTTGATCCCTTTATTTTAAATTTTTAGGCTTCCAATAGAGGTAATTTTCACAAATGAAATGCCACCAAAGGCCCCAAGCTTAATTTTTTTAAAAAAACTTATGCACAGATTGTCACTAAATACTGTTCTGAAATAATTATACCTTGACAATCAGAAGACATCCCATAGGACCAGTCACAGCTCGAATCCCCTAAATTGTAATCACAGATTAGAGTCTTCTAAAAGTTCAAATAAAACTTGCAAGAGATACACATATATCTTATAATGGAAAACTGTTAATAGATAGCAAGAAACCATACTGCTAAAATTGAATCAACTTGTGGAGAGGCAAAAACATCTCCACATATAGCAGCTGTTAGCATCCCCTCTCCCACAAATCCAGCATGCGCAGGCTCATGGCCACTTCCACCTCCTGTATAATGAAAACTTACAGTAAGACAAAGACCAGTTTCTGGAACACCAATCTAATTTCAGAATAGCCAGCTTTTGATATCCAGATATCCAGATATGAAAGTTATGCAAATCACCTTTCTCATTCTTTTAGCAATAAGGGACTGCAAGAATTAAAGCAAATACACATTGAAAATTTAAAGTCACTTTCAAGGCCTATGCAATGAAGGCATCTTAAGGTAGCGGAACATAATATCATCAGAAATGCAATACAGTGCTAACGATAAAACGGATATACAAGACGATATAGAGGTAAGGAATAGAAATGCAATATTAACTATACCAAGTTGTCCAAAAGAAGAAGAAAAAAAACTTCACTCAAATTGATCTCTCCTAATATTCTATATGATTGATTTTTCTCCTCTTTGTAATTGCAAAGATAGTAATTGCAAAGATATTAATTAAAACAGAACAAACCCTCATCTAGTAGTAGACTCAACCCAGACTTAATAGGAATCTAACAAAAATAGGAAAATATTATGAAATTTAAACTCGTTACACGTGTAATCCATGTACCTAATTCATGACCATGCATAAGGATAGTCAAAACCACAAAGTGTCAATTATGATTGTTTTCTTCTTTGTAAATATAGATACTGTAGGATGGGTACACCATGTGGATTTCCCAGTAGGTCACCCATCATAGTAGCACTACTTGCACCCAAGCATGCTTAGCTAAAGAGCTTTTGTTTGGGTCTTGTGTGAAAGGAGAAAAGATGTTCACAGTATGAAAACAAACATTTTCTTTAAGAATTATGATCCAAAGGTTGGTAGTCCTACATTTATCTCTTAAGCCATGTGACATGAGTAAGATAAAAGGACTTCATCTACAGATATTTGAATGAAGAGATTCAGGTGGGTTAAAAAGTTCCCACAAAATTAAATCAGAAACAGCAGGTTTGAGTACTTGACATTTTCACAAACCTGATATAATAGCAACCTTATCATATGTTGCACTTGAAATGTCAGCACGTAACACGACTTTCACCTACACTCCCATACAGAATTTATTTTTTGAATTAAAATGTGATGAATGAATCAATAAACATTTCAGAATAACAGAAACAGAATGTGAAATAGCACTTTACCGAAGGAAAACCATCTAAGTACTGCAGTCCAGGATAAGTTTCTACAAGACCCTCAATGAACTCAGTAACCACATCTGCAGCCACAATAATAAAAATAATTTAAGTACTTTTCCTATCACATTAAAAAATATGTATACAGTTAGCCGATTACCCACAATTTGTTCAAGATTATAATTCACCACAACTTAGAAAGGGTGATGTTCATATGCTTAAAAAAAAATTAAAATTTTAAAAAAGCTAATTTAGAAACGAAAATAAACATCAAAGGGAGCTGAATTGAAAATTACTTTTTTATTCCCTTCTCCCTCTTGAAAACCAAACAAAGTACAAAAGAACCAGGACCTTTGTAAAAGAGAAGTCTAAACTCGTCGTGCCATAAATCCCGCTGATTCCAAGGTACCAAACTATGACAATGAAAAATAAATAACACACAATAAAACGAACAATACAAAGAACAAATGTCCATCTTATCGACATAGTAAATTGCTTTTCCTATCTGCAGTCAGCCTACTCGATTGCGGATCTTACAAAGCCACTAAGTATCACAGGAAACCTTGCCCTGAGTTGGCACACCAACTTGACTGTGTCCTGATGAAAAATCCATTGGATCATATTCATACATGTTATGAAAATCACATTTACTCATATCAGATACGCGCTACGCTATTGAAGCATCGCCACGAGTATTCAAGGTACAAGTAAAGTCAGATGATGAAATTTGTTACAATCGTTTTCAAAAGGCGAGAAAATCAACTTTTAAAAGCATTTTCCCAACCATAACAAAAAACAACAAGTTAATTAACAATACTAGCAAGGAAGCTCACAAAACAGCCCCGCAAACCACAGAAACAGACAACAAAACTCAAGAAAACAGTAATCGAAAGAAGCAGAGAGAGTAAATGTGAAATGACAACCATTGGGATCGTTGATGAGTTTCTTCGCCGGAAAAGCCATAACAGTCTCGCTTGCTTGAATCGAAGAGAGAGCGAGAGCACAAACCCTAAGTCGCAATGCTTTGCATTAACTGTAGAGGGAATTAGAGAGAAAGCTAGCTACAGTCAAGTTGTTTGGTTTGGGGGTGAGTCCCAATTTATATTTAATTGTTTACTTGGATAAGTACGATGAGTCATTTTGTAGAAGCTCACCTGAAGAAGGAGCTTTTTTTCCTCTTCCGGTTTTCTTCAAAGAAATGGAATTGATTTTGGTTGCTCGTCTCCGCCTCCGGACAAAGAAATGCTGATTTTTCAAATTACCCAAAACCCCTCGTGTTTCTATTCATTTACACGCAAAAGGCATGGATGACTTAATTATTGCCATGGGTTGGGCTTGGATTGACCTCATTAACTTTAGGTGCTTGTTGGCATAAATAGATTAAAAAAAAGAGTCAAATAGTATAAGGGAGAATTAGGTAGAGTAGGATAGAGTAATTAAATGAAATTATATATTGATTGGATTAGATAAGAGTTAATTAAAGTATAAATTATTTACTTTGTTTAGATAGGAAGTAGAGTAAGATAGATTAAAGAATTAAAACATTTAAAATGACTTATCTCCTACTCTACCCTCTTAATCCCCCAAATCAAGAGGTTAAAATTATCACTTAATGAGAGTATAGTAGAGAATGATTTATTTCCTACACTATCCTCTTAATCACTTTTCACTTAAAATCAAGTAAGGTATACAATGATTATTCTACTTAACCCTCCCTACCTAACTTTTCAATATCCAAATCCAACCAAACTCTTAAACTATGTTTGTTTAGGAAGGAAAATACTAAATAGGGGGAAATGAAAGTTTGGGGTAAAATTGATGGAATCTAAAAATGGAGGGTGTTTGGTTAGGATAACTAAAATTATAGAGACATTTTTAGAAGAAAAATGACATAGGGCCCACGGTTTTTCTTTTTACCTTTTTTAGGGGGAAAGCTATTGATGCAAGGCATTTATATGGGTCCCAAAGTGAAATTACAAGTGTAACCCTCAAAAAAATTTATATATATAAATACATAATAGGTGGGACCTACATAAATTTATATGAAGGGTAACATGGTAAATTTATATCAATCTTACCAATCATAAAAACACATTTTTTTTTTACTTTTTCTTCTCCTACTTTCCGATAAGTTAAGTCAAGCCTGGCCCCGCCCACTTGGTTAATATTTGTTGTGTGGGTTGCAGCCTACATTTTAATTTTTAAAAAAAAAAAACTCATCTAATAATGAAAAATGATATGTAGCTCATATTTTGAAAACTCATGATAGCCCATATTTAATTATTCTATTGTCTTAATCAATATGCTGAACATTTATTTGGTTTTATTGTAATTAATCATTAACTCATTAGGGTTTATCGAATATATTCTCCTTCAGGTTTAACATTTATTGTTTAGGTTACAGTATAAAAATCTAATGCACGAGTCCGTTATAGTTTAGCGAATTTGTTCCTCTTAGGGTTAAACACTTATTGTTTAGGTTACAACATAAAAACCTGATACACAAATTCATTATGTTTAACACTTATTGTTTAGATATGAGTTTCTAAAATATGGATTGTTTATCACTACCCTTTAATAATAATAGTCCAAAACTAACTACAACCCATTTAGCTATTTTTTTTCAAAGAATAACTCAACCGCACCCCAATATGACAAAAAAGAGCATGTAGACTTCTCTAACCTATAGAGCATATGTTGAACTTTTACACATAAGACATGATTCAGCCATATTTCAGTTTGGCAGTAGTTTAGCAGTAATCAAATAATGAGTTAGTTAATGACATCCACAGCCGCAATATTACAATTGTTAAGAGGATATAAGCTTCTAAAAGACTTCAATCCTTGCAGCAAACTGTTCAAGTCATCCTTTTGCAGGTTCATAGTGATATTTGACCCACATTTTAAATACCAAAAAGACTAGACAATCTAGAAGCAGCTCCATCTTGACAAAGTGAGACCTATTGATGTAATCAAACACCAAGAGTTTCTCATTGTAATCTTCAGGCACCTTTTCTCTATGTGGAAAGACGGAGATACATTGTTCTTTTTGATATTAGCAACACGACTATGTTGTATCTTGTGGCTATAACATTTCTCATGTACGACATTATCATCCAGTTCTTCTAGTCCACAATCGCATGACAGAAGTTTACACTTTGTATCAATTCTTGTGTACTGGACAATGAAAAAAAAACTTTATCATACAACTCAGAATAGTTCTCCAACTCACAGCTAGATCCTTCCTCACTTTTCTCCAACTTTAACTAGTTTCCCAACCATAGAATGATGCGATAATCTTGAACCCATAATGGACATCGCATGGGAGATCAATTAGGTTAATAGAAGAATAGTGGAAATTGGAGACCCAATTTACTGTGACTCCACCTCTTGCCCTATAAACTCTCAACTTAGGTGGTGGGACAATTTTTTCTTCAAATATGCTTGTGGATTTTGTTGTGATAGAGCCCTTTGTGGCTAGGATTATATGTCCTAGAA
Source organism: Euonymus europaeus (assembly GCA_963580455.1). Lineage (NCBI taxonomy): Eukaryota > Viridiplantae > Streptophyta > Magnoliopsida > Celastrales > Celastraceae > Euonymus > Euonymus europaeus. The sequence continues at coordinate 23,961,222 of OY756957.1, read as the reverse complement.
AATTTCAGAAAATCTTATATTTTGTTCTCTTATAGAGATTGTGTCTTGTTCTGTGTAAGAACACCTGGAAGATAAAAAACTATTCTGGCAGTAAAGAATTTCAAAGATTTCTATATAGACTTTCTTTTGTTGCTAAGGTTTGGTATTAATCAAAACATAACAGAGATTTCGACGTTCTAGAGAGAGTCCTCATATTAGTCATTCGTTCTTTGTTGATGATAGTTTAATATTTTTCATGTGCCACGGTAAGTGATACTGAGGCTCTCTAATGTAATCTTGAATGCTACTAGGATGCATCGGGACAAAAAATCAATTTGAAAAAATCTCTGATCACTTTCAGTCCTATGACTTCTAAGACTTGTATAAACTCTATTTTGCATACATTGGATCTCCATTCTTCTCAAGCTCATGATAGGTATCTTGGGATTGCCTTCGGCGATTGAAAGAAACAAGCGTAAGACTTTTGATCATATCTTGGACAAGATTCGTAGGAGGTTGAGGGGTTGGCAACGCGAGCTGTTTCTGCAAGTAGACAGGAAATTTTGCTTAAGGCAGTACTACAACCTATACCTGTTTATACTAGCAGTATCTTTTGGTTGCCAGATGTGTTATCTCAGCAAATTCATTCTTTGATGGTGTCTTTTTGGTGGGGAACAATGGATGACAAAAGAAAAATGTAAAGAGGCCCAGCACACCCAATAAAGGGGAGAATGATATCCAATTATGAGGCACTTCACATGGTGGCTAAATCCTCGATGTGGGATGCTCTAACACTCCCCGCACATGCGTGAGCTTACGAACTTCACTCCCCCGCTCTGATATCATGTAAAGAGGTTCAGCACACCTCTCTAAAAGGCCCAATAGAGGGGGGGAAGGATATCCAATTATAAGGCACTTCACATGGGCTAATCCCCCAATGTGGGATGCTCTAACAGAAAATCCCTTATGTACGATGGGAGATTTTATGTTTGCCAAAATCGTTTGGTGGCTTGGGTTTTCAAGACTTTGGTCTTTTTGATCAATCTTTATTAGCAAAACAAACGTGGCGGATTATGCATTCCCCAATCTCGTTGGCGGCTCTTATATTAAAAGGTAAATACTTTCCACACTCTTTGTTTTTGCCAGCTCCTAATAAAAATGGTGGTTTGTGGCTTTGGAAAGGTATTTTATAGGGACGAGAGTTGTTAGAATTGGGAGTTCGATGGCGAGTAGGGGATGGTGCTATAATTAGAGTCTTCAAGAACCATGGCTACCAAAGCCTTTTTCATTTAAACCTATTACTATGGCCTTTAACGAAAATATGCTTGTCCAATATCTCTTTTTATGCCTAAGAAACTTAAGCCTCATTAAGCAAAAATTTTGGTGTGTGCACTGACCAGCGATCTTTGCCATTCCTTTGTGTGTTGAGTCAGTCCTAGATAGGCTCATTTATAGTTTTGATAAATCTGGGATATATACAATAACATATGGGTATATGGCTGCTTTTTAGTGGAGTAAAGATATTGGGTCTTCCTATGTAGTTGAGAAGGCGAAATGGTGGAATAAGCTGTGGGCTCGTAGGGTGCCTTCGAAGGTTAAAATTTTGGTGTGGAGAGTATATTATGGAGGATTAGCCGTGAGAACAAATGTAAAACCCGTGCTTCTAGGATTCCAATTATCACAAAAATCAAGTAAGAAAAGAAAAAATAATAATAATAAACAAATAAATAATATATAAATAATAGCCGAAAGTACATTTCTTTTTCAAATACTATCATTTGTGTTTCCTTACTTTACAACACAATTATGAGATATAACTAACCTAGCTGTATTATATCTAAGCATATGATGGGAGGAAGAAGAAAAAAAAACATAACATTTCTTAGCCGACAGCCACCCACAACTCAGCTTTGTGTAACATCGTTGAGAACTTCACCAGAATCACTAACGGAAACGAAACAAAGGTAAGTCTTACAGTATCGCGTTCAACACTCTGTTTGGAGTAGTTTTCTAAATAGTAACTAATATTTGGTGTTTAGTGATAGATCGAACTATCACGAGGTGTTATTAGGAGCTGGTTAGATGAGAGAAGGCGACTAGAAGCAGAAGAACGAAGTAGGTAATGTTTCTCTCTCTACTCTGTCTCTCTTATTGGCCAACAATGGCACATTCTCTCTAAGAAACCTAATGGAATATCCGAGGCCACCATAGTGACATCCGGAGCCACAAGAATCTAAACCATACTACCCAAAAATCAAAACGATGGTTGGAGGCCAAAGATCGATGACCACCGTAAGATAAAATTTTACTGACAATAGGGGGTGTTTGACTAGGTATGGAGACTGAGGATTGGGTTCATTGGCCAACGAGGAAGGTGACTCAACTTGTGGCGGATGGATTGCTACGTTACAAACTGACTATTGGTGTATGACTCTGTAAAAGGTCGGAGCAAATAAATTGGTTTTCTGGAAAAGATGAAGTTTGTATATGCTGGGTCATTTGCTAAATTTGCTAACTAGGCTTATTTTAATTATATGATAGGGACGTGGATTAGAATTGATTTTAAGTGAATAATTGGGTTGAAAGATCTTTAGTAAATTTTTGGGCCTAGGTGGACTAAATGATGGCTGGGAGTTAAAAAAAAAATTGGATTTAAATTTTGGGTTGATTTTCTTTGATTATTGGGCCTTGTAGTGGTGTTTTAAATTTAGGAAAGGTTGGGCCAATTATCTTTAGTTAATGAACATAAATAATAGTTGTAGAATATTGACCATACTAAGTTGATATTGACTTTGATCACAAATTCTGGATTTTTGACCAGGCCAATCTAGTAATTTTTATTAGAGAATACATTAGTTGAATGTGTAATTAACCAGTATTATACTAGTGTTTGTGTAGGTGATTGAAGTTGCTACGTTGATGCTTTAGGTGCTTGTATTGTGCTTACTAGCTTTCAAGGTAGGGGTTCTTTCCTTGACTCTTAGTACCCGTTTTCGTGCTATTTTCGTTTGTTCATTTTTCCTTATTACTTTGTAGATTAAATTCATTCCTTTTGTTACTTTATTATTAACTTATACTCGTTGAAATATTTGACATCCTATTTATTCATTATCCCTCGTCATATAGCTTAGGCATCAATGACTTTTGGGAAAAATATTGACTTGTTTCAAAAATGTTTTCAAATTATTAAATTCAATTATATTTTTCCACCTATCGAATAATCTCCATCTAAAATTTTTCATCTCATTTTATATCACAATTTTAGAAAAAGTATTTAAATCCAAGTAATGGTTTTCTTACTATTTTCTTAGGAGTTGTGCATTTTATTTTAAATAATATGATACTATATTTTGCTAGTAGTTTTGGGAATGATATAATGCATGGGGATTTTTATGCCGCTCATGCATCATTTTGTTTGTGATTGTGGAGATTTTCGATTGGAGTTATTGCTCGATCGTGATGGTTGTTGGGCAGTTGTTGGTTGGCCTTTGATGTAGCCAATTGTTGTTGGTTAGCTTTGTAGCGGTGGTTGTGCTCGCGACACCCCACCACGAGACATGATCACTGTTTGGGATTTATTCCCCTTTGTTGTATAGGCACTTTAGTGCAGATCATTTTTGATCAATTGTTCCACCTACGGGATGATACGAGGTGTGGAGAGACCTTCGTGGTTTTCGTTGATAGTTGGCGTATGACTGCATTTATACTATATGTATTATTGATGCATGAATTTATCATTGACATTATCATATTCCATTACGTCTTATTCCATTTGATATCTCGTCTGTTTTCATTATCATATTCGTCGTTTCATCCACTCGGATAGCTGTCTAATACGTATCCGAGTTCATGACGGGTATTTTACCCCTATTGGGCTTTATAGCTCACCCCTTTCTTTTCAAATCCTTTTCAGGTGAGTACGTTATTGACGGCCAGGATCCTGCAGTGTGAGCGAGAGACCCATGGATATAAGACTGTGGTTGGGGTTTATTTAGTTTGGGTTTTTTGTATAATTTCTGCATGAACTCTATCGTACTATTTCCGCACTAATTTCAATTTGGTTTGACTATTTCTAAACATCCTTTCAACTTTGCGTATCGACGTTAAATAATTAATATATTAAGTAAAGAATTTTGAGTGATTAATGTAGTTGTGGGTAGTTTAGTCATTTCCGCAGATCTCTTTAGGATGGGGCGTTACAACAGAACTCTTGAGCCGCAATGCAAATAAGGATCCATTGTGTGGCTTTAGCATGGACGAGTTAGAGGATATTAATCAGTACTGTTTATTTTATTGTGAGCATTTGGCTAGTGTATGGGTTGCATTGGGTTGTGATGATTTGCTTCACACTCTACGACCCTCTGATTCTGCTGATATTTTGTGCAAGTTGGGTAGCTCCTTGGACAAGCAAGCTTTTGAATTTGTTTGTATTCTACTTTGGCGGGTCTAGAGGCGATGAAATACTCATGTTCATCTGGGTCTTGTGCAAGATACTTCTTGGTTAATGAATTGGGTCCAATCATATTTGGGAGAATATCAAACGAGTCTCCTCGGTCCCGCAAGCACCAGGGCAGATATTCATCAACCTGCGCCTCATGTCCTAGGGAACTGATCGTCCATTGGAAGATTCAAGCTCAACGTGGATGCTGCTGTTTGTGTTGGTTTTGAAGGCATAAGGCTGGTAGGTTTAATACGTGACCATGAGGGTCAGTTGTCTTGTGCTGGTCACATCATTTTCCAGGCTATTTTGAAGTTGAAACGAGTGAGTTATTATCTATCCAGGAAGGCATCCGCTTAGCTTATCAGTTTGGTTATTCTATTGAGACCACTGAATCAGATTATTAATTAGCTGTAAATGTTATTAATCATCTTCACATTTGTCCTGCTGTGGCGTCTATTGTTAAAGATAAGAGTTTTTTTTTATGATTTCTACGGTCTATGACTCTTGAGGAAGGGCGAAGCGAAGCTGTACAATATACCTAGACCCGCGGGTATGAACTCGATTTTCAGTCTATGATTGCCTGCTATGAGTAGAGAGGAGAATGAGAGGTGAGAGGTAAGGCTATTTTAATTTTTTTCTTTCTCGATGGGGGAAAGCTTAAGTTAAGAGTGGTCAAGCCAAGAAGAATCGGGTGGGAACATTCGACTTCATCGGTCGGGTTCGCTTTAGCTTTACCTTCTGTCTGTGCTAACGACACACCTAAAATATGATTAACAAAAAAAAAAGCACAAAAAGAACATACACCTACCCCCATATTGACGAATACAGACGTAAAAGAACGAACTACACTAATATAAAACGAATCAAAAACCCCCAAACATCAATTCGCCTCTGACCATCAAATGAAATGTGACTAACCCGTCCTCCTCTCTTTGAAACAAGGGGCGCTTATGTCGGTGCTTGAAACAATTTTGTCTTCTCCCTATTACTATATCTCTAGAGTCAATAATTTTATATGAGGAACTACTGAACTCAATCACTTGCTGCCGTTACACTTCAGTTTTCTGTTGAGGTCTACCCTGTAGAGGTTCATTCCAATCAAATAATCCGCAGCCGCCAATATATCTCTCGGTAACAAAAATGTATTAGTCGGAGGTAGATCAAGATTCAATCTCTGGTTCATATTTCGTCGACCAATCCTTCCTAATTCACATCTTTGTTGAAAGAATTTTTTTTTGTAATTCCTTACACAGAGATTCAGAAAATACTGGATCTCCGCCTACACACGTAAATTGTTGATAAAACTCCAAAATAGCAGCAAACAACGAACCAAACAACAATAAACAATACCATCACAGTCATCCAAAAAAAATAATGGTATTGTCAATAATGGTATTGTTGTTGTTGGCAAGTTTCAACAATACCATTGTGACTGTGACGGATGTACGGGTCGGGTTTTGTTTTGGGTAATTGATTAGTAATTGATGTTTGGGGGTTTTTGATTGGTTTTATATTATTGTAGTTCGTTGTGGGGGTTACTCACGCCTATTCAAAAGCTTTGTTGTTTTTAGGATCTGGATCAATTATTCATTCAATGGAGGCTATTGTTGGGTATTCTCCCGATAAAAGTCAGAATATGGTTCTTATGGGCGGTTTAACAAAACATGTTCCAATTACAAAAATTTCTTTTTTACTAGGTACACTTTCTCTTTGTGGTATTCCTCCCTTTGCATGTTTTTGGTCTAAAGATGAAATACTTAATGATAGTTGGTTATATTCACCGATTTTTTCAATAATCGCTTGTTCCGCGGCTGGATTAACCGCATTTTATATGTTTCGGATCTATTTACTTACTTTTGAAGGTCATTTGAATCCTCATTTTCAAGATTACAGTGGGAAAAAAGGTAGCTCCTTCTATTCAATATCTTTTGCTTTTTAATGCGAACAGCAAGGATTACGAGTAATCCTTTACTGATTTCCAAATCGATTGATAATAGTTCTTTCAATGAAAAAAATCATAAAAATCATAAAGTAATGGAAAGAAAAGACCTCTTTTTTTTTTCTTAGACTTTATACTTACAAATCATGATATGAATCTAGATCATCAGCAAGATCATAATTTTTTTGAAAAAAGGAAAAGACCCAAAACAAAACCCGACCCCGTACATCCGTCACAGTCACAATGGTATTGTTGAAACTTGCCAACAACAACAATACCATTATTGACAATACCATTATTTTTTTTGGATGACTGTGATGGTATTGTTTATTCGTTGTTTGTTTTTTTTTTTGTTTATTCGTTGTTTGCACTTTAAACATATGGTACGAGCAAAGGACTCTACCTACCCATACTGACGAATGAAAGAAGATCAGCGCGGATGATAGGACAAGCGATAGCGGTTCCATTCTTGCTGTTCCTATTCCATACCATAAACAGACACCTTTGATTCATCGACATTGGCACTAGAGGCTCTACCCCCTGAGAAAAAAGTCGCATACACCTACCCTAATAAGAAAAAGTTCTCCGCCTTATGACTTTCGAATAGTATTCCCTGTTGATTGAAATTGGTAAGATTAACGTATAAAATTTTATAAATTTACTTGTCTGTGTGTGAATTGAATAATTCCCTCCTTTGTAAGAGAAATGTCCGCCCTAAGACTATAGAATCTATAGGTATTTTTCTCCCCCAGGTTTTAAACAACAAAGCTCATGGTTCTCTAGATTGAGATCTTTCATAAGATAGAGAAAAGGAGATGTGTCGAAGTTAGCTTCCTGCTCCCTAAAAACGGGAATCCAGAAAGCATGCCCCTTACGTAGAGCAAAGGAGAGGGCTCGCAGGTAGGAAAGGAAGTGGTAAAGGTTTGCTCCAAATAAAAAATGGGTTTCTCCAGCATAGGTTTTATTTTATGTAATAGAATAGATGATGGAACTTTCATTAAAGATGGGGAGAGATCAAAGAAAAGGAGATTTATTTAAGTAAGGTAGGGCCTCACCCGCGTAAGACTCATAAGAGGTGTTCCCCGTTCAAGAGCCATGTTCCCCACTTAGGGAATATGGTGGCTCATAGCTTAGCGTCAGTTGCAATTTGTGCCTCAAATATATGAAATGTGGGGTGATTCATGTCCGCGCTTCACTTCAAAATTTGCAATTGCAGACCTTCAGCAATGAGAACAATCATTAGCTTCAAAGAGCAGCGTCTTAGTTATGGCAACAATAGGAGGAAACCGTAGACGAGGAACTGAAAAGCAATGGTCCAACAAATATCTTTTTAAGCTTTTAGGTGTATATTCATCTTGAGACATGATATACAATCAAAGACATCGACTCTAAACTTGCGCCTTTTCATATAATTTAGATATTGAAAAAGAATGACAAGAAAAAGAAAGAAATGAAACCATTCCTGGCCCAAGGATACTAGGAGAGAAAAACCATTTGCTTGTTAAAGACATTCAAACTGTCGAGGGGGGATCAGAGAGAGGGAGGGCTCCAAACAATCATGAATCTGATTTTCCAAGTTTAAACTTGGAGCAAAATTCCTGGTATGGTCCGAAGCCCTTTTGCCATTCTGCGAACTTTTGCTTCAAAGCATTGTGCGCTTTCAGTTCCTTCACCCCAAATTTCATGTCAGGAGTATCAAACTTTAGTTTGATGGGGCAAAGATCATCAAACATTTGTAGTCCAACAGTCTCCATATTTTCATTATGAACAGACTCCTTGTTCACTTTGGCAATCAAAGTAGAATAATTCCCATCTTTATAACCACCGTCATTCCCAGAGGACTTGAAAGCAGCTGGATGATATGAAATAAAAGGTTTTGGTTTCTTAGAGTCGACTCACAATTCTTCCGTGTCATCATCAAGAGAGACATCAGCATCATCAGGAGGCTGAGGTAAATGAACTGACACAGAAGTTTCTTTGGCCACTTGCATTACTTCTTCACATACAAGGTCAAGCTCTGCCTCTGGTGAGAAATCACTTACGTCTTCTTGTGAATTTGGACACCCGTTCTGAAACTCGTGAATTGTTTGTAGCACAGGAAGAGGAAGAACCGGACCAACAAGGGTATCACTAGGCTGCACTTTGTGGGACCACTTATTGCTGCGGCATGAAGGTTTCCTCAAGAAGAAAGGAGGCAATTGGGGTAATTTCGGAACTGTTAAAAATTCCAAAGGAACCTTCTTCTGATCTACGAGTATTTGAAGAAGTTCCGAGTAGCTTGAAAAGGCAAGCTGCAGGAGTTCCATAGGCAATTCTGCCCATAGTCTTTTTAAGGCAACCTCACAAACGCTTGTGGGCACACTGATGTCGTCAAAGACAACTGTGGCAGCTGGAAGAGTACGAAACTGACTGAACCCACAAATCTCCAAATTTTCATGTAAAATCTCATGAAGCAAAAAGCTAAAGTTTTCTTTCTGCTTAGTTTCTTTTCTGCTACAGTTATTCATACTTGAAGCAAGAAGTTGAGAAAGATCACCATTTAAATAAGCATTAAGGTAATTAAGCTTTAAATACTTATATCTTTTGGGAAATTTGTACACCTCATCACCCATATCATACAGTGCATTATCTTCAACACCTAGCAACAGGTCTCCATGAGCAACTTCTAATTTTTTAACCAATTTCCATGAGGCAGAATATCTTTGAGATTCAAGCTTTCCAGAGGGCATGAGCCTAATTACCACAAACCCAGCAAATTCTCCAGACTCAGATAGCAATGAAGTAAGGTTCTTGCTTAGGAGTCCAAAGCCTAAAACTATCTCCTTTTTCTGCTGCCAATCAACCCACGAGGGAAGGGCATCCTTTGCAAAATCTTCTCTGAGAACACTACTACCACAGGGACACGCCCAGACAACAATAAATTTGAAGGAAGCTCCCATGCACAAAGGGAATGGCAGTACTTTGAAATTTCTAGAGGACCAGAACCCTTACCAGCTGGCAAACAAGGACCATAGCAGAAGAGCTTAAACTCATCATTCCAAAATGATCCCAATGCAATGCAAAACCCTGATTTAGTAGCCCATTCAGAGGTAGCATCCTTTAACTGTGACCTCAGTTCAGATAATCTAAATACATCAATGAAACAAGGTTTATCAAGATTGTGTTCCCACTGCAATATTGGCATCAAAGGCCTGCGCACATCATAAATTACAAGCAAGCTATCATAAGCCAAAACAAACTGGAATCCATTAGAAACTGCCTTCGAAAATGCAAGAAACTGCTTTTCAGTTGATGCATACATACCCAACATCTCAATTTTTGCTAAACAAGTAATCTTACTTTCACCAGACCTCAAGTCAACCAGGAAAACAGCATCTGATCGTGCAACAATCAAAATCCGACCATGCCAACTGAACTCACAACCCAACCATTTAGCACTCTTTGAATTACTAGAATCATCCCAGGAAATTCTCAATCTAGTCCCTTTAAAATAAGCAATCAAGCAATCAGATTCCATATCAAACAAGAACAATGCACCACTTTCTAACAATACCAGGCACTCCTCAGGTAAATGTGGACTCCAACATGCTCCCGCAATTGCGCAAGTCTTAAACATTTTAAAACCCAAATAACTCAAAAAAGGCCTTTTCCTACTTCCACTTAATTTAATACTATACCAATCGACGGAATACATAGTACAAGCCATCAAATATCCAATGGTAGCAGAGTCGGAAGACTCACCTTCAAAACCCCAAGATGGCACTACTGGGCTCACCAGAATCCTGACAATACGATGACTGGACCGCTTTTCCGCCCTAAAAACAAATTCGTTATCAGCATCAACCCTCAAATTTCCATCTTTAACAGAAAGCAGCAAGAACCCAATTTGTTCAAGGTTCTCCCCAGTCGGGAAAAACACTATATCACTACCACCATTGAACTCGAGGAGCTGAAGGCGGTTATGGGACAATGAAAGGGAGGAAACTGAGTCGTTTTGTGGGCCAAATATAGATTCAATAGATGAGGCGGTGGAAGGAGGGACTGAAGGACAAGTAGTGGAGATGTACCTGGAGAGTGAGAGGCGAGGAGGATGAGAAAGAAGAGGAGGAGCGAGAGAGGGGGAAGAGAAAAGTTGCGAGAGGGTTTTGGGATCTGGGTTGAAGAAAAAAGGTCCGAGCGCAGGTTCCGACCAGAGGAGGAGTGGCGGGTCAAACACCTTCCCGATTGGGAACTCAGGCTTCAACTCCTCCGCCAAAGACTCCATAACCCTAAAAAACTTCAATTAGAATTAGAATAACAGATATCGTCCATTCTATAAAAAAAATTAATAATGTAATTATGTTTTTAATGTTTTTTTATTTAATAACCTCTTTTCAATTTATTTCACGTATTCGAGGCCGTAGAGAAGCGTAATCGGCATCGATGGAATCGAAGAGGGTCCTTGTCGAGCATCACAGGGATTAGAACCAATGACAATGGCAGAGAAAAGAGGGTTAAATGGAAGGAGGTATGATATGGATATATATACATTTATTTATGTACATATTCGCAAACCGTAAACTGAAAGTCGAAGCAAGTGCTAAATGGCAAGTTTTGCTATGAAAATTTTGAATTGTTTGAATTGCGTATAGATACTGAAGAAGAAGAAATCAAAGGATGAACTGGTAGAAGAAGCTTCTGCTGATGGCGACCCTCTCGCTTCTTTCTTTGTTTCTTACCATCGCGAACGAAATAGTAATTTTACAACCCTCTCTCTCGCGTAAATTAATTTGCTTTAATGCTAATTTAAAGATGAAATTCATGGTTTTTGTAATTGATGCTCTAAACTTGACTGAAATTTACATCCTTGAGGTGGGTTCTTTTTTTTTTCCTTTCAATTTCTCTTCGGGAAACTGTGATGTCTGATGTTTGAATTTGGGCTTTAAGTTTCTCTCATAACTTAAATATGAATTTCCCCATTCGTTTAGTTTGATTGTTAATGACAATGTTAGTTCGTACTAGGCATATCTGTGTGTTTGGAATCTGGGGCTGGGGACGAATTCTCCTCTTGTTAAGCAATACTTTCAAAACCTCCTTAAAGTAAGCAAAAGAGATTTTCTTTTTCTGCGTCAAATATTCCTACTTCATTTCGTGTCATAAGCTATTTCTGCTATTTTCCTCTCCATTTAGTTTTAAGGTCAATATAGAGGGGCAGTATGTTCTGAGTCGCCTGCTGAAGAGAAAGGTGACACTTAGGGAAATCGTTGCTCCAGAAGCAACCTTCATATTTATTTATGAGTTGCTGAGTGCAACTACCAATGAGACTTCAATAGCTTTCGATATTGAAAGGAAATTTACTGATTGTGTCGGATATAGACAATCCCTTGGTTGGATTTGTACACTACTTGTTTACTCTGGAGGAAGAAGTTTCTGTTCTTTGTGTATGAATTACAGCTTGAGTCTCACATCCAAGGGAAAGGATTGGGAGAATTCTTAAGCAATTGTTTGAGCTAATTGCTTGCAAGGTGCTTATTCCGTTTCTCCTGAGCCATTTCTCCACAATGAATCGTTAGAGTAGCATTGTATGGAAACTTGTTTGCTTTAATACTCCAAAATTTTCACGAGATTTGGATACTGCTTGAGCTGAGATATATGATTTCTAATTTTTTTTCCACCTTGATTACATGTTTTAGTTATCTTTGTCAACTGCATATAAGCCTGTCAAGCTGATTTTGGTGCACTATTGTGCTTGTGCAATACATTAATATTTTGTTAAGTTTATTGCTTGTATTTTGGCTTTAATTGAGTGATTCCGTCTTTTGTAGAAGCGCCTGGGTGCTGTGGTTTTAACTGTTCAGAAAGCATACTTGTTAGCTAATAGCTATGAATTTTTATATTTGTAAGCCGAGGTAATCGTTGAATTGACAGTCCCTTACAAAGTAGAGATGGAATCTAATGACTCCAAAAGACATAGCTATCAATGTGTCACCATTTATTTATGCAGGAGTGAAACTATTGTTGAGTTCAATAGAAAATGTCCTCTTAAATGCTATGCTATTATATGGAGCCTAGTCTGTTCATTTCTTATCTCCAGAGCTGACCGTAAGCCCCATTCTTACCCCTCCCCCTCCCCTCTAGATCCACAAGTTTACAAAGAAGAAAATTTTCTTACCTTCCTTCGGGCATTAGGGGTAGGATGGGGTGTTTGGGGGAACTAAGAGTGAACATTGACTTCCTTATGAATTGTAGTTTTCATTTTCATTCTATGTAGAATGTTGTAGCTGGCCTTTCCTCTTTTCTTCAGGGGTGTGAAATAATATAGGAAAATATAATATTAATTTATATTGTTGTAAACCCTTCACCTCATGGTAAACTTGTTTCACGAAAACTTGAGGGTTATGGGTTTAATTCCTATAAACAGCCTTTCTCGTATGCAGGGGTGGGCAGAAGACATCTTGTTCTTCTCCTAAACGACGTCCATTGTCGGAGGCTTGTGTGCGGGAGTTGTTGACTTTTTTTGTTGATGATAAATCCATACATTTGTGGGGTATTAGAGGGAAAAACTCATGGATCCTATGGAATTTCATCTGTCAACACGGACGTCAAAGGACAAATAAAGGGATGTAGATACATTCAAGTATTTCTTTGTATGATTTATCCTGAAGCATCTGGGGTACATTGTTAACATACTAATAACAATAAACAAAGCAAAAGCTGCACAAGAGTTTCATCAGTTTTCATCACAGGCTTCTTTGTTTACAATTTGGTGGGTCCATTTTCATGAACCTTTTCTATCTAGTGATGAGCATCTGGATGAAATGATTGATGTCATCAGGTCGACTAGTTATCATGCAAACATTGTAATCTAGAACTGCTCCACAAGTTGCAAAGGGAATGAAGGTTTCTAGGTTATTGAGTGCACAACAATTTTACTAAGAACGCTATGACTTGTCATTAGTCTTTTAATCAATATAGCACTCACCTTCCGGTCAGCATTTTATTTTTGTTGCAGATATGTTATATCAAGTATTTCTCTGTCAAGAGTTAATCCATTGGTAAGAGATTACAATAGCATTACTTACATTGTCTAAGGTTCATCTTTCTGATCTTTCTAAGTGGCACATAAAATCTTTCGTAGACAGGAGATGAAATGACTTGCGAAATTCTCTGTAAATTATTTGATGATGAAGCTAAGCTAAAGCTATACTGGAGGTATTCTATTGAGCGCGTTATATGTATATTATTTTAACGTGGCAATAACTTGTTGCAGCTGTATTTGTATTATTTGAGGCTAATGGAGCCCTGTTTTTGGTTTAAAATAAAGCAGCTTCTGCTACAAAAGAACTTGGACAGCAACTGCTGCTATATTGCTGCATAATTTTAAGCAGATTTTTATTGATTTTGTTTCACATTTGATTTGTTCCCTTAATTTGCAGGAAAGTGGATGAATTAGGGATGAATGGCTGACTCACCAAAAACTAGTAAGTGGATTAATGCTTTCCCAAGTGTAGGATTGTCAAAGTAATAATAGGAGTGAATCCCAAATCGTCTCACAAAGACTTTTGGTTTCGGCTTGGGTCTATGGATTATTAACCTAATTACTTAATTAAATATGGTATTCACAATACAAGTGATGGCAAAATTGCACTAACCATTGGTTAGATTCGGTTTTCCTCTTTGGGTGATTGATGGACTAAACCCTAATATGCAATATATGAAATGGAAATGGAAACTAAGCTACTGCAGAAAATTGAAATCAAAATCAACACAACTAAACATGGCATATATCGTTAAAGCGGAAGCTAAATCGGAATAACAAAACACAAGAAGATTGAACTAAAAACTATGAATCGAAATGCGATAAATAAAATGCAAAAACAATAAGCAAAGAGAGTTTAGAAGTCAAATCCAATATCGAATGTTGAGGCAAAGTGGCCTTCCAATCTACAAAGAGAGGTTGAAGCTAATCCAACTTGGGCTCTTCTCAAGCTCTACAAGGAGGAAAAACTTCTTCTTCTAGTTGGTTGGGTCTCCAAAACACCTAGCAATCTTCTTGAATGTGATTTTCGAACTCCAACAAAGAACCAAAATGAAGAACAAGGCAAGAGAATGAAAACCCTAAGAGAGAATGTAATTTTCGGCCAAAATGAGAGTTGTTTTAAGAATGAGGTCTAGAGCCCTCTAAAACCCTTGTACATGTGTTAAAATATCATCCTAACCTTATACAAATAAATCCCATTGGTTGAAAAGGCATTTAGACAAGTTTGCCCTTCAAAAATTGACTAAAAATCATAAAAACCCGAAATACCCTTAAGTTGGCAGCAAAAACAAATTATGCAGCAGATTGCCAAAAACTGGAATTTGACAGCAACTTCTTTAATTTCCACAGTCTCCAATTCTTGATGGATTTATTCGTATGAATACTCGTTGGAAAGATCTGGATGTCTACGTCAACTTTGTAGAAGAAAGTTTCTTCAAATTCGATCATCTTCATCCTCAAAAGTTGATGCAAACCTTTGTGCGCAGACTGTCCAGTAACAGTGCTTATGACTTCCGACTCTTCCAAAATAATCCCGGTTGATCCGGGGGCTGCGAGAACCATGCACACAAGTCATATATGACTGAAGCAAACTTCAACAAGTGTCAAAACCAATTTTAGGTTGATAGAACCGAATCCGGCACATTAAAACCCAAATTCTTAAGAGATAGCATTTCCACAACTTTTAGCCATTATGGCCAAAACTTGGATTTCAAATCTCTAAGCTACCAAACCAACTTGAACTACTACAAAACACCTAAAATGACTATGTCAAAGTGTTAAATTTTGCATTGGCTCATTAACACGGATTTCGGCAACTCAAACCTAAAATGTGGCTTTTAAGCATTAAATCTCAACTTTTCTTCTTCCAAACTCCACAAAAAATATACAAAATCTCATCCCAATCACAACCCCCAACTAGCATTTTGCTAGTCCTCGAGCAAAATAGTGAAAATAATTTGGGATGAATTTTAGGAGGAAAAATTTGACTTTTAAAACAAGTTGTTAGGAACATGTGTGACTGTAAGCATGCATTGATAAGTTCTTCCCTAAATGTTTAACCCTCAGAATGAACACATGACAAAGATGTAAGGAAGCACAAATCTCAACCTAGTATTGATTTTAACTAAAAAGGTTGCTTCATCCTGAACCCGAACCATTCTCAAGTGTGTGTGTGAATGACCACTTGGAACATCCATGCCATCAATCAAGATTAGAAAATGCAAAAGTGGTTCATCAAATGAATCTCTAACATGAAGTTCAAGTCGCCATATGCTCACTTCTCAAAACTTCTCTCCACTAATGTAGCCCAACAGGGGCGGCCCTGGGCAGGGGCGACAGGGGCGGCCGCCCAGGGCCCCCAAAATCGGAGGGCCCCAATTTTTTTTTTAATACTAATATATTTTTAATATATGTATAAAATTTAGTTTTTACATACATTATACTCTTAATTCACATGTAGTCCAGCGGCACAGTAGGTGATTTTTGATTTTGAGGTAAGTGTTTCGAGCCTCTCATTCAACATCTTCACTTCTTTTTTTTTGCCCATTTTTATACTTAAAATTGGGCCTCCAATTTCAAGTCCAAACACCCACTTTTTTATATTTAAAATTGGGCCTCCAATTTCAAATCAAAAATTATTTACAAGGCCCAATTTCTCACTAGCCCTAATTTTGATTTACATCTTCATCTCCCTCTCTCGTCTAATCATCTCCACTCTCCATTCTCCAAGAATCCAATCTCTACTCTGTGACTCTGTTCTGTCCAATCCAACGTCTCTCTACACTCTACTTGCAGCCAGCAGCCTTTGCTAGTTGTAAACGCCAGACGTGCAGTGTGTGTGCGCGTTGCGGACCAACCACTGACTGAGGTGAGGCGGGAGCGAGAGGCGACCAGCGGACCAGCGGTGCTTGCTGCCTGCTTTGCTACACTGCTACTACTGGAAAGCTGCCTCAGCTGGAGCTGCTTGTGCTTGGTCTCAAGTCTCAGCCGACAGGTGTTTTTGTTCCTCTGCCTCAATTCCTCAGTAGTCATTGTCTCATTGGTTAAATGTTAATTGATTAGTCATTTAGTTGATTTGTTAATTGCTGCCAGTGCCTTGTCTTGATTTATTGGATTAGTTAATCACTTAATTGTTATCTTGTTGACTTGTTAATAGTTGATTACTTTGAGTCTTTGATTTGCTATTGGCCTATTGCTGCTGGTGCTTCCTTGTCCCTTAGTTAATTAATCTTGATTAGTTGATTTCATTGTTTAATTGATAATTAATTTATCAATTTAAGCATAATGAGTAGTAGAAAGTATATGTCTGGATATGAGAAAAGGAAAAAAAAAAAGATGAAGAACTTATTCGGTCTCTTGCGGGATCTCTTGATAAATTTATGGCTAATAAACAAAAGGAGGATTCCATATCTAATATAGTTGAAGAAGAAACAAATCAACCATTATTGATTGATGATGTCGTTGAGAATGATCAATTTGAAGAGGAAACAAATCAACCTATAGGTGAGGAAGAATTAGAATTTGGGCCTATAAATATTTATGATCCCGGAAATTGGAATGTTATTGATATAAAATTTAGAGACTTAATTGTAGAAAAAGGTCCAATTAGAATTTTTGATGTTGATTTTTGTGTTGATAAAAATGGTAGACATTTTTCATCTAATCACTATGAACGAGTGTTATTGAATGGAGAGAAACAAGATAGGAAATGGCTTGTATATTCATTATCTAAACACAAAGTCTTTTGCTTTTGTTGTAAGTTATTCAAGCAAGACCAAAACACTTCCCATTTGACTACGGATGGGTATAATGATTGGAAGCATCTTAGTGATCGAATAAAAGCTCATGAAACTAGTAGTGAACATTTAGTTTGCATGAGTAAATGGATGGAATTGCAAATAAGGTTGAAAAAAAAAGAAACAATTGATAAGAGTGTGCAAGAACAAATAGACAAGGAGAAAGAACATTGGAAACAAGTATTATTGAGGATAATAGCCCTTGTAAAAACTCTTGCTAGAAATAATTTAGCATTCCGTGGTCATAGGGAGAAGCTTTATGAAGGGAAGAATGGAAACCTTTTAGGTTTTATTGAGATGCTTGGAGAGTTTGATCCAATCATACAAGAACATCTTCAACGTGTTAAAAATAAATCAATCCATTACCATTACCTTAGTCCAAAGATTCAAAATGAGTTGATCCTACTCTTAGCAAATGAGATTAAATGTACAATTATAGCAAAGGTAAAGCAAGCAAAATATTATTCTGTAATTCTTGATTGTACTCCTGATATAAGTCATGATGAACAAATGTCTCTTATATTGCGATGTGTAGACGTTTCTATGAAACCAATTAAAGTCGAAGAATTTTTTATTCAATTTCTAAAGGTAGATGATACAACAGGGCTTGGTCTTTTTAATATTCTTAAAGATGTTCTTAAAGATTATGGTCTTAATATTGATGACATAAGAGGACAAGGATATGACAATGGATCAAATATGAAAGGAAAACATAAAGGTGTTCAAAATAGGCTACTTATGGAGAATCCTAGAGCATTTTATACACCATGTGGTTGTCATAGTCTAAATCTTGTTCTTTGTGATATGGGCAACTCTTGTGAGAAAGCTATATCTTTCTTTGGAGTTGTACAACGCATATATTCATTGTTTGCATCATCTACAAAACGGTGGAATGTTTTGACACATTATGTGAAAAATCTTACACTTAAGCCATTTTCTCAAACACGTTGGGAAAGTCGTGTTGAAAGTGTTAAAGCAATACGTTATCAAACTCCACAAATTAGAGATGCTTTAATTGACTTAGCAAGTAATAGTGAAGATCCTAAAACAAAGAGTGAAGCTCAATCCTTAGCTACAAATGAAATTGAGAGTTTTGAGTTTTTAGTGGGCATTATAATTTGGCATAATGTGTTGTTTGCTGTCAATACTATTAGCAAAACCCTTCAAGCGGAAGATATGGATATTAAGGTAGCTATAGAAAAACTAAGCGGACTCGTCTCATTTTTTGAACAATATAGGGAAACTGGATTTAATGATGCTATGATTGAAGCTAAAGAAGTAGCTAGTGAAATGGGTATTGAACCAATTTTTAGAACAAAACGTATCATTCGAAGAAAAAGACAATTTGATGAGATTAATAGTGAAGATCTAATACGCTCAGCTGAAGGATCATTCAAAGTTGACTACTTTCTTTATGTAATAGATAAATCTATTTCTTCTTTTAAAACTAGGTTTGAACAATTTGAGTTATATGGAGAAACTTTTGGATTTTTATTTGACTTGAAGAAGTTGCAATCTATTGATTTTGAAAGTTTGATCTCGTATTGTATTAAACTTGAGGATTTTCTGAAGCATGACACACTTTATGACATTGATGGAAGAGATTTATCTTTAGAATTAAAAGTTTTGTGTACTCTTTTACCTGCAGAAGTAAACAAGCCAATTGAAGTATTAAATCATTTGGAAACATTGGAGGGTGGTTTCCCAAATACATGGATTGCATATCGAATATTGTTGACTATTCCAGTTACAGTTGCCTCTGGCGAGCGAAGCTTTTCAAAGTTGAAGTTAATAAAGTCATACCTTCGATCTACCATGTCACAAGAAAGGTTAAATGGGTTAGCAATGTTATCTATTGAAAGTAATTTAGCGGAAAAGATTGATTATACCACTGTAATTAATGATTTTGCATCTCAAAATGCTAGAAGAGCCATATTTGAATAATATTATACCTTATAGTCAAATTTTTTTTAAGATATACTATAGCATTTTAAGAGGGGCCCTTTTCGAAGAGTTCGCCCAGGGCCCCCCAAATCTCAGGAACGCCACTGTAGCCCAACACACAACCAATGATCCAATAGGACTTTATAAGCATGTAACGTAGGTTGAGGCTATGGGTATGTCGAAATGGAATTTTTAGGCTTAAACCACAAGTCAAATATACATGTTAATGTAACAATGGTCATACATATGCATGCATGCACATATACCCCAAAGTAGTCCCAACTCACCTTTTTCACACTCACTTACCTTTTTTTTCTCTTTTTCTATTTCTTTTTTTTCTCTCTTTTTTTTCTTCTTGTATATATGTGCCATATTGGCTTTATTGGTGGCATGCAACCTTCTCACTCTATACATATATTGCAAACTTGGATATTTCCATTTAAAGGTTGTTGTCTTATTTTGCTTTTTTTTTTCTTCTTTTTTTTTTTTACAAAGCAAGCAACATCTTACAAAATGCACCATAAACTCATAACTCATATATCTACAAATCACTCAACCCATATGCATGATGATATGCACGAGCATCACACAAAAAACATGTATATCCAATTGTGTGGGTGATGTATGGGGAATTTTTTTTTTTTTAGCTAGGTGCATATGTAGGTATTGAAGAAAAAGGTTAACATTTGGCTAGGAGGGAACAACTAGGGATATATTTAAGGTATGGTAGGCTTGAAATTAAGCTCAAACGACCAAAGAAGGCCTTATGTCATCTCATCAGTCAAAGTGTGAACTAGGATTTCGCCTCAAGAGTTTATCAAGTGAGTTCTAGTGCTTGTGAGATTCAAAAGACTAACACTAAGCATAACTTCTCTAAATATCCAACACTTCAAAGACGCATGGTCATGTGCTCAGGGGAAGAGAGAAATAGTCCAAACTTCAAAACAAGACAAATTAAAAAGTCAAGCACAATCCAAGGGATCTTATATGCCTCCCACTACAAGTCATAGTTCATATTTTTCATCATGGACAATCAAGGAATCACAGCAATGCAAAGCTTTTCACAACACACAGTTCCAGAATTTTTTCTTCTTTTTTTTTAAAAAAAAAACACTTTTATTTTTGAATTTCTTTTGAAAAACTAAACCAAACAAAAACTGGGCACCCCCACCCGCAACTAGAGTAAGACATGGTCTCCATGGATGGAACGAACAAAAATGGTGCACAGTAAGTAATTATTCAATGCAAATGCAAAACACTAAGTGGTTCTAAGACTACAATACTCCCAAAGTACCACAAACAAACGGAGTAATGTCACGACACCAGCACCCCCATGACTAGGTATATGGATAATCAAATAACAGCAGGAGAAGTTGAGAGTACTCCCTGGACATCCTGTAGAAGGAGTGTCTCATCCTCGGGTGCGTAGGGAGCAAGGAATGGCTTGAGCCTTTGTCCATTCACAGTGAAGGTGGTCCCATTCTTTGGATTGGAAATATCCACAGCACCATGGGAATGAACCTTCTTGACAATGTAAGTGCCACTCCAACGACTCTTCAACTTTCCTGGAAAAATATGGAGCCTAGAATTGTAGAGAAGCACTTCTTGCTCAGGGAAAAACTGTTTATCCAAGATCTTCTTGTCATGCAAAGCTTTCATCCTCTCCTTGGACAGTTTGGCATTGTCATATGCCTCCCTTCTTGCTTCTTCCAGCTCCGAAATCTGCAACTTTCTCAAGCCTTGGGCATCATCAAGTGAATGGTTAATCTTTTTAACAGCCCATAAAGCATGATGTTGAATCTCAACAGGCAAATGACATGCACGACCATAAACCAAACGATAAGGTGACATGCCAAGAGTGGTTTTGAATGCAGTTCTATAAGCCCAAAGAGCATCAAGTAATTTATCAGACCAATCCTTTCTATTAGGATGAACTGTCTTTTCAAGAATAACCTTGATCTCTCTATTTGCCAATTCAGCTTGGCCATTAGTTTGAGGGTGATATGGAGTAGAGACCTTGTGAGTCACTCCATATTTCTTCATGAGATGCTGAAAAGGTTTATTACAAAAGTGCGAACCCCCATCACTAATTATGGCCTTACGCATGCCAAAACGTGCAAACAAATCTTTTAAGAACTTAAGTACAACCTTATGATCGTTGGTTCTACATGGTATAGCTTCTACCCATTTGGAAACATAATCAACAGCAAGCAAGATATACATATAACCATTAGAAACAGGAAAAGGCCCCATAAAATCAATTCCCCAACAATCAAAGATTTCAAGGGTCAATATGGGAGAAAGAGGCATCATGTTCCTAGCTGTGATTTTTCCAAGTTTTTGACAAGATTCACATGCTTTACACCACAACACAACATCTTTAAACATGGTAGGCCAATAAAGTCCACTTTGTAAAATTTTTGCAACAGTTTTCTGGGCTGCAAAATGACCTCCGCAAGCCCCAGAATGGCAAAACTCAAACACAGAAGCAAACTCTTCATCAGGAATACATCTTCTCACCAACTGATCAGCACAATATTTAAAAAGATAGGGTGAGTCGAAGTAATAGAAGCGAACCTCAGAAAGGAACCTACGCTTGTCTTGAATGTTCCAATGAGAAGGTATCTGCTCAGAGACAAGGTAGTTCACAATATCTGCAAACCAAGGTGCACGGGACACAGCAAAGAGATGCTCATCCGGAAAGTCATCATGCAAAGGTGGAGAAATATGAGACTCGGGTAGCTGCAATCTAGACAAGTGGTCAGCTACCACATTCTCGACACCTTTCTTGTCCTTGATGGTGATGTCAAACTCTTGAAGCAGCAAGATCCAGCGTATCAACCTGGGTTTAGCATCTTTCTTTTGCAACAAATACTTCAAAGCAGAGTGGTCAGTAAAAATGGTGACAGGAGAACCAATGATATATGAACGAAATTTATCTAAAGCAAACACAACAGCAAGCAATTCCTTTTCAGTGGTGGTGTAATTTTTCTGTGCATCGTTCAATGTCTTACTTGCATAATAAATCACAGAAGGTTTACCATCGATTCTTTGACCTAAAACAGCACCTAGAGCATAATCACTAGCATCGGTCATAAGTTCAAATGGTAAATCCCACCTAGGAGATTGCATGATAGGAGCAACTGTCAAGTGTTTCTTTAGAGTCTCAAAAGCAGATTGACATTTATCAGACCAGACAAATTCAGTATCATGTTGCAATAAAGCACACAATGGTTTGGTGATAGCACTAAAACCTTGAATAAAACGACGGTAAAAGCCGGCATGACCAAGAAAAGATCGAATATCCTTCACACTCCTAGGAATAGGTAACTGAGCAATCAATTCTATCTTAGCCCTATCGATCTCTATTCCACGTTTTGACACTAAATGTCCAAGTACCAACCCACTAGTCACCATAAACTGACATTTTTCCCAATTAAGTAACAAATTCTTTTCTTCACATCTAGTCAGCACAGCATTTAAATTTTTCAAGCAAACATCAAAGGAGGATCCAAACACAGAAAAATCATCCATAAACACTTCACACATGTCCTCAAGCATATCAAAAAAAATGCTCATCATGCAGCGTTGAAATGTGGCAGGGGCATTGCATAAGCCAAATGGCATCCTCCTAAAGGCAAACGTGCCAAAAGGGTAAGTGAAAGTGGTCTTTTCCTGGTCCTCTGGAGCTATGGCAATTTGATAATATCCAGAAAAACCATCTAAAAAACAATAAAACTCATTTCCAGCAACTTTTTCCAAAATTTGGTCAAGAAAGGGCAATGGGAAATGGTCTTTGCGACTAACCGAATTCAGTTTTCGGTAGTCTATGCACATGCGCCATCCAGTCACTTTCCTAGTAGGAATTAAATCACCTGAAGCATTTTCAATGACAGTTAAGCCAGATTTCTTAGGGACTACCTGTGTGGGACTCACCCACTTACTATCGGAGATAGGATAAATGATTCCAACTGCTAACAGCTTCAGAACCTCCTTCTTCACCACTTCCTTCACGGCGGGGTTGAGTCTCCTCTGTGCATCTCTGACTGGTGTAGGATCTCCCTCCAAAAAAATGCTGTGAGTACAAATATTAGGGTCAATACCCTTGATGTCTGCAATGGTCCAGCCAATAGCTCCCTTGTGCTTTTGTAGTACTTCTACCAAGCTGGCTTCTTGCACAGAAGTGAGCTTAGATGAAATGACAACAGGGAATGTGCCCTCTTCTGGACCAAGGAAAATATACTTCAAATCTTCAGGAAGCTTTTTCAGCTCAAGAGTAGGAGTTTCCTCGATGGATGGCTTCATCTCCTCTGGTGGATCAAGAATCTCAAAGTTTGGTCCCCGCCATCTACCAATGTGGCTCACATCCTCCAACTCAGCAGAGTCATCAATATCAGAGAACTCCTCTGATGTGACAGGAGCAAATTCATCCAAGTCATCTTCTAGATCATCAACTTGGCTAGATTTCTTAGGATATGTATCCTCATATATACTCTCAGAATCAAGAACAACGTATAAGTCTGATGGGCTAAAGCTTTGAACCCAATCTACTGCTTCTAGCTCTGAATCGTCACAGTCACTAGGCATCTTGCAAGCAGTGAAGACATTAGTCTCAAAAGTCATATTGCCAAAAGTAATCTTGAGCATTCCACTTTTGCAATTGATCAAGGCATTAGTGGTGGCAAGGAAAGGTCGCCCAAGAATTATAGGAGCACTAGCAAGAGTGGAAGTTGGGTGTGGCATCTCTAGGACTACAAAGTCCACAGGATAGTAAAATTTGTTCACTTGCACCAAGACATCTTCCACAACTCCCTTTGGTTTCTTGACTGTTCTGTCTGCCATCTGTAAAAGCATGGGTGTCTGCTTTAATTCTCCAATATTAAGTTGCTCATAAACCCATAATGGCAACAAATTCACACTACTCCCCAAATCAAGTAAGGCATTCTCGAGCCTTCTCTCACCTATCATAATGGAAATAGTGGGTGAGCCAGGATCCCGCAGCTTCTGAGGAGCATCACTCATAATCAAAGCTCCAACTTCTTCAACCAAAAAGGACTTCTTGGTCACATTCACCTTCCTTTTAGCAGTACATAAGTCCTTCAAGAACTGAGCATAGGAAGGGATTTGCTAAATAGCATCTAAAAGTGGAATATTGAGCTTCACTTGCTTGAAAATTTCCTGAATCTCAGTATGATGCTTGTTCATCTGCCCAACTCTCAATCTGTGTGGATAAGGTACAGTAGGTCGATAAACTCTCTCCGTTTCTTCCTCCACCACAGCTGGGGTCCTCAATTCTGAATTTTCTTTATCTTTCTCTTATTCTTTCTCCTTTTCCACCTCAACCACCGCAGGTGCACTCACACAAGCAGGACTAGAATGCTGAGAGTCAACAGGGGCCTCAGGTCTAGAAATCTGCTTTCCACTCCTCAAAGTGGTAACTGCCTTGGTTGTCTCAAAACCATCTCCAGAAACATTATGTACATGTTGTTGAGACGGTTGTTTATAGACTGCAGGATTTGGTTGGGGTTGAGCTGGAAACTTCCCCTTCTCAAGAGTGCTTAAAGTAGTATTCATTTTCTGAATTGTTCCCCGCAAATCATTGATGGCTTGTGTATTCTGATTGTTCGTAGTAGCCTGAACTTGCATGAACTGCTGAAAAGTAGTAGCCATCTGTGCTATGGTATCATCTAGAGACTTCTTGGGTGGAGCAACTGGTTGTTGAAGAGGAAAACCAGGAGGTGCTATTGGAGGAAGATAACTCTGAGTATGCTGAAACTGCTGTGGAGGAGCCATCTGTTGTGGATAACTCTGTGAAGACTGTCCTGGTTGATCATTCATCCAGGAAAAGTTAGGATGGTTCCTCCATCCCGGATTGTATGTGTTCGAATAAGGATTATTCATCTTGTTGACCCAATTTGCAGCTTGCAATTGGTCCATTCCATTCTCCATCATAGGCATGATAGGGCAATCTTGAGTCTTATGGCTAGAATCAGCACATAAGTTACATGGTTCCACCGTTTTCACTGCCTTGACTTTTTTCAACTCCATAATCTCTAGTCTTCTAGACAAAGTAGCTAGCTTAGCTTGAACATCCACATCTTCCTTCAACTCATATTTACCACCACTTGGGATGGTTCTCAAAGGTTGAGCAGCTATAGCAATTCTATCAGTTCTTGTATTCCACTGGCTAGCACTCTCTCTAAGATAATCAAAGAAATCCAATGCGGCGTCTGGCTCTTTATCAAAGAATTCTCCATTGCACATAGTTTGCACAAATTGTTTGCACTCTGGAGTCAGACCCGTATAGAAGTAGTTGACAACTCTCCAAGACTCATAGCCATGATGGGGACAAATATTTAACAACTCCTTGAAGCGGTCCCAACTAGCTTGGAAAGTCTCATCATGCTTCTGAGTGAATTGAGCTATTTTCTCTTGAATCATTTGAGTTCTCTGAAATGGAAAGAATTTTTGTAAGAACTCACGTTGCATATCAACCCAACTAGTAATAGAATTAGCTCTCAATTGATTAAACCACAACTTAGCCTTATCCTTCAAAGAGAAAGGAAACAAACGCAATCTAACATACTCATCAGTGTTAGCCCTATTAATGAAAGTAGTGCAAGCCAACTCAAAATCAGTAAGATGCTGGTAAGGGCTCTCAGAATCCATGCCACATCATGTCATGCTTAACAGAAAATTGAGGTGCATTTTCAGGTAATATGATGCATGAAGGAGTAGTAGTGCGAGTGGGCTGAATAAAATCCTTAAGAGTACGTGGTGCAGGATTAGCCATGTTTTCACAAACTTCTTCGTCAAATAAAATAGGCAAATCAAGCTCAGAATCACTTTCAGAAGTCACAGATGCAAAATCAGTTTCAAGACTAACAATGCTACTTGTATTGCTAGATGTCCTACGCAGCCTATTATGATCGTCTCTAACCCAAGACATGCAACATCAAGCAATCACAAAGTAGAGTAGAAATTTAAGAACACAATACAAATAAAATAAAATAAAGGAAGACCCGAACCGAAGGACGAAAGTCCCCGGCAACGGCGTCAAAAACTTGACTCACCAAAAACTAGTAAGTGGATTAACGCTTTCCCAAGTGTAGGATTGTCAAAGTAATAATAGGAGTGAATCCCAAATCGTCTCACAAAGACTTTTGGTTTCGGCTTGGGTCTATGGATTATTAACCTAATTACTTAATTAAATATGGTATTCACAATGCAAGTGATGGCAAAATTGCACTAACCATTGGTTAGATTCGGTTTTCCTCTTTGGGTGATTGATGGACTAAACCCTAATATGCAATATATGAAATGGAAATGGAAATGGAAACTAAGCTACTGCAGAAAATTGAAATCAAAATCAACACAACTAAACATGGCATATATCGTTAAAGCGGAAGCTAAATCGGAATAACAAAACACAAGAAGATTGAACTAAAAACTATGAATCGAAATGCGATAAATAAAATGCAAAAACAATAAGCAAAGAGAGTTTAGAAGTCAAATCCAATATCGAATGTTGAGGCAAAGTGGCCTTCCAATCTATAAAGAGAGGTTGAAGCTAATCCAACTTGGGCTCTTCTCAAGCTCTACAAGGAGGAAAAACTTCTTCTTCTAGTTGGTTGGGTCTCCAAAACACCTAGCAATCTTTTTGAATGTGATTTTCGAACTCCAACAAAGAACCAAAATGAAGAACAAGGCAAGAGAATGAAAACCCTAAGAGAGAATGTAATTTTCGGCCAAAATGAGAGTTGTTTTAAGAATGAGGTCTAGAGCCCTCTAAAACCCTTGTACATGTGTTAAAATATCATCCTAACCTTATACAAATAAATCCCATTGGTTGAAAAGGCATTTAGACAAGTTTGCCCTTCAAAAATTGACTAAAAATCATAAAAACCCGAAATACCCTTAAGTTGGCAGCAAAAACAAATTATGCAGCAGATTGCCAAAAACTGGAATTTGACAGCAACTTCTTTAATTTCCAGTCTCCAATTCTTGATGGATTTATTCGTATGAATACTCGTTGGAAAGATCTGGATGTCTACGTCAACTTTGTAGAAGAAAGTTTCTTCAAATTCGATCATCTTCATCCTCAAAAAGTTGATGCAAAACTTTGTGCGCAGACTGTCCAGTAACAGTGCTTATGACTTCCGACTCTTCCAAAATAATCCCGGTTGATCCGGGGGCTGCGAGAACCATGCACACAAGTCATATATGACTGAAGCAAACTTCAACAAGTGTCAAAACCAATTTTAGGTTGATAGAACCGAATCCGGCACATTAAAACCCAAATTCTTAAGAGATAGCATTTCCACAACTTTTAACCATTATGGCCAAAACTTGGATTTCAAATCTCTAAGCTACCAAACCAACTTGAACCACTACAAAGTGTTAAATTATGCATTGGCTCATTAACACGGATTTCGGCAACTCAAACCTAAAATGTGGCTTTTAAGCATTAAATCTCAACTTTTCTTCTTCCAAACTCCACAAAAAATATACAAAATCTCATCCCAATCAATGGTCCTACAGCTCAGTACTTGGAATCCTTGGTCTTACTTTTCACAAGGGTACCTACACTCTTTAACCTCATTTGGCTACTCGACTGGTCAAGTTTTCTACGGGACCCTTAACCAAAACATAACTTCATCAGTTTTCGGGGCTTGTAAATTATATGTCAGACTTTCTACCTAAAGTCGCTCACAATCTCCATGTCTTGTATCCTCTTTCGAAGAAGAATGCACCAGCGCAACATTCAAAAGTAATCTGTGCTGTTCAAACTCAAGCCCAGTCTCTCCCTACCCTTACAATAGCTTCTACAAGTAAGAGAATTTTACGGATTGATGCAATTGAAGCTAGCTATGAATGTCTTTCTTTCCCTTTTCTTTTCTTTTTTAAACAATCTGCGCAGGTCGGATCAACGCACACATAACCAAACAGCTTAAAAAAGAGAGATTTTGACTAGCAGTACTTCCCAATTCGTATTGGTGTCTTGGCTTTGTTAACAGAGTAATGCTAGTTACTAGAAAAGTTGTGGCGAATTGCAGGCTGTTTCTGAAGCACTTGTTTCTCCATTTGTTTTGTGGGAAAGCATCTGTTCCTTGTACGTTGGTAACTTGATTGTTTCTTAGACAAAGTAAGAGCATAATAGGAATAAAGAATAATTCTACGGTATACATTCTGCCTAGAAGGGGAAGCATACGATCATTTTTTACTCGTCATGTTCTAAGATCAAGGAAACAAACTTTGAAATGGAAATAATGCACTATCTGCCCGAAAACAAAAATCTCATGTGCTACCAACATGCTTACAGTGACGTTTTGTATCTCGTGAGTTTGTATGACATGAGATCTCATAAATTATTTCATTGTACTATTATAATGAAATAACAGATTCTATCACATTCTATCACAATGAAATGCGTACTATTACAATGAAATAACATGTTCCATTGTAATAAAATATGCTATTTCATTATAATAGTACAATAGAATAACGTATGGAATCTCATGGTTCATTTTCGACATGCTTAAGCTGTCGGTAATAAATTGGTTTCCCACCAATTTATTTTTTCAATCCAAAATCAATTAAATGATTTGACGAAAATATGTCAATAACTGACCGTCAACACCCTAGACAACACCCATCAAGATTATCGAAAATGAAAACCAAAAATACAATATCCGGTGCGGAAGCTAAGGACTGTAGGCAACTTGCCTGCAACCTTACCTGTCTATTATTCATGGAGGAAATGCTGAACAAATAATTAAGCAATCCCCATATTTCCAGAGTTGTTCAAAGGCTTGTGCAGATGAAACATGTGCTTAGAGCACCAAATAAGTTTAGTCAATGAAGAATTAACATTCTCAAATTATTTCCTTTCCCTGGTTAGAGATCTCATATATCCAGAGAAGTTGCAATATCTCTCCATCACTCTCTAGCACTGGATTCTACAACTAAACCATTCAATTATGTCTCGCATGATCTCTTCTCGCTCTGGTTCGAAGAGAAGATCATGTAAAAGCCCGTCAAGTAACTTGATTGTTTTGTCAGTTGAGGAGGCTTCTTCATACAGTTTTTTAGAAGCTTCTGGGTCAGTCACAGTGTCAGCAGCGCCATGGAGGACTAGAAAAGGAACTCGGAGTCTCTGCATATTCTGCAGCAAGAAGGATGAGATTCGAAGAATTTCATAGCCTGTCCTTGCTCTGATGGACCCAGTGTATACTAGTGGATCTGAATACTTGGACACTAGCGCCTCTGGGTCCCGTGAAACTGGCATTCCTTTCTTATTTGCAGCAGCTAACTGATATCTTGGCAACAAAAATGATAAAATCGGCGCTATTACCTACCATAAGAAAATTAAGGGATTCAACGATGGCCTAACCTCACCAATTTAATTGTCATTTGCAGGAGTATAATAGTATTTTGAAGTTATGAACATGCATAACAGTATATTTTTTTCCCTGAATTTGATGAGAGAGCTTGAAAGTATGCATAGAAGAAGAAAAAAACAAGTTGAAAGAATCTTAATACCGTAAAAATTGGGTGCGATGGCTGAACTCCAACAGCTGGGGAAGTTACCACCACACCAGCGACACGAGCTTCAACCTTTGAATCTAGTACTGCCTGATTTTTCATGCAAAAAAGTGAAAGTTATGTTCACATCTTGTAGTGACATCCGGAAGAAAATCACAACTTCCTACCAACTCTTACCTTCAGGACTATTGACCCGCCAGTCGAGTGTCCGAAACAAAAGCATGGAAGTCCTGGATTTTCAGCTAGAACCTTCTCAAGAAATGATTTCTGTACCAAGTTAAAGACAGACGAGCACATTTAGATAACCCTACACAATATGTATTTTAAATATTAATTTTTGCCAAGATGAAAGTCAAAAACTCACCATATCTGATACGGCATAGTCAAGAGAATGAACATATGCATGCAGCCCATCAGATCCACCATGTCCTAGCAGGTGACAAAGAACAAACAAACTTAGGAAATTAAATTTTACCTATATGTCATATGACACCAGAAATCCTAAAATTTGGAAGATTAAAGCACTCTGCTCTTCAAGTAAATGCCAAAGCTATCGACCCCTTGAATATCAATAACGACCAATTTTCACCCGAAAAAACAAATGGAGGTGACTCAAGAAAATACAATCCAAAATAAAAAAAACCTAAACACCAAGGGAAGAGGATTTCCATTTTGCACAAACTGCAAGGTTAGCCAGACAAACATACAATTTCATGCTATATTATGCAGAACAGAAAAAGGTCACAACCAAATATGCTTGACTGTGTAACTCTGTTATTATAAACATAACGGCATGACTTAGAGGTGGGGCAGTGCCAGGATATACCTAATGACCAGTTCAAATTACAATTCTTTCAAAATTCAGTCTAAAAAGGCATCGTATATAAAATCGCACAGCATTTCCTGCTGATTTTAACAAATTACCGGCATGTGCGCTCCTGATATCAATTCTAGTTGAACAAGTTTACACACATGCTCAAATAACAAGCTTACTTATTATGAGGAGCTTCACGTGTTAACTTTTTTCCACCAATGGGCATCCCACCCTAATCCTGCAACATCCAAATATACATGCATTGTTGAAGAACAGTGATCTCTAGACTATGAACAGTGTCAGTAATTATAAAACAGACGATAAGTGCCTTTTATGTTTCTGGAACAAGAAATGAAAAAAAAAGAGCACAAATCGTCACGTATGCATCTCTTTTCTTGGGGGGACAAATAGTGCATACATTTTTTAAGATCTCCAACTGGACACACTTAGAACTGGTTCAGACTAGACTCAATTAAAACTTGTTTGTTTACAAAGTTAGATTCTACGCCATAATAGTGTCTTATATGAAAAAATTCCCAATACTGACACCCATAAAGCACTGGACAAAGGAACAGCAATAGCAACAGGGAAAATTTGGATGGGAATAGCAAAGAAAACATAGACAACTTTCAGTTAATCAGGAAGATAGATCGTCTCTGCCCTCAGTTATCAGACAGAAGTAATAAAAAGAAACATCATGCAAACATAGACAGGGTACGTAGGTATGAAAAAGGTAAACAATTGCTAAGGTTCAGCAAAGAAAGTAAGTAAACATAAGTTCAGCAAATGGTTCATGCTTACCAATCCAGTCCATCCCATAAACTTTAAATCCATTAGCATTCAGCTCCTTAGCAAAATCATTGTATCTGTCACTGAAGTAAATTTCGAAAATCTTTAGCAAAACATCAAGTTACAGAATAAAGTAAATATGGTCATCAAGTTGACATAAGTCAGAGATAACAAACCAGTGTTCATTGAGCCCATGCACAAGAACCACCAGTCCCCTGCAAAAAGATAAGTATGACATGAAAACTTCATTCCTAGAGCACACAGATGAGGTTCGAAAACAAATCTACTAGCCGAATAACAATGCATTCAGACTAAAGATTCAAGTAGCCAACGGTAAGATATAGAGTATAGACTCCAATAACAACGTTACAAGTTACAACTAAACATGGTTGCACTACTCGACGTGTTTCTTCGTGAAGAAACAAAGGTGGTCAAAGACGCAGCGCTAGAATATGGAATGTGTACAAACATACATCCCTTTCAAGAAACTGCAAAGGCATCTCGTCAGGGGAAATCATTCGCAAAATACAAATGGTGACAATATAAATAAAAATGAAAAAGGATTATCAGGGGACACATTGAAGGACTATTGCACTAAAACACTTTTGTCTACGTAAAATGGCAGACTCATTATGCAGTTAGCTTCATTCTTCTTTTTCACAAGTAGCAGGACAAATGTGTACAGTATGAAGAAGGAAAAAAAATTCAAGTTTCATGTTTAAATATGGTTCAGTGCCAAAATTCTCTAAAAACGACAATCAGCTAGTTCATGGTAAAGACATCGGATTTGAATACTGATCCCTAGAAGATCCAAAATCAGATTCACCACAAAATGGTTTCTGCTGTTACAAAAGTACTAGTATAAACACAAACTTAAATCACTCATTTTGCCACAGTAAAATTAATTGGATAAATACTCTTAATTGATAAAGCAGAGCATGAGGCCCCCATGGTTAGAGTTGCAGTCTTTCCACATATTATGTGAAAGTATGATGTGTACAGATCTATCTGTCCTGACACTGCCCACCATTGTGGGAGGCTTGTACACGGAAATTGTTTATCTTACTCTTAATTGATCCCTAGCCATTGTGAAACCTATAACTAAATTCAAATGTGCACAAGATAAACAGATGAAGCATATGGTATATTGAATACACCATTTTCTATCAACTTGACTATACCAAATTGTGAGCCAATGAATGAGAGAGAGTGTCAGAAATAAAATAATACAATAATGCACTGACAAGTAAATAACATTATGCTCCATGATACACAACACGGAAAGTGTTATTTGTGACTCCACTGGCTTTTCAAACTGATGCATCAGATGCAGACCAGAAAAAATGGGGACCAGGTGAAAGAGATATATTCGCTCGGGAGACTGCCAGTAATAGTTGTGGTACCTAACTTTACTTGGGCACTACAATCCTTGGGCCGAGGTCCAGCTAGAATGGCATCACAGAAGCCATGATATTATTCCTTTTAGATAATGACAACATGCATAGTTTCTAATCGACATTAATGATATGGTTGTCTGAGAATATCCCCTCTACAAATGCAGTATTGTTACAGAATTAAACCTTCCTGCATAGTTTCCTATCGACAGAAAACTCATGTAAGAGAATCAATACTTTTTCGCAATAAAAGTGGTGATAAAAATTATCAGCTTCTCCCTTGTTATAATCAAACAGAACATTAGCAATAGAAATGAAAAGCAAAAAACTTCATTCTTAAGCAATTTGTAACATGAACATCCTAATGGAAGAATACAAACAAGTATTAAAAAAATATGCTCTGGAAAGTTTAGGATCCACAAAAGTTCGACAGATCAGATAAGATCATATCAAATACTCAACCCAAGCAAAACCCAACACGACATGAAAAAATTAACGAAGAGACGTTTTCAGTCTCAAAATATCAGTCCCACAAGAAATCATACCCAGCAAAATAATCCATTGGCAGAGAACACAATCAAGCACAACATCATACTCATTTATCCATAAATGAACTGCTTCGAAGAATCAAAGTCTTAGGAACGTGAAAAAGCAGAGCAAAGGAATGAAACATTACGAATTACCGACCTTATTTTGATAGAA
This sequence comes from Euonymus europaeus, assembly GCA_963580455.1. Taxonomy (NCBI): domain Eukaryota; kingdom Viridiplantae; phylum Streptophyta; class Magnoliopsida; order Celastrales; family Celastraceae; genus Euonymus; species Euonymus europaeus. Next base: position 23,927,860 of record OY756957.1, on the reverse strand, counting down.
ACAGGAGTCCACGACTGTGTAAAAATGGTGTCCCCCCTTGAAGTGACAAAAAGTGAAAAATTCCTAATCGAATCACCATCATCGTCCTGCATTACCCTCCGAATCGCCAGGGCCCTCCTTGCCGCCACGGCCTGGTCGATAGCTGCCATTGAAATCCCACCAGAACTACCGCTCCTCCGCGACACAATCGCCGTCGGTACCCTCACCACTGGTCCTTTCCTCTCCGACCTCTCATCCCTCATTTTCTCCCCGGAAGAAGAAGACGAAGAAGAAGAGGTGACGACAACCGCCCGCTTCCAGCACCGAAACGGCAACAGAACGACCAAAATGAAGGCATTTATCAACACCAACAAGCTCTTCCACATTCGAAGCGAGAACAGAGCATTTACACGGCCGCTGACACCGGATGTCAAAATGAACGTCGACGTCCCACAGTTTGATTGCGATGCAGTCTCCATCGCCATTGATCTCTTTACACACGAAATCGGCTTGAATTCAGATAATCGAATTCCAATAGAAACCCAGTTCGATTTTCGTTTCTTTACATAAGAAAACGACCGATTCGGCCCTAAGATGGGTACAAATTGAAACCCTCTTTGTATTAAAATCGTCTGATTCCTTGAACAGATCATAAGACCCAGAGAAACCAAAGTAGCAAATGATAATCTCAACAAAAAAAATGCCTTCTTTCTAATCCAGGCGAATAAATATATAAGAGAAACTCTGTCAACATGCAATGAAACAGAGCATAGTTGATCGATTTGTAAATTACAACTAAGCAAACAAACGGAAACCCAATCACAGAGCGTTCGCTGAAATTTATTGATTTGTGATTTCAAATTATGATTTTATAGAGAGGAAAAAAAAAATTACAACCCGATCCTACGACAAAGCTCGCGAAGGGTCCACGAACTCTTTCGCCGTAGTAATCTTTGAATGGATGGTTTACGAGAAGACACTTTGCAACCAGTAACGTGTTCCAGTTTTCTTAGTTACACACACGTGTCACGTATTTGGTGGACTAGCCGCAGTAATGGGAGTTTTTGCCCTTTTGAGAAACGTGAATTGTTTTTTTTTCTTCCAAAAGTGAATGGATAACGATTAATACGTGATTCAATTCACCTTTCATCAATCAGTGAAGACGATTTCTGGCTAAGGGGATGAGAGGATTGACCCGAAACAGATTTGATAAAATGTCGTTGTTTTTATTTGGGAAATTAGAGAGAAGGACAGATCAGGAATTTTATAATATAACCATGATAAGATGGTAAAAATATTATAAAAAATACAAAATTAATGGACGGATCAAAAATACTCCCCACTACATAAGGATATATACCTATGGAGTTAGTGTGGCAGGAAATCGTTGTTTCAACCGTTCATTGGCGTCCAACCGTTCGTAGCTACACTAGATCATATAAAGTACATTCCAGCTAAAAATAGCAAAATACTGTTGAATATGAAATCAAATTTTTCCCCTTTACGAAACCCTAATGCACGAACTACAACTCTTTTTTCAGCAACAAATCTTCGTCATTCTATAGAAACTACTAAGAAGATTGCAAGAGATCCATCTATCAGTTGAATTTTTCATAAAAAAAAAATTATAAACAACACATGTGAATTACTAGATCACTTCTTTACTGGTAATGTAATCATTTTCTTTTATGCGTTTGGCATTGCTTATATCAAAAGTTTTTAATACCAGTTTTGATTTTGAAAAAAAATGCTATGATATGTCATCTGTGTATTATATTTGTTTCATAATGGCTAACATATATTTCTCAGATTCATATGATATGTCATCTATGTATTATATTGGATTAAAACTTTCCCCACTGCTAATCAGTCATCTTCTCATCTATGCTTTATTGACTGGTTTGGTGAGCTCTTGGAGCATGGCACGGAGGAGTCAATTTCTATATTTGCTTATTCTGTTTGGACCATTTGGAATGCCAGAACCAGTTCATTCATAATGGGCGTAGGAGAGATGTTGATGAAACTTGAAGAGTCCTTTTCAAGGAAAGGAATGCTATCGGAGTGGGTGCTGTCCTCCGTGACTTGAATGGCGATGTCGTAATGGCCATGTCTGAATTTCTTCCACTGGATTATGACCCCATTCTTGCTGAGGCAATGGGTGTTTTCCGAAGGATTCAAATCTGTCTGAAGAAACAAATGATCAAAGTTGAATATGAAAAAGATGATGAAGATGAGAAACAAGAAAAAAATTGAAAAATGAAGCTAGTAGAACAAAAGAGCAAGAAGAAACAGATGAGCAAAGTTGAATCTAAAAAAGATGATGAAGAGGAGTAAGGAGAAGAATAAGATGAGGAACAAGAAAAAACTGAAAATGAAGATACAAGAACAGAAGAACAAAAAGAAACAAATGATAAAGAAGAGGGTGAAGAAAATGAATTGGAAGAAGAAGTTGCATCTGAAAAGAATGAACTCATATCTGAAGAAGGAGATGGAGAAGGAAAGGATGAAGAGATGTCTACAAAACTAGAAGAAGATGAAGAAGGAGAACAACTATCTGAAAATGAACTTGTAAAGGAAGAAGAAGGAAGACAGATTTCTGAAAAAGAAAAGAGGATGAAGTAAACGAAAAAACATCCTAATGAAAAAAATAAATTGTCATATATTTGTAGAAGAGGATGATGAACAACAAAAAATAGTAGACCAAAAGGATAAAACATATATAGAATTGGGAGAAGCCGATAAGCAAACTCAAAATCAAACGTGTGACACTATTTGCACACCACTTATTTCCAATGACGAACCATTACTTTTACACATTGTGTCAAAGTTAGAATGTTCCTTACACACCCCTTCTTCATCTTTTTTCTTTAAAAATTCATAGAATATCCTAAAATACCCCATCTTCTCCGGCGAACCTTCCTGACCCTAGTTTTGCTTACACCTCCACAGAAATAGGATTTGGATCAAGAACAATTTCTCCACTAATTTGATATGGTCTACTTAGTAATAGTACCAATTGGTTATGGGGTGAAGAAATTGCAGATCATGATGACAATTGTTGATTACCTTGTATACTTCGATACCCTTATTGAAGAGTGCCTCTCAGTGGAGCCTTGCAACGAATCCTTCCTTTCATTGAAGTCACCAAAGTTGGTCCCTTTTACTACCTACACCACTAGTGTACTGGTAGTGGTTGCAGGCCTTTAGTTGCCTTCTTGTACTCCTCAGTCTCATCACTAAGGAGGTCCAAGTTATCATCATCCTCATCCTTAGTAGGTGCGGCCTCCTTGGCTGGTGCATATTCAATAGGAAGACTATTTCCACTAATACTTACTCCAACAGCTTTTCTCAAGGAGCTTGGGGTAAGAAGTGAAGCTAAGCTCTTGAGTTGCTTTGGGACTTTGAGGAGTTGGAGAATCAGAGCAAGAGGAGGGATTGAAGGAGGGAGAAAGGAGTAGAAAATGACAAATTTGCCCTCATCATGTTTTTTATAATTCTTATGATTTATGATTTCATTTTTAATTAAGTTATTTTAAGGTTAGACTTCTAGTATTATTTAAGATTGTAGCTCCTTGAGGGTGTTTTTAGTTTTGGATGAATAAAATTTAAGAGATGATTAGTTTTGTTGTCACGCCCCGATCCTCAAGCACGTGACGTGTAACTAACTCATACTCCCGCCTATAAGTTTCAAATCTCAGTGATTTAATAATAATAATAATATAATTATCTACATGCTTATATTATAGATGATAGAGATATATAGTACATAAGGAACTTATATACCCGACTGAGACTCCAGCTCAGCCATCTCAATCCACTGGGTCCACCCAACCCTTACGCAACGTCTCTGGTATGTACACGAACTGCCCTGTCCTGTCTGCACTCTCAGTCTCACTAGTCACAGTTGTTTCACCTGAAAGTAAAACAATGGGAAATAGGGGGTGAGCCGAAGCTCAGTAGGGAATACCGTATTCACACACAAAACATTCACAAATAGTTATTGACAGAAGCACGGCAATTGAAATAACACTTCTATTTATCAACCCACCTCGAACATCCGTTACCACCTCGAAAGCCTTCCGACCTCATTGCCGGAAAATATATGTCTCCGCTTGCCGACCTCCTCGCCGTAAGCAATTTTCTCCGCTTTCCGACCTCATCGCCGGAAGCAATCTACGAGTAAGGAAGGTAGGCACTTTCTTCTACCCAGGACTTACCACCCCTTCGCTATGTGACCACATAGCGAATCCTTACTCGGATTATCACCCACTGTATGTACAGGGCCTCTTCCACATCTCTGCAATCTCCACATCACAACCCCCACAATCTCCAAAATTCTCAGATATAAACAAATGTTCAATCACATGCATTCAGTATAAAGACAACACTTTTCTCAATAAGAAGTAGGGGGGTTATCACATAACAGAATTATACACGACAACTATTTATACTCAAACATGCACACACAATCCACATTTCCACCTTAACCAACCAAACATTTACATCAGAAAAATCACAATTTAATATTTCGCAAGACTTACCGAATTATCAATTAAACTGAAATTCCAAAATTTCCAAATTAACGCAAAGTTATAATATTCCCTACCTCGTGAAGCGTGCCTCACATCTTACTCGAACCAATGCTTCCCCGTATAATTTTTCCCGACATACATCATTAAGCCTCATATACCAGTTCTACACCAAAATACACATACCAGCTCACAAATACGTTTAAATACCGCTTAAATACGTAAAATATACGATCTAGTTGAAAAGGTAAACTTTTAACCGAAAAAATCAAACGGATCAAATAGTACCCAAAATACCCCTATTCGGGTCACCGGAGATCCGGCGACTTTCGCCGAAAATCACCAACTGGGCTTTGTAGTACTCTTCGAGACGAACTCAACGGTGGTGGCCTTGCATCAATCGGAGATCGGAGGAGGGAGAAATCGACCGTCGAAGTTTGTGAAGGCCGAAACTTCCAAGAGGTTTTCCCGGAGATATACAGCTCCGATCGAGGTGATTCTTGAAGCAATTTCATACGTCTCAAAGAGACGAATAGATTGGTACCAATTTCGCGACCAACGGTGGCCGGACGAGGGAGATCGGCTCCGTCGAAGTCTGACGCGCGAAGGTGCGTTTCTCTTTCTTTCTTTTTTTCTGTTTCTGTTCTGTTCAGCTTCGTTTTTTTTTTCTTTTTCCGTTCAGCTTCTATGGCTCCCTCTCTCGACACTTCTGGAGTTCTCTCCTTTCATTTCTTTTTTTTTTCTTTTTTTTTTACATATTTACTACATTTTCTCCATCATATATCTCATTTAATAAATATTCATTCTCCTCCCTTTTTACTTCTTAATCCCATTTCCTTGTCTTTTACAACAAAATACTCCCACCATTTTCACCCTATCAATCTTCAGTTTCCAATTTTTCCATAACTAAATCATTAAAGAGGACATATTTTACATTTATTTGTTCATAACGAACGATTTCCATCCTTCCCAATCTCAACAAATTCCTCTTCTTAATTCCCCCAAATTTTCATAATATTATTTGTTTGTCCTTCTCTTTTTCTTTTCCCGAGTGAATTTTTTTTTTTTTTTTAGTCCGGATTTATTTAAGGAACCCCCAACACGTGTCACCCATATATTCGTTATTTTCTTCTTCTTTTTTTTCCCGGGTTAGGGTGTCACATTTGTTTCTAATTCTTTGGGTATTCTTAGAGTCATCAAAGAATTGAAGCCTAAATTTTGATATTCTATGTCAAATCAATAGTTTAAAGAAGTCTTATATCTAGGATTCGTGTGTCAAATTAATAGATTCAAGCCGACTTGTTCTTGAATATTTGTTATTCGATATTCATGCGTCGCATCAACAAGTTCGAGCATGTGTTCTTCTCACTATGCCATCTTGCATCAGTTTGTATCGAAGTGTTGCTAAGTTCCTCTAGTATTCTGCCATGGAGATGTGTTGGCAGATAGGCACACGTTTATTATCAGGGTGACTTGGTTTGGATGAAAGAATAGTTGGGCGTATTAAAGCAATGGATAACGATCATAACGACCCCACATAAATAATAATGAAAGGAAAAATTAAGGAAGCAATAGGAGTGGACATCTCGCCATTTTTAGACATTATTTTTTATTTTTTCTAAAAGATCATAAATGTCCAGTATCCATTTGTTAAAATGCAACTTTCTTAAAAAAAAAATCCATTTGTTAAAATGCAACTTTCTTAAAAAAAAAATCAAACTCATTGCGATCAAAATTTAAATGTTTTGTTTCAAAGGGGAAAAAAAAATGGTTGAGATTGTTAGGGGAAATAATACATACCTACAAGTTTTTAAAAACATTAAAATTTTAATACACCAAAAATAGATTACAGCAGGGCTCATGACAGGTATGGCGTTTGTGGGCCTTTTGGTATTATCGAGATTGGGCCGTGTGTGTCAGAATACCGCGTAATCGTTCCACGCGTAATCCATTCGTCGCTGCGTTGCGTTGCCCTGCAAAATCAGGTTTTTTCAAAACTTAAAAGCTCGCTCTGTTTCTAGCCACGTACTAGAATTTCAGGACAGACCAACAAACATTTGACTTGGCTCTCTCATCAGTATATGTCCCGATATTTTACAACTCACAGATTGGGTCCTCCACACGCTGTCCTGCTTTTCTGTCTTTGCTTTCTCTCTGTTTCTTTCTTTCGTGCCACAGAGAGAAAAAGAGAAGGAGAAGAAGGAGAAGGAGAAGAAGGAGGAGGAGGAGGAGGAGGAGGAGAAGAAGAGAAGAAGAAGGAGAAGAAGAAGAAGAAAAGAGTGTGAATGGCCACGCTAAGCGTTCCTCCGGTGGCTATGTCCCCAAGAGACGATGCCATACAGCTTCATCGTGCTTTCAAAGGTAACCCTTTCAGTGGCACACTCCTTGGGGTGTTTGTGTGTTCTTATTGGTTCACTCTGTTTTCATAAGAAACAATTAATTTGATTTCTTGGGAGAAGAAGCTTCCATCTCTAACTAGTTTTATCGTCAGGGAAAAAATATGATTCAAGGAATATTCTGATGAATCCTTCTGAATTCAATTTCTCACTTTTTGGTCAATTATTGGCTGTCTTTTCAAATGATTTGGACTTTACTGTTTTTGAGGTTCGATTTTTTTTTTTTTTGGGTGGAGATAATGGAGTCTCTATGATAGGGTTTTTTCTATGACAAGTGGAACATTTTGATGAATCATGACAAAGTTTTTATTTTTTCAAGTTATAGTGACGCCATAATTAGTGTTCTTTGTCCATCTGTGTTCCTTGGCCAACGCTTGAAATTAAATTTTTTGTATCATTTCTTTCAATAATTGGAAGGAATTGCTACGATATGGGTTTTCCTATGACAAGCTGTGTGATTTTCCATGGAACACCAAAATATAAAGAAATTTGACAAACTTTGTTTGGGGTTTAGTTTGGTAGGAAGTTATGCTTCTCTGCTCTGGTTAAATTGACTGATTGGAGCCGTTTGAGATTATTTTTTTATTTTTTTAAACCGAGAACGACATTGGACACATTTGTCCTTTGGACATCCCATATGAGCTTAAACTCGCTTCGTCAAGGCCGTGGTCATATAAAATTTTCTCACCTGACGATAGTATAAGTTGGGCCAAAGTTGATCGCATGACTATAAAGGTGTATTGCTCTCCGTGGGAATCAAAGTTATGACCTTTCGAGTCCATATGGTTTGGTTCGGAAGATGCACCACTAAGCTATCTGCTATCTCTCAAGTGGTTTGCCGTAAGAGAACTTGTTGCATGTATAAACTCTTAGTAGTTCATGAATATGTTTTAAATTGAATTATCTGTTACAAATGAGCGTGATTATTGCTGTCAGTTTATGCTGAACAGTTTCTAATTTAACAATATGTTGCAGGAATCACAAAACCATGATGTTCTGTTGTAAAATTTTGACTTGAAATGTTGGAATTGCTCGTTCTATAAATATATTTCTTACCTTTTATTTGAATCTAATGTATTTTTGCTATGCAGGTTTTGGATGTGATACTGCAGCAGTTGTCAATATCCTTGCACATCGAGATGCAACACAGCGTGCTCTAATTAGCCAGGAGTACAAGGCAATGTATTCGGAAGACATTCTTAAACGCCTGAAATCAGAGCTTACTGGCAATCTAGAGGTTCATACATAACATCACTTCGTGCTGTTATGTTTCCATAGAGTTTATGTCGATCATATTTTATCAATCACAAGTAGAAACTTGTATCCTCCCACTATTATGAACTTTAGCTCAAGAGTATCCGATTGTTGTTCCTTAAATTTATTATTATCTCTGGTTTATTTTTCAGTATTAACAATTTTGTAATCGTATAATTTTCAGACAGCTGTTATGCTCTGGATGCATGATCTGCCTGGACGAGATGCAGTTGTTGTCAAGCAGGGATTGAGTCTGGAAAAAATAAACCTTGAAGGTGCAACTGAAGTCATCTGCTCTCGGACCCCGTCTCAGATTCAAATAATCAAACAGCAGTATTATGCAAAATTTGGCGTTCATCTAGAGCATGATATTGAATTTCAGGCCTCTGGGGATCATAAGAAGGTAAACCTTCTGCATTCCTAATTTCCTATTGACACTTTAGTGACTTTTTAGTTGTTTACGTTGCAGCAGTGGCTAAGGCTTAGTGTTTGGAAATTCTGTACTATGTCAGTCTAAAATTAGTCCATGGTAAATAGGTTTAAAACCTTATACTGAATGTGTAAGAGCTTATGTCATGGTGTAAGAGTCTTCTATGAATTAGAGCAGTGAGACAAACAAAACATAGTTGGTCGCTCAATGTTGGCAATGGGCTCAAAAAAGGCTCCAAAATTAGGGTTTTAACATCTACTTTCTTTGTTGAGGACTCAATCTATTCTTGGCTAGCAATCTACTGATACAGATAGTGGTATATGAATGAACTGTTTTTTTTTTTTTGTGTGAGAACTGATGGATACAGCATCAGTGTCAAAAAATACCAGTTAGCAGGATTCATAGTTTCTCAAGCAAATATCGTGTCCCTATGTGGACATGTTAATAGATGTGGAGAATACTTGTACTAATTGATATGAAAGTTATTGGTAGGGTTAATGGCAGCCAAGGTTGAACTCCATGAACATGATTGTTCAACTAATGCTCTTTAACTGTGGGTTGAACGTGCAATTTCCCCTTGTTTTTGGACAATCATTCAGAGAATTTGAAGGACTTACTGATACTAAAATATCGGTGCAGCTATTGCTGGCATATGTAAGCACGCCTCGTTCCGAAGGGATTGAAGTTAGTAAAGAGATGGCTGAGAGAGATGCAAAGGTTTTATACAAAGCAGGTGAGAAGAGATTGGGAACCGATGAGAAGACCTTTATTAGCATCTTCAGTCAGCGAAGCCGGGCACAATTATCTGCTATCTGTTATGCTTATCACGACATGTATGGAAAATCTCTGAAAAAGGTATATTTTTGTTTGATCTCTGTCATATGTCTTTACTCTTGGAAATTTGCTTTTGACGCTAAATGGAATTAAATCTCTATCAGGCAGTTAAGAAAGAGACTTCTGGATATTTTGAGCATGCGTTGCTGACAATTCTACAATGCGCTGTGAATCCCGGAAGATATTTTGCTAAGGTACTCTAAATGAAATCATGCTTTGAATCTCTAACAAGATCACTGTTTGATGTCTTTCTTCGTGCTCTATTTGGCATTGTTTTGTGTTTCATTCATTTATTTGTGTCCAAGTTCTTATTCACAGATGAACTTAACCCTTCGTAAAACTTTGCAGGTGCTGCACAAGGCAATGCAAGGCTTGGGCACCCGTGACACAACTCTCATAAGGGTAATTGTGACAAGGACTGAGATTGATATGCAATACATAAAAGCTGAGTACCGGAAAAGGTACAAGAAGACCTTGAATGATGCGGTTCACTCGGAAACATCAGGTCATTACCGGACCTTCCTGCTCTCTCTTTTGGGTCCAAACAATTAGCCATAGTTGAAGTACCTATCTCTAAATACCTCCACTGCTGTTAGAATCCTTATACTTCTCTAGCTGTGCATTGTGTCGTGTGTGGATTGAATGATTTCTTGAATCATGTCAGTTACGATTTTCTAGAATGATTTAGTACAGGATTTGATTTGGTGTGAATTAGGTGGTTCTTGGTCTACACACCCACCTCCCCTGAAAGTAACAATTATACAGGTTTCATTTGGTAGAACTGGACATTAGGAACTTCAGTTAGATACAAGCATCAAAGTAAGCGGGCATTATTTAGCAAGGAGTATATAGCATGCCAATAATTAAGAAACCTTGGATATTGAAGTAGTAGTGGTGGAAGAAGAAGCAGCAGCAGCAGCAGATATGATCTTCTTGATCAGCTGAACAATGGACGGAACGATTTGAGCGTCCGGATCAGCATGCACTGCTTCTCTGAACATAGCATGAACCCTCAAAGCCAGATCTATGCCTACGCCGAGCCGTTGTTGCTCATCCTTGACAGCCTCCTCACATAGGCCACAAACCCACACACCACCAAACCTCTCTTGCACCCAAACTATGTATCCCACGGTGCACTCCTCCCACATCCCACAGCACCCACACTGCGCTGTCTTCACCACTTCCCCACTAGCCATACCTTTGTGTTGTTTAGTCTCTTATTGCCTTTGAGAGGCCTTATATTGGAAACCAAGACATTATTTATTGTACTATACTACTTTTTGGTTCTCTATAATTGCGCTTCCATATTAGGATAGATGAATATGCATCTTTTTTTTTTAAATAAAAATAATAGGTGAAGAGACTAACTAGGGAAACATCTAGGTGGGTTTCACCAAAAGTTAGGTTTCTTTCAGAGGGATTTTGTTTACTTTGTCTGGAGAGATTGGAGAAAGTTACAAAAAAAAACAATGGACTATATAATGCTTATCTAATGAAAGTCATGGACAATGTTGATAAGGTTGTGACTTTGAAGCAAACTCATTGGGCTAGACGCTGTTAGTATTGTCATTGTATGTATTGTAGAACAACCAAATCGGGCCGAGCAATTGTTTGGATTGAATTTATACTGAGCAATTGTTTGGATTGAATTTATACTGATTTAGTCCATGCATGGGCAAAGCCGGACTCAGACCACTTTAGTAGGGGCATGGTGGCCCAGTCAAATTATATAAAATATGTTATAGGTATGGACAAATTGTATCATATCCTTAGAAACAATGTATCGAGCCCCCAATGAAATACAACCTTCCAATTAAATTATGTAAAATATGTTATATGTACGGGGCAAAATCTATCAGCCCCCAAACAAAATATATTAGGTCCTCTATTAAAAAATTACTAGGCCCAATAGGGCTTCTCAAATTCGGTAATTGATCTGCCAAAAAATATCAAAAAAATATTTTCATGCCACATAAATAACCTAAAAAAAAAATGGGCGTTCCCTCAAAGCGCTTGTTTAATTATGTTGTCCCAATGAGTTTGTATCCTGGATATACTGCTGTGCATGGATGTAAGTGCATGTGCCCTAATGCATGCATTAAGTGCCTTATTTTATTAGGAGTAACGTTATCTGTAAGAACATGAAAGAAATTGAAGGGAAAATTTGATGCGTGCGTTATTCGATCTGTGATAACTGATAAGGTAGATGCCTAGATGGTGAATGTTTGAGGGAGTAGGATTTTGGGGAAGAAACTTCCATGCATGTGGATGTACGTGGTGCCAGGGGCGGAGCTAGCTCTTACGATTAGGGGGGGCGGGGTTCAGGGCAGCGCCCCGAAATTTTTTTTTGACATGTTTTATACAAACGAAAAAAGAGTTGTTGTAAGTCAACTAATTTATTAATTCACTAGAAATTCACTTAAACAACTTGCATAAAACATTCAAATAACTTTGTTCAATTACATAAGTGATAAGAAAATACCCCAACAATAGTTTACCGCTTCTAAACTATAACTGTTTCCTTCGAGTCTTCATATTTTGATAATATTGGATGATAGCTTCATTAGGAACCTGATCAAAAACTTTTTTCTCAATGTATGGAATCAAACAATCATTTAGCCATTCATCTCTCATGCGATTGCGCAATCGCTGTTTCACAATCTTCATTGCTGAAAATGCTCTTTCAACGGTTGCAGTTGCAACAGGTAAAGTTAATGCTAACTTAATTAGTTTGTAGACTAATGGATACACCAAATGATTTTTTGTTCCCACCAATTTTACAGCAAGATCAGTAATTCCATGAATTTTTGAAAACATATCAGAAGTGCGCATATCTGCAATATTTAATTAAAGAACATTTAAATGGGCCACACACTTTTGAAGATAACTTAAAACATTTAAATGGGCAGCCCAATTCATTTGAAGACAACTTACAATATTTAAATGGGCTGCCCAATAACTTGATATGGATCAATCCATTTACTATCTAAACACACACCTTAACCCAAAATAAACAATTGAGGAGGGGCGAAAATGAACAATTGAGGAGGGGCGAAAATGAAAAATTTAAAATATATAGGATATTTTTGAAAAGTTCAGGGGGGGCCACTGCCCCTCCTGAAATACAGGTAGCTCCGCCACTGCGTGGTGGTGCAAAGAAGATTCAATGCATGTTGTTGGATAAGATATGGCATTGAAACCTCAACTAGTTTTGTCAGTCTTCTTTTGGTAATATGATTCCAAAACTAGCTAAGTTTCTATTGTTGGTGATTTTCTTAACCAAACAGCTTGATCAATTACAACTGTTAACCACTTGGGTGATTGTCTAGTGATGTTTATCTGAAGTCTAATCGTATGGACTTTTTATTGAGAGCATATTCTCATGATCGCATGCTGAAATTTAGCCATACGTATTGTCATCAGGTGAGAAAATTAAAGTATGTACAAGTATCACGATAACCGTTTAGGCACGTACGAAATGTCTAAAGGTCAAAGTTATATTCTATCAATTACACATATTTCATCACTCATTCGAAAAAGACATTGTCCTCACATTTGAATCAAAAAGTCTGGTTCTTAGGTCATTTATTATGGCTTTTGATATTATTGCAATCACTGGTATTATTGGGGCTAAGTGAAATTGTACTCCATATTAGGAGTCTCTTTTTTGTTGTTTTCTGAAAATACATCCCACATCAAAGACGGTAACTATGATGCAAAAGCTTTGGATTGCTGAAAAAGGGAGGGGCAAGCGTGGTCTATTCTTGCACCTCTGATAAGTTTCCGAATAAATAATATAGATACTTATCAAATATGAGTATTTTTTTATTCACATATTTTTAGTTAATATTGTAATCATTATATCCCTATCGAAACGGATGTGAAGTTCTTGTGAAGTAAAGGATGTAGTGTGGTGAAGTCTTTGTTGTGCATTATATAAAGCAACAAGAACAGGACAATATGGACATAGTTACTCTGTGTAGAGTGGCCAGTTACCTAATATGCTTGTCTTTTGATTGATATTTTATTTCGAAATTTCATTTGTATACAGAACAAAATTGTCAACAGTACATAGGAGCAGGCCATATGTAGATGTGTGACAAAACAGTGTGATTTTGGTTTTAATCAATGACAGTATTAGTTTGACAGTTTTAATTTGTTTGGTCAGATATTTATTATAATTATTAATATTATTGTCAATTAATTATTATTTGCTATGGTAATTGTTTACTTTTTTGTTTGCAAGCATACACGTGGCCCTTGTTGATTGGATGAATAAGAGTGCCAGAGACGCTAAGATCTCAAGGTGATGAATTAATTAAGTGAACTGAAGAGTTAAGCATTGGAATTCTAGGAATCATACGATTCTACAAGCTAAGAAGAGACTTAAAATAGCTTTAGATTCTTCACTAAACTGAAATAGCTTTGCTAACACTTAAAGATTTGATTGCCATTGAATTGAACTTGAAGAAAGTTATTGACATTGTGAACGAAAGAAAATTTGAACACAGGAATATGTATGCATGCTTAAGGGATAAAATGAACTGAAAAGAATAACAAGGATGACTCAACTCGACTAAAAAGATTATGTATCTTGCTTGAAGTTCTATTTTAGATTGAATTTTTGCGAGCCTTTCCTCTTGCCCTTGTTTTGCTTTTATAAATATCAACTTGAAGAACCAACAGTCATTTCTCACACTTTTCTAACCCTATTTCTTATTTCTTTCCTATATTACCATTTTCCTCATGTTTTACTCTTGTGTTACCATGTAATCACAACTAACTTTGTGCGCTTCACGTCTGTCATCATACATCACTATTTTCTACACTGCCAATGATCATAATTTTGGAATTTCTCAACATGAAAATACTATTCATGAAATTGTATCTTGATCCGCCACATGTTCTTAACTGCCTCTAATGTTTTATGCACTAGCTCCTCATCTCTAGTTAACTCGTTCAACTTCTAACCAACTCAGCTCTTAATTCCTTGATCTTCACAACTAGTTATACCATGTGTCTTGCCCTCTATCTTCTAAATGTCACCATTTGATTGCATTGGGTGGCCATGATCTTATTTGGGCCAATCCAACATTTTCATAATCCTCTCCATATTATGGGCCAATTTGGCCAAGCCGATTAGTGTAAACAATACCCCCGAACAAGCAATCTTTGATAAAACATCAAAGTTGATTTCGTAAATATACCGCCATTTAGATTCTCCAGCTTCAAACACTCTCCACGTGTTACACGTGTCATCTGATGCACTTTTCTATAATTAGAGTTATTCTCTTGATACATTTTACTCACCCCTTCCAATACTACTTGACATATTTGACATTAAATTTGAAATTAAAAACCTCAGAGACCTTTCCCATTCCGATCAATGTACTTTCTCAATAAACCCATTTAAAATTACTTTCTTCTTCTTCTTCTTTTCTCTCACCCTAGAACTCTCTAATAGTAAAACCAGACTTACCACTCTCTATATCCTCATTGATGTCTCATCCGTAACTCTACAAGTATGTCAATTCTTCCTCTAGATTCATGAGCCTAACGCGAATATTATCCTTGGCTCTACTAACTTTCATTATTTTTGGGTGAGTCGGGTGTGATTAAATAATGGTTTAGCATGGCATAGTTTCTAGGAACTTTTGGCATGATCTCAAACATCTTAGTTATACGATTAAAACCTACTGGGACAACCAGTAAAGTTTACTTTTAACACTCAAAACCTTATACCTAAAATTCCAAAGCACTATTTTAGCTTTTACTAGCTAAAATCCAAAGTCTCATGACAAAAACATACCTATTGATTTTGCAGGTTTTCCCCTCGGATTTGTTCACACTGTTTACCATGGTATATATCCTTTATTTTATCATGTTGTATTTTCACACTTTCCCTATAACTCACATCCCTCTTTTTTTATTTATTTATTATCTTGCCAGCCTCTAATGCTCCAGACCCTTGTTCTCCAGTTCATATGATTCGCAAGCATCATGCCATAGGTATTGTTGACCCATCACCATCAAAGTCTCCAATCTCTTTTATCAACAAGTTAGAATTTCTACATGGAAAAGTAACTAAGCCATTTTGCTATTTAATTGAACTAAAGTCATAGCCATGCTCTCCATTAGAATGGTGCAACTGGATTGACCGTTTGACTCCCCACTTCAAATCTCACTAGAAGAAAATATGCCTTTACCATCTCATAAAAATGAACAAGAAATCTCCCCTACTGAATCCAACCTCTTAACTTTCACTCTAAATTTATGTTCCCTTACTGTTACTTCTTTCTTCTTTCCTTTTTGCTTTGCATTCATCACTTTAAGAGATATTACCATGTTGACTCATTTACCCATTGCTGGTGAAGACTCTATCCGTCTTATTCAATTTGATGATCCTGAGCTTCTTGCTTTTAAAACCTCCTCTATGTAGCAGTCATCTTATAAGTCTCTTACTCAGAAATGAATCATCACTACTGGTGAGCCAACTCAGGAAGAACATGTCACCTTTATTTGAGATCTAATCAACAAGTATTTCTTCTATCTTACTTTTGAAAAATCGTATGTTGAATATTTTCCTTTAGCCCAAGCCTTAGTTGCAAATAAGCAGCCATTTGCCTTGGCCTCCTTTACTTAAAACCTTTTTTGTTAAACAATGATTGGGATATTCAGAAATTGAGACAATTTCTCCCTCTTCATATTGTGGAAAAAATCCTAAGTGAGAATGTTACTTTGCATCAATGTGTTGATATATAGTTTGATTTGATGCAATAATGACTCGGGCATTTTTTCTGTTAATGCTGCTTGGGAAGAATTAAGGCATTCTTATATTTTACTTCCTACATATGAGCTCATTTGACATGATTTGATTCTCATCAAAGTATCCATTCTTATGTGGAAAGTCTTCAAGAATGTTCTTCCAGTGGATGATAATATTGGAAAGAAAGACATTCATGTTGTGTCTAAATGTCATTGTTGCACCAATGGTCCAAAATTAGAATCCATTCATCACTTGTTTCTTGAATGTTCTATTTTCAAATATGTGTGAAAATATTTTTATAACGTTCTTGGCTGGTATTATACTTGGAACACATTATATTTAATACTTACAGATTGTTGGCAGCATAAAAACAACGACTCTATGTCTGGTGTTCTAGTCCTTTTGCTGCCTACTTTCGTATGTTCAAATATTTGGAAAACTAGGAACAAATGCAGGTATGAGGCTAGCCCAATGTCAGGTGATTGTATTATTGAAGAAGTGATTGATCAAATTGGGATGCAATTTCAATGCAAAGGTAAAAAATATAAGCTGCCTCTTAAGGAACCTTTCTTAAGCAAGTTTTTCAATATTCCTCTGCATTAGAAAAATTCGGGTATGGCCACTGCTTTGTACTGGATCCCCCCTCCCCTTGGATTTGTAAAAATTAACTGTGATGGGAGTGTTTTGAATAACCTCGGTGACTCTGGTGGCAGTGATATTATTCTAAATCATTTTGGTAAGTTCTTGGCTGGTTTTTAAAATTACTTTGGTTTCAATTCTATTACTTTTACTGAGGTGAAAGCCATTTTTGTTGGTATAAACTTGGCTTCTAGCTTGGGCTATCTTAACTTGGTCATTGAGTCAAACTCCTTGACTGTTATTAATGTGCTATCTGATAGATATAAATGTACTTGAAAATTGGTGTATTTGAAAAGAAGCATCCTAAGGTGTTGCTCTAGTTTACAAATTTAATTTAAGCAAGCCTATAGGGAGGCAAATTATTGTGTTGATGCTTTGGCTTCTATTGCCTTTAATTCTCAAGTCTCGCATACTTGGTATATGTATGATGATATTCCAACCAAAGTCAAAGGTTGCATTCAAATGGATGTTCATAGTATTAGAATTAGAAAATAGTGTGTGGATTGTTTTGTGTCATGGTTCTAGCAATTTGATCTCTTATGATTTTGTCTCTTTGAAGGGTTAAGTTTGTGTCTCTCCTTTGTGAGCCCCCCGGAGAAGGGCTTTTCTTATCTTTTTTATGAAATAAAATCCCCCTATTCTTTAAAAAAAAGAAATTTAAGAGGGAATATTTGATTTTCAAAGTTTGAATAAAAGATAGGTGAAGAGATAAAAGGGAAAATTTATATACAATCACATGTGGCATGTCATGTAGGATTAGGTTACCTTGGGTGCCTTTAAGTTGTGTACCCAAGCATTTTTCCTTTCTTTTCTTTTGGCGAAAAGTACAAATAGGCCGTCGAAAAATGGGGCTATTTGCAATTAGGCCAAACCTATGATGGAATAGGCAAAGGCTGTAGGAGTCCTTGTGGTGAAATGGACTCAAATTTATTCTGCTAACATTCCACACATTCTGCCACCATATTTTTGATATTTTTTCATTCTCTTCTAGTATAATTCCTTCTTTAAATTTTGGTAGGTCCTCAATATCCTAGGGTGTCCAATAGATGGAGTATAATGGAATTCTGCAAACAAGTTTGATCTATATACAGATTGAGGACTAATAACAATTATGGATTTAAACTTTAAAAACCCATTATCCACATGATATTTTGGTTGAATTGCCTTAGCAATAATATCTTTTTAGACCTTTGTAGTTTTTGTTTTGATCCAATTATCCTACTCATTGTATCTTCTTAGCTCATCTATCTATCCAAAATATGGATAGGATATTGCATGATACTCACTATCAATCACAATTTAAGAGGAATCAGTTAAGACTTCCTTCTCAAGAAATATTGAAATATTGAAGGCAAATACAACTTTTCCTGAAAAGTTGTATTTGCCTTCTGCTGTAAAAAAAATGCTTCAAATTACAATGGTCAGTTTTGACAATAAAATGATTTCCTTGTAAGTAGTGTTGCCATTTTATAACTGCTGAGACCAAGGCAATTAGTTCTTTTTCATATGTAGACAATGTCTGGTTATGTGGACCAAATGTTTGACTCATAAAGGCCACTAGCCAACCCTTCTTCTATAGCACTGCCCGAACTCCAAAAACATATGCATCACATTAAATTTCAAATGGAATAAAAAAATCCGGTAAAGCCAAAACTGCTGGTTATACCATGAAAATTTTGAGCTCATTAAAAGTCGTTGTAGCCACTGAAGTCCAAATGAAATCATTCTTCTTTGTCAAGTGATACATAGGGTGAAAAATCCTGCCATAACTAGAAATGAACTTCCTATAATAACCTATAAGACTAAAGAATCCCTAAAATTCCTTCATATTAGTAGGTAAAGGTCAATCCTTAATGTCTTTCAATTATGAGGGATCAACATTCATCCCTTTCCTAGACACTATGTGTCCCAAATACTCTACTTGCTTCTGGCCAAAGGAACATTTCTGTTTCTTTACAAAAAGATCATGGTGTAACAGAATGTCAAAAGTCTACTTTAAGTCCAGCAGATGTCGATCCCAATTAGTACTGAAATCCAATATGTCATCAAAGAAAAATAAGACAAACTTCCTCAACATTGGCTTGAATATATCATTCATTAAACTCTGGAAGTTTGCTGGTGCATTAGTGAGACCAAAAGGCATCATTAAAAAATTCATAGTGACCCTCATGGGTTCTAAAAGATGTTTTGTGCACATCATCACCATGTATTCTTATATGGTGGTATCCAGACTTTAAATCCAACTTAGAAAAATAAAGTGGCCCATGTAATTTGTCCAATAAATCATTTGTCAAAGGAATGGGGTACTTATTCTTGACAGTTTGTTGGTTTAATTCACTGTAGTCCATTCACATTCTCCATGTGCCCTCTTTTTTCTTAACCAACAACAATGGTGAGGAGATGGGGTTGTAGCTGGGCCTAATGTATCCAAACTATAATTACTCCCTGAATGCCTTTTCAATTTCATCTTTCTATATAAGTCAATAATGATAAGGCCTTTTACTTACATGTTTTGATCCAGACAGTAAATGAATTCTATGATCATGAAATCTTTGAGGGGGTAAATCCCTTGGAACATGGAAACAACATATCATGTCATGTTGTTTCGTGCTCCCGATTGAGTACTGAATCTTCACTCATAGAAGTTGTTGTAATCCCTTCATGAGAGTATAATAACATTCTGAAACTATAGTTAGAAATATCCCTTTCTAACTACTGCAAGGAAGCTATCTGAACCATATGTGGGTTCTTATTGACATTGTGTAATTGATATTCTTTCCCTTTTGCTACATATTTCATGGTCAACAGTTGGAAATCCCATAACATAGGATTGACAATGGTTAACCACTGAATGCCAAGAACCATATCACATCAACCAAGAGGTAAGACAAACAAATTAGAGTTGCATTTATAGTTTCCCAAAGTAAGAGGTGTGTCCTTACAACATCCATTGCTTTTAACCAAGACACCTACAACAATCATCACTTCAAAAGCATGTGTAGGTTCATAGTGCCTGTTGGAAAAATGGTGGTCAACCACTATTTGACCAATAATTATTTACAACTAATTGAGTGTTAGTTGAATGTAATTTAGCGGGTTCTAATCTTCAATATGAAGACTAGAGATTGAAGTTAAAAGTTGTCCAAAACCATTTTTTGGTTGAATGGAAATTGACTCCAAAATTGGTCATGTTAGACATGATATATTGAGTGCAAAATAATAGAAATGTGGGAATCCCACATTGAAGAATTATGACTTGAGTTTATAGAATTAAGCGTTGGATGTAAGACTTGGGCCCAAAGGCACCCAAACTTTTGTTTGGGCTCGGGCTTACGTAGCCCATTTGGGCTCAATATTTTGCACTAGCCCACTACTAGGTTCGTTGAATGTAGACATGAGGCTTATTCAAAATTCAAAATGTCCGTTATGGTTTTAATAAAATATTTCCGTTACAATATTAATTTGGTTTAATTTTGAATTTATTTATGGATCCCTACTTTTTAGGGATCCGTTTTCCTTGGGTTCTACTATAAATAGTAGCCCAAATGGTACGGAAAAAGATTACACCATTTCTCAAAAACTTAACACTTGTGTCGAAACTCTCTTCCTTCTTCCTAGTCGAATTCCTTCTTTTTGAGAGTGCATTCTATTTTTGGTTCGAACGAGCCTACCGGTATACTTGTGTCACCTACCGATAGAAGGGAGTGTTGTATCTTGGGAGGTGTTTACCTACTTTAGCATTGACACCGGTGGCTGGGGAATTTTCACCTTAAGGAGATTTGCGGTTCGCATACCTCACTTCAATCTTGTGTTTGCAATCCGATCCGGTATTTGGTAACTTCGGTTATTCTCACTTTCAATTCTACATATATGATATGTATTGTTTCATGCGTTATTAAATTGTAAAATTCGTTGTATTTCATGTGTTAATCTACTTCATATTTGCATTGTCTTATTTCCAACAGTGCCAACTCAAAGTCAACAAAATTATTTGTAATCCCTGAATTAACCAACACTACCACTGAATGGTTCTTGAGTGTTCCTCTAACCTTCATAGTTGTTAGAGCTTGGGTGTCATTAATTCCATAAAAAGTTGAAGCACTCAACTACAAATTTTGACAACATCCTATGTTCTCAGTTTAAGGACAACCATCTACAAAACACTCTTCATGACCTACTGGTTCCACTAAACCATATTCATCCTCAAAATTGACTTCTAATAATAGTAACTATTTTTTGGCACAATCATGTCCTCTAACATACTTCTCATTGCAAAAGAAAAACACAGTTTTTTTTGCCCTCTTATCTTGATACCCTTCAAGAGTTACCCGTCTTGTAGGATATTCAACAGTTAAGTATTTTTTTGGAAAAGACTCAGAAGTCTTGCTAAGTGCAGAAGACCACTACACTGGTTTATGGGAGACAGGCTTACACATACTGGTTTGAGGGTCATGTAACTTGATGTCTACTTGTTTAGCTATTACAATTGCCTCATAAATGTCTTTAGGATTCAACAATTTAACATCATGTTTTAACTTAGATTTAAGCCCTCCCAAGAGACAAATTAACAACAATTCTTGGCTTATATCTTTGGTGCGTGAGGTAAATTGGTGAAATTGCACAATAAAATCTTTTAGTCTGTCAATATGGTTAAATTTGAATAGCATCTCAGCATTATCCTCAAACATTGAATCCATCAAGAATGGGCACGAAATTTCCATGAAAAAGAGGTTTAAAAAATATTAAAAAGAAAAAGAAAAGTTCGAGCGAAAAAATCATTTTACTTCTTTTGATGAAAATAATTTTTTTAAAAAAAAATTTAATTCATGTCAGCTCAAATGCCACGTCAGAATATCCATATCACCAATATCATTGCACGTCAGCTTTTATCACTGGTAATTGACTGGAGTGATCAAATTACTTAGAGCAAGCACAATGGTACAATTTTTTAGGCCAGTAAAGCTGTATTGAAATATGTATTTTGCTCATATGATTTTATTGAGAGACATGTTTTCTAATGTGGTGAATATCTGGCTTAACTTTTTGTAATAAATTTGAGACCTAATATTGATTTTGGTGTAAATCTAATGGGCATGATATGGAGGAGAGGAAAGTTGTTAGCTTGACTAAAATGGGGAGAGGAAAATATATATGGATTTGTGTTTTGCTTATGTGACTGTATTGAGAGACGTGTTTTGTCGATGTTGATAAATATGTGGGACCCAAAAAATTTTAATTGAGACATTTGCACGTCCCTATTGTAGTTGCTCTTACCATTGAAACATTGAATGATAAAAATTGAAGTTTGTTTCGATGGGTAACCTAATTACAAATAGCTTCATCTTTCAATGACCTATTTGTATTTTTTTTCTTTCTTTTGACATAGTACTCTCGGGCTCTTGTAGTTTGGCATGACAACCCATCCCCTATCGGCCCAAAGAATGACAACTTCGCCCGTTTTTGTAAGTGGGTGGTCGGTAATGAGAAGTAAGGCCCAATATCCAAACTGCAATTGCATTATTTGCATAAACTATGCATTTGATAGTCCAAAAAATGTTCATTAATAATCGACGGGATTCACCAAAAAAAAATTTAATGAAAATATCTATTGCATTAATTACCTTTAAATTTTCAATATTTTAATACATTATTTAAATAATTCCGGACAAAACTATCATTATTCTAATAAATCATTATATTCATAACACATGTTGATATCGTCAGATTCTTTTTATTTTTTTAAAAAAACTATTAAAACATTTTTATCCCTCAAAATACTAGTCAATTTTTTTAAATATATATATATATATATTCAGAATCAAGGCGAAAAACTCTTTTCAATAAGATCTATGATCGATATTTTTATATATTCATTCATCAGATCCTCTGAATGAACTCATGTAATTTCTCAAACTTATCCAGAACTAAACAAATTTATCAAAACTCACCCAAAGAAATCAGAAAAAGTTTTCAAAATTAATCAAAAACATTCAGAGGATTTTATAAAATATTTCAAAAGAATTATATAATTTATGAAAATCAAACAAAAATAACAAAAAATTCAGAGGATCTCTCAAACTTGTCCAAAATTTAGAGAATTACACAAAATTCACCAAAATTCTAAACACTAAATACTAAATACTAAACCCCAAAATCCTAAACTCTAAACACTAAACTCTAATCTTCTAAATCTCAAAACCCTGAACTAATAAACTTTAAACCCTATGACAAGAAATCCTCTAAATTTCCTGAAAGTTTTTTGAATGTTAACAATTATTGTTTTAATTTTGAACAATAAATCTTAAGAATAATTAAGAGATATTTACATAAATAGCAAGAAAATCAAAAACCTTAAACCTTAAGTCCTAAACCTAAACGCCAAAAAAAAACCCTAAACTCTAAAATCCTAAACCCCAAAATCCTAAACTTGAAACTCTATTATCAGAAATCCTCTTAAATGATCAAAGGATTTCTCAAACTTACTCAAAATTGAGAGGATCTCGCAAAACTCATCAAAATGATTTAGAAGAGCTTTCAATCAAAATTAAGCAAAAAAATTGATAGGATTTCTTACCCAGAATTCATAGGATTTTCACATAACTCCCCAAAATGGCTGAAAAATTATTGGGAATCATAACCCTTGCTCTTGTGAGCTCAACGATGTCTTTGGTTTCCAAAACGGTTGTTGGAGTTGGCCGGATTGAAGGAGAGAAGTTTTTGTGGCCATGAGATTCTCTTCGTGATTTTGGTGGCTACGATAGACAAAAACTTTCGTGATTTGTTGAGTTTTTCTCCTAGAAGTCTAAGCTTCGTTTTGGTGGTTAAAACGACAAAAATGGTGGCCGAACGGCAAAGATCCATTGTTGGCAATGTTGTGCACGTGGGAGATGGAGAGAGAGTGAGTGAGAGAAGAGAGTATAAACTTGTCATTAAACCAACTAAAACATTAATTTGTCCTTATTGGTCCAAGATTCAAATAGTTAAGAGTGTATTGAGCTACAAATATTTTGAAAATATTAAATATAATAAGAAGCCCATATAAGGTGCTTATCAACAAAAAAAATCATAATTCATCCGGTGATCTTTTCCAATTAAATAATTCAAAGATAAAATTTTTCTACATCAAGCCTATTGATAACAAAAGAAGAAAAAACATCTTGGAGGTACCGATTTATTTAAAAATCAAAAATCAATTCTATAAAATTTGGAAACGATTTTTTTTTTAAATAATTTTGGTACAAGGCAGGGGGCGGGGGATTGCACTCGGCTGTAGCCCTATGCAACCTTTTAAAAAAATATACTTAAAGTAGTTAATATTGTTTTTGTTCATGAATAATATATCATTTCAAAAAAATTTACTATTATAAATAACATTGTTCTTAATATTAGTCCACCTCAATATTAATTTTTACCTCCACCCTTGATACATGATACTTTAAATGTAAATTAACCTCACCCCTAGTGAGATTTGAACTCAAGATCTCGATCGCCTTGATCGGATAGACTAGACTATCAATCAAGCCACCCCTAATTCCAATTCAATAATTATTAAGTATGTACTAAGGTGGCACGAATCATGGAAAATTGATTATTTCTTTCAGAATACTATGATTGTGCTAAAAGCTAGCGATTATATCGTATCTTATGATAAGATCATATATTAAACATTTAGCAACCTTTTTTGAAATTGACCAAAAATGATTAGTGAGTGGGTCATATGAATGCACCCCACAATCCCAACATTATTTCAGTCACAAAGATTATAAGAAATATTTGAGGAATCTACGCCACTTAAAAAAGTAGTGATGTGTTTCTATATATATATATATGTGTGTGTTTGTATTAATAAAATATATACCAACTTTATGCATGAATGCAAGATTTTTTGCATGGCAAAGTGAATCACATATTCTCTAAATATCTTTCCAGCCAATGCTTTATATATATATATATATATATATATATATATTCTTGGGGTTGTACATCAGACGTTCAAATCAAAGTATGAAAATATAGCTTTTTCCCCTCAAAAGGAAAAAAATAGAACTTAAAAGTCATGCTTTCACACACACTAATCACTCAAAATATGTACCCCACAAATTAAAGAGAAAAAGAATATCTTTAAAAAAATTAAAAAGACGGGAATATAAAACCAATAAATTTATATATATATATATGCATGATTTAATTCATTTTTTCCTCTTAATTTGCTTTTCATATTTTCATGGCATTCATGTGTTGACTAACATCACCTGATGACAATCAGCTTTAATTTTAGCTCCAAAAAGAATTTACAGACATGCAAGCAACCCTACATGGAGAGAGAGAGAGAGAGAGAGAGAGAGAGAGAGAGAGAGAGAGAGAGAGAGAGAGAGAGCAACGATTAGGGAATCAATACAAAAATATCAATCATGTTGTTTGGTGTGCCAATCTGGTCTGCCTAACGTGAACTCCAAGCTTGGATTACTATTCCTGTTCAGTTGTGTATTTGATCCCACAAAGCTTTTCGATCCACTCAAATTGCTTCCCTGCACCACCAATAATACACATTAATTAATACTCTCAAATTAAAACTTACCGTTAAATCGTCCTCAGAAAATATCTATTGACATTTAATTAGTCTTTGATGAATATACATATATATTGGCAATTGGGCATATTCATGCAGAAGAATATGTATATATATGCATTTGCAAACATACCTCAAATAAATTAGAGAATGTTTGCTGGGAGGAAAAGCCGATATCCGGTCTAAGGACATCCTCATCCCTGGAATTGGTTTGCGTCGTCCAAGCTCCTCTGCTGCACCAAACACCATATATAATTATCACATTGATTCATCTACAACTAGAACAGTTCCACTCTTTCATTTCATTACTCTTTTGATGCTATTGCGCCCCATTCTTGACACACACACACACATATGTATCTGTGTGTGTAAAAAGAAAGGAAAAGGAGATTCAAGACATGTTCAGGTAAGGCATATATATATATATCTATATATCTATATATATATATATATATGTATGTAAAAAGCATATGCCCTAATAGAAGCCTACTTTGTTGTGCTGAAGAGGACCGACCAACCTCTCCCTCATCAGCTCTACCAGTTAAAACATACATATATATACATACAAGTATTAAGAGCGATCCTTTAGTTTAGGATTCTTTTGTTAATTCAGTCAGCTAGCTATCATTTATATTCTCAAAATTCTAAGTAAGATATCCAAAAAAGAAATGCAGTAAGATATATAGTCTTTTGTTCAATGCATAAGTATGCATGGGCTTATAATTAGAACAATCTTATTTTTTATTATAAAATTATTTATTGTTATGATATGCTGAAAATTAATAATAAAATTTCTGATTCCTGGCAATAACAAATACATAATTTTTTATTTTTTATTTTTAAATTATAATAACTTTCTAATTAGTTCTAGCCGTTAAATGATGAATTCTTCTATTTTCCTATCTTGAAAATATTGATAATTGAGAATAGTGACCACAGAGTATATTCTTAACTTTGTTTTACTTATTTCATTTTAATATTATTTATTTATTTATAAGAATACTGATTTTAATAAAAAGAACAAAGAAACACAAGCCAGATAGCCGACGATGGGAAACCAAGAAACAACACCAACTAAACCAAAGCGAGACAGCAGCAAAACCAACCAAAAGGAACACAAAACCACGCACAGCAGCAGCAGCAGCCAGCAAGAAAACAGAAAAACCTTCCCAAACCACACCATGATTTATATATACTTCATTTTCATGCATTACGAGAACTGGCTTCTATTTATATTTGGAAGTAAAAGCCTATGATTTTTATTTTATTTTTTTTGTTTGGGGAATGGGTTTGGGTTGGGGAGCTCGAACTCGAGACGAAAACCTATGGTTTACTGTCTAATATATATATATATATATATATGTTACCATAATCTTTCAGGCCAACTAAATCTCATCTAACCGAGTATACTATCTAATGATTAAGCTTGTGTTCCTATAATCCAATAAGCAATGAAAGGGCACTGCATGGATGAGGATATTGTATTTTTATACTTTTTCATAATCGAGTACAACACTTTGATCAGCGCTTGATCGTAAGGATATTGCTTACGATGAAAATTGAATATGAGTTCTCCCAAATTAGTCCATATGACTTTGGCTCCAGAGAGATTCACTAACTAGGCTATCATCCAAATATATTGTTGAGGTTATTGTCCTTAATTAATGAGTTATACATTGTACTCTTTCTACAACATGTTAATTGAAAGGGAAGTAGATACTTAATTGGGTCTCACCTCATAATTAATTAATTGATTCCTTATAAACCCTAAAATAAAATAAAGTGTTATAATGGTGCATGAGTAATTTAATTAGCATTATGTCAAAATGGATGCATTATGCATTTTATCATGTCATATAATAGGGCAAGGAGGAGAAAAAAGTAGAAAAGTTTGACTGTTGACAGAGGTAATTTTTTTGATTTGACTTTTTGAGTTTCTTTTTTAAACTAGTTTTTTCTTTTCTTTGCCTACCGAAGCTAAGCATTACATGCAACTCATTGTAGATCATCTGAAAGTAACCAAAAAAGAAGCAAATTACAAGCAAAGGCTGTACATATATAAAGTTGTTCTTTCTAGTTTCAGAGAAATGCGATTATTTTCACAATGCAAAATGTCCATGCATATAAAGAAAAATTAACAACGACAATGAAAGAAAGCAATATAGATCGAGAAGGAAGAAGGTCAATACCTAGAGGAATTACTCCATAGATTATTAGGTGGAGAAAGATAGCCATTTTTATGTTCCATTGATGCATTCGATGCTCCTTTCCGGTTGAGTAAAATATTTGCATTTTGATTCACAGAAGAAGATGGGACATGTAAGACGTCTTCCTCACCAGATCCATCTGAAAAAGCAAAATCAAAATATGAATTCATATGGTTTGGTTTTTACTTAGAGTCAATATATGAATTTATGCATGTGAGCTAGGGTCTAAAAGGGGATGCAAAATCCAATGAAATTAAATCAATATATTGTCATAGTAATTAATGAGAGGGAGGCAGCTAAATTAATTGTAAATGCCGGATGGTGTAAACAATACGAAGTTATATGGAGTACCTGAGGAAGCTGCAGGTCTGTCAGTGCTCTTTACAGTTCTATACATCTGAAAATGGCAAAAACAGACAAAAAAAATGAAGTTAATTCAAAAACAAAGAAAATCCCAGTCAAAAGAGAGAGATTCTTCTGTTTGCATGATCTATTATTATTAGTTGGTTTGTTTGTTTTAATATTCACGAGGTTGATGTTTGGTAAGGACAGTAATTGCTTTTGTATTATTGAGAAATGATGGCTATCTGCTCTAATTCTCTCTCTCTCTCTCGCTCTCCGCTCTCTCTCTTCCTCAAAAAAGTAGAACTTGTCCGGTATATCACACAATGACCAGAATACAGACTCAACTGTGCATTCACTCTCACTGACTCTCATCGGCTCTTGTGCCTAAAGATTAGACATACAAAGTCGTCGTCGTCGTCTTCTTCTTCTTCCTCCTCCTTATCAATCCCCACACAACAGTACAGTACACTACCAAGAGGAAAAAAACCATAGATGTTGAAGTAAAAATACCTGTAAATGGCTTTTGACATGTGCGAGTGTTAGATCTTTGACATCCATCAGCTCCAGAACTGACTTTGGAGTGGCCCCTAAGAATCCAAACCCAGAATCAAATACCAGTTCAACAAACAAACTTACAAAAAAATTGGGTATTGTGAACAGTGAAGAGAGAAATTGATTATTACTTTCATGGCCACCGAGGAGCTCAACAGCATGAACAAAACGAGAGTGAAGAGAACTAGTCCAACGCATTCTCGGTGCCCTCATGTTCCTCTTGTTTTGCAACTTATTGGGCATGAGTAGTCTTGATCTCATCATTATTGAATTATATGACGAAGAATATTGATCCGTACCGTTACACCCATATTGGTTGCTGCTGCTGCTGTTGCTGTAGTACTGAAGCTGTTGTTGTCTCAGTGCCTCCATTGTTATCCCATTAAACCTTCCTCCTCCGCCTCCGCCTCCTCCTCCTCCGCCTCCTCCTGGTGAAGCAGAATACGGGTAGAATCGAAATCTTGGATCCGTCTCTATGTGGTTGTTGTTGTTGTTGTAGACTGGAATCCCCTTAATGGGTTGTAGTCCTGACAAATCAAGGACTGAAATCCCTTGATTGCATTGAGAAAGATTTCTCTGATTCTGATGATAATCCTCTCTTCTGCTTCTTCTCCAGGGACTCTCTGCTTCCAAGCAAGAAGAGTTGTTGTTGTATGAGAGGCAGAGTTGGGTGGCGGCCGCCGAGCTGTCACTGAGCGATTTGAGGCCGAGAGACGAATCGGGTTCGTTTGTGGTGGTGCAGATAGAGGAAGGTGCACTGTTGGGGAGGCTTATATGGAGTGAAAGGTCAGGAATAATCGGATTCGAAGAAGAAGACATAATTTTGTTCTTCCTCTCTCCCTCTTGTTCTGCAACACTAGTGATGAAAATTATCAATCTTTGGCCTCTTTAAGATCAAATAAAGAGAACCCAAAAGCAAGAGCACAAAAAAGATTAGATCTTTTGAAGTGGGTCTTTTTCTTCTTTGGAAAAATAAGGGCAAATTTTATCACTTTCTATGTTACTAAGGGTAAAAGGCGAGAGAATGAAAGGAGGGAAGAAAAGAAGTTGCTTCTTCTCCTCTTCAAGGAACAAACATACTCAGAGAGAGAGAGAGAGAGATGTGCGGTGTTGCTAGAAGAACAGAAAATTTAGAGAGGATTGGGAAATGGAGAGAGAGATGTGTCTGCGTTGTTGTTGCTTATACCTCGAGAGTATATATAAGAAAGTGACACTTCAACAAAGGCTATGTCCTCTCTCTCCCTCTCTCCTTTTCTCTATAGTCAAATACCACAGACGCAAAAGTTGCTATGTTTTTTTTTATTTGTTTGTTTTTTTCTGGAATATATTTATAAACACATAATTCAGGAATTCTCCAGTAAAAATGTGCTTATTTGTATTTATGTAATGACATTTACTTTTAATCTCGTACCAAATATATGAAGTTGATTTAGGATTTAGAATTTAGAATTTAGAATTTGTGGTTTTAATATTTAAAATTTTAGGTTTAGGATTTAGAATTTTAGAGTTTATAATTGTTTAACTAGTTTTAATATCAGATATTTTAAGATTTAGAGCATAAAGTAAAAGTCTTTACACAACCTCAATAAGGAATTAAACTACTCCACATAATTATAAATATATACAAATATATGTATATATCCTAATATCTACTCCGTATATAGAGGCCGGGTTGAAATACACATTTCTGGACAAATTCCATCTCCCCCATCCTCCTCTCTCCTATGTCTCTATCTCTCTCATTCTCTCCTCAAAAAGAAAATTCAAATCATTAAGACAATAATGCAAATGACCAAGAAGTCTTACATGCATGTGTATTGTTCTGTTCACAATTTATAAATATATGCCACATGTGTTTTGCTTTTGTGATTATTCAAAGGGGACAAAATGAACAAAATCAGAATCTAATTTTTAGTTTCTTAAGTTCTCACTCACGAAGGAAAAGAATATTTGCCCTTCAAAGAACAATCAATATATGTATAGATAGGGAGAATCAAGTAATGAGGAGAACAAAGCCAACTAATTAAGTTAGTGACTACTAGCTATCCAGCACTGATTTTTTTTTTTAATATCATTGTTAAATCCTGAATTTCAATTTAATCACGATTAAGAATAATGTTACAAAATCAAGCCCAAATATATACACAGTGATAATATTCGCTCTAGACCAAAGACACTTCTTTTTCCTCCTAAACCGTCCTCGAAATATCTATCGTAAAATGCGTTATTTGTGTGAGAGGAACTGAAGTAAGAATATCAAAATGTTGTAACTATTTCTAGTCTCTCCAATGACATTGACTTTAAAGAAATTCATATTAAAAAAAAAGTATTAGGTATTGATTTTGCCACGTATGGTATTGAAAACTTCACTTGCCATAAAGGAGTAAATAGAATATATGGTGGTGATGGTGTGTTCCGGGAGATGAATTAAATAGGAGGGTGTAATTGTCAAGACGATATTGATTATATTAGATTGGACCCAATTGATGAATATTGATGACTCCCGACCCAACCCAAACCAACCCACAATGTCCCTAAAGGCTAGTTTGTTTGCTTTCATATGGTTGGTTGCATTGTCATAGTTAAACCCTAATTTCCACATACCTTTGTCAAGTTTCTTATTCCTTTTCGTCCTCCCCAAAATATTCCCTTCTAATCCTCCAACGACTTTGTCTAGCTTGCATTATATATATTCATGTATATATATCTGTCACAACCCACAT
Organism: Euonymus europaeus; assembly: GCA_963580455.1. Classification (NCBI taxonomy): domain Eukaryota; kingdom Viridiplantae; phylum Streptophyta; class Magnoliopsida; order Celastrales; family Celastraceae; genus Euonymus; species Euonymus europaeus. Next base: position 23,896,637 of record OY756957.1, on the reverse strand, counting down.
GTCATACATCCATCGAACCATAGCTTGCTCATTGACTAGTAATAATCAGATTAAATATACTAATAAATAATGTTGTACCTGTGTGTATATATGTGTGTATATATATACAGACACACAAACCCTTGGTACATAGTATATGTTTAATTACACAAATCAATAGTCAATAGATACTTTATCTTTTATATACTACTATACTAGGAGGATAACTAATTAAGTAATTAAGGATTGTTTATCCCCATATTATTAAGGGGTTTTTAAACTATAATAACGTCACCTCGAGTTTAACCATTTGACTTAAAAACAATAAAGATGATTTATTGATGATGTTAAAGACTTTCTCTTTGCAAGGCCCTATGTGTACACTTAATTATTTGAGATTACCAATGAAGGTTAATTAGCTAACTCTTTCATATGTTTTTATGTGCAATTAATCAACTATAGAGATTTGTTGTCTTTTTTATTTATTTTATAATATAGCTTAGAATGTGATTGGTGATTGGCTTAGTCCAAGTCATGTTACAAATTGGTGCAAGCTTTCTGAGGTTCAATGGTCTCTCTCTCTCTCTTTATTCACCAACCCAACTAGCATGAAATTAATTGTTGGATTTGAGTCGAGACCCGCACAACTTTAATGTGTCATCCCAATTAGGCCTGATTATCCTCTTATAAACCATTTTGAGAAATGTTTTTTTTTTATATATAAAAGAGATCGATACCTCTAAAATTTATTAATACTCTCACTTATAGTGAAGGAAAATCCAAGATACAAGTAACCATACTGAAGAAACAACTAAAAGTAAAATCGAAACTTCGAACACATAGGGCTCGAAAAAACCCGAGAAACCTACACCTGATATAGAACCAAGAAAGAACCGCAACCTACAACACCAAGTAGAAGCCAGATTGATATCAGACACCAGGAGATCCAAAAGCCAACACAAAGCTAACAATAATACTAGAAGGGACCAAAGTAGATCCCCCAACAAAACCCATGCCAAACAAACGAGAATTAGACGCCAAAAGCATCACCGGAGACGTCGAAAAACAGGAAGCTAGGAACCACTGATTGAACCCCGAAAGAAGTGAAATCCTAACAAGACCGACCAACAGGAGCAAATTGCAAACCCAAAGACACAGCTACAAGAGAGATCAACCGGGCTTCCGAATCGATGTTTGCGTTGGCTAACACTCGAGGGGGCTTTCACCGAGCTAGTCCCACAACTTTTTATGAGCTGACTAGACTCCACACCGCCACTTCGAGCTTCGCTAAACTCCACCCATACCAAATCTACAGGCAGTCCTATCTACAAAGTAATTTGGTTTAGTCCTAATGTGAACGTGAGAAAGCTTAATCCAGTGTCATACCTGAGACAAACACTCAAATGGGTGATTTGTAACACAATTGATCCAGCTAACATGAAATTATTCGCTTTGTGTCAAGGCTTGCATCATCCCAATTAGAGCTAGTGCCCACTAAATTAATTACTTATAAACCAAATTTAGAACTCGCATTTAAGCGATGTGAGATATTTGTTTGTTACAGGACATGACCAAACATACATTTGGTTGGCAGTCATAAAACAGGTGGAGCATGTTGAATGCGGGAATTGGTGTAAATATGGTTCCTCTTGGCACTAAAGTAGCTAGGCACATTGTAACATATCTCATTGCCAACCCATACATGATTTTCTCCATAAACCCAAATAGTTGCAATATATTTCCATCATTTTATAAAAAACTTGGATTTCAATTACTACAACAATGTGTCCATCTAGATACGTAAAATATCCAAGTAGGGCATTTGAATGGAGTCTTTATGCAATCAAAACCAACCCCAAGAAGGTCTAGTTTCGTGTTACCGCGGCTTACCCACACATATCATATATATATTAATATATATATAACACACTGCATTCATAAAGCTAGCAAATGGGGTTTTTTTTCTTTCCTAATCCAGAATCGACTCTTGAAAACAATTTATTTATATTTCAGACCCACTTTAGTGGGAAAGTAGAAATATTAATTGGGAAGGTTGCAAAACAGACAAGGAGCAGAGAGAGAGATGGGCAAATTCCAAGGCAGTACGGGTAGAGAGGAGAGAGAGAGGTACAGTAAACGACAGCAGTGGAGAAAGTGAGAAATAAGATGGAAATGATTTTGCAATCGAGTGCTTTATGATTGAAGAGGAGAGAGAGAGTGTGTCTGCGAGACTTTAACTACAGCAACAATTCCAACATCTTTTTTGACAGAGAGAGAAAAAAAAGCGGTATTATTAGTAGGGTTACCCTATATTTTTTCCATCAGCTCAAGTGGGTGAGGGTGACTATATATATGCGTTCGTATAGCCTTTGTGCTTTTGACTTTTTGTTGCTTAGAGTGAAATGGTGGTTTTGCTTTGCCTTTATTTCAGAATTTTTTTTAGGTTGTATTTTTTACTTTTTAGTTCCTCTTTTTTCTAACATTTTCACCTCGATGTTCAATCCAAAAAAAGACCACCGCCCCATAGGTTGGTCAGAAGCAGAGGATGAGACTTAAAAACCCCCCTCTCTCTCTCCCTCTCCTTGAGCTTTCACATCACATAGATTATTGGGACTAGATGGAGACACTGCCTTGCGTAGCTTGTATATATATATATATATATATCATCCATTACATTACCCTTGCCTTTCTACTTTCAAGTTTCCTTTTGCTACTTGGGATTGATTTGCTCACAAATTAGGGCCCATTAAAACAGGCCCATAATATCTAGTTTTTTTTTCATTAAAAAAAAACAACCCACACACTAAAACCATTTTGAATAAAACTAAAAAAAAATATATGAAATAATCGAACCGATCGATTATTTTTTTAAAAAAAAAATTATATATTTTCAATAGAACTGATCGTAACTAAAATAGCTTTATAATCAACCGTTTGATGGTTAAATTAATGTAAAATAATTGAAGAAAGAATATTACTTCCAATGAGAATTGGACCGAAGAGCTCCCAAGTTCATACAATTTAAATTTGACCCCAAAGAAATTTAGCAATGATCTAAGTGATTTTGTTAATTAGGCAAATTATAAACATGCTTTTATTTGTTTCTAAAAAATTCTACCCACATAAGATGGTAGAGAGTAGTTTGCCAGAAAAATCTTGCAAACCATACCAAATGAAAAGACCAATCAATTAATGGAAAGACAAACAAGTACTGTATAGTTAGACTTAAGTATTGTACTCTACACAGCTACACTACAACATCCTTCAACATTGAATTGTTTTCTCCGCAGTTTCTTCAATGTCAAACAACTTATTAAACCTTCCAATTACCAGTTAAATTCAATCATTCAAATCTGGCAATCAAAATACTTCTTTCATGGATAGCATATATCAATCCTAAACTGCTATCAAGAAGACGAAGGAAACAATTTTAAAAACTTCAAAATCTGTTAGGCTTCCTAAAAGGCAATACTCAGCCAAATATTGTTTGCGTTTCACCAAAACTTCAATATCTGATACGAAGCCATGGTGACCCTCTGATTGACTGGCAAATCGGGCCGGCCGAGTTGTTCGAAGGAGGTGAAAACCAATTCCATGAAGGTTATCATGGAATTCACATTCAACTTCTCTTTAGGTAACTTAACACCATGGATAAAGATAGTTTGAGGTTAAAAAAAGCTCACAAAATTCTCATGCATATGAATCGCAGTTGCTGCTAATTAGACACATTTCACACAGCTCAAATTCAAAACAAGAAATGTAAACTCAGCTATGTGCATATACTAGTAGTGCAACTACTTGGTACTTCCTGTAGCCAAATTCACACTCAGCTGTACCGTTCACATTTGGTCGGTAGTGCATCCACATTATTTGTTTTGGAATCATTGAATATGAGATTTAATTTGCAACAAAATGATACCTTGAGTCCACATAACTCTCAACATCCCAGAGGAAAGACCCAAAAGTCACAGCCTCCAAAACTAGTCTCTTCAAACCGCCAAAGCTAATCTTGATGAGTTCATCCTTAGAAGAATCAACAGTCCCCTGAGGAGTTATCATGATTTCAGGTCTTCCAAATAATGCCTCTGTATGCTTCTCAATAATGGTAACAGCCTCCCTGGATCGTATTGTTGCATATCTTTGAAGCGTCTCTCCATCAAAAGACATCACATAACTCCGCAAGCGGGAGGCCTTTATCCCATGGCCAAAACCACCGACACTAATGCCGCCAGCCATTGATGTGACTTCAGGGCGGGAAGAAACAGCTTGAAATGCTTCCTTTCCGCCACTTGGTTGGACATCCTCCCCCACAGCTTTCTGGATGCTACTTTCCTCCTCATCTGATGCATTTGGAAGGATTTTAATCGTCTTCTCAAGCTGAAACCTCTGATCAACCCGCTTGAGGAAATATCCATACATCACAGATGCAGCATAAACCTGCCCAACCATGAGTTTGCTTATCTGCGCAACAGAGGTCGTGTCACCCACCCTGTTTCCAAGAATGAGAGCTAGGTGGTTCTGTATCATCTCGTAGGCTTCAAGAGAGTGTATACGCTCAAGCTTCTCATCCTGGCTTGGCCATCCATTCACCCGGCCGGAGGGCTCTGTAGAGGAGGGGGTTATGGCGGGTATTAAAGAAACATGAGCATCCATGAACTTCTGCACAACCAATGCATACAAAATCTCTTCTAAAACCTTTCTCCTTTCATTTGCCTTCACCTCAGCTATTCTCCTGATAGTTCCAAAAAATCATGTCAAACGAACAATATTTGGCAGAAATACACAAAAAAACTCACTCTTATGCTGAAATAAATTCAGCCAACCTGTATAATACAAGGTCAGTGCCAGATGGAGAAGGCTCCTCGTTCAGTTTCCCAGAATCACGATCAGTTTGAAGCTGTTCAAGTTGCTGCTCAACGGCAGCAGGAACAAGATAGGGGTGACTCACTAGGATCTGAGACAAAAACTGGCCTACTGGGGACTCCAACTGAAGTGGAGCAATTGAAGCAGCAGACTTAGGCAACCCAACTGAATCTGGCGATGATGATGCTCTAACTACCATGCTTCTCCTACTTCCAAAGGCCATTCCCCCATGTGCTAGCTTCAGGCGATCAATTGAAGAATAACGCTGCACTTGCCAAGTAATTAGAGAAAAGTTAACCAAGAACTGATTTTATTAGTATAAAGCACAGAAGATTAACACAGCGCATAGCAAGGCGCACATAAACTAACCCATAAAAGAAGAAACCCGAGATATCATTTTGCTAGCGAGTGCTTCCATAAATGCACAAAAAAAACTACTTATTCAAGTTTATTGAATAAAACAAACAAGCTATTCTCCTACTTCAGATATAAAGCTTACAATCCAAAATTAAAAATCTTTAAATTGGCTTCATAGAAACCTAATGTATAAACTTTGAAGGCATTTTCAACACGTTCTTGCTTCCAGCCAGGAAAGCAGAAACAAAAACTGACTTTCGAATCAGAATTTCACGCTGAAGACAGTTAAATTCCATCTAAACATTACGTCCCCATCCAGTTATGCACACGAAAACAACATAATTAAAGCAACAACAAAGCAGGAATAAAGCCTGAAAAAAGACTAACTCAGAAACAACCATACAGTGAAAAATGAATCGCTAAATGGAGCTTTTAGACAAAACAGACGAGGGAGATGCAGTTGAATACCTTAATCAGAAACTGAGATTTCGAGCAGAACAGAACAAAATGGGGTCTATTCGAGGTCACGAAACTCGATCTGGAACCGGAATTCAAAGGCCTTGAGAAGCCAAATGAAGATCTAACAACGGATGTCGTAGCTACTTCCATCTTCAGCCCTGCAAAAACCAACACTTTCAATCAGATTACACAAATCATAAACCATAAAAAGATTGATGTTTTACGATCAATTCGTAAATTCCCCCGAATTCACTTACGCCTCTAGAGAAAATAAAAGGAGAAATTCAAAGGAGCCGAAAACCCTATCTATACACATAAGAAATGGGCAGGTAGGTTGGAGGGGCTCAAATGGTTGTAATGGTTTCAGTGGTCGGACGTCGTACTTCAGAGGAAGCTGTGGGCGCACAAGGATGACACTGGAGTTTATAATTTACGGGAATTCCACAGCCTGGTCTGTCCGTTTTGGTAATTTAAGCAATTTTGGTCAATCATGTCATTTGATAATGCTGAGCCCCAAAATTGATCTTCCAGAAAAATCTGTGGGTCCGTGTGAATGTGGAACCACATTTGGAGTTGGAGTAGGAGACTTGGAGGGCTTAATTGTTCGACCCACGTGTGAATTTGTGGTGGTCATGGAAAATTTGTCTTTCTTCTCAAAGCTCAAACCCAATTGGAATCCAAGCTTTTTCACACGTGTTATATAGAATTGTTCAGTTTAAAAATGGACTCCTAAATTAAATTAATTTAATTTTTGAAGATTGCAAGTCAAATTGAGTTTGTTGAATGAATAAAATTTAGGATAAAGAAGAGAGGGTTGAATTATAAAACAGTCTAGTGAAATAACTGGACAAAAACAGTTCATCTTTTTATCATTATATTAAATGATATAATCTCCACCGCTGAAAAGAAATAACATTTAAAATAAAATAAAATTACAATACGCATGTCATTGCACACTAAATACCCAGCTAAATATCCAGCTTGCCCCTAATTAATATTTTCAAGATATATACTTATTCAAGATATGCAACACCGTATCCTATCTACCATTAGATTAAATATTATAATCCTCACCATTAAAAAAAATTGCATAAATGTCTATCTTGCCCCAACTAATAATTTGATGACGTTAATCTCAATATAAGAACTTCACGAATTATAGACATATTTTTTGTTGGTAATCCTAAAAATCAATCGATAATATTGATTACCGAATGAAAAATTTTATCGTTAAAACCGTCATATGTAATCTAAATACCGATGGCAAAAATTTCGTTAGTAATTACAGATAGATTTTTTCGTCGATAATTCGCCGCCCAAAAATTAAAAAATTAAATTTCATATTCGTCGACAAAAAATAAAAAAAAATTCCGCCCGTAATCCGTTAGCAAAAAAAAAAAATTTGTAATCCATCAGCAAAATAAAAATTCTGTAAATAATTCATCGACAAAAGAATGAAAAAAAATAAAAAAGTTATTTTCATCGCAAGTTTTTCATTAGTAATAAGTTAAAACTTAATACCCATTTTTGTCATATCCTTCTCATAATAAAAATTTGAAAAAATAAAATAAAAATCATTTATAAATATTGACCTAGTCAACATCAATGTATCGTCCAATAGAATGGACTGTACGGCGTCCAGTCTTTTGGGCAGACTAGACGCTAGTAAAACCCAAGAAGAGAGGGAGAAAAGGTTTATAAAACTTTCCAAACTCTCTCAAATTTCTTTGGAGTTCAAGTTCTTCAAATATGAAATTCTTAGAATTCCTCTAGAAGGAGAAGAAAAGTTTACGAACTTTGGGAATCCAAAATTCTTTGAATTTCTTCAAATTCAAGTGCTTTAAATCAAAATTTTTCAAGTTCAAGTGCAAGTCTCCAAATTCAAGTGCTCCAAGTCTAAGTCAAGTCTTGGAAGTGCAAGTCTAAGTCAAGTCTTGGAAGTGCAAATTCCAAGTTCTTCAAATCTCAAGTCCAAGTCCAACAAATCAAATCCAACCAAAGTTTATTTCAAATTCATAGAATTTGTTTGAAACATTCAATTGAGAATCAGAGAATTCAATGTTCAAGTTGAATACGTCAAGAGAAGAGATCAAGTCCACTTTTATTCAAATTTGTAATTTATATCAAGTTTAAGTGTATTAAATTTACACGCGAAATTTGTTGTGTACAAATTTTTGGCACGCTCGATGGGATGTTTTTCTCCTCTCTTCTCTTGATTGAATTTATGTCATTTCAAGTCAAAACGATGGAATCTGCAAATGAATCATTGATTCCTATAACGGAGACTGATGTCATTGATGAAGTCTCCCATGCAACTCGTACGTGAGTTAAAGTTGGAGAAGCACAATTGACTTCTCCATTGAAGAAGTTCTCAAATAAAGGTCAAAAAAAGTCTTTTAAGACTAAGACTAAGTCTAAGTAAAAATCTACGGAATATGTATCTTTCAAATCCTCAGATGATGAATTCGAGTCTGAATCTAATTTTGTGAAGTTGGCATCACAAAAATGGGTTGATTACACATGTTCTTTAGAGATTGAGTCCAATCCCCCAAATCAAAAGAAACGGAATATATATATTCCAGTAACTTATATGATGAGCCCAAGTCCAAGTCTCATCCTCAGCAGTGGACATCATGAAAATGTGCTGCTTACGACATCACTACCTTGGAGTCCGATGTTCCTATGCCAATCATGATGAATGAGGCCACAACAAGTTCAGAAGATCAGCTGAAATAAATTATGCCATGCAGCAAATGACTAAGTAGTTCAAATTATCTTAAAGCTCAAAAAAGGAAAAAAGGGCAAGACCTCGTGACAACACAAAATGCTCTACACTATTCCACCCACTTATATGTTGTTCCGCTCTCTATCAATCAACTTCAAAACATGATTTCTAACACAATTTGGGCTCACTATGGTGGAGCCCCACAATCATGTTTGGTTTATGCAAAACTTTATAGTCGTCGAATTGATGAGATCCGCATGCCATAGGGTTATCAACCCCCTAAGTTTCAACAATTTTATGGGAAAGGCAACCCAAAGCAGCATGTTGCTCATTTCATCAAAACTTACAATAATGTAGGCACCTTTGGTGATTCTATGGTGAAACAATTTGTGCGCTCTCTAAAAGGAACCGCATTTGAATGGTATACTAACCTTCCGGTTGACTTCATTAAAGGTTGGAATCAACTTGAGTGCAAGTTTCTAACTCGTTTTATAGGACCCGATAGACAATTAGTCTCCCAGAACTCATGAGGATGAAGCAAAGTAAAGAAGAAGCTGTGGTCGAGTATATTGAATGTTGGAGGAGCCTTGTCCTAAATTTCAAGGAACATATAAGCGAAAAGCTCTTCCATCGATATGTGTGTTCAAGGAATGCATTGGGGGGGGGGGGTTACTATACAATCTTTAAGATAATATGCCTCATTAATTTGAGGAACATGCAACCCGAGCCCAAGACTTGGAAATCCAAATAGCAAGTCATGGAAGTTATTTGCCAAGTGACCCTTGTGAAGAAAAGGAACAAAAAAAAGAGGCGATGATTGATTCAAAGCCTTCATGGACTCAAGAATCCATGGTTGTAGTTACCAATCCATTTAAGATTTGTAGACAAAAATCTAAATTCGAGTCCAAGACTTTGTAAAGATCAAACTCAAATCATGGAGCGACCAACCTTGAAATAAATGCAAGAGATGGAATACCCATTTGCTGATTCCAAAGTTTTTGGAATTCTAGACCAATTGCTTGAATAAAAGCTCATAAAGCTTCCCACTTCAAAGCGATTGGAAGAAATTGGTTAAAATGACAATCTCAAGTATTCTAAGTATCACCAGATCATCAACCATCCGATTGAGAAATGTTTTATTCTAAAGGACCTAATCATGCGATCGACCTTGATCTTACTAGTAATGTCGAAGCTAATTGTGTAAATGGTGACTTTTGGGTAATTTGATCTCATTTCGCTATCAATACAAGATCAATCCATGTCCTCATCCTTTAATAAGGAAACATCAAATATGGAGCAAATTGCTGAGCTACTTGAAGAAGCTATAAGGGTTTAGTTCATTGTAGATGGTGAAATTAGTACAGTCTACGCATATATCCAGGAATGCCGAAACCACAAACTCCAAATAGGCCAACTTTGTATGAAATTATGACTGATGATTTGAATGTCTGGGAATCATCATCTGAGTTTGAAGATGAAGTCGGTAATGGGTGGTCCACTTTCATTACCAAAAAGGAGAAGTATAAACCACAAAAGTTATGGGGCTTAGCAACACCTTCTTTGGATCTCAAAGATTTCCTTTGAAGTGAATGGTGAACTGCTGGCCCAATATGAAGATTGGGTGGAAGTAATAAGCTGGAGAGGACGTGCATCCCATCCGAATCAAATTTTGGCTCTTCCAAGTTTGATGCCTACTGTTCCAAATGGAGAGTCCGAACTTAAGAGGAAGCATAATAATTCTTGATCTAAGCTTCGATTGGGAAGAAAGATATATGTTGATGCTAAGCCAAAAGGCACTTATCCGACCCTAAGGAAAGAAGTAATTCCTAAGGATTACTTTCCAGATGAACATATGACGACATATATGATAAGTACAGTGGATTCTAAAGAGTCACAAGAAGAAAATGATGGTTCCAAGAGGGAAACCTCCAGTGTTGAGGAAAAAAGATGGTTGTTTCTATTAACCATGTCACTATTGGGAAAGAAATTGAAAAAGAATTCAAATCCTAGTCATCTTCTAATGAAAAGCCCATATTGACACATTCTACCTTTGAAGAACTGGGGGCAAATTCCTACCCATATGGAATAGGCCTATGTAGTCATAAAAGTCTACTCAAATGATGCTTATGAGATTGTTGACAAGAACAGTCTGCGGATCGGACCTATCGATAGAAATTTTTTGAAGTGGTTTTACGCTTAGAAATGAATTGTAATATTCTTTGCTCATATGAGTATAACTATGAATGGTATTTGAAAAAAAACTCGCTAGATTGAAAACCTGAAAGGACAGTCTAGGTAAAAAAGAGTTAAAAAAATCGCTAGATTGAAAACCTGAAAGGGCGGTCTAGGCAAAAAAAAGTGTTAAAAAAAACTCACCAGATTGAATACCCGAAAGGGCGATCTAGGAAAAAAAGAGTTAAAAAATCTCTAGATTGAAAATTCAAAAGGGCGGTCTAGGCAAAAAAATAAAGTAAAAAAAATCCTTGCAATGAACTACGTTTGACTTGATATCCTAAAAAGGAGTACGTAGGCAACTTGAAATATATATTTTTCAAGTTCAGTAAAATTCAAAAAAGAAAAAAAAATTGGACCTTTTCTTTTATATCTTATCATTTCGAAAGGACAAAATAAAAAACATGTAAAATATATATATTCATGTTATGATATAAAGTTTCTTTCTTTAAAGAGAAAACTCTATTTCTCCATGTCTCATTACAAAGGTATTAGTTTTAGGACAGCATACCTTGTATACAGCTCGATATGCCGAACGAGGACGATGATATTCCATCGATGCAACTTTGAAGACTAATGATAAATCCTCCAAGCCGCTATCCTTAAGGAGTCTAGCAATCCGTCTGGACTACTCCCAAAATCCACTAAGATGAAATCACTTTTTTGGGGTTCAAAGATATCCTTGATCTGATAAATTTGTTTCCAATATTCTCGGCAATTAAAGGCATGGGACAAAGTCATTCTCATTATGATGTGGTGGAATACACAAGTAAGGTAGACCAAATCGACGGGCATCCATAGATGCCAATTCCTTGGATCTGCTAATCAAAAACATATCCAAACCTTGAAATTGATTAACCTTGGGAATAGCAAAATGCCCAATTATTGCGTTGTTGACGCGGAACTTAAGATGATTTTGTGTTCTCATAGAAGAGTGAAGTTTAACAAAAGTCATCTAAAAATGAATCGTTTTCCCTTTATGTTTGCGATTACTAGATTCTGTAATCCATTGTGGATTAGAGTTTGAACTAATCACAGAATGCGTGTTTGGAGCATAATGCAATTTGCAGGAGGTCATAGCTAAATTCTTTAAAAAAAAGAGGAATCATAAGTCGGAAAAAAGTGCTCAAAAGTGGGTACAATGTAGATGATTCTAAAACATATATAAAGGCAACAGACGTCCCAATTCCACACATTATATGTCTGTGCATTAAAGGTAAAAAAAAATCTAGCCTCTGTTTGGGACAGAGTATCCCATATTCTCAGACACTCTCAGTTTTTACATTTTACGAGAGCTTATACTCTATTAACATACTCTGATCCAAATGAACCCCTAGTATTGGATGGCATATGTCATTGATTCAAAGAAGTTTTTGATAATATGCTGCATGCAACTTAAAATTGTACCACTAGAAGCACGCTCTTATGATCAAAACGTGGTGCATGCAATAAAAAATTTCAAATTTCAAATTTCTACACATGTCAAACAAGCAATACATGTTAACAGTGACGACTTGACCAGAAATTAGATGATATGGCACGGCTCAGCTGAGAACAAATGCAAAGCAGATTAAAGAAAGTTTTTAACAGGTGTTCAAAACTATGCCCTTAGCGTTTGATAAAATGGCCAAATCCCCGTTTTTTATTTTCTCTTTTCATCGTGTGGTTTGAATATGTTAAAACTCAAAGCCCCCCCTAAACTATTGACAATATGCACATAGTCCCCCTTAAATTTTAAAATAACCACTTATACCCCTAAACTTTCTTTAATCTGGTAAACAGTAAACATACCCCACGTTAGGCCGTTATCCACTCCTAACCTACCCCAAATTGCCTCCCGTCAGGCACTTTCCTTCTCTCTGTTGTGAGTGTGAGGATCCGATACTCCGCCGGAGCATCATGAAGTACAGGTACGCAATGGTGTGTTCGTCGAACCAGAATCGGAGTATGGAGGCTCACTCCTTGTTTAAGAGGCAGGGCTTCGACGTATCGTCCTATGGCACCGGCTCTCACGTCAAGCTCCCTGGACCATCACTCAGAGAACCTAATGTCTACGATTTTGGTACACCGTACAAGCAGATGTTCGATGATCTCAGGCGCAAAGACCCTGATCTGTATCCGCTCTCGCTTTAACTCGACGTGTTTTTTAATTTTCTTTACCATCATGTGAATATTGTTTTATGTTCTTAAAATTCCAGGAAATTTAACAGAACATGTGGTAAAGATTACTGGTTCAGTGACAGTAATGATTTGCTCAATTCGTCTAACTCAATTCTTGGCCATTCTGTGGCATAAAACTGCAAAATTCCCTTCTCTACTTGCCAAGTTTTATAATATTTGAGCTTTCAATTTCAAGTTTTGTATGAATTGCAAACTTTCGCAACTAATTCGATTGACATAAATTTGAATTTGGTGCTCGTTGTACTGTATTAATTGATGTAAATTCGTAGAAACTAGAAACAAATTTCAAAGCTTCAATCTGTTAGGTTTCTTAAAAGGCGATGATTAGCCAAATATTGTTTGTGTTTCACTAAACTTTGGCGGTTCTTTTGTTTCCACTTTCCATTCGGTTGCTCCCTATATGTAATCATTAGCTTTGTTACATTCAATAGAAATAAAATAAAAGAAGAAGAAAAGAAAAGGGTGCTCTTTTTTGCTTAAAGTAAGATTAATTATTGAATGGGAAGATAGCTGTTTAGATTGCACCCCGTATTCACCGGAAATTATTAATTTTATTAAATCCAGCCTCGACCGATGGCCATTGCATTACAAGGTGAAAACCAGTTCTCAACCAGTTCTCAATTATGGTAAGTCATGGATAGCGTGGGTTGGTGTACTATGAATGTTATATTATTTGGAAGTAGTTTAAGGTATTGACACTTTATTATGATATGGAATGAGTTTTTAAATAGAGTAATTCTACATGTGTTGTGTAGCTATGATACATCTTTTGCGGGTGCTTACGATTTGAATTTCATTAATGCACTTGTTTCGACTGTTAAATATGTTTGTAATATAAATATAAAGGAAACCTTAACAAAATTTCAGTTACAAACGTAATGGCATATTGCCAATGCTGAAGAGGAATATAGGAGTCAAATCTGCACCACAACGTTGGCAAGATAATGCTGCTGATGGTTCCTTTGACGTGGTATTAGCATTTGAAGAGAAGGTTTTTGACATGGTCATTGAAGGTCAACATGCTCCGTTTCACTTCATATTTCTTTTCATTTTCGCTGTCATCATGCTAATTCTGGTGATTATAATATATTTAAATTTTATATGCATGTCACATAAATCTCCTTTGACATCTCATTGTTTGGCTGTAAATGCATATCCATGAGTTGGAGCTCTGAGAATCCATTACTGCATTATGTTGTTTCTGACATGTTTCGTTTGACACCTCATTCTTGTTCATGACGAGTTTCATTTATTTTCTGCTGTCTACCCAAGGATGGCCTGTCTTTCTTTTTCCAACCTTTCCCTGTTTGTCTTCTTTTTCTTCAATAAGGGGACCTATGTCTATGTGTCCATGTCTAGCCTAGTTACTTTATAGTTGAAGATTATGTTTCATTTTCCTATCAAAGCTTTTCAAATAATTTTCAGATCAGGAGAATCGGTTTTTTTGAAAGATAGGCCAGCATTTTTAAAGTTATGTTAAAGAGTGGGATATAGTTGTCACTAATGGCTGAGATGATTGCAATGGAGATGTCAATTGTGGAGCGAGCTTAAAGATTATGATAGCAGGTGCAAGTCTTGTTACTAGCCACTTGGCCCACTTCTTATGAAATTTGATTTCAAAATTTCCCTACTAGAAGAAGTGAAGAACCCCTTTTGTGTCGAAACCACCATTGAATCTTTGAAGTTTCAGGTTTAACACAGACGAAGAGTTATTATGTCCTGGTGAAGAGGCACTTGAGATAGTTGTCACTCATTTGATGTTGGGCCTGATGTCAGGCAGACAGTTGGATGTGATGTCGATGAGAAAGAACTGCTAGATACTATAGGTTAAGTCTCGAGAGTTGAGAGTGGCCGGTCCTTTTTCCTTTTGCACTTCCTTTTTTCTTTTCTTTCCCCATAGTTTCCCCTTAAACACCCTATTTGGTGAGGACCTGGTTACTGGAGGGAGGGGAATCAGTAAAATGCCACCTGCTGTCTTTACTTTTTTGTTTCCTTTATTAACTGGACTGGTACTCTTAACAATCTTTAAAATTCAAAGTCCTATTGCTTATCCACTTCTGACTAAAAAACTTTGAAACCGTCTGAGTTTTTCTACCAAGTGCGTGGATGTACACTGTTGTTCAATAATTTTTAATGGACCTTTGCTACAGAAGCCATATTTTATGAGGAAATTGCTGGTACAAAAGTCTTTCTTTCCTCAATAATATTACCTTTTCCATTTCAGAAAACAAAACAAAAGAAAAGGAAGAATTGAATTCAGTATGAAAGGAATGTTGGAGAGCACAAAAGGTGGTAACTTCCTGGAAACTGAATAATAAATCTGAAAGAAAAGAGCTTGGTTGCCATAGGGTAATTGAAAGTTTGGAAATTAAGTTGTTTTGTTTAGATTACTGCGACATCAATTTCATTTTCAAGCAATTAAGGAAGTGCACCTCCATGAATTAGTGCGGCCTTTCTGCTTCACTCCTTTTTTGTTTGTTTGTTTTTGTTTTTGTCTTTTTTCTTTGCCTCATTTTCTCAAATATTGGCGCATCATTGGTTGTTGGAATGTCAACTTGTGGAGGTTGCTTCTCAAAGTCCTTTTTTTTGTGTTGGAATGTCAATTTTGATTATACATACTGCATACAGTATAAAAATTGGGCCTGGAATTTAGTATTTATGTACAATAGTTATGCAATGAATCATGTACGTTTTATATGGTCATATTTGGTTGAACTGTGATGAAATTGAAAGACTGCAAATTTAGATTTCTTTGTTATGAAAACTCTGATAGTTCTAGCTGGTAATCTATACTGACTATAAGGACACTAAATAATTCTTCTTCGTTAACGCATTCAACTGTTGCATAAAGTTGTGCAGACCTCTTTAATCGGGATCAAGCCCTAATGAAAAGTGTGTTGATAATCAACTTGGAGGTGAAAGATAACCACGAGGAGGCAGCCATAGGTGCTCGTCTTGCCTTAGAGCTGTGTCAGGAGGTGGGTATCCTGTTATATTTTTAACAGTTGGAAATTAGTATTCAATGCATAATGCTGATAAGAGCTTTTTGATGGATGGTTTTCGTTGTTCATAGCTTGAGGCAGCTGAATCGTGGGAGGATTCAATCGATGAGATTGTGATTAATTTTGAGAACAAGCACCGTCGGAAGGTGTTGTATAGCACATCTTTCTACTGAAACCAAATGCACCAACAGAATGTGTATAATTATTATTAATAACTATCACTTTAAGCTCAAATTTGTGAGCTACACATTGGAAATTTGAGAAATAGTTGTAAAATGGATATTGAAATCGGTATCTAGGATGTCTGAAATTTAGTTTGTTTTAATTCCGGATGTTCCACAATTGAGTTGATGATCCACAATGGGGATGATATTTTTATATATCACGAAGAACACTAACAATGTGGCGATTTTTGTTGCCCGGTCGGCCAGCCGGCCAAGTAGCTATGTTACTGGATTTTTAGAACTAGTTTTTTTTGTGTGCAACATGACCTTATGGGTTGTAATTTTTGGTCATATTTTTCTTGACAGCTTACTTGGGACTTGGGAGGGAATAGGTAACCCTATCCCTGGCGTAAAATAAACAATTAAAAGGTTAATAATTGCTAAGCAAACGTATGTCTCAACGTTAGAGTTATAAGAGTGCAATCTCAATGTCACATAAATTCTTGAAAAATTTATAGAATAATAACTAGAAAATATGGGGTCCTTACATAATAAGGATTTCATCAAAATGCAAAAGTAATCAAATTAAAATTAACATGGATTTCCCAATAGCCAAACAATTTTTAAATGCCCCATTAGCGCGGGCTTTCTCGAGATTCAAAATAATTTGTCATGTATTAGAGTTTAGGGTTAATTAGAAAATAGAGGATACTACACTTGATGCAGAGATCTATTAAAAAATATATCAATTTTTTTTAAAATATCATAAATTTGTAATATTTAGCATAATAAATCTTACGTTATATATTTTGTTTGGAAAAAAATTATCGCGATAAAAATATGAAATATTTTGAATTTATATCTGACGGTCTAAAATTCTCATGCATTTTTAAGTTGAGGTTGATTTTTGTTTCGAAAAACAAATATCTTTGGATTTATTATGCTAAATACTGGAGTATATATTATGCTTTTTTTCTTTCAAAATTATTTTTAACAATTTTGATGCACCGATTTAAAGACGAGGTCCTCCCACAATCCGTGTTAACCATGTATTTTTGGTCTCTTAGTGAAAAAAAGTCTTTAGTTCATAATTATTATTATGGTTTGTTTATGATGAACGACAATCTACGGTTGTGAATATCAACTAAACATTAATGACCTGAAATTATTATTAATTGACAAGTCGGTCAACCCTAAAACTCTCAACAGCTGACCCAGTTTTGAAATAATATTCGTCTACTTTCAACACTTTCAATTTTATATAATTTTATTGTTCCTTTTACCATTTCTCATTTGACGGTTAGATTTTGAACTGTTTTTTTCAGATCTTCAACGGTCAATATTCAAACTCTCCCTTCCTATTAAACAAACCCGAGGATCCTCTCTCTCTAAATTTGAACACTTCTCGTCTTTGCATTAAATCTAACTCCGACTCGTTTTAAGGTCTCAGACTTTGAACACCGTGTCTCGAAAGTTTGAAACTTTCACGTTCTTCTTTTCTTTTCAAACCATGCACACACACACACGCCTTCATCTCTCTCTCTCTCTCTATATATATAGATAGATAGATCTCTCTCGAACTCCCTTTCATACGGTTTATAACACCTCTTCTCTGTTTTTTATCTTTGGGTTGGATTGATTGATTGATTGAAATATTTATTATTCTTTAATTTGCTTTCTTTTCGTTCTTGTGCAAATGGGGTTTGGTTGGAGAAAAAGAAAAGCTGCCTTAAATAGGCCGAGAAAAGGTGGTGTTGATGCAGAGCTTGTGATTCCGAACCATTTTCGATGCCCGATATCTCTTGATCTCATGAATGATCCCGTCACATTGTCTTCCGGCATAACATATGACCGCGAAAGCATTGAGAAGTGGCTGGAATCGGGAAACTTTACGTGCCCTGTAACGAATCAGATGCTGAGGAGTTTTGATCAGATTCCAAACCACACTCTTAGGTCAATGATTCAAGAATGGTGCGTAGAGAATCGAAAATTCGGCGCTGAAAGAATCCCAACACCGAGAGTTCCAGTGACCGGAATTGAGGTCTCGGAGATTCTCTTCGGTGTCAAGGAATCCGCGAAACGTTTGGATCGATGCGGGTGCTTGGATTTGGTGAAAAAGATCAAAACTTGGGGGAATGAAAGTGAAAGAAACAAGAGGTGCATTGTGCAGAATGGGACTGGTGGTGTATTAGCAGCAGCCTTTGATGAGTTCGCAAGAGATTCATATGAGAGAAATGAATTTGCTTTGGAAGAGATACTGTGTTGCTTGAACTGGATGCTACCATTTGATGCTCAAATCCAAATTTACTTGGGATCCAAGGATTCATTAGGTTGTCTGGTTTGGTTTTTGAGGAATGGAGATTCCACTTCAGTGAAGCAGAACTCCATTGTTGCCTTAAAAGATCTTGCTTCTTGTGACCAAAAGCATGTGGAAGCACTAGCTGGGATTGAAGGAGTAGTGGAAATTCTGTTCAAGTTCATTCAACACCCAATTAGTACTAAAATCACAAAATCTTCTCTTATGCTGAGTTTCCAATTAGTCTCATTCAGTGAGAAGATCAGAAAATTGTTTTCCCAGATGGGTTTGGTGTCAATACTCTTAGAATCCATGATTGACACTGAAAGGAGTATATGTGAGCGAGCGTTGGGAGTTCTCGACGGGCTGTGCGATTGCGATGAAGGAAGAGAAGAAGCATATAAAAATGCTCTGACAGTTCCAGTTTTGGTGAAGAAGATTTTGCGCGTATCGGATTTGGCATCAGAGTATTCAATTAGTACTATTTGGAAGCTAATCAAGTATGAACAGAAGAACAATGGAGATGAATCAATAATCTTGGTTGAGGCACTGCAAGTTGGTGCATTTCAGAAGGTTTTGTTGTTATTACAGCTTGGCTGTGGAGATGAAACAAAAGAGAAGGCAACAGAGGTTTTGAAATCCATGAATCCTTACAGGACGACAGTGGAATGCATTGAAACTTCTGATTTCAAGAACCTCAAGAGGTCATTTTGAAAGATCATATCGGGATACCATAACTCTGTCCGGTCGGTCTGGATGTCCGAATTTGTCCGACTTGGATAAAACTAAAATCATACTACATTAGTTATATGCCACTCACTCCTAAGGTCAAAAGGAGATTGTAAACAAATTCTTTTTCTTTTTGATTCACTATTTGTATATGACAATAGAAGTTTTGCAGGCACAAATTCTTTCACAATAGATCTAGTTTCTTCAATTTAATTGTTTGATCCTCCTAGTAATGGTTTTTGTGGGGAGAATTCAATCCTTTTTAAGGATATGTTTGATTATGAGATATTGCAATGTAAATGATATTATTCTACTCAATAATGTAGACATTCAAACTTGTTCATATTTAAATTTCAAAGGTGTACAAGAGAGGAGACTCGGTGTTTGATCAATTCAAGTCCCTGCACAAGTAATTTTCTCATTAGCTCAACAAAATTCGAGTTTTCATATAACAAGATAACCGTGTGCTTTGACTGCAGGTAATCTTCGGGGTTTTTCTTTTTCCTTTGGATCATAATCATATAGGGTACATGCCTAATTTATGCATCAAAACTACTCTCCCAAAATCCCACATGACAAAAAGACAACTTCTAATAATGGATTGCTGACAATTGCTTAATAAAAACACATATAAACCACTTTTCAATGATTTCCAATACAAACATGATTTGCATGTGCTCTTATTGTTGGGTAGCACAATCTGAAGTTCACACATGCAAAACATGGGCATTTTCAACTTCAGCCTAATTCGCCCTTAGTTGCAGAGCAGCAGCAGCAATGAGACTCTATTTTTCCCCAACAGACCCCAACAGATGAATGCATACGACCAATATCCGAATAGTTATAGCACACTATCGGAGGCCAGCA
This sequence comes from Euonymus europaeus, assembly GCA_963580455.1. Classification (NCBI taxonomy): domain Eukaryota; kingdom Viridiplantae; phylum Streptophyta; class Magnoliopsida; order Celastrales; family Celastraceae; genus Euonymus; species Euonymus europaeus. The sequence goes on along the minus strand of OY756957.1, from coordinate 23,876,783 downwards.
CCTTGTTTAAGAACCAAATATTCGACCGATAGCTTCAACGATCAAAGAAACTCAAAACCCTGCACTTTCCAGGCACTCAAATTTGCTGTACAATGTAGTTTACTCCAGTTTCAGAAACCTTAGGAATAGTGCTCTTCCATAATCAACATCTATCTAAACTAAATCACTTTCTAACTACGAGTATTCATGTTGTAGCTCCAAATGTCATAAACAAAATAAAGTTCGAGAAATCATCCGACAAGTACCTCACTGATTATTGGAAGAAAAAAAAGTACCTTAATCACCAAGGCACTTCCAAATATACGACTCAAAACATACTCCACAACAACGTAATATTAATTTTTGATACAATTGTAAACATCGTTCAACTCAATCATCTACATCAAATTCACAGAAACTATTGCGACATAATCTATTCCTTTTTGTACCTCTTCTCTACTTCCTCCAAACTTTCAATGTCTTTGTAATATCTGCAAATCCGAAAGATACACCTGCAACAACGTTCATAGGGGCTTAGGTGACTCAGACAAAATCCAGCAAGCATCTCAACACCAGATATGTTAAATTATAACACATACCAGTAGAGAAAGCATGCCGAAGCACACAGAACAACATTCCTTTGGGCTTTGTAGATCTGCAGAAAACATCATTGCAGTGAGCATATAATGAAACTCCATCATTTTAATGGAGGCACCGAGATGAAGCAGAAAATGAGCGCCAACAAAGAGGATATAGGATGTTTATACAAAGACCACGGCATCAGGTCTGGCAAAGACGACCAGGTAGAGCTTTTTACACAATCAAAAGAAGTAAATGATTGATGAATGACTCCAGTGTTCTCTCTTTGTTATTCTAAAATCCTCACTCAGAATGTAGAGGGAAACACTGGTGGGCTATTATTAGATAGCTGTACTGAATAATTTAATGGAAATTGGAAACTGCATAGCTCGTCTTCAGGAGTTTTAAGTGAAAATTTTGGATGTCAATTAATTCATAATATGTGGATATTAGAAATTCTTAATGGCTTGACTTGTCAGCACTCAGCAGACAATAGAGTACTTGAGATTAATCATCTGGGCGAACAGTGTAGTTAATATTGTGCACAGCATAATGGGGAAAACTTTCTTTTCTTGGTTCTCTAGGTTAGCATGGTGGTTTGATTGGGATTTCACCAGAGCTTATATGCTTGGGGAAGGGGAGGTGAGAAGCTGGCTCTTGAATAAATTCCATGGCATTTGGGATAGGTGGGACATTCCATGGGTTTTGAGGATGATTAATTTTTTATCCAAAAAATTATTAGTTGTTTAAATACTTTTTTTTTAACTCCATTACTTGTTTAAAAAGTTATTAGGGACCCAGCCAAGAACAAGTTTTCTACATGTGAAAGGGAGGATATTTCGATGTGGTGTTGTATCCAAATGAAAAATTAGGGGACACGGTTAAATTTCTTGTGTAATGGAGTTCCTAGAATTTTTTTGAAACGCTCGGATCTACCTCTTTTAAGAAAGTCTTTTACGTGGTCCAGCTTTTGAGAATCCAAAATTGATCACTTTATGGTCTCAAGGAACTGGAAATATTATTCAAATGATTTCCAAAAATCAATGCGCATTATTGTTTCTAATCATCACCCTATAGAATTGAGATGGAGGGTTTCCTACCCAAGGCCACAGCAATGACTGAAAACATGTGGTTTAAGGTGGAAGGATTTTGGGAGCCTGGATAAAAGGAGGTCAAATGGTTACAATGTACAAGGTTTTTGCAATCTTGGTGGTCACAGTTAACTTAAAATCTTGACAATGGAGGTCAAGAAATGGAATAAAGTGGTATTCTAGGCAATCTAAATATTACTTTTATTCATTGATTATGAAGAAAGGAGGGGCTTTGAATACGAGGGGACTTCAGGCATATTGGCCATGAAGGATGTATACTCATTTTTTTCTCGAGAAGACTTTGGCAACCCAACTCAGATATTTCTCGTAATGTCATTACCCTACCCAATACCCTAAAGTTAAAACTAAAGGTTTTTTTTAATCTAGTTTATGGCAGCTCTCAGAAACCCGTGTAAATTGTTTCTAATGATACAAGCATTTACCCTACATTATAACCAAAATAATGAAAACTCCTGTAAAATATCATATCTTCTCCAAAGTATCACAAGGAACCTTTTCTCTGTCGTCAGTAGACTTCTAAACTATTTCCAACCCAGAGCATAAATTACAACCCAAAATTTGGCCATCAGCCATAAAGGCAACCAAGCTCCAGGAAGTCCTGTATCCTAGCATAGTAGCAAATGGTGATATTCCTTTCAAGGATGTGGTAGTATACCGACACTAAAGTTTCTTTAGTTTTCAATGCAACAAAATGCTTTGTATTCGTTTTACTACCATTGTCCAGATCCCAACTAGCAACTGTTCAGATGTCCCTTGAATTCCATTTCATGAAAGCATTTTATATAACTGCCCTAAAAAATCCAACCATTCCCAATCTTCAAATGCATTTTACAGAACATTAACTATTCTGCATCGTGCAGATGGCATCAGGACATTCACAATGCCACAATCACAAATAAAACGTCCAGAAAAAAATTAACTTTACAAAAGAAGATCGCTGGTTAAATACTTACAGCCTTCTCATACCGATCTCTCTCAGCAGCAGTACAGACATCTGAGGTGCACCTCAGGCGGTGCTCATTCTTCCAGTATATATCTACACCGAATTCAAATGGAGAAAAATCATTTTTTAAATTCCAACGCCCCAATCATATTTTTCAAAACCCAATCAAATAAATGCAATCAGATAGAATAGAATAGTTAAAAAAGAAAACTACTTCAAATTATAGAAAAAGAACAGTACGAGGAACGATCAACAAAAACCGATCAGCTAACAGATCCAAACCTATCTTCAGAACAACTAAGATCACGGGAACAAACACTTTCAATTATCTTAATAACACGAAGTTCAGTGTTAACGACATATCAAGATACCAAATCCGGAAAGAAATTCAAATCCTTACGAACCAAAAGATAGAGAAGGGGAAGAGAGGTAAAGAGACATTTAATCACCTAATAACTGGAATCCCACAAACGGGATTATAAACAGCGCAGGCTGGAGGATCATAGAGACCAGGGAGACCAATCGTCTCTTCACGAGCTTCGGCGAAGGAAGAGTCAAAAGCACCGCTACTGCCGCCTCAGCTGCAACTACGTAAGCGATTATCATCCATTGCAAGGCCATCTCGCTATTTCGCTTCTTCTCTCTCACTCTCAGGTTGTAATTTGTAAATTGAACTTTCTATTCTTCTTTGGTGGTGCTGCCTTTCTTAACTACGAAGGTGTTCTCTCTTCGGTTCATGTTCTGGTACGGAGCGGCGCATGTGAAGGATGCTTGTGGATGAAATTATCTTCATACTTAAATAATTTATTTTAGTTTATAGATAAATAAAAATTTAACTAAACCCAATGAAATGAACATGATTTTTTATTTTTGTTATTCTTATCCTCTACAATATATGTATATGTGTGTGCCCTCACATACCAGTGTGCCCTCACATACCAATCACCTAACCGATATCATTACGATACCAATATTTAAAATACTATACTTTTCGTATTTTCTAAAATAGACAACAAAACGTATTTTCATAATTATTAGTATTTTTCAAAAAATGCAAATAGAAAACATACGAAAAACAAGCATACCAAACAAAAAATTAATTCACTGCAACCCCCAATCCACAGCTAAAATTAAGATGCAAATGTAATTTTCAACTAAGAACTCCAATTAGGTCACTTGGTCAAAATTTAGAGTCCCACATGCCTTCCAAAATAAAATGAGCTCACTTCATACATATCCTTTTCCATGACAATAATAAATCTCAACACTTTTGAATGTTCTGTATAACATAGGAGCAAGACAATAGACTTACAAATAGAATATGATTACATTAATGGATGATTTTGAATCCTTGCCTTATGCTCTGCCAACCAAAAATAATTTCTGCTCATCTTTAATCATTTGCACGTCAACAATTTTCCCACCATCTTCAGATAAAATAAAACCACGGCTTGAACATTGCAACTGCTCCATTGCTGCGTCGACAAGCTCTTCTATTGTTTGTGGAACCCACAAAACAACTCCCTCTCTTCTCTCCTTTGTATCCCAAGGGTGAAAGGGGAATACTGTGCATTTTCTACGTCGGGTTACCTCTGTCGGCGGCAATGAAATTGTCAGCAGCACAATGACAATCATTGAAATAAAAAATAATAATAATAACAAATGATGAGAAACAATAGAAGAACTCGAGTGCATTAATGAAAGTGTTAGAAAAACTGTGGAACAAGTGATTTACCAAAGAACGGAAAAAGATTGTAGTGTATTTAGACTTTAGAGATTTACCAAAGAATGGAAAAAGATCGTAGTATATGATCAAACTTTAGCTCTGATAACATTCTCGTTATATCAACATTTTCATTCCAGCAATACACTGCATTTACTTCCTAATCCATAATGGTGGAAGTTTGAAGAGAGAAGACACGAGAAGGTTAAGCACTGCCAGCTAATTTAACATTTTAACTACGTTGTTTATTCGATTCAGATTTAGAAGATGAATAAAAAATTGAAAAACTGAGTTCTCTTTATTGGACTTGATACATATTTGTGAGGAAACAATCAGTAGTACACGACATAGTATGAAAATTTTTGATTTCATATTACCTTCAATTTGATGAGGAAGAATAGAGAACTCTGATGTCTGAGAAACTCTTGCATCTTCAAGCAACTTGATCAAACTCTTATTTCCACTGATACGGGCTTCATCAAGTGGAGTATTTCCCCATCTGCAAACAGGAAATTACTAAGATTAAAAGTGTAAGAATTTATTATTATTATTATTATCATAACAAAGGGAGACATCATGGCTAAAGGATACTATCAGAATAAATTATATCGCTCCTTTGCGTTTCCATCAAGCAGTGGCTCGTACCAAAACTTGAAAATATTTATGACTTCTCGTCTTTTTTTTCTTTTACCGTTTTCAATTTGAACTGCTAAATAATTAATCTGGGTAAAGTTTTGGAGACTTATGGTACTGAATGATTTTACGAGAGTAGCAGCCATTCCGAGTGGAATTGATCAGAGAGTTTGAGGAGGTTGAACTTTTGACCCTAAGATTGTAGTCTGGCTAAATTATATTGCTCAGGAAAAAAAGAAGATTCAGCTTTAGTTTTTTGGCTGAAGTTCCTCCATGCAAACGGAAACATCTCAATAGCAAGAGAACCAATCATCTATAAGCACAGAGGAACTATATGATAATTCAAAGGATCATGCTCTCCCATTATCTGGGTGAGAAAATTAGCACTCAGATTGTACCTGTCCTTCAATAAGATAGTAGCTCCAAACTCTAGAAGCAAATTTGCTGCAGGATAGAGCCCCTCTGATGCAGCTATGTGCAGTGGTGTCCTGGAGTCGTAATTTTTCACATTTGGATTGAGTCCATTGGCCAAGACCCTTTTCAGAAGATCTAAATCTCCCCTTGCAACAGTTGTACAGAGAAAATCACCATCGTCATCAATTTTCAGTGATGCTCCCGCTTTAACAAGCAAGGAAGCCACTTCATCATGCTCGTTCTTGATGGCTTCAAGCAAGGGAGTATTTCCAAACATATCTGATAGGCAAAAACATAAAAACATGTCTGTATCTCCATTGAAGTATGATATCCATAAAGAAATATATGCAAGGGCACAATGAGCATGCAAATGCTAAAAAGCTTACCTGAAACATTGATGTCCACCCTTTGTTCAATGAGGAAAAGGGCAATATCTTCATATCCTTTTAACGCAGCAATATGCTGTGGAAAGAAATTCTCTTTTAGAGTACATCCCAAAAATGTGCCACAAATGTAACAAATGCAGATGGCAAGAAAAAAAATCAATAAAATGAAACTGCAGACCAAATAACACTTTTATTTAATTTAATTTTTTAAGCCACTAGCCTTGGATAATTACTCAATAAACCTCTTTAACATGTTAACAAAAGTAATTAATTGGTTCTTATACCAGTATACATGAGACCAGACCCATTCAAAAGCTCCACGATAGACTTCAGAAGCTAAGCCATAAAAAACATAAGAACGATATATGCAATCTACTTCCCAGTCATGTCAAATAAATAAAAAAAAAACAAAGCAAAATGGTCCAAATTATCACTTCTACATTATCATCTCATTAGAGAGTTGTTTAACATGATAAAAGAACCAACAAATGCATCCAGCCATCCACCGAAATTTACCTTCAGAAGATCTGAATTACTTCATAATTTATCCCCTGCTCTTTGCCAGAAAGAACAAGCGACTTACAAGTCAGGTCCACAGGTGAGTAAAAAAAGTGTCAGGTCAACTCATTTGAGCCAACAGAAAAGATGATTTTTCCTTTGAAATGAAAGTACATAAAGCATAACTTGAACACAGCTAGTGTTTTAAACCAACAAAAATACTCACAACAAAAAAAAAATGATGCGAATTCATTTGCCCCATTGTGGGAGGCTTGTGCATTAGAGTTCTTTACCTTTTACCATCAAAAGTAAATTATATTTAAAATTTGATCTACTCTCCCTTCCCCACATCCCCTGGGGAGCAGAAAACATATTACATTGAAGAGAGAAGTCCAAAGGACACAACTAACTTCTGCCTCTGGTTCCCGTGTCTTTAAATTTGGAAAGCTCAAAACAATGCTTTATTTTATAATTTATTGTCGTTTCTTCTATCTGTGGATTATTCACCTTGTAAAAGGAAAAAGACATTCACTAGTTAACATGGAATACATAATGCCAGCATTAACCATTAAATATCATACCAATGGTGATCTTCCATCATAATCTCCCTTACTAGGATCTGCTCCAGCACCAATCAAACGCTTCAATTGATAAAAGTCTCCATGATATGTGGCACAATTTAACCGCATAGCTAGTTCTGATTCATGCTTTCCAACATAAAGGTTGACGTCTGACTCCAAAATCTCATTCCGTAAAACAGAATCCTTACCCTGTCATTTTTAAGCAATGTCATCATGCATTAACTGTTTACAGAAATTAAAGTTTGAGCTAGATAAGGTCTCAAGTTGATTCATTTAACTAAGTTGATATTTCCAACAACAAGAAGATACAACATAGGCATTGCTGAACAACCATCAAGGACCAACGAAGCTAATCTATGTAACGTGGAAGCCAAAGAGAGAAGGGGAGAAATCATATCAAGGAATATCTACCTCCAAAAGGTTGTTCAACAAAATCCTTCCATCGGGAAAATACGTTGCAAGGATTTCAATAAAAGATTGCTTATCTAGTCTTAAGACCCTGCAAAGTTCACGAACTCGAACTGTGTAAGGCTGAGGAGTGTTGCAAAGAAAAGAAATTTCACCAAATGAGCTATTAGTCTGCAGACGCATAAAAAATTCTTCAATTTCATGGTTTTCTTCTTTTCCTACTTCCTCCTGCAGACAACCGACAAACCAATCAAGGCATATGGAAACATAGAATCAACATATATAGATGTAAATACACAAATACAATTACTGTCCAGTTATAAACATATACATGTAATTATATTTATGAATCTAGCTATGTGGCCAAGTTTGCTGATCCCGTATAGAATACGAAAAGATAACCTTATGAATACAAGAACCAAATATTGTGACAATGATTCTGACTTCACAATATCTCTATGGCGTACAAAGGTGTTACATTGAGTTCGTAAATGAAAACAAATTGCTGCTTTAAATTCAAAAATACTCGAAGGAAAAAGACAGAAACGTCAAAGATTAACAATACCAGTTCGCCATGACAGACTATATAGAGTTGATCCACCATGTTCCCTTGCTCTACAATCACTTCTCCGGGGAGGAAAAATTCTTCATTGACTTTTATTGCCTGGAAATAGTGGAGGAAAAATAAGAGTCTATCCTCTATCTTGCCACTGAGCCAAACTCAAGATTGTCTCCGATAAACTATATGTTGGCCTCGTGTGAAGGGTTATCTAGAATTTTGACTGTCACTTGCCGTCATGAAACACATATTCAACACACATGCAAATCAGTACGCTTATAAAAATACTGTCGAACAATTGGTAGAGTTGCAGGGGTGCAACCTAGAGGTCACAAGTTCAATTCTTGGAAACAGTCTCTCCACCTATTACGTGAGAGTAAGGTCTACATAGATCTTGCTTGTGTCCAACCCTGCCCATTGCAGAAGTCTTTTGCATGGGCATTTACCTTTATCTCATATTCTTACACTTGATTCCTAAAAAAAGCACAACTGAAGAATTTCCCAATGATTGTCGATTGAAGATATATTGTTAAAGACAAGTATGAGGGTTCAAGGATTCTGTTTTACATAGACAGAGAGAAGGATGGAGCCCACATGCAACTAAAGGGATGACGTGTAAATAGATTACCTCACAATGCAAAGAACAAATAGAACTCTTAATCTCTTAAGTTCTGAAGATTCTGGGCCCTAAAAGAGGACGTATTATACAAGTAAAAGAGGCTTACAATCTGCTTAAGAAATCCCCGCGAACACCCCTTGAAAAGCGGAACTTCTCTGATATATGGTTCATATAACTTCAGAGAGATCTGTGCACAGAAAAAGCAATTCACTTAATGTATAGATATAAAGTCAAACATTACATATTACTGCGACAATATATACTAGAAAAAATGTCACTGGTAAATGAAAAGAAGAAACAAAATAACGAATCTAAGTGTAACCTAGCATATTGTAGTCTCTTGATAAAAAATCTCAAAGGTTATTCAATCTATCAGCCATGCAAACTTGATTCAGGTATTAGTTTGAGTGCATTCTATATTCATCAAACCCTTTCTAGAATCTAGATCTCTTCAGATTCACAAAATCTAAGAACAAGAAAGAAATTTCATAGTCATTAACTGAAATCACTTTCCAACGAAATTCCTTCTTAACATTCTAACGCAAAATTTCCTCTATAGATTCCCTGGAATTTTAGCATTCCTTATAGCAAAACAGAGAATGCAGAGGCAAATCATGTCAATATAAAGACGACTCTTTTGACTGGAGAACATGGATAAATGTTACCAAATTAATATTATGGTTTACTTGACTATCAGAGTTTCCATCCATAAGCATGTACAGAACCTAAGTTAATTCTGTGTAGGGTTGAAAGTGTAAAACTGTCACCATCAATTTTCATATTATCAAAATGAAACTTGACACTTGGTAACATAACATTTTCATTGTTCTATACTCTCTCTTGAATTTTAAGGGTCAGGAAGAACCCTCATCATAATCAACTGAACCTTTGGCACTTGGTGATATTTTCATTTCTCTACTCTTTTTCAACACCGTACATAAAGAGCCAGAGGCTGAGCATTAAATAAACTAAATCATTACAAATAGCAGAAAGCATTCGATGTTTGTCTGTATGGAGCAGTCTGTCATAAAATGCTTCGACTCGATGAAATTAAGATAAGTGTGCATAAATTAATTCAAATAATGCCATAGGCAATGCTCAAAATTATTTGGTTGCCCAAACTGACAACAAATAAAAGACAACAATGAGAACATCTCAAGCATAAAATTACTTTCCTTGATCTGTCCACAAGCTGAGATGATTGAGCATTATCAGTACCTTTGTGCGAATAGAAGCTGGAATATCCTGAAGAATAGCAGCTTCAGTATAGATGCGATCACATTGTAATCGCAGATGGCCTTCGATCACATTACTTATATTCCTCTCAATATTGTTTCTATTCATGTACTTGTTGATGTCAGACATTTTATCCCTGAACTTCTCTGTCTTTGATCCTTTTACTATCAATGCTGTCATATTACCAAGCAGATAGGCACCAAGAATCATATCAAAAGAAACATAAACCATGACAAAAATCATTTCCCTGACATTGACTGCATGTATCTCTCCATAACCTGCAAAATAAAACATATTAGCAGTAGACTGAGTAGAGCATTAGTTGAAATTAGCACCGCCCATGTAGCAGTGAGAAAACGGAACTCGTATTGCAAGTTAGGTACAATGCACAGCGCATGTTAACAACAGGAAAAAGAGAGAATAAAAAACACTACACCGAACAATAAACATAAACACACATACGCTACTCTAAAAGCTCATATTGTCAAAACAAGGAATATTACCAACAGTTGCCATGGTTACAATGGCGAAATAGAGAGAGGTTATGTAACGCTTCCAAAGGTCAATTTCTCTGAAGTCAGTGTAGTGAAAGTCACCCATCTGCAAGCTGCCTATCCAAGTGTATCCTTCCTTTGAAGGAGGCATGGTAGTGGCAAGATAGTAAAAGATGCAAGCCGCCGTATGGGTACAATAGAGTTCAACGACTAGAAGTTTCACAATTCTTGTAAATAGGTAATTGATTCTAATGTTCTTCTCCAACCTCTCAAAAAACTCTGTCACTCTGACAGCCCGACTTAGCCGAATCCATAACAAGTATCTGACTGGCTCTTTCCTCCCACAGGCCTGATAAAAGTAGGTGCGTTCAGACCACCTTTCAAAGCATTCTTAAATTTAATTAAAAGATCTTACATGCAGAAATTGCATTTATTCAATGAGGGATGCATTCGAGGCAGAGAATCTGAAGCAGACCTTGAAGATGGCGTCCCAGGGCAGACAACCAAGAAAATCGACAAAAAACCGAGATTTCAAGTACCTAATAAGAAAACCAAATCGTCCTGTTATAATTTCGCGTTATGCTTTTTCAAAAGAGGAGAAAGAATAAGGGACAGTGACCTGAGGGCAATGAGGTTGCGATTGTAGACCATCCGGTAGGAGGAAGGGTTGCGGTAGGCAAGGAAGAAGTGGACGGCGATGTCGACGAGAAAAGCAAACTGACCGGCGATGTCGAGGAGGAAGAGGTCCTCCGGAAGTCCTCTGAAGAAACCGAACTCCAATGGAGTGAAGAAGGAAGAGTAAACAGCCCATATCAGTATGAAATGCACCCATAGCACGTACCACCTGCCAATTCAAAACCCTGACCTCTTTATACCAGAAGAACCAGTGTTGAAAGGGACAAAGCCAGCTCATGAATTATTGGGCCGGGCCCAAGTTTTGGACCGATCCAAATGAGGCCCAATATGAGCCACTCACTTAGGATACGATACGAGTCATAACTTCATCATCATACTTTACATACTAGAAATTATTGAAGGGTGTCGGCAACAGAAGATGCTGATGTGGAACATCATAATTAATAAAATGGCATCAATTCATAGGTTAAAAGTGTATTTTTCCGCTATTCATTTAGAATAGTAGAGTTTATGTCGCATCACATCGAACTTTTATTTTTTTATTTTCGAAACTTAAAAACTTTTTCTTGGCAATAGATATGAATTATAAACTCTAAAAAATTACAGAGATTCCGAATCGATCACCAATCCCAATTTCTCCACCATTGATACTGGATGCTGGTATCACTGGCAGGTCCAGTGTGTTGTGCACTAGTGAAATTCTAATATAATTTCTGGATCCGCCGGTGCCGGTATACCATATGATCAGCATATGTGAATGTGGCAGAAGAATTAAATAATTTGTTATGTCCTACTACAGAAACCGAGGCCCTGGAGAGAGAGAGAGAGGGAAGACCTGTTATCGGGTCGGACTACAAATCCGTGAGAAGACGAAGAAGGTCCGTTGCTTCTACTTACAATTAAGTCGTTCCAGGAGTAGTCGTTCTGCAACAGCCCAAGAAAACTTTTCCACGACGATCTTGACGAGTCTCTGACCTCCTGATACGACTCTTCTTCTTCTTCAGACTCTTGGACTGACCTTCTTGGCTTCCTCCGCTCTCCACGCATCGTCTCCGTCTCTCCTTCAAAACAACAAGTTCCTCAACTTTCTTTCTAATACAAAGCCCCCCCGAGCAATATCTCGCTTTGGACACTGAGAAATACTGGCCCTAATTTGATTGATTAATATTCCGTTTGCACAAATTCTGTGGAGCGGATGAGATTAGATGAGAACCAAATATTGAACAGTAATTAGTTTGTGGTGACAGAACGAATCAATTAATCCGTGTCACTTTTTAGATGATTCAAAGCTTGTGAATAGTGTTTGACAGTAAAAGTAAATAATAATGTAAAGTTAACGGTTTAAGGGCTGATATTTCATTTTTTTTTTAAAAGGGCTGATATTTCATTCTCTTCATAAATTAAGCTAATTAAGGTTATGTTTATTGGGTCCTTGGAAGTTGGAACTGTGAAGGGCTACAATTATTTTAGTTAGGATCATGCTAAATGACCTAACAAATAATACTACAAAATCTCTCAAATTTATATGACAATGTCAAGTAAAATGGCAAAAAATACTAACTACATTTTGTTTTCCTTTAACGAAATTTTAAAGCATTTTAACTCTTAAAATTCATATTAGATTTCAAAAAAAATTATATATTCAAAATCAACGAGTAAATCTCTTTCCAACAAGAATCATCATCGATAGGTTTTATTCAATCATTCTTAATTATATTGTTTTTTAGTGATATACTAATGGGTAGTGATAAATAACTCATATCTAAACAATAAGTGTTAAATCTTAAGGGAAACGGATTGTTAAACCTTAACGGGCTGGCTTATCATATTTTCATGTCGTAACCTAAACAATAAGTGTTAAACCTTAAGAATAACGGATTCGCTAAACCCTAACAGGCTCTTGTATCGAATTTTCATGTTGTAACCTAAACAATAAGTGTTAACAAACTCGTCCCTGAGGGCAGGTGAGCCTTGGCGATGGCCCAGCCCAAAAATTATTTTTAAAAAATAAATAAATTAGAATTACAGAGAAGATATGAGAGACGAGAGAGAATACTAGTCGATTACACGAACAAATACGAACAATAGGTCGCGTGAAATCGACCAATTCGCCAAATCGGAATCGTCCATCAGTCGACAGTCATCACCATCGAAATCGTCCGGTCATGGGCCTTTGTTATATTGGTGCGTCGCTTCACTCTTCTTGACTCCTTTCCTTTTCTGGGCCTCTGTTCACCATTGCAAGCCTGCAGTCGTTGTGTGATGTTTCTTCACCTTCTTTGTTAGGAATGAATTAGTCGATATTTGCTAGTGGATTTGGAGAATGCGACTCGAATTTTCTGCACATGAGAATTGGGTTTTTTGTGTTGTTTTTATAGATTGAATGACCAAAAAAGAGAAGATAATATGTATGGAATGGGGTGTGCAATTACCATAAGAATGAGGTTTAGTTTCAGGTTGGGTTTATGTTGGATACCAAAAAATAAAGGTTGCTCTTGCAGTAGCAAAGAAAGGAAGCAAAGTGAGGAGAGAATCAAAAATTGAGGAGAGTGACTTAATTCTGCACACCTTTGAAGGGTAGGCCCAAGTCTCCAACACAAGGATCTAATAAACTTGTGAATAGTGCAATTCTCCTGTTAGGTGTGTTAAAAAAAATTCAATTATTTAAATTTTTGATAATATTAATCATGTATTTAATTATTATAAAATTTTAATAAAATATATAAGATTAGGTATATTCTCTCTATCACATATTCTCTCTCAAAGATAATAGATCGAGTCAATAAAATTAGGAAAATTTAAATTGGATGGCCAGAGAGAGTTTGAGTCTTATGTTATTGTTTAATGTGCTTTTGTTTAATTTTATCAATCATAATATGTGACTGAATGTAATAAGTTTAAAATAAAAATTAATACAAAACAAAAGGGTCATGACATAGCATTGTATCATATTATAATTGATATATGATACATAACCTGCAAAACTATTAGATTTCCATGCAGACTCGACAATTGATGGAAAAGACCTAAATAAAAGATCATAAAGTAGAGTCTGTGTAATCTTGAATAACTTAATGTTGCATTGTTCGCATAACCATCTCAACTCTATCTTATCATAGAATGCTTTTTTCCTCACTATCGACTTGTGAAATCAATCAAACGGGAAGCTTCTTCGCTTTTACCTCAATAGATTATATATTAGATTGATTTTCCCAATAACTCGTGAAGAGATCAAAATTAATGTGAAAAAATCAAATGCAAATGAAAATATCAACAAACGCTATCAAGAGTCATTTGAAAATGCAAGAATCCAATTTTTTTTAGGTAATTTATTATAAATGGTGAGCCAATAAACGACATTCTTTTCTCTAGATATCTTACTATTAGCTTAGGTGACATGTCAAAATATTATAGTTGTGTTTGACAACATTGTAAGATTACAAGGTTTTTTCCGTTTCAATATAATGGCATTGATAAATTTGGTATATATAATTTAATTAAAAAATAGATAAATAATTCATAATTATAAACTTTGTCTCTCTTGCATCCTAGGTGGATCATTGTGAGAGCATCTTGATGCCTCCATATATATATATATATAATTTGTTACAATTTATCTCAAAAATTATATTAAATCATGCAAAAAGAATTAGGTTTTAAAATCTTCTATATTATAACATTATGAACATCAAAATATTGCATAACACATCCTAAATAATAATTTAACATGATTTTAGAAGGTAATTGTATGAGAGCGTTGAGATTGTTAATAAAAGTCAATTTACACTGCTTATAAAAAATAAAAACAAAAACAGTCAATTTATACTATTTTACAATTAATGACAGTCAATTCATCTTTTAAAAAAATGCTTTGATTTAAAAACACTTTGGGAATTAGAATAATTTCATATTTCTAGAATTTGGAATAATTTTGAGGAAGTGGAGGGTGAAAGTGCAGGTGCTCCTTGTCTTCCAATGATGTCAACTACTATAATGTCGAAGCTAATAGGGAAGTGCAGACCTCCTAAATCATCAATTGTGATGTGCTGTAGGTTTGTAAATCTTTTTTTTTCCTGAAAATTAAAATTCATTTAATTTTCTTTAATTAATGTAGGGGTTAATACAACTTTTAATCACCGAAAGATAGTCCGTGTTTCATTTTGGTCACCAAAAGATAAAACGTTTCAACTTGGTAACTTAACTTTTCATTTTGTTCCAGTCAAGTCACTCGGTCAGGATTTCTCAAATTCGAGCAGTCATAAAGGTGACGTGAAAATTTGACTTGCTTTGATTGGTCCATGTGGAAAATAGACACCACGTGGAAATATCATGCATGGGTTAATACTACTTTCAGTCACTCAAAGATAACTCATGTTTCATTGTGGCCACCGAAAGATAAAACGTTTCAACTTAGTCACTTTTTCATTTTATTTTAGTAAAGCCAACCGGTTAAGATTATTTCTCAAATCCGGGCAACCAAAAATGTGACGTGGCAGTTTAACTTGCTTTTGATTGGTTCACTTGAAAAATGATTGTCACGTGATGCAATTTTCAAAATAAAATTTGAAATATATATATAAAAGATAGAGAGATGGAGGGGCAAGAATTTAGATGATGCAAGAAACTGGCCACCGAGTGCCGCTGCCGGAATGCTCTCTTGCAGCCTCTAAGTGCAATCATCATTCAGTGGCAGGACCAATCCCGCCGTCAAACTAAGAAGTAGAAATTAGGTCTTGTAGATCAAACCTTAAAACGTCATTCATACCCTAAGAAGTAAGTTAAACTGTCACTTCACTCTTTTGACTGCCCGGATTTGAGAAATCATGGGTTGGCTGTAACAAAATGAAATGTTAAGTGACCAAGTTGAAACGTTTTATTTTTTGGTGACCAAAATGACACATAGACTATCTTTCGATGAGTGAAAGTAGTATTAACCACGTGGCGATCATTTTTCACGGCAACCAATGAAATTAAGTCAAACTGTCACCTCACCTTTATGGCTGCCCGAATTTGAGAAATTCTGACCGAGTGGCTTGAATGGAACAAAATGAGAAGTTAAATTACCAAGTTAAAAAGTTTTATCTTTCGGTGATCAAAATGAAACACGAACTATCTTTCGGTGACTAAAAGTTGTATTAACCCATTAATATAGTCCAAATGATTATGTAGTAGTCACTATGGCCATCCATTAGATGATCTTCTCTGGACTCGCAGTCTTCCTTTCTCTTTCTTTCCAAGTTTAATCCATTATTCAATTTAATATTTCTAGTAAAGCTTCTTAAAAAATAAATTAATTAATGAAGATAATTATATAAAAATAATGATTTTCGAAAGCACTTATTCCATCAATCAATATCATTAATCGCATGCATTTAATATTGTACTTTTTAAAAATAGAACGACATCATAAGATAAATATTTTTTAAAAATAAAAATGATATCATACAAATTTATTTTTGTACATTTGATTTTTTTCGATAAGCAACATGTATATATCAACAAAGGTAGGGGTTACACCGGGTACCAAAACCTGACCTAACGTGAACCAACATTGAGCTAGCAGCTTGTATGTCATTATATATGATAATTCAAAACTCGTCTTGATGTACACCTCTAACCAAAAGAAAAGAAGCAAAAACAAAAGTATCAGATACGATGGCCTGAAGAACAAAAGAAATAAGGGAAAACAAACGCAGAAGCAATGCGAAACAGAAAGGAAAAACCAATATGAATTATACTCAACATGTTATGACTTTGCGACCCTCATGCACCTCGATGTAGCGGTAATATATATTCCTTGTATAATCCGCAAGATTCGACGTATGTGCTGACTCAAAGTTTACCCAAGATAGCTTGCTGCATCTTGTGTTGTAAATTTCAAGCCCACTTATATCAATACTATTGTTTGCTTTGAGTTATCCAATTCTCTTGAATACAATGGATCCCCACGCATTTATTTTTCCTTAGCCTAGTTCCTAAAGCCTGAAGCCCAACTCATTAAGTAAGTCCAACTACTACGGCTCAAAGCTCAACTCACTAGATTAAGAGAAGACCTTAATAAGTGTCAAAGAGTTTGGTTTTATTTAAACCAACGTCACTTGCTTCATTCAACTGATGTGTGACTTAGCACTATCTCGCACTTGTGGGTTGAGCCAGGCTAGACCTAACATGAATACAAATAAGACACTTTATTATGACCCAAATGAGGAACGTGACCGGTGCATGACTCTAGTAAACCCAAGGCCCACTGAAGCAAAGCAAGCCTTTATAATAAATAAGAAGATCACACGAGATGAACACGAAATCACCATTCACATAATATTGGTACCTCCCAAATATGATTAGAAGCCTTTAGTCATACATACCAGAATCCCTAACTGTGCTTAAAGGAGCTACTAATCGTAGAGTTTAGTCAAAATGTATACATGACAAGATCTATAAAATACCCACACAAAATGTGTCGGGTTCACTAAAAGCGAATTAAATCTAAGTAGTTGAAGATGGTCTGAGTCCCGTCGGATCCTCTATCTGAAAATCAACATATAAAGCATGAGTCAAAAGACTCAATGAATGTGTTGTAACTTGAATGATAAAATGGAGAGACAAGAAAGATGAGAATAACATATATCATGAACATACAAGCCATGTGGGTATGAAATTCACATGAGTAAGATGGAAAACAAAATCTCATAAGAGTTTAGCGATAGTCAAGTATCAATCAAGCCAAGCATAAATCAAGAATCATACAACACAAGAGAACACTAGTCAAGTAGCAGGACTTTCATACAGAATAAACAAGTAGCATTTACATTGTTGTAAATAAAAACAGCTCATGTAGTGTCGTTACAAGCAACCAAAGTATTTACTAAGAAGTAAGCAATAGAGGCAAACACCCTGGTTCACTACATTATAAACGGTCACATATCTGAATAAAAGATACCCTAAAATTCTAGTTGTCAATATTGACTTTTAATGGGTTCTTGACACAAACTCACAAAGAGATGATGACCAAGCAAGAGAGAGAGGGGTCCAACATTAAATGAGGAAACAAAAATGAGAGAAAATAAATATAAAATTGAAAGTGAAAAATAAAACTATAAAAGTAATGGGGAATCTTTTAGCCTAGTTTTGGTGACAACAATTGTTAAGCAAAGTCTACAAAGAGATGTCTGATGGGACATGTAAGGTGAAGAAAAAAATTCACAATTGGAAGATGGCCCATAAGCTTGAAGTCTGGTCCAGGACTGAACCATGTGGGCCCTATCCAGGCCAGGTTGCCTATTTCATCTTAAACTCGAGCCAGCCCAGCTTAAAGCCAGAATAGTCAATTCGAGCTTGTAGTTAAGATTTTTGGGCCAGGTGGACCTGGCCCGATGCCAAGGCCTACTCATTCCTCTAGTAATCGTGGAAACCACACGTATAAGGGTCACCATTGGCCCTGAAATATTTTGCTCAAGTGTAGTTTGGGCCCAAACTCTAATTGATTAATCGGGCTTTAGGGAAAAATGATATCCCAGCCCTAGCCTTGGCCCGGATAGTTCGGGTTAGGTTTTGGGCCAATGTGCTAAGTTTTTTCATTATATCTTTGCAACATCAAATTGACAATAAAATCTACATTTTCCCATAATTGGGTCCATTTGTGATGTGACTTAACTATTATTGTGTATAGTGTAACTAAATTGTAAGTGCATCAATATGTATCATATCTTTTACATTGCCAGTCAAGTAAATGTGAGTATATATTACCACGATGTGGGCTAGTGATAACACTATCGGGTATAGTGTTTGTTTAATGATTATGGAAAAATAATTTGATCAATAAGATAAAAAGGAATGTGAGAAGTCTCAAACAAGGATTGGGGAGCTGCATTTGGAAAATTTCCACATAGAGGAGCATGGCTACCGAGGAGAGAAATCCAATGAGAAAAGTGGAGTGTTGTCTTATTAAAGATTCAAGGATTGGATGATAAGGGCGGTCCAATACATGGGATGCAAGTGGCATGAGAGAGAGAGAGAGAGAGAGAGAGAGAATCTACTTAATGATGACAAGATTACCAATGGGAGGATTTATAGTGTTTTTAAGGAATCAAAAAATGAAGTTTAGATGGAAAGGCAAGTGAGAGGTGAACACGTGGCAACCTTGGGAATAAATCGGGTCAAAACCACTTTTGTCTCACTTAGGAAATGTATGGCTTTAGTAGAAAATCCAAACAAAATCAAGGCATGGGTGACATGTGGCCATCAAAGAAAGGGAGAATAAAGGGTGTATAATGAGATATTAATATGTTGGTGAGTGCTCATAAAACTTCTAGTGTGTAGTAGAGAGAGAGAGAGAGACGGTGAGAAGAAGAAGAAGGAGACTCAAAAGCTTTGGAGTTCATAGCAAGGTAAGCTCATGTAGTTTGAAGAGAACTATTGTTCTCTAAAGCCCTCAAACAACTCAACCCATCAGTGTAGCCCATCTCCAACGGCTATAAGTTCCATTTAGAGCATTAATAGTTCTTGTACATAGTTTGAATTATTACCGTTTAATTATTACCGTTAGAATTGTTCAGGCTTTGTATTCTTTTATATATCAGTTCATGTATCTTTAATATAACATCAATGAAACTACTTTCTTCAAGTTCCCATATGGTATCAGAGAGATTCACCCATATCTCCAGAATCCTCTTAATCTATGGCCACTGATTCAAACACCACTCACAAAGATGGTTCTGCCCTTGTCGCCTCTAATGGCAAAACTGTACTTGCTATCAATGCAAATTCATGATAAAATTCAACAAACACATTATTAGACTTGGTGAATTGGTGCACAAAAATGAGATTTTTCTTAAGGGCAGGAACACACTGTGTTATTGAGTGTAAAATTATGAGAAGATGTGTGCAAAATACCGAAACCTTGATGAGTTACTAACAAACCTGAGCCATCACCTATCTTGACCTCCTCAGTGCCGTCATATTTTGAATGAATAGACAGGTTACCAAGATCCGCGGTCATGTTGTGGCTCGCCTCGGAATCCACCAACCATAGTTGCATAGTGGAATTGGAAGGAGTTGACCCTGCAGAGCTACTGGCATAGTTAGCATTTGGTGCATATTCTGATACGAAAGATTTTAGTTTTCTGCACACACGGGCTGAGTGTCCCGGCTTTTCATAAATTTGACACATCACTCGTGGTCTCTGTCATGGACCACCATTGTTAGTGTTGGATGTGTTATATCGTTGTGAACCAGGTCCTCTATTTGAATGATGTTGTTGTTGTTGGCGATGACCACCTCCTCCCCCATTAGACTGGCGAGGAGGATATTGATTCCAATTAGAGTTGTTTCCATTAGACTGAATTTTTTGTTGTGAAGTCTCAGATTTCAGGTCTTCCTTTGGCTCAAGGCATATGTAGTAATGACACTTATCAACTATCATCTCTCAAGCCTCTCAAGTCCATCTCTGTGCACTCTGCTAATTTTTCAACTATCAAAACTACTCTCAATCTGTGGCATCAACAACTCGGGCACCCTTGTCCAACTATCTTGCGTTCATTGGTTCACTCTGTCCCTTTACCTTATGTGAAAAATGAACAACTGTTCCATTGTAACTCTTGCAACATTAATAAAAGCCACAAGCTCCCATTTAGGACATAAACTCTTCTTACTTCATCTCCATTACAAGTTTTGTTGTGTGGGGACCGGTCTCAACACCATCTCTCTTTGGACATAAATATTATTTGCTATTTGTTGACCATTTCACAAGGTGCTCATGGATTTTTCCCATGGTACAAAAGTCTGATACTTTCTCAATTTTTCTTCAATTTAAAAGTCTTGTTGAAAATCAATTTCAAGCTACTATTAAAACACTCTATACCGATAATGGTGGTGAATTTATCAAGATTAAATATACTTTAGCTCTTTTGGGTATTTCTTGGATGCAGTCTCCACCATATACTTCTCAACATGTTGGCATTGTGGAACATAAACATCGTCACATTGTCGAAACTGGTAAAACACTACTTACTTCTACCAAACTTCCTCCTGAATTTTGGTCGCTTGCCTTTGAAACTGTAGTTTTTCTTATCAATCATCAACCCATTAGTCCTCTTAAAACTCAGTCCCCCTTTCAAGCATTGTTTCAGCAGCTTCCTAATCTTCATAAACTCAGGATATTTGGATGTTTGTGTTATCCTTGGCTTCGGCCTTACACTCATAGTAAGTTGGAAGCTCATTCCAAACCCTGTATTTTTGTTGGATACTCTTCCTTGCAGAGTTCTTTTAAGTGTTATGAACCCCAATCTCAACAGTTGTATCTTTCTCGGCATGTCGTCTTTAAGGAACACTTGTTTCCAGGCCTGTCATCCAGTCCCACTTCACTGTCTTCTCTAACATCTTATGAGACTCTGCCCAATCCCAACACCATCGAGCCACCAAATAGTTCTCCTTCTTCCATTCCAATACCTTCTAATAGCACCTCCGCTGCTCCGTCTCCCATTCCCAGCAGCCCATATGCTGCTTCGCCATCATCTCCTCCTACTTCCCATGCATTCTCTATTGCTTGTGATTCTCTTTCTAAAGCACCTTCCTTTACCCATTCTGTCTCGGATATAAACCCCAGCCCACCTCGCACTCACAAAATGACCACTCGCTCCATGAATAACGTCTTCAAACCAAAATTCCTTCATCCCACGTCATTTCCCACTACTCTTCCTACTGAACCCCACTCTATTCGTGAAGCCTTGCGCTGTCCTAAATGGACAGATGATATGAATGATGAGCTACGAGATTTAGCTCAACATCACACATGGACCTTGATTCCTGTTGAGCCATCTCATCGTCGTATAGGTTGCAAATGGATTTTTCGTCTTAAACGTCACCCTGATGGTAGTGTCTAGCGCTATAAAGTGCATTTGGTCGCTCAAGGTTATCGGCAATGGGCTGGTATTGATTACTTTGAAACATTCTCTCCGGTAGTTAAACCCACCCCCATCATACTCATTCTCTCCATTGCTACTATGAATCAGTGGCCGATCAAGCAATTAGATATAAATAATGCCTTCTTAAATGGAAAACTCACTGAAACTGTCGTGATGAAACAACCACCTGGTTTCATTGACAAACAATTTCCTACTCATGTTTGCCTTCTCCACAGGTCTTTTTATGGCCTTAAACAGGCCCCCCGTGCATGGTTCACTGCTCTTCGTGGAGCATTAATTCGGTTTGGTTTTATTCCTTCTAAGGCAGATTGCTCATTATTTATATTTCGTACCTCTAATGGTGTGTTATACCTTCTTGTGTATGTAGATGACATCATTCTCACAGGTTCTGATCTTGCTACAATTCAATGCATCACAGCTGCTTTAGATCATCAGTTTTCTCTCAAGAAATTGGATAATCTAACCTACTTTCTTGGCATTGAAGTTCCTCGTACTGATAAGGGTCTTTTTTTTGTGTCAGCAGAAATATATATGGGATATCCTCAAGAAAGTTGATATGCTGGATTGCAAACCGATCACCACACCCTTGCCTTCCAATTTTGCCTTATCTGCTCAGACTGGCACTTCCCTCTCTGATGGGACTATGTATCGACGACTCATTGGTTCTCTTCAGTACTTATCTCTCACACATCTGGATATCAGCTTCTCAGTCAACCGCTTGGCTTAGTATCTTACACGTCTTACCACTACTCACTAGCTTATCATAAAAAGGCTTCTGCGCTACCTCTAAGGCATCTGTCATCTTGGCATTCTCCTTTCCTCTGTTCGTTCCATGACTTTGACTGCTTACTCTGACTAGGCCGGAAACCCCGATGATCGGTCATTAGTTTCATCCTAAATCCTTTTTTTTGTGGAAGTCCAATTTCAAGCAATAGCTTGATCTTCTACCGAAGCTGAATATCATTCATTAGCCTCCACTGCTTTTGAGGTTGTTTGGGTCTCTCAGTTACTTCAAGAACTACACCTTCGTTTGGGTTCTCCTCCCATTCTTCACCGCGACAACCTCGGCGCCATGCATCTTAGCCTTAATCCTATCCTTCACTCCAGAATGAAACATATCACAGTAGATTTACACTTTATTCGCGATCTTGTTAACAAAGGTATCATCTCTGTTAAGCACATCTCCACACATCATCAGCTCGCTGATCTTCTCACCAAATCTCTTCCCAAGTCTCAATTTGTTTCTCTCCGGTCCAAGATCGGCATTTGTGACAACTCCTCGATCTTGCTGGGGCGTGAAGAGAACTATTGTTCTCTAAAGCCCTCAAACAACTCAGCCCATCAGTGTAGCCCATCTCCAACGGCTATAAGTCCCACTTAGAGCATTAATAGTTCCTGTACATAGTTTGAATTATTATCGTTTAATTATTACCGTTAGAATTGTTCAAGCTTTGTATTCATTTATCTATCAGTTCCTGTATCTTGAATATAGCATCAATGAAACTACTTTCTTCAAGTTCCCATATAGTTTTGGGTGATTTGATATTATGGTTAAACAAGAACCCTAATCTATTGGTTCATTCTTCTATTAGGCTACAATCGGGTGTAAGAATCAAACCAAGCTTCCAACTTGATCAAGTAAGGAACTGAGTAAGATGAGGTGTTTTACTTGTAAATATAATTTTGCATGGCATAGAAAGTGGTCAACCCATAAGCTTTGGGTGAGAAAAGAGTTTGGGTATTAAACATAGACAATATCTAAGGCCTGACCGAACTTTTTTAAACACCAAAGGTTGTATATGAAAACATGATTATTGTCATGATTGTAATAGCATTTTTAATGTATAGGAACTGACAGGGGAGGACCAAGCTTGGAGTATGATAAACGGAAAGGAAAAAAGCCCTTTTATGACTAAGTGAAAGAAGGCAAAGGTGAGGGTTTATCACTGCTACACATTTGATAAACTGTTTTTTTTTTTTTCTTCTACATAATAATTTGATGACTTAGTGATACTGCAAGTATTTAAGATTTAATGAATAATGATTTTTGTATGTCTGAATCTTCTCGTCATCTTTAGAAATTTTATGTTAAAATGATATTATTCTCTTTTACAAATCATGCACTTTGGTATTTCATATGTTATATACAATCATAAGTTTTGGTATATTTTATTTGAAATTTTGATGTATAACAATCGGTTATATGCTTTAACTACATAGTATGAATATTTTGAAAATTCTCAAAATTCAGCAGTGGATGTTTTTCTATGCCATGGTGATTTTATGAGGACTATTGGTCCATATTTTGTGGAGATATATCTATTGAATTATATCCATACATTTGAAAATGCATTTTCTAAAAATTTTATGGTTGATTGGTAATTTGATGTTTTTGGTTTTGGACAACTCCCCATGTTATTAATATATTGGAAATGCGGTGTGAATGAGAAATGACATATGCACATGACTTCCCCAAATCTTGGCCCGATTGTGGGGATTTATATAATCTACCATTAGACACATGTCGGATGTGGCAGAGAGGTAGACTTCGCACATTGGATGTGTAAATACCATGATCTCCTTGACGAGGGAGCATACGGGTGGTGACCCCTCTTACTAACCGTTTGACGAACTTGGAGAAAACCATAAGAGCAGGTCGAAAAATAATTCCCTTGAAGGGATATAATATGAAACTAACACTGACAGAGGTTTGTCATATTATTTTCAATATTTAAGGTTTTAAACCAGTAAGAGTCTTGAAAAAATTTCATCCATTATTATGATGTGAAATTCCATTTTGTTAAGCTAAAAATATATCTATGTTTTTACAATTCATAAATTGAGATTTTAGTTTGTTAAATAGCAAGGCTAACCCTTCTACATGGGTCGGGTCGGTTGATTATCGACTGATAATCCAACCAACACGACAACCGATTTTATGGATTCTTGAAAATCATTATCGGCTCGACTATATCGGGTCGGTTGCCGGTTGTCAACCGACTCGGGTCGGGCCGATAATGCTTACTGGCCTATAATATCGGCTGGGAAAAAAAATTAATGGTAAATTTCACTGTTAAATACTACTATATACTAAAAGGTAAGTTTTTAAATGCTAAATATTCACTCATTCCGTTCGGAGTTGCACAATCAAATATTCAAATTACACTATTACATAACATAATCCAAAAAATATCAAAATAAGAATATAAGATATAATTGCAATTGTTCGGTTCATAGAGAAATTGGAGAGTGCAGGTTGCACACTTGCACCGTTGCTACAGCCTGCAGGTTGGAACTGCCGAATTGGGCACTCCACTAGTCAATAGTCATCTAGTCTTGACTCCAAAATGGCAACTATAATAACCTGTCTAACTCCAAAAAGGCAGTGATTTAGTAAAGATTGAAGTGCAAAAGATAAAATATAGTAGAGCAACTGACCAATAGCAATATAGCATATTCATTATTGAATTCTACAATTTGTTGAGTTTTCAATTTTTCATACCTGTAGGCTGCATATATTATTTGCTAAGCAATTCCAGAAGTTTGTGTTGTTGAGCCACTTGGCCCACTTGGTAGTGGCATTCCTTGAAGATTTTGCATTGATATGATCTCTACAAGTTTAAATCATCAAATGAAATAAATCAAATAATGTATAACTATACAGTATAAGTACACTATAAAAAAAATTACAACAAATAAAACTACAATAGGATAAAAATGTCTATCTTGCCCCAACTAATAATTTGATGACGTTAATCTCACTACAAGAACTTCACGAATTATAGACATAATTTTTTGTCAGTAATCCTAAAAATCTATCGATAATATTGATTGCCGATCGAAAATTTCCATCGTTAAAACAGTCATAGGTAATCTAAATACCGATGGAAAAAAATTCGTTGGTAATTACCGATAGATTTTTTTCGTCAATAATCCATCGGCCAAAAATTAAAAAAAAAAAATTCCGTATCCGTCGATAAAAAATAAATTCCTCTTGTAATTAGTTGGCAAAAAAATAAATTTCATTGGTAATCCGTCAGCAAAATAAAAATTCTATAAATTATCCACCGACAAAAAAATGAAAAAAATAAAAAAATTATTTTCATACAAAGTTTTTCGTTAGTAATAAGTTAAAACTTCATACCCATTTTTGTCATATTCTTCTCATAATAAAATTTTAAAAAACAAATTAAAAATCAATTATAGATGTCGTGTCATTCAATAGAATGGACTGTACAACGTCCAGTCTTTTGCCTAGACTGGACGTTAGTAAAACCCCATATTGAGTGGTAAGGAATTGAGTTTTCATTTAAATCCACATCACTTGTTTTATTCAAACGATGTGGGACTTAAAATCTTGTTCCCTCAAATTCCTTAACTCTTTACCAATTTCTTCAGCTTCGTAATGTTCCTCTGCAAGGATGTCGCGGCAAGATCTCTTTTAATTGTAGAAGAAATTTTGTCTCACAATAGTTCCTATTAATTGCATGTCACCACATAGTCGTCTTTTCTTGTACCATTATATTTCTCATAGAGACAATTCATCACCATCGAGTAACCACAGCCTTAATAACTAAAGGATCCTAAAAAAAAACCAATCTTACATTAGTCTTTCTCAAAGATTCTCAAAAGCTACCCAATGGGGGAGCCCATGTAGAGTTTCACATTTTGCTGATATGTTTTGTAGACAAAGACTTAAGCGATCAATCAACCTATAAAATTCTACTTAGAAAGATTTTTTATTTTTTATTTTTGAAAGTATGTGAATTTTGGGGATTCAGATAATGCATCAAAAAAGATCCACAATCAGTGAATAAATCTGTTTCAAGCCATACTTATAACCTGTTTTTATGAGAAAAGAAAGAATTCATTTAAGACTCATTGGATGATCCATATATCTTTAAATTTCCCTTTAAAACCCTAAATAAATTCTCCTAATCCCTAAAAATATGTTTGCCTTTTGGTTCTACGAAACCAAGTATTTTGAATGAATCTCAATATAAACCCAATATCTTGAAGGCTTTTTATATTTAAATAGAATACAAAGTTTTCATAATTAGTCTTGGTGCATTTATTAAGGTGAGACAACTGAAATTAATTCTAAAAATTGGCGCAGTATATTGTTTTCATAATATAAAAATAAGATTAAGCATGCAATCTAAATATTACAAAACCTAAATGTGTATATATGCTTTTAAAATCTAAAATATTATGTATGGAATCTCACTACTTTACATCCACTATTTACATGATTAACATAGAAGGTAGGCCTAATATATGATAACTCAAAAGCTTCAAACTACCCAACCAAAACTCTTAAAAAATTTAGGGCCCAAACAAATGTACAAAAGCCTAAACATAAAATAAATCTTGCCCTAAATGCAACAACAAAATACTGAGCCCCATCAAGTATCATACATCCGACCCATCTTTTTAGTATATGCTCCATCTTCTCTACACTCCATATCCAGCTCATACCAAATTGCAGCTTTACAATTGACGCTACAACCAATTCTCATATATCCAGTTTTGCACATGCACATATATACATATCTATATAAAGTGAGGTAAAAAAAGTGCGAGATCAAAGTGTCCTCAAAACAAAAGGAATTTGTATGTTGGATTTACACCTTCTCCTTTGATTTACCGTGTGGACCGACTTATGGTGCTGGTGAATATGGTGAAGGATAAAGATGTGGGAGCGATCCACGACTTTACCAGAGTCATGTGAGGGGTGTTTGAAGGTCCGAATGAGTGTATAGAGATATTGCTTTCATAGCATATTGTTGCATTTCATTATGTCTTCACATTTATGTCTTTAGTCGTTACTTACTCTTTTTGATATCCCTATTGAGCATTCAACTCACCTTATTTATTTTCTCACCTTTCAGGTGAGTGTTCTTCTAGAGCGGGTCCTCCAAATTAGAAGGACGAGGCGTGACCATGGTAGCTTGGATCGAGTAGGATTATCATAGTATTATTTTGAGTTTTTCTTATTTATTTATGATAGGATACTAATTTACTGTATTGTTGACTCTACGGTGAGATGTTGGTTTGATATGCGTTATGGTTATTTTAGATGGGCTAAGTGGGGCCTCCGTCTGATCAGGACTCCTGTGCCGGGTGTTTTATATATGTGTGTGTGTGTGGTTAAGAAACCCTAAGGGTCATTAGTTATGTATGTTGTGATTTGAGTTGATTCTGACATGTAGTTAGTTTTTGAATTATTTCTATATGTGTTGGGTGGTATCCTTCAATTTATAAAGAGATGTTGTCCAAATTTTGCTTGGAGGGTATTTTATTTTAGGTCGAATATAGCCCTAACAATTGATATTATTTATTTTCCTCACGCTTCCCGGGACGGGCAGTAACAGTATTGTCAGACATTTCACAGTTAGGGAGACTCCTCAGCAGAATGGCATAGCCAAGTGTATGAACACAACTTTTGTATAAAAGGTTTGATATATGTTGTTCAATTCCAAATTGGGCAAACACTTTTGGGTTAAGGCTATCAACTATGCTAGTCATTTGGTGAACTATTTGCCACCTTTAACATTAGATGGGAAGACACTCATAGTGGTGTGGACTGAAAAAAAATCAACAATAGATTATGATTCTCTATGCATCTTTCGTTGCCTTTATTACTACCAGGTAAATGAGGCCAAGTATGATCATACATTCAATAACACATGTCTTATG
Source organism: Euonymus europaeus (assembly GCA_963580455.1). Taxonomy (NCBI): domain Eukaryota; kingdom Viridiplantae; phylum Streptophyta; class Magnoliopsida; order Celastrales; family Celastraceae; genus Euonymus; species Euonymus europaeus. The sequence goes on along the minus strand of OY756957.1, from coordinate 23,848,362 downwards.
GGCTTTAAGAGTGGGGTAAAATGATTTTTGGCTATGGTGTCTTGAATCCAACAAGATTGTGTTGAGTAGAGACGTGATTTTTTATGAGTCCAATTTCTTGAAGTTACACTCGCAACATGTTATTATAAATGATAGTGAGATATCTCATTAGGTGGAGCTTGAGACTTCACCACTTGCATCTAGTCCAGATGAGAGTATTAGTGGGTCAGATGATAACGTTGATATTCCTGACACTTCTCATATGCAACAAGTTGAGTCAATTATGGTTGGTATATCGAGGAGGGAGATAGAAAAATCTTGTGTGTTTTCTTGATTTAGCTGCCTTTGCACTTTCTATGATTGATGAGAGTATTCTCGATTTCTTGATCTAGCTGCCTTTGCACTTTATGTAATTGATGAGAGCATTCTCAATACATATAGAGAGGCCAGACACTCGCTAAAGAGTGATAGGCGGGAGGAGGCCATTAATGATGAGGTGTAGTCTCTTCACAATAATCAAACTTGGGATTTGGTGCCTCTTCAATAAGATAAGAAAGTTATTGGTTGCAAATGAGTTTTTGTTAATAAAGAAGGGTCTAGTGAGAAAAATGAGGTGCGATTCAATGCTATATTGGTAGCTAAGTGCTACGTAGAGTGAAAGGGCATTAATTAGAATAAAGTATTTTCTCTTGTGGTTAAGCATTCATCCATTCGAATTTTAGTAGCTTTGTGGCACAGTATGACTTTGAGTTGGCATAGTTAGATGTGAAATTTTCTTTCTTGTATGGCTACCTAGATGAGGAGATCTTTATGGCCCAACCTAATGGATTTAAGGCTTCTGGAAAGGAGGATTGTGTTTGCAGGTTGAAGAAATCTTTTATATGGCTTAAAGCAATCAACTCGTTAGTGGTACAAAAAGTTTATAGTTTCATGATATTGTATGAATACACTAAGAGCAATTATAACCATTGTTTCTACTATCACATACTTGGTGTTGGTTCCTTCATTAACTTGTTTATGTATGTTGATAACGTGTCAATTACATGCAAAAACAAGGTGGAGATTGAAAAATTGAAGGCTCATTTGAGTTCTAAATTTGAGATGAAGGATCTTCGAGAGGCTATGAGAATTCATTGTAAGAAAATTTGCAAGGATCATAAGAAAGGCATTGTGAAGAAGCATTATTTGATGAAAGTGTTGCAGCAATTTGATATAGCTTCCAGGACCATGACTGTGAGTACACCTTTGGCTCCTCACTTTAAATTGAGTTCTCTATTATCTCTATAGATAGAGGATGTGCATGCCTACATGAAAGATGTTCCCTATATTAATTCTATGTGCAGGTTTATGTATGTTATGGTATGCACCAGGTTGGACATTTCACGTATTGTCAGCAATGTTTTAAAAAATGTGAAGTGGTCAAAAGCTTTGTTGAGGTGAGGTGGTAAACTCAATCCAAACTCAATAATTATATCAATTAAAATAGTAATTTTGTAAATTTAACTGAATATTCATGATTCTCTCACACACACGGATACACCTCAAATTTAACAAGGATCTAACATACTCTCTTACAATCTATGGTATTTTTTTAGTTTCAAAGCAATTGTTCAGTCTATTTTTACAAAAATAATATCTCAAGAAGAAGCAAACTGTTCAGTATGTTCTTACAAAAATAATATCTCAAGAAGAAACAACCAAATCCAAGTTTCCAATATCAAAAAAATCGAGTGAAACAAGATGAAAAGCATTTGAAAATACATTGAAATTGTGATTGAAAACATATGGAAAAGAAGAATGAGATCGACACTCAGATGACATGCCTCTGTTACCTTTTCTTTTTGAGTTTTGACTAACCACTTTCAAACTTCAAAGATCGACACCCAGACTTTAGAAAATGTGGCAGGCTGGCAGCTCATAGCTGTGTGACACCCCCAATTAGGTTTTTTCCCTGGACTGGGCTATTTTCATATTTTATCTTATTGGAATTTTGTCAAAAAGGGGTTAGATTTGGCCCATTTTTCTAGCATAGGAAACTTGGATCATCTTTGTCTCTTCATCGCCTCACGTCACCTCGAACAGAGGTACGCCTCATCCCGCGAGGCAAAATTACCTAACTTTTTGGGTTGAGGCTGAGATGCGGTGTGGTTTTCAATGAAAGGCGGCGCTGCAGGCCGATTTTTAAAATAATGATTGTCAACATGGTTAGTCAGTATATGCATAATCCAAAGAAATAGCATTGGAAAGCTTCTTTATGAATTTCGTGTTGAGCACTGTGGATATTGGCTTGCATTTTGTGAGGAATGTTCAGAGTGGTCAACATATGGTTAGCTTTGTTGATTCTAGCTACACCGGTGATTTGGACAAGAGAAGCCATTTCGAGGTCGACTTTGCAATCCATTGTTGCATTGTCAACAACGAAGCCTGAATATAAGGCAGCTACAGAGGCCATTAAGGAATCCATTTTGTTGTAGGGTGGCTGAGTTGGTGATTTGAGAAGAGAAGATCTCGTTTATAGTCAAAGTGCGATCTACTTGATGAAGAACCAAGTTCACAATGCCCAAACAAAATATTGATGTTCACTTGCATTTAATTAGAGAGATTTTGGAAGAAGGGAATATTTGCATTTTGAAGATTAGTATCGCAAACAACACTTTAGATATGCTTATGAAGGTGGTTACTGGGGTCAAGTTCCAACTTTGTTGTGTCTTGATTCGTTTGCAGTAGTCTTGAGCTCTTTAGGGCGCATGACACTTTGGTTCCTTTGGAGACGATGAAGTTGGTTGTTTTATTTTTGGTTTACAGAGTCACTTCTTTGCATTATGACAATTTTGTGATCATTCTGGGTGGTTCTCACTTGGTGGAGTATTTTTTGGAGTAGGTGAAGACATTTGCTTGCTTAGAATTCGCCAAAGTGTATATTTGTGTAGTTTTGGGCTCATTAAGCTGACATGTTTTAGAGGCGGAGACTTAAGCGATTGATAAACCATGCAAATCCATCAATTCCAAATGGATGCAGTTCTGGGCAGCGACTTGGGCGATCGATTGGTAATTTGGGCAATCAATTGACCATAAAGATACAGTTTCAGGCAAGCTTCTTTAAAATTTATCTCTGCAAGGGACCCAACCTATATGAGCGTCATTTTTAGAAAGATGAATACTTAGAGAGTGATTGGGAGCTTGTGAGAGCTATAATCCTTGTATTTGAGTGGTTTCTCCTCCTTGTAATCTCTTCTCCGATATAGTGCAACCATCCTCACCGCTCGTGGACATAGACTTTACGTCAAACCATGTAAATCTTTCTCTACATTGATTTTTTTGATATTTATTGCTTGGATTGCTTGATTTAGTCAATCATATCTGGTGTTATTGTGTGGGTTATTGATTTTAGCACAACAATCCACACCCTTGATTAGAAAAGGACATAGATATAACTCCAACCCAAAAAAACCACACTCAAGACTGCACCAGGATAACCAAAACAAAGACTTAAAACAACACACAAAGCCCACTCGACCAAAGTTTAGCTTAAAAGAGAGAACCCAAAGGAAAAAAAAAATAGCAACACACTTAAACCCAACAAGAACATGTGAGTTACCTGATCCTAGACTGAAAGCACCCCCCACACAAAGAAAATAAACCAAAATACACACGCAAACTGTCACATATTCATACACACCCTCACACATGAAATGCCATATCATCAGCTTTCTAGGTTTTGGGATTGCCACCAGTGAGTTCCTTTCTACCCAACCATTGAATTAGCCTCTCTTAGAACTAACTATAGTATCATTTCATTCACAGATACCTGTATTGTATGAGAATATGCAAATATAGGATCCAATTTCATCCTGCAAAATCCCACATATTCTTGCTATTCATGGCTTTCCCAACGAAGAGTAATCTACATTTCATTTTAATTAGTTGACCATATGTTGGGGAAACCATTGTAGAGTTTGAAATGATTGCTCCAGGATTTTACACTGCATGAGAATTGAACAAGTTGAAGTCCTATGCATGGGAAATTTGGTATAATATAGGATAGTCATAATTGTTGTCTGAGAAAGATCAAGGGAGAGGACAGTGGACTTTTAAGCATAAACTCGAGTCGTTAAATCTATGTACACAAAAGTTTCTCACCTGATGACATATTAAATTCGGTCAAAATCTAACGCGTGGTCACAATGATATTACTCCTTGAAGGAATCAAACTCAAGACTTTCTGAATCATATAATTTAAAATTGGAGAGATTCATCATTTGCTATCACTTTGATTTTATATTATACATTTATGTTGGAAAGAGTATTATGTCGTGAAAATAATAAATTATTTAATTAATTGAAACATAATATAAAAGACTTATGTGGACTATCGAGTTCCCGGGCTTTGTTGTAGTTGTTCTACAATGGAGCACGTTGTAGTTCACTTTTTTTTGTCCAAAATAATTTTTATTTTTATTAAATTATGTTTATATTCTGATCAATTTTACGAATGCAATAAATTTTTTTATTTGAAATAAAATAAAATGTAACCTAAAAATGTATGAATATTTTTGGTTTAAATTCAACGGTCGAAAATTATCATACATTTTTATATCGAATTTTACTTTATTTTTCGAACAAAAAATATTTTATTAAATTCGTAAAATCGATCACAATACAAATAAAATTTTAAAAATTTTAAAAAACTTATTTCTAACCGAAAAGTGAACTATATGGATTCGACGGACTACCTCCACGGGCCAGTCAATTGTGGGATACCACGCGCACACTTTGATGTCAGCTAAAAGCTTTGAGTCGTGGAGGCCAATTTAGGAAGATAAAACGAAGCAACAGCCAGCTCATATATTTGTTTTGTTATTTTCTTAATTGATCTTTTGCGTTAATATTAATAATAATAAAAATAAAAAGACAACCAAGTTGACGTATTTAATTACGCAGTCACCTTTGTCGCCATCCTGTATAGCGGCATCATGCATGATGCATGGATTGAACTGGACGGACTCTCTCTTTTTGCTCTCCATTCCTCTGTCTCTCTCTTGACTTAAAGTTAATTTCATGAGTTTTCTTGCTGCCTACTTTCTATTGTTTTCCCCAGGAAAAATAAATAGAATAATCTGATTTGACTTAATTAAATCATTTTGGAGGAAACTCAAAAGATGTCTAAGGTTTAATTTTAACTTTTGAGGAAACTTTAATTTAAATGATCGAATATTAAACTAAAAATATAGCACATACTATAATTTTTTTTATGGTTTGCTCATTTTTCTAAAATGCAATCGCCTAAATAGATGTTGAACAATTGAACATATATATATAAAATATTTGTTATATATATATCTGCCGAACAATTACAAAGGTGCCAGTCTGCCGCACGGCTGACACCTATTGAATTTTGGAACATTCCGTTGCTTGAGCCCTCATTACATACCATAGAGTTGCCATTGTGGATGATATGATTGGTGATGACACCTTAATTTCTAGGGTAAGTGGATTTGTCTTGAGATTAAATAGTATTTTTGGTACCTCAATTATAATATAATTTCATTGTCGTCCCTAAACTATTTTTAAATGATATTTTCGATATCTTATATTGACTGTATCTTGTAATTGTCGAAAACATTTAACTATTAATATTGCATTAATCTTATATTTTATTTTTACACACTATATAATTAATAGTCGATGCTAGATATGCATGTATGGTTACATACAATGATTGTAGCAGGCAAGGAGGCCCCCACGTCAATTGGCGAGTCTATTATAGTCAGAATCCAAGTCTTTCTTGCATTTACTGGTCCAATTGCTCAACTTTGTATGCCTTGAAGCTTAAAACTCTGCCCAACTTGGGTATTAATACATGAACGTTAGTATCATGGTCCACCTTATATTTTATTATAATTGTTTATTTTTATTATTTAATTATCATTTCCATTTGCAATGATAGTATATATTTTTGGCTTCATCCTTGCATCATGTGGTCTCCTCCACACGTCGTTCCACCTACCAACATTTGAATTTAACAATATTTGGATGTTTATGATTTTCAAATATATTTGTAAATATTATAAATAAAACACTTGGGAAGAGCCTCGTCATAATCTCTCTAGAGCTAAACTACATCATGAATTCGATTTTTATTAGAGGTAAGATTCTTGTGATAATGTGCTGAGTTTTAATTCAATTTATTATATTTTTAAGTAAAGAATTTATGTGTGTGCGGAATTGAGGCCGGACTTTAGGTTCATAGTTAATGTTCAAACTGCAGGCTTGTGTTAAAAAATAAATCTTATAAATGAAAATGATAAAGTGAGAAGAAAAAAAAAATCGTTGTTAGAGCAAATGCAATTGGTGTGTTTTAGGGGGAATGAATAATGTATTAAAATATGTGTTTTCATTGATATGACTGTATTGAGATATATGTTTTGTTGATGTAGTTGTATTAATTTTGATATAGTTTTGTTGAAAAATGAAAGAGTAGCCCCACATTTTGTTGGGAAGACTAACAGACGAGGCAAAAGAATGAACTTTCTCAAAACTCATTCTTTGTTATGTTTATATAAAACATCATGCTCAAAATCTTATTCTCTCTATGGGGAGAATAACATAATTTTTAAAATTACAAAAATTTACCTCAATATAAAATTGTCAATTTATTATAAAAGAGTAATACAATCTTTTTATTTACATTATAATTCATTAAAATCAAAATTTATGCTCATTTTCATATTTAACTAACATACAAAATTTTACCTTTAAACTTATTCGCCCTCTCTATTTTCCCCTCTCAGTATGCTAATGCTCAGCTCATTTTAAATTTATTTTCACCTTAAACTTATTCCCAACCAAACGTGCAATAGATGCTTGACAAATTTGAGATGAAAAAATATATAGAGATTTGTATTTTGTTGATGTGACTCTCTTAATAGATATTTTTTATTAATATAAATAAATATGTGGTCTGACTTTTTATATGATTTAGAAAAAACTCAATATACAATTCTGATGGACTAACAAAATTTTATTATTAAATTTTTCCTTATTCTTTTAGTTTCTGGTATGCAAATGACAAACTCATTTGGGGGCCCTTAATTTATTTATTTTTTACAAAAACAATTTCTATAAATAAGATAAATAAAAAAAATGAGGGGCGGCTAGTATGTGGCAGTAGGCTCCACATCCTTCACTTCCTTCCCGCTACTTTCACACTTTTTTGTCCGCTTTTGGATTCGGGCTTCACAACGTGCTTTTTACACCACTTATTTAAACCACAACGGTTGGCGGATCTATTCATTGACATACACCACCAAAACCCATCCCCCCAAATCCAATCGCCAATGGCATTGGTCCGTGAACGCCGTCAGATTAACCTCCGCCTCCCCCTCCCGGAACCCTCCGAACGCCGCCCTCGCTTTCCCTTACCCCTCCCGCCTTCTGTCGCCTCCTACTCCGCCCCGAATTCCTCCTCCTCGGCCACCGTAATCCCAATCACAGACCTAGAAAAACTCAACGTCCTAGGCCACGGAAACGGGGGCACCGTCTACAAAGTCCGCAACAAGAAGACCTCAGAGATCTATGCCCTAAAGCTCGTCCACGGCGATTCCGATCCGACCGTCCGCCGCCAGGTCTTCCGCGAGATGGATATCCTCCGCCGAACGGACTCTCCACACGTTGTTCGCTGCCACGGGATCTACGAGAAGCCCTCCGGAGATATAGCGATACTTATGGAGTACATGGATTTAGGTACACTTGATACTCTGCTTCAACAAAACGGGACCTTCTCTGAGTCCGCACTCGCCGATGTGGCGCGTCAGGTACTGGGTGGACTCAGTTACTTACACGGTCACAAAATCATTCACCGTGACATCAAACCGTCGAATCTTTTGGTGAATAATAAGAAGGAAGTCAAGATTTCTGATTTCGGAGTGAGTAAAATCATGTGCCGGACATTGGATGCCTGTAATTCATACGTCGGGACTTGTGCTTACATGAGCCCGGAGAGGTTCGACCCGGATGCTTATGGAGGGAACTACAACGGTTATGCCGGAGATATATGGAGCTTGGGTTTGACCCTGTTTGAGCTCTTCGTGGGCCACTTCCCTTTTCTGCCTCCGGGACAGAGACCCGACTGGGCAACACTGATGTGCGCAATATGTTTTGCGGATCCACCTAGTTTGCCCAACAGTGCGTCGGAGGAATTCCGGAGCTTTGTGGCGTGTTGCTTGCAGAAAGATTCCAGTAAGAGGTGGACGGTGTCTAAGTTGTTGTCGCATCCGTTTGTGGCGTAGAGATGCGTGCTGTAAAATGGAGCCATGGAGGGTGATTCGACCCGGATAGGAATCTGGTTGCCCCAATTTTAAGCTGTGGGTTCTGTATATACGGGACGGATTTGGAATTAATTTGTGTTTTTTCTTTTGCACATTCTCTCTTTAGCCTCTTTTGTTCTATTAATTAAAAATTATAAAATTTAAAAGTTTATTTCAAACAATCCTTCTTTGTATATAATTTTTTTTTTGTTTGAGAAAAATAAAACTGAACGAAAATTATATTGTCCGACGACGGAGGTCCTTTTGTATATAGTTTAAAAACCTCATTAATTAATTTGTTCATTATAATATTATCTCCAACTTTCTTTTTTAAGAACCATTTGCATGAGTGATCCCATTTCGTAAGTTGGATACTATCTCTAGAGAATCTCCTTCTACTTGGACATCACTCCAGTCGAGTCCTACAGCTATTTGGATCCCAAATTGGAGAGCCAGTGCTTCAACATATAGAGGGCCACCTGCAGGAGTACGTTTATATGCAGAAATCGAGTATTTTATATCCTGATATTTCGATCCAGTTAAGATATTGTGCTTTTATGGACGTTAAGTAGAAAATGCAGGCCTTGATATGATTCAAAGTTCAAATCCAATTGACAACTAAACCATTTTCAGTCCATATTATTCATACAGATTAGGTCACTAATTGAATTCAAAATATATTTAAGTTACTTAAATTAACACATATTGGTTTAGTAATAATTATTCATTAAAATTTCGAACTCGTATGTTCCGTTTGGTAAAATTTATAAGCTATTAAAATAAATCAGGTTATAAATTTTGAAAAATAAGTTAGTTTATTAAGTTGTGAAAAATAAGTTAATTTATAAGTTGAGCATCCAGTGGGGAGACTCTTCAAATTTTTCAATTTCTCCATTGAATCTCATATCTATTACATATAATTGAGTCCCATTTAATTATCTATAACAGCAAAATACGTCTTTTAATATTGTCATATCAACAAAACATATCTTTCAATACAATTTGTATCACTTTTCATATACAACCTCTTCAAATATCAAACATCAACATCATCTCTCTCATATTTTTCTATCATTTTTCATTTTTTTCTACCATTTTATATGTCTTCCAATACAATTTTTTCTTATCACCCTTTCTACAAACTCTAAAATTTCTAGTGCTATAAAATACTCTACCATTGTGGATGCTCAAAAAAACAAGAGATACGTATAAATTATTGGAATATGTTATTTTTTTTATTATTTCAAATTTATAAAGGGCAAATTAGATAAAAGGCCATAATACAGGCCATAATTAGAAGGAGGTCCAGCCCACTTTAAAACTTAGAATTAAGGACAAACTATCAAAACTCCCCAAAATACCCTTCCCGCCCGTTAGATCTTTCCCTCACGAACTGCAGCCCTAGACGCGCTACAACTTTAGCTCTCACTCCAGCTTCCTCTCTGGCACGGCATAGCATTTATCTTCGTCGGATCACATCTTCCTCTTCATCGACATCGCCCCCTCTTCAAAGGTAAACAATTGAACTTGTTAATTTTGCTTGTCCTCAGTTTCATGTAAACCTAGCTTGGCAAGTTTCTAGGAATAATCTTCTTCCATCTTTTCAGACTTTTCCTGCATCATTGGACGATAGCTTGGCAAGTTTCTTTTGATTGCTACTGTATCTATTTCTCTGTGCATAACAATGGTTACCCAATCTTAAAACGAAAGTATGGCGCCCATGAAAAAGACCTTAGGTATGTAATCTATTTCTCTGTTGATTTTTTGTGAATTAGATCTTATTTATCTGTTGAATGTTTTGTGGACTAGATCATGTGTCTCTGCCAGGTTTTTTTGTGGATAAAAAACTTATTTCTCTGTGAATTTTTTGTAGATAAGAACTCGTTTCTCTGTCAAATTTTTTGTGTGAATTATTTCTTGTTGCTCTGTTGGAATTTTTATTGTTCTTTTGCTTTTAGTTCTTCAAAATGTGAATGCCTAGTTCGCTGTGTTTTCCTCAATGCAATACATGCAATTTTTCAACGACAAGTTTAGGGTATTGTTCTTGACAATTAAGTCTTTCAATACCTGCAATTTAATTAGTTTGACGTTTAATTGATACTAAATTTAAGTATCAATTAAATTTATTGAAGCCTGTTAAAAAGAGTTGTCCTCGTAATTGAGAGGCTAGCTGTGTTCTTATGGTAAAAGTAAAATTGTAGGCAGTGTTTTAAGTAGCTCAAGCTTTCTTTACATGAACCATAGGAGGCAATCAAATGTATGCACAAGGACTGACATATAAACAAGTATAGCATTTGGCATGCTCTAATTAACTATATATTGTTAAGTGAATCACTGATCATGTTCTCATTCTTTATATTTAAACAATAAACTATATGCTACTAAACAGCCTATTTACTTAAAGTAGTAATTAAGAGTGTTAAGTAAACACAGCATCACATGCCGCTATGATGATGATTTTATGTAAAGTAAACATTGGACAGTTTGAACTTTGAAGTGAAGGAGGACATAGCAGTGATGGTTCTGTCTGAAAATGGAAGATGGATTTAATCTCTATTGGTTTAATCTTTCTTGCCTCAGCCGCTATATGGATTTGCAGCTAGTGGGGCTTTTCAGATTAAAAGAGCTATTGGTCATAGGGATTGGTTTTACATTGACGACAAGGATGTGGACTTTAAGGAAGTAAGGGATCATGTATTATATCATTGTTCTTCAACAACAATGGATAGCCCATTGGTAGTTATCCCATTTATTTGATGTATAGGTAATCGAAGGTCCTTTACCAAAAGCACCACTTGATACTTCAGTTCTTTGCCACTGGCTGGCTATTGAAGGTGTAAAACCTGTCATTCCAGAAAATGCTCTATTTAAAGAGCTTATTCCTCTATTGAATTTTTGTGTAAAGTAGAGCTTATTTCTCTGTTGAATTTTTGTGTGGAGTAGAACTAATTTCTCTGTTGAATATTATGTGCTTTAGAACTTAAATCTATTTTGCTTGTTTCTCTCTATGGAATATTTTTCTCTGTGGAATATTTTTCTCTGTAAAATATTTTTTCTCTATTAAATAACCAATAGGCAGAAAGAGAAGCCACAGAAGTATGAAAGAGAACATAGTAGCTAGCTCTAAGAGTTGGATTTTAAAGTGCAGGTAGTTTAAACTTTTTTTTTGGTTACTAGGGATTACTTTTCAAACCTTTATATAGAGTGGTTGTTGTGAGACATGTTTGTCCTTCCCTAGTTCAACCACCTACTTGCATTGATGGTTTGACTCTCCTATAATCCCCGGTTCAAGGAATAGATGAAGATAAAGAATGGTATGTTTCATTTGTAAGTATTTTGTCATGAATTTGTCTAATTTTTGCTGCTCCATAGTATGATGTTGGCTCATTAATTTTTTAGTGCATTATAACTTGTTTCTCCGCTGGAATTTCTTTTGTGGATTAGGAATTGTCTCTCTATTGAAATAGTTTATTTCTCTGTTAGAATAGTTTATCTCTCTGTGGAATAGTTTTTTCTCTGTAGAATTGATTATTTCTTTGTGGAATTATTTCTCTGTGGAATATTTTTATTTCTCTGTGGAATGTTTTATACTTGAAACACTTGTTTCTCTGTGGAATGTTTTGCCCTTGTTTTTTCTCTGTTGAATAATATTTTTCTCTGTTGTATTTTGTTTTGATAAAATTTGATTTTCTTGCAGCTAAACTACCAAAATCAGTTGGTGGTAGGAAAATACAAGATGTCGCTCTCCAAGAAGGTCTAAATTACAACATACAATTTAGATCAAACTTCAAGACGATCATGAAGCTGATAAAAACTTATCCTTTGACTGAAACTCAAGTTCAGCAAGTGAAACAGACTGCATTCTGGAATCTATGCAACCTTTTATCAATGGCACTGTAGTTAAAGAAGTTGTCAAGACAGAAAGCACGGTCTTAGCAATTTTGAAGACCTACAATGCTGAATCTAGGAGTTTTGATGTTGGTGGCAAGAAACTGAAATTGAAGACAGCGGATATATCTTTGATATTTGGATTACCAAATGGCAAAAAAGAAATAAACCTTCACACAAAAGAACACAAGAGAGGGCGAAACACGAATTTCATACATCGAAGGTTTAAAGATGTCAAAAAATTAACATCAAAGAAGTTGAAGGCGGCTTACATTGCATGCCATAAGGGAAGAACAAAAGGCAATGCTGAAGATCTTTCTAGGTTACTTTGCCTTTATGTCTGCCACACTCTGTTGATGCCCAATAACGGGACTTATATCCCTTTGAAAATTGTCAAGTATATTGAAGACTTGGATGACAGCAGAAACTTCAATTGGGCTGCCATTGTGAAGAAACAACTTTTGAATTCAGTTCACAAAAATGCTCAACATTTACATCGCGTCTCGGGATGCACAATTGCATTACTTGTAAGTTTTTAATGTATTTTCCTATTATTGAAAATATTTATCATAATATATAGTTCTTTTTGATTTTCACTAATAATAATCTTATTTCTTATGTAGTATTGGTTTTGTGAGCATTCACTCTTACTCACTCCGGCTATGAAGAATAATTTTCCAAGATATATGAAGTGAGATTTGAAAACCTTGGATTGGCATGTGGCAATTGGATTTTCTGAATTGTCAGAAGATTTGGTAAGGAATATTTACTCCTTTATTTCTCTATTTCTCTTTATGATTTAATTTCTTTATTTCTCTGTTTGTTACTTTATTTCTCTGTACAACAATTTAATTCTTTTTTTGTCCAATTTTATCTAGATTAATGATAAAGATCTTGAGCCAACCATAATGGAAGAGCAACTATTTGGAAATTTGAATGTTGATCTAGATTAATGATAAAGATCTTGAGCCAACCATAATGGAAGAGCAACTATTTGGAAATTTGAATGTTGAAATGAATGAAAATGAGGAGGAATCAGAAGAGGAGCAAGACAATGATGATGATGAGGAAGAGAATGAAGAAGAGAAAGAAGAGGCTGCTGCTGATGACCAAAGAAGATTTGATCCAATTGAATCATTTGATGGACAAGAAGATCAAATGGAAATAGAAGACCATGATAACATTTATAATGAAAAATATGAGCTTCAACAAAAACTCAAAACACTTGAAGAGGAATTAGCGCAAAGAGATGAAAAAGTGACTGCTCTTGAAGAAAAGGTGAATATGCTTGAAGCAACAATTGAGGTTATGAAAGAGATGGCAAGAGAAATAGATGCACAAATGGCTATAACAGAATTTGAAAATTCTGTTTTGAAAGAAAAAATTGAAGAGATAAAAAATAAGGAAGTGGAGGGAGCGAAAGAGGCAGCAAAAGAGGAAGAGAGAAAGGAGGTGATAAATGGAGGAAAGGAAGAGGAGGAAGTGGAAGGGAAAATGGCAGATGAAGTAGAAGATAAAGAGAAAACGGGGGGGAAAGAAGAGAAAGAGAAAGAGGAAAAGGATGAGGAAAACAAAGAGGAGGAAGAACCAAAAGAATCTGTAAGATCTGTGATTACAAGAATCAAGCAGAAAAAGAGAACAAAAAAACCTCTACTTGAAGATCATGAATATGATTTTATGGTGAAAAAGAAGCGAAAGATTGGTGGAAAGCAAACTTGTGAGGGGGCTCAAGTAGAGGAGAAGCAAGCTAATGTGATTGACATCACTGATGTTCCAACTCCAAGTCATAAACCACCAGTTAAAGTAGCACCAATCAAATTTTTGAAGAAGTGGCCTGTTGGATATAACTTGTCAACTGCAGACCGGGAAAAATTGAATGAAATCAATGCCATTGAAGGAGAAAGGTATGATATCCTAACCCTTGTGTTATTTTTCCTGTGTCTCTTTAATATGGTTAAAAATAAAGCTTGTAATGTGCATCAATTTGCTCTCTCTTCTTAAATTTGTCTCTGAATACCGTTGATATTATATATTTTCTTTTGATTCCTCACCCAAAAAAGGGGCCACTGTTGCTTTTTTCAATCACTTTTTCTAGTTAGTTTGAGAATCTGGTCCAAAATGCTTGGGTTGAATCATTTTTCTCTGTTGAATCATTTTTCTCTGTTGAATATTGTCTATTTTCAATTCACAGAGCTCATGTTTGGACGTAGGACCAATGTCAAATGTATCTTTGAAAGACATAATAGACATGATTGAAGAAAAGGAAATCACTGACGGAGTAAGTGAACATAAAATCCTACATTTTTCTCTGTATGTTTATTTCCTTCTCTTAAAATTTCATTTAATTGTTGACGATGCTTCTTCTAGGTGATTGATTCATACAGTGAAATATTAATGGAAAGTCAAGAACCTAACATCCCGGAAAGTCCGTGGAATTATTTTAATGGATCATCATTTGTGTTTCCAAGTTGCTGTCTGGCAAGTCATTTTTTCTCTGTAGAAGTTTTTTTGTCTCTGTAGAAGCTATTTTTTTCTCTGTACAATTTTTTTTTGATCAATTTTTTTCCTGGTTCAGCAATTTATAAGGAGAAAAAATGAAAACCTCCTACAAGCATTACTACACAAAAAGCTGAAAACAAAAGAATGTGAAGATGCAAAATTCTTGCTTTTCCCACTAAATTCGGATGGCAATCCTAAAAATCCTTCAAGACATTGGACACTGCTTTTGTTTGATACAGAGAGGGACACTTGGACGCATTACAACTCAATGCGTCCAAGAAAGAAAGAGCTATCGGATCCTTACATGTTAGACGCAGAAGAAATGGTAATCTACTAAACTTTATACATATGATCTATTCATATGATAATTAATTTTCACTTTTCTATTCTACAGAAAACATATATCATTGAAAATGTAAAGAAGTTCGAAAAAAAGGGAAGAATCATATATCTATGGGTGATATGCCTCAACAAATGGATGCCAGGTATAATCATTTTTTTAAATTTCATGTAATATAATATAATAAATTTAATTTTTTACAAACAGTTATTAACTCTTAAACCATTTGCATTGCAGAGCGATTGTGTGCTATGCAATTAAACAGATTCTTACGCATAGCTATATCCCGAAGACACTAACCAAGAGTGAACAACGACAAATCAGAACAGATATAATTCATGAACTGCTGAATGACAGGAAAGGGAGTTGGACGAGAGAAGATTATGAAACTTTTAAGAAATTTGAGCAAGACTGATACTAATTTTTCTTTGTAGATAGACATATTTCTCTGTCATATGAACACATGACACTATGCATATTATTGCAATATCTAAGTTGAAAGATTTTGTGTTCATACATTATGTACAGCTAACAAACAAGATATTGAAAGAGGCCAATTAAGTTGGAGGATTTTGTTTTTTTCTTAGCTAGTTTTGTAACATTTTTCTCTGTAGAACCCACATAAACCATAAAACTAAACCCTAAACTATGTGAAAACCTAAATAAAAAAACCTTAAAACCCCAAACCATAAACCTTCAAACCCCAAACCATAAACCTTCAAACCCTAAATCCTAAACCTTAAAAGCATAAACCATATAGAACCTACATTTTTCTCTAACGAACCATATAAACGCTAAACTTTAAAAAACAATAAACTCCAAAGAACCATAAATCTAAATATGCGCAATTTTTAATTGTAAAAACTAAACCCTAAACTAGATAAATCCTAAACATCAATCATAAATGCCAAACCTTAAACCCTTAAACTTTAAAACCTTAAAACCCTAAAACACTAAACCTTAAAATCATAAACTCTATAGAACCTACATTTTTCTCTGTAGAACTATGTAAACCCTAAACCTTACAAAACCCTAAATGGCAAACCTAAAAAAAAAAAACCCCCAAAGAACCCTAAATCAATATATGCACTATTTTTATTTATAAATACTAAACCCTAAACCTTGTAAAACCTAAACCTCAATCATAAATGTCAAACCCTAAACCCCAAACCCTTACAACCCTAAACCCCAAAAGCTTAAACACTATATAGAACCTACATTTTTCTCTGTAGAACCATATAAACCCTAAACCTTAAAAATCTTGAAATGCTAAACCTAAAAAAAACAATAAACCCCAAAGAATCCTAAATCTATATATGCACTAGTTTTATTTATAAAACCTAAACCCCAAACTATGTAAAACCTAAACATCAATCATAAATGCCAAACCAAAATTCCCAGACCCTAAACTTTAAACCTCGTGTATCGATTTTTCATTCTGTAACCTAAACAGTAAGTGTTAAATCTTAAGGGTTTTGGATTCGCTAAACCCTAACGGGCTCGTGTATCGATTTTTCATTCTGTAACCTAAACAGTAAGTGTTAAACCCTAAGGGTTTCGGATTCGCTAAACCCTAACGGGCTCGTGTATCGGATTTTTCATTCTGTAACCTAAACAGTAAGTGTTAAACCCTAAGGGTTTCGGATTCGCTAAACCCTAACGGGCTCGTGTATCGGATTTGCTAAACCCTAACGGGCTCGTGTATCGGTTTTTCATTCTGTAACCTAAACAGTAAGTGTTAAACCCTAAGGGTTTCGGATTCGCTAAACCCTAACGGGCTCGTGTATCGGTTTTTCATTCTGTAACATAAACAGTAAGTGTCAAAACCCTAACGGGCTCGTGTATCAGTTTTTTAATCTGTAACCTAAACAGTAAGTGTTAAACCCTAAGGGTTTCGGATTCGCTAAACCCTAACGGGCTCGTGTATCGGTTTTTCATTCTGTAATTTTAAAGGGAATGAATTCGATAAACCACTTCTATTTTCAACACTTCATCAATGTTAAACTTATTTTTATCTGTTCAAGTTATTTTTCTCTGTAGAACTTATTTTGCTCTGTAGAACTTATTTTGCTCTGTAGAACTATTTTTCTGCATAACAGTACAGCTTTTCATTATGAAAAAAAAGATGTTGTCCAACGAACAACAAAGTAAAAGAGTAGAAATACTGAAATTACATATAATGAATAGTCCAAGAATACAAAAATGTGAATTACATCTCTATCATAATGCGCCATTGCAACTCCTCTTATTGTGATTCCCAATCTGCCCGCATCTTCCGCACTTGATCTTTCTAGGAATGCTCTCTCCAACAGATCTGATTCTCTTCTTCTTGGGCCTTCCTGGCTGTTTCTTTGACTTAGGTGGGAAAATAAGTGCATCTGCATTCTTTCCACCCACTTTTCATATCATTTGGACCGGAAATATAGACTGTGAGTAGCATCCAACATAAAATGCAGCATGAAAGTAATTCTCAACATAATCATATATGACTTTTCCGCTCTTGGACAAAACCGCAAATGCATGGGAACATGGGAAACCATTTATTTGCCATCTCCCACATGAACAAACCCTTTGTAAAATATTAACCACCTCAACAGGAGATGAATGTACCTCAAATACTTCAACACTGGATGCACTAACAACCCAAGGACAACCCTCCTTCAAAAATGTTTGAATTTTCTTCTCCTTAGAAGGACATAAAACTGAATTCCATGTCTTCGCAGTATCCCTTCTACTTGATATCCGATCCATAAACTTCCAACGAATCTTATCAACCAAGTTTGTGATAGGTAAAGAACGATATTCAGAAATCAAAGAATTGAATGACTCAGCCAAATTTGAATACATCTCACCATTTGTGTTGCTGGAGCATCCTCTATAAAACTAGCAACATTGGCACCACCAACAGATAAAAGTTCTTGCATACAGTCATTAAATGCAATTCTACTTGCTACAAAAGCACATTTTTCGAACTTCTTAACAATCATTTTCCTAAAAGAACTACAATAACCTTTCAATCTATCCTTCAAATTTCCCTTCATATGCATAAGACAAAAAGAATGGTGAGCAGAAGGAAAAACATTTCTAACACCATTAAGAATACCAGAATGACGATCACTCATAAAAGTTAAGTTCCTTGTGCAATCAATATGGGGCTTCAATAATCTCAAAAACCATAACCAATTATCTTCATTCTCAGCCAAAACAATTGCAAATGCAACCACAAATATCCCTACACAAGTAAACAAACAAAGAAGAATAAATAAAACTCAGAATATATATTTCTCTGTAGAATATAAACAGATAGTTCCTTACCTTCTTCACCGTCTTTTGCTGTAGCAGCAAGAAGGTTCCCCTTATAGCGCCCTTTCAAAAATGTCCCATCAAGAAAAAGCAAAGGACGACAAAAGTTGAAGCCTGAGATCGACGCACCAAATGACAGAAAACATCTCTTGAAACACTCACTAACAGATCACATTCAATCTCAAAATGTGAACCCGGATTACAAGCATTGGCTTCCTCAAAATAAACCCGTAACAAATCAAAGGAAGAACTATGCTCACCATATTTCATCCTCTTAGCTTTTTCAACACCATACCATGCAGTAAAGTAACTAACATTCAAACCATAATCCGATTTAATTTCCTTTAAAACATCAGTTGGACGAACTAGAGGAACAGTAGATATACGATCAGCAATAATGCCAGCAACAATATCAGACTCCAATCGGTTGTACTTACTAGTACGAATGACAGAACCACAAGTATGCATATTGTTGAATGACCTAATAAAAAAGAAGCCATTTGACTTCTCTACTGATGCATGAACACGTCATTGACAACCTTTTGAAATCTTATATTTACATTCAGCAGTAACCCTCGACTTGTCATTCTTTATCAAAACATACTCAAAACCAACCTCAATTCCAAACTTCAACAAAACATTGCGAAACTCAATAACACCACCACTAAAACACTGCCCTACATGGCAGATACCCGCTGACCAACCAGAAGTAAGCAAAGTCTTCCTCTTATTATTTCCAAAAGCCAATATAGAAATTGACTCTTGCTCAAATTCATCATTATAAGCAGTGGAACTATCAACTAAAGAACTAGAAGACTCAATGCCACCAGAAACATCAACATTAGAAGTTAATGCTTGTAAACAACCTCTTTTCACCAAAACATCAACATGACCCATAGAAAAATTACGAGCAAGAGATAATAAATTGTTCAAATCCTCATCATTATCAACCATGCACTCAGAATGTCCAGGTAAATAAGCCAGAAAATGCAAATTTTCAGAATCCAGAAAATTCCATTCAGCACACACAAAATTGACCAAACCCGTGAAATTCATACCATAAACAACTCTCATCATTGAACTTAATGACTCATGCTTCAAAATCAAAATGCATGGAGGAACTGATGCCATATCGAATAAAAACCTCAATCCTCAAAGTTTATCTGCACAAAACAATGAACAACCATGTTAAAAATAAATTTTATCTGTAGAATCTACATTTTCTCTGTAGAACAGAACTGATACACAAAGCTGTATACAAAAAATATAAAATACAAAGCAAAAAATCAAATCAACAATGAAGATAAATCAGATAGAAATTGTTAAATATATCCAATCAAGATCAGAGATCTCAAAGCACAGTTCACGAAATAAGTAATACAGGACTTGAGATTCAGATTTGAACAATATATTATACAACTAAGACAAGAAGAATGTGCCTGCAAATAAATCAAGCCAGAGACCAAGGAGCTCTCTCTCAGTATCTCTATCTATCTATCTATCTATATATACACACACTAGAAGAAGATGATTACAATGATCTCACAAAAGAGCCACCCATCTAGAATACATCATACAACTAGAAAAGAAAGAAGACACAACTAGATTGAAGATTGCAGCAGCAAAAGCAAAAAGAAGATAAACCAGAGATGAGAAATCAAGAAAACAATGAAGAAGTACAACTAACCTGAATCAATTTGTAGCACCCGAAGAACGGCCAAAGAAATGTTAGATTAGGAGCTAGCTTCACTAGAGGAGACCAGGATCAGAAATAAAGGGCGATCTATGAGCTCGAAATTGAATCTCTCCTTCATCAGAATAAATGGCCGTTTGGTCAAGACTGGTTTCTGCGTTTGAAGGTTACGAACAAGTCATATTGTCCTTAATTCAATTATTTTAAATATGAGTTGGATCCTATCTAATGAAAAAAGGTGAGGTGTCCTTTTACTATCAAAACTTATTAAATTAGGACTTAACCCTAATTTCCCCATTTATAAATTACATAGATTTTATATTTTTTGTAAAAAAATATGATATTATAAATAACATTACTTAATAAAAAAATATTCTGAAATTAGCTTAAACGTGAAAGCTGTTTTTTATTCAAATTATGTCACGTGTCTTTTTTTTCTTTTATCGGCAGCTACTTATTTAATTACTTTCTTTTTTTTATCTGTCACATGCTATAGGCGCAACAATTTTAGTAAAAAAAAAAAAAATCCTCCAAGAAAATATTAGTCACGTTGTTGGGATCAAAAGTTGCCAGCAAATTAAAGACGTACAAGTAAGTGAACAAAATAATTTTCCAAAACAAGAAAAATAGACATAAAAGAACAAAGAGGATAAAAACCCCTCAATATTGGCAGAATTTGATTGCACATGTTACGCGTGCTCCAAATAAAATTAGTGAAGGTGGCAACGAGAGACTTTTATTACAACAAATTCGTATATTACAAATTAAGTGCACATAGAATATTTGTTGTAATAATTTTTCTTTTATTTAAGGATGATAAAAAATAAAAAATAAATTAATTTTTTTCTTTCAGAATCTAGATTTCAGATACAAGACGTATACGGACATGACATGTATAGCAAGCTGAGTAGGATGGTTCAGGAAAGTTCGATGCATGCACGGTTCGGAGAAGAAGATATGAGCTTTCGGATGGAATGGAAAGGTGAGTCAGCTCCGCATGCCAGAGGTGGCAAGGTGCATGAAACCAAACAAGTTGGTTTGGTTTGGTTGCCATCACCAATTATGTCATGTGGGGCTTCCGTCTTCGGCAGAATCTAGTTTTTTCTTCTAATATATAATTGTTTATATCCTTTTTTAATGTCTTTGTGATATCAACGATTAATGTTAGTCCATGCGTCATCGTTTTATTGTTGCTAGATTTATTGGGTTATGATCGTTGTTTGACTAGACAATTACTTTTTATTATTTATTTCTTATTTCAAATTATTGAAGATGGCTGGTCATCCCTGTCTCATATAAGCCTTGTATTTCCTTAGTCTTGCTTTCGAGCTTCACAAAACCTTCTTGTAACAGTTTGTTTTCTCCCTTAAGAACTTGATTTTGTAAACTATTTCATGGTATCGAAGCGATCCATAGCTCACATCAAATACAATCTCGTTTGACAAACCAAAACCCTAAGTCAGTTCATGTTGCACAAGAGGGTGAGACTGCTAGTAGAATTCAGGAACATGTAGATGAGGCTATAGAAGATTTGCAAAAGACCTTTCAATCTGGAATTAGTTGCATGGCTATGTCTGTTCCTTCTCTGAATTTTTTTACAGATGTTAAGAATACATATGTTAATGATGCTGCTGTCCAGCTTATTTTGGTTCAGTTTCCTCCTGGGGCAACTATTATGGATAAGTATAGCTTCATTGAATGTTTATTATATAATAAGGGCAGGTTGTATGTGGGCAAACTTCTGATGTCATTGGTCAAATTTTGGACTATGTTCATTCATCTCCAGTGGCAGGTCATACAGATTTTAAAAAGACATATCAAAGGGTTAAACGAGATTTCTATTGGAGAGGACTCAAGAGGGCTGTCAAGGAATATGTCAAAAGCTGTGAAATCTGCCAGGCTACTAAATACATAAATATCATTCCAGCGGGTTTATTGCAACCTTTGCCTATCCCACAAAAGGTGTGGACTGATATTAGTCTTGATTTTATTGATGGGTTGCCTTCTTCTTTTAGCAAGACACTGATTTTGGTTGTGGTAGATAGAATGTCAAAATATTCTCATTTTTTGCCACTCTCACATCCATATATTGATGTTTCAGTGGCTCAAGTATACATGGATAATGTGTTCAAGTTGCATGGCCTTCCTAAAAGGATTGTTTCTGACAGAGATACAGTGTTTACTAGTGCATTTTGGCAAAATTTGTGGAAACTTCAAGGGACCAAGCATAACATGTCCACTGCCTATCACCCTCAATCTGATGGACAAACTGAGGAAGTGAACAAAGCTCTTGAGCAATATCTTAGAGCTTATACGGGTCAACAACCAAAGGGATGGGTTAAATGGATACCCTTGGCTGAATTCTGTTATAACACCACATGGCATTCAAGTACAGGATTAACTCCTTTTGAGGTATTGTATGGAATTGCACCTCTTGGACTCTGTGATTATACACCTGGTACCACAGCAGTAGCTAGTGTGGACTCACACTTGCAAAGTCGAGCAGCTGTGTTCGAGCTGTTACAAAATAGTTCGAGGAAAAGTCAGACTGCTATGAAATATTTTGCTGATAAGAAGAGGAAATCATTGAACTTTGAGGTGGGAGATTTAGCTTATATCAAACTGCAACCTTATAGACAAGTTTCCATTGCTCAAAGAAGGAGTCTCAAGCTGTCACACAGGTTTTTTAGACCTTATCCAATTTTAAGAAGAGTGGGGTCTATCGCATATCAGCTGCAGTTTCCTCAAGGAGCCAAAATTCATGATGTTTTCCATATTAGCCAGCTTAAGAAACATGTTGGGTCTAATATGGTAGTATCTCCTACTTTACCTCTAGTTGATTTGCAGGGCCAACTACTACCTTAGCCTGAGAAAATTTTGGAGAAAAGATTGGTGAAGAAACATGGCCAAGCTGCTTGTCAGGAACCCATTTTGGTTGAACGATCAAGATCTTACTTCTTGATGTCGCATGGATCGATAGATTGGATGGCTGAGATCATTTACATTTTAGGATAAATACTATAATTACAGCTTTGTGTTTTGGATGATGAATTCTAGCTTGTATTTCACATTTTTGTTCTTGAGAATTTACTCCAGCTTGACTGGTTCATTCTTGTAACTCTTTCTCTTTTCGAATAAAATCAGATCAAGTTTGTGTCTCACAATTCTTGGTTTATTCTCCATTTTGATCAATCTGTTGATGAGTCTGTTAGGGATTAGAGATCCTAACATTTGGTATCGAAGCCAAACATTCTTCTTCAATCATGAGTGTCATGAGTGAACTGATTCACCAATTTTTTCAAGAGACCATGCTCCAAACTATCCAAGACCAAATTTCTCAGTATGTTCAACAATCGTTCGAGCAATTGAAGGTGTGGTTAGATGCGATATTAAATGCTAGATTTGAGAGGATTCGATGTGATTGGGATGTATTGTTCCGTTTGTTAGACTTGATTTTGTGGTGCTGCCAGAGGAAGAAGATGTCATCGTTGTCGCCCAAGCCGATAAGGTCACGTCCCCGATTTCAGTAATTTTTGGAGATTTGGAACCAGCCCTTGTGGTTCATGGTGATGATTCTTTCCTTCTTGGTAAGGAGCGGCAAGTGATTGGAGCTTGTACATTTCATTTGATTTGGGTTATGGGGTTCGAATTTGAACAACCAAAGACTTGTCTTCTTGAGGAATTGATAGTTTTCCATGCCGTTGATGATGGATTCTTCCATGTACATAAATTGTTTGAGAAATTGCTCCATAGAGCAATGAGTTCTTTAACACATATTTTTCCTTTTGATTCGGGAGGATTGAATTTCTAACACCTTGTGGTCAAGGTGTTTTTAAGGGGGATGGATTTGTCAGGAATCCATTAGCTTGAATGGTTCATTCTTGTGACTCTTTTTCTTTTTGAATAAAATCAGATCAAGTTTGTGTCTCACAATTCTTGGTTTATTCTCCATTTAGATCAATCTATTGATGAGTCTGTTAGGTATTAGAGATCCTAACATTTGGTATCGAAGCCAAACATTCTTCTTCAATCATGAGTGTCATGAGTGAACCGATTCCCCAATTTGTTCAAGAGACCATGCTCCAAACTATCCAAGACCAAATTGCTCAGTTTTTTCAACAATCGTTCGAGCAATTGAAGGTGCGGTTAGATGAGATATTAAATGCTGGATTTGAGAGGATTCGTTGTGATTGGGATGTATTGTTCCGTTTGTTAGAACGTGATTTTGTGGTGCTGCCAGAGGAAGAAGATGCCATCGTTGTCGCCCAAGCCGATAAGGTCATGTCCCCGATTTTAGTAATTTCTGGAGATTTGGAACCAGCCCTTGTAGTTCATGGTGATGATTCTTTCCTTCTTGGTAAGGAGCAGCAAGTGATTGGAGCTTGTACATTTCATTTGATTTGGGTTATGGGGTTCGAATTTGAACAACCAGAGACTTGTCTTCTTGATGAATAAAAATTGCTCCATAGAGCAATGAGTTCTTTAACACATACTTTTCCTTTCGATCCGGGAGGATTGAATTTCTAACACCTTGTGGTCAAGGTGTTTTTAAGGTGTTCTTTACTACAGTTTTGATCAAAATCACCTTGTGGCTTGGGACACTAACTGTTAGGAGGTGATTTTGATCAAAACTGTAGTAATTGTGAATGATGTAAATGATTAATAGGCATATGATATATGTTAATCTAGTTGTAATGTATATATTAACTAGCATTGAACTGGACTTCGACCCGGGGCATGAAATAAATAGTTCACTCATTAAATCAAATTTGGTGTTAACATGAAAAATAACACAACCATATTTTGTAAACCCAGTCTTATTTCCTATAAACATCGGTTTAAAAGGATGTAGATTGTCAATTACAAACCAAAGGCAATCTAATGTTGTACATATTCACACTAATCAATAATAAAATTCCATCACAATGAGCTTCTCACATGGAAGAAAAAGCACAATCTTTCAAAGTCACCTTTGTACATGCTTTTGGAAGAATCAAATGGCCAATTTGACCTGCATCACTGGCACTCAGAACCTTTTTGACAAAAGGCACATGGAGATGTCTTATGGAAGAAGAAGATCATAAATAAACTAATTGGATGATCAAGGATATTCTCTGCAGCTACTGGTCAATAATCCCTGGCCAATATCTGGGAAATAACCGAGTCTTCCCTCGCCACTCACCAAGAGGCCTCGTAATTCGTAGCTCAGAAATCAAACCTCAATCTATAAACTACAAAATCAAGATCCAGGTGAATATTCAAATATCAAGAGAAATTTAACGACGAATTATTAAACGCACAGTCACATAACATGAACATCGATTACATGAGATCTTAAAAGAAAATGTACGTGGTGCTTGCAAAATCATAGAGTTTTGCGGTACTGGGGAAGATCTTGACTCTGACTTCTGTGTTGTTCAGAATCTCCAGCTCATTCAGTTTCTTCAACAGCCTTTTCATCCTCTTCGAGAACGTTAGTTGCCTGCTAATCGAATTGTCAATGCTCGCCCTTCACATAATGCAAACACAAACAAATTTTCATATAATAGATTGTTGCGATCAGGGAATTGAAAGCTGAATTAAATTCAACCCAAACCCAAAAACTTAAATAAACAGCTAATGCAAATTATGCAATACTTTAACAAACCACAATGACACTAACCCATAATTCCATAAATAAGCAGCTAAATTCACGAATTCGCAGCAAGGGGAGAAATGATCATAATGAGAAAGGAACGAATAATGAAAGAGTAGGAAATCAATCGAAGCAGAAACGAATAATTATTTGAAGGAGGAGAATCAAAAAGTGACAAAACCCCAAAGAAATGGAAATCGTGCCATTTGCTCTGTCAAAGCATCACAATGAGCCAAAAATCTAGGGAAACAAAAGCACGGAATAGGCAGATGAGGAAAATACCCAATTCACGGAGTGGATAACCAAGAGAGCAGGTAGAGAGCAAAACCCAGACCAACGCAATGGAAAAGAAGAAAAGTCACAAATTAATAGGATGGAAAATCACTGTAAAGAAGATGCATACACCAGAGAAAGGTGCCTGTTTTTTGTCCCATCCCAATAAGAAAGTAGGCGGTACGGTGCATGCATCCAAAATAAAGGCCGAAAATGTTTGCACGTATTAGATTTGATTAGATAATTATATATGATGCAATTTTTCTTGATATAAAATACTATTTAATATCACACAAGAATTTTCCTCGATGCAATTTTACTTTCCTTTATACAAAATATTCATTATTTTTAATAAGTTAACTAAAATATATGTACTAGTAAGAATAAAAGAGTGAACGAAAAAATTAAATATAAATTAATTTCGAATATTCGTTAGAGCACTCCATAAATTCAACTCAAACAACTCGAAGAGGTAAGCGGACATTGATAGAGATCTTTTAGGACGAGTCATCACTCCAATACAATTTTATAAATCATATATTCTTTAAAGCATTGACAAAAAATTAACCCAGATAACTCGAAGAGATATTGTCCACTCTGGGCATAAGGTCCCACATAGTTTTATCTTTAAAAGAGTGTTTTTGATTGAGAGAGATTAGATCTATACTTATAAAATACATTGAAAGCGTGCACCTAGCCAGTGTGACATATAAGTCTTAATAAATAGGATAAAATATAATATTTTATCCCTCAATTCTACTCACTTTCGTCCTTAAAACTTTTTTTCCCTTAAAATCATCCTTAAATTATTTCGAGGTATCTCATTCATCCCCACCTATGATCTTTTCGTAGTCCATCTCTCTTGAAGGACGAATAGGTATCTGAAAATAATGTAAGTTAGAGGAGTCTCTGCATGTCTTCATCTCTCTCTTTTTTAATACTGCTCACTCTCTCACTGTTTCCTAACAAAACTTCCTAATTTGTTACTGTTTAGAATCGATAATTTCCTTCTCTTTATCACTATTAGTTTGTTCTCACTCAATGAATCTGTTCTTTCATTGTCTTGCACAGTGTGCGACCGACCAAATAGGAAAGAAAGTGATAGTTTGTGTAGTATCAGTATGTCCCTCTGTATCATTTTATCAAGCACATTTAGGACATTCATACTAACTTGGAAACAAACCCAATCAAACCAATTCACTGCTAAAAGGAAATTACTAAAAGTCTAAAATGAACTTACTTACATGATACATCATCAATAGCCTGTGATTGTGCAAAGCAACTCAAGCAAGCGAGTATCATAATAAGTCAGTAGGCAATAGCATATCAAAGTATCAAGTATCACCTATGTGAAACAAAGGGATAAGTACATTTTAGTTACTGAAAGATTTGTCATTTTTCATTTTGGTCATTGAATGTTCAAACGTTACAGATCAATCACTTAAAGTTTCAATTTGTTCCAACATGGTAACTTTGTTGTTCCAAATTGATAACCCTATTGTTGCAATATGGTAACTACTCAAAGTGACCAGTCAGAAACAAACTAAAACTTTGGGTTACTGATTTGTAACATTTAAACATTTAGTGACCAAAATAAAAAAATACAAATCTTTCAATGATTAAAAGCGTACTTAATCCTAAAACAAACGAGTATAATTGTATAACTATATATTTTGAAGAAAGCTTTGTAATTTTGCATTCCATTAGAAAAGGAACCAATCAGTGGAAGAATCGATGTTGAGTACGACACTGCAACTGTGCTAGAGATATAGCTTATAAGGTTACTGGGTTAGTTTTAGGCGTTGAAGGTGAGAGATAGAAGTTGAGTTGGGCTGGGTTGGCTATAGAGTAAAAAAAATTAAAAATTCAGGGTGGGCTTGGCTCTCAATATGTTTGTGAATGCTTTACACTCTCTGGCATTTATGAGCTAAGTTATATAAAACTCATCAAATGGCTCAAAGGAGTTAGAGTCCTCTCCCATACAACATTGACGTACCCCTCAACTGTGGTTGGAAAAGCCTGTCAAATATCCAAGGATCAAGGACGTGTTATTAGACCATACTATAGATTTAATCCAAACAACTAGATGTATTGTTCGTTAACAATATTTACAGTTTTACATGTCAAAGAAACAAGAACATAAGTTCAAACTACAAAGAGAAATAAATGTCACTTTGTTATGCAGTAAAGTTGAAATTATTACATACCGTGTTTTTATTTATTGGGCCGTTCAATTTATCAACTGAGTTATTCGAGCCCAACCATGACAATTAGGTCCATTCCTAAGTTATATTTGATTTCTGTAAAAATAATTATACAAAACCATAAAAACTCATCCCGACAAACTAATTGCATAAACATACATTATTGCAACAATGCATAGACCACACCAGCACTCCTATTATCACAGTTTGTCCCTCTCTAGGCCTAGCAGATATTGAATGTGCTTTCCTGAGTCATTTGACTAAGTTGAAAATTTTGACATATTATACACTTTTCTTCCTTTTCTAGGCAATATGACATGTGGAGTCTAAGTTCCTTCATCACTCGATACCTCGTCTAACACAACTTAGTTTGACACTTCAAAGGCTTGTGGCCCTGTCCACTTGAGCTGGGTGCCGGGTGCTACACCGACAAACCTGAAAACTCAAAACCAAATGCAAGACATGCCTCGAGTGTTGTACAAGGATTTTTTGGCATGCTAATAATAAATCTTCCAATTTCAGCTCCACCATGGGGAAAAGGAGGTTAATAAATCAAGTGTAAGTAATTGGTAACTGGGCATTGAATCTCAGATTTAAAAACGATCCATACAGCCAAAAAAGTCCAGAATTCTGATTGAGGAAACATTCAGTAACTTGCCCACAAAAACATTCTCTCTTCCTCTGCTATTTTTGCCTGGCATTGCTAGCAAGTAGTGTGAAGTGTGAACTGTAATTATAGTTTCATGGCATACAAAACACATAAGAGTTGATCCAAGAACTGAACTCTTTCTAAATGGGACATAACATCATACAATAGGCCACATTTTTTTTCTCTGGCAAAAACTAAATCACAAGAGAATGAGAGGATCCATTTGAAAGGGATTTCCTTTGAGGAGGATATCAGGTGCAGCTTCTCATATGCAATATAGGCAACCAACCTTTAACGGGTAAAAAAAAAAATTTAAGAAAATTGAACATGTTGCCTATCACCATTACCAGACTCCCAGTAAATTCTGATGATGATTCAGGAAATTAAAAAACAAATCATCATCACCAAATGCCTTTAGGGACATAGAAACCAACCATTAGAAAAGAAAAACAAAATGGGTCCTCCATCAGCCTCTCCACAAGCTCCAGTATCCCCAAAAACTGTACCTCGTGTTGCAAATGGCTCATTCATAAGCCTTCTCCCAATCATCCACTACCTCAGTAAGATCATTGTCACTTACATCTGCTGCCTTGGGTTGCCCTGCGGAACCCGAACAAGTTGCAATTGATTCCAACCCTGATTTGGATTGATTTTCCACGTGTTCTGCAGAATCCTCAATTCTAGCAGCCGGATTCAAAGATGTTTCGGAGTTGAGCGCACTCCACCAATCCATAAATGTGTAATATGATGAATCCAACATATATTCACACGAGATTATAGAAGATATATGTAATGTATTTTATAAAGTTCAAAACTCATTTTGTAGATAGACCTGATCAAATACAGGCTCGGGCTATGTATCATAGGTTTGACATACATATGTTATGGCCTATCCCAAGCATAAATAATAATAAAAAAGCCCATTCGAAGAAGAAAAAAACTCTTGTATTCATCAAATTAAATACTACACATTTAGTCATTTACAAATGTTTTAAATTTTTTTTAAAAACTTGGTGAACCAAAATGGTACACCGGTTATGTCGAGTGCACCAACCCCCAGTCTGACTTTCAAAGGATCCTCGCAATGATAGAGATAATAAGAAGGAAGCTGATGAGGAGGTCTCAAGCAAAGAGGGATGGGATAGCCCAAAGTGAAATACATAACTACATATATGTTCTAGGGTATTTAAAATTGGTGTGTGATGTTAAATATCCATAAAAGTTGATATTCATAACATCCATAATCTTATGTCACAATCATTATAGTCACTCATTTTGGCTCCAAACTAACTCTTACAATTGCTTGTACAATGGGCGGGCAGGAGGCAATCTCTATGAGCTTGATCTTGCCTATGATGAGAGGTTTGTGGTTGACATCGTTGGCAGGACTTGTGGATATGGCAAGTGGGAATTGACAAGTTTCATGCTCACACTCTGATGCAATCTTTGCAAGAATGCATCTTCCAGAGGACTGTAGATGGATGTTTCAGAAAGCTTGCATCCCTGGAAACTTATAAGCCTATTTTGTGTTTCATGTTCCTGGTCCGGCAGATTGGGAATGAAACTGCAAAGGAAGCTGTCAAGCCACCCATAGTTAGGGCACAACCAGGTAGCCCAAAGAACTCAAGGAAAAAGGTCCAAGATGAAGCACCAGCATCACAACCATATCAAGTTACCAAAAGAGGAGGTTTTCTGAGATGTGGAAAAGCCAACAACTAGGGCACAACTCTAGGAGTTGTGAGAGGCAGAATAGAAGAGAAGAAAATGTAGATCAACAAGCAGGTTCAAGCTCCAAATTTGATTTAGTTTTGCTTGAATAGAAAGAATTACCCCTGGTCAAAAGCTCAAAAATTTAGAGTTTATTTAGAGGCTATGTACATTGTGTCAAATGGCATTCGATAAAAAATAATAATACTACAAAAGGAAAAACTTAAAAAGTAATTCAATTAGCGAGGAGAGCCTTCGCAGATGCAGGCGAGATGCCTAGTGATTCTGTACTAGGGCATTTGGTCGTTTGTGTGTACCAACGTCTTGTAATACAAGGTTCTCTTTTAAGTATTGGGAGAAAAGTGCAATACCAGAGAAGCAGTCATCCTAACGCATTGTTGAGCGACAAGGTTGAAGAGCGACAAGGTTGAAGAGAGCAATGTCTAATGTACAGGCACACAGTAAGCAACTAAAACCGACTGAAGCTGGAAGGTAATTCAAAGTGGAATCAATCCTCCAGCACAAAAACAAAGTCCAGTCAGGTTTATTGCAATAGCAGCCTCATAAGCAAGTAGATGAACAGAGACATTAACCATGACCATGAAAACAAGTTACATCAAATCACTTATATTATTGCAGACAAAGAAAGCAGCATATATATATATATATATATATATATATATATGACAATCCAAATGTGTACCTCTTGCTATTGCTGTTTGGACAAATTTTGTCAAATTCACCTTAGAGTGTTAGAGTTTATCCTCTATGAAGATGAGGTCGGCCGCTGTACATCCAGTCAAACAAATGAAGCAAGTCGCATGACCTATGAAGACACTATTTGATTGCATGATTTTTGTGCATAACTGTGTACCTGCAACATGACTTGAAAAAACCCACTTAATAATGGTCAGTGCAGTTCTTGCATTTCATAATCCAAGGTTTCCTCGCTGAGCCAATAAACAACTAAGGAAAAGAAAAGCTTGCTGAAAATTTGAACTGAAAACATTCCTTACCAGCCTTTTCTATTTGAATCTTACAATAAAAATCTCAGATGTGGTCATACTATAAGATTGGAAAGAAAGTATCCGTACATGCACAAAGATTGAGAATGATGGTCAATTGGTCATTTTCATAAGCAGAAGTACAAGGAAAGATATCAATTCAATTCATCTGGATACTCCTATCAACCTTCATTCCGTTCATGATCTTATGAAAAAAAGTCATCCTGTCAATATATTAGGATTCTATTGGCACTTGGCAGTGCCCAACACTGTGATAAATCCTAGAAAATGGCAAATCCTGCCAATGTTAATTCATCGCACGCAAACGAATTAAGACCAATCACAATTCACAGAGCAAAGATTAGTACAAAAACCATCAAAGCATCAATCCCGCAATGCAGAAAATTTAGAACCTTGAAAGGATAGGCAGGGTTGAACCTTCCTGAGTTACAACTACTACTCTCGACAAGGACCACAACACAGGGATAGTACGTATCTACCTGTCAATGCCTACCTTTTGATAGTTCAAATCATCGAGTATGGAAATTATGTTAGACAGTCAGATATTGGCTAACTTAAGAAGTATTGACTTCATACAACACAAAAATTGCCTAAATCGTAAAAGTGGTGAAGTACACACCATAGTTAGTTAATAATGCTAAAACATCCTAAATTCAGTACACCACCAATAATCGAATCACGTGCAGATAAAAAGTGGACTAATAATAAAAACATGCTATCTAGAACATCTCCTCTTAACACATCCTAATGTTGATCAAGTGAAGTATATATAGATTCTAACAATTGTTGATAGAAAATTGATTGCATGAAAGCCAGGTAGGTCATAATTTTCAAATTCGAATAGAACCGAAATTCTATTGAGCTAAACAAGCTATGCTTCAAGTGACTGATCCAAAAATCAGACAAACCCAAGCACTAAGCAATAGAAGCTCATTGATTTCAGAACTGGAAGCAAAAATCACTTTCCACATTCACAAAGATTCCCAAGATACTCTAGAAAAGGGAATATGATCAGTCATAGAATCTATGATAGAGGATTCTTCAAAAACAAATATCTACTGCATTAAAATCAACCAGATCTACAACCATTAACTGGATATTTGCAATTTTCTGATCGAACCCTTTTACCAATTTTGTTCTCAAGGAAGCATTCCCAGTTTCTGCAGTACTCGAAACACGATGATTTCAGCTCCTCTTCTTACGATTCTTTCGCAGATTCTTTATCAAACACTCATAGTAACCCTAAAATTAAACTTCTCCAACAGGAAAAGCGAAGTTAATACTCACACAGAAGATCGATTGGGATTCGTAAGTCGCTAGTCAACAGAGTAAAATTTCCACCAAAACCATATGGAACCATAGATATATTTTGAACTGAGTGTTAAATCAGCAATAAGAACACAAAAAGCAAACAAATTTTCAGCTGACAAAAGAGGAAAAAAAAACCACGATATTGAAGACAACAATTGCACAAATTCCAGAATAAATAGAGATTGAGCGGAAAGAAAGCCCTATAGTTTTTGGGCAATCAACCCCATGTATCTTTGGCACCAACAACTCTCTCGCACCATTAAAGGAGAATTACAGCCCTGACAAAGAAGGTTCACTGTTTGACCTTGTCTCTGCACCCTCACAGAAACAAAGAAACAACGCGAGCCAAACATGTTAGAAAACCAGTGGCTTCGTCTCTTTGTCCGAACTGTAATTCTACTTCAATAAAATGCAAGAACGTCTCATCGCTGCTAACAAAACATATCCACGCAACATTTATATAGAGATTGAGATTTTAGGGTTTCGAATATAATACATTTTAGTAACGACCTATTTTAAATGAACATTAAAAAATGTATGGTATCGCAGGTATAACATCACTTTTAATCAATAAAAATAATAGAAAAAATTAAATTCAGGTCCTAATTTATCAACTCTTTAAAATAAAAGAATAATTATTTTTTCTTTTTTGATAATTATAGAATTATTGTCCTTCCTCATTTTTAAATATATTAAATTAATAATAAAATTTTAAATTACAGATTCGTCATTGTTATTCTAATCAAATATATTTAAAAAATTCTTTTTCTCACTGTGGATGCTTTCAACTTTGGATCCAAATGAAATGAGCCTGGTTTGCGTTGGAATCACGAGCCCAAGACGAATCCAATGTCATTGGTCTTGCTAAGATCCTACATCAAAAACTATAGGATTGAGGCAAGATGTTTGAAACGCATTTTGCCTCGATCTGGCTGTTTATGGCAACGGATCGAGGTGTGGTCGGTGGTGTTGGAATTGCCACATTGAGACAAATTCAATGCCACTGGCTTCGCTATGATCTGACAACAAAAACTATTGAATCGAGGTAAAATCGTTGACAATGGCAGAAACGCATTTTGCCTAGATCCTGACGTTTTTGGCAATAGATCGAGGCTAGACCAGTGGCATTGGATTCGTATAGGTCGCGCTATTCCAATGTCACTAGCCTTACCTCAATCAGCCATTGAAAAGTGATTGTCCAGTTAAAAAACTTTTTCAAAGATTTTATGGAGGAAAAAACACTGTACAATTTATGATTATATTATTTACTCATTATCTAGGTTTTGCTTTGAGTGCTTCCAATAGTAAGAATTTGATTGGTTTAGCAAATTCGAACTTTTGGATTCAACACTTGTGACATAGAATTTTAATAACAAATTTGGGTTTTGATATGTTGAATAGAGAAAAAGTGGTTTTACATGGAAAAAGAGATCTAACTAATTTTAGAAGTTTGAACCCCAGTGTTTAAGGTACTCGAGCTCGTTAGGGTTTGTTTAGTAGTTGGGATCATAGAATTTAACACGTGTGACATTTAAGATTTTAGTAGCAAATACGTTACTTGAGCCCAATAGGGTTTAGTGAATCCGAGCCTTATGATACATCACTTGGGACATGAGATTTTAGTAGTAAATCTGAGTTTTGGGCTGTCATACAGAGAAAAATTGATTTTACAGAGAAAAAGTGATTCTAAAACTACGATTTCTTGTTTTTTTGCTTAAATTTTTCATCCAACTATCAAAATGATAGCTGTTGCTCTAAAAAGAAGTGTGACTGTGAGAGGAGTAAAATGTGATCGACAACAGCGAAAACGGAGGTCCACCACCGCTAGAAAGCTACCACGAAGCTTTGGCGACGCCTGCAAACTTATTTTCATCGCTATGATTGTTTCTGATGTCGGATCGAGGTGAGGCTGATGGTGTTAAAATTTCCTATTCGATAAAAATTTAATGTCATCAGTCTTGCCTCGATCCAATGTCAAATATGGTCGGATCAATGCACAATGTGTTTCGGACTCCAGAATATGTTTTGCCTCGATACATCCATTTTTTGCAGTGGATTTGAGAAGAGACTACCTACGTTGGACTCCTCTCAACGATACGATTTCAATAGCGGTGATCTCGTTCAATCGGATGTCGAGAAAGAGAGATTTGATTGTCGAGACGAAGACACGAAATTCTCGTATAATAAATAAATGAGAGTGGTAGTTTCAGTGATTTGATAATTTTGTCATTATTTCTAAATTTTTAAATGGACTGAACCTCCTTCTAAATTCTTTTAAAAAAAGATTGAACATCACAATATCCTTTATCTTATTTCCCCTAAAAATGTATATGTTATTATTTTAAATTATTTAAAAAATTTATAATGTATTTTATACAATTGAAAACTCGAAGAATACGAGTTCGTGCTATACATCATAGATTCAAAGGTTCAACATACATATGTCAAGGCCCATCTTAAGCATAAATCACATTTAGAAAACCAAGGCCATCCTAGGGCCCATAATTACCACAACTTATGGACGAGGTCAAAACTTCATCCTCTAAAAGTATAGTTTATGTATAAAAACCAATTGTTCACAATTACTTTGTGTGAAAATAATGCACTTTATTATATTCATTTGAGAAATTAACTTCTAATCAGTATCACCAACAATGATATGTAAAATGAGTTTTCAAAATATTATACATGTTCAAAAAGTAATATACATATTCATTACACTCTCAAAACTCTTTCATTCTAAGCATCAACAACAATGATATATAAATTGAGTTTCTAAAATGTACTATAAATACTCAAAAAGTAATTTACATATTCATTTACAAACTCTCAAAACTCTTTCATGCCAATAATGATTCCAAAATTAACTCACTCACTTTTACTCTCTCAAAAATATGCAAACCCACTCCCTCTCCTACTTGAATTTGTATATTTGGTAACTCAAATGAGGGGATGCAATTTTATATGCTCATATACATCCCTTGATGGAATGAAAAAAATTGTGAATATGTATATTGGCGATTATGATTTTGCATAATCATATGCATTCTTTGTTGGAGTTGCCCTGACAATGATTCATAAATTAACTAACTCATTTTTATTCTCTAAAAAATATGCAAACCCACTCTCAATTGTATGGATTCAAGAGGTCCTAAGTTTAATTCTCACGGGCAACAATACTCTTGTGACCATGTGTTGATTTTGACCCAACTTACTCTATGATCGGATTTCGAGTTTAGACTCACGTCAGCTGTTCAAAAAACAAATTTTTCTGATGTCATTTTGGTTACCCAAAAAAAGTCCATTATGGTACAATAAAACTAGTGGTTTATGTTATTATGTAGTACTAGATGCTTCCAAATTGGAAGCTCCGATTAAAGCCTAATTAATCAAAAGATCAAATTAGTAATGTGCTAAGTGATAACATGTATGCTTGGTCTGATTTAGAGTTCTGTGAAGCTTGCCTTAATTCCGTTCTTTATCTTGATGATTTTTTTTTTCAAAGATACAAAACAGACGTTGTTGTTAACATCTTTATGTTTGGAATTTAGTGTTGTTACCACAACGTAACTTTTTTTAAGCTCAATGACGCTATGGACAACATCGTCATTTACCCAAATTGTGAAAAAAATTTGTTTCTTACAAGAACAAACACTACCTGCAAAAAAGAAAATTCATATATAATACCCAATTCGATTGGTTTAGCTTTCTTTTTCTACTTCAAAATACATTTCGAAAATGAGTTTTGTAAATAGAAAATTAGAAACTAGAAAATTGCAGGAAAATAGAAAAATTCAATTTCTAAAATAGAAAACATTGGAGTTTTGAAGTTTTGAAGTTTTGTGTTCTCCAGTCTTTGTTTTGTTTTCTATTTAGTTTGTTAAGTTTTATGTTTTCCCAATTTTCTCTTTTTTTGGAATCCAAATTTTATTTTAATCTTTCAAATGTTTTTTTTTATAAAATGGGTAACCAAACGTATTTTTGGAATTGTTTCCTTTTTTCCAAAAAATAAAAACATAAAATACATGTTAATAAAAAAATATAATTTGAGGTTTCAGTTGTTAGAGTAGTCCATTTGATAATAGCTAATCATTTGTTAATAGCTTATGTTTACAACAAACTCTGGTTGTGAGGAGTATGTTATCTCTTGGTTGTACTCTTATCATGAATAAGGATATAAAACAACCCCTAGATGTAACTTATAAATATGCAATGATGAATGAAGCAATCATCGAAACCTTTTCATAATCTCACATGGTATCCTTCCTTTGTTTCCATGACCATTGATCTCTCTTCTTCTACCACCATTGCTGCTCCTACCCAGGCTACTCTTCTTGTGGTTAAATCTATTACCTAAGAAATCTCCTTCAAAATTCTTTCCACTAATTTCCTTCTTTAGGAAATGCAAGTACTATCTATCCTTTGCTGTCATGGCCTTCTTGGTTTTGTTGATGGGTCTTTCCCTAAACAGTGTTGCTACTGATGCACCTGTTATTGTGTGGGTTTGTTTGGATCAAATGGGTTTTGCATGGCTTGCCTCATCTTTATCGACTGAGGTTCTCTCTCAAGTTGTGCTTCTTCCCAAGAGATTTGGACCACTTTTCCACTCTTTATGGTACTGTTACCCGGGTTCGTATCCAAAGTTTCAAGTATGACTTACATTCTCTTTCCAAAGGGGCGTCTTCTATTGCTGAATTCGTCAATAAGGCTCGTTCGATTGACGACATGCTTTCTATGGCGCAAGACAAATTAAGGATAATGACTTCATCTTTATCTTATTAAAAAGGCCTTCTTGCTGAGTATGATTAATGCCATTCATTTGGCCCCTACTCCCTTTGATTGATATTGTTACTGGTATTCTCTTGGATTACGAGCACCTCCTTCTTGGTAATCAAACTACCACTTTAAATTATGTTGCTTTGTTTACTCCTAAAGTGCGGGACAACCGCTCATCCTCTACCTCTACTCGCGGACGTGGTTCTCGCAATTTTGGTCGCACCACTTTTAGTTTTTCTCTTGGCCGTTTTGGAGGTCGTGTGTGGGGACTTTCTCGCTCTTGGGTAGCTCCAGTTACTGGTGATGCTTTCAGCGTATACTGTTATAAATGTGGTTACCCCAATCACAAAGAAAATGCTTGTGAAGCTCCTGCCTCTGTTGAACCACCTCAAGCTTTTGCGGCTTTCAATTTTGGTGACCATGATGATACTGCTTGGTATCCAGACACCGGTGCCAACAATCATGTTGCTCTAGATTTTACTGGTTTCGAAGTTATTCTTCCATACTCTGGTTCTGCTAAAGTTTTAGTTGGAAATGGCTAGGGGTTATATATTTCACTTACTGCTTATGTTCCTTTATCACCTTCTCTACGCCTTGAGAATGTTTTTATTATGCCCTCTGTTTGTAAGAAAATTCTCTGTGTTTCTCAATTGACTCGTGATAATGGTTGTTACTTTATATTTTACCATTGGAACTTTGTTGTTAAGGCATTACAGGACGGGAGGACATTGTTAACAAGGCATAATCATGAGGGCTTGTATCAACTTTTCAAAAACCTAGCTATTTTCAATGTCACTTTGATGCATAATAAAGTGGATGGTGATTTATGGTAGGGCTGTTATGGTAACAGTAAAATACTGTTACCATACCATTACCGATAGTTTGGTATACCATTTTTTGAGAAAAAATGGTATACCGTCACCAATGACAACGGTATGATAATTTTACCAACAAATTTGGTAATGGTAAAGGTTTCAAGCTTTCAACCAATCGGTATTTACCATTACTGATAGTATTAATATAATTTTTTATATTTATTTTTAGTTGTGTTTAATATTAACCATTCGATATATTTTTTAATTGATCTGGGCCATTAATAATTTAGGATTTTTAATTTGTTACTCTCCTTTCAGTCTCCACTCTTTAGACGGCGCTAATAGCAAGCACTCATTACCAAAGCTATAACGGAGAGTCGGAGTCTATCTATGAGGGAAAGAAAGAATTTATGTACTAAAGCTTGAATGTGAATTAGTCAAGTGGCTTAGTTTCGACTTTCGACGAATCAAAGAGAATCATTGATGACTTCAAGTTTCAACAATTTGATTCAAAGCGAGTTACGCAACATCGACATCGACCTTGTCTTCAACACCAGGTTTCGATTGTTCTCCATTGACCTTGTGACAACACCAGGTTTTGATCTCTTTTCCTTCCGAAATCCCTTTTGTGATAACATCAATATTCATATTTTTGGATTGTTTAACTTTTTGATGGAATCGAATGGTTGAAATTGCCGATTGGAAAGGAAGCCTGGCTTTATTTTGATTCTACATTCATATTTCTTGATTATTTTACTTTTTGATGGGATTGAACCATTGAATAGCATGTGAATTGAAGGGCCAAAGGGAAGCGTGGCTTTATTTTTTATTATACTTATGCTATCCTAGTGACAACACATTACACATGAATGGGTGAGTGACTTGCTAGTTGCTAGTTCTATGTTTCATTATTTAAACTTTAAAGCTACAGGTCATTGTGCTCTAGTCAACGAAAGCATGAGTTAATCTTTGATATCAAGATTTCAATGTCTTTAGGCTATTACTATGTAATCTTTGATTTATTTTTGCATCTTCTGCCATGAATTTTTGTATTGTAGGTTGTATAGAATCTGCCCACTCTAATAACATGAATTCATCTTCTCAAGTTGAGCAACCTCAACCTACTATCCAAATAGATGTACAATCTGCAGCACCTTCTAAAAAGGGTAAGAAGTCTTCATGGGTGTGGAAATTTGCGACTAAGGCTATAAGAGTAGATGTAGATGGGACAATAGTGCTTGCCAATCATCTATCAAAGCGATGTATGAAATGTATAGCTTATGGATGAAATATTGTTGAGAAAGGTCAAAGCACTCTTACACAAAATAGTTTGGGAGGCGCATTAGTCCCACATATATTTGGCCAAAAGAAAGGTGACAAGATGTTGGTTAAATTTATCATCCGAGATTAAATGCCTTTTTGGGTTGTTGATGGAGTAGGGTTTTGGGCAATGTTAAAGGAGTTCTACCTGGGTTTGTAATGCCAACTGGGCAAAAGATTGCCGAATTAGTATGGGAATTGTACACGTTGGAGAAGGGTAAAATAATGAGTATGCTAAGAGACCAAAGAGTGAGTATCATAATCGACACTTGGACTTCCATTCAAAACATAAATTACATGGTCGTAATTGCTCATTTTATGGATAGTGAATGAAATTTGCATAAAAGAATAATCAGCTTCACAAAGATCACTAGCCATAAGGGTAATGGCATATGAAGGTGTTTGGAGATGTGTTTGAGAAGTTGGGGGATTGAAAAAGTATTTAGCATTACATATGAGGTGTGCATGTCACATTCTCAAAGGGGAGAGCTTGCATATGAGGTGTGCATGTCACATTCTTAATTTCATTGTCAAGGATGGCTTGAAGGAGATTTCTAGCTCAATTGAAGGCATAACGAATTGTGTAAAGTATATTCATTCATCTCCTGCAAGGTTACATAAATTTAGAGAATATGCCATTATGTTAAAAAAGGATCAGATGTCAAACATACCAATGGATGTTTTGGCTAGGTGGAATTCAACTTACAAAATGCTAGAAGGTGCCAAAAAGTTCAAAAAG
The DNA here is from genome assembly GCA_963580455.1 of Euonymus europaeus. Classification (NCBI taxonomy): domain Eukaryota; kingdom Viridiplantae; phylum Streptophyta; class Magnoliopsida; order Celastrales; family Celastraceae; genus Euonymus; species Euonymus europaeus. Next base: position 23,807,900 of record OY756957.1, on the reverse strand, counting down.
GTGTTTGCTAGAATAGCGGAAGAAAATGCTCTTTTTGTGAGTTATTTCAATGAGAAAGATAAAGATGAATTTATGAGGGTGTGGCCACCATGTGAGCGCGATTGGGAGAAGGCAAATGCCTTTGTGCATTTTTTTAAGTAAGTTTTATCATGCTACATGGTCACTTAGTGCATCTAAGTCAAGCACATCTCACTAAATCTTTGTGATAGTGCCGGACTTGATGATTGATATTGATATAAAAATTGATGATCATAGTGATCCGGTGTTGTAAAGTGTGGAAAAATCCATGAAACTGAAATTGAACAAATATTGGGGGAATTTCGACTCTGTAAACAAGATGGTATATGTAGCCCATGTACTAAAACCTAGACATAAACTTGAATTGACACAAATCTCATTTGAAGACATTGAAAAGGATGCCGAAACAATCAAAAAAATTGTTGCTAAAATCAAGAAATGTTTGTGACTCTATGTGATTTATATAAAGGGGATAGCAATCAATCTTTCATCACCAGGAGAACCTCCAATCGAGTGAATAATGTCAAACTTTCCAATCAAGTGGACTTTATCATGTTGAGTTGAGACTCAAGAGAAAAAGGGAGTGGTTGGAAGTTACAGAGATTTCAAATGAAATGGATAAGTACATTTCAAATCCTTGTGAAAAGCTTGATGGTAATTCTTTTGATATCTTGCCATGGTGGAAAATGAATCAATCGTGGTATCCTATTATTTCAAAGCTTGCCAAAAATATATTCTCCATTCCAAGTTCAGATGTGGCTAGTGAAAATGCTTTTAGCTTGGGTAGGAGGATTGTGGATCCTTTTAGAGCTTCAATGACTCCGAGGACGCTTGAGGCATTAGTGTGTACTAATGATTGGCTTAGAGGGAATGAATTCGATTTCTATAAGGAGCCAACGGATGAATAACTTAGTTTGTATAAAGATGTTGAAGAATTTGGAACAAGTAAGAAATTCTTATGCTTTAACTTTTTAAGTTTTGTCAATTGCATTGACACATATATGTCAAATTTGTTGCATTCTTTGATACTAATATTTGTTACGTATTTTGGATAGGTATCGTGAATGCACAATCTCTATCTTTTCAACTACCATCTTCAGCTTAACGTCCACCACTTGATTGAAGAAAAAAACCAAGAGATTATTAATTAGAATATTGTTCACTAGTTTCTTAAAATATTTATAATTTAAAATTTGAAGTTTAATTATGTACTTCTGTTTGGAGACTTTGGATTTGGACTTGACTGTTTGGAACTGATTTATCACTTTGTTGGTTATTACACCTTGATTTGGTTGTTTGTTAATTACTTAATTGTTACATGTTTTATTATTTTAGTTGATTTAGAAATTTGTCTGATTATTGTTTATTACACTATTGTTTGAGACTTTGATTTGATTTAGAGAAATTGAAAATTCTTATTTTTTAGGATTAACAAATTTACCGATTACCAGTTCACCGTTATCAAAAAATCAGTATACCGACTGACGATATACTGAAATTGTTGATAACGCTAACGGTACCTATTTTCCATTACCGCCATTTTTGGTACGATAACGTAACCAATCATTGGATAGGTTACCGTTACTATAACAGCTCTAATTTATGGCATGCCAGACTTGGTCTTCCCTCCTCTCAATTTTTGGACTCTCTTGCTTTGTCATTGCATTTACCTGTCTCTTTCAATAAATACATTGTGCAAGTTGTAAATTGGGCAAGTCTTCAAAACTGCCTTTTGAACGTTGATGTAATTATTCTCGGATCAAATTTCACACTTTGCACAGCGATGTTTGGGGACCTTCCTTCGTTATCTCAATGGATGGATATTGATTCTACTTAATTACTGTTGATGAGTATTTTGATTTACATGGTTCTTTCCTATGCTACATAAATCGGAAGTGGCTACCTTATTTATTTCTATCATCAACTTTATTTGACAACAATATCAAGCTGATGTTAAGATTATACAAACTGATAGTGGGGGTGAATACATGAGTTCTTCTCTTCAAACATATTTTTCTACAAAAGGAATATGCCACGAAATGTCCTACCCTGGCACACCCAAACAAAATGGCCTCATTGAACGCAAACATCGCGTTATTGTTGAGACTAGTCTCACTTTATTGGCTCACACTCGACTTTCAAAGGATTTTTGGCAATATGTTTTCTTCAATGCTTTTGCATTTAATCAATAGGCTACCTTCAAAGTCTATTCATGGATCAACTTCATATTCTCTTCTCTTTGATGCACCATCTACCTATAATCATCTTAAGGTTTTTGGGTGCATATGTTTTACATGTATGGCACTATTTGGTCATGGCAAGTTTGATTATAAAATCATTCATTTTCTTGGATATTGTGCTCATCATAAGGGCTATTAGTGCCTTGATCCTCTTATACTCTTCATGTATCTTTTCATGAGCACACTTTCTTTAACACACCCACTGTCTCTTCTCAATCTAGACCCGATTTTTAGCTCAAAAAATTTCCTACAGAATTATTGGACTCTTCTGCAAGTTCAGATATGGTTTCTGGTAACTCTACTATCCTAAACGATCTTATTGCTCTAGCACCCAGTGTCATGCCGCCACCTACTACTGTGTCCTTTGCAGTGCCATATCTAGATGGTCTACCTGCCCCCTTGCTTTCCTCTAACTGTCATCCAATGTACTTGCACTAAAGATGGCATGCGAAAGTTGTGAGTTCTTACCACTTCACTTTATCCAATTCCAACTACTCTGGTTGCTGCAACCTATTTCGTTCCTTCTGAACCATCTACTTATAATCGAGCAGTTTCAAATACTCAATGGGTCTCGGCAATGGATCATGAATATCGGGCCTAGATTAAAAATGGGACCTGGACCTTGGTACCATATAATTCCTCGATGAATGTCATTGGTTGCAAATTGGTATATCGCCTCAAACTTGCTTCTAATGGAACCATTGATGCTACAAGGCATGTCTTGTCGCAAAAGGCTATACTTAGCAATCGAGTTTTGATTATTGCAAAACTTTTATCCCGGTGCTTAAACTAGAGACCATTTGCCTCATATTATGCCTTGCATTATGCTTTGATTGGCCATTGCATCAACTTGATGCATCCAATGCCTTTCTCTATAGCGACTTATATGAAACAATCTATATCCAGTAACCTACTGGTTTGGTTAATCCGAAGAGACCATTATATGTTTTTAATTTATGAAAGACATTATACGGACTCAAATAGGCACCACATGCTTTGTACCACAAATTCACAATTTGCATACAAGCATTGGGGTTCCATGGTTGTCCGTATGATCCCTCCTTATTCATTCGAACTATTGGCTCTCATATTATTCTTATTCTCATTTATGTGGATGACCTCATTGTTACTTGGAGTGATCCTACTCTTATTCATACATTCATAGAAAATTTATCTACTAAGTTTGCTATGAAAGACTTGGGCAAACTACATTATTTTCTTGGAATGTAAGTTTCCTGATTCACTACATCTCTGAGTCTCTCTCAGTCCCGGTATGCACTCCAACTTCCTGACCGTTTTGGCCTCCAACATGTTAAGAGTGTCAAGAGTCCTCTTGCATCTGAACTCCAATTATCTGCTCATGGTTATCACTTGCTAAATTATCCATCTGTGTATAAGCAAATGGTGAGATTCTTACAGTATTTAATCATGGAATGTTCAACCGAGGCACATCTTGAGGCAGTTAAACAAATTTTTCGTTATGTTAAAGGCACTTTACAATTTGGGTTGATATTTCACAAGCTATCATCCCTCTCCCTATGGGCTTTTTTGGACGCAGACTAGGCTGTTTGTCTTGATAGTCCATGATCCACCACTGGCTATGCCATTTTTCTAGGTCCAAATATGTTCTCTTAGGGTGCAAAGAAGCAACTGACTATTTCCCATTCCAGTTTGGAATCTGAATATCACACTCTTGCTACAACCACAGCTAAACTTCTATGGTTCCTTCATCTCTTCAAAATCTTGCATATCAAGCTGTCTTCACCACCCGTAATTTTATGTGATAATGTTAGTGCAATTCAAATCACAAAGAATGTTGTTTTTCACAGCCGTACCAAACACATTGATGTTCACTTTGTTCATGATCTTGTTCATAATGGTACCATTCGGTAACTTCATGTTACAAGAGCTTTCCAAGTTGTAGATGTTTTATAAAATCACTTCCAAGTCCGCCTTTTCAACATTTTTGGTCTAAGCTTCAACTTCGGGATGTCCTTCGTTGAGCTTGCGGGGGATGTTAGAGTAGTTACCATTTCATAATATCTAATCATTTGTTAATAGCTTTTGTTTACAAAAAACTCTAGTTGTTAGGAGTATGTTATCTCTTGGTTGTACTCTTATCATGAACAAGCGAAAAAAACCCCTAGATGTAACCTATAAATATGACAGTGATGAATGAAACAATCATTGAAATCTTTTCATAATCTCACATCAGTCGATAATTGACTTTTCATTCGATATAGCTTCAAAAAAAATGAGTTCAATTTAATATTGATCAATTCATAACATTAGTAAAGACTCTTCTCTATTCTTGACAAGTTAGATTATTTCCCCCTTTGATTTTTTTATTTGAATTCCCTGTAGCAAGATATTTCACTATTCAGCAATGCAGTTTATCCAATGATTAAACTAATTCAAATTACAATCAAATTCAAATGACTAAAATGTTAAATTGAATCATACTAGTTTGGGGTTATTACTCATTTTTTGTACTTGCTATTTTATTTTCCAATTATTTTTTCAATTAAAATAAAACAGTCCAAGAAGGAAAATGATATAGATCCCAGCCTCTTGCATCCCATTGCATCCCACGCTGATGTGGCGGTGAGGTGTCATGCTGATGAGGATGCTGACTGGGTTTTTTTTGAATTCCTAAATACCAGCTAAAAGTTACACAGTAAAGAGATGGGTTTGTCGAATTCTTACCATGTTTCTCTATCCACTCCCGTGGTCAGTCTCGCTATTACAGTGCTCAAGGTTCCAGTCTGAAGCTTCATCTCCTAGTTCGTAGCTGTTTGCGGGTGTATTGCTTCAGATCGGAGATCGTATTGCGGTGTTCTCTTACGGATCGAAGTGATCTTTCTCTCAAGCACAGATCGGAGCTCTCTCAGACCGGGGACCTCTTCCGTGGGTTTTAAATCGCGTACAGGTATAAACAGTGGATCTATATGGTATAGATAGTGGGTTTTCCATTGATTTGTTTTGTTTAGTCGTTATATATTTGCTTGTTGCATTATCTGGATTTTGTTCTTGAAGGCGAAGTGGAGTTATGCTATAGGGGTTTTTTGTGTTTTTTTTTGTAGATAAGATGACAGGTTTTATGGATATCCTTATTGGGGGTAACGACTGCGATGATTTTGATGTCGGGAATGATGTTGCTGATATTGTGACTAGTTCTTTTGAGAGTGTTGATGGCGGCGAGGAGAATGTACCAACGGAGGGGATGATGTTCGACAGTGATATGGATTTGTTTGATTTTTACAAGAAATATGGAGAGCGCAATGGTTTCTCTGTAAAGAGGAGGACAAAGAACAAGAACGAGCTGGGTGTGTGTACACACATGACGTTCACTTGTGGAAAGTCAGACAAGTTTTGTAGTCGTGCTGTGGTACCAATCAAATCTCGGTCGCATACGAAGAATGATTGCAAGGCTAGACTGAGAGCTCGTTTATGTGCTGATGGCAAATGGGAGATTACCAATTTTATGGACAGACATAACCATGAATTGAGCCCCTCTCATTCAAGGTTTTTCTTATGCAATCGAGAGATCAGCTCACACGTCAAGCGACAATTGGAGATCAATGATATGGCTGGTATAAGGCCGTGCAAGAGCCACAATGCACAGGTGATTTAGTTTTGTTTTGGGAATTACTGCATTTTACGTTTGTCATATGACTTGACATGCTCGTTTTGCCATTGTATAAATCAATGGAATAATGTTATTACATTGTGCTTTTTATACTGTAATATGATATTCCATTGTCATATTACAGTGGAATAACGTATTCCATTGTCATATTACAGTGGAGTAACTTATTCCATTGTCATATTGCATTGGAATACTTAATTCCATTGTCAATATACAAAGGAATATCATTACACGTTTAAATGTTATTCTATTTTGACTGTATCCCATTGTAATTGTTACAGTGGAATATGTCAATTCCATTGTCATGTTACAGTTGAATAATTGATTTCCATTGTCATGTTACAGTTTAATAATTGATTTCACTGTCATACTGCATTGGAATACATAACTCCATTGTCAATATACAATGGAATATCATTAGACGCTTTAAATGTTATTCCATTTTGACTGTATTCCATTGTAATATTTACAGTGGAATATTCAATTCCATTGTACTAAACAATGGAATATGTGTTCCATTGTCTTTTTTGATAAATGAATATATTTTTCCATTGTTTTTGACAGTGGAATAACAAAGTACACATATTGCACATTTCCCTTATTTCATTGTCACGGACAAATAACACAGTTTTTGTGTTTTTATGGTGTGAGTAGGTGATTGGAGCTGGTGGACATGAACATTTACCTTTTATTCAACAGGATACCAGGAACCTCATAACCAGAGTTAGGCGGATGAGACTCGGTGAGGGTGATGCGAACAATATCCAGAATTACTTCTTTAAAATGCAGTCGAAGAATGAAGAGTTTTTCTCCATGATAGATTGGGATGATAAAGGGCGGTTGAAGAGTGTTTTTTGGGCTGATCAGCGTAGTAGGGCAGCTTGTCGGGAATTTGGCGACGTTGTAAGCTTTGACACTACATATCTGACGAACAAGTACGACATGCCTTTTGCCCCATTTGTGGGTGTGAATCATCATGGTCATTCCGTGCTTCTTGGTTGTGGTTTGATTGCGAACGAAGATACTGAGACTTTTACATGGTTGTTCAAGACTTGGCTTGCGTGCATGCATGGTATTCCTCCTAGCGGGATAATCACGGACCAAGATAGAGCTATGAAGAAGGCCATTGAAATTGTTTTTCCTGGCACAAGACACAGATGGTGCCTGTGGCATATTTTGAAAAAGGTGCCTGAGAAATTAGGTTCGTACAAAGAGTACAAACGGATAACTTACGCGTTGGGGGATGCTGTTTATGATTCTCAGAGCATAGCTCAGTTTGAGAGTGCTTGGGACAATATGATACATGAGTTTGGTTTGGAGGGAAGTTCTTGGTTGGCAACTATGTATGAGGAAAGGCATATGTGGGTTCCTGTTTATTTGAAGAACTTCTTTTGGGCGGGAATGTCCACTACCCAAAGGAGTGAAAGCATGAATGCTTTTTTTGACGGGTATGTAAACTCGAAAACTACTCAAAAACAATTTGTTGAGCAATACAACAATGCACTCAGGGATAAGGTGCAAAAAGAATGCCAAGCAGACTTTAATTCCTTCCACAAGCATCCTCAGTGTGTTTCTTGGTATGAAATGGAAAAACAAATTGCTGGATTATATACGGAGGCCAAATTCAAAGAGTTTCAAAAAGAGTTGTCTGGGTTGATGTATTGTGGTGTTCAGTCAGTAGAGAATACTTCGTTTGACAGTGCAATATTTTTTATCGAGGAGGAAGTTGCATATGGTGACAAGGGTAGGAAGAAAATTACATATGAGGTGATATATGAGGAGCGTAGTTCCTCTGTAGATTGTAGTTGCATGAAGTTTCAGTTCAGAGGTATTTTGTGCAGCCATTGCTTGACAGTTTTAAGGCGGAGTGGTGTGGATTTGATACCAACACAGTACGTGTGTGCTCGATGGAGGAAAGATGTACGGAGGGGCCACTCGCGAGTTAAAATTGATTACGACGGATGGTGTCTCTCAGCGGAGCAGCGTCGTTATGAGAGTTTGTGTAATATGTTTACAAGGCTTGCAGATTTGGGGGCGGATTCCGAAGAAATATATAATCAAGTCGCTCATTTGATTGAGGAGACAGCAAATGCACTGGCTTCTACTCCGGGTGTTGTTTCATTGCCAGTCACTAGTTCCAATGACCCGGTGAATCGACGAGGAAAAGGACGCCCTCCAAGTGCGAGGAAGAAGAGGATATTCAGGAAGAAGCATCCTGGTACGTCTGCATTGGAAGTCACAACGCAAACAGCGGGTTTGGATGATTTTGTGGCAGATGGTCTGTGATTTTAGTACCAATTCCAATTTGAACTTGATGGATTCCATTGTTTACATACATTTATTTCATTGCCTGTTTTCATACATTTATTCTATTGTACTTTGAAACTGATTCTGTTGTGTGCTGTTCCTTATTCCATTGTGCATGTAACTTATTCCGTTGTGCATGTAACTTATTCCGTTGTGCTTGTACATTTATTCCATTGTTCTTGAAAGTTTATTCCATTGTACTTGAAACTTTATTCGGTGGTGTGGGGAGTAATTTTTTCCTAATGTTTTGGTTTTTTGAGTTATTCCATTGTATTGTTTTATTTATCACAGTACATACACGACTTATTTGCTTATTTCCACAGTGCAAATACATTTATTTGGTTGTGAAATTCTTAGCAAATAGAGTGGATATGGAAGCAGAGGATATAAAAGCAGTTATGGAAGCAAGAATACCAAGTTAAATAGAGTTGATATTGAAAAGTTTTGCACAGTGTAAAATAAACACAAGATTAAAGACAAGTTTAAAATAATAATGTCCAATCACTTTGGGGCTCCACCGTCAAGGGGTAAATCACAGAGTACTTGATCTAAGGCCAAAGTCTCTTTGTACACGTCTTCATTCCACGAGTGACCAGGATCATCCAGCAAGCGATTGATGATCCTCGCTCTGATTATTGCTATGTCATCCACAGATAACTCCTCCGTCGAGATCTCCGTACGATTGAAGATGCATTCCATAACGAGTATGCAGACGATGCCACAGTCAACCCTAATTCATTGAGATAATCCAGTGAAAAAAATTTGTCTGCTTTATGGGGGAAATAAATTATTTTAAGGAAAATGATATATATCCCATGGGGTTGTATAAAACTCATACTTTATTTCATTGTATTATTACAATGGAATAATAGATTTATTACAATGGAATACATTATTCCATTGTATACATATATTATTCCATTGTATTATGCAATGGAATAAACCATGGGATATTAAATGGTGGTAAAGTTCTCACCCTCCAGAAGGTTGTTGTGGCGAATCCCAAACTGTCTGTATGCTTGATGAAGTCTTCTGTGAGCATTGTGGGTATAAGCTGTCGTAGTATTTTACGAATTCCATAGCATCTTTGAGATATTCATCACCAGAAGCGCGAACCCTTGGGAGCAGGGAGTTGTAATGTTTCCATTCCCCTGTTTCTGTGTCCAGGACCAGTAGAGTCCAATGGTTGGCAGATTCCTTGTTCCCTCTTGAATGAAGAGGACATATTAAGTACCTGTTTCGGGGGGATTCTCGGTGTATTACATCCGTGACATATCTTTTTGTTGCTGCAACATCGTTTTGCCTGAGATAGGCCTGTGTAACATAAAATTACAGTGTCAGTTGTGCACTTTTGGATGTTAACTCGAAAATTTTGCAACATTATCATTACCATTGAAGAGCTGGTAAGTACGAAAGTCGATGTGATCTCCCTTGTCGGTTTGGGGGGTTCAATGGCGTATTGTTGTGTTTGTAACCTCATTAGGATATCAGAGTACCCATCAATGATACTGTTGTTCACCATTTCAGTTCCTGACAGGTCAATTATGTCATTCAGATAGATGGCTTGTTCTCCAGCCCAAGCCTCGATGCTGAAACCACATGTGGACGATGGAATAAGGCAAAGCACAAGATAAATACAATGGAATGACAATTATTTACAATGGATTACACACTGTAATATATTGATTCCATTGTCATATGAAACAAGAATATTAAATCCATTGTACTTTTCACTATGGAATAACTCTAACCATTGTAACCACCATGGGTTATTTTTATACCATTGTTATGTACAATGTATTACATTATTCCATTGTTATATGCAACGGAATAATGTAATCCATTGTTATAATAGTATAGAGAAGGACAGTGGGATAAGTCACTGAATAACAATGGAATGAATTATGAATACAATGGAATAAGCTATTAAAGGCAATATCATGGGAAGCTTACTCGGGGTTCTCATAGGAAACCATCTTACTGATAGTGTCATGGTCTGCGTCACTGATGTGCTTGTTTGTTATCTTTCCATTTTTCTTAACTTTCTTCATTTGTGGTTCGAAGCTTTCAACATCAACCGGCCCGGGAGATGCTAGTTTCCTATTAGCTCTGGTTTTTCTTGGTTTTGGGGGTGGCTTGGTCACCGGAGGATAATCAAAATCATCTGCAGTCTGAGTGGAAGTCCTGCTTGATCTGGTTTTCACATTTCTCACCAAAGATCCTGGTGTTTTTCTTTTTCTTGTTCTGGTTGCCCGCACAGTAGGAGTTTTGTCCTTTTTCCCATCCCCCTCTTCTGGAGTGGGTTCATTTGAGGCATGTTCGGGGTTCAGCACGGTGATTCTTGCACGCTGTGCATATGCAGTAGGCATTCTCTGCAGTTCACCCCGTATCTCCTCTCTCTCTTCCAACAGTGCAGCATAATCAGTTTTTTGTTGTTCCAGTTCTTTGTCTTTGGTAGCATATGCAGCAGTGATGTTCTGCAAGTCATTAGACAACTCTTCAGAAGAAAGCTTCAGTTTTTGGTGCTCCATTGATAGGTGTTGATGACTTGATTTCAGATCCTCATGTTTTGTCTTTAGCTTTTCAAATTCAATCACCTTGTTGTGCAATTCCACACGCTCATCCCTCATGACCTTCTCGATGTCTTTGATCCGGAGTAAAGCCTCTTCATATTTATGCTGAATGCTAGATGTGTCATGAACATCTTTATCAGGCTGAATCATGTCAACAACACGCGAGAGGCTCTGATGGAATGGTGTCGAGGGCGTTGAGGGTGGAGTTTCATATTCTCCTCTGCCATCATCGTTTCTTATACGTTCATCATCATCAGTGTAGTCGTCATGTACACCATCATCATCGTCCTTGGGTGGATTATCAACCTCTTCATCCTCTTTTTGTAAAATTTCTTCCTTGTCCGTCTCGTCTTTTGGATTGTCCAATTCTTCGGTCTCCTTGTTTGGAATTTCCAATTCTTCAGTCTGTTTGTGCTGATTTTCTTCATCTTCATTGTTTTTGTTTTGGTTTTCTTCCTCGTTGGGGACTGTGGGTGTTTGTTGTCGATCGCTTTCGACACTGGGGACGTCAGAGATGTTTGGGGTCCCTTCTTCTTCAGTCTCACTGATAGCATCTTCACCATCGAGTATTTCTTGTTCTTCCTCAGTTTCTTTTAGCTCTCCAGAAATGACCTATAATTATAAGTCAATGAAATGACTATAAAGGAGCAGCAAGCTATGTGATCAAAATGATATAACACAATATAACACAATGGAATACAAATCTCCATTGTAAATAAATATTACATTGCATTTACAACACTCTGGGGGTCAATAACATTGTAATAACTACAATGGAATAAGTATTCCATTGTAGTTATTACAATGGAATACTTAATCCATGGTAAACACTGCATTGTCATATTGGGTCATTGAATAAGTATTCTATTGTATTTGTTACAATGGAATACGTACTCCATTGTATATATTACAATGGAATACTTAATCCATTGTAAACACTGCATTGTCATATTGGTTCATTGTGATCAGTACAATGGAAAACTATAAACTCCATGGCAATTGTTAATGGGATAACAACTTCACACAATGAGATGAGTGAACAATAACAAGTGGTGCAACGAAAATAAAAATGTAGTATATACCTGAGTTTTTTTAAGCTTATTGACTACATCAGTAGGAAAGTTTTTTGGAAAGTTCTTCAAGTCCCATTTGAGGAATCTTGGAAAACTTGGACCCGGGCTAGCGTCAAACACTTTCGTGTGTTCACAGAACCAGTACTGTAACGAATATATTTCATTAATAATTTACATACATACAACAATTACAAGGTTTCTTTGTGTTGGATGTGATGCGTTAAATTACCGTCATAATTGCTGCACAGCCTGTGACTTTTGAAACGTCGCTGAACTTTTGTACCGAGGCGATTAGATAGCTGGATATTGCCCTGGACAAGGTGTACTCTTTCATCTTGTCGATGTCTTCAATATATTGAATGAAAGCCCATGGGAGTCCATCACCACTAGTAGAAAAAAACAGTGTTAAGCAAATGTAGAGCACCATCAGCCTGGCGAAGTCATCAGCAGCAGTGTCTGTTTCTTTTGCAATTGCAGCTTCGATTGCTGGCTTAAGGTTTGTCGATTTCATGATGTTGACCTTGTCATCAAATGTTCTGCTAACAAACGGGCTATCTTTAGGCTTTGATGTCCTTTGCAAATTCATTACGACGTTACCAGATCGTACACCGAATATGAGGGTGACGTCGTGGTCCGATAGAAAAACAGGCTTCTTTGCTAAGAGGAAGGCTTGGCTGTCATTATCGTATGTGCTCAGTATATCGCGAACAACTGAGTCATTCTTCTTGATAGTCACAGCAGGGTTGTGGCTGCCGAGCCATTGTTTGAACAGGTGCCAGAAAGGAGTCTTCACTAAAATTTGCTTATGCTTCTTGGAAGGCTTCAACGTTTTCAGAAAATCCCCAATTGCAACCAGGTTAGATCTGTAATGATGAGGATATACTTTCTTCTCGCCCACCGTCTTGTATCTTTGTCTTTTATTTGAAGCAGATGGTGTCGCTGTACCTTTCACCATTGTTAATTTGCTCCTGGAAACAATCAAGCAATGTATTAAAATGAATTGGTGACAACCAAATCAGTTATTCCATGGATACTTTTGAATGGAATAAGGTATTCCATTGTCCCGTACCAATGGAATACATTTAACCATTGTCAGACATCTATGGAATATCTAAGGCAATCATAATTCATCAATGGAATAAGTAAACTCCCTCAACAAGTACAATGGAATAACGTTATTCCATTGTTTCAGCACATATTATTACATTATTCCATTGTCAACCACAATGGAATATGGTTACAAATCTAACCTTACAGTGGACTAACGTTATTCCATTGTAATGTTACAATGGAATAACTAAAATCATGTCAACCCTTTGTCTCGTCACAATGGAATAATTATATATAACTGTGATATTACAATGGGAATACATACTGCAATCACGAGATGAGATATTCAAGACCCATTCTGTGGGGTAAAAAATGCTGATTTACAGAAACAATGGAATACTCAGTGGCGTCATTTAATCATTATCTTCACAGAAGTCCCAATTTTTACAGAAACAATGGATTTAGGTTTTCACTTACTGTACGATCACTGCTTGTAACACAGAAATCGAAGAACGATGGGAGAAACAGATTCTTCTCTGTCATTATACCGTAGGCATAGATGATATTACTTGTTATGTCTAGAAAATGAGACAGCGAGTAGTTGGTTACCTCGAATAGAGGGGTTCTTTGAGCAACTATAGTGGAGTGGAGGGACGTGATTGTAGTCGCGACGGTGATGAGGGCGAAGAACGCGGACGGGCGACAGAGAGTGAGTGACTCGGAAGTGTCGCTTCGCTTCGATGAATGATGGAGCAGTAGAGACGGGGAGACGGAGACGGTGTGATCGTGTTTCAAATTCCAGAAACTGAAATGTTGGTTGCGTTAAAGCGCGGCGTGGGAGAGAGTGTCGCGCAAATTTCAAAAAATCTCAGTCATCTTCCACCTCATCATGCCACATAATTGCCATGTAGGTATGTGATCCCATGGGATACTTACCCATGGGATGTAAAATGGGACTGGTCCAAGAATAAATGAGAAAGAATAAGAATTATCTTATCCCAGTCAAAAGAATATATTTTCGTGTTAAGGTTAGTGGTTAAGAGCTTGATGGGATACCTGCTCACCGATTTCGAGGTAGAACATTCACAATAGAGTGCCATAAAACCTAGGGCTTTGAGTGAGTTAGTTACGTGTTAGGCTATTGTCATTTAGACTTGTATGGAGACTAGCTGGAGTGGGACCCCTTTGGCGGTTTGGTACACAAGGCCTAGCATATAAAAAACATGAAGTTGGGCTTAGACCCATAGCATATAAAACAAAAACTGAGACTATGCCCTATCAAAAACATTCTCCCATATGACTTGATTCTCCCATATGACTTTGCTTTTCACCATATTCATTACATTTACGTTTGGTACCCAAGGTTAAAAAAACATGAAGTTGGGCTTAGACCCATAGCATATAAAACAAAAACTGAGACTATGCCCTATCAAAAACATTCTCCCATATGACTTTGCTTTTCACCATATTCATTACATTTAGATGGAATTTCTGATAGTAGCAATGCCAAGCGATTTATCATGAATGACTCATTGTCTCTCTAAGTGGTTGAGATTCTATATATGCTTATGTTTTTGGCTTGCATGGTTAGTTGGGTATTGTTTTCATTTCTTAATTTTATCCCCACAAAAATTGGTTGATGATGACTACTTCAGCTTTGTCCATAGCACAAACACTCTGGGCCCATAAGAGCCTAGGGCTAGACCTAGTCGTTTCAGACTGATTTACACCTCTAATTATTTCTCTTAAAGAAATAGTTAGATTATTAGTGATAGGATTTAGTGTGGTCAACGGGCTAAAATTCGGTCTCTTTAACTGTTTCTCACCTCCAAAGAAATAGAGAGACTATTTAGTATAGAGTTTAAGGTTGACTTTTTCCTGTCATCGTGGCACTGTCCTATAATCATTTGTTTTAAGACACCCATAGTTGTAATTTGCAAGTAAGTGACAAACTGCTTCATGAATTAGTTGAAGATATCTGTGATTCCTGACTGGGACTCAGCCTTTTAAACCAATGTCACATGGGTTGTTCACTTGCTTCAATGTTCATATTTTACTAAAGTTGGTCACCAACTTTGGTTTTCTTCTGCAATCAAATGGGGTCATAACTTGTCAATAATTTATGTATGTATATGCGTATACTTATACTATTAATTATCTTCATGCATACAAAGACATTAGGTTTGCACAATGAGTACGGAAATTTTTTAAATCAAAGTGGGATAGCCCAATGGGTTATCAACTTCCGCCAAAGGCTCATGGCTATAGGATTTCATGGTTCGATCCCCAATGGTATCTAATTACATAATTCTAATTAGAACATGAATTATTGGAAGTTATATGAAAATCCAATAAACGAAGCCTTGTATATGGTCATAACTTTTGATGTTAGGATGGTGCACTAAACCTGTATTGGGCGTAACCCATATTCTCATGGGCAAAGTCTCTAAGGATATTTTGGTCATTGTCAGTGAATCTTAAAATTGCAATATATTCTCATTGTGAAACCATAGTAGATAAAAGAATCCATGTTTTCAAAAAGCGTTTATTATTATTATTATTATTATTTATCATTGCCATCTTTGGATGTAGGTAAGGTTGGCTGAATCACGTAAAATTGCATGTTCTCTAGTAATTCCATATACGAGTTTGGTAAGAATCCGAACTTATAGCCTACGGAGAAAGAAGGGTTCCTCCAAATTAGGGGTGATAAAAGTCGATTATGGGTCGGACAATATAAAATGTTTACTAAATATTTGTATGTCCAAATCTTGATTATTTTGGATTTTCTCAAGTACTTAATTAACTATAATCAGATTGGTTTAAATTCAGACAAGAAAATTAGACAATAATTTAATCCGACTTAGAATCCGAACAAATAGACCGGACAAGATTTTGTGTTTGATCCAAATTTCATTTTTAACTAAACAAAATATTTATATTTGGACTCGGATTTCAAACATATAACTAATGTCCAAATTTAATTTAATCCAAATCAAACAAATTCGATCATGCAAACTGGATAGAGTTTTGCCACACCTACTCCCCAACTGTTGGCATGAAAGTTGATTCATGTATATTAACAATTAGTTAAGGTCACAAAATATAAATTATAATTGAATTATAGAGATAGACTTCATAATAACCGAGTAATAAGAGCACTAAATATTTGTTGGGAAAACAGTATTTTTAGTTGGCAGGGGGTGATAACATTATTAGTTGGTTTAATTATGTCCGGACTTAGTAAGGGATTGGTGATGTCCAATTGGTCTTTAATTCTTATCTTCATTCATGTTCTCTTGACAAAATCAAAGTCAAACCTTTGATGAATTTGTGATGAACAGACGAACAGAGAGAGAGAGACAATTCAAACTTATGAGGAATGAACACAGAGAGACCTGATGATTTCATGGTATCAAAAAAACTACCATAGAATAGATAATCATATATTCAAGAAAAACAAAATATTTACAGATCACAGAACTACTAAGAAGATGAGACAAAAAACAGAGAGTCTAATAGACATAAACACCCTGTTTTTGTATCTTCCCCTGTTTTTTGTTTCCTCCTAAGAGTCACCGACGGAGATGGGTCTGCCGGACAAACCCAACGGCGACCGGGAAATCTGTCGAGAAGTAATCTCTCGAAGAACAGGTCTCATCTCCGGCTGACCAGGCAACGAATCGACAATCTTATTCTTCTCCGTTTCTTGTTTTATCTTCCTCACTTGGCTGTGCACAGGATGGAGATTTTCATAGCTGCTGTTCCTCCTCTGCTCCATATGGACTCTCTTCTTCTTCTTCTTCTTCTTCTTCAATTATTTTTCTCTCTCTATCTCTCTCTGGGAAGCTATATATTCTGCGTCTCCAAAGGGAAGACTATATGTACATGTGTTGCGTATGTAGATATATATATACACACACCCCATAGTGGAGACGTAACAAGGCTGAAGAGTTGTTGGTAAAATATATGGTTCTGTGGTCCCTTTTTTATTATCTTCATACGACTCTTTTGGACCGTGTTTGAACAAACATTTTATTCTAATTATTAAGTTTTAGGTTGACAATATTTTCCCTAATCTTAAAATTAAATTCAATTTTGTACAATACTTTATTTTATATTCATATTTTTTAATTATTAATGTATAAATAATCTTTAAAAAAAATCGGAATGCCACCTCAGACCCCACATTATGATCTTCAAAGGCTAATTTTCATGTGTTTGATAAGAGGGTAATAAATAAGAGTGTAATGTAATTATTATCCACCTCTCCTCATGAGTAACCATTACACCCAAATTATGAATAAAATTGCTTAAAAAAATTACCCAGATAAATAGTATATATGCCTACCAAGTATTTATTTATCCATGCATTTTTAATTACTCTTGTAATCATTACACTCCTATCAAACACATGTGAATCGAGCCCACAAACTTCTAATAGGGGTTACACTAATGTGTTTGATAAAAGAATAATAAATAGGGGCATAATGTTACTATAATAATTATTACCTATCTCTCCTATGAATAACTATTACATCCAAAATATGAAAAAAAAAACTTGTCTAAAAAAATTATTCGGGTAAATAATATATATGCATATCAAACATGAATATTTATTTACCCAAATAATTTTAATTACTTTTATAATCATTACAATAGTATCAAACACAACCTAAGATAAGAAAAGAAAGAGAATGACAGCAATTTTTGTTTTCCTAATTTTTTTTTTAGTCAAGTGCCAAGTCATTGTTCTCATGTCCATTTTGACCCATTCAAATGGTTTATTGCTCGGATTTGATCAAAATAGCAAGACTCGTTCAATTCAATAATCTAAAACCAAGAGAAAAATTAGTCAAATCATTGTTGATTCCGGGCACGTCAGCGTGAGGGGGTGCTGGTCGTAAACAAGCGCGATTCATCACTTATGAAGAGGAGGACATTACACGTGGTCTAACAGTGGATGCACAGGCGGTTAAGTTTGTTAGCGCGAATCTTTGTTAATTTGCCACGTCAGACCTACAAACAAAAGCAATACGGAAGAAGAAGAAGAAGATGCCTGAACGCGGGCCACGAGTATCTTTTCGATCTATACGACTCTGAGCCTTTGACGTATTGGTCGCTCTCCATTCACATACTGTGATGGAAAGCTAGTCGGCCAAATGGTGTTTTGGGTATCCAACTTTAAAATATCTAAGGTAATCCAATCTTAGTGAAATTCTCCTATAAGGACCTAAAATAAGGACCTAAGCTTTTGGGTTCCAAAATTTTTTTAAAAAAACTTAAAAAAATTATATTTATGTTTGATCGGTTCTATGAATCTAATGATATATTTTTTGTTTCAAACAAAAATCAAATGCTACCCGAAAAGTCGATAAATTTTTTTGTGTTCTATATTTTTTGTTTATCCACTTTTCGGGTAGCATTTGATTTTTGTTTGAAACAAAAAATATATCATTAGATTCGTAGAACCGATCAAACATAAATATAATTTTTTTAAGTTTTTTAAAAAAATTTTGGAACCCAAAAGCTTAGGTCCTTATTTTAGGACCTTATTTTAGGTCCTTATAGGAGAATTGCCCTCCAATCTTATATGGCATATGTGATTATCATGTAGATTTTTTTAAAATTTTAATAAAACATGTGATTATAAAGAAATTTTTCCTTTAATCTCTCCACTTATCTTTTATCCAAAATTTGAAAATTCAATATTCTCCCTTAAATTTTCCACTTTCTTTTTCACTTTCATCTTCACTAATGTTTTTCTATAGAAAACAAATAAGAATGAACAATTGATTACATTGTTTTTTACCCTACAGAGATGCGATTATATTATTTTTTTCTACATAAAGACTTGCAATGCATTTTTTTTCTAGACGAACATGTGATTGCATTGTTTTTTTAGAAAGACCTAATATGACATTTTTTCCCCTACAAAGTTTCGATTACATTATTTTTTCACCATACATACTTGAGATTACATTTTTTTATTCAGAAAAATCTGCCATTACATTGCTTTCTCATCATTTTTTGTTACACAGAGTTGTGATTACATTGTTTTTCAAACCAATGTGATTTTCATAATAAACAAATAAAAGTTGGAGAAAAAATATAATAATCAGTCAAGAATAACAAGCTAGATACATTGTCTTAAAATCATATTCATCCAAATTATTGTCAAAACACAATACTAAATTGTTTTTCATACAATGTAATCATTTCCAAAATTTGTTTAAAAAAGTGAGAAAAAGTTACATTTGTAACTCGAGGTGGACGAAGACGTTGCTGAAGATGGCTGTGGTCGGGGTAGCCGAATTTTGGTAGTTATGAGGCTGAACATTGGATGGATAAGCTATGCCTCGATTTGTGGAGTCCAAATATGAGGTTGGTTGAAAAAAAAAATATTTTTAAATTGTAACTTGTGCAACGCTGTTATAATTTTCACACACCCACACACTAACAATATTATCTACTTTAGGTTGTCCGATTCACTAGATACATCGGGGCCATATATGGGTTGTCCGGTTCACATAGATATAATGGGCCCGCACGGCTTTGTTCCTCCTCAAGTGTAGCAAGTGGATTTGTACTCAACTCACTACACAAGGGAAAAGACATTGTTAAGTGTTGGAGTGGGCTTGCACTTACAAAGTGCTTTTACAATCCCACATATTTCGATGTGAGACTTTTACAAACGCACGGACAGTCACCTAAGTTTAAATAGTAATGAAGGATAATTATTAAATTATTAATTTATAATTTACATAATAATATATTAATGGTTATTAGAAAGACTAAAAGGATAGAAAATTCAAATTCTTATCTATTAATAGTTTTTTTTACGGAATTATAAGATAAAAAATATTTCATTGGTTACTATTTTCTCTGTTATATCTTATTATCCACTATATGTTTGATTTAAAAAAATTCAATATTCATTGAGAGAATAAATAAATAAATAAATTAATTAACACGTTTAAAAAAGTAAAAGTTTAGGATAAAAAAAGTGGAAGTCATATGTATTTTACTTTTATATATTATATAATTAATAAAATAATATATATAAATTAATAATTTAATAAAATAGAGAATATCTAATGCAGTGTTTGTTGGACAGATAATCTGGCATTTTATATGTATTATAGGGAATCTGTTAAAGGAAATTGATGCAACTGCTCTTATATATGCAGCAAAACCTTGGTGCCCTTGGTAATTGGTTTGCTATAGAAAATTTATTACAATTAACAAAGCTTGATGTAGCTCTATTGGCCAGGTTAGTTTGTTTAAACATAGTTTTTTGATTTGTATTTGGATTGATTTTTGGAATTCAACGATATTTTTTTGTTTGAAGCAAAAATTAAAGTTAACATGATAAATGTATAAAGTATTTTATTTTTATTTTTCATATTGAATTTGATTTTGATTTTAAAAAAAATTGTGTTTGAATTTGTATAAGCAATCAAAATACAAATACAAGAGAACCATGAGTAGCTTCGGTGAAACTCATGTGTGTGATATCTCATATAGATCTCGAGTTCGAGTCTCTCCCACCCTATTCCGTATACTCAAAAAAATACATTACAAATTTTTGAAATTTTTATTAAAAATACTCAAGGTTGTAGTAGCTAGGGATGGCCAGGGTCGGGTATCCTTCCAACAAGTGAAATACTATAATTGTTTTTATTTAAGGCATCTTGTACCAAAATCATTTAAAAAACAAAAAATTCCAAATTCAGAGCCATTTCACAACCGTTTACAAGGGTGAATCTAGAAAATGGTGGGTGAATCTAGAAAATGGTTTGAGGGCAAGTTTGGTCGACGGATGCCCCTAATTTTTTTTATGACTATTTACTAATATGCTAACAAAGGTTTTCCAAAAGAAATTCATATATTAATATGAAAAGGTCTTACCATTTGATTTCCAACTCTAAGATATCAAGTTTCTAAGGCTCCAACTATACATACAAAAAATTACTAAATAAAGTCTTTACACTGTACCCGTTGAGTTTTCACCGAAAGTCATTGTCGAAATCTAAATCAAAGAACATGTGTGGTTCACTGTTCATGAAAGTGTTTCGTTGAATTGCAATAGTGAGGGTGAGAGAAAAGGGATGTGAAGGGTTAATTAGAGAATATTTTTGGGATGTAAAAGAATATTTTTGTGAAGGGTTAAGTCTATTAGTGGTCTTATTTTGGATATAAAAGAAAATATTTTGGATTTTAGATATATTTAATATTTTTTTTCAAGGGACTTCATGTACATCCGCCCCTGTCCGTTTACCATTTTAACTTCTTATAAATGTCAGATTTTCGTTTTAAAACCCACAAATCTGATCCCAATCCCGTTTCAAATCCCTAATATAGGATAGGTCGGTTACAAGTCGATTTTGATATGAGTATCCTGACAGCACATGTAATGGTTTAATATTGTTGTTCCCATTGAAATTATTTGTGGATCTCATTTTTATCATACAAAAATTCAAACCACACACATCTTTCAATACAGTCACATCAGCAAAACACATATTTCAATACAGCCACATCAGCAAAATACATCTTCCAATATAATTATTCTTTTCTCCATTATTCAAACCAATTATTTTTCTTTCCTACATCCTTTTCACAACAAAATTACACAAAAATCTCCATTATTCAAACCAATTATTTTCCTTTCCTACATCCTTTCCACAACAAAACTACACAAAAATCAATATTGATCCCACCAAAACACATCTTTCAATACAACCACATCAACAAAACACATCTTCCAATACACACATATCAATAAAAATACACATTTTAATAATATCTAATGTCCCCATTAAACACACGCTATTGTATGTGGTTAGGCTAACAGGGGTGGATGCAACATTTAACGTCGGAGTGGGCAAAATATGTGGGAGTCCGAGGCAGTGAAAATAATTTTTTTTTGAAGTTATTTATTATTTCTTTTATTAAATATGAAAAATAATACTAAAAATAATGTTATTTTAGAAGCCGCTGCGTGTATGTATTCCAAATTTTAAAGATTGTTTATTAATTATGTTTTAAAAAGTGAAGTTGTTAGAATCATGTTTTCAACACCTAAATTATTATATTCTAAATAAAAATTCTTAATTTAATGAATTTTTTTATGACAATTGATCTTAATAAGAAGTTTTTTTTTGAAGTCATAATGTGAGCACGATGATAATTATTTTTGTAAAATAAAAAATTTGGTTAAAATATCTTTCGGTAAGCTTGAACTATGGTCGAATTTTTTTTGTGTCTATTGCACTAACCAGTAACCACCACAGCAAAAGGGAACAATAATATTATATTATTACATACATATGTTATTGATTTTAGTTCTAACAAAGAAATAATAAATAAATCAAGAATATAAAGAATTACATGGAAAATTTTTGAAAGGGAAAAATGAAGAACAGAGTACGAAGATTTCATTATGTAGAGCAAACAGGTACAAGAACGTGTGAAGAGTGACATCTTTAACAACAAATTTATATTAAGCTGAAACCCTAATTATAATAGGTCCATACCGCGGGGGCTATACCTACGCTACGAACCCATCATAAACCCCCAAAAAATTATTCACCAAATTTCGTTGCAACGCGAAATTTTCAGGTCGAACTCTAACATATGTATATGATTTTTTTATATAAAAAAATCAGGTGGGGCAATTGCCCACTTATTAGCAGCCCCTTATCCCTCAAAACCCATATACCAAAAAGAGATTTTAGTTTATTATCTTATATAACAACTAATATTAATCTAGGAAATTAAGCATATACCTAAAACAGATTTTAGTTTATTATATAGTATAAAAACTAATATTAATCTAGGAAATTAAGCATAGTTAGAATGAGACTATCAGTCACACTCACACCTATTATTCAATCAAATTCAGGTAAATGATTTGGTTACTTTTAATTAAATAAGAATTAATGAAATGTTTTAGTAGTTAACCAATTGAGTTATGAGTTTAATTAATTAAGTGTGTATTGACTGGGATTAGATGGAACACAACTAGTAATTGGGTAAGTAGCCAAACAAAATATTCAACTTACCTAACAAATCTCAAAAAGGGATTAGCCTTCGGTTTTGCTGATGTTTGATAAATGTGCAGTCGAAACTACAGGTGTCCAGTTATTATTTTAGTCGCCATTCCATTTGTTGGTTTTTAAAACCAAAATTGTCAGTTGTGAGATATGTGCATATGAGGTAATCTCGAGATAAGTTACTTCGCAACAGATATAAATTTCGCACGTATTATTCGTAATTGTTTACATGGATTATTAAGACAATATTGTATATGATGTGTTGAAGTTGAAATAAACCATGATAAGAGATGTTTACGTCAATGAGTTATTTTGGATATAATTGACTAAGTGGTGACTTTCATATGAGAGTTGAAATTTCGAGTTGTGGATTTTTATCATGACACTTTATTAGTCTTTGTCTTTATCTTGAATTGTTTTAGGAGTTGTGGGTGAATATGTTTTTTACTTTTATATTGATTAAAACTCCTACTAGTAGATAATGTTAATGATTTATCGATATGTGACGTGTAGGACTTCTAAATGTAGTGTTTAATACTAGGAGGTGTAATTGTTTTTTATTCTAAGAAAAACTTCTAGTAGTGAATATGGGTTAAATCACTTGAGTAGTGGTTTAGTCTATCTCAATTTGTTTTTTTACAGGCAGGAGATAAGACGGCGTTATATCATGGATTGACATTCCTATCATAGCTAGACTTTGGAGCTATATAAGAGACAAACGGCTTGATTGGATACACACGAAGCAGCATCGTTTTGTTTATTCTCTCATATATTATTCTTGCAAATTGTAAGATGATTTATTCTTGCAAATTGTAAGATGATTCATGTGAATCTAGAGAGATTATTTTAAGAGAGAGAATTCTATTTTTTCTTTATTTATTCGGTGATCCATTGAACACGTTCAACGGAGCTCTTGATGGAATTGAGGTTGGTCATCTTCGTGGAAGTGAAATCTTATAGAGGCGCTAGAAGCATACTTATTGAGTTAAAGTCAAGACATACACTGAACATGAACATGATGTACAAGCAATGTATTTAGTCAAAAGAGAGGGTTGTTGAGAGTTGGTGTTTCTCACCAAGATCGTTAGCCAACAAATACAAAAACTAAAATTGTGGAAAAATAAACAAAAATCAAACATCAAGAATTTTACGAGGAAAACCCAACCTGGGAAAAACCTCGAGTCTATGAGCGACTAACCTTGAGGAACAATCCACTAAAACGAATCAGGAGTTACAACCCTATCTTTGAACTAAAGACATCGCTCATCCCTCCCATTCAGTGTATTGCTTCAACCTCACTCAACCTAAACAAGGTAGAGTCCACTCTTGAATCCCTCAAGAATCTTCACACACAAGAAACTCACAAAAAATAATCTTCAATACAAAAACTCTCACTACAAATCACTCATTAAACACTCGCAATCACACAATAAACAATGAAGTGATTTGCTCTCATGAAGTTACAAAAATCAAAGTTTCACTCTCTCTCAAAAGACGTAACTTCAGTAACACCAAAATTGGCTTGCATAAAGTCTTTATACTCAACTTGTGTCTTGAATATAAAGACTTCTTTTCCCACAAGCAATCTTATCAAACTAACACCTGAAAAGATATATCATATATCCAATACTTGAAGTGATAACATATGCACAATAACATGATAACCTTATCTCCACGTGTCATGTAACTATCACAAAAATTTATCTATCCAAAATTCACGGCATGCACCATTTTAGTCATAATAGCACACTACCACTTTTGAATAAGATATTCCACTAAACATAAACACATGCAACACTTCATTAAATCCCACTAGGACATTATTAACTCTTAAAATAAACAAACAAACAAACTTAATATTCCACTTGGACTTGAATACTTAATATCCCACTAGAACTTGAAACTTAGACACAACCATATCTTTGTAAAGACCCACACAACACTTCACATTAAAGCCCATGATTTAAATAAAAAGATATAATCCACGCAGACTACTGACGTAAGCTACTGCATCACCGCAGTAAGTTACTTCACTGCACATAATCACCCAATTGTCAAAATTCAATTGGTTAAATATATCTCACAATTGTCAATTAAGTTTTTTTCTTAAATTAAAAACAACAATTGTAATATTGGTTTATCTTAATGGATTGTTTTGAGAGATTAGTCGTTCATACACTCAAAATTTTTCCCAAATTGAATTTTCCTCATAAAAATTATGATATTCTTCTTTACTTTTGACAATTATTTTTTATATTTTATTAACTAACAATTTTGGTGAATACACAAACCTTTTACCATTTTTGAGAAAAAAGCAATCATGGGCTCTCGAGCTGGATGAGTTTGACATGAAAAAAATTTCATTTTAATCGAAGTATCAAATTCAACTCTTTATATTAACGCTTATGGATTCAGAAGATGCTTAGTTTGATTCTTACTAGGAGGATTACGTATTGGACTTTGTCCAACTTACCCTGTAGACAAGTGAAAAATTATGTGCACGAGAGTGTAATAACGAGTTTAAACTCATATTAGATATATAAAGGGAAAACTTATATGATGTCGTATCCAATAAAAAATGGTAGGGTTAAACATCTCAATCCTTGATCTCATACCATCCCCTTTATATATATGGCAGGATAAAACCAAATTTATGAGAGACACGGTTGCCAATGCACCACTCTCACACGCTCATTGTCACTGTTATTTTTTCCTTTATATACCTTTTGTTTTTGAATAAACTTTCAAAATATTTTATTACTTAAAATACATGTCAGATTTTAAAAAAATATTATATATTTATAATCAACGTGTGAAACTCTTCTAACAAGATTAATTTTTGATATGTTTTATTTGACCATTATTTATTCCATTGTTTATGAAACAATGGATTTTTTTATTTTAAATAATGGATTATGGATTATGCATTATTTATTCCATTACTTTTGAAACTATTGAATTCACTGTGTTTTTAAAAACAATAGTTTCTGGACTAAAACAGTGGATTACGTATTCTTTATTTCATTATTTTTGAAATAATAGAACCCCTAAAACCATCTCTCACCATGAAAATTCATCCTATTCCCACCCACAAATCCAGGACTTCCATTGGTGAACAAAAGCCTCTCAGTTTAGCCAAAATTAGCTTTTTTGCGGTGAATAAGCGTTGAAATATATCGAGTCAAGAATCTCCGGTGACTGTTTTGGCCGGAACTTGAATAGGTATCTTGCGCCTCTCTTCGGAAAATACGTAAGCGGTGTCGAATTGGGGATGACCACACCGTTCTTTGTGATTTTCTAGCCACTACAGTAGTCTTAAAGGGTTGACCTTAGTTGAGCTTTGGTCCAATCGGGGTGGCGATTCTTTCGAGACTAAATAAGCAATCAAATGCCTATTTGATGCACAAAGTACAAAGGTGCCTTGGCCCAATACAAATTAAGCCTACGGCAAGGAAGGAACTGAAAAAGGACCTTGACAGCAATAGACCCAACAAATGCAATTAAATTTCCGTTGGCCCAGTAAAATAAAAGCAACATTAACAAAAGGGACCCAAGAACTAGTTGGACTGATCCTCAATCCAAAATGCATGGATTTTTGCTGAAGAGTGTTTAGTCATTCTTTTTTTTTTCTTTTTTTTCAAGGCACAGATATATTGAACAAAAAAAAAACAAAACAAAAATAATAGGGTACCTCAGGATATGGATGATAACGAGCTCAAGGGACATCCCCCAAGACCAAGAGCAGTTACAGTACTCAAGAAAAATAACTAGAGTTTACACACCAATAAAATATCAGACAAGACGTATAAAAGAAAGAAGAAACAAGAAAGAAATGAAAGAAAGGAAGGGGAAAAAAAAGAAGAAAGGAAGAGAAATGGACAGTAGAATAGGCTAATATACACTGAAATGAAAGAGACATAAGGAGTCAATTCTTTCTAGTTTTGTGTTTACACTCCATGATAGTTTTTTTTTTGTTGAAACAATACTCCATGATTATTAAGATATCTAAATATGGTTTTTTTTTGTTCGTTTTTTGAGTGACTTATATGACGATTTCATGCATAGATTTTGACAATACAAGATCCTTTAATCAAGGCAACAAATTGAAAAAACTAATATAGTCCCACCCAGGGAGAGAACCAATATCGAATATATATATATATCATTAAATAACATAAAAATTAAAATTAAAATTATATACAAAAATTTGATCAAACGATTACTATTACTTTTTTAAGTTCTGAATTCGAACAAATGCTTCTTTTTCAATGTATTTAAGTAGATAATCATACAAAGTTTGAGCTTAAATTTTTATTTTTTAAGTTTTTTGGGCCTTTTGGACTAAGTTTGAACTTTTTGAACATAAAAAAGGGCATTTAACTTTTCAAGGAGCCATTTGTTCACATAAGTTAATAAATTTATATATAGTTGATTAATAAAAAAAATTACAATTTTTTTTAAAGTGGGGCAGCTCCCCCTTCAGCAGGGATGGTTCCGCGCTTGAGTCCCACCATTACTTTAGGGATATAGTAGGCACCATGCCAATAGCATCTTTCAGCCAAGATGGTTAAGGCAAATATTCGATTGGGTAAACCCAAACCATGTGCAAGGTAGGTATAGTCTTGGTGTTTGGTCACCTTCTAAATTAAGAAGAGACAAATCATGTGCAAAGTATAAGGTAGCTATGCATTCAAATTATGTAACTTAACAAGATTCTCTCTTTATATCTCCTTTATATATATACCCATTCATATTCAACATAGATGGGGTATTGATTCCTATTAGTGCACTAATGTTATGTCGTGCCAACTTCAATCAAAGTTGAGAAAAAGATTTTCGCACAAAATAATGTTTGAGATCCAAAAAAGTGAATCTCATTTTGACCCATAATTAATGCGGAATATTACATATCAACTATCCCTTATATGTGTACTTATAATTAATGGTTGAAATAAATACCACATAAATTTGAGGATAAAATGAGTGTCATATTTAGGATCATGTAACATACGCTTCCACACATATACTTTTGTTCACGGAAAATCACACAAGGTAAAACAAAATAAAATTGTTGGTTTGACCTTGTATAGTGTTTAGTAATTACTCCCTCTGTCTCATTTTAATTGTCTTTTATTTCTTTTTGGAATGTCCCAAAATACATGCCCATTTTAATTAATGAAAGATATTTTTCTCATTTTACCCTTAACTTGAAAAGCTCAACAACTAACTCAATAATCATGCACATTATAAATAAGGGTATAAACGTTAAATTGAAAGAGAATTAAATACTTTCTTAAACTGTGTGAAAAAGTGAAGGAGACAATTAAAATAGGACGGAAGAAGTAGATAAAAGCAAGGCCACATATTGGAGTCGGATGAGAAATTTATGTCCATGCAAGTCTAATAACCGAGTATAGGCCTATATGGGTTGTATAAAAAATAGCACTTCGTTATTGATTAAAAAAGTGTTTTGTTAGATACTTCCTTTTATTTTCCTTCCAAATTCCAATTTTAAATACTATAAATGAAGTTAAGTGGAGCAACATTTGGAATTATTAATGTGCATGTAGTGGGTAGTGCATTTGAAAATAATTTAGATTTGATCCTTTTGTATACATGAGAGGATACATACTCATATAAGTCATATAGATTCGAATATCTTGGGTAAACTATACGTTGCACCTTATTTTTGATAAAAAGACAAATCATTCTCCCTACGTTTATAAAAAGAAAAAAATCATCTTATAGTAGTTAAAAATTAATTTTATTTTATATTTGTAATAATATATTATAGATTATCGACATTTTAAAATTATATAATTAATTATTAGTTTAATTATTCATGATATTTTAGATTCGAATATCTTATTTTATACAAATGTGAGTGACATTTGTCTTTTCATCAAACGTAAAAGATAATATATATATATATATATATTTTATCCTATGAAATAAAAAGGTGTGAAAGGTGCTAAACGATTTTACCCAATGATCATTTGGTGTCCCAAGTCTTATTTTATTAATTAAAGAGGAGACCAATTCGTATATACTAATACTATGTTAATGTATAAAATACAAAGGTGCATGATTGGTACTATACAAAATTTCTATTTCTAATTATTTTATTTTTAAAAAGGAAAATTTCATTAAAGGATATCAAAAAGACAAAACATCATAAATCAAAGGAAGTGGGACAATACCCTAAACACCCCGATCAGACATAGAACACGTAGCCTTAGTTGGAACATGAGCTACATGATTTGTTGACCTATGGACAAAAGCAAATGAACAATGACTAACATCCTTTGATAGATATCTACAATCATCCATAATAGAACTAAAGTAGGATATAGCCTGAGTTGAACCTTGAATCGCCAGGATAGTCAACTGAGACCTTCAACCAAACTCAGTGCCTCTTGATAGCTCAAAGCTTCAGCCAAACAAGGATCTAGAGGACCACTCAAAAATACCATTACGAGCTGCCAATAAAGAGCACTACCATCTCGAACAACACAGCAAAACTCAATACTATTAATATTCAAAAATAAGGCTGCGTTGACATTGCACTTAACCCCCATTATCTGGCCGGTGCAAACCCTACATGTTGATTACTCGTGAATAAAAGCGCTCGACGTTTGCTAAAATATTTCAAGAAAGAAGTTGCAATGAAGATTTGAATTGCATTATAAGAATTGCTTATACAAAGCTTACAACCAAAGAAGAAGAAACAAGAATATAAAGCTATTGATGACCAACGGTCATCTACCTATTCCACAAAGAAGAACCAGAGACTAAACAAAACGGTAGCATCTGACTAAAGACCAAAACGATATCATTCCATTCTAACACCCTCTATCAAGCTTAACGTGATTCTCTATCAGGTTAAGCTTGGATCGAAATATTGAAGTTGAGCCACTGGCATGGGTTTTGTGAAGATGTCTGTTGGTTGATGAATAGTTTTTATACGTCTTAAATCAATGAGCTTCTTCTCCACTTTCTCTCTAACCAAGTGACAATCAATTTCTATGCGTTTCGTTCTTTCATGAAACACAGGATTTGTTGCTATGTGGATTGCAGCTCCACTGTCATAGAAGAGAGGAATGGGTTTGACCATGGGGTTTTGCAGCTCATTTAGAATCATATTGATCCAGACCGATTCAGCAGTGACTGAGGTGATAGCTCTATACTATGCTTCTGCAGAAGAACGAGACACATTTTGTTATTTCTTGGACTTCTAAGCCATAAAGCATCTCCTAGCATCACTTATAACCAGTAGTCGATCTCCTAGTGTCTGAATATGTTGCCCAGGCAGCATCACAATATACTTGAACTTGAGATATTTTTTGTGTAGGAAAAAATAAGGCTCTATCAATGGTCCACTTCAAGTATCTGAGAACCCTATGAGCTGCCTTGAGATGTTGATCAGTTGGACACCACATGAACTAATTCAAAGTGTTGATGGTGAAGCTGATGTCTGGTCTAGTCAACGTGAGATACATAAGTTTCCCAACTAATCTTCTGTATCTCATAGGTTCCAATAAATACAGATCAATTTCACACATTTGTAGAGGCTCAATGATTACTTAATAAAAGTGCAGATAATCCTGTGGACGTAGGCAAGTTGTCGAAACACGTATATTATTGTTTATTTTCCTTCCTTAAGCAATTATACTTCCTTAAGCAGTTCTACTTCTTTAAGCAATTTTCCTTCCTTAAGCAGTTCTACTTCCTTAAGCAGTTATACTTCTTTAAGCAGTTTTACCTCTTTTAAGCATTTAATACCCTCGGTGCAAATTTAGCATCGACACAAGGTATATGTGTAAATTCAATATTATTTTACAAAGTATTGCCATTTTTAACCCATACTTCAATTTCAATCCATTCCTAGCTATGTGGAATTAACACACATATTGTGAATCTCTCAATTTTCGTAACCCATACTTCAATTTCAGTCCATTCCTAGCTATGTCTTCCTATCCTTCTCTCCCATTTCACGAACTCATCAAAGAGTCCTTATCTTTATGGATGACTTCTCCGTCAATAGTTCAAAACCTCACACTCCATTTTTTTTCGAGTCCCTCAAATCTCACGATTTCTTTATTGATTTCAAACTTTCCAAAGAGCCCAAGCTCTCTCTCCAACGTTACGACCAATATCTGTACGATTCTTTGATGCTCTTCTCTCCCTCCACTAAGAATAATCTCATTGGCAACACATCATTCGATTTATCGATTTCTTGTTATCTAATTTGTGTTTGTTCTATGCTTTAAATGATAATTGTTTGGAGTGGTTTTGAATTTGGGTGGCTGTGGCTTGACCTCATTTACTGAGGTCATTACTTGATTCTCGTGGCCAATGTTTCTGCCTCTGGCTTGATAAGAAGTATTGCAACCTAATGCATGGCTAATTTTGATGAGGTCAGTTTAGGATCGTCGATCCTTCTTTTGGATGGTCATGAATTATAAATTTTTTATATAATTAATAATTTTGATTATTAGAATTTATTTTCTATCTCTTTAATCCTAGGTAGCGTCTCATGAAGCATTCATGAACATTAATTGATTGATTGATTTGATCAGGGCCAGCAATGCCCTTTTAGGGGTCCTTGGCGAAAAATTCATAGGAGACCTTTAGGGGCGGGGTTCCGATTTTTTTTTGTTAGCACCTAAGAGCATTATCAGCAATATCCCCATCCCTATCCCTATGCTACATGATATATAATCATTTTTCAGGATAGAAAGTCAATTTCTACAATATGCACAAAGCAGTTTCTGCAATACTAACAATCGATGATGCTATTGAGAAAGCGAAACACGGCTAATAGAGGGAGAAGAATTTGTCGATGTGAAGTTGTGGTTAAGGAGAGAATTGGAGAAGATAGTGCAAGAATGAAACTTGACAATGAATTACCCTATTTGGTTGTCGAAGTAGTAGATAAATGAGGGATAAAACTGTAAAATTATACACATAGGGACCGGTCTTTTTATTCCTTCAACAAAGGGAGTCAAATGGTATATAGAGACTGAGGTAGAGACTCTTTTAGAGATAAGGAAACTACTGGATTGTTAAATATTAATTTATTCTTCAAATTTGGGAATAGAGAGTATAGTAAGGACACTGTTGAAAATGCTCTAATGTAATTCTAATTCAATAACCAAGATTCAAACAAACAATTCTAATAACTTTTAATCTTCATCATTCAAGCATAAAATATAAACACTTTACAACCAATTCTAATTAAATGGATATTGATGAACTGTATTCCACTTGTAAATGCAAAAGAAAAAAGCATATACTACTACCTTTAAATAAACGGTTGTGTTCTCAACTGCCGTACATGCGCGTTGTTTATCTATTTTGTTCTTGTGTCCTTCCTCCTCCCTCAGTTTGTTTATTAATAGGAGCAGAACAGACCGAGTTTGATTGTCTATCTCAGCCTCCCTATCCCTTGTATTGTGTTGCCATTTTCGAGACGTACAGGAAAACAACCACAAGCTCTTCCTCCTCCTTTTTCCTTACTCTCTAATTTAAATTCTAATTACAGCCAAAACCTTCGAAGGAAAAAAAATCCTAATTGTGGCGAATCGATGAGGTTCCTCACAAATTTCAAGAGCTTTCTGTCTGTTCTGTTCGCTTTTCTTGAAAAGATCCCTGTGAAGATCATGTCTATGCAACTTAAAGACATGGTCACTTTGGTTTCTCGTACGGGTCGACACTTGCAACGATACGATAAAGGATTTCGTCAAGTTGTTGGGTATGTCAAGTTCCCCTTTGTAATTTCCTCTGTATATTACCTTCATTTCTCGGAGAACTTGATTGTTTAAAAAAGTTGAATTTTTTTGTTCTGAATCTTGTTGGGTTGAACCATTTTTTCATTTCTGTGGAGTGAGTTTGTGTCAAAATGATGTCTTTCTCATGTTTTATTGTATGGGTATCTTTCTGGTTTCTGGGTTTGGGGGAAGAGGATACGATTGCAGTTTTTCTCTGGGTCATGAAATTATGTCCTGATGTTTTTTATCTGTGATGGAATTTTGCAGTTGCATACCTTACAGATATAGAGAAACAAATGAATCATCTCCCACAAATGGAGCCGTAAGTGGACAACTAGAAGTCCTTGTAATTAGTGCACAAAATGGCCAAGGAATGTTGTTTCCAAAGGTACGACAACAGTTTTGTGACCTTTATTGGTTTATTTGGTT
The DNA here is from genome assembly GCA_963580455.1 of Euonymus europaeus. NCBI lineage: Eukaryota > Viridiplantae > Streptophyta > Magnoliopsida > Celastrales > Celastraceae > Euonymus > Euonymus europaeus. Next base: position 23,774,733 of record OY756957.1, on the reverse strand, counting down.
TTCAAAACTCAATGATTGAATGATTTTTGTTTGGTCTAATCTGCAGGGAGGTTGGGAAACTGATGAGTCCATGGAAAATGCCGCATTGCGCGAAACCCTCGAAGAAGCCGGCGTAATTGGTGACATAGAAGTAAGTATCTGATAAAAGCATTGTTGTTTTGTGTTTTGAAATTAACTTGGAGCAATACATGCGCGGGCACTTGAAGGCCTGACTTTAGGGCTATATCAACTCTCCATAGGACAAACTTATCGGGTGTCATTCTCGATTAACCAGAATAAGTGTTATGAAATTAATGTTCATGTCTTGTGTTGATGCTAGTTTTGATGTGTTTGGACTGAATTTTCAGCGTAAATTAGGTCAATGGAGATACAAGAGCAAGCGTCGCAGCATTATTCATGAAGTATACATGTTTCCTCTGCTTGTTAAGGACGAATTAGAGTTTTGGCCTGAGAAGAATTTTAGGGAACGACGATGGGTATGTGAAAATTGTGAGTTTTTCAAGCATTTTAACTTCAACAGAGAAATTCAGTTGATGATATGATTGTGTAACTTTGCTTAGGTCTCGGTCACTAAAGCCAGAGAAATATGTCCGCATTGGTGGATGAGGGAAGCTTTAGAAGAATTAGTCCGGCGACAAACACACCTCAAATGCAGAGGAAGTGAAGAATGACAAAACTCACTCACAGAGACAAACATCCCTGCTAGCAGGAGATTTGGAGTTCAGTTTCGACGGGAAATCGGTTGGAACATGGATCTGTGAAGCAGTTGAAGAAGGCTAGGAATTAGGACATGGCATGTAAATGTATAAAAGAACAATTGATTCTTTCATGTTAATGAGAATTTTTGAGATATGATTCTCAACATTGTGTTGTGTTTCTATGCTCTTTTTCTGGTTGAAGTCCCTTTTGTTCTGAACCACACACCATTGTAGGATCTAGTTGTTAAGTAGTGAGAGACCAAGTTGTGTTGATGGAGCTGTAAAACAACTGAGGCCAAGTAAATAGACCAAGGTGTAATGAGGGCATTGAAGAGGCTCCAGAAAAGGGGGATAGAGAAGATAGTGATGGCTTTGGAATAACATTCACTCTGGAAAGCCTTATTGGACGGTTGACTCTATCACAATCTCATGAAAGTCGTTTGAGATACAATATTGGTGCAGCAAATCAGGACCACACACGTGGATTTGGGATATGTCCGGACTACCAATGACATCCATTTTATTTAATTTTTGAAAAATGATAGAGACGTGTATTTTAAGTTTTCAACATATAATATATATGCATGCTGATATTCCAAAAGCGATTGGTATGACAGAACGGGTTGGCCGGCTAATCATTAAATTTTCTCAAAGGAATTTTAATAGAGAGAGATTTGGAGGCGTAAAATGGAATTTATGGGTTTTAAACTTTTTTGAAAAATATAATTTGTATTTCAGTGTATTTCACTGTATATTTTTTTTTCATAAATAAATTTTTGAAACATTTTATCTCTCAAATATATGGTAGATTTTTTTTAAAAAAATACATATTCGAATACAACACGTTTTTCTTTCTAACAATATCTATTATCGATAGTTTTTAATGTAGGTTTTTAATGTAGGTTTTTAATTACATTAGTTTGCAAAAACAATGTAATTAGTATGTAATGCTATATAATTATATTTTTTTCACTATTGTAACATAAACAATAAGTATTGAACCCTAAGGATAACGAATTTATCAAAATTCAACGGTCTCGTGTATCGGATTTCTATGTTATAACATAAACAATAAGTGTTAAACCCTAAGGATAACTGATTCGTTAAACCTTAACGGACTCGTGTATCGGATTTTCATGCTATAACCTAAATAATATGTGTTAAACCTTAAGGGGAAACGAATTCGATAAAGCCTAACAGACACATGTATCAGATTTCCATGTTATAATCTAAACAATAAATGTTAAACCCTAAGGAGAAACGGATTTGGTAAATCCTAACGGACACATGTACCGGATTTTCATATTATAATCTAAATAATAAGTGTTAAACCCTAAGAGAAATGAATTTGTTAAACCCTAACGGGCTTGTTTATGCTCATCATTCTTGGTTTTCATATACGATAATGAAATGATTTTTTATATTTTAAAAGGTACATGTAATTTAACCAATAAAAATTAACTTAATTACAAAAAAATCTAAAAATTAGACATGATTATAAATAAATTTAAATGAGTGACTTTACCCTTAATAAGTCTCAAAAAGTAAACCTACATACAATTTTTCCTTTAATATAGGGTTTCGATAAGAAAATTTACCCCACTTTGTTTTCATTGTGGTTGTATTACTCAACAAGAATGGAGTTTGTTCATCTATATCTGAAAATCGAATCCATAAGAGGAGGGAGGATGAGCAGTACAGTGCTTGGCTGAGGGTTGGAGGGAGTCCTCACCGTCAGCAGCAGACTAATGGAAAGGTGACGAAGGAGGCGAAAATGGAAAGAGTAGTTATTGAGGAACCCAATGTTCAAGCCAATTTGGAATTCAAATAGCTGATATAGTGCACGTACCTCATTTGTTCATATTCAATGGGATTAATTCTGATGCTTCCACTATCGAAGGAGTCATTTTAAATGATAAGCAAAATTATCCCCATGCATATGGAAAACATAGTAGTGTTCTCGATTGGAAGAGGCGAGCAAGGGTGGACAATGAACCGAATCTAGAAATTAAATTTAGGGGCTTGGTCAATGGTAGAGTTAAAATTTATAAGAGAGGGAACAAAAGTTGATTGGGGGGGCATTCCTTGATTTTTTTATGGTTATTCACTGAAAATGATGGGAATCTAGGCTTATAAATTATGATTTTAACACTAAATTTATATATAATGAGTCTAGTTTTAATTTTTGAGGGGATTTCCACTCGAGTGTTTGACTTTAAATCAAAGTATAATTATTTATTAAAACTGATTTTTTATATAAAAAAATTAGGGGACTTGAGCCCCCATTCTATAATTTGGCTCCGCCACCATGGAGAGTAAAATCCCAAGAAATTTCAAACTCCTTGGGAAATCGACGATTAGAGATTGTGGTAGTAGAAGTTCATTAAGGAGGTGGCTTGATGTTATTTTGGAAGGATTCTATTGATGTGGAAATTCTTTCTTATTCTCAACACAATATCAATGTGATAATTCATAGAGTGGATTCAGACCCACCCAGATTCTTTTCAAGAGGTTTCTATGGAGATCCTTATGTGTCAAAAGGGGCATCGTCTTGGAAACTTCTTTGGGGCCTCAAACAGAAAGATGGGAAGGCTTGGATTTGTATGGGGGATTTTAATGCTATAACGATCCTCTCGAAGAAGGTTGGTGGTAGTGATAAAATGGGTTCAAATATATCAAAGTTTGAAGAGGTTTTACTTGATGTGGGGCTTCTTGATTACGGGTGGAAAGGTTCAAAATTTACCTGGAGTAATAGAAGGCGACAACAACCTAAATTTATTAAAGAGAGATTAGACCAAATTTTTGCAAATCAAGAATTGTTATCTGAATTTATTTTTCGTGAAGTATTGGTTCTCAATACCACTTCATTTACCATTGTAGCTCGGTATTTTCTTGCTCAAAAGTACATCAAATCAATTATAGGAAACCGAAGCGTTTCCAATATGTGAATTGGTGAGGGGTATTGAGGATTAATGTAGACATTTGATTTCTACTCACTGGAAGATGTTGAAGGACTCACGGTTAGTTGAGGAGGCATATGTTTTTTTGCCTCAAAACCTTGGTTGTTCTTTTGCTTTGCAATTGTGGCATGTTTGAAGACGGAGCGAAGGAAAAAAAATGATGAGCAAGTGAGTACCCAGAAGGAGATTGATAAAGCAATTGATTGTAAGAAGGCTGAGAATCAAGAGTGTATTTGTAAAAACTCCCACATCGGAAAGATGTTGGAGGTATGGTTCTTTATTAGAACTGATAAGGCTAATTATATCCTCAAGAAAGAAGACGACACATGGCAAGTAAGTGCAATTGGAATGACTCACTCCTCGATCCACTTAGCTCGGACAGTCATTATTGTCCGATAAACAGTAACCCCTCAATTTAGCAAGGTCCCACTCATTCTACTGTGAATTCTATTAAATGAAAGCTCTACCCCAATAAAAAGAGGATTACCCCACAGGTAAAAGAGACTACTTTTTACTCGTTCATTATTCATTTTCCATAACAAATAAATCATGGTTCAAACTAGACGTATTCGAGGACAAGAACGATAGGTGGATCCTCAAGCTGTAGGTGGAGTGTTATTGAAGAGCAACAGCCTCAGCCACTAGTGCAAGACCAGATTGCTCAGTTGTTGCAGCAAATGAATGTCTTTGTTCAACGATTGGACCTTATCCAGGAACAAGCACACGGGCACCATCATGTTCAACACGAGAATATTTCTCAGGAGACGAGAAACGAACATTCTTACTCTAGAGAATCACAAAATCCCAACCTACCCAGAAGCTCAGTGACTACTGCCCGGCGAACTCACCCCACTCATACATACGAAGGGAATAGAAAGTTTATCGAGGGTGTGATAGATCGAAAAATAACTACTATGCAAGAACAGCCCTTTCTGAATACAATAGACTGGGACCGAAAATTAACACCATTGGCACCCGAGATACAAAATGCTCGGGTATCGACGAGTTTCATGGTGACCAACGCGAAAAATATAATGGGACGGGAAATCCTCTTGATCATGTCATTGGTTTTCAAACCATGATAGAGTTTCAACGAGCAACTCAGGAAGCTTGTTGCAAGATCTTTCCGATCTCTCTTGTAAGCGTTACTCGACGATGGTTCAGTGCTCTCTCATAGGAAAGTATTCATAGCTTTGACGACTTAACCAATAAGTTCGCTCCTCACTTTGCAAGTTCTCGGCCAGTCAAGAAAACTAATGCCACATTGGTAACCATTTGCCAAAAATCCCATGAAAGTCTTCGAGAATTTGTGACCAGTTCAACTGAAATTGATTGGAAATTCCTAACCTACAATCGATCATAGCTATAATAGCTTTTACCACTGGAGTTTGGCATACAATGCTGAAACACTCATTGTAGAAGAAACATCCAAAGAGCATACCAGAATTTCCCTCAAGAGTAGAGAAGTATATAACAGCAGATGAGATTATGGCGAAACCACATATAATAGAGAAATCTCCTGATAGATCCTCGTCGAGGAGGAGGAATGACTCTAGACGGCATAATAGTGATAGGAAAAATACTGAAGATGGGAGGCCCTCTTCTCGGAAAGAAAAGCGATCAAAACCACCCCAATATGATTCCTATACCCCTCTTAACACCTCTTTGAAGAGAGTTCGCAATGAGATACATGATCGGGACATCGTCAAATGGCCACCAAAAATGAAATTAACGTCTGGAAAGAAAAAAACAACAAATATTGCAAATTTCATCGAGGGCCCGGTCATGACACTGATGAATGTCGTCATCTCAAGGAAAAGATAGAAAATCTCATTTAGAAAGGATACTTCAAGAATTTCACAAACATGGCAAGAGAGAAAAGAGAAAGGGATGATAGAAAGGATGACATAAATGATGATAGGCATCAAAGGAGACGGTGGGATGATTCTCCTCGTTGCCGTAACCAAGGGGCAGTTGGCACGATTGATATGATAGTCAGCGGGCTAGCCTCAAGAGGAGTAAGCTCGCCAAGCGAAAAGCTTATGCTAGGACAGTTCACCAGGTATCCGATAGACCGAAGAGGATAAGGTCCGACGATGAGAAGATAGTTTTCTTGGAGAGAGATGGGGACGGTTTACATAAACCCCACGACCACACACTGGTCATTGAAGCGGTCATCACCAATTATACAGTGAAGAAAATTCTAGTGGAGAATGGAAATGCGGCGGATATTCTCTTCTATCACGCCTTTAAACAAATGAATCTCCCGAAAGAAATTTTGAAAAAAAATCTCCTTACCCTTATACGGTTTCACGGGAGAGCAGGTCGTCCCTTTCGGGATGATCAATATACCCATAACCTTGGGAGACTACCCCAAGGTCGATGCTATTCATAGTAGAACTGCTGGTCATAAATGTAAAAATCTTACAATGCCCTCATTGGCCGACCATTGTTGCACAAGGCTAGATCCGTCTTCTCCACCCATTACTTGAAGATGAAATTTCCAACTAATAGGGGAATAGGTGAAAGTCAAGGCGGTCGAAAGCTCGCCAGCCAAATGTATGTTACCGACTTAAAATACAAAAAGAAATCGGTTTCAATTTTGGAGTTACTAGATGATTGTGATATCACCGTCCCAAAGCTGAGCCCCACCGAGCAGCTCATTCCCATCACTGTGGAATAGGGGACGGAGAGAAAATTGTATCATGGATCCAAGCTTACCAAAGACCTAAGTGAAAGCTTAACAAGTCAGTGACTGGAAAATATCGACACAATTGCCTGGAATGCGGATGAGATATCTGGTATAGGTGCTGATATTATCACACACCTTCTCAATATAAAGCCTGGCAGCCGACCTATAAAGCTAAAGAAGAGAAAATTTGCCTCGGATAGGTAGGAAGCCATAAAGATCGAGGTTAATAAACTTCTGAATGTTGAATTCATCCGAGAAGTACATCACCCAGAGTGGCTCGCCAATGTTGTAATGGTCATAAAATTGAACAGCAAGTGCAATATGTGCGTTGATGTTACAAACCTCAATAAGGCTTGCAAGAAGGATGCTATCCTTTGCCGAAGATAGATAAGCTAGTAGACGTAACCTCTGGGAAAGGACTCCTTAGTTTTCTCAATGCCTACTCAGAGTATCATCAAATCCAAATGAATCAAGTTGATGAGGAACACACCTCGTTTGTCACACCCGATAACACTTATTGCTATCAAATAATGCCTTTCAGGTTGAAGAATGTATGATCAACCTACCAGAGCCTTGTCAACAAGATATTCGCACCATTACTCGATAGACAGTTGAGGCTTATGTGGACAACGTTGTTGTCAAGAGTGGGAAACTCGAGGATCACCTTAGAGACTTGCAAAAAGTGTTTGACGTCTTGAACAAGTTCGAGATGAAACTAAACCCTGAGAAGTGTGCATTTGGTGCTTTCTCGAGCAAGTTCCTTGGTTTTCTCATCTCCAAATGGGGAATCGAGGTAAACCCTGAAAAAGTTGAAGTCATCATAAATATGCAATCTTCTCGGAACAAGAGAGAAGTCCAACAGCTTATCAGCCTAACAATAGCTTTGAGTCGTTTTCTTTATCGGTTAGGCGAAAGATGTAGGTCATTTTTCAACGGCCTTAAAAAAATAGATGGATTCCACTAGACCAAAGAATGCCTGCGAGCATTTGAAGAATTAAAAACCTACATTGGTCAGCCTTCGCTCATTCACGTCACCAAGAGATGGAGAGCAGCTATACATATATCTCGCCGTGACAGAGCATGCAGTCATCGTCATTCTGGTGAGAGAGGAGGAAAAAGTGCAAACCCCAAATTATTACACAAGTAAGGTGCTTGCTGGAACGGAAACTTGCTACAACTGAGTTGAGAAGCTTGCGTTGGCATTGCTCACCGAAACACAAAAACTCCGACCATACTTCTAAGGACACTCAATAACGGTATTGATAGACCAACCTTTGAAAGTAATACTTCATAAACCAAATATATCTAATCTGTTAATAAGGTGGTCCATCGAACTTAGTAAGTTTGACATTCATTTTCAGCCAAGGCAAGCCATGAAAGCTCAGGCATTAGGAGACTTCATCACAGAATGCCAGCATCCTCCCGAAGATGAAAATCAGATACCCTGGATGTTATTTGTTGATGGATCCTCGAACTAGGAAAGATGCGGAGCTGAAATCCTACTTCTCGGACTAGGGGGACATACATATTGAACATGCTCTCCAGTTCCAGTTCAAAGCTCCTAACAATAAAGCCGAATATAAAGCGCACTTCACATGTCTAAGGTTAGCAAGTGAGATTAAAGTATGCAAACTAATCATTCACAGTGATTCATAGCTCATTACTGAGCAGGTGAAAGGAGATTATGAAGTGAGAGGTTTAAACATGATCAAGTATTTTGCCAAGGCCAAGGAACTGATAAGTAAAATAACAACAATATAGATCAAAATAGTGCCTCGAGAAGAAAACCAACTTGCTAACTTGTTAACTCGCTTGGCGTCAACCACCAATCTAAAGGAGCCTACCTCAATTCATATCAGGATACTACCAAAACCAAACATAGCTGTCAAAGCGGTCAGCAAGGTTAACGCAGGCTGATCTTGGATGGATCCAATCCGACCTTTCCTTACCGAGGGTAAACTGCCAGATAATAAAAATGAAGCAAGAAACCTGTGAGCAAGATATGCAAAATATTCACCTATACAAGGAAATCTCTATAGAAGATCTTACACACTACCTTATCTCAAGTGCATTGCTCCTCAAGAATTTGACTACGCCCTCTAAGAACTACACGAGGGCATTTGCGTTAGTCATACTGGAGCTAGGAATTTAGCAAAAAAACTTTTGAGATGTGGATACTACTGGCCTACCATGAAGAAAGATGCTGAAAAACTGGAGAGAAAATGCAATAAGTGCCAGCGTTATATCAATGTACCTCATCTTCCCTCAGCCAAGATGAAGATCGTCCATAACCCTTGTCTGTTTGCACAATGGGGTCTTGACCTACTAGGACCCTTTCCGCAAGCTACATCTCAAAAGAAGTTCATCATAATGGCAGTAGATTACTTCACTGTGTGAGAAAAGGTTGAGCCATTGGCCACCATCACTGATCATAAAGTCAAAGAATTCATTTGGAAAATAATCATTTACAGATATGACATTCCTCGGATCATTATCATCGACAATGGTCGACAATTTGTGAGTAATATCATTCAAGAATTTTGCAAGGAGTTGGGCATTAGCCTCAGGATTACTGCAGTAGCACACCCTCAGGCTAACGAACAAGTAGAGGTGACCAATCGCATCATACTCGAAGGCCTCAAAGCTTGGCTTGATCAAGGCGTCCTATGGTCATACATGACCAAGCCTAGAACATCAACAGGAGAAACGCCTTTCTCCCTCATGTTCGGGTCAGAAGCTGTCATTCCAGTCGAGATTAGAGTTCCTACTCCTCGATGAGAACGAAAATGATAACCTATTTCTCAACAATCTTGATTTTACGCAGGAAGCTCTAGAGAGTAATGAGATTCAAAGTGCTAGCTATAAAAAGGTCCACATAAGAAAGTTCTCAGAAGGAGACTGGGTGCTAAGGAAAGCCACTATCACCAGAAAGCACCCAAGAAAGCTTGGAAAGACTTGGGAAGGCCCTTTATTGAGTTGTCAAGGTCATGCTTGATGAAACTTACAAGGTGGACAACCTCGAGAAACCAAGTGAGATGCGACCTTGGAATATTGAGAACCTTCGCAGATACTATATTTAGTCTTTCTCTTTGGCATGTATTTAAGTACTTAACTCGTATCATCCACGAGATTTAGGATTTCCTTATTATAATGAAAGTAGTTCGTTCCTTGATCAAAATTCTAATCACAACGTATTTCTCAGGCTTATTACAACTGATTTCTCATAAGTTATAATAGCGAAACATTATGATGTCTTTCAAATTACAAAGACTGAAGAGAAACTTGGGTATGCTACAGCTCAACTCTTTTACGCTACAGCAACCAAGTTAAGAAAATGAGTTGCTACGACTTAGATGAGTTACGCCACAGCAACCAAACAACTACGCTCGGATTTATTACAATTTTACACATTTTAAACTACAATAACCGACCATAATATAAGGATAATCTCCGTCTTTAAAATTACAGGGACCGAGGAAAAACTTGGGTATGCTACGGCTTAACTCTTATGAGCTACAACAACCAAGTAAAAAAAAGAGTTGCTACGACTTAAGTGAGTCTATGCCACAGCAACCAAATAGCTACGCTCGAATTTATTATAATATAGCACATTTTAAACTACAATAACCGAGCATGATATGAGGACACAACAACCGAGCATGGGATCAAAAACAACAATAACAGTAGCAAAGGAAAGTATGAGAAAAAACTTAGATAAAATGATAAATTTTAAAGGAATAACGACAAATACATGATAAAACGACCGACGAAGGGCTGAGGAAATTGTTCGACTATGAAAAGTATTAATTCGGCTAGGAATCTTCTTCAATATAATCTTCAATGACAAATTGGTATTGGTGAATCAGTATCCCTATGAAAAGATAAGTAGCTTTCTAAAGCTTTGAATTATAGTGTTGATTATGATGCTTTTATGTCCAATAAAAGTAAAAGTATCCTCCTTAATTAATCCTATTTCTCAATGTTGGAAAATAGAATTCATTAGAAACTCCTTCCCTCATGCTACTGCCAAAGCAATTCTTAGAACTCCATTGTCTATGGGCCTTGTCAATGATGTTCATTTTTGAAATGGGATGAAGAATGGATTTGATTCGGTTCAAAGTGACTATCACAAGACTATGGAGATTAAAGGTAGGGAGCAATCGAGTATGTCTAACTACCAAAATATGGAAGGTTTGTGGGTTTCTCTATGGAACATTCTTACACACCCTCCAACAAAAATCTTTATTTGGAGAGCCTTACAAAATTCTCAAGCTACTTTATTTTGCAGCTCAATTACGATCTCTATTGTCTCGAAGGAATTCAGTATTGTATGATGGTCATTTTATCCACCCAAAACATATTGCTAACAGTGCTACTCAATAGCCTAACCCAACTATTGACTCCACAAGTATCGTAAATGGCCCCATTTTCAGCCCTAGCTTTTCATATCACCAGTTCTAGCATCCTTCACAAAAGGACTTCATGAAAATTAATTGGAATGCAATAGTGAATGTAATAGCAGGAAAAATAGGTTTGCTTGTATCATTTAAAATTGGGAAGGGGATATCGTTTGTGCTAGTGCTACAAATAGAGAAATTACCTTGGATCCAACATTGGCAAAGGCGATGGGTGGTTTGAAAGCTTTGAAATTCATTTATGAAATGGGCATCAACAAGTTTGAATTAGAAGGGGATTCACTAATAATCATTAAAGCTATTCAGAGTATATAGGACAACTTAGCTTCATGGGGTGGTTTTACTGAAGAAGTTTGAAGATCCTTGAATTGTTTTAGCTCTTTAAATGTGATGTATACCTCTCGTGTTGTGAATCAAATCGCCCACGGTATCACAATTCAATGGAAGGTTATTATGCAAGGTTTGATGAAGGACAAAGTTCAAAGGGATAATGCTAAGTGGTCTATCAATGAAGTGCTTGTATCAAATGTGTGGTGAAGATAAAGTCTCTGTTTGGTTAAATGTTTGTACAACTTATACTCTATCAAACATACTCTCAGAATTTTTCAGACATTACTCTCTACACTAACTTATACTCTGTCAGACATACTCTAAAAAAAAACAGACGCGAAGACTATTCAAGAAGTTGGTTTTATTCTTTTGCACTGTTTTTGTTTTCTTTTAATGTAAAGTGAAATTTCCTAGGCTCGTGTCACGTGAGAGGCATTAGGCGTCTATCGTTGGTTTTATTGAAATGCTATTGGAGATTTATTCCCCTGTTTCAAAATTGTTTGTGAATGTAGAAATGGACCATGGTTCAGAAAAAAAAATTGTTATTGGCTAGGGAGTTTGATGACTTATAGTTTACCCTAATTTTCTACATGTAGGATATGCGTAATAAACCCCTATGCTTTTGAGATGACACTCACAATGGCTGTAGTCTGCAGGCATCAACATCAGGTTAGGGTATTCAACTCAACGACGCCTCTTGAATTCAAAGTAGTCTTTTCCATGACATGATAAGAAATGGCTAAAATACACTATTCATCCCTCACCTATATACCAAGTTTCAATTTCATCCCTAAGCTTTTTTTAGTCACTTTCGTCCCTCGCTTTTCCATAGGTTTCACTTTTGTCCCTTAAGTGAGAAAGTCAATAGTCAAACCCCACTCGATGCCTATGTAGCACACCGAAGTAATCATATGTGACAAAATTTCACAAAATACAACGATCTTTCCTTCAACTATCATAATATTTATCTTTTTGTCCCTAAATTAATCCAAAATCATTAGATTTTTTCCTAGTGATTACAAAGTCAAAACTAAAACAAAATGCTCACAATATAAAATACAAAGCAGTACCTTACAACACAACAAAGTCTCAGTTGGTAATTAATTTCAAAAAACAAAGCAGCACGTTATGAGTTACAACAAAGTAATTAATTCCAAAAAACAAAAGAGCGGGATGCTGTATTCAAGTGGTCCCTACGCAAAGAACTCAACCTTTACTATCAACAATGAAGATGTATTCAATTGAAAGCATTTGTGAAAGGTATTGGCAGAGTCGAGTCTGACAGAGATTACGAATAATAAAGGATCGGTGTGAAAGATTATGAAGAAGAATTACCTGTAGCCCATGAAGTTTTTTTTATTTGGAAAATTTGTTATTTATATTAGTAAGATAGAAGATACATTGATGCAAGAACAACAATCCATACAACAAAATTCCCCAAACAAATGCATTGAAAAGGTCGTCATCCCCATTGAAGTGAAAAGTAAAATATTACCAGAGGGAATGCAACTCAGAAGTGAAAAGTATAATACAACCAGAGGGAATGCAACTCAAAGTTGCAACCCTTTTGACTCACTAAGTCATCTGAAAACATGTTTGAGCACCTCGATCAAAAGAACTTCGATTGAATGGTAGTGAAATAGATAGAAAGCAAATGCATAATGGGATAAGGCTTAAGATAGTCGATTTGTATTGGAGGGCGATGTGAAACATCAAGGTTGCAGCTGCAGATCCATAGACAAAATAAACTTAATACAACATGAAGACCAATCGATCTGTCGATTTTAGTAATCTTCCAACTAGATCTGGATGCAGACGTAGATCCGAAGGTAGATTGAAGTATATATATATATATATCATATTCATACCCAAAAGCATTCATCTTCAAACCAAAGTTGCTAATCAGCCAAAGGGATAAATCCACCGCAAGCAATCGCATAGAAAAGAGTTAGATAGAGAAAGAAAACTCGAATAGATAATAAAATGATGGAGGAGGAGGTGGTGCTAAGGTGAAGACAAGCGCCTCATCCTCAAACTAGGAGGAGCACTGGTTTGTTTTCGAGAGAAGAAGTTAGAAGAGAAAGAATCCTGAAAATGTGTATATGAGTGTGTTGGGGGAAGCAAAATTATGATTTTTTCTCAAAATTCTCGCGTTTCAATTCTCTCTCTCTATTAGGTGGAATCTGACTCAACAATGCACATATGCAATTTAAGCCAATTCAACATGCAAATGAGACCTTTATATTGTCGAAGTGACTTAAAAGGACAAACATGAAACTCCTGTGAAAAAGGGGGAGATAAAAGTGACAAAAAATAAATAAAATAGAGACGAATGTGAAACCAAGTGTATAAATAAGAGCTGAAGAAATGTATAGTTTTTCTTGATAAGAAAGGCCGCCTACCAAGTGTAAAAGGTAAAGGGTGTTTATTAAACGAAACCAAACTTTGAGGGTCACATTGCAACGTCACCTAAACGGCTAAACCTCACAAAAACCCCTTTTTCGGTTCTGTCCTCCATTTTCTTTTCTATTCTGTAATGCTCAGGAATGGCTGTAATTCACTCTTCCTGCAGCTTCTCTCCAATTCCTTCCCCTTCAATTCGGTCTCGGTCACTCTCTTTTGCGAATTCTAAGCCGTTTCACGCATATAAATCGAGGAGCTACTTCGGTTTGAGTTCATGCTACTCTGAATTCTTTCACAGAACTGATCACTTCTCGAACCGTAATCCTCGAATAATCCGCACTAGATGCTACCGCGGCGGCAGGGTCAGGGCAGCTGCAGGAACCGATTATTATTCGAAATTGAAGGTCAGCAAGAATGCGACGTTGCAGGAAATCAAGAGCTCTTACAGAAAGCTAGCTCGCAAGGTTCGTTCGTCTTTTTAAACCACTGAATAAAAAGGTCGATTATTTTTGACGTGTTTGGATGTGGAGAAAGTGGCTGCAAAGTGAATGAAATTGAAGTTTTTTTACTGTCATAGCAAGGAAACTAGACGTAGTGTTAATATGCAATTTGAATTTGTATAAAGATTTTTTTTTAAGTCTTGGGAGGAGCTGAATTCTTTTTTTAAATAGGGAGCATGAATAACCTTTTGTAGTTATAATTCTATCCAATACAAATAATTATAGTTTTAAGTTTGATACATTAATGTAGAATACGAAATTGCAGAAGTATCGGAGGCAAATGGGTATGATCCTAATGGATTAGCAATTCTAATTGATATAATTGATGTTTGATGACTTGACATTGATGTTTTCAAGCCTTACAATTCGGTACATTTGGTGTGAATCATCTCAGAAGTCTGAGCTGCGGATTGTTTAGTTAAAAGTGGGTTCAACCGCTGGACTGCGAATGTATGAAACTTTTATATTTTATTGAGTTACATCTTACCGAAAATATTTTGATATCTGGATTTTTTGGAACAGTATCATCCTGATATGAACAAAGGCCCCGGGGCAGAAGAGAAATTTAAAGAGATAAGTGCCGCATATGAGGTAACTCACTCTCTCGAAGTGCTGCTTCTGAGCACATGCCTTTTTCCTTAAAAGTTGTAACTTTTTTACTCTAGGTGAAGATGCCGGTTTTTTCGTGATTTAACAGATTCGGAATTTAATATAAAGACATAAATTATACTGCATCCAAATAACATTTTTTTGTCCCTCAAAGTTCTTTTCCAAGTGGTAATAATTTGTCTTTGTAGGTCCTATCAGATGATGATAAAAGATCTTTATATGATCGGTTTGGTGAGGCAGGTTTGCAAGGAGAATATGATGGGCCAGTCAGTGATCCTCAGGGGGTAAGATTATAATTGAATCTAGCACATTTTGCAGCATCCTAGTACAAAATCTATTGTTTTCTTGCATATGTAACATTCAATCTATGTTATCTATTAAGTTTATATATGGATCCTCAGAGGAGGTCATATTATTTCAAATATTTTCTATGCATCAGTACCACAAATTCATCATTTTTTATCTTTTTTTTTTTTTTTATTTCTTTGCAGGTGGATCCTTTTGAAGTGTATAATGCATTCTTTGGTGGCACAGATGGGCTATTCGGGGGAAATGGTGAACCAGGAGGCATTAAATTCAATTTCCGAAACATGGGAAATGAGAATCTTGACATAAAGTAATTACCAGCATGGTTTTTAGTTTTTACTAATTATTGTTTGATGAAAACCTTATTTCAAAAGCTTGAGCTTAATTTTATTTCGAAAGCATGGGATTAATTGCTAACTACAATAAGGGCTCTTCATTATTTGTATTTTTTTTCTTCTCTTTCTTTTCCCCAATAATAGTTCTACTGATATCATGTGGTTAAATTTTCATCATTTTTAAATTGTAATATAACATTTTTGCTAAGTTTAATTTGTGCATATCGTAGGTATGACATTTACTTGAGCTTTGAAGAATCAATTTTTGGAGTACAACGGGAAATTGAAGTTTCTTGTTTCCAGTCATGTGATGATTGCGGCGGAACAGGTGCTAAATCTGACAGTAGCCTGAAAACATGCACTGACTGTGGAGGTAGGGGAGGGGTGATGAAAAGTCAGAAAACACCATTTGGAATAATGTCACAGGTAATTTGGTCTATTTGTACAACAAAGAATGCTTGGTAACTGCTCAGAGAAATAAAAAATGCTTGTGAGAAAATGATAAATGATTATAAGATTTTCTTAGTTTTCTTGTGCACACAGTTTTGATTAGCCGTGAGGAAAGCATCATTGTTGTCTGCATGTCTGTTTGTCTTTAATTCTTTATGTGTGCATGCATGCATGCACGAGACCATTATTTCTGTTTCGTATATTTTTATTGAAATTTGTGTTATTATTTTTGGGGGGTGCAGTGCAATATGTTTATGTGTTGTATTGATAGTTCCTCATGTTCGGTTTGTAGTCCACAAGAAACTGTACATAATTTTTATTAAGTTGTATCTTTGAGTGTGCGGTGTATGTTTATGATTTTCTGGAAATATGCTGAAACATGCCAAAAAGTCCTATATTTGCCATTTTCAGCCTACGGGGGGCTTTAATAAAGTTACTGTATGGCTGTCAATAGTGTTAAGATGGACTATTGATGTAAATGAGAACCATCATAATGTGAACTTGCCTTTCCTAGCAAAGAACAATCTCATATGTAGACTTTTTTACCAGTGAGGCATTTGTACCAATATAAATTCATGAGAAACAGGAGTTCTGAATTACTTGTATTCCTTACGCTCAGGATAAGAAGGAATAGTTTATTTGACGTTCAAAACACTTCTATTTGATAACATAGTTTTGTTGATGTGGCTGCTAACTCTAATCTGGACATGGTGGATTTTAGATGTTCTTTTTCGATGTGAATAGAATCTTTCGGAATGTTTTTCAATTGTTAGTTTATTTTTTCTGCCATGCATTGATAACATGGAATTCAATTCTAGTTTTGGGCCTTTTGGCATAAAATTTTGAGTTCTTGACCCTGTGTGGTTTCTAGATATCTACTTGTCCAAAGTGCAGCGGGGATGGCAAGATAATAACAGATTATTGCCGGATGTGCAGTGGAAGCGGGAAAATGCGGGTAAAAAGAAGCATGAAGGTGGTCATCCCACCTGGAGTTAATGATGGAGCCGCTATGCAATTTCAAAGAGAGGGTAATTTTGATAAGAACAGGTTTGTGCCCTATATTATTTTTTTTGGTTGAATTTGTTTTGCTTATGTGTCTTCTCATTCTCTTTTTACTTGATATACATTTTAGATATTCCATAATAAAGTGAAAAAACTGGATCTAATTTCTAACTGATCCATTATTTTGTTTTGGAAGGGGAACTTCTGGTGATCTATATATAGTCCTTCATGTAGATGAGAAGGATGGAATTTGGAGAGATGGCATCAATCTTTACTCAAAAATCAATGTTGATTATACTGAGGCTATACTTGGAACTGTAACGAAGGTAGTTACTCTCAATGTTTTAATTTACACATAAATTTGAATATAAAATATGGTGGTAAACACAGTTTTCCTACAGAAGTACAACCAATGACATGCTAGTTATGAAATACCATCTAATTTGACGTAAAATCTTTATCTCCAGGTAGAAACAGTCCAAGGTCTGAGGGATCTTCGAATTCCTCCTGGCATCCAACCTGGAGATGTAGTAAAATTATCACACATGGGGGTTCCAGAAACCAAAAATCCTTCTGTTCGGGGTGATCATCACTTTATTGTGAATGTTGTGATCCCAAAAGATATAAGGTTGAGTCCCTAACATTTTATCATCTAGAATTCGATGCTAATGCTTTTTTTGTTTGCGTATATATGATTTCCGCTGTCAACCTATCCCTTTAATTGAGATTTTACTGTTATTTATTTGTCATGAAGTGGAAAGAAAGTTAGAATTCGTAGTTATTTTATTGACCAAGCAAAAGGAAAAGGAACCTTATTTCTTTAGATCAAAACCGGCTTTTAGTAATTATTCTTTAAGCAAAGATTTATTTCTTTTTAGGGAAACTCGAGGTTGTTCGAATTGTACAAATTTTAACTATAGATCGGATTGATTGAGAGAATTGAAACTTGATTTGGAGTAAAAATCTATGAATTTTGATTGAAAATATATTTATATATATAATTATTTCAAGACCATTAGAAATTGAACTTTTGGCATGTAGATTTTATTTTTATAATTTTTTTGGATTTGGAACTGCATTATCAACAAAGTAAAAGGTTGACTAAGTGTCTCTTTTAAATATGGAGTAAGTTGCTTGCTATTACTGGAATATATACATTCACAATGTTATTCTTGCAGAAGTAAAGAGTTTGTTTACATCTCTTATGTATATTATCATAGTTCTTGACACTTGGTCTGTTTTTCTCTGGAACATAATATGTGGTTATGTCAGTGAAACAGAACGTGGACTTGTGAAGGAATTGGCTTCAGCGAAGGCATCTAGAAAGAACCAGTCAGAATTTTCTAACAACAGAAACAGTATCGTTCTCTTCTTCCTTATTTACCACTATTTTATTGAAATGGATAATATGATAGAAATGTGTGGTTGAACGTTCCCTTGATTCGCATTAGTGTGCATTTAGCAGGGACATTTAAAGGCAAATTCAATGAACAAAGATATAGAGATCAGAGATACCGTGCTCCAGAACAAGGAACGGACAAAAAAGCCTCTTTATGGAGTTCAGTTAAAGCCTTTCTAAGGTATTTATTAATTATTATTGATGTTTTTTGTTTTAAATATACTTTTTTTTGATTTAATTGCTAGAATCCTTTAAATTTGAAGGACAAACAAGAAAATATTATCCAGGCATATTCATTTATCTTTGATTTTACCTGATAAATTAATTTTGGACTCGGAATATGCTCAATTTGCACAGTCGAAGACAGTCTCAAGAAGGATTTGCATCAGTGAGTTTGGACACATCAGCGTCATTGTGGAGGGCTAACAAGCAAAATTCCTCATCCATGGCTTCCATTTTTGCTGTTTCCATTATCGCTTGCATGTTTATCCTTACCAAGACTGTCATCAGGGGAGAGAGGCCATTTCTGTCTTACCCAAAGGACATAAAAGAAGAGCCATAATTGAAACATTACAGGTGAGGTCAGTGAAAAAGTTCTAAACAAAGTCATACTTGCTGTAGACGCAAGGGGTGAATGCACCGTAGAAGTTCATTGTCTTCTCGCTCATAAACAATGACACAGTTTCAAAACATATTCTTGGTGGTGGGGGCAATAACCTTTTCATCCTGTTAACAGGCTCCTGCAAGAAGCTGAGGCATTATTTAAGGGGCCGGAGCTGTTGAGCAGAGATCTGTACGTATTCAACTGCTCACGAAGATATTCCCTGTACGATACATCATGAACTTGCTGAACTGTTGAGCAAAACCATTTCTTTTTGACAATATCTGTTTGATGTTGGCCTTGCATTTACATATAAATTGCAAGAGCCGTGGGGGTGGGGGTGGGGGGGGGAATATGTGGGAATGTGCAGTTAATGAGTTTTGCCATCTGACTTATAACAGGCTTTTGAGTTTGTGTGTACAAGGGCTTATTATGTGAGCCAAGCCTAGTGTGGGCTTAACCCATTTTTGCCAGTGCTGATTTTGTAGGGTTGGTATGACCTGATTGTCTGCAAAACACAAGTTGGCTAACCCTAGTCAGTACTTCACTTCTCATCTGTATGAACCTGGTTTGATTAGATAGAGCATTGTCATGCCATATGTGGCTCGGTGGTGAAGTTGTAGTGGTGCAATGTAGAGACCTTAAGTTTAATTAAGGAAAATAATTTCTCCACATATTGTGTGAGGATAAGTTATTAGAGAAGTTTTGTGCACGAGAATTGTTTATTTTGTTAAAGAAATTTAATTCATCCGAAACTAACCCGGTTAATCGGGACAACAAATTATGATTGTCTTTGTTTATAGAATAGAATGCTTAAATTAAATATCATTTATATCCTTCGAGTTTGCAGCTTTTCTTGCAAATGAAAAAAAGGGTACTATTAGTTGGTGAGTTTGGGACAATGACAGCAATAGCCAGAAGGGACAAATAGGCAAGAGTTCGCGTGGGGGTGATGGTTGGAGCGAAACAAATAAACATTAGTCGGTCCAATTATTAGTCTCTCAACCAAAAGTTGAATTAATTAATAAAATTAGAACTAGCAATGCTCTTAAAGCACAGCCAAAATATAAATTTAAAAGTTTAAGAAATTATGAAATTATTTTTTCAATATCATGTGATTTTTCACCAGCAACACTTTGATTTCCAGCAAGATTTTAAAACTTATTATGAAGAATTTTTTTTCACATTTTCAATGTTAGTCTTCCTGAAAAAATATCATTTTGACATTTTGTATAGCTTATGACAATAAGGTCTTATATGACCCCTAATTTCACAATAATTACAGATGAGAACAAACTTACATTTACCATACCTTTGAGTATTTTGCATTCCAACAAATGGTTGTTTGAAAAATGGTTGAGCAGTCCTATCAAATTTATATGAAGTTTCATGCTTTTGATATGAAGAAGAAGATCTATTACCTTGTATATTAACCTTTTTTGGATTGATAGATCTCTTTCTCTTCTTGTTCCAAAGTTTTGGATGAAGAAGGCACAAACTGCACAAAACTTTTAGGAAGACATGTATATGAACCCGACTTTTAACACTCGCCTTTTTCATATCCTAAGCCACAAGTTTCCTTGATCATCCTTTATTTATCAAGAATATCCTACTATTTGTTAGAACCTGACTTAAACTTGTCAATATCTGATCATACCTTCTTTATCATGTGTTCTTTTTTCTTTTCTGCCTCAGCGAGGTAGGTTACATCAGAAGTTACCTCAACTGGGCAGAGTGCTTCAAGATCTAGAATTTTCTCTTGTTTGCTTTCGCTTCATTCAAATCTTGAGTAAGAATTTCATTTTCTTTGATAAGTTTCAATTTTTCTTTCTTACTCTTGACACATTCCTTAACAAGATTGTTGTAGGTTACTTGAAGCTCACACATATCAAATTCAGAATCACTATCATCTGTTGAGCTTGCCCTTGACTTTTGGTCACCAAAGATTACTGTAAGGGCTATTGGAGTTTCATTCTCTTCATCTTCAGATTCAACATCAGATTCTTCTTCTGTTTTATTGTATATTTTTCACTTCTTTCTTCAATTTGCACACTCTTGAGCAAAGTGTCCAAATCCTTTGCATTTGAAACATTGAGTGGATTTAAACTTTTTACTTTTCTTCTTGAGTTTGTAAGATGAGCACTCCTCTTTCTTAAGTTCCTTTGAATTCCTATTCTTCATGAATTTCTCACAAAATTTCATTAGAAGCAATAATTCATCAATAGCATAGTTAGTTTCATCACTAGAATAAAGAGCAACACCTTTAGCATTTTTAGGTTTAAGAAAATTTGCCTCAAAAGTTTGTAGAGAGCCAACTAATTCTTCTACCTTAATTTTATCAATGTCTTTGCTCTCCTCGATTGCTGCAACTTTCATCATGAACCTCTCTGGTAAAGATCTGAGAATTTTTCTTACCACCTTGCTCGGCTCAAACGGTTCCCCAAGAGTAAATGAGGTATTGACTATGTCACTCAACTTCGCATAAAACTCATCAAACATCTCATTCTCCTCCATCTTCAGACTTTCAAAACTCGAAGTAAGTTGTTAAAGTTTTGAACGTTTTACCAAATTTGTGCATTCATGTGTCACTTCTAGTAAATCCCATGCCACTTTCTTTTTATCATAATGTGAGATCCTGCGAAATTCAGAAATATTCAAGGCATAAAATATAACATTCATCGCCTTACTGTTTCAAACTGCATTTTCAAGGTCACCTTTAGTCCATTTTTCAAGAGGTTTAAGAGTTTCGTTACCCTCTTTATCAATGAACTCAGCTTCAGTATACCCTTTCACTACTGGCGTCCAAACTCGTTCATCAATGGATTTCAAATATGCTCTCATGCGTACTGAATAATTTGATCCATCAAATTGTGGTATTTGATTCGTTGATGTAGATTCCATCGTTGACACCTGCTCCGATATCACTTGAAAGTTCGGTTTATCTTACCAAAATCGTTAGTCAACAAATATGAAAACTAAATTGTGCAAAAATAAACGAAAACAACACCAAGATGAATCAGGAGTTACAACCTTATCTTTAATCTAAAGACATCGCTATCCCTCCCATTCAGTGTTTTGCTTCAACCTCACTCAACCTAACAAGGTAGAGACCTCTCTTGGATCTCCCAAGAGACTTCGCAAACAAGCAACTCAAGAAGAACAACTCTCAATACAAAAGCTCTCACTATAAATCACTCATTAAACTCTCAAATTCAGAATTTCACA
Organism: Euonymus europaeus; assembly: GCA_963580455.1. Taxonomy (NCBI): domain Eukaryota; kingdom Viridiplantae; phylum Streptophyta; class Magnoliopsida; order Celastrales; family Celastraceae; genus Euonymus; species Euonymus europaeus. The sequence goes on along the minus strand of OY756957.1, from coordinate 23,752,808 downwards.
CATAAAACAATGAGATGACTTGTTTTTACGAAGTTATAAAAACCCAATGCTCAAATCTCACTCACTAGTAACTTCGGTCACCTCCAAAATAGCTTGGATGAAGTATTTATACCACACGTTTGTCTTGGAGATCAAGACTTCTTTTCCCACAAGAAACTTATCACTTTATCATCTGAAAAGATACAACACATATTCATACTTGTGTGTGATAACACATGCATAATAAATGATAAGATCATCTCCATGTGTCATGAACCAAAACATATATCAACCACTAGATTTGTTATCCACTTACACGGCATCCACAACACTTTCATTCCAAATAGAACACTAACACACTTTTGAATAAGATATTCCAGTAAACACAAACACATCCAACACTTACAAAAAGCCCGTCATGAAAGCCCATGATATTAATGAGAATTTATAGCCATACATTGAAGCCCACACAGACAGCTGAAGTAACTTACTACACCTACTGCATTAACTTACATCGCTGCTCGTCATCACCCAATTGTCAAAATTCAATTGGTTAAATATATCTCACAATTATCAATTAGGTTTTTTCTTAAATTAAAAACCAACAAAAACTACAAAAGATAGTACCGAATATGAAAATACAAGATCAACACAACCATAAAACCTACAAAGGCCAGATCTAGACACTACTACCACACGATGGGTAGTACACAAAAAGATGGGCGCCGATAGCTGCATGAGTTCCATAAGAACAGCCCAAATCCAGATCTGAGAGAATGAGTGCTAGATCTGCACTTTTTGCCACCAATACACATTAGCTGCAGAGATCCAAGGAAGCTTCACCTCCACTTTATTGAAAACATGAAAGGAAGAGTAAAAGCAAACAAAATAGAAGAAAATAGAAAGAGGAAAGAAGAGATGAAAATGGAAGGGAAGAAAAAGTAAGAAGAAATGGAACACAAGGAGAGAAAAAGAAACTGAAAAGGAGGCAGGATGAAAACAATAGAAGAAAGAAGAAAGAAGAGAGGGAGGGGGAAGGAGAGGAGGTTAATGCTTCCTCCCCTCCCCAAAATGGATCCGCAAAATGTGAAACCAGAGAGCGAGGGGTGAGAGATAGAGAGAGAGAGAGAGAGAGAGAGCTGGGTGAATTTTGGGATAGTAATGAAGGCTATTAGTTTAACTTTTAAGAAACATATTTATCCTCTATTTTTTTACCATATTCTTCTCTCTCAATGCACCTCCCACGCAACAAACCCTAAAATTTTAAAAATACTATGCCCTCTTGTTCTTCGGTTCTTCTCTTCTTCTTCGATTCAGTGCTGGTTTGTCTTGATAATAGCTTTGATTTTATCTTTCTCTTTGTCGGTATCAAAAATCCGGAATATCTCCATGTCATTCAACGATTGAAGTAATCCGATTCTCCCGATTACATCTTCTATGTATGTTGAAAATCGTGAGATTTTGGACTTATTTCTAAGCATTTATTTTCACTAATCATATTGGGTCTCCTCTATATGGTCTAGATGATTTCTTTTTCTTTTATAATTCCGTCGAAATTGAACAAAATTCTTGGTTGCCTAGCTATCTAGTGATTTTGTGTTAAAATTGAGGCCTAATAGAGAACTTATTAATAAAGATAATCCTTAATCAAAGGACTATCGTATGATATTATCTTCCATTTTTAGATGTGCTATCATATGATATTATCTTCCATTTTTAGATGTGCTATCATATGATATTATCTTCCATTTTTAGATGTGTTCATATTTATATTAGTCAACCTAATCAGTTAGGTTGTTATGCCTCATTCTTAGCATTAGTTTATTCCATTAGTTCAGCCTTATCTTATGCTCTGTGATGATCGTGTAATTGTATATATGGAACATCAACTCTCTGAATAAGATTAAGCCATTCTATCAACTCTCTTGAATCATTTTCTATACTTATGACTTGTTGGGTTGATATTATCAACTCTGTGGGGACAGTGTTTTTCTTTAATAACTACATTTTTTTTAATTGTCACAATATTGTCTCGGTTCTGGGTGTAGTTTCATTTGTATGTATTTTTCAGGTAAATTTTTAGCATGGAGAACTATATTGGCCATTGTCGGGACAGTCATTCAACTGGCACTACATTCACAGCCTCAACTAACAATGCAAGCCACGCTGGAGCATCACCTCCTTCACAACCTCTGAGCAGTGAGCAGCATACTAAAAAAACCTAGAACCCAAGCCAAAAACTTCCTGCTGGAACAATAAAACAAAGCCAACAAAAGGAGCACCCAGGCCACGGCTAACAGCAGCAGAAGAATATCACCCAAACAACTCTGTTTTTCTTATGAAGAAATCTTGAGAGAGAACCAAAATTGCCTTGCCCTTTTATCAGCACTGAAACGGACCGGAAGATTGCGACGGAGGGAACGATGAAGTCTTCAGAGAGAAATCATGATCCCTAGATACAGCGGGAGGTCGTTGGAGCTGAGCGATTTTGGTCGATCAAAAATATATCATTAGATTCGTAGGTGCGATCAAAAATACAAATACAAATATTTCAAAATTTAAAAATATGTAATTGTACACTAAAGATACAGCGGGGGCTGTAATCCAACAATTGAGAGAACTAGAGGTGCGGTGATAGAGAATAATAATATGATAAAAAATAGGTAAATATGTTTTTTAAAAGTTAAACCGATAGCTTTAATTACTAACCGTTAGATCTGGAAAGCCATATTTAATGGTCACAGTGCTGCACAGGCAGGGCCCGCTCCTCTTTATATATACTCTCAATTGTTGCTTATGGAAATGTGGTTAACCTATTAGATTTCGAGATGTAATCTTTAAGTGTGGTTAATAATTAGATTTCACATGTGTTTTAACTAATCATCTCTAGAATGATTAATTATGAAAGTTAAAAATGAGTTACTGTCAACTGGAGCATCCTAATTAATTTTTCCTTTAATGGGATTGGCGGATAAAAGTAGGGATGGCAATTTCACCCGCGGGTTCGGGGGCCCGCGGGTGCCGCCCCGATCGGGTTCGGGTTTGGGGGAGCCCGATTCGGGGGCGGGGGCGGGTTTGGGGATTTCCCAAACTCTCGGTACCGGGTATGGGGCGCCCCGAACCCGCCCTGAATACCATCTGTAAATGTGTAACCACTTGGAGTTGAACCCATGACCTCACTCAAACTCCAAACACTCTCTACCACTAGGCCATTACTCTATTGGTGATTTGCTTTTTGACTTGTTAGTATTTGACCATGTATCAAATTATCAATATTAGACTATAAACAATTCTTAACAAACTGAAAAAATTGTTATAAAAAATATTATTAAATATAAAGTATATTTATATTACGTATATAACTATGTATGTATATTAAAATCTTAAAATATATTTTATTTATATTTATAAATTGTATGTTTTAAACCCTAAACACAAAGTCACAATTCACAAACTCTTATTCATAATATGAACATATGATAACCTTATATTCAATCTTCAATCCACAATAACCAAACAAATTATGAACTTTCAAGTTAGACAAATTGGAATAAATAATAGTTAGACAAATTGGAATAAATAATGAACACGAGCCCTTAAAGATTAAGGTTTAGACTATGGTTTATGGTTTAGGGTTTAGGTTTTCACCTTTGGACCTTTGGTTTAGGGATTTAAGGATTAAGCATTTAGACCTTTATAAGGTCCATACGTGGGATTCATGAAGTAAATCATATCATATCATATCACTCTTTGATGGTTCTTCAGTTAATGTAAATCACTCGTGCCCTAATCATTTTCAAAATCTCATGCACTGAAGTTGTGCAAGTGCAATGGCACTTGCTATGTAGCATTTGTGCAAGTGCAATGGCACTTGCTATGTAGCATGTGTAGTCCATACGTGGGATTAATGAAGTGTGCCACTGCACTTGCTCAATGAGAAGAGTTTTAAAAGTTCAATGGTGTATGAGTAGTCTCAAGTGCTTCATACTGTTTTGGTGTTTTTGCATCATCAAATTATCAAAGAGGTACTCCTACACAAACATCACAAGCACTTTAAACTACAAAAACTACCATTTAAAACTAGCAAAAGATTATCTGCCAATACATGTATGTTTTTATAATTTAAATAAAAACTTAAAGAAGGTTCAATTGATTTTTATTTTAATTGAAACTTACTTTCCCTTCCTGTGCAATTTCACATCACACAATTTGCTGCCATGGATGATCAATAATCCATCCTTGAAGCTATTCTTGAAAATCGAGTATCAGTCATTCAAGCAAAGCTGGAACAACTATATGTCATCGTTCAGAAAATTCTCTCTCGGATGGATGAAGAACAACGTAAAAATGAATCTCAGTTTGACGAAATGCGTCATGCCTTGGGTGTTCCTAGAATCATAGAAGATGATGACAAATTTAACAACTCAAAAGAAAGATCAAAGTTAGAGCTCACATTTCAATCGTCTAAGCACGGCGTCCAACAAGACCTACTTGATCTAACTCAAACTCAACGATCGATGCCTAATTTGGAAACGAGTTACGATGAGGTATTAATGGCGAGAATTCAAGAATTTGATGGTGAGAGAACGGATATCCTCCCCGATCGGGAAAACGACGACTACAAACATGTTGATTCTTAAACTTATAAACTGACTGTCAATCTTTGCCTTCTAGATGAAGTAGGCGCATGGTATTTGTGCAAATGCCAAAATAAGAAATCTATGAGCTTCGTCCATAACACAAGGTGTTTGAGAAAATGCTCAAACAATAAATTCCTTCTTGGACTTGTGTGTAAGATGCCGTTGCAAGTAGGGAATTTTTCATAGAACAAATCCAGTTGAAGGTTGTGATGGATTTGAGGAGAAGTTTTAGGATAGCCCTTGTACTTTGGTGAAAGTATCAGTTTATCCCCTGTATTTCAATTCAAATCAAATTAGTCCCTCAACTTTCATTAAAGCATTATTTAGTCATTCGTTGTAGTTTTCGTTTGTTTTTGATGATTTGGCAGTGATATTTTATAAAAAATAGATGAAAATCATAACGGATGACAATCATAATGGATGACTAACGACATACGATAATGAAAATTGAAAGGCTAATGTGATTCGAAATGATGTTTGAGGGATAAATTGATACTTTCACTTTTGAGCGCGTATCAAAATTTCTCCCCGTGAATTTATGCAACTGGTCTCTAAATCAAAACAAGTTGTAATAGGAATTTCACTTTTGAGCGCGTATCAAAATTCCTCCCCGTGAATTTATGCAACTGGTCTCTAAATCAAAACAAGTTGTAATAGGAATTGAGTAAGGGTACTACTATTCCAACCCCCCTCCCTAGCCCCTACGTAAACCCCCCTTGTCATATCAAATATATAATATTGACGCATGCTGACATCTTATGAATCATGCATCCTTGGACGTGAGGGTCATAACCTACGTGGCCCCCCTTTCAGGGGCATTTTTGTCTCTTTGGCTTTACTGACGCGGTGTAATAAAGATTCAATTACTACGTCTCTGACAGTTAGACAAGTTTTTCTTTGTCCACGGGTGTATTTTTTTCTTTTCTCAATTTTTATTTTTGTTTTTGTTTTTTTTTTCTTTTCAGATTCCAACTTTTGTTTTATTTTTTAATTTATAATTTTTTTAATAAAAAAGACAATACCCGCAATATTTTATTTAAAAATGAAGGGTTAGAACTATATGGTAGTGAACTTCTTAATATATATATATATATATCAATACCAATTATTGAAGTAACAAAAAAAAATGCTTCTTACAATTGATTTATATTGTCTATTTTGAGTATTGCTCAAGCCTCTTTAATTAATCACTCTCAACTAACGTAATAATGGTGTTATTGTAGATTTTTTGATGTATTTTGGTCAAACTATTTAGTCAAATTTTGTTTCAATTTTTGGTCTATTTTAATTGATTTCATTTTTGTATATATTTTTTACAACCCTTATAACAACGTTGCTATAGAAAATAACTTTTAATCGCCTGTTTGGAATTTATGCACCACTTTGTTTTCCCAAATTAAATAAAGACACGTAATAATTAAAATAGAAGAATGGAGCATAAATAATTTTGATGACTTAAAAAGAGGACTAATCTGGTGGGCCCCTACACCATTTACCATCACCCTCCCTATTATTCTATTGTGGGTCCCGCACCCCCACGTCATCTTCTCATTGTGGCTCGTAATAGAAGCAATCATCACGGTGGTTTGACTCTTTCCCTGTCTTCGACCAGAGAAATAAAAATTTGACAAGACAATCGTAGGGTTATAGGGGGTTTAAAACTAGGTGGGTTTGTTTATCATAACCCATTGAGTAATTGGACTTAGCATGTCAATGTCTTTTCAAAGGAGTAAATAAGCCAAAGGGTGTCTTGTCAAAATGTCAAATAAGTCAAAGGGGGAAGAAAAAGAAGTAAAAGTGGACTGACTCCTTTAGCAATTAGACTAATTTTGTTTGCATGGCTACATGATGGAATTAATAGTCATGAGCAATCTAATGGTCATGATAATTTTGTTCCCTTTAACATTTAACACTTATTTAGATTACAGTATGAAAATCGATATACGAGTTCATTTCGATATCTATAAATAAATATTAAAATCTTCTAATTCACATATTATTACAAAAATAATGTAATTAAAAACAATATAATTAAAAATGACTTAATAAATCCTATTAATCATAGATTTTGTTGGATAGATCTTTATATGTTGATTCTGGATATGTAATTTTTTCCGAAATCTAATATGTATTTTAAGAGATAAAGTGTTTTAAAATTTCGTTAAAGAAAAAAAAGTGCTCTGAAATTTCAAAAAAGATATTTGATTTTTTAAAATTTTAATTTTTTATGTTATACGTTTACAAAGCATGTCACGTAAATTTGAGTTAATATTGGGTTAAAAAACTTGAAATATTTAACGTGACTTTTTAACTTTTTATAAATGCAAGTCTTTTCATCAAACGTAAGGGGGTGACATGTTTAATTTATCATAGTTTTTAACTGAAATAAAAGATATGTTTATCATTTTTATAGATGTGAGATGATATTTGCCGTTTAATCCAACGCGTGATATGTACAAACCCTTAAAAAAATACTTGGTGGTCCTCTAGACCATGTTATACGCTGATGTATATATCATAATTATCGCAACTCAATCGGTTACCGGAGCCGTTGACAAAAGCAAAACTTGACACCTTTCATTTTCAAAATTAAAATGCAGCTCAACTGTATATATATATATATATATTTTTTTTCTTTAATGAAAGCGACTAGAATTCATCCCCTACGACTTTGCATACCTTTATAATTCAATTCATGCGTATTTTTCCATTTAAACTGAATCATTTTTCGTCTGTTTGGATGAGAGTATATCTCATAGAGTATAAGTTATCATAAAGCATAAAAGCTGAGTCTGTCTGATAAAATAGGTTATACACTTTGATCCAAATGTACCCTCCTCTATGTTTGGTTTCAAAATATTTTTTAAATTCAATGTCTAGAGAAACAACAATTATATGGATGGCAATGTTTTTTGGTCTCAAGTATTGTAAGCTGTAACACCCAAATGGACTTTTCAATCTCTTCTGAAATTAAAAACAAGTGAGAAATCCAACACCCAAATAGTCTTTTCATTCTCTTCTGAAATTAAAAACAAGTGAGAAATCCAACACCCAAATAGTCTTTTCATTCTCTTCTGAAATTAAAAACAAGTGAGAAAAACTAAAAAAAATACAAACACACAAGAGCCAAAAAAAAAAAAAAAGACCAAAAACAAACAAAACCCAAACAGCCGTTTTCTTTCAAATTCCCAATAAAAAACATAAGATAGAGGATAAAAAGAGTAGAAAAGAAAAAGACGAAGAAAAGAAAAAGTAAAATCAGATTTTAAGTTTAACCCCAAAAACACGCAGAGAGAAGATACTCTTGGAGAGAGAAGAAGCCAGTTGACTGATCAAGAACAAACTATAGTGAAGTGTTAACCTTCCAGCTAGGGTTTCTCTTTGCTATATCGTCTTTCTTCAATACCAACTCTTCTCTCTCTCTCTCTCTAAACTCAGAAAGCAGAGAGAGCCTAATGCATACCATTGAAACCCATTAAAACCAGACCCACATTTCTACTATTTCAAGCCCTTCAAGACTGGTAGCAGTGTGGGCTGTTGTTCCCCAAAAAAAATGCAGACCCACAATATGTTATTTCACGTTCTCCTTGCCTTTGCTATTCTTCTTTTATTTCCGGTGTCAAAATCCGATCTTTCGGCCGACAGAGCGGCGCTTCTCACTCTCCGGCAGTCGCTTGGTGGCCGGACGTTCCTCTGGAATGCTACTGCGACCAGCCCTTGTAATTGGGCCGGTGTCACTTGCGAGCAGAACCGGGTTGTTGCCCTCCGGTTACCGGGCGTGGCCCTCTCCGGGGAATTTCCCAGCGGCATTTTTAGTAACCTGACCCGGCTCCGTACTCTCAGTCTCCGACTCAACGCCCTCACTGGACAGCTTCCCTCGGATCTCGCTTTGTGTACTGGACTTCGGAATTTGTACCTCCACGGCAACCTCTTTTCCGGCGAAATCCCGGAGTTTTTGTTCGGAATGAAGGATCTTGTGCGTGTCAATCTTGCTAGTAACAATTTTACAGGTGAGATCTCTGTGGGATTTGATAAGTTACAGCGACTGAAGACTTTGTACCTTGAGAACAATGGGTTGTCAGGGTTGATTCCTGCTTTGAAAGTCCCAGAAGTTATTCAATTTAACGTTTCAAATAATATGTTAAATGGGTCGATACCGGAAAGGTTTCAGAGGTTCGATTCTAGCTCGTTTTCGGGTAATTCATTGTGTGGTAAACCACTTGAGGGTTGTGCTGGTGACACTGCAGATGTCCCGAGTACAGGCAGTATGGAGCCTGAAAAGAAGAAGTTATCTGGTGGAGCAATTGCGGGTATTGTGATTGGATCTTTGGTGGTTTTGATATTGGTTCTTCTAATATTGTTCTTCTTGTGCCAAAAGAAGGGAAACAAGAAGTCCAGGTCGATTGACATTACTCCAATCAAGCATCAAGAGCAGGAGATTCCGGGGGATAAGACGATTGGGGTGGCTGAAAATGGAGGGTATGGAAATGGGTTTTCGGTGGCCGCCGCCGCCACGGCTGCTCTGACTATGAATGGGAAGGGAGAAGCTGCTACTGCTGTGAATGGTGTAGCGAAAAAACTAGTGTTTTTTGGGAATGGAGGAAGAGTGTTTGATTTGGAGGACTTGTTGAGGGCCTCGGCCGAAGTATTGGGTAAAGGGACTTTTGGAACTGCCTATAAAGCAGTGCTTGAAATGGGAATTGTGGCGGCGGTGAAGAGGTTGAGGGATGTGACCATTTCTGAGAAGGAGTTCAGAGAGAAGATTGAAGGGGTGGGTTCCATGGATCATAAGAATTTGGTGCCACTAAGGGCTTACTATTTTAGCAGGGATGAGAAGCTGCTTGTCTATGATTACATGACCATGGGAAGCTTGTCTGCACTTTTGCACGGTGAGGATTTCTTGCTCTTGAGCTTACTTTTATGCTCCATGATCTAGATTTTGTGTTATGATTGTTGTTTTGGTTGCTATGTTTTGTTGCCTTTTAGCGGGATGATTACTGTTTTCTAACAGGTAAAAAATGAATGTGTCCTGTGCATGTGTTTCTCTCTTTTGTCTGTCGTGACTCGTGATCGATACACTTTCAATTGAATGTCTCTGCCGATACAAGGATGGACTGGATTAGATCAGTATATGCCACAGTTTCTTTCTGGCATCTTCTAAGAGTTTGTTGAGCATGCCTTAAAGAAAAAGTTCACACTTCATCATTTCTTGACCAAATAAGTGTCATCTCGTAGGGCCTTCAAATTTCTTGTTTTGTTGCTGCTGTCAAGTCAAGTATTCCTAAGAAGCTAAGTCAAATGTAATTTTACTTCTGTTTTGTCGAAACTGGCACAAATTCTCCATGAATGATACATTAGGGCTTTTGGTTTGTGTTGTGTGCAAATTTAGTTTTCATAGAATCCAAGTATAGGAATTGTCTTTTACAGACAGCAATATATGGATGTGGTGTAAATTGTGAAATATCTTTTTTTTTCTACTCTCGAAACATTGTGTGGGTGTGCGCAGTAAATTTGTTTAGGTTTTGATGAGATTATATAAAAAATACGTGGGAAAACATCAGAGTAATCTCGACGCAGGATATTTCATGTTGAAGCAGATGAAAGATAAAACTTGATATATGTAGACTTGTTTTGTTTCATTAGCTTTGTCTTTACGATCGTTTCATAATTATACCACAGGGAATAAAGGAGCCGGTAGAACTCCCCTGAATTGGGAGACTCGATCAAGCATTGCCCTTGGAGCTGCTCGGGGGATTGAGTACTTACATTCTCAAGGTCCAAACATCTCTCACGGAAACATAAAGTCCTCGAATATTCTCCTCACTAAATCTTATGAAGCCAGAGTCTCTGATTTTGGCCTTGCCCACCTTGTTGGTCCTTCATCTACTCCCAATAGAGTTGCTGGCTACCGCGCACCTGAGGTAACTGACCCTCGCAAGGTATCTCAGAAGGCCGATGTCTATAGCTTTGGTGTATTACTACTGGAGCTACTGACCGGGAAAGCACCCACTCATGCTCTCTTGAATGAGGAGGGGGTCGACCTTCCCAGATGGGTACAGTCCATAGTTCGAGAGGAATGGACCTCTGAGGTGTTCGATCTTGAGCTACTCAGGTACCAAAACGTGGAGGAAGAAATGGTTCAGCTCTTGCAGCTCGCAGTAGATTGCGCTGCTCAGTACCCCGACAACCGCCCTTCAATGCCTGAAGTTACCAGGCGGATTGAGGAGCTATGTCGTTTAAGCCAGCGAGAAGATCACGATCCACAGCCTGATGTCGTCAATGTTGTCGACAATAACTCTTCTTGACGAGTAGAATGATCATCCTTGCTGTTTTAGTCTTCCCATCCCATATGTACCATCTTCTTTTTATTTTATTTTTAAATTTCTTCATTAATACTTTGAAGGGTGCATATCTTTCACATTTGTTCTTTGTTGGGTGGATCATATGGTGGTTGTAATTATTACATTCACTTTAGCTTTTCTGCTCTTTATGAAACTTTTGGTATGTTTTGGATTGAGATGTGTTGGTTGCTTTGAACTTTACAGGGTTTCCTCTTCATTTATTGGCCTAGTGGCCGAGTAGTGGTTGGTATAATGTAGAGGTATAAATTTTTAGAAGTAGTCTCTCGCACATATTAAGTTGAGTAATGTAAGGTTTGAGTATATTCTGTATGATCTGACGCCGTTTTATTACGAAACTCTCATGCACGATATTTGTTTACCTTTAACATGTGAAAATGTCGTTTAATGATAAGAGTTGCGGAGATGCAATTCGGATTTAATTATCGTAAATAATCATTTCATATATTATATGAGGATAAAATCCGTGTAGATTTTATTTATCGAAAGATAAAGTTTTCGTACATAATATTTGTCCTCGAGACTGCAGACTACTAGAGGTGTGCACGGAATTGTTTTTCTGTTTACAAAATTGACTGATATTGGGAAATGCAAGAGAGAGAGCAGGGAAGGTCATTGTTTAATGAATCAGTTTGGTTTCCGATACATTTAAGTTGCTTTTTCAACAGTCCCTCCGGCCTCTTGTCTTCTTCTGAATCCAAATTAGGGTAAAAACTGGTTCACAGGACTAAAGTTTTCATGGGGTACAGTGACTCTGAGTAGGAAGCTTGATTGGTTTCATTCAAGTCCATGTTTTTAAAAACTTCCTTTTTTGGTTGTATGTATTAAATAGATCTGCAAGTCTCTCACTCTCTCTCTTTACTACAAATAAATTCCCTCCAATCCTCATTTTATGGGCCGATTTAGTTTTTCACACTCATTAAAAAAAATTCAATTAATATCTTTATAATAATAAATTTAATTAGTTTTATTCTTAATATACCCTTCAACTACTCCACTCATATTTTATCATTATTAAAATTTAATGTCATTTTTTAAATAAAGATGCATAATAAATGATGATATATTAGTAAAGCAGTGATTTTTTTAAAGTGGGTTATAATTAAGGATAAATCAAAATAGAGAGTGACGCTATTAAATAAGGACGGAGGGAATATTAACTATCCACTCACGAAGAATTCCATAGATTTCAAATTTTAAGATTTCTGGTATTGGGTACTTTATTTCGGTGAATTTGTTGATGATATTTAAACAGAAGAAAAACTGAGAAATCATAGCTACAAAAATAGAAAAAAGAACTGAAGATGATCAGCTTTATTTGGTGGAGCAGAGTGTTTGCACATGAATGGAGTGATGTGTTAAGCTGTAAAACGTGAGAGGAGATGACAGTCTGATATATTGCGGTCCTATTGAGCATGTACAATAGTACTTCTGAAAATGATGCTGATAATGTATAAAAATATGTATTTTTACTGATATGGTTGTATTGAGATATGTATTTTGATTATATAGATGATGAGTATGAGTTATTTTGTCAAAAATGTGGGATGTAGCATTGATTTTGATATAATTTTATTGAATAATTAACGATGGACACTTGACATTTAGAGATTTTGTTGGCATCAAACCCAATTTCAACTGTGATCGGGCTAAATTGCATGGAGCAGCACTAAATTTCTATGTTTCATGCGGATTTTACAATGTTCAGTCTAGGCCCATATAAATCATCTAAATGACAAACTTGTCCGTTATTATTCTCAATTACCAGAAAAAATCCAACCCACCCTCTGAGTCTGAAGTTTGTTGTTTCGTTCAATTCTTCCTGATGGGCTTTAAGAAGAAAAACAAAGTACATAAAAGAAACAAAACCAGGCCCTTTCATGGCTTTCTTTATGTCTTGGATTTGTCTCTCGTATTAACATTGGTTTCTTCGTTAACATATGACAGCCCACAACTAGGCAGACGAAAACCCCCAAAAAATGGTCCTGAATTTTGTACTCTAATTTTGTTATCAGCCTGCAGTCCAACTGCATCAATTGTCAGTTGAAGCAAAGCATGCATGAAGTATCATAGTTGCTGATATACTTTTCAGATTCAATCCAAGTGTTGCAACTCAAGATGTGAAATTGAACTGAAAATGATGGGAATGTGCTCTATTTTTTAGAAAGGGGATGTGATCTTATCGATAATGAAGAGGGAAAATCATTACCGGTACATCATAGGCCAAAATCAGGATACATGAAACCCTAAGCTCAGACAAAACCTTGAATCTCAGTTTCAGTTCCGTGAACCGGTGGAGGAAAGACCAATCCCAGAACAGTTTCAGTCTTTGGTATTTTCTTCTATATCTGCAAGTGAAGAACACCGAATCGATAAAAATGTTTGAAGAGTTGGCAATGTATGCAATTTTCATTTAGCAGAAACAGTCTGTATGAAACCAATACATGTAGTACAGGGTTTACACTTTGCATACAACACAAGTTGAGAAGGCGCAGTAGACACCCAAATCTATCTGTTCAAGAAGAAACAATCTCCAGCCCTTGACTGGGAAGACAAGGTGGCTATGAATTAATGATTAGTTGAAGGATCGTCCTTCCAACCCTTTATGAGAAGATCGTAGTTGATTGATGCTAGCTGAGAGAGGTTCTGGAAACCAAATGCACAAGTAAAAGTTAAGGACACTGCATTTAGTATTTGCTGGAAGCATATCAAATTATAGAACACAGTAGATTAGATTATATAGAGAAGGTACACAAATACGCAGCCACAGCATCGCAGCCATCTTTTGCCAATAGTTTATAGAATGGCATTATTTCTAAGTCTGAAAGCCAAGGTATTCTTTCCCAAAGCTAGATTGCTATTAACCACCAGAGTGTCGACCAGAAAAAGGAAAAAAAACAAGAAACGAACAAGAGTGACCATGTAGATTGGAAGTCACCCAGACTAGTGTAAGAAAGTACCTTGAATGAAAAATTACTAAAGGAATAATCAAGAGATGAGCTGGAATCAAACTCCGCAAGACCTCCACATTCAACGCCCTGTTCATCATGTTTCTCAATGGTGAATCAATTACAGACTATAATTCGTATAGATTTATAAAATCCGTTCGATTTAAGAAAATTTAAACTGTGGGAAGCTACAATACCACTTCATCCTGGCGATTGCTCAGGCAACTACTGCTGCCACTTAAGCTGTCAGCATCACTGGAATCTTCAAGATCAATGGTTTGATCCACGTGCTCATCCGAAGAATTCCATGAATAGCGACTAGTAAAATAACTGGTATCAAGTGCACTATCTGAACTGGGAACAAATGCAGCCTGGGAAAAGTGCCAAATCGGAAAGAGATTCCAAGGTGAGAAAAATGTAGAGTAAAATGCAGATAACAACCTGTAACATATTTAAAATACATTTACACCTTCTGCCTGGCAAGGGTGTCCCAATTGATATCTTTGAAGAATACATGCCCCTTCACCTGAATCATAAAAGCTTTGATTGGGTTATCCTGACATCCAAGTAAAATTACAGAAACACCCATCCTAAATAGTGAAAGAGATCGAATATCAAAACTTGAACCAAATAATCAAGTTTACCTCCGATGCTCCTCCAGCCCCAAGCCTCTGATGAGGATCTTCAGTCAATAGCCTGGATATTAAATGCATCAGTAATTTGCAAAGAATATATGCTTATCTGGTATAAAGAATATATGCTGAGTGCTGACACAATATATTTCTACCCATCTTCAGTCGAAGGTAAGATATATCCACCCTCGAATGCTATAAATTGGTGCCTGACCCTCCACACTACTTTATGGAAGATGAAGCGCTACTTGGTCCAAGCCCATAAGCAATGAAAAAATATATCAAATAATCAGTTCAATTGATTGTACTGGACCAAATACTAATGGTGACATTAACTTTCAGAAAATTTCCCTTTAAGAATGTCACGAACAAGTCCCACATCGCTTGGGTAGTTGGGTTGTGAGTTTATAAAGAAACCCAAGTCTATATCACATAACAAGGCTTTTGTCCTTGGGCCTACATACCATTAAGTGAGATGACCCATAAAGAACAAAGTTGTGTAGGTCAAATATATCCACGGAATCCGGACAACCCAAAACGAAAACGAACAATATTATTGATGTGAGAGAACTCGAGATTTACAACATGATATCGGAGTAGTGTCTCGATTCAGTTGGATGTGACATTTACCTGTCCAATTGTTGGGTCTGGCATAACCCAAACCACAAGTGTAGGCGAGTGTTACGAACTAAAGTCCCACATCACTTGGACAACCCAAGCGATGTGAATTTATAAAGAAACTCATGTCCCTATTACACAAGGAGCTCTTTTCCTTGGGCCTAAGTATCATTAAGTGAAACGATCTAGGAAGAACAAAACCGTGAGGGCACGATGTATCCACGCCACGGGAGTCGGACAATCCAAAACGGACAATATTTTGATGTGAGTGGACTTAAGATTTACAACAAAGAAGAATACCCAGTACAATAGCAATGAAAAGTTTTCTTACCGATCAATGAGATCGTGTGCTTCCCAACTCATTTCTTCAGGCACCCGTGGCCAAGGTACTTTACAATTGAGAATATTATCAAATATTTGCTAAAAGAGAGAATAAAACAAATGAGAATGCGAAAAATGGAAGACTAAGATCAGAAGCAGAATAGGAATTAACAAAAATGTGAAATCATGACACATGAGACTTGTATATTCATTTCATGAGAAAGGACTTTCACTTTATATCACAGAACAATGCAACTCAACAACCATTAAAGTTCAGTTCACTTTCTTATTGAATTGCATACTTTCTAAATTGCTACAATTTTACAAGAAACATGTGATCTGATTTTATAGGTTTATGACTTTATGCCTTGTTCATAAAATGCCAGCAGGTAACAAAGGAAGAGCCTTGCATTAATCTAAGTCCATAAGATAGTAAAAACCTCCCTCCCTTGGTTACGGGCTGGCATTTTATGAACCAGGCAAAAGGTCACAACCCTATGAAATCAGCACAGGATATAAGGACAGAAAAAGGTAACAAAAAAGTATAGAACAAAAAGAGATAAGAGAAATCTTCTTCTTTTTTTTTTTCCTTCTCAAGTAGGAAAAATAATTTCAAAGATAAAATCAACATGGGGGTGCCAACCCTGGCAGCAATGGTCTCTAGCCTAAATGCCAAAGAATACACTTGATCGTTGTATCTCTTGATAGAATCATAAGAACAATAAAAGCCAACATCACCAATTCAAAACAAATTGGACAAAAATATATCAAAGGATAAATTCCAAGTCAATGGGAGCAGAACCATCACCATTTAAAGAATGAAAATACACTCATAAGCAAGGTAATAACCTGTGGATGTTCTGCATTGAAAGGTGGAATGCCCACAATCAGTTCAAAAAAGATGACACCCACAGACCACCAATCTGCTGTTGTGCCTGAGGAACATGGCATATAATAGTTAATTTCCTGACATCTGTACATGAACAATTGCTAAAAGTTTAACACAGCTAGTAGGAGTGCAATATTAACTTCTAGCTCTAGATATCATATCAGAACAACCAAATTTCATATTTAAGGTTTAACTTGCGTTGGTATAAGACAGAAAATTATAGCCCTAAAAAGATAAAAGATTATACAAACCATGTCCTGTCCCCAAAAGTATCTCTGGTGCCAAATAGTCGGGAGTACCCACTGCGGAACGCTTCTTCCTCCTTTCTTGCTGATGCTCAGATGCAGATAGTTCGGGTTCATCATCCCCAAGTAGGGATGTCCCACTGACTGCTGGACCAGACAAATCATCGGTACTATTGATGAGACCAACCTTTGAAAGCCCAAAATCAGTCAACTGTTAGAGTGCAAGAAATAAGTTTTGTAAGTTTCACAAAGACACCATAGCCATAAAAAGATCATTTAGAGGCAGAAATATATTTAGAAGGATTAAAGCTAACAGGAATTTTCGTTTCATTTGTAGATTAGCTCTCTTTTTTTTCTCTCCAGGCATTCAATTGGGAATCAGAGACAAGGAAACTCATTTCTCTCTGCTTGTATTTAAGGAAGCATTGCTGCTCTACCTCCTTCGACTTTATTGCTTGATGACTGAAATTACTGAACAGAGCAAGAATACGAGAAGACAATTTTAAGAATTGAGATGCATCACTGACTGTTATAGTTATTGCTTGGAATATATCAGAAGTAGAATATCAATTCGGAAGAGAAGCTTATTTAACATTTCACAACTGTCCTGATCCAAGAAGGAGTTTGCACAATGACTTCTTTAGATGTGGTGCCAAAAAAAGGAAAAGAGAAAAGGTAAGACTGCAGAAGAAAAAAGAAATTTGCAACAGGAAGCATTTATGCTTTTCAACACAGAGAACATAGTAACGCATAAGCTTTGCTATCAAAACACCAGCATCAAGAAAAAGAAGACAGAAAAGAAAGTGAATAAGAAGTAACCTTTATATGGCCATCATGGGCAATCAACAAGTTATCAGGCTTCAAGTCACGATGGACCACACGAAGTGAGTGTAAATATTCCAAAGCAAGCACCTGGAAATTAATTGTACTCGGTTTTCAGAGTTGTTGTACCAGAAACCATCTATTAAAGAATTGCAAAACATGAACAAACACTCACAACTTCTGCTATGTATACTCGAGCAACATCTTCATCTAAGCAGCCCAAATTTTTCAACAGTGAATACAAATCTCCCCCATTTAAATACTCCATCACAAGATACAAATTCTCACGACATGTGAATGAATAAAAGAAACGTACCTGAAAAATTCACATTCAAGTTACAATGAAATACAAAAGATTACAATGGCAATGAAAAATGAATTGCAAGCTAGACCTGCTCACCACAAAAGGGTTGCGGACCGAAATTAAAATGTCTCTTTCAGCTAATATGCTTTCAACAGCATTCTTTCGAATCATATCTGCCTTTTTAAGAACCTGCAGCAAATCCAATGATAAACATTAAAAGAGGACAAAAATCTATCCAAAAGACCAATGACAACATAAAGACGAGAACGAATAAACCCAGGTTCCATACCGTGGATCAGTAAATCCAAAAGCAAGATAATGAGATTCTTAACATAACCAATTCCAGAGCTGATTAATTATCAATAGTCATACGCTGATGGCCCTTATGGCCAAATTTCTCAGTCATTTTAGATTACTCATCAAATGGGGCTTAAGTGTTGGCCCTTCTAGCCAAATCCTTTGGTCATTTTAGATTAGTGATCAACTGCTGTGGTGTTTGCATTTGCATTACTGCGATTTTTTATACCCTGTGGGTTATGTATAAGGGTGTCCATAAATATAGCTTTGTAGACATTTTCAGTCGTATGGAATATCCAGAAAGAGAAGTTTGCAACAAACTCTGAGAGCAGCCTTTCTGAATTAACAGGGAGTCATAAAACTGGTAATTGACTGTTGAAACATTTTTCATTGCGATTATTATTGTTATTTTGTAGTATCCGAACTGTAGACTCCATTTCTGCTTAGAATGAAAAGATGATGCGAGTCTTTGAGAAAATAATGAAAGCAAAAAGAGGAACATTAGGGGAAAATATAAAAATATGGTGATAAGTTGAATAATTCACAGTTTCATATCATGAAAACACCAAATGTATTTCTTGAAAGGTACTAATGTAAACACCATAAAAGCTACAGAGATGAATAATTAAGTACTCACAGCATAAAAATCACTTTTCAAATATGATAAATATTAGAATTCTAAGACGGTAAGACCTACAAAAGAAAAGTTCCTTGAAAAGGAGCAAAGAATCTATTGTGTCCCCAGGTAGATAAGTGAATGTGTGTATGCATGAATACAGATAAGAAAAACAAATTAGAGTTTCATAAAAAAAATAACAATCAATACAGGTACCTTAATGGCAAAAAGATCCCCTGTTGTCCTCTTTTTAGCCAAAAACACCCGTCCAAATGCTCCACGACTAATTGGCTTTATTATCTCAAAGTCATCTATAGAAGTACGGTCTTTATCTTTAGAAGAATGTATGGGGCTTGTTCTCAAGCTACGCACAACATCATCTTCCAAAGGAGCATCTTCATCAATTATCGTACTCGTTAGTTCAACTTTTTCATCTTCCACTAGCTCAGTAAGCTGCAAATACTTCTCCCTACAGAATCACAACTCATTACAAACAACAGTATAATAAAGTAAAGAAATTTTTCAAGACAAAAAAGTAAGTATTTCAACGAAAAGCTACTTGTTTTAGCAATTTCCCACCGAATTAGCTTCTCAATGCGTGCCCCAAAAGTTTCGACAGTAAGTGCATCAAACTTGCGACAGTCAATGACCACCTTTAAGTCTTCAAGACAAGATAGTAAGTAGGGAACTGAGCGGGTGTCGTCTAAAGGTGTATTTGCTACACATGTTGCAATATCAGCAAGTTCATTCATCTGGATCATAAAGAAATGACGGCTTGATATCAATCGTGTCACTAAATACACAAACTCGTCAACAAATATTAATAAACACAAATATAGCCCAAAAAATTAAATGTAAATGATACTGCAAGTTCTTAAGATATGCAACATTTTTTTTGAAAATAAAATTTTTATTAACAGGGAAACCCAAGAACAAATCAGACACAAGATTATAAAAGAAAATAAATGAAAAACATAGAATATTTTATTCACTCAACTGGAACCCAAGCGCACAAAACCATCTATCTATGAAACCCCAATAAAGCACTCAATATCGAGGGAAAATCAGGAGTTCCCCTCATCCCAGGAAAGGAAACCCGGTTCCACACCATACCCCAAACTATCAGTGGAGTAAGAGATAAGGGACCGTTTGTTTCTAAGCCCAGTAACTTTCCAAGTGAAAAGCTTAAATGACATGACCAGCTATTAGCCCCCAATCACTGCCACAAGCCTTCCTAGTGGACCCCTCCTTGTAGTTAACACCAAAATAAAGCATTTTCAGTTCCCTACCACAGTCCTTGGACCTCCTCGGCACTCTTCGTATTTTGCAGAGCTTCGCTGCTTGCTTCTGGTTTCTATGATCCTCAATCCTCATATGCTACATTAGATGTCCTATATATCTGGATTCAACAAATTTGACATGATTGGATTCAGTTTAAACAGACTACAATGTCTACTCTTTTGACCAACTTCCTTTAAAGACAAGTCCAAAACATATTGCTTCAAATGCAAAATTATCATACGAAAACCAAATCAAAAGTTGCATCTTTTACCAATCAGAATTTTTTTTTATGTAACCAAAGCAATTTTTTTTTGAGTCAAGGGAATTGGGGATTGGGGGATTCGAACTCACTCCCTATTGGAATAGTCGATCCTTACATGTACAGTAATTGCCGCTCAACCGCAAGCTCACTTGCGCATAACAAAAGGTATTACAAATTACAATACAAGTTTACAAGGAACTCGCATCTTTACAACAAGTCCATAGTTGAAGGGTTGGGAAAAGGTAAAGAATATACATATTATACGACCAATGAAACATGACTAAGAACAAAGTTGTGCATAAAGACACTAAGAAGCTTCTTCCACCAATAAAAGGCTTTTAGCTTTTACTACATTTTCCTTCTTGCATCAGATGCATCTAAAAAATTATATTTAAGGACAATTACTTGGAACTGCAAACTGAAGTCAATTATCTTAATTTTCCATACTACGAAAGTGAGTGGTTCAATATCTCCAACTCCAAAGAAAATAAGGAGAACTGAGCGGATACCTGCACAACATCATCATGCTCGGGAAAGACAGACTTCCCAGCTGTCAGCAAGTCAATATGGCTGTTCCTTGGTGTCAATAATGGAGACCTAGGAGTCATGCTACCACCAGATGATGTGGTCATTCCTTGATCAGACTTTTGTCCGAAACGTGTTCTACATGACATAAAGGGTAAACCCTTAAGGTCATCCACGAAAACTGAGTTATCAGCATGAGGAAAACAGTCGAGCATATCCTCGGACCCTCTCTGGGACCGATCACTGGGTTTTGGAGAAAGTATCTCAGATTCTACAGTCACACTTGAATTTGATGCTTTTGAGACATCTGGGCTTCCAACTGCATGTGTCATCTCTTTCTGTGCAAAATTTTCAATCATCTTATCCAAACTCTCTGAAATCCTGACAAGACGTTCATTGACCGTGAGACCATTCTGATCACATCGATCTGCAATCGCACAAATTCTTGAATGGTCTTCCACATGTAAAGTTGGAACCTCCTCCTCACATATTCGACAAATTATTGAATTTTCATCTGAAACAATTGGCTGATCCCAATAAACTTTGTGTTTGTGCTTAGAAAAATGTTCATGCGAATCTTTAATAAGAGGAAGCTCTGAACGCCTAGAAGCAGTCAGATCAACATCAGAAACTCCTCTTCTGATAACCGGCATCTTCAAAGGTTCAACCCTCGCATCATTCTGCTCCTTCAGTAGAGCAACATCCTTTGTGCATTTGACTCCTGGAGATGGCAGTTTCTTCCAAGAAGATATCCGATCCCTCCCAACTGGAGACTCTAAAGCATCAGCAGCAACAGAGACGAAATTTCCTGAGCGTGCTGCGACATGGCCTCTCCTCCAATCAAAGCCACCCTGCTCCTGACTATAGAACTTTCGTGCTGAAGCTGCCTTTGAAGCCTTTCCAGCACCAGAACTTTTCCCTGGGGGCATTCTTTTATCTGCAGAATGCAGGACTCTAGATTGACGAAGCTGAAAGACATTGTCATCCTCACCTAGCCCACTTTCCTTGTGGAACTGCAACAATCTGGTGCATCGTGTGAGAATGAAAAGAATTCGGGTATGAAGCTGCTTCAGCATTCCTGGAGGAAGTTCTTGCCGCCTGTCATCCAACTCTTGAACTATGCCTTCACACTGAAGCCAAAATTCTCCAGGAGATGTCATAGCACAGCTCCGGGCCAAAACCAACAAGTCCTCAATAGTTTCCTGCCACTCAGAATGACTGTCTGCTTTCTTTTCAAGAATGCCAACCAGATCTGCCGCAAAAATGGCCAGATCAGCATTCACTTCTTCCTTTGCTTTGTCAAATTTTCCACGTATAACAACCAAGATTTCCTGTACGAGATAGATGGTAATTAGGACCCGGAACAATTATGACTTCCTAAAGCATAAATAGTTATCTGGAAGGAACTATGATAAAGAAGCAATGAAGCATAAGATACCTCCAAGTTATTTAAGCCTCTTGGCTTCCAAAAAAAAGGGAAAGGTCGTACACCCTTTGAATTTAGTTCATGCGAAAAACTTTTGATGTCATCTGGGAATCTCTTCCTAGGTGCATTTGTGACGCGGAGAATAGCTTGGAAACGGGGAGATTCAGACTCCTTCGGGTTTTCGCAATCGTATGAAGTCTACAGAAAGCAAAAAAAAAAATATAAATAAATAAAATAAAATAACAAAATTTGATAACATATAGAGGGGGAAGAATAAAAACCTAACGAGAAAAAAATGCGATCATGTGGGTACCTCAGGTGTACATACATCTGAAGTTTTTAAGCCCCCGGATTGGCCCCATGATGACTCATTCTGACCTGCTAAGGTGATTCATTGTGTCGAAGGAGTTTCATAAAGAAATTACAAAACGGTGCATAAATGCAATAAACGTGATACTTGATAGTTCTTTTTCCAAAATCAACCAAGCTTTTGATAGAAAGGATACAACAGGTGAAGGAAAAAACATTAGAGAAGAGTTTTGTAGCAGCAGATCTGAAGCAAACAAATTTTGCAAAACTAAAAGTGTCCAGGATCCAAGTACAATAACCATTTCATGTTAAATCCTTCTAGCAAATCTTTATAGAATGGCAAAAAATGAAAGTATTTGGAACAATTATCAGCTACAAGATCTCTGCAAACAAATAAAGTACAATGATCATTGCATTGCAGCCAGAGATCAACACCAAATAACAAAAAAGAATTTAACGAGAATCAAAGTATCCTAATATTATGCATATATAATATTCCGGATAAACTATCTTCCATCAGTCCACGAGAGAGCTAAGTTCGTAAAAATACTAATATTTCATCACACAGTTGCCTACATGATCAGATTCTGGCCACAGATACCCCAACACTCAAATTATTAATAAAAGCAAGTCCTATCATACATATTTATTATTCGAAATATGAAGCTGCTAGAAAAAAAACTCATTCTTAAATAAGAAATAAAATAAAAAAAACTCATTTATAACAATTTTTCGCACAACATTATCACTTAAAATGCAGCAAAATGCTATGAAATGGTACGAATATGCATATTTAGGTCCACATTCCAAGGATATTTTTCCTCATAAACTAAAACCTTATGACATAAATATTTGTGTATGTGTAAAGATCCTAAAATTCATCACACTGTTGCCTATATGATCAGATTCTGGCCACAGATACCCCAAAACTCCAATGGTCAAAAATTTGCGTGCACACACATGAACATATTTATGCAAACAGGCATGTAGGTGTGTGTGTGTGTTTCCGTATAGCAGAAACCTCAGAAGAAAGGATTATCTATCTGATTCAAACTAGATTATATTGCTAAATGGGCACCCAGCATCATTACTTTATATATCAATGGTAATCACTGTATAATAGCAACTTAAAAGGATCCCATTAATACTCTCTCCTCCATCCACCATTGTGGTTATTCCGGAAGACAAAAGAAATGGAAAATCTTATGGACCTAAATGAAATTCACACTATGTAGAGTATATGCGATTTCAAATAATCATCAAAACTTGAAAATAGTATCCCCCAAACTATACTCTCATCCATGAACTTCACTAATATTCACAAAATGGCGAGTTCCCATATTGTATTCTCATATACGAGCTGCAAGCACTACTAACTGCCAAAACAACCGAACGCAGGTAATAAAACAAGTGAATGCAAGTAACTGCAAGGGCTGATCAATACCTGCTTCCGAAGATGATTCCCCATTGTGCAATCGGGAAGGCGGCAGCATATTAGGGCTCTGCTCTCTGGATTGCCCGCTTTCAGTATACATATTACCCCAATTAGAACCAGTCCCATTATCAGCCCTGCCCATTGTTCTACTCTGACCCGCAATTTCCAGCTTCTTCCCTACGCTCCCCGACCCTGATTTCCCATAACCCAACCCACCATCACCGCCACTTAGCCTCGATAAATTACTCCCCCCGAGCACTGCCGCAGAGTTGCCCTTGTCTCCTCTCAACCCAAAGAAGCTCTCCTGCGGCAAAGGACCCGATCGAGTCTTAATCCGATTCAACCCCAACGAAGAAGGCAGGATAGGTGAAACTGACGCCGGTTCCTCAACAGCTTTCTTTGACTTGGAGTTAAGGCCAGGTTTATCAGGAGTTTTAAGTTGATTCTGCGGCACTGTCGTTGCTTTGTCTTTCCCTCTCAGTGACAGCCCCTTCTTCTTGGGCGCCACATCTTTAGCAAACTGAGTCTGCTTAGGTGATTCCTCCTTAGAAGAAGAAGATGACTTGGCCTTCTTCTTATCCGATCGGATCGGTGAACTGGACCCAAACGATCTGGGACTGCTGTTGGATCCATCGGGACTGGAACTGGAATCGGATTTCTTAGACGCAAACAGAAATTTGTGCTTGAAAACCATCTCGATTACTTGTCAGGGTTTTCAAAGGCGGAGTATTGTTGGTGCAAGAGGATCTGCAGCAACGGCTCCCCAAGGTAGTCCATACCACGCTGCCATTCCTTTGCGTTGAAAACTGCAGACTTGATTCAAACAAATTAATGGCCGTTGGATTCGATATTTTGTTCAAAAATTTGGACCGAAAGAGAGAAATAGATAGAGAAGGATTTGGAACTAAGGGAATTTTGCGAAAATCAGCGGGTTGACAAAGTTTTTTTTTGGATAAATAATATTGTTTAAAAACTTTTGGAGAAATGATACATTTTATGTATAGAAGTATGAGAATATTTTTATATGACATATTTAATAAATTTTTCTTACTTCTAAATTAAAAATTGAAACAATATCGAAATTTGATATCAAAACTTCTCTTTTAGTTTCGAAAAATTATTTACATCAATAAATTATGTTTTTTCGAATATCTTAAAACTCATATATCACTGGGGTATTGGTAATTTTTAGTTTATTTTGTTTATAAAAATAAATGTCAAGCTTTTTTGCGTCTGTATAAGAGATTTTTGAGTTCTTTTTTTTTTTATCTTCGAGAACAATTTTTTTTGCGTATATATAGTGAACAACTAAGGAAAAAATTTGCCACGACTAACAAAATTTGTGGCACGACCAAGAAAAAATTGGCATAACTAAAATTTTTTTTGGCATGACCAAGAAAAATTGTGCACAACCATTTTTCGTTGATTCTGCACTATTTTGTCTTGGTCGTGCATCATTTTTTATTGGTCTATCATGATTATTCTTTGTTTATATAGTGCACAAAAAAAATGCATGACTAAGAAAAAAATTAGGCACGACAAAAAAAATTCTTGGTCATGCCAAATTTTTCTTGGTCGTGTGAAAAACTTTTATTGGTCATACATCTTTTTTTCTTGGTTGTGCATTATATAAACGAAGAATAATCATGCTAGACCAAGAATAAATTATGCAAGACCAAGAAAATTTGGCATGGCCAAGCCAAAATCTTATTGCTTCTGCCTAATTTTTTCTTCGTCATGCATCATTTTTCCTTAGTTGTGCACTATATAAACGAATAACAATCATGCTAGACCAATAAAAAATGGTGCACAACCAAGAAAAAATAGTGCACAACCAAGGAGAAATGGTAGTGCACAATTTTCTTGGTCATGCCAATTTTTTCTTGGTCGTGCCTAATTTTTCTTGGTCGTGCAAAAAAATTTCTTATTCATGCCAAATTTTTCTTGGTCGTGCCAAAACTTTTCTTGGTCGTGCCTAATTTTTTCTTAGTCATGCATCATTTTTTCTTAGTTGTGCACTATATAAACGAATAACAATCATGCTAGACCAATAAAAAATGGTGCACAACCAAGGAAAAATGGTTGTGCACAATTTTTCTTGGTCATACCAATTTTTTCTTAGTCGTGCCTAATTTTTCTTGATCGTGCCAAAAAATTTCCTGGCCATGCCAAATTTTTCTTGGTCGTGCCAAAACTTTTCTTGATCGTACCTAATTTTTTCTTGGTCGTGCCAAAAAACTTTTTGGTCATGTCAATTTTTTCTTGGTCGTGCCTAATTTTTTCTTGGTCCTGCATCATTTTTTCTTGGTTGTGCATTATATAAACGAAGAATAATCATGCTAGACCAAGAATAAATGATGCACGACCAAGAAAAAGTAGTGCACGACCAAGAAATATTGGCAGGACCAATTTCTTGTCATGCCAAAAAAAATTTGGTCGTGCCAAAAAAATTTTGGTCATGTCAAATTTTTGTTAGTCATGCCAAAACTTTTATTGGTCGTGCCTAATTTTTTCTTGATCGTGCCAATTTTTTTCACTATATATACGCAAAAAAAATCGTTCTTGAACATGGAAAGAAAAAACCCAGAAATATCTGATACATAAGCAAAAAAGCTTGACATTTATTTTCATAAACAAAATAAACTAAAAATTACCAAAACCCAGTGATATATGGGTCTTAAGGTATTCGAAAAAAACACAATTTGTTGACGTAAATGATTTTTCGAAATTTAAAGAGAAACTTTGATGTCGAGCTTTGATGTTGTTTCAGTTCTTAGTTTAGAAGTGAGAGAAATTTGTTAAATATATCATATAAGGGTATTCTGGTATTTCTATGCATAAAATGAGTCATTTATCCAGAAATTTTTAAATAAGGTTATTTCTCCAAAAATCTTTCTCAACTGGGTCATTTTCGCAAAATTCCCAACAAAGAAACCTTGCAGACTTTTTTTGGAATTTTTTATGACTAAAATGAACATAAACAAAGTCTAAAGAAAAAAAAAATAACCACAAAATTAAAATAAAATATATTTAACCATTTATAGTTAAAACATGGTAAGTCGAAAGAAAAAAAAATCAATTAAGCGAATAATTTGAAATTGTTATACCATACAATATAATTTTTATTTTGGTATATGAATCTCAAGTAACTCAATTTACAAACGGGATCGAATGTAATTTTGAACACCAAGTTCAAGCCCCATCACTTTCTCTTATTAAAAAAAGGAAATATGCTCAAACTCCTTCAAACTATTCTCATTGTGCAATGACACCACCAGTTCTCAGTTGACTGCTAAAGAAAACAATCAACTGAGCTATATTGACGTTAATTGTAATATTAAAAGAGATAACATGATTAACATTAAAATAATAATTATTATTTAATTAATTACAAATTAGAGAGAATAAAAGAGTCGGGAGTGGTTATTTTGTTAAGTATGTATCTCTCACTCAGGGTTTTAGAATTTCAGAGAGAGTGGAAGGTTGAGAGAGGCGATCAACCATGCTAGGTAAGAAAAGTGATATCCCCTCGTCTGTTGTTGAAGTAGTAGTTGTGATTCCTTATTTCAACTTCAAAAACAAAGTCTTATGTCATTATGAGTTTTGGATTCTCAGAGGTTTCGTTATTTTTTTGGATAATCTCGTTCTCTGTTCTCTATTAATGTCGATTTTTTTTAATTTATGCAGATTGTGAGAATGATTTCATGGAAGAGGATGGTAGTGAATCGTCATTGTGGGGTTCCATGGACTCAGATTTTGAAAAAGAAGTTGCAATGCATAGAAAAAGGATGAATAGTGTCAGGGAAGAGAGTAAGAGATTGATTGGAATTAACTCATGGTCGTTACCTGGTAATGTCAATTCTTAATATTATGATTATGATGAAATTGGTAGTATTGTTGGTAGTGACAGTGAACAAGAAACAGGACTTAGGCATCCTGAGTTTAACCAAAATTCTGACATGCATAGTCCAATTAAATTCAGTGTAGGCATGAAGTTTGATTTTGTTGAAACATTTAGGAAGGCACTAGTTGAGTTTAGTGTAAAACAGGGTAAGGAATACAAATACAAGAAGAATGATAAGAGCAAAGTAGACGCTGTATGTGAAGGTCATGCAAATTGTAAATGGAGGATTTATGCATCTAAGAGTAGGGATAGAGTTTCGTTTCAGGTTAAAACTTATGAACCAAATCATCATGAGGAGTGTTGTAGGAATTATGATGGGAAAATGGTGTCAAGTGTTTGGTTAACATTGAAGTATGCGGAGAATTTTAGGGACTATCCATCTTGGAGTCCAGTATCTTTGAAGAGGGTTGTACACAAAGATCGCAACTTACACATAACTAGGGACAAAGCTTATAAAGCAAAGATCAAAGCTTTAAAGATTATTTATGGTGATGAGAAGAAACAGTATGGTCAGCTATAAGAATATGTCAATGCTTTAAAACTGTCCAACCCTGGAAGTACTATTGAGTTAGAGAATGATGGTGGAATGTTCTTGAGAATGTATGTGTGTCTTGCACCTTGTAGGATGCTATTCATTATGACTGCATACGTGATGGTGACAGAAAATTTGAAGTGAGACATATACATGTCAAAATGTTGTTGATCTAAGGGCCTCCACTTGCAGTTGTAGGAGATGGGATCTCTTTGGTACCCGCTCATGCCATATGTGCAATTTTGTTTGATGGAGGGAATCTTGAATCATACGTGAGCATTGTGTACACTAAAGTCCAATGTTTGAAGGCTTATTCTTATTACATCAATCCAATGACAGGAGAGGAACAATGGCCAACAAGTAAGTACCTTCTTCTAGCACCACCAGTGTATAAGGCAAAGCTTGGAAAACCAAAGAAAGCAAGAGTTACGGCTTCTAATGAACCACAACTCGCTCATGCTTTACTTATGAGCAAGAAAGGAGAGCAACTAAGATGTAGAAAATGTTCCAAAATAGGACAATGTTTCAAAGTAGGACAATGTTTCAAAATATGACTTAATGTGAGAACATGTCCTGCTCTAGCTGTAGCAAGACAAGAAGAGTTTGAGGTTGGGAAATTTTGTTTGTCTTTCTTAATATTATGTTTGTATAAACATTTTAATATTTTATTTTAATGATTAATGCAGCCACAAGTTGGCCAGTCAAGCACTCCTGCCTCTACCCAGTCGAGCACCTTTATAGCTGCCTAGTCTAGTAGCCCTACTTCTACACAGACATGCATCCAAACAGCTACCCCTGCATAGTCAAGCACCCTTATAACTGCCCCTGGTCCTTGTTTGGAATTCAAGACTGGTTCCAGCACAACCATGAGTTGTTCATGGTGATGAAAAATTATGAAGAAAGTAGAATACAATAGAATTTGAAAATGTATGTGGCCATGAATAATTACAAGGGAGAAGGACTTTTTTTCAAGCTCAGTAGTACCTCATGTCACTACTCCAACCACTGTTCAAGTTTTCACAATTGCTGCTCCAGGGTTGAGGTCTTTTGTTCCACCAAGGTCAAGGACTAAATCTTATTAAGAGATCTTAGAACATAAGAAAAGGACATTTTTGCCCCAAGATCCCTCTTACCAGACCTCCTAAACCAGCCTGAAGATGAAGACTGATTTTATGTTGCTCTTTCTTGTTTTCTGGATTGTGGAATGTTCTTGTTTATATTGATCTTTATTCTGCTATTTTTCTAAACAAGGATTTTGCTTGTTATGAATTTAGCCAATTCTGTATTTTGTGTAAATAGCCCCCACATTTTTTAGAAAGTGCATTGACACCCTCATCTTTTGGCAATTACTTCTGTAGTTAAGCAAGATTAGCTTAGTTGACCGTTTTCTTTAACAGTCAAGTGAGAACTGGGGGGTGTCATTGCCATTTACATTAGTGTGGGGGATTATTTGCACAATGAAAATATGTACAACGGAATATATAAATACCTCTAGTCATAGTTGATCAAATCTTCGGTAAACAATTCTAGCTGATAAAGCCAAGTGCAGCGGCCCAATATAGTTGTAGCCGAAATGTAGGAACAACTCCTTTTATGATCTCTCAATAGTCAATTGTGTCTTTTTTTTTTAAGTGTGTGACTTGATGGTAATCATAGACGCATGTATAGATCATACTAGGTAAAATAACTTATACGTTTCCTCCCATCAAGGAATGTGCCTCTTAGTGTGTTTATCCACTCCTCAACCATAATCGAAATCCTAGCCACTTAATCAAAACAACTTACTAATTGTTATTTCAAGATGGTGTGGCAAGTGGGCCAATTTAAGTATCTTAACACTGTTATCTTCGATTTGCTGGATTTAACATCAACCATCCTAATTTTAATTTGTAAGAATCTCCATGGATCAGTCTGGTGACATGACATACCTTCAAGAATCTTTCCCTCTTTTTTCTTGAGAGGCTTCTACCTATTCATGACATATTCAATTTTGTTTCACCAAATTTCTCAACTTTGTTGTTTATAGAATAATAAAACGATTCAAAGAATGTCTATAGACTATCAGGACTTTTTTTCTATACCTTAATATAATTCATCACTTTTTCAGTCAAAAAAAAAATTGGCCATTAATTTATGCATGCAGATCAACATTTTTGGGGAACAGGGCAAGTTATTGGTGTCGACTCTACTAGCGAACAGGATACCAAGTTGAATGCAACTTTAAAAGTATCTTAACTAATAATTTTGTAGTTTTTTGCAACCTGTTTTGGGCAATGCCGGTACATTTTTCGACTTTTCACGAGCTTAGCTGCAAAATACCCAACAGTTATTTTCCTGAAAGTTGACATATGTTGTAAATTTCACACCCTCATACACACTAACAATACTATTCACGAGTTCACATGACTTTATTTCTCCTAAATCCAACGGTGGGCTAAGACCAACTCACTTGGGCTTAGAAAAGGCCTTGTTCATATGTTGGGGGTGGGCTTTGTCCTAATAAACGATCATATTCTCTCACATCTTTTGATGTGGTAGTGGTACAGATGATGCAAGAGATGTTGTTGCACGCTGTAATATTAGCAGAGTTTCTTGATATTTCTTCATAAAAATGTCGAGGAGGTTGACAAGATAGTAGGGGTTGATAAAAGTGCGCTCGAAAGTAATATTGAACTACATTCAATCTAGAAGTAAGTTGATTGCAAGGACCGTGGAGTGGTTCCAGTAATTTCTCCTTGTTATTAGTTTCTGGTTTGAACTTCTCAATAACGTCGAACATAGAATCTATGTTTTAAATATGATGCTCATTTTTTTAATTGATTGACAATGTCAGAAAACATAGTGCTACATTTGTGCTATAGGTTCATTGGAGCACGGGCTTGGAATGTTTAATCACATGTTATATTGTTGACTGTAAAAATAACCCAAGCCACCTAGGTGTTAATGAACGTTCTATAAGGTAGGAAAGTATACAAAAATCAAGCAAAGGAAATTGCTAAATGAATCAGGAAAGGAAAATTACACAGGCTGAACGAATCAATTCACCAAGAGGACAATGAGGCGTCTTGACAAATGTAGTTATAAGATGAATGGATCGTCCCACTACAATTAATATGACCACTAAGACAAGAACAATTCGTCAACGTACGTGGGCAGTTAAGGTAAACAAGGGCAATTAAGAAAACGTGACCAACAAGGATGTGGTAACATCAATGATAGGCAATTATCACCCCACCCAAGAAATGAGGAACTACTAATAATGGGCGCTTACAGGAAGTTACAAGGACATAGTATAAAAGAAGAGTAAGCATGCTTGAGAAGCCCCCAACATTTCTGCTAGGAACTGTACTTTTTTAAACTTTTTAGCAATAACCTTAGTTCATAAGCATTTATAATCAGTTTTCATTTACAGTGCTCATCGTTAAATAGCCTAGGTATCTCTTGTAACTAACACCTTTACACTTCGTGTAAGAGGAGTTAACCTTACACAATCGACTATTTTTTATTTTTTTATCTTTCTTGTTGTTAAACTTTATTGTTCAACATATATATATATATAATATTTATGAACATATGAAACAATTGGGAACATTTGTTTTTGGCTGGTGGAATTTCTCCTGCTTGCAAATTCTGGATTCATCGTACTCGGATTGCCATTTTGTGTTTATGTTCTTGTTTACCTTTCAGCAAAAAATAGTTAGTTTAGAAGTCAACTCTTTGTGTCCTTGTCCTTACCAGCACAAGCTCAGTTTCAGTCAGTACCCAAATGACGTTTGGTTTTATAATCACCACTCCAGCAGTTCAGCAATTGCTGCAAATTGCAATATTTTTTTTATTGTTTGTTACAAAACTAAGAAAATATATGAATGGGAAAGAGAACTGTTAAGACAGAAAAACCGTGCAACTAAAATCTTCACTTCTTAATATTCTATTTTCATAACCTCTTACAAGTACAAGGACATAACATATAAAGTTGTCCTAGAAGAGTCCAAAAGAACTCTTTTTACAACACCAAATGACTAACACACCCTTAACAACTTAGTCAAAACACCCTTAACAGCTTAGTCAAAATATAACAGTAATCTTGACTAAAATAAACATGAGAAACCATACTAAACATTTTTTATGATTTTCTGCAAGGAAAGGCCACAAATCTGGGGGTATTGAAAGACTTCTACAGATTGCACCATTGAGAGACTTTTTTTTTGGTGTCCACGTAGGCTTTACGGCCTGAGTTTAAGCTCTTATTGGATGTCCACAGTCAAATAAAAAAGGCTTCTTCGTGTTAGCACTATTACTTTTGGTGTCCCAGGTAGTTTGGAATTGTCTAAATTGCTTCTTGTAGTTTATACCAAAAGGAACAAGAAGAAAAAAAGCTTGACCATGTATTGGTTTTGTTTGATAGCAAATGAACAAACTGGCTTATTTTTTCCATCTACAGTTGCAATTCTTTTAGTGGTAGAAACAAGGCCTAGAGCCCTAGAAATTCCCAAGGTTTGTTGCCATAACATCAATATGTATTACATTGCTGAATTACTCGACATATATGCATTTCATTATTCTTTTTTTGGCAGCCAAGAATGACACCATATATGCTTACTCTTTGGACATTTGATATAGGTGTAAACTCAGCACCTCATGTTTGCGCATACAAATGTTCTTCACTTGACGTCAGGATAAGTTGGGTCAAAACCCAACACGGGTCATATCAGTATTCATTTCATTATTCATGCTAATGCAATTAAAAAAAGTTGTATACAACATCACTTCAAGATTTTGGCATGAACATTCTATTGTCATCTTCAAATTAAAAGCCAAGATCGGTCACTATGTAAAATGAACAAATGAAATAGTTTGACATTCTCAGCAAGAAAAAGAGAGATTAGAAAAACAAGTTTTATGTGAGCTTGTAAGCTTCATTATTTTTGCTGACATTCTGCTATATATACATGACAAAAAGAAACTTCATTTCCTCACATTTTTGGAATAAAATCTGAGGACCACATAGAAGAAGAACCTGTAAAGAACTCCCCAAGCCAGTAAGATAGCAATATCATACCATATGTTCTCCAATTGAATATCCATTGATGATAAAACATCTTCTCCAACTAATGTGCAGTTTGCAGATGTTTGGTGCAGTTTACTTGGCTTAATCGCCCCAAGCGGTCCTGGAGAAAGATCACCAGGGGGTCCATTGTAGCATTTTGAGCCTTTGAACTCATTTGTCAGCATTGCTTCAAATGGGTATTTGATTGCAGAGATGTAATGGAGCCACCTCCAATAAATAGGAATCTGTGTTCGCTTCAAGAAGAACCCACAAGTCAAGAAGAAGAGAGCAGTTGTGGCAATCACAACAGCATAACCTGTTATGTAACTTGGAACTAGAGCACTAACAAGCATCACATAAGAATTGGTTGTGATAAGAGAGGCATAGAGGATCATCCAGAAGTTGAAGAGATTGCTCTTCAGATGAAGCAAAATTTTCGTTGTGGCAGCAAATGTGAGACCTTGTATGGCGAAAAATGGGAGATAGACTACAAGGGAAGATATTACATATGAAGAAGCGCGATAGGCATTGTGTGAAGTCTCTCTGATGAAGATGAACCTTTCCTGGATAAAAGTTGGGACTGCATCATTAGAAGAAAAGAAAACCAGACAAACTGAGAATATATAGAAATTGAGGAGTTTGTTGATGTTTCTGAATGTGGGATGACTCATTTCTTTGAAGAGTGAAGAGAGAATGAAAGCCATTACAGCAAGTACAATCTCGCGAGACAGAAACAACTCTGGAGTGCGGACTACATTGAGAGCTATCCTCCATGAGAGTACTGCAACCTCCCGGAGCCATGGGTTAGCAAATTTTGGCCTGTGTTCTGGCTCATCAAGTATTTCCTCATTTTCAAATCTTTCATCATAAGAAGTGGAGAAATGGTCTTGTGACGAGCTAACAAAAATTGGGAATTCAGGACGATGAGGGGCATGTTGAGGTGTCGAGTGTCTGGTTGATAATTGGCTTCTTGCTGGAGTTGTCTTTGCTGGTGTCTGCGCAGGCGTTATCGCCGGTGTCCATGAGGGGGCACGACGAGTAGTTCCTCCAACCACGCCATGGTAGAGCCAAACTGAAAATTCCTTGTAAAATTGAGAAGCCAAGCGTGGATAAGTACCACTTGTTATGGTTTTGCGCTCAAGGGAGTTGTCGAAGTCTTCATCTTCATCATCCACTTTGTAAACAGACTGTCCAGAATCCACTCTAGACGTTGTTGTTTCGGCAGAGAACCCTTGACTATAAAGGCCGATAGCATGCTTGGATACTGGGGTTTTCAAGTAAGAAGTTTGTGGGGTCTTTGGTGGTTTTCTAATAGGAGTCATGGCTACTTGATCAGGTTTGATACCATCTTTTTGGTACACGACGAGGGGATCCACCCCGACGGTAGACTCATCGTACTCCTTGATTAAGTCTAGGAGATACTCCATGCTATTTTCACCATCAGGTACTGGCCTTCCAAATCCGGATAGATGATCATTTAGGGCATGTGGACTTCCTATGTATATCATTCTACCCCTGTAAACCAAGAATTATAGTATACATTTAACACACTGATACAGAGTGAATTAACAAGTAGTTCTGTGCCTTTTTACCTTGCGAGGACCATGACATGATCCAGGAGCATTTGAATCCTGGAAGAAGGCTGGTGGATGGTCATAAGGACTGTGCTGCCGCCTTGAGCGATATCCATAACCTTTTCAACAACACTGTAAGCACTTGAAGAGTCAAGACCTGAAGTGGGTTCATCAAGGAAAAGCAGTGATGGCTTGTGGATAATGTCAATTCCTATAGACACCTTTTTCCTTTCTCCTCCTGATACTCCTCTCCTTCCCTCATCTCCAATATAGGTATGTATTGCACTCTGAAACATTACATGAATTGTTTATTACAAATCAAGATTTGTCAAATTTTCAATCTAATTATTACCTGTAAACTCAGTTGGTCGATGAGCTCATGGACTCTCCTTTTCTTCTCTTCTCTTATAACGGAAGGAGGGAGCTTGACTTCTGCTGCAAACATAAGAGTCTCAAAAACTGTTAACATCGGAAACAACTGATCATCTTGCATTACATAAGATGAAATCATCTTCATGTAGCTTGTAGTCACCTACAGAAAACAAAATACACAATCTTTACCTGAAATCAACAACCCAATACAGAATTATTGATACTAAATATATATATATATATAATTATATATATACTAACTGGTTTTCCATCAATCTTGACATATCCTTCAAGACTTCCTTGTGCAATCCGTCCGGCCAAGGCATCAAGAAAAGTAGACTTCCCGGCACCACTAGGCCCCATGATTGCCATCACTTCATTCTTCATCGCCTGTCCAGAGATGTCATTGAGAAGATAAGCTTCTTTGGTGATCCACTTACCATCTTTCTTTTGCTTCTTCATGACACCATATGACAAGTTAAAAAACTCTAGGCCTTGTCCACTAACCAGCTTCCTTGGTTGAGGTGGTGAGGCTGAAGTTTTGTTTGCACTCATTGATTCATCCATATCAAGTAGACTCACAAGGCTCCTAGTTGTGCCATTTCGGCTAACCAGCTTTGGTGCCATATGGTAAGCACTTTTTGGTCTTATTTTTCGGCTTTAACCAAAGCTGTTCTTCTGATTCATTTTAAGACCTGAAGTTGAAGGAGCAAATTAATATGGTTAGAATGAAGGTAAAAGAAGAACAAAATGTGGAGTATTGTAGAAAAAATTCGGAGATGACTAAGCTAAAATTATTGAATTGGATGAAGGATATAAGACGGCACAGATGGTTAGAATGTTCATTTTTCTCTTTGGGCTTGTCGTTGATTTGCTTTGTTATTGCAGACAAGTTTTGACATTTTGTTTGGATTCGCAAGGAAGACAAGTTCTGTTTTATTGTTATTGATAGACTCGTTCATCCTTTTCCCTAATTATTGTAATATTTTCAGTTTTAAAGATTTTTAGAGCTGGCAGAATGCTGTCAAACAGGCCAGAATAAACGAGTTATTTCCAAGATAGACAAAATTAGAAATTTTGGACGTTAGGTTAAATCCGATAATCAGTATATTCATGGTAACTTGTGATGCAAGCATTTTGGTGCCTTTGTTATTGTCTTTAAAGAACATACAAATCATTCCCTAGTCTCAACTCAATTCACAGATCATAAACCTGGATTTGTTTGTGTAGCTTTATATATATGTGATGCATCCAAACTCTTGAGTTATAGCTTTTGAGTCCAAATGGCCTCCATCCACTGATATCAAAAGATCCATTTTAGGCCCATATAATGTGGGCTCACTCCCGCTCCCAATCTATGTTAACGTGATGTCAAAGCGAGTTAATGGGATATGTTTGAGGCCCATTTGAGAAAAAAAATGGAGACAGGAGGCCTGAATGTTTGGTGGGCCTAGCTGGCCACATATGTGTGAGGGTCCAATCAATGTTACTGTAGGAATTTGTGTGTGAGCGAAAGTATTAGTATTGAAGCACACAACAACCCATCTCACATAGAAATAGACAGGTTTGGGAACTTTATATACATATATGGATGGACCAAAACTCTCAAGATATTTTTTTATATTTAAAATGGGCTTTGGTGTCAACAAAAAACTCATTTTAGGCTCATATAACATAGGTTCACTCTCGGTCCATATTCCTAATAGTTTGTGTTTGAGTAAGGTAAATGAACAAACAAGTTTAGCTCATCGATGTTCAAGCTCAATCTTAGTTTGCAATGTTACCACTTTATGTTTGTGATACAAAAATTGTAACAATCCATCTTGGCCCAAGGTAATTACACGATACAATAACTACTCATACATCCTTAGTTACCAAAATACGTGTGAGTATAAGCCTATTCATTGGAGTTTACTAACTTTAATGCATCGCACATTTGTATATTTAAACACCACAATTTACATCACTTCAATCCAAAGATATAAATTTCAATTCAGATATTCAAGCTTTATATTTAAAGGAAAATATTATATGGTTCAATCCTAAACAATCATTTTATTGTAACATCGTATTTCATTATAAATTAACAATGCAATATCATATTCCATTGTAATATCTTTTTTCATTGTACACATACAAATTTCATTGTAAGTTTTATAAGAGCATTATCAGCAGTTTCTCTATAACACTCCCTATCCTCATATTTAAAGATTATCTAAAAAAATATCTATCCAACAGCATCTCTATCCCTAAATAAATCTCTACCCCAATCCTTAAATTCAATCTGAGTCCTCAAATTGAGGGAGTCCAAAAGACCGGTCCCTATTCAGTATTTATGTCTAATTTGGTGACACGTAGGTATCATTTTGACGGAACAAAATTTCCGGAAAGAAAAGACGAAGCTTCTCCGTCTCAACCCTCTCTTCTCCCTCTTGAGCCTCTTCTCTGATTGTCCGATCCCGTGCGAGCTCTGCGATTGTTCCTTATTTTCGATTGAAACTGTGAGTTTTGTACTTCGATTTTTCTTCTCTCTTATTCATGTTCTAGAAAAATTCTGATTCATGTTCTTCCCTCTTTGTTGCAGCTGCGATTCTACTTTCTTGGGCCTTCAACAAGAGTTACGTTCATGATGAAATTTTTTGAGTATGTAGTGCCTAGTGACTGTTGAGTTGAAGGAAACGAGTGTTATTTTGGATTTTTCTTCATTATTTTGACAATTTTTGAGTATGCTAGGGCACTGCTACTCCCTTCATTTTAGTGGATCTGAATCTGGATTGGTGATTTTTGCTAATATCAATTGTCAAAGTGGAGCAGGTATTGATTTTTGTTGCATTGGTGTACCAGATTTCATGAAGTTTATGAACTTTTGATTTTAGAATGAGATTTTAATGTTCTGTATCGGATTGGAGTATGTTCCCCTCACATTAGCATCTTCTTGTTTACTAATTGATGTGATTACTTATAACTTAATTCATTGTCTCGGACAACATCAGCATTATTATTATTGAATTCTAGGGTTCTTGAATCATTGTCGGGCTGCTCAATATATAACAAAACATTTATAATGACAGCCTTGGACCAGATGGTAAAGAAGGCTACAACATATACAGAAAGTGAGTTTTTGGTTCATAAATTCTCCTAATTGAATTGATACCTGCCTCCATTTGAAGGATTTGGAGAGAACAAGGGGTGGGGTGATTGGTTACTTATCTGTGCTAAATAATGTGATGCAAACTTTGATTGCAATTGTCTTCTACTCTAATTTAATTTGGCAATGAGACATCTTTTTTGACTTTAGAGTATAGAAAGTTGGACGAGTTACGGGCTGAGGTATGGCTAATATATAGGTTGTATGCTTTGTTGCTATCTGAGTTAGAGGTGAGGTTGCTTGTCTAAGTTGTTTCTTCCTTTCTTTCTAGATGTTTTGAGTGCTGCAATTTGTTAGTATAGGCTGAATTTTAATGCTCTTTGTAATAATGTTACCGTTACACATTTGAAATTTAAATCTCAAATTTCAAAATTCAAAATTTAGGGAATCAATATAGAGACACTGCTGGGTGCGTATTGCAGAAACAGACTCCCTATTCTGAAAAATGATCATAAAAACTGTAGTATAGGGATAGAGATGGGGAAGCTGCTGATAATGCTCTCATGGAATCAGAGCCAAACCTGGGCCAAGATAGAGCAAGCAGCTGCCTTGGGCTCAGGTCTGATGGGGGGGCCCACTTTTTTTAAAAATAAAAATTAGGGGTAAATAAGACTAAATCGAGAAAGCTACATAATTGTAAATTGAAATCGAGATTAACATAAATGAATTTCCAAATCAAATGTTTATTTTTCTTGTCTAAGTGTGAAGTGTCTTCTTGAATTATTGTAATATTTCCAAGATGATTACTAAATTTTGAATAGACTGAATAGTGATTAGTGATGTGCTACATTATTTGATAGAAATGAATGGTTGTTTCCCAAATGCTTATATTGCTTACAAAATTCCGCTAACCACATTAGTTACAGTTGCATTGGCAAAAAAGAGTTTCTACAAGTTGAAGTTGATAAAAAGTTATCTTCAATCAACTATGTCATAGGACAAAATGAATGGACTTGTTATGTTATCAATCGAGAAAGAAATGATAAAACTATTATATTACACAAATTTGATTAATGTTTTTGCCTCTAAAATCGCAAGGCGAGTAGTATTGAACTTTTTCAGTTTCATTATTTCATTATAACATAAAATATTTTGAGGAATTTATTTTTAAAAAAAAAATAAAAAATAAACTCCACTACTGAGAACACTGACTTAACAAGTATGAGGACCCAATTTATAAAGTTTGATTTGGGCCCCTCGAGAAGTACAGGTTTGGCCTTGAATGGAATACAACCTTATAATGAAATTGGATAATATTGACTATTTAGCCCTTGACCATTTATCACCATTGATTTAAACTTGACTAAAACAGGTAGTGAATTCGATCACGTTATCACACTCGTTCATCTTTCCTTACCACT
The DNA here is from genome assembly GCA_963580455.1 of Euonymus europaeus. Lineage (NCBI taxonomy): Eukaryota > Viridiplantae > Streptophyta > Magnoliopsida > Celastrales > Celastraceae > Euonymus > Euonymus europaeus. The sequence continues at coordinate 23,712,962 of OY756957.1, read as the reverse complement.
TTATAATATCTACATGTATGAGGGTTAACCGGGCTATACTTCACGTAATATATGTATCATGTACAAAATTTATATTTTCAAGAAAAGAGTCATGAAATTTTATAAAAATTAATGTAATCGAGAAAAACAACGGAAAACTTTCACAAACCATTGGAAACACATTTTTTTTTTCATCACTACAATATTTGGGAGTAATTTAATCAAACAACCTTTAACCATCTCATTTAATCATTTTCTTGTTTTTTTTTTATATTATTCCGTCAAAACCGAATCAATCAAGAACTAAATAATCAAAAACTTATCGATAATATATTCAAAGTCTCAATAACATCCTTGGCCTTCACCTTTTACAAATTAATTATCCCTAACATACGACACATACCTAATATTATTATTTTTTCTTTTTGATGCTGTATTTATTAAATTTCATACTTATATATATATATATATATATATATATATATATATATATATATATTCAAGGAATGCACATGAATACGTTATATCATATTAGGAACTCTTTGTTATTTATTTTCCATGGAAGGTTCTCCCAAAAGATCTTCTCTGGGAAAGTAAGTTCCGATTCTGCTGCAATTAGATTTTTACTTGCACCAACGTGTAGGAAACCCTTTCGTTCTTCTTGGGAAGAACTTCCAAACTACTTTAGTGGAATTGTGCACCAATTTTTCTGGGTTTGTTTAGATATTCAAACGTTTGGGTTTTCAAAACAAGGCTCAATTTTATAAATCTTTTTCAGTTGAGAAAATTTGAAGATCTTTGTAGAGAGATATATCAGCAAAAGAAGATAAGGTTGGTTTTTATCTTCTGAATCTGATTGAGTTATACCAGGAACAAACTTTTTGTTGGGTTTCCTAAACACTCTCTGTGTGTGTATATATATATGTATGTATATGTATAGCATATGCAGTTAATCTAATCGCTCTCTCTTCAAAACAAGATCAGGCTTCATGGGTTTTGCAATGTTGTTTGTGGGTTTGTCTATGTTTTTCTCAATGGGGACCTATTTTTGTCGTGGGGACTTTTCACAAACACATGGTGAGTCAATGAATAAAGCATATATGGTTCAAGACAGCAATGGTTCTCCTCCTAGTGATTCATTCCCATGTATTCAGAAACTCATGCCTTGTGAACCTTACCTTGGAAAACCAACCACTCCGCCTGCGACTTGTTGCGTGCCGTTAAAGGAGATCGTGAAAGATGAGAAGCAGTGTTTGTGTGATGTCTTCAACAATGCTGCTTTCTTGAAGTCTCTCAATATCACTCAAGAGATTGCATTGAAACTACCCAAAGCTTGTGGTGTCCCTGTTGACATTTCTGCTTGCAAGAAAGGTAACTAATGACATTCTAATTCATTTTAGATTTTACTTCCTTTTGCGTATATCCTGCATGTCCCAGGCCTTGCTCACTGCAGAAACATTATAAACTGAGTTGTTTACACTTTTTATTCTATATCGACATCGACATCGATTCATTATTCGGGTCCCTTTAGGTTTCAAATAAAGACTAATTTGATTGATCTAAATTGTTAAGATTATGTAGTCTAATCACGCAGTTGTAAAAAACAGAACACTCTGCTGTTATCTGAATGTAAACAGATCATTCTGCTTTAGTGTTTTATGTATGTCTAGACATGTACAGCGTTTAATTCATTTTTCTTTAATGACAGGAGCATCTTCACCACCAACTGGTTCTCCAGTAGTTCCATCACCACCCTCTGGTTCTCCAGCAGTTCCATCACCACCAGCTCCTCCTAAATCTTCTGATAACAGTGAGTCCATAATTCTTAATTCCTGCATCATCATCATCCGAGCATTGGATTGGGTGTATGATTTTATGAGAAAAATAAAAAGAATCCACTATATGTATTCGCTTTATTTCCAGAAATTAATGTAAATTGAATACTAAAAGTTTATGTTTGTCTGTCGCGAACGCAGGTTCTTCTTCTTCGAGCAGCAGCAGCACCAAAGCAAGTGCAGGCTATGCAATCACTAGTAATATCCGGGGACATGTCTACATGGTCTTGGTGGCGGCTTTAATTTTTTCAGCACTCTAGGCTCTCATGATCAGTTATCACATTCTTTTTCGCAGTGAGGACTAGCCGCTAGTTTTTTCTTGTTCTGTCCAAAATTAGTACTTATCATGCTGGATCTCGAGAAATAAGTGGAATCTTTATCTTAAAATCTTAATTTGAATATGATCGATCACATGTTTCTCCTCTTCTCGATTTCTATTCCCGAGACAAAGAGAGATTGAATGCACAATAACAATGAACACAAGAAGGAATATAAGGAAATATAGACCCTCCAGTCAGTACCAATGTAGGCAAGAACTCCTACGACATTCCCCCGATCATCACTACTGTCCATGAATATGGTCTAGTCCAGAATGTCGCCTTCTTGAATTGAAGTCCACATTCCAAATAACGGTTTATTGCAATTATTCTATGTAGTAGATGCAGCCAAACAAGTAATATCGCCCCGATTATTTCCATTCACAATGTGACTGCAAGCAATGAGTGTAATCCTAACCCAGATACTCTCGATAAGTAACACAGAGCATAAATTAATGGAAACAAATCAAGAGATTGTTCTTGCAACGCCAACCAGTCAACTCGAGTAACGATGCCAATGATACAATTACTCCTAAACTCTGTCTCTTAATTAGTATAATAAAACCAAACAACAAAGTCTCTTGGACTACAAAATCTACATAAATATATCGACTTCTTCCCGCTAGAGAAACGAGAAATTATTCAGGTCCTGTCACTTCATGTCATATGTTGATGTGGTGTATGAGAAACAAGATGTTTTCCATTTATGAGAGATTGATAACAATGTATGAGTAGTTGAGAATTGTGATAATTAGTTTCTAATTCAATTTTCAAAAATGTATCAACCATCAATTAATTGACATTGTTCCATTGGTTCTGGTGTACCACATCAACATATATACCATGAATATGCATGACCACTGATAATTACCCAGAAAAAACAGAGTAAGCCGAGTTTGTTTAGTTTTTTTTTTGGGAATAAGCATAACTTTCATTAAGAAATGGAAGGATTACAATCTAAAGCCAAAAGATTATGAGCCTCAATAGGCAAATAACCAGTCATATCCTGAAAACATGGAGCCAATCGGCTAAGGTGTGCCAAAAAATCGGCTACTTTGTTACCCTCCCGATTTACATAAGCGAAAGAACAATCTATAGAAGACGTCAATCTACGAATTTCATCTAAAATGAGGCCATGAGGAGCAAGAATATGAGAATTAGTAGACAAGGCTGCCACCACCACACTAGCATCCCCTTCAACAATAATCTTTGATGCTCCAACTGAGAGAGCTTGTTGGACTCCAAAAAGAAAACCGTAAGTCTCAGCCTCTAAAGAATTTGAAAGACCCATAATAGGAGTCACAGCAGATTTTATCTCTCTTCCCAGATAATCCCGAATAATCATGCCCACCCCTGCTGGACCCAAACCATCCACCCAAGAAGCATCTACATTAATTTTTAGAACATTCAAGCCTGGAGCATTCCACTTCTTAGTCATATGCCTTCCCCCATTTAAATGAGAATCCTGTGCCGCAACAAAATTAAATTGGAGGTTTTTTGCTTGAAATTCCACCACAGCTTTGCTCAAGAAATCCCCCCCCCCCAAATACAACTCCATTCCTTGCCTTCCAAACGTGATAAGCAAAAAGGAGAAAATTCACCATTCCTTTTGAAGATATATGTCTGAAAAAATTGTGAATTTCTTCCAAAACTGTCATTTGAGAAGCTGGCATATCACGAACATGGGAATCTCCTTCACATATATTAAGCCATATTTGATTCGACCATGGGCAGTGAAAAAATAAATGCACCAGAGTTTCATTTGGATGGTCACATAGAGGACACTTTGGATCAATTTCCATACCTCTACGAAGGAGTTTGTCTCTCGTAGGAAGAGCATTATAAAGAAGACGCCATCCAAATATTTTAATTTTGGGGGGACACTTGATATTCCAGAGCTTTTTCCACAAACTAGATGTATTAGCAGTGATCATGGGAACTGAAAATTGACTTGGCATTACACCACAAGCAACTTGATAAGCTGATTTAACCGAATAAACTCTAGAGGGAGTTAAATTCCAGAAAAATGAATCTGAGGCAGCTGTATCATGAAGAGGGATAGAGACAATTGATGCACAAACTTCCAAAGGAAACATATTCTCTAATAAATTGTCATTCCACCTCCCATTCGAATGGTCAATTAAGTCTGAAACTCTCATATGAGGATGATAAATTCCATAAGATGTGTCCAACATTCCAGTCTCATTTTTAAACCAAGGGTCTCCCCACACCCGAGTATTTTCTCCATTCCCAATTCGACATCGAAGCCCAACTTTGAGAGTTTTGCATGAAGACCAAATACTGGACCAAACATAGGAGGGATTTGAGCCTTTTTGGGCATTTAGGAAAGAACACCGAGGAAAATATCTAGCTTTTAATACTCGAGCACACAGGGAATAAGGATTGGTCATCAAACGCCATCCTTGTTTAGCCAGCAAAGCTTCATTAAAGGCCAAAAAATCACGAAATCCCATTCCCCCACTACTACATGGAGTACACAATTTCTTCCAACTAACCCAACAACAAGGATTAGTTCCCGATTGAGAGGTACCCCACCAGAACCCCCGGGCAAGCCTATTAAATTCCTCACACAGTCCCAAAGGAATTTTATACACACTCATCGCATAATTTGGGATAGCCTGAAGTATCGACTTGATCAGCACTCCCCTTGCAGCCTGCGACAGACATTTTTCTTTCCAATTTTTAATCTTGGACCACATTCGTTCCTTTAAGAAGCTGAAAATTTGTCTACGGTTGCGAGAAATCAATGCCGGCATGCCTAAATATTTTGCATCAGTAGTAAAATGCTGCATACCCAGAATATCTAGAATATTGGCTTGCTTTTCATCCGAGACATTACGACTAAATAATACAGATGATTTTTCTTGGTTGAGACATTGCCCCGAAAGAGCACCAAACAAATTAATAGTATCCATTATATTGGCTGCCTCCTGCTCCTCCGCTCTGCCAAAGATAAGACAGTCATCTGCAAATAATAGATGCGAGAGTTTTGGACAGCCTCGATTAATCCGCATGCCGTTAAGAAAACCCGATTGGACTCTCTGTTGAAATAGATAGGATAAACCTTCAGCACAGATGAGAAAAAGGTATGGGGAAAGAGGATCCCCTTGTCTCAACCCTCTTGTGGGAGTGATATCGCCTTTAACTTCCCGATTAATAATAACCGAATAACTGACAGAGGAGACACATATCATAATCTTGCTGATCCAGGAAGGACTGAATCCCAGAATATGCATCATATGCTTCAAATAATTCCAATCCACTCTATCATAAGCTTTGCTAAGATCCAATTTCAACGCCATATATCCTTGCTGACCCCTTCTCAAACAATTCAAAAAGTGGAAAGATTCAGCTGCCACAATAATATTATCAGTAATAATCCTTCCCGGAACAAAGGCACTCTGAAATTCAGAAATAATTTCCTTTAGAATAGGTTTCATCCGGTTTGCTAGGCATTTTGATATTATTTTATAGACAACTGTGCACAAGCTAATCGGCCTGAAATGGCTCGGTAATTCTGGAGACTTCAGCTTGGGAATCAAGGCTATCAGAGTATGATTTATAGATCGGCAAAATTGGCCACCATTAAGGAAATCCAGAGCAGCCTCAGAGACCTTTTCACCAACAAGCTCCCAGTTTTTTTGGAAAAATAGAGCCGGCAAACCATCAAAACCCGGTGCTTTATTTGGATGCATTTGAAATAAAGCTTCTTTAATTTCCATCACAGTAAAAGGCCTGTCTAGATCATTATGCCTCTATTGCAAGGCCGGTCAATGTTTTCATAACTCATGAGACATTTAAGCTTGTTTGACTGGTGGGAATATGGTTATGTTTAGCAAAAACCCTAGTTGGTGCGAGTCCATGACCACCTAAAAGTACATGAGGTAAAGGCCGTTAAGGTCGTACATACTGATAAACATGTATAGCTATGGATGGTAGTCTTATAAAATAAAATTCTCAAGTGAATTGACCGTCAAGAAAGTTTAGGGAAAAAAACGTTTTAGCAGCAAGTGGTCAAGGAAAATACTTGCCGATAAGAATGGCATAAGTTGAGGAATTTCTTGTTCACTATAGGTATGTTGTTTTACAAAATCTATGGTTTTGTTTTCGTTTTCTTCGAGAACTTGTGGCCTATAAATTTGTGTAAAATTGACTAATTCCTGGTAGATATATTATGCTGTCACTGTGTTCTCTAAACTAATTAGTTTTCATTTGACGTCCAGAACCTGCTTTACTTGTGTGAATTTAGTCTCCTCTACCTTTATGGCTGACTTTCTTTGGACAGTGCCACTACTTCAGCAGAAATCCCGACTTCATTCTTCCTTTTTGTTTTTGAATCATTAATCATTTATGTTACCATTTCGAGTTTCAGGTTGACTATGGTGACTCCATGCATGGGCTGCTGAAGAAGAACTTCCATCGGAATCAAAATCTTGAAACCAAGCTTCCAGTCATTCTATGATATGTTTATATATTTAGAGAGAAAAAAAAAAAAAGAGATTCTGAATAATTTTACTAGATGGTCATGCATGTCTTCCAGGCAAACAATTCAGGGTTGGCTTGTTGGACTGAAGAATATCCAGGCTGACATTTCAATTAATTTCTATTTGGGTCGTCCTGTATATTTGAAACATTAAAAGTAGCACACTTTTGGTTTAGCTCATGGAACTTTTGGAGACTTGCAACAATTTTAGTTGTATTCTCTCTTTTTTATTTTAATCGAGAATGACATAGATAAGTTTATCTTTTGAATAGTTGACATTGGTCATCAAACTCGTCCACATACAAGGTTTTTACCTAACGACAAGTTAAATTGATCAAAGTCTAGTGCATAAACTCTATAATAAAATTTAATTGTATTTGGATTCTTAGATATTGTTTGTAGAAATCAATAGAGAAGAACGTAAAAAATAAGAGAAGACCGGAGAATTCAAAGAAATGTATTCATTCCTTCATATGCATAAATAACGGCTAGAAGCAATATAAATATAAAGGATTCAGATCAATACCGTAACCCAACGGATCTCTGCCTGATGTGACGAGTAGATCTGGAAAAGTAAAAACAATTTGAAATGCTTAGATATATAGACTTGTTCAACCAAAACTAACACAATACAAATAAGCCCAAGTAATGAAATAAAGCATTAAAGCCTAAGCCATAACAGCAGCCCATGTAGCAGTTGAAAGGACAAACCCTAATGTCCTAACTGAAGCACGATGAAGCTGGAAAAGAAAAGGCGCAGAACTAGGATTTATCAAAATTTAAAAAGTTTTTTTCTTTTCTTTTGTTGATAGTCTTGCAAACTTAGGTAGACTGTCTACCTCTAACCACAAACAGTTACATCTTGATGCCCTTACACCATCTTTGATTGCTTCCAGTTCCGATGATTTTAATCTGATTTGTTGTTAATGAAATTTTGTTTCTCAAAAAAAAAAAAAAAAAAAAACTTAGCTTGGATAACTAGTATTTTTGGATGGGCTTGTGGGGTATCTATCTATTTGGGATTGAGTATGCTTCAATTTAACTATATTGACTTAATGTGTTTTGTGTGTGTAGTGTGCGGCTCACCTCAAGTATCTCGGATGCATATTTACATCCGGAATTTCCTTATTTTTTGTTAGATTAATCCAACGGACAATAGCAGGACACTGTTAATTCATTTTTTATTTATAACTTTTGCCTTTTTTACACTTTCTCTCTCCTTAGCTCTTCCAATCTCCATCTCTCTTGACTGTGACTCCAGACATCTCTCCTCAGCTCTTCCTGTCACCTCTTGTCTGTCTCCGCCCAGTTCCGTTGTCTGTAGCACCTCTCCATCTCAACTCATCACCTCCGATAGCCGTCGGCTAGATCTTTCGCTGCATAGATTAGAGTTGTTGCTCCATTACAATTAAGTTTTCATTAAAGCGAAAAAAAAATCAACAAACTAAGGAGAGAGAGAGAATGTGAAATTAAATAGCAGTAGTCTTAAGTTGTTATTCCGGTTCTTCTTCATTTGTTGATAGGCATGATAGGCCTTAGTGAATTGGTCTTCTAAATTAAACAGCAGTAGTCTTAAGTTGTTATTCTGGTTCTTCTGCATTTGTTGATAGGCATGATAGGCCTTAGTGAATTGGTCTTCTTTATGGCTTGTTAACAAATTCAATTGTTTAATTGCCTTGTTTTTACGTGATTTTTCAGCCATTATTTTGACATCAATACTGGATATCAATTTAGTCCTTGAACATGCTTTGTAGTGTGTGAGTAATATGCATTGGCAATAATAACATTTGTTTTGATCTTATTTTTGCAGAGGATTTGAATTTTTTTGGTCATGGATAATGAAATGAATTTTGTTCAAGAAGTTGATTTGGGTTCCTCGTCAAATCCGTTTTAAGAGTTTGTGTCGCAAGTAGTATTTGAAAAAATTTCAAAATTAGGACAAAGATTTGATTCAGTAGAGGAAGCTCAATTTTTTATAATGAATATGCTAGATTTGTTGATTTTAGTATTCAGAGTAATTCATTGAAGAAAAACAAATCAGATGAAATCATTCAAAATGAATCTGTTTGTTACATAGAAGGACTTCGAAAATTACAAGAAATCCAATGCTATTGGTGTGAGGAAGAGGCCAGAAACTAGAGTAGGTTGTAGGGTCAAATTTACAATTGTCAAATCTAGCTCCAAGCAATGCTTCGTTGTTTCACAGTTCAATGAAGTTCACAATCATGTATTTGCGGCACCAAGGAAAATGCACAAGTTGAGATCTCATCACTTTGTTTCTAGTGCAAAGAAGGCATTGTCACAACAATTGTCTGCGGCCAATGTTCCTATTCATCAGCTAATTAGTATATTTGAGCTTCAAGCTAGAGGAATGGAAAACATATGATGCATTGAAAAATATTTTTACAATAAGCAAAGGGATGAGATGAAGTAGTATGCAGGACATGATGCTCAGCTGTTGTATGAATATTTTGAGTCTGAAAAGGAAAAAAGTCCTAGTTTTTTCACAATTGAGATGGATATAGAAAATAGAGTGAAACATTGTTTTTGGGCTGATGCTGAATGTAGGAGATCTTATGATGCATTTGGTGATATTGTTATATTTGACACCACTTATAACACAAATCGTTATGAAATGATATTTGCTCCTTTTGTTGGAGTGAATTATAGAGACAAAAGATACATTTTCATGGCTCTTACAACAGTTGTCGATAGCCATGCCAGTCGGAGCACCAAAAATGATTATCACTGACAAGGATCCATTGGTAGGGGTGGCAAAATTTCCCCGCCTCCCCCGCCCGGCCCCGTGCTGGTTTTCCCCGCCCCGATCCTTTGGTGGGGCGGGGACGGGGCACCAAATATTGCCCTGAAGGCGGGGCGGGGCGGGGATGAGATTTGAAGTTTCCCCGCCCCGCCTCTCCCCTTAAGATATATGTATATATATACACACATAGATTTTTATATATGTTTATAGGGTTTATATATATATATATGTGTGTATGAATGTATAATAGAAATATATATATATATATATATATATATATATATAAATATTAACGTATCATATATATCTATATAAAATTATATTAATCCTAAGTCCTCAATGAAATAATCATATGTTATATTAGATTCTTGATTAATTGAATACTAATTAAATGCTTTTGATAATGTAATAGATTAATGAATTAGAATCATATAAAATTTGAATTATTTATCATTAATAGTTTAAAGTACATTAATAAACTTTGATTAAGTCGGGTCGGGGCAGGGACGGGGCAGAAAAGTTGCCCCGAAGGGCGGGGCGGGGCAAGGGTATTCCATCCCCGCCCCGCCCCACTGCCATCCCTATCCATTAGTGACATTTTCCCAAACACTATAAACAAACTTTGTATGTGGCATATTCTTAGCAAGTTTTCAGAAAAAATAGATGTAGTGAAATGGAAAGAATATTACACATTATTTCAGGACTGCATATGTAATTCAAAAGATCCAGAACAATTTGAGTTTGCTTGGTTTCGGGTGCTTGATGTAAGTGGATTGTCAAAAAATTTGTGGTTTAAAGGGTCATATGATATTCGAAGTAAATGGATTCCTGCTTATGATAATGACACCTTTTCTGTCATTTTTAATCATAAGTTTTTACTTGGTGTGTAATCTTCTACAATTTTTTTGTAGGCATGTCGACTAGTCAACGAGCGCAAAGCTATCATGCATTTTTCAAGCACTATGTCGCAAAGAAAAATAGCTTGATGGATTTTGTGGTTCGATTTGGAAGGGCATTGAAACATCAACGATATCAAAAGTTATTTCTTGACCACAAGAACATTGATGAGAAACCTATGATGAAGACTATGTGTCCGATAGAAAAAAGATATGTGAAACATTCACACACAATATCTTTCACAAATTTCAAGATGAGTTGTACTAGAACATGACATATGAAGTGGACGTCGACCAAGAAGTAGGAGACATGTGCATTTATAATGTCAACAGAATTGACAGAAGTGATAGACGAGTACGAAAAGTAGTGGAAGATAAGTCTATTGACTATATGAGTTGTAGTTGCAAAAAGTTTGAATCTTTTGGAATTCCTTGCTTTCATATATTTGCTACATTCAGTAAGAGGAAATTGCAGCAACCATTGCCTAGCATCTATGTCTTACATAGATGGACGAAGTCAGCTAAGTCTTCAAGTTCATCTGTTTTTTTCTTTTTTTTGGGGTGGGGGGGGGGGGGGGAGGCGGTCGTGATGCTTCTCTTATTGAAGATGAGAACATGCTAAGAGGACTTGCATCAAAGATAATTGATGATGCTTGCATGAATCGAGAGACATTTGAGTTCGTAAAGGAGACATTTGAGTCTCTCCATAAGAGGCTAAAGTCGATGACTACAAATGATGGAACTCAATCTCAACCTAGTGTTTGTCTTTCAGAACCTACTGACTACGAGTCGGACCAAGTGTGGGAAAAAAGTTGTGGGAAGATATTGAAAGGTGGGAAAGAACTTTCCACAAAGAGGAGTAGACGATGTCATGAATGCTGATTGACAGGGCAATCACGTGGCAAAAGGAATTTTCCATCATTGAACAATTCTTAAGAATTTGTGTGTTGATTATGTTTTTATGAGGATCCTTGTATGAATCTCGTTTAATATTTTGGGATGTTTTTGGTGATGTTTTTGTGAGGATCCTTGTATGAATCTGCTTTAATATCTCAGATTGTTTTTGGGTTTTTTTTGGTGATGTTTTTATGATGAACCTTTGAATGAATCTGCATCAGTACCAGCAAACAAAACCATTTACAATCAGTCACAAGTATAAATACTTTCATTATCAGCTACATATCCTTCAACAACCTGCATATGTCTCCAGTCTCAGCTAAAATCTAGTCAGGAAGATAATCAGCAATGTAATTACCAAGGTTGTTCAGAGCTTTGCCATGCATTTGTAGATATATGTATAATTTACTTGTCATACAGAAGGGAAAAAAAAGGACTGAAAAATCCCAATTACCAATCTTGATATCTATACCCCATCATTCAGTTAGAAAGCCAATAAATTCATATTCACAAACACTAGAATTACCATCCAAATGGAGGGCCATAACCATAAAAATACATTGAGACATGCAGCTAGCTTTAAATTGGGCACAACTTAGAATGAAATGCTATCAAGCAGAACCAACCTCACACCTCAAATATTGACAATTAATATTTAGCAAACATAAAATGAAACCTGAGCAGCAACAACAGCCTGCAAACTAGGAACTCAATAATTACAAATAGATTTCAATAATTATTGTGTCAAACCTCTACTTCTGATAACATAAATGCACACAACATACTTTATTGTCATGAATAATTACAAGGACAACAAACAATCAAATCTCTCTCAAATTCAAACATAGTACCACAAATAACGATTGTGGTCGCAAATGGATTTCTCAAAAAAACCTAGTAATGAAATCAACAAAAAAACCACAAATTCACAATGGGCTTTCCTCTACAATACCAACAACATCATTGTATTCAATTCATTAGAAGTGTAGAAAAAACTTACAATAACTCAAAAATCTTTGGTCGCGGGAGGCAAATCCGATGATAGAGGAGCGATGGAGTGAATCTCAGGTTGCGATGGAGATGTGCGTGCAGTGACCGAATGTGATGCATCGGGATGGAGAGGTGTGACCAACGAAAAAACTGGACGGAGACAGACTGGAGGTTACCAAAAAAGCTAAGGAGAGATGTCTGGAGTCACGAGAGATGAAGACCGGAAGAGCTGTGGCGAGAGAAAGTGTAAAAAGGCAAAAGTTATAAATAAAAAATGAATTAACAGTGTCCCTACTATTGTCCATTGGATTAATCCAACGGACAATAAGGGAATCCCGGATGCAAATAGGCATTCGGAATACCTGAGGTGAGCAACACATTATATATACACACACTAACAATGAACCGTCGCTTTGTTGCGGATTATTGCTTTAAGTTCCTCAAGATATGCAACTGATTCGATGAGAAGTTAATTTCTTTTCTATTATTCATCTATTTTCCCAATCAAAATTGTCTTTCTAAATGTAAACCCATCACAATATTTTGGCTCTATTTCAAATATTCCAGTTGTTGGATACTCATAAGCTCCAATTGCATACACTGAACACCATGAACTGCCAAGGAAAGCACCACATAAAACAGAACCCATAAATAAGAATTGTCTTTCACAAATTAATCAATGAAATATTGTAATCACCAATCCAAAATGTATTTCACTTCATATAGATTGAACACAAACCCAGCAACTCCAAAAGTTCACACAAATTAGGGATCTAATCGATACCCATCAACCCCAACAAAAATCCAAAATATTTTCTTGCATATTGCAATGACAAATGTTTCTTTTCCCCATTAAAATCACTTTTGGGTCTCACTTCTATTACACAAAAACACATTTCTCAATACAATCAAATTAGTATAACACATCTCTCAATATAAAATCATTATCAAAACATCTACTATTTCATTCTCTCATCCATTTTCCAACAAAATTATACCAAAATCAATAATGGGTCCCATATTTTTTACAAAAAGTTAAACCACATACTCATTCACATCACCAAAACACATATCACAAAACAACCACATCGGCAAAAACATACATTCTCATACATTATATATTCCCCCTAAAATATTACCATTATAAATAGGGGAGAGTTTGTTGGCCCCAAAAAAAAGAACATCATTGTGGATGTTATTTACAATAGTGTTTTTTTTCTAACAAAATGTATTGTGATGTGTTTTATTGATGTGCCAGAGTATGTTACTGTTGTGGCTGAGCCAACAAAATATATTGGTAGAGTAGTGTAAATTTATTTACTTGATTTTTGTTTAATAGAGATGAGATCTAATATTAATTTTAAGATAAAATGTGTGTGAGTGTGTTGTGGAGCCCTGCCATAACAAAAATAAAATGTTATAAAACCCAACTTTTATTAGCCGAACTCAACACAAGTCTACATGACACTCCATATAGGTGGGCCATGTTAGACTTTTTCAAAAATTAGTCAATAATATTAATTTATTCATTTACTGCACATTTTTATTTATTTTTTCATAAACGAAACTTCAAAACGTTTTATATTTTAAAATACACGTTAGATTTTGAAAAAAAGATTACATATTCGAACTCAGTGCGCAAAAATCTTTCTAATAAGACCTATTGTCGATAGTTTTTATTGTATTTTCTTAATTACATTATTTTAAAAATAATGTAACTCATATATATGATGTGTAAACTATCTATTCGGGTTGAAATTTTATTACACTATGATAGTATAATATATATTCGTTGTTTTTTTTTTTGCATTTTTATTGAAATTACGTTGGTTACCCGAACTTGTTAGGGTATAGTAATTAGGACCCTAGGATTTAACACTTGTGACATTTATGATTTTGTAGAAATTTAGTCGGGGTTTAGCGAATCTGAGCCTCTTAGGTTACAGTATGAAAATTTGATACACGAGCCCGTCAGGATTTAGCGAATCCATTACCCTTGTGGTTTATAACACTTATTGTTTAGGTTACAATATGAAAATCCGATACACGAGCTCGTTAGGGTTTAGCGAATTCATTCCCCTGAGGATTTAACATTTGGTGTTTAGGTTATAACATGAAAATCCTATATATGAGCTCATATCAATATTCATAAATACTGGAACCTACATAATTCACATATTAGTACAAAAAAATGTAATTAAGAATGATTGAATAAAATCTATTGACGATGGATCTTGTTAGATAGATCTTTACTTGTTCATTATGGATACATAATTTTTTTCGAAATTTAATATATATTTGAAGAGATAAATAAAATTTCATTTCAGAAAAAAAAATGTCCTATGAGTTTTCTAATGAAATATTTTATCTTTTAAAATTTTAATTTTCCATATCATTTCCTTACAAAACATATCATATAAACTTTGGTTAATATTAGGTTACAAAAACTTGGGCTATTTAGAGTCACCCCAACAAAAATGGGCAACCAAATTATTATTGTTGTAGCATCATTTTCTTTCATGGCCGATTAAAATGCACTTTTTCACCATCATTGCAAGTGGTTTTCTAATGAAATTGGATGCACTAGGATTTATTTTATTAGCTTTCCTATTATAAGTCTAAAATTTCATCCATAAATTTATTTAATTAACTTTTCTATTGTAGGTCTAAAAATCATCACATCACTAATTTATTTTATTATATTAGCTTTCCTATTATAAGTCTAAAATTACATCCATAAAATTTATTTAATTAACTTTTCTATTGTAGGTCTAAAAATCATCACATCACTAATTTATTTTATTAATTTTTTATATATTGTGGAACCAACATCCTCACCAATTATTATTAGTTACAAAATTTAAGTTAGTGTAATTTTTTTTTTTAATGTTACGCATGATATCATTCTCAATCCTCCTAGCTTGGCCTGACAATGCGCACGACCACTGTTATCCTTCTAACAAGATATGGCATCATCTTTGCACCACAGCCATAAAACTTTGGGCTAAATCTGACAAAGTAGGCCCGTTGGGCTCTGCTCGATTAACCTTCATCGGTTGAGCGCACGACGACTTGCTCCGATTCATTAGACATCGGTCTAGGTATCAAAGAAACGTAGACCAATTTCATGAAATTAGAATCAGAAAATCTTTAAACCAGCAACAGAAGCGCAGAAACTGTAAAAAATTTACGAGCATCTGAATTCAGAAGCCGCACAAACGACGGCAACTGTAAGCATATCTGCTCCCCTGAAAAGTGAATTTCGGCAATTGAATGTACTGATTGCTCCATTAATCGAAGTGCATCAGCAACGAATTGCCTTCTCTTAACGTTCTTAATACACAAAATGCACCTACAGATATTCCTGGCCTACAAAAAAGAAAAAAGGAAAGAAACAAACACAGAGGCAGGTAGCATCGTCTAAGCGCAGGAGTCAGAGAGTTTTGAGGGTAGAATGGCGCTATTTATACACAAATAGTGTCAAAACCCTAATTTGGAACTTGGGCTTTAGATTTTCTGTGGAACCCATTGGGCCTGCTGTTTGTTTACTTTTGGGGATTAATTTAGAAGTCCATTTGGAGTTCTTTGTTCTAGTTTTTCCCTGCAAAACGCCACAAGCCCTTTTCGAGAAAAAGAGTCTCTGCATGCACGGGCCCGGCTGTGGAGATCAAATGAGACTGTGCCCCTTCCCTCTCATGTACCATTTATTGTTCAGACGAGGAAGATCGTGGGTCAAAAATCAGATACTTGAATGTTTAAGGTAAACGGATTCGTTAAATTCTAATAGACTCGTGTATTCGATTTTTATTATATAAACTAATCTATAAGTATATAACTCTAAGAAAAATAAATTCGCTAAATCCTAATAGACTAATAATTAATTATAATAAAAACATAAAACTAAATAAATGTTCAGCATATTGATTAAGACAATAGAATAATTAATTAGAATATAACAATTGATAAAATAACTACATATGGTCTATCATGGGTTCCTAAAATATCGGGTACATATCATTTCCTTATAATAAATATATAAACTTTAATATTTGAATCACGTATTCAGCCATCGAATCTTTAAAAATGTGGGTTAATGGTACTTTTCTTCACTAAAAGAGTTGACACATTCTAACTCAGTCACCAAGTTTTAACTATTTCAATTCAAGAACCGTAATTTTATTTTTGTTCCAAAACTAATGAACGGTAAGATTTCCTACTATTCAGATAGGTAAAAAGCTAATGTGGCTAGCTAACCAAGCGATAAACATTAAGACAACATTGATGTTGTCGATGAGTACAAATGGTGCTGTCATGACAAGTTCTCAAGAGCTCAAAACCTACAAACAAATCTCTCCTCTCTTTAGAAACCCTAAAAAACATCTCAGCCGCTCAAATCTCTCCTCTCTCTCAACTTCCATATGATATGTTTGTTAGATCTGTATACCTTGAGATCGTTGTGGTCACTTTAAGGACCGAGATTGCTCCTACAGTGTTGAAAGCCGTTGAATCTCCTAGGCTGGTTTTTTATGCGTTGGAGGAATTTCTTAAGCAAAAGAGGGAGAGGGTAAGGGAGTTATGTTCTTACAAATGGTGGTGGGGTTCTGACTGAAGTATTGTCTCAACAATGCTCAATCAGTCAAAGTATCAACGGACCAAATTGGTGGAGCACTACACGAGAAGGGATATGGCTTAGCTATTTGTGGATTTAGGACTTGGGGAGACAGTGACAATGACAGGTTTGTGTTTTCTTTTGAGCACTTAGTGCTTGATAAAATGCCCATGTGGTATAATTATTTTTATGCCTTTTCTTCATCTCAATGCTTGTATTAGACTTGTTGACATCTATTTTGTGGTTTCTAAAATGTTTTTAAAAATATAAAATTCATGTCACGTGATGCCAGGAGACACGTACAAAAAAAAGTTATAATTGATTTTTATGGCCACGTCAATATGAACACTGACGGAAGAGAATGAAACATGTCGTTGATCAGTTTTAGAATAGAAATAAAATCATGACTCCTTATTGAATACGTTGAAATCTTGATACTGAGTTCAAACGTGCAAAAATTTTTGGTCACCAAAAATTATATTAACCCTTAAAAATATATTCAGCTATTGAACCTTTAAAAAAAATATAACATGTCGGAGCAAGACGACTCTTACCTCAAAATAGGGTACACGATTTCCTCCATTTTAATTCAAAAACTTCTTTAGGTTATTTATATTTTAATATAACTTCATATGATCCTCTATTTCAATATCACACCAATAAGAGACGGGAGGAGAGAGAAGAAAAGTGTTTAGGAGAGAGAGAGAGGAGAGAGAGGAGAGAGAGGAGAGAGAAATATTAAATAAAATAATAATAATTAAGTTTTTACCTATATAAGGTTACCCATTGGACATGTTTTACATCCAACCGCATATAACCACTCAAAAATTTTATACATTTTCACTAGTTAATTTATTTTTTATTCAATAAAAAACTACAAAATCAAAATCGTTGATATTACTCTCTCTTCTAGTCCGCTCTCCTCTCACTACTCTCAAACTTCTCGAAGAAGCTTTGGGAAGGGAAGGAGGCTTTGATATCCTCATTCATATGTTCTCTTTCATATGTTCAATCCTCTTTCTTTCCATCTTCTAATCCTTTTATCCCTCCATTTTCATCTCCTCTTTCCCCTTCTCATCTTCTTTTGGTGTGCTTCCTTTTTCTTTTATGCTTCAGTGGACGTAGTCAACAAGAGTAGTTGAACAAAATGAAAGGATATATTTTCTTGTTACTTTTTAATCACACTGTACCACAAATATATATATATATGGCTCTACCTCTAACAATTACATAGGCAATCATTCCAAAAAAACATCCACAAGTCACATAAGTCATCAATCATACAAATCACCTATTCCTAATTATACCGCAAGTCACGTAAGTCAACACTCCCCCCTTAAGTTGGGAAGTAGATATCACACATTCCCAGTTTGGACACAAATCCTCCAAACATGTGCTTTGATACAGCTTTTGTCAGAATATCCGCTAGTTGATTTTCTGTCCTGATATGCAATATCTCAATAATATCATCATCTATATTTTCTTTAATAAAGAATCGATCAATCTCAATGTACCTGGTTCTATCATGCTGGACGGGATTGTGTGCAATAGCACGTTCAGCTTGATTGTCACAAACATCCTCATTGGTTGACTTTGGATGAAGCCCAGATCTTTTAACAAATATTTGATCCATAACACTTCACAAATGCCCAAAGCTAATCCACGAACCTCTGCTTCGGCACTGGAACGAGCAACTACATGTTGCTTTTTACTCCTCCACGTAACTGATTGCCACCAACAAATGTAAACTAACTTGAGGTGGATCTATGATCATCGATTGTTCTGGCCCAATTTGCATATATGTAGCCTTCAATTCTAAGATGATTATTTCTCTCGAATAGTATACCTTTTCCAGGACTCCCTTTGAGATATCGTAATATCCTCATAATTGCATTCATGTGCTGCTCTCCTAGTTATGCATGAACTGACTTACTACTCCAAGAGCATGTGCCAAGTCTGGTCGTATGTGTGCTAAATATAATAATTGACCAACTAACCTCTGGTATCTTTTTTTTGTCCACGGGTACTTGATTGGGATAAATCCACAACTTTAACCTTTCCTCCAACGGTGTATCAACTGGTTGGCAAGCTGTCATCCCTGTATCTTTGTATAAATCGAGTGTGTATTTCCTTTGAGATAGGAAAATTCCAGCTTTACTTCTGGATACCTCAATTCCTAAGAAATACTTGAGAGCACCAAGATCTTTCATCTCGAATTCAGTAGATAAATATTTTTGAAGGACCACTCTCTCAGTCTCATCATTCCCTGTGATTATCATATCATCAACATATATTATGAGAAATGTCAATCTCCTTTTCATTTAATGAATAAGGTATGGTCGGCATTGCTTTGCCTATAGCCAAATCGTCTCATTGCTTGAGTAAGTCTTCTAAACCACGCTCTAGGCGACTGCTTAAGACCATATAATGACTTTTCTAATCGACAAACCTTAGGCTTCTCTATATTCATAATTTGATATCCTGGTGGAAGGTTCATATAGACTTCTTCTTTCAATTCTCCATGCAAAAAATGCATTCTTTACATCCAACTGATGTAATGATCATCCAAGATTTGCTGCTAGGGAGAGTAATACACGAACCGTGTTGATTTTCGCCACTAGTGCAGATGTTTCTGTATAATCAATGTCATCCTTTTGCCACCAACCTTGCTTTGTATCGATCAATTGCGCCATCCGCCAAATACTTGATAGTAACGATCCATTGGCACCCTACTATTTTCTTTCCCGCCGATAGATCAACAATCCTCCAAGTATCATTTTCTTTTAATGAGCGCAACTCCTCATCCATGGCTGCTTGCCACTTAAGATTGGCCATAGCTTCTTGCACACTGTTAGGAATAGATACAAGGGTTAATTGACAAACAAATGACCTATTTGATTCCGAAAATTGTTTAGTGGATACATAATGACTCATAGGGCATCAAACTTTTCATGTCGGATCATGTTCAAAAGTGGTTTTAGGAATACCTCGGGTGATTTCTGGTGGAAGAATTCGCAAAGGTACTGATTCAGGAACACCCGTAGCTGGAATGGATTGGTCCGGCACTGAAGATGGCACTAAACTACTGGACATGTCATCAACTTCATGAGGACCAGAAGACTCGATCATCACTTGCTTATTCTCGATATACACAGTTTCTTTCTGCTTGTGCTGCTCATTCTTGGTATGCTCAGGTACAGGTAGCTCAGTATCATCGGGAATAACATGATTGTCAGTGTCGACATGGTTTTTATTCAAAGGTACTGCATGAGCCATGCCAATGTAATCTAAATGCTGAATGTCTACATGGTAATTCTCCCCCTAACATTCAACCTCTGTGAAGTACATTGAGGATTCATAGAAGGTGACATCAACAGTAGTGTACATATGTCGGGTTGGAGGATGATAACAACGATATACTTTTTGGTGAGGATCATTTTCAACAAAGACACAACGGGTAGCACAAGGTTCCAATTTGGTACGTTGATGAGGATGAATGTGAACATAGGCAACACAACCAAAAACTCGAGGTGGCAAATTTGAGATTGAGGGAGCTTGAACTAAGATGGATAAAGTTTGGAATGGCATCTAAAAATTGACAACACGTGAAGGCACCCGGTTAATTAAATAATTAGCAGATAAAAGTGCATCACCCCAATATGTAATTGGTGCATGGGCATCAATGAGGGATGCTTGGACAACATTGAGTAAGTGGCGGTTCTTCCGTTCAGAGACGTCATTTTGCTGAGGAGTGTAGGGACAAGTAGTCTAATGAATAATTCCATGATCATCCATAAAAGAAGTAAGTGTCGAATTCACATACTCACGCCCATTGTCACTACGAAGAACCTTGATTTTAGCACCATATTGCACAGTCACCATCTTATGAAAATTTTGAAACACAGAACACACTTCACTCTTTGTTTTCATCAGAGTAACCCAGGTCATACAAGTACAATCGTCAATAAAAGTAACAAATCAGTGAGCTCCTCCCAAGGTGGGAACTTTAGAGGGTCCTTAAACATCAGAATGAATTGGTGAAAAAAGGCATAGAGCTTTTATTCAAACTAGGAGAAAAAGAAACTCGATGGCTATGGGCCAGTTCACAAATATCATATTTAAAGGTAGAAATATCAACCATCACAAACAATTGAGGAAACAATTTTTTTAAATAACCAAATGCGGCATGCCCTAATCATCTATGCCATAACCAAATTTCACCATCACGCTTTGAATTTGTCATTGGATTGCCATTGAGCAATAAAGCCATAGTGAGTTGACTAGTATTCTTTGATGACAAGTCCAGATAGTAGAGCCATCCTTGTCTAGTGCTAGAGTCAATCCTCCTCCCTCTCAGAATATCCTGAAAAACACATAAGTCCGGTCCAAAAATAACAAGGCCAGATAAGGCAGTGCTTATTTGAGCAATTGAGAGAAGATTATAGTCAAGGGAAGGCACAACAAGAACAATATCAAGATGGAGATTATTTGTAGGATCGGCATTACCTTCCCCAATGATATGAGCAATACCACCATCAACAGTAGTAACGTCAATTTGTGAAGATTTAGTTATATTTTTAAACAATCGGGAATCATTTGTCATATGGGTAGTAGCCCCAAAATCAATTACCCAAATACTGTTCGAAACAGAATGACAAGTTGATAAGGCCTTACCTCCATGACCTTCAGCCATAACCAAAGCAATATTGCTTTCATCAAGGATAGGTTCAGCGACAAGATCCAACTCCTCCTTCGTTCTTGCTACTGATGCACAGGTTTTGTTATGACGTGGATCTTTATCTTTATTCCATTCGTCTGGATATCCAATAAGCTCATAGCACCTTTACTTGGAGTGCCCAGGACGTCCACAATAGGCACATTTACCTCGTGAATTTCGGTCACCTCCTAGCCGATTAGCTTGTGCTCGATTATAGGACATAGGATTTCTAGCAACCATTGCCTCAACCTGGTGGCCTTCAGTCTTCATTGCCATTTTTTGGTCAAACTCTCGACGAATATAGGCATACGCAGCCTGCAAAATGGGGAAGAGGCTATTTTCGAAGAATTTCACTCTGAACTTGATCAAACTCATCATCGAGACCTCCCAGGAAAATATACATATGTTGTTGTTTCTGAAGTTCCTAATATATCCTAATATCTTCCCATCATACTTTGGATCGTCTTCCTTAGGAGCCTTCAGCGACCCATGAAGATATCATGTCTTCTTTCTTCCAGCAATGTGCATTTCAAAAAATAGGTGCCCAAAGATCATAGTTACTCTCATCTAGTACCACTCCAATATTAAAATTGGAGGTCTCGGACTGAACAACTACTGGTGCAGTAGGGTTCATCGTCTTAGTAGCGGTAGTGTTCATCTTCTTAGCCATGTCGTCGGCTCCAATACCAAGTGGAAATGTAGTCAAAAGGAGTGATTGAACAAAATGAAGGATATATTTTCTTGTTATTTTTTTAATCACACGGTACCCCACACACACACATATAGGCAATCATTCCTAAAAAAACATCCGCAAGTCATGTAAGTCAACAATCATAAAAATCACTTAATCCTAATTATATCGCAAGTCACGTAAGTCAACAGCTTTCAATAACGTGGAGCTAAAACTTCCTTGAATATTTGTAGATCATAGATATTGGTGGTGGAAAGTGCAGATCCGGCATCCCCTTTCTCAGATCTGAATTTGGACTGATCTTATAGAACCCATGAAGCTGTGGCGCCCATCTTGTTGTGTACTACCTATAATGTGGAAGCAGTGTTTGGATCTGACTTTTGTAGACTCTACGGTAATGTTAATCTTGTATTTTTCTCTTCAATAATATTTTTTATAATTTTCTTTGGTTGTTTTTTCTCCTGTGTTTTGTTCTCCTCTACGCGATAGTTATTGGTCTCAATTTGGGTGAATTGTTCTACCTCTTTAGGGGGCTTCTTCCCTGAATTTCTACAGATCATAGATATTGGTAGTGGAAAGTGCAGATTCAGCATCCCCTTTCTCAGATCTGGATTTAACCCATAAAATTGTGGCGCCCATCTTGTTGTGTACTACCTATAATGTGGAAGCAGTGTCTAGATCTGACTTTTGTAGACTCTACGATAATGTTAAATCTTGTATTTTTCTCTTCAATAATATTTTTTATAATTTTCTTTAGTTGTTTTTTGTCCTATGTTTTGTTCTCCTCTATCCAAGAGTTGTTGGTCTCAATTTGCATGAATTGTTCTACCCCTTTAGGGAGCTTGTTCTATCTTCTTTGTTTAATGAAATGTTTCCATTATAAAAAAATAAAATAAAAATCCTTGATATTTATCATTTATTTATTTATTTGAGATTTTTTAAAATTACTTATTATGGATTTAGACTCCTATTTGTAAAATAGGAACGTATCCCGATCCATAGCGGCCATCATCAACTGATGCAATCGACTTCCAAAGCTCAATGTCATATTTGCACATTCTAAAATATATATGATCCACAAAAGCTTTAAATCTTCTCAAGTAAATCAACCACATCAAGAACAAGAAAGAAAGAAAAAAAGGACAAACTGAGGCAATGTAGATTTAATGTAGATTTCTTAAAAAGTTTCTTTTTTATATAAAAAAAAGCTTAACCAAAAACGTAGTTTTCTCATACAGACTGAACTGCACATCAAAAAGCTAAGGATTCGGCAAGGCAAGGCAAAGCAAAGCAAGGTAAGGAAGTAAACTAAATGTAAACAAAAAGGTGGAGAGAAGGGGATAAAAAACCTGAGCAAAAGAATTGAATGAATACTAAACAATTAAAAGAAGAAAGGAATGCTCATGACACACATCTTACGACTAAATTAGACATGGTCATCCCTGCATGAATGGCTTTAATCAATGAAACAAAATTGAAGAGGCTCTCTTCTGAGAACCACCCGAGCTTCCATGTAAGAGAACCTGAAGCTACAATGTCCTTATCAATTGCTGCGGCCTCCCGAGCTTTTAGAGAGGGGCAGAACTCTGTTGTAGCACATTCAAGAGTTAAAGTTACCCAGTAACCTTCCCTAGTCTCGATGACCTGAAAGAGAGTTCAAATCAGAACCAAGATATTTTCTTCACGAGCAAGGGGGATCCAATAGACCAAATGATATCACCTAATGATGCGTGTGAGAAAAAAGGCCAAGAAAATGCAACACAAACAAAACCCACATTTTGGAGCATTCTCAATTTTTCAAACAGCAAAAAAAGGAATGTCACATTGATAATGCACTAAAGGGGTGCCACCCAAAAACATAAGGGCTCTGTCTAGGGATATTAACTCAATTGCATCAGAAAAGAAATTTTCATCAACAAAACAATTTCCTATTCAATGCTTGAACAGATCATGCAATGGAATTGCCTTTCACAAAGCAGGAAAGATAGGCAAACAATTGCAAGTTTATATGATATTTGCATTCTATACCCAGGCATAAGGCCAGAACTTTGAATGCTTAACTCTCAGTGCTATGACTTGATCTACTTTCTTATGTTTATATGCACTTGAGTGCATGGATTGCTCGCAGTTTGAGAGATTACAACAAGAGTATTCTTGCCCAATAAGTGATCTAGTCAACTGCACCTTTCGAAACTTAAATTCTTACCATTTTCTCGTGGGGGAGCTCTCGTCATCCTACCAATATATTTTCTCACAATAAACGTATTCCATGCAGATAAAATGAAACATCAAGAGAATAACAAAATAAATACAAAAAAAAATATAGTTTAGCAAAAAAAAAAGAAAAGGAGTCTTCACAACTGAGAATTGCTTCTCATATTCTTTTTCTCCCGTTATGAAAAGGATGACCTTCTTCAATAAAACTGAGAGGTTCACACTTGGCATAAAAATTATGAAATTTACCATCTCAGATACATCAGCAATGGAGCAACAAGAGTCCAGCGAAAAATATGGAGGTGAAGATGCATCAGCCAATTGAGAGCCAAAACGTGAAAGGTCTTCCATGCACACCAGCACATACCCTCCAGTCACAAAAAGTGATCTTGAAAGCCATGATGCCTCTGATAGTTTTCAACAGAGAAGCTTAGACATTATTAGATTAGCGAGTCCGTAATTGCATGAGAGGGTAAAAGAACAATATATACATAAACATCCACATGTATTCTTGTAATATTGTGATATGTTAAAAAAATCATTTATAAATAATTTTTGTTAAATCTGTGTACAAAGACGATTATCAAATACATCCTATCAAATCGGCACATTCCATTACTTATGATTGTATAAAATGCATGACCAACAAAAAAAAACAATATTTATTAAAGTTCCCTTCTAAACCTCAAGTATCTGAAAAGTGGACCCTTACCCTGGTGATAAAGTTATTTCACTGCAAGCAAAAGCACTTCTAAACCCCAAAATTCTTTAATCAACTTCGATTATTTTTCTCTCCTTCAAACAGTCCACATTTCCCCCCATCTATACTGTTGTAACTCATAACTAATACATCCGAACGCCATTGGGGGAGGTAGAAACATTTATCAAGCAGCCAAGGAGAAGTCTGATCTTTCCAACAAATCCACTGATGAATACATCTGTAAAAGATGTATTCTACCACGCACATTAACTCCGCAAAAAATCGACCTAATCAAACATCTATCACTGTACATTAAACAAAAGATTGTAAAATAACCACTCAAATTCAGTAAGGCTATCTCAAGTCTCAACACGACATATAGTTTCCTAGTTATTAAATTATCCTAAACAAAAAATTAATGTTTTCCCTCAAATTGTTGGGAAATTCCATGTGCATCATCATTCAGTCCACTACTGCTCAAGGACTCAGGGCCCTATCCAAGTACAAACACAGCAAGTTACTTACAATATTCATCATACAGATACATACCTTCGGAATTGAAGCACCAAAATTGCACCATAGAGTATTGGAAAATGCATATTTTTGAGCCTCCGCATACTTGTTTCTCAAACAACTCAACCTGAACCTGCTCCAAACTGCCACATAAAAGTTTCCATAACCCCAAAGCATTATAATTAAGGGAATGTATACATAATTGCAGGGTAAATATCAAAACAGACATGAAATCAAAGGCACATTGATGCATGTTGGATATTCTAATCTGAACGACATATATAAAATACCTTCTTAACAAATAATGATCATTTGTTGCACAAGTGTCAAGAATCTGCAAGATGCAAAGTAATTGTCTTGATTTCTCCATGCTTCTTGTTATGAACAGATATGCTGCACTCCTCTCAATGTAAACCCTAAGAAAACAATATGAGAAGAGAGTTATAAAAAGGAAATGGTTCTTAACTGCTACAAATACAATAAATTACATACCTTACAACCTGAAGTCCAACACCGACTAGAACCTCTCTAACATCTACAATTTTGTGGCAACCCAGTAACCGTGGAATACTTCCTGCAAAATTACACCCATGGAAAAGTCAACAACCAGCAGGACACATAAGAAAAGCAATACATGTCTCCTTCATAAACTTCATCATCTTACCTGACCGATCAAATGCAGCCGCAGGAAGTAGCACATACAACTTCTTTTCACTGCTTAGTAGGAGAACTACTTCTCTGCAAGTTGAACAACAACGAGAATAATGTTACGAGATATCAGAAACAAGAAAAAGCTAAGATTAAATAATTTGACTTATTGATGTCTGAAAAGGACTAGTTTCACCATGGTGAAAAGTATGTAACATCATATTTCAACCCAGTATAATATCATATATGTAAATGAAATGAAAGCAAAAAAATTTACAGTAATTGAAAGAACTTCTGAACGTAGTCATTTCTAACAAGAAATCACAAGGAGAGGAACTCATTTTTCGATGATTATTTGATATCAAATTGAAAGCAGATAATTAAATAAAGAACTTCTAGCAGATACCAAATGCAAATTTTGCAGAAAACAGAAAACAATGGAGATAGATTTCACCAAGATTCAGAAAGAACAGCATAAGAAGGCTAATCATCATTGCTAATTCAATTCATGTTCCAAATTAAATATATACCAGACAAGTACCTTTCCCTGTACAAGAATTCTGGCCCCAAAATGCAATCACAGTGCAGGGACTGCATACAGGTCTCATGATTCCTGGAATCCGCAAGATTTGCATTGAAATATTTCTCAAAAAAGTCATCACCCCCCGGAGTTGAGCAGTTAGCTACAGAACATCTACCAGTATCATCACATACTGAGGTTCTACTTCCATTTTTCAACGACAATCTCGAATTGATATCTTCCAGAAGAGTTGGCTTCTCGGGTTCACCTTGCACATCAGTTTCATGAGTATACACCTTTCCGTTTGATACTCGTGACATTTCTAATTTGTCAACCATAATATCCTCCTCTAGCAGAGAAACAAGTTTTTTTCTAGGTATCCTTCTGTTTTCTCTCTTCTCCAAGCAATCAGCGTCCTTGATGTCAAAATGAGCAATTTCATCATCACCAGAAGCAGCTGGAAGACCACTGGCCTTGGAATTTAAAAGTTCATAAGTAAAATGCCTGCATTCAGCATATGAGCCTGATAAAACTTTGCTATCCTCTCCTAAATGAATTTCAGGCCTTTGGTTCTGATGGTTATTCTCAAGACAATATGAAGATATCTGGCCTCTACCACTGGGATAAAGGTATTCTTCACTCAGTGATTGATTGACTTCAGAAGTTGACTGCTCAAATTCACACAAATCATCTTCACTGAAACTTGTATAACTATCAGAAGATGCCACTGAATAGGACTCTGCCGACAACTGCAAAATCTCTTCAACTAGGTTGTTGCGACGATGTAAAATGTCCTCTTGAAAATGCGGAGGAGATCCTGGAATAGCAGAGGATGAATGCGACTCTAGTGCATCATTGGTGGCAGACAATGGCGATATGCTGACACTCCCAACATTTGTATGAGCTCCATGAATTGATAATGAATCGTGAGTTGAGCTCATGGCTTGCAGGGACATACTATCAAGCCCTTCAAGTGACTGGTATCTGTGATGCTCCAGCCCTAGATCAATTCGACCAAAGCCTGGAAGGGAAACCCCACCATGACCAGAAGAGATATCTGCAAAAGAAGATTCCGACTCTATAATGTTTGTACTACTTTCATCTCCTGAAGCTCGAAAGGAGTCTGATGCATATCTTGAACTTTCACCAGGGTGCTTCTGGCTCGTCTTGTTTGTCATACAATTTTGCTCCACCCTGTGCAATACAGCCCGACCATATCTATCACTGTCATCCACTAAATTCTCTGAAGAATGATCCATCCACTCCTTAAACTCTCGAAGCCAGAATACAGAACGCTCTTTCTTCATAAGTTCTACTCTGTTCATCAAGTCGACTATTTCAGCCTCATTATCAGAGACTGCATTCTCTTCTTTGCTTTGAATCTCATTATCACAAGATGCAGATTCTTGGTCAGAACAAAAATGAGTGCTATCTTCTTCACTCACAATTGAAGCAAGCCGAGACATCTTCCTCTGCACAGAAAATATTATCCAATTTTATCAATTTTATCACCATCTAGATCAAATACAACTAAAGAATACATGTCAAAGGCCCTTCAAGCTAATGTCACCACAAGCATAGAATAATCAAATGACAATTTGACAACAGGACGAACAAAATTTTTCCTCCATTTCCCTAGGGGTTGTTACGACATCTCCAATTAATATCATAAAAATGCCTACCCTTTTTATGTTGATACTCCCCTCTCCATCAGCTTCATCTCTGACCGGAGAATAGTACCCGAAACTGGCAAGGCGCTTATGCCTGCCGGCTACTATAATTTGCATCTTCCAAAACTCTCTGTTGCTGATTTCCTTGTCATCTAACTTCAACTGCTCAGGGGACCAAAAGGAAGGGAAAAAGAAATGGTAAGTTCACTACAGGAAGACATACGACATAAGATTTTGACCACATACTTTATGTATATTACATTATAATTAATATCTATATATATATACTAAAAAGTTCAAAACAAGAAAAGCATACTATACATAATAATATACCTTGTCAGGATGGATAAAATAGCTGAATACTTGTGCCCGATACCATCGTGCACAACACAATGGATTTCCTTCTAACCACAAGTTATGCAAAGATGAGAGGCCTGCAAGGAACTCCAACTCTGAAAAATTCGATATAATATTGTAGGAAACATCAAGCGCTTCAACTGCCCTCAAATTCTCAATCCCACGCAATGTAGTAAGAGCATTGTTCCTCAAAACAAGTTTAACAATATGACAAGAGACCTGCATAGTTGAACAACACCAGTGCATGGGTCCATAGTAATTCCTAAATTGAAATTGGAATGCAAAAACAAATTTAGAATTCAGACATCAGATTAGCCACCTCGCACTAAACTGTTTACTACAAAAGTCATTAAATGACCATTCAGTAAATTTAGACATTTTTCCCAGTTATTCGTACCTCATCAAATGGAGCTATAGTTCTCAACTGATTAAACCCAAGGTCTAGGTGCTTTAATTTAGTACACCTGCGTAGATTGTCGACCTTTGCAAACTTGTTTCGACTAAGATCAAGAGTTTCAACAGCAGGAAGAAGTTGCAGAGATTCGTCCATCAGCACCAGCTTGTTGCTAGCACATGAAACAAACCACAATCGGTTCCACTGTGGAGAGTCCTTTATCTCGGCAATTCTGCTGGCAAAGATATGTCGCAGAGCATCCTAATTCACAAAAAATAATGTAAAAAAAAAAGAAAACCAGAAAGTTAGCAACCGCCATATAAGCATGGCACTTGAAAGAGTGGTTAAACAATATTAAATGGACTTGCCAAAGAATAAAGAACTTCCTAACAAACACGCACACAGAGGCAGACTCACCCAAAAAAAACGCACACATAGGCACACACACATACAGACCCGAGTTCCTGATCAACAAACATAAAGGATTTCACTAGTAGAATTCAAGCATAGTTAATGCACTGGTTGGTAGTTGGTAAGTGAAAGGAAAAATGGAAAAGAAAAAAAAGACAAAGAGAATTAGGAATCAACTTTACTCCATTGTGGCTTACAAAATAGGGAGCAAGATAAGAACAACGATTGTCCCCAGAAAACCCACATCATTCAATTAAACCAACATTCAAAATCAGAAACTAAAGAATAGATAGATACAGAAGGAATAAGGGAGCTTACAGTAGAATTGTGGCAAATGATCTTCTCCAAGGTGTGCCTTAATTCAAGTAAGCCCTTTGCTGTAGAGGTGGACAGATCGCAGCCTCTGAGTTCAAGCACCCTCAGCCTTCCGAATGGCAGTAGCGACAGAGGCGTGGGGTCACGGGCAGGGGGTGGCAGAACAGAAAACACTTTCAGAGAGGTGAGTAGGCGCAGGATGCGCCGAAGCTGCTCAAGTGCGCGGTGGTCTCCAAGGTCCGAGACATAAGCACGCAAGTAATCCACCGGCGCACCGGCCAGGAGCAGCTCCAACTCTCGAAGCGCTTCGAGCCTCAACTGAACATAGTGAAGACCCGACGGGTTGAGCTTCAGCACCATCGACCCTTCAATCAGTGGACCAGCGTTTTGTTCCACGAATTTGACAAGCTTTTCCAGATACCGATCTCCGGTGACAATCATGGACGCCATTTCGTCACCCCGTCGAATCAGTTAGGGTTTCTATACGAAGAAAAATTCATGATTAAATTCCGACGCCTCGTCCACACATATATAAGCACACATAGACGTGTATGTGTATATATACAGAAAAAGCAATACGAAATTCTATTGAAAACTGTTTGAATTGAGTAATATCAGCAAGAAATGAAGTCACAGTTTGACATATGGCATATATCTATGTGTGTATAGACAATACAGAGAGAGCGTTGGAGAAGATCACGAAGAGAAGGATTACAGAAATCAAGAAGAAAATTATAGAGAGAAAAGGAGGAAGAGAGGATGGTTTGAGAGAGAGAAGGGAGGCTTGGGAGGGATTGAAGAGGAAGGAGAAACTGCCATGGCTGATCTACGCGTTAACAAATCGGAAATTGCGAAGGGGAGTGAAAGAGACGATAACGAGAACAGATGGTTTTTAGACGGACGTGTAGGTCTAATGATTGGGTTGGGCAAAAATTAGTTAATTAATTTCATTAATTAGGTATATATGCAGTCTATGTCAGTATGTAGCTCTCTTCTTTTTCTTTTTTTTTGAAAATTTAGAAAGAAATTGGACTATTATATTCAAAGAGGATGAGGGATAAAAATATTATAAAAAAGATGAATATAAGTAGTTGTGGTTAATACTACTTTTTGATCATTGAAAAATTAATCATGTTTCATTTTGATCACTCAGTTAAAACGTTTTAACTTTATCATTCAAATTTTAAATTTGTTTTAGTCTAATCACTCAGTTAGGTATTTACAAATCCGGGTAGACAACTTGCCTATATGGCAAGTTGAAATATGTTTTAAAAAATAATAAGTAATAACAAAATAACAAAAAGTTTTGAAGATTGGTGCCATCTCATTTCTCTTTCTTATCTCATTTACCTCTCCACTCTTACTTCTTTCTCTCTCTATCTCGGGGAAGATCAATACCAAGTTAAGAGAGCTTTTGTTCAATGCATGCCTACCGTATCAGAAAGCGCGAGAATAATGGATGTTGCAACCGCTTTCCCCTCTCTTAATATGGAAGAAGGTGCTTTGTCTGTGGTGATCCTTCACACTCCGCAAATCTCTAAAACAATCCCATGTCAAAAAACAAACAGTCACATACATAGCAGTTTCGGACTAACAAATCCTACCCAACTATCAAGACAAAAGATGATGTTGTCTTCAAAATCAGTTTGATCTTCAGTTCAGTCTTGTTTAGAAGGTCTGACAATAGGGATCTTAGGGTGAGGAGGTCCTTTTCTGGGGGTTTTTTGAGTAATTTTAATTAGAGATTTTGTTCTTGACCTTGGTGGAACAAAAGGCTTCAAACCTGAAGCACCAGTTGCTGCTGCTGCTGCTGCTCTGATAGTATGGGCTGGAGCTTGCATTTCTGGAGGGGTGCTCGACTGGCCAACTTGTGACTGGGCAGGGATAGGGGTGCTTGATTGGCCAACTTGTGACAAATTATCAATATTGGAGGTCTGTTTGCCATTTACATTAATTCATGGGTATTTGCACATACACCATAGTTTGGGGGGGTCTGGGCATATTTCTCTATTTGTAATTACTCATAAAATAATAATAATTTTAATGTTAATCATTTTATCTGTCTTAATATTACAATTAACGTCAAATTAACTTTAGTTTGGGAGAGTTGACCGTTTTCTTTAACGGTCAACTCAATATTAGAGGTCTGTTTGCCATTTACGTTAGTTCAGGAGGGTATTTGCACATATACCATAGTTTTGGGGGGGTCTGGGCATATTTCCCAATTAAGTTCTCCAGGCATGATCAACTTTAATAATAAAGATAGTGAGCCTAGCCTAGTGGCTTAGATGAATCACAATATGCAACCAACCTGTGAGATTTCTCTTGGGCTGGACCTTCTCGCTTCTATTCAACCCAATTGGAAAGTAGTTGGATTTCTGTCTCATAAGCTTCGATTTGGTAGTTCTCATAAGCTTCGATTTGACAGTGATAATGCTTGTTTTGCTTATCAGTATGTTTTGATAATGCTTGCACCAAGGTTTATGGCTCTAGTTTTTCACTTATTTGGTGGCTAGGGTTTTGTTTAGGGATAGATTTGGGGAAGAAGAAATAACATGTGTCATTCAATGATTGGTCCACATTTTATTTTATTTTATTTTATAAAAATTTATATTTATTTTATTTTACACTTGGACAAGCCATGTCATAGTCAAATTGCCACATTTGTAATTTTGTTGCCCAAATTTGTAAAAACCTAACCAAGTGAATAGATTGAAACAAATTTAAAATTTTAGTGAACAAGTTAAAACGTTTGAACATTGGATGATCAAAATGAAAATGGATAATCTTTCGGTGATCAAAAGTAGTATTAACCCTAAGTAGGTAACAAAAATACTCCAGAAGCGTTTTACATCTCTCTCCTCCTTCTCCTCCTCATTGCTCTTCATTCTCCATCGATCATTTTCTCCTTCTAAGCCGCAATAGTCATGAAATTTCTTGTTCTTCTTCCTTCGTCGATATTTTCTGTCTAAGTCATAGCCACAAAAGTTCTCCTCCTTCCTCCATTGATCTCTTTCTCCACAAATTCTTCACCGCCATAGGCAACAAAAGTTCCTTACCTTTTCTATTGATTGAAGTTCCTCTAGATCATTCTTCTTTGATAAAATCTATGTGAGTAAAAAACATATCTACAAGCATAGTTGTTGATCTAGAGAGAGAAATAGAGAAATTCAATATGTTGATATTATATATGTTTTGGATCTGCTGATATTATATATGTTTTTATTTGTTATATATTTTGGATATGCTGATATTAAATCTGTTTAAATGAAATTCTTGTGTTTTAAACTTCATTGTGGCAACAATTCTAAATGAATTTGTGTTTTAAACTTCATTGTGGCAACAATTCTAAATGAATTTTCTTGTGATTCAATTCATTCTTCAAACATATAACATTTTATTAAGAACAAATAACATTTTAATAGAGATAGAAAATATTTTAACAAAGACAGCATTACAAGTCTTTTTATTGTGGTTTTCTAACTTTTCACATCTATCACACCTAATTTTCTTTGGAATACTCTCCAAATGAAATCATTTTCTTTTAAGCTCTTCTAAGTTATTTTTTTCTCCACAGTACAAGAGAAGATATCATATATCAAAAACATACTAGTGTTTGGACACATACGTTGCACAATTATTTTTTTATACAATTTCGATCATAGAAGAACTAATAAATAAAAGTGGGTTTCAAAATATGTATAATTTTTTTTTTTGTTGATAAGCCCTTTATGAACTTATTCCATTTAGTCATTTAAAAGTGTTTGTAGCCCAATACAACCTTAAGTATTTGAATCTTTACTCAATAAAGACAAATTTAATGTTTTAGCTGGTTTAATGACAAGTTTACCCTCTCTCTCTCACACATACTCTCTCTCTCACGTGCACAACCTTGCCAACAACGGATCATTGTCGTCTGACCACCGTTTTTGCCTCCGTAACCACCAAAACGAAGCTTGGACTTCCAAGAGAAAGAAAAAAAATGACAAACCATAAAAAAGTTTTGTCTATCGTAACCACTAGAATCACGAAGAGAAGCTCGTGGCCATCGAAACTTTTTTCCTTCAATCCGACCAACTCTGACCACCATTTTGAAAACCAAAGACATCGTTAAACTCACAGGAGCAAGGGCTATGATTCCCAACCAATTTATCGCCATACTGGTGAGTTTTGCTAAAATTGTCTAAATTATATGTAAGAAATCATCTGAATTTTTTTGCTTAATTTCGAAAACATGTCTGAATTATTTTGATGAGTTTTGCGAAATCCTTTGAATTTTGGATAAGTATGAGAAATCCTTTGATCATCTAATTTTTTGGTTCTTTTTTGTTTGATTTTGAGAAATCCTTTAATTTTTTTGACATGAAATACGTAAGATTTCTTGTAATAGGGTTTAAAGTTTAGAAGTTTAGGGTTTTGGGTTTAGGAGATTAGAGTTCAGTGTAGAATTTAGGGTTTTGGGATTTAGGAGATTATGATTTAGTGTTTATTATTTTTGGTGTTTAGTACTTAAGGTTTAAGGTTTTGGGGTTTAGGGTTTAGGAATATTGGTTAGTAAAATTTTATTATTTTCTTCTTATTTTTGTAAATTCCTCGTAATTGTTCATAAGATTTTTTATTCAAAATTAAAATTGTAATTCTTAACATTAAGAGAATTTCTTGTTATAAGGTTTAAAGTTTATGAGTTTAGGATTTTGGAGTTGAGGAGATTAAAGTTAGGGATTTTGGGGTTTAGGAGTTTTGGGTTTTTTTTTTATTTGCATAAATTCTAATAATTGTTTTTGATATATTTTATGAAATCCTTTTGCTGAATTTTAAAAATTCTTTTGATTTATTTTGTTTAATTTTGTGAAATCCTCTAAATTCTAGACAAATTTGAGAAATCCTCTTATTTTTATTATCGTTTGTTTGTTTTCAGAAATTTTATAACTTTTTGATATATTTTATGAAATCATCTGAATTTTTTTGGATAATTTTGAAAATTCTTCTGATTTGTTTGGGTGAGTTTTGAGAAATAATTTGAATTCTAAATAAGTTTAAGAAATTTTCTGAGTTCATTCATATGATTTGACTTATGAACTTTTAAAAATATGAGAAAAAAATGTTTTAAAGTTTTTAAAAGAAAATATATAAAAAGAATCTAATGATGTAAACATATGTCATATGCATGAGGATTTATTAGAATAATGATAGTTTTGTCCATAATAATTTGAAGGATGTACTAAAATATTGAAAAGTTAAAGATAATCAATGAAATATACATTTTTATTAAAGAATTTAATGGTGAATCCCCCATTTGTTAGCTATAAAATATTAATTTTGAAATATATTGTTAAATTTGGATTGAGTTAAGGGTACATAATTTACATTAACATATAACATAAAATTTTAGTTAATATTTACCATATTATTAGTTTACATGGTTACTAATTCACATGAAAATAGACTGGCTGGCATGGGACAATTAATCTTGTGATAACTTCATGAATAATTGAGATTGGAAACAACTTATCAAAATTGATAAAAAATATGACACTATTCATAGGTCTATCTATCTCTCAGCCTCATCCACATTAAATATGTAGGAATATAGCTTTTGAAATACGGGTTCAACTTTTGTTGTTTCAAAATCAAACGAAGGCACTTCCCTTCCACAATCAGTGTAAAACTTGTAAGAATAATTTTAGAAGTCTACTTAAAATATGCATACATCGTAGTACTCTTAACTTGAGCGAAACAAATACTTGTATTAATTAATATATACAAGTGATAGTCACCTTTCTTGCTAACACATAAGGGACCTAGCCTCCTTTAGTGTCTTCCGGTGTGCTAACAATTATGGCTGCACAGCCAGTCATGTGAGTGTGAATATTTTTGAAAAATGTTGGCATTCATTATTTAATGGAAAATCAAAGTTAGAAACTAAATGCTCATTTCTCTATATGATAAGTTAGCACAATCTCCAAATAATAAAATAGTTTAATCCTAAAATCCACCGAATTCGAATAGAAAAAAATCAACTCTTTCATAATACGTAAATTATTTAAGAACATATGATATATCAAATGCAATCAAATGTATAAACTTAGAAAGGGCATTTGCTGGAAAGGAAGAGATGGACATCATAATCCACATCAAAACCCATATATTTTCTTCTTCAATATCCATATGTTCCAAAGGCTTTATTTTCATCGAAGGAACATTTGTTGCTTATGAATCGCATTGTTATTAAACTCAATTCCTCAAAATCCATCAATACAAAATCCAATATAATTATATAAAACCAATTAGACAAATTTCATAATCAACCAAAAGTAATAAATTTACGTTTGGATTT
Organism: Euonymus europaeus; assembly: GCA_963580455.1. Classification (NCBI taxonomy): domain Eukaryota; kingdom Viridiplantae; phylum Streptophyta; class Magnoliopsida; order Celastrales; family Celastraceae; genus Euonymus; species Euonymus europaeus. The sequence goes on along the minus strand of OY756957.1, from coordinate 23,676,684 downwards.
AAAGCTCTCATAATCCTCCTGGACATCAAAAGGAAAAAAAAATCGACGACGATTATAAAAGCCTAAAGAGTTTGAAGAAACAAAGGACTAAAGAACTTATATTTCACGTTCACGGGATCGTACAAGATATTTTGCTCAATCGAATTTCCTCTTGATGATATTATCAACCCCAACAGCTCTGAATTTTTTTCCCAGGAAAATAGAACGCCATTAAATATGTTTACAATTATTATAGTCTAATTTAAGTTCAATTTAATTTGAAATTATTTTTAATAATGGTAAAAGATAATTATACTATAATTTAGTCAAAGAAAATTAAATTATTAGATTATAATTTAAATACAAAGATATATATAAATGATTGTTAGAATACAAAAATGATAGAAAATTCAAATTATATAAAATTCAAATGTTAGTATCTATTAATAGCTTTTTGATTTACGTGATTTTAGTAAAAAAGTATTGGGAGATTCACCAATAAGTACATTAATAAAAATGTGTATTTCATTCAATACCTTCAATTTTTCAATATTCCATAACATCCTTTAAATAGTTATGGACAAAACTACCCTTATTCCAATAATTTCTTATGTGAATGACATATGCTGACATCATCAGATTCTTTTTATTTTTTTCTTTTAAAAACTTTAAAACAGTTTTATCTCTCAAAATACAAGTTTGATTTTTTTAAAAAAATAATTTTTTAATCAGCACGAAAAATTCTTTCCAATGAGACCCATGATCGATATATTTAAATATTCATTCGTCAAATCATCTGAATGAACTCATAGGATTTCTCAAACTTGAATTCAGAGGATCTAGAATTCAGAGGATTTATCAAAACTCACCAAAACCAATCAAATGAGTTTTCAAAATTAAGCAAAAAGAATTCAGATGATTTCATAAAAATATATCAAAAAAATATAGAATTTTTGAAAATCAAACAAAAATTCAGAGGATTTCACAAACTTGTCTCAAATTTAGAGGATTTAGCAAAATTTATCAAAATAAATGAGAGGAATTTTTGAAATTAAGCAAAAAAATTTAGAGGAATTCATAAAATATATAATAAAAATTAGAAATGTTTTTTAAAATCAAAGAAAAAACAACCCGAAACTTTAAATCATAAACTCCAAAACCCTAAATCTCAAAATCCTAAATCTTAATATCTTAAATTCCAAAATCCTAAACTTTAAACACTAAACTCTAATTTCTAAACCCTAGACTCTTAAACTTTAAACCTTATAACAAGAAATCCTCTGAATTTTTCAGAAATCCTCTGAATGTTAACAATTCTAGTTTTAATATTGAACAAAAACTCTTATAAATAATTAAGAAGAATTTACAAAAATAAGAAAAAAATCGTAAAATTTCACTAACTTAGATTCCTAAACCCTAAATCTTAAACCTTAAGTCCTAAACCCTAAAATCCTAAATAATAAATTATAATCTCCTAAATCCCAAAACCTTATACCCTAAACTCTAAACACTAATATCTTAAACCTCAAAACGCTAAACTTTATATCCTATTACCAGAAATCCTCTAAATTTTCTATAAAAAATTTAGAGGATTTATCAAAATCAAACAAAAAACAACCAAAAATTTAGATAATAAGAGGATTTCTCAAACTTGTCAAGAATTCAGAGGATTTTACAAAACTCACCAAAATAATTCAGAATAGTTTTTGAAATTATGCAAAAAAAATTCAGAGGATTTCTTACCTAAAATTCAGAGATTTTTCGCAAAAGTCACCAAAAGAGCTAGAAATTGTTATGATATTTGGTTTTGTTTGAAATATGAATTGAGTTTTATTATGATATTATTTTCATAAGTTATTGACGTTGGTTGTTAGTTAACAATGTAATAAAATATTGACATTTATATTGGATAACGTTTTGTTGATGCATAAATGTTTGATTGTTGATTTCGATAATATTGTGATTCACATATTTTAATGCATATGCAAAGGTTACTAAGTTAAATAAATTTTGTACATATGAGTTGTAATACCCTGAACCTTAGGATAACCTGTAGTGGTAGATGTGGTAAGATAAGTGACGTCATGTGTGACCTAAATTTGATTGAAATATTTTTCAAAAACTCTAGAGTAGAATTAAAAATTATGGGAGCATGAATTGTTAGAAACATGATTAAAATGAAATTAATATGAATTTTAGAAGTTAAATACCAAAATATATAGTAAATAGAATAATGGCAAAACTGTAAATACATAAAGGTATTTGCCGTAATGAAGAAGGAGAGCAAGGGTAAAATGGTAAAATATAATTGAAGATTTAAAATACAAATATTTGTATACATGCACGAAACCCGAGGTAAACCTAAACCTGGAACCGGAGGCGGCAACGGAAGCGGAGTTTCTGTCAACGATGACGAACGGAGACGCAGGTGGTACGGGGAGGAGAAGCTCGACGCCAGGAATTCACTGGTACCATTTTCGTACAGAGAACAGCTCACATAGGCCGTCAACGGAGGGGAAGAACATGCGGTGCCGCCACCTTGAAGACCCCAATTCGCCGTACTCCGATCACGTTTCAGGTATCCGAGACCATCACTGTGATCACCGGTTCACCAGCTGTTGATTTCCAGCGATCGTGGGCTCCACCGCACCATCGCCGGCAATGACCCGTCTTGGACTCCAAACGGGTAGGATGACCCGCGTATAGAAACAAAAACTGGGTCAGCTGACCCGGTTGAATTTAGTAAAGTTAATTGAATTGTTAAATTAATTATTTAATGATAATTAATTATAATAAGTTAATTCTATTAGGTTAATTGTATTGGGTTGATTTTTACTAAGTTAATAGTATTAGGTTAATGGTATTATGTTGATAATATTAAATTAATAGTATTAATAAAATAAATTGATTTAAAAGATAAGGGTAATAATGAATTGGGTAAAGATAATAGGATTAATAAATAATTGTGGATGTTTTATGGGTTTTAGGAAACCAACCGGTGTAATTGAATTATTGGTAATTTACGGGAGTTCATCACGGTAAGTAATACTCAACTGTGTTACGGAACTTTATGATCTGTGAGTTGTATGATATCTGTATTGATTGTAATGTTATTCAATTTGTGGATGATAATGTTTGTACTGATTGTGATGATTATATGAGACTGAGTTTTTGATGATTTGAGTATTCGTGAACTGTGAGATGACATGTGATGACGTATAGAGGTGACGTTTTATGGTTGTACTGTATGAGACATACCATATCATGACATACGCATTAAGGGAAAACGTTTTTACGAACCGGGTACAACTGCTACAGGGAGGGTGTACTGAAAGGTTGAGGTTGAGACTTAATGGAAATGGAAATGAAAAGAGAATTGATTTTGACTGGAAAGTGTTCTTTGGTAGAACACCTAATTAAAGAAAATCCCGACCGGTTGCTCTGTAGCAGTTTACCAAGGTTAAGGGCTCAAGTATTGGAAAAGAATTTGAATGGCTGACTGTTTTATAAAGATAATGTTCACGTGCATTCATGCATAAGTATTACTTGCTGGGCCTTGGCTCACTATGTTTCGTAATGCAGGATATGATGTTTCTACTGAATATGCTGATTGGGCTGTTGATGGTGATGCCGTGGATCCACAGTGAGGATGCTCATGTAACAGAAACAGTAAATCGATGTTTTCAATATATGGTTGTGTAATTTATTTTATGTGAGGTAGATAGAAACTTTGCAGTTCTTATACAAGCAATTACTACAAAAATTAGACCGAGTGACATTAGTTGTAAGAGGTATTTTGATTGTGACGGTAGGGTTGTGGAAATGCTAAGACTATACGCTATTCGGTATGATTAATAGTAGATTATTAATTGAGGTTGTTTAGTTAATCATTTTTATTACTCGTTTAATAAAATTTATATCTAGGTATGAATTGTTAATAATTATCGGTATGTGTAATAATTGGCTTAATGTGGAGACAAGCGGGATATTGGGAGTAGCATTCTGGTCTACGGGCTCGTGAATTAGGGTTTCGTGGGTCAGGGCGTTACATAAGTGCACTTGATTTTCGAGAAAGAAATTCTTTTTGGTTGATTGACTCTTCACTTTGATTCATCAAAAGTGAAAATAAAATTTAAAGTTGTCCTTATTAAGCTAAGTTTCAAATAATTGATGATGTATTGGGTTACAAACTTTTCAAAAAGACTAAACGGAATATAAAGTCCATATAAATGACTTATCAACAAATAATCCAAAAGTATTTTGTTGGTTAATATTTTCTATTATATTTATATCCTATTATTTAATATATATCTGTAATTTAATAAAGTTATCCTCTATATCTTTGATTTAAAAACTTTTCAATGTTGGTTGAGATTTGAGAGACTAAATAAACAAATTAATATGTAAAAAAATTGCAAGTTTGGGAGGAAGAAAAAATGGGAGTGTCTCCTACTTTTTATATATTTTATGATGATATCTTTTCAGGCAAGTTTCAATACATTAACAGCATACCAAAAAGACAATAAAAAAATTAGAAATTCTTTCAAACATTGAAGAGTAACTTTCTATGAATATTTAAGAAGAAGAATAATTAAATAAGAAATTGAAACAAGTAATAATACATATTCAACACAAAATATTAAAATTGAACAATGATCAAATTACACCATAAGAATCAAAGAAAATAAAGATAATATATGAAACATATAACATATGTGCATATTCGTGGGTATGGTGGACCACCGTAGTCCAGCCACCGATCATGGTCGCTGACCAAACAAAAAGAAGTGTTAGAGCATCATGACTAACACCCAACTATCATTCAATGCCATCAGCTACTGATTTCATCACATTTGATTCTTAAAGTAGCAGTCAGTTATAAACAAAAGGGGCCTGGGTGACAACCTATTCACTACTGAACAAATTAATAATATGTTCAGTAGTTGGACCGTCGGATCTAGAGAACATAGATCCAACGATCCGAAAAAGGTAATGTTTTATATAATATTTAAACTAACAAAATCAAGTAAAATACGTAATCCTCCCAGAGCAAGTACCATTTTAATTTTCAAGATTTCTTTCTTTATATGAACACTCTCAACAATGATGGTGATGTTGGCTTGATTTTCAAGGTTTTTTCATCATCTCTTGATAGGACAATCTGGATCCAACGACGATGGTGGTGGTTCTATCTTCCTCGGAGGCTGGTGTTTGGCGATTTGTCTTCTTCATCTCTTGTCAAAAGATGAAATAGATCCAACCACGATGGTTGTGGCTTTGTCTTCCTCAAATTGTTATAATATGCCAATGTTTGGCGATTCATCTGGATTCAACGTTAATAGGCTAGGTTTTATTTTTCAATTTTAAATCGAGTTAATGAAAGAATGTGAAGTAACAGTCTAAATTTTGGTAAGATTTTTCAAATCTGATTTCATTTGAGTCAATTTAATCAGTAAATACTAATAGTCAAACTGTCAAAAACTAACTAATAGTTGTATTAGTTATATCTCATACTAATATACTAATATTAATTATATATATTTTAAATAAAATATATATAGATAAAGTTTGGTTTTTCGATTTGAAATCGAAATCATTTTCAATAATTCGAAATCGAACCGAAAATCGGAATTCAAAAAATCGTAAAACCAAAATCGAACAATAAACCGATAAACCGAACTGAACTTAGTTTTTCGGTTCGATATGTAGTTTGGATTTACGGTTTGGTCCGCGTGCTTCCACCCCTACCTGCAAATCCTTATTCCGCTTTTTGTCTACCACCCTGTCAAAACGTTTGAAAAAATCACCGACCCACAAAGTGCTTTTCAAATAATCTTTAAATCACTATTTATACTTTTAAACATTTGAGTGCATTGGATACCTAATGTGAATGAGTTTTTCATATAAGCCTTCATCCATTTTTTTTCTTCATATATGCGTGACAAACCAAATATTCTCCATTAAATTGTAGTCTTCAAGCATTTTCTTCCACTTATTATCAAATTACTTTTCATCTTCATATTCATACATGCATTTATTAAAATCCGTCATAAATGAAAACTTATTCCTCATGAAACATCCTAGATGTTTAATTGCATTTTGTTTAATGTGCCAAGCGCACAATCTATGAGATACATTTAGCCATTCACTCTCTAATGCATTAGCTAGTGCAACGTCTTGATCCGTAAAGATTGAATAAAGCTCCTTCTCACCATGTGCATCGACAAAAGTGTTAAAAAGTCACTTGAAGTATTCATCAGTCTTATCATAAAAAAGTGCAACCTCAAAAATTACTATTTGTCTATGATGGTTATATCCAGTAAATATATATAAGGGTATCTTTCCTTCATTAGTACCAAAAATTGTATCAAAAGTTACCACATCACCGAAAGCAACATAATCTTCAACCGTCTTTTCATCAGATGCCCATAATATATTGTTGACTTGTTTGGCATTGTCAAGCTATAGAGTGTAGTAAAACTTAGGATTACTCATATTTTGCTTCTCAAAATATGTGAAAATACTGTCAAGCTTCCCACTTGCCATATTCCTTCTCTTGGATCGTAAATATGATTTCTGATCTTCAATAATAAACCAAAACTTATCCCTGCCACTAGCTTCTTTGCTCAACAATTCTTGTGTTACTTTAGGGGTAAGCCCTGCATCAGAAATCAATTCAATGGCAAATGCTTGTGCTACAGTGATATCTCTATGTGAGCTCAGCATGTGAATAGTTGTGGGAGATTGTAACGCATGATTATGGTACTCTACAAACTCATTTACTATATAGTTAGCAATTTCTTTATCTAAAATCACTTTCAGCCTAGCTTTGCAATAAGTTTTGGTCGATGAATGATGGCGAATCATATCATCATCATCTTGTTTTCTCCTCTCTTGACCTTTCTTGCAACACACAAAAAATTGACTAACAATAACTCATGTCTTCCTATTCTTGTTGTTGTATTATTTTCTAACACCAAAACCATTTTTTTAGTAATCTTTTCAAAACTGATATGCACAATGTGATGTGTTAAACTTCATACCAATTCTAGGTATCCAATCTTGTTCCTCATCTATAATATATATAATCTTAATTTATTAAAGATTATTGGTACATATTCATTTAATGTATGAGATTTTGATTTTCTAAAGGGTGAGGTCATTTTGGACAGGCCAACATGCACCAAGTAAATTGGATTACTGCATTAAATATACGATGAAAAATAATTTTTTAATAAAATTCACATTCAATCATAGATTGATGATATCCTCTTGAGAATGCTTATGAGATTTGAGATTTTGTCAAAACTCTGCAAGTAAATTTTAATTAATTTGACACATTCAAATAAGTTAAGCTGCAAGCTCAAGAAATTTTTAAATATATTAATTAAATATTATATGTCGTAACATATTTAATTGATGAATATCTTAACTTAATGTGAGAATTATATTGAACAATTATAATGAATGACTCATATTTAATTTGAGAATAAAAACAGATAGTGCAATTATAATATTTTAGTGAAATATATTATAATTTATAAATTTTAATTATGTTCAGGGTTTGGGCCGATAATTGAATCCATATGAAGCCCATATTTTTTTTTTCTTATTGGTCCTCACTTAGTCCATGAAAACTCAATACTAGAAGTAACATCAAAACCTAATCGAAGTTGGAAAGATATGGGATTTAGAAGAAGGGGGAGGCCCACCTCGGTAGAAAATATTAGAGGTGGCCAACTCCTATAAATACACTAGGGGTATGGTACAATAGAGTTGAGCAGGTGCTACTATTATGTATGAGGGTATTTTAGTGATTGTACTGGAGGTATTTAAGGGTGGTGAAATCTTAATCCTTGTACTGATTTCTCAAATTCTTTCATAGTGAATAACGGCTGGAGCTCTTCTCGTGAATGTAGGTAAGTTTGTACCAAACCATATGAATCATGTGTCTTTAATTTGTGCTTTAATTTATTGTTTGCATTGTTCAAATCAAAACAATCAATTGTCACAAGCGTCACTAAGTGAATGACGGTAAGTACCCTAGCCGTGCCTCAATAATATCAGAATTTAAAAAACACCGACTCTAAAAACAATAGCCACTAGAGAGTTTGGATTCTTCACCATCATCCAAATAATTTTATGTAGCTAGTTGTGTTGTTTATTTATCCATGAGAATTTTTAACTTCAACAGTATTTATTTATTTTCTAATATTTTGTAATCATACAAATCTATCCAAGCGGGTGATGTGTTTAGAATGGGCGAGGAGCTAATGCAGTAGTACGTACGGGGCTGCACATCTCAATATTACTAGTTTCGACTCTACTGATAATCCTATTGGTGCGTCGAGGTCGGTGGCAGGACCTATAAAATGGGTGGCTCTAGTTGGATGTCGATTAAAGATCAACGTTGATGGTGCTATTGATCTAGAGTCCTCAAAGTCTAGTATTGGGGTTGCAATTTGTGACAATAGGGGACGACTGATTGCTGTGGCTACTTTTCACCGGAATGATTGTTTGACACCTAGAGTTGTTGAAGCATTGGCAGCTCGAGGCGTGTTGAATCTTTCTTTACAACTGGATCTTGCTAATATTGATCTAGAAGGTGATTCTCTATGCACAGTGTCAAAACTCATTAATCCTTCTAAGGCTATTTCAGAGGAAGGACTCATTCTTGCGGATTGTTTAGAGATGGCTTCCACATTTTCATTAGTTCATTATTCTCATACTCGGAAGCTGGGGAACACAGTGGCACATGAGATCGCTAGATATGAGTTGTCTCAGTGTTGTAATATTATTTGGTTTAATGTTTTTCCATTGTGGTTAACACAATTGGTGGATACTGATGTAATATCTTTGTCCTCTTAATCTAAGCTTGGTTTTCATCAAAAAAAAAAAATATATATATATATATATTATTTCTTAAATTGACCAGCTTTGAATTATTTTTTCTATTTATAAAAGAAATGCAATTTTGTAATAACACTTGTTCGGCCAAAACTGTTTTGTGTTTGAATAAAATAAAAATACATGTGAGAATTGGTTTGGGTGTTAAGCTTTTAAAAACTAGTATTAGAAATTTGTGCATTTTGAAAAAAAAAAAAAAAAAAACATCAAAATGTTGTTTTGAACAATTTTTAAAAAGGACCGGTGGCATTATTATAAATAAAATGAACTTGATTTTTATTTTTTTTCCTTCCTTCGTTTCTCTCTCACTCCACCTAATATTGTTTTTTGAACTCACACTGTTGGCGACGGATCTTCGCTTTCCGATGATCATTAGTGACCTGGTTGGTCTTAAAAGAATCGTAAGATGACGAGCAAGTAAACCCAACCAACATCGAATCATTTCGTCAAACCATAGAGGAAAACGTCCCGATCCGGCCACCACAGCCAACGTCGGTGATATCCAATACTCAATTGAACTCGTCGAACTAAGGAGCACCTAACTCAATCCTTGCCCCAGTGTTGATCCAAATCCAAAAATGGGTCCATTTTTTATCCAATTTGAATAAATTTCAGTTGAATTTGGACGATGAATTTCATGTTTTATGTTTCAAAAAACGTAGACAAATAACACAAATCAAACAAATTTTTTATACATTTTTAGTTTGAAAATATATTTCTAAAATTATTCTCAGAATCATTTAGAAAAATTAAAAAAAAAAATCAAACACAAAGTCCGATAACACTACTCAATGGCAAGAAAGCCCAATAACCTTTTCTTTTACATTTATTATTTAATGATATATTAATAGTTTTTTTGATAAAGAAGTTGGGTAGCAAATCAACGGCAACAATCATAAATTTGCAGTAATAACAAGGTTGACAGTCGACACAGCTTATAAGTTGTGTAGTGTATAAACTGACAAATAAATTGCGTACTGTTTGATAGAATATAAGTTTTAATAGCGTATAAACTGTTAATTTACATTAAGGGTATATAAATTAATTTAATAATTAAATAAAATCTATCGAATATGGATATTGTTGGAAAGAAATTTATGAGTTGAGTTCGAATATCTATTTTTTTCTTCAAAATCTAACATATATTTTTAGAAATAAAAGGGCAAACATGTGAAAGAACATGGGCAATGGAAGAAATTGAGGGATTTTTTTGATATGTGACTTGATGTGATTATTGACTGGTGGAATTGAGCTAATAAAGCTACTTAGGTTATAAACTAAGAGGATAAGCTGGTATACTCCATACCAAACGAGAGCAAAAATGTGAGAAACTTTGTTGTATTCAAGGGATATCCAAATAAAGAGTAAACTTTTTTTTACGGCGTCCCTAATATGCTCAAAATCTAGTAATTTATAAGACTTAGACGTCAATGTAGACATCATGATGATAAAAGAATGTTTTTCAACAGAAACATCTAAAAAATCCAAATAAAGAGTAAACTTTTTTTTACGGCATCCGTAATATGCTCAAAATCTAATAATCTATAAGACCCATGATGCGTTTGTTTCACATTTCGCACAGCTTAAAGCTGTGGGATACCTATAAAATGTTGTGTCAATTAAACGCCACATTTTGTTGAAAATCCACAGTTTTAAGCTGTGCAAAATGAAATGCTGTCATCCCATAGCTTTTCAGAGCTTAAAGCTGTGGGACCCACAGTATTTTGTAATCACATTACGTAATTGCCCTTCCATATTTTAAAAGTTTTCAATTAGTTTTTATTGTAATACATTTTTTTTTGTAATTTTATCTATAAAATTAATCTAACAGAAAAATAAACCAAACACTCTACAACATTTTATATAACTTAAAGCTGTGAGCTCCACAGCTTTTTATACAACATTTTTCATAGCTTTAAACACAATATTTTTAACAACTTAAAACTATGAAATGCAATTATGAAACAAACGGACCCTCAGACCTCAATGTAGACATCATGATGATAGAAGAATGTTTTTCAACAGAAATATCTAAAAATCGAATTCACTGTAAATTTTCAAGCATGAAAGCACAGCCATAACCTCAAAGATAAATTTAATTATTGAGAAGAGTTTTTATACATTATCATGTTAAATAATTAATAACCATAGTGATAGATATTGTGATTCGTGAAAAGGTACCATCATTGGTCATCTCAATTAATTATATGTACAATGTTGTTCTTGTGAAGAACATTGTTTTAAAATAACATGTTACAGGAAAGTTTGGTATAATGACACGCAAACAATAGTTTTATAAATTAATTGAGTGGGTATTTAATAGATTTATGCATGTACTCCAATGATATCTAAGAGAATTTAATAATATCGAACTATTAAAGCTATTAGTAAAGTATTTGAACCATTAAATATTCATGAATAAAATATGTTATTATTCACTTTTTATATTGTTTAGGTTAGATTATGTGGGATGGTGTGACATGAAATACCATAGACCATAGATATCACTCATTTGATGAGCTCCCTAGTCTTGTACCTAATTATGTGTCGTGTCTTAAACAAAAGCATGGACAAAATCATGATTTGGTATCCTATAAAATAGTACAATTCAGTATTCAAGAAAAAAATGTACATCATTAGTTGGTGTGAAGCCTGATAATGTTCACACTTGTTTTTTAACCGTTAATGTCACCATATAAATTTATCGTTTAGTCATCCAACATGAGCTTAAATTTGAGACTGTCAGACTCGCAAAAGTTTCTCACCTCACTAGAAGGTAACTTGAGCCAAAATCTGTGCTAGAGATGTTGAAAAATATCCAATGTGTATTTTAGCGGGGACAAATAAAGATTTATCCAACATATATGGGGACGATTAAAGGGGTTCCCGACCCAAAATCTGCCACGTTGACATTCCTACTCAGCCACAATGATATTACTTTCAATAAGAAGAAAATTGAGAATCTCTCGAATCCATATGATTTAGCCCAAGAAAGATTCACCAATTAGACTATCGTCCAAGTGGTTAAATTATGTTCACAGGATGACAAAAAGAAGAAGCAGCAGCCTAATATTAGGCTTTAGACCGATGAATGTGAACAATGCTACCTTCTCTAAGGATCCAGACAGTCTTGAAATAAAATGAAGGTTATCTCATGTTCTTACTTCTAACCAAAGCAATGAATGCCACCTTTGATTTATCATCTACTGTAGCGGTGTAGCCTGCAGGGCATATCTGTATATGATATGTATCATTATATTCATTTTGTATAACCAATGTGACATTTATAGTCAAGATCAAATTCAAATGTACGGGCATGGTTTATGAGCTTGAAAAGAATTACAAGCCTTAACCAGAAATTAAACCCACATTACTCAAGTGTGCGAATCTTATCGTCTCACATGCATCAAGTAATTATAGGGTCTTAGATCCGTTGAGTGACTTCAAAAAGTTATGGGTAAAATACATGTGTCATCTCTTTATGTTTGATGAAAAGACAAACAACAATTTATAATCGATAAAAAGGGAAGCATCACTCTCACATTTATTTATTTTTAAAAAAAGATTTTAAAGTTTAATTTAATTATTTAATTTTATTAGTTTATCTTAGATTATCTCCTTTTTTTAGTCTATGTCATGGATTATTATTTCATTGTATTTTAGATCTGGCAATCTTCATAACATTGATTTACATTATATTAGGACCAATTTTTTTTAACATAATTTCTCTCTTTATTTTATTATTCTTATATGAATGATATGCACACTTTATCATGACTTTTAATTATAGTAAATATTCTTTTGTCATTTTATAAATGTGAAACGGTCTTTATTATTTTATTTGTATTAATAAAAGAGTAGTGTTATATCCATCCTAATTATGACACACATTTTATCCACAAATCTATATGTTACGTGTCTTAGTCATTGAATATAAAAATAAATATAATACTCACTTAATATTCAATACTTCATATTAATTGAGGAAACATCGACTAATGCAATTAACAACCTTATGCAAATGACCAACACACAAAATTAAGCAAAGTAAGTAAATAATAAAGTGCACAAGGATATATAGTGGTTTTGAGAGTCTTCCCTCCTACATCCACTACCTAATCCCTTAAGTTTAGAATTTTCAAATCCACTAATGGATGATGGTCTTTTAAATTCACCAACAACTTAGGGTTTTAGGCAATATAACCCCAAACTCTTACAACTAAGGTTTCAAGACAATCAATAACTACGATTTCCAAGTTGTACCCCAAAATTATCTCACAACATCATAAGACATTGTCCAACGAAGGAACTTTACAAGTGTTTAGGCACAAAGTTTTCTCAAGATTAGCTCAAGGATATTTGGTTAAGGAACACTCAAAAACTAGAGATGATGCTCACGAGTATGGTTAAGAATAAGCTCAAGATGTGACAATCACTCTATCACAAACTCACACAAAGCTCTTAAGAAGATATAGATGAAATTACGAGAAGTTTTGTTGAAACACCACTCAAGAACATCAAAAATGATACCCTCAAGGGTAGGATGAAGAATGATGCATTTTTGATGGATTTTTGGATTTCTCTTTGAAGTAAGAATATGATGGCTTGATAACAATCAGATTTTCAGCAAGAGATCTCTAGGAAGAAGCTTGAATCAAGATTTGTTGTTGAGAGAAAATTGAAGCTCAAACACTTGGACAATTTTTACAAATGTTATTCCACCTTCCATGCCAAGCGAAACACTTCTCTTCTTTCGATGAAAAAATAATCTTGACCGTTGGATGAAAAGTAGATTTTGATCTTGGCCATTCTTTCTTCTTCTAATCTTGACCCTTGAAATTTGAATCAATTCAATCTCCATGATCCATAATAGACCTATTGGAAATTGCTGTGTAAAAAATATCTCTTTTGACTTAGGTTTGTTTGGTTACACTAATAATTTCTTCTTGATGATGAAAGTCTTGCTCAAACCAAGACAAAAAAACATTTCTAGATTCTGACACAAAGAACAACTTTTCAACCATTTCTCTCTTATTTGTATCCTAAGAAGTAAATGTTGCCACAAAGAGGACCAATCATTTCAAACTTTAGGTCTCTTTTAAATTATTGTCACAAAGCACATAGGAGGACTTCTAGAAGCTTAAAAATATTCAATTCACAAGCTTGAAACTAATGGTCGCTCATGAGAAGTCAAACTTTTTCTCAAATAGAGTTGATCATGCTCAAACTTAACCAATTAAGCTTCAACCAATAAATGCATGAATTTTATCAATAAAATCAGCTTCATAATGCTCCAAATAAGCTCATGATACTTAATTTAATACAACTACAAAGAAATAGGAGACAAGGCACCTCATTGTTTCTTGTAAGCTCAAGGAGCTTCAATGTTTGCACTTAGGTCAATCAATATGATATAAGCTTAAAAAAATTCAAGAAAGCACATGATAAATCATTTCATAGATATTTCAATGTGAAAAAAAAATCATAGCCATGGGAGTTAAATTGGTCGCTCAATTTCATCTAGTAATCTCAAAAAGTGTTATATCATGTTTGTACAGCTACACTAACTTCGACAGAGAAATTGAATAACTTTCAATCAAAATTGATTCACATACTATGAATAAGAAATGTTCCTATATGTCTTAAAAAAAATTCAAAACAAGAATCAAGTCATTTAAAGATCTTATGAGTAAGTTGTGATTATTCAACCAATGCGTACACAATGTGATGATTAAGCAGTTTTTGTAGTTCGAAAGTGAACAAGTCAAAATTCATCTAATTCATATCAAATATGATCCCAAACATATATAATAAATATGAAAAAATTATTACGTTCATTTTATGTTTTATCTAAATTCATTCAAATATGAGTACAATTAAATAGTACATTAAGTATTTTTGCATCAAAATACAAATGTAAGACTTATGGTCCAACAAAGGTGAAGTCGTGAAAGAAGAAAGGAAAGCATTGACTGAAGTCGTGGCTTAGGGGGCAACATCCTTGTATTGGAGTCCAAAACTGTCTAAATTAGAGGCATTGTCGGTTCTAGATAAGTAAAATTTATTGAAATAGACCCATAGCCATAATTGCATGATCTAGAGGGCCATGTCAGCTTTTAAAATCAAACCCTATAAAGGTCTTCATGGCTCAGTACACTAATGCTAGCACCATGGGGGCGAAGTTGCGGACTATTCCTTCTAATCAGATCAAGGCCAATCGGTTGAAATCTCTAATGACTTTACCCAAACTCACACATAACAGAAATTTGCTCAATCAGAAGATTAAAAAATGAGTGTGGTCAACTTTGGAGCTGGGTTCCTCTTGGCTGTCCACAGAATCCTCCAAACATGTAAGGTTTCTAAGCAAATACGAATAATACACATCTCTCACACTGCTAGGATAGGTAAAAGAAGCACATGGAGGAGCTTCAATAGAGTTGTTCACTTCGGGCCCATTAGAGCGTTAATTGAGGAGAAAGACAATATCTTAAATGGTACGGCTTATGAGCCCCGCTCGAAGGAATTGGTCCCAATGTCCTAAAATTGGACAGGGGGACACAAAAAGGCCATATCTACGTGATTTTTTTGCTGACTCATCAACAAAAGTTATGAATGCCAAGAGTTTTCCAAAGATCTTCATATTTAGGAAAGAGACGACTTAACCAAGACTCATCATATCTATGGTCTTCAGTGGGCCATAGATGGATTGGGGAAGATATGATGAAGTAGGTATTCCATGGGTACTTTTTCTTGAATGGGCGGCTAAAATCACAGAGAGGGTATAAAGCGTCCAAAGATTTGGGAAGGATATCTTTGAAGGAATGTGCTAGGCCATAGCAGTCCTAACCAAGAACAGGGATAGGAATTTGGATGAAAGGGTGAGCATGGATGAAAATGGCTTCTTTAATGATGGTATTAGTATGTGCTGGCTAGTGGTTAGTGATAAGTCTAAAAAATATATCAAATATATTTATTAATTATGGACACTTATGAATAATTGACGACTTAAAATGATAATTTGACACATTTATTTGACAAAATAATATGATTTATCACTTTATTATTTTAATGCACTTTGGAGGCCAAAGACCATGCATGTTTTAGTAAGACTCATTTGTGTTTAACTCAAGGCTACTTTAGGCCCATTCACCAAGCCCGAACTCACCATTCCATAGTCCATGTGAAACTTTTGTCAAGACCATCAACGTTGGACCATTTATGAAGCTCAATGCTATGCAACCTAGTGTTGTTCACGGTTCGGTTAACCGGACCATTAGAGTCAATCCGGTAACCGAACCGATATACTCGGTTTTGAAATTATGAAAACCGAAACCATCAAATGTTATTTTTAAACCGATGGTTTCGGTTAACCGGATTTACGGTTTGGGTCGGGTTGGTTTCGGTTTCAATAAAACATTTTTAAATTTCATATAATCTGCACATTCAATGTACGTTGATAATCTCATATGACCTCATATAATCTGCAAATGATATTAAGTATAATATATATAACATTATAACCTGCAGATGACATTGTGACATTGTTTAATTGCTTATGGCTTTATGCCAAATCTCAAAACCTGCATTTAAAATTTAAAAACTGTCATCACTCATAACTCTCAACTCTCAACAACACAATACAATTAAGAAAATAAAAATCCTAATTGAGAAGAGTTGGTGTTGGTCTACGGTACACTCTAGTACTGTACCTGATATAACTAGAGAGATCACAGAAGTACTCATATCAAATTTGAGTTGAATTGAAGAAATCCCAAATGTGGCTAAGCTCCAGACCTCCAAAATCCCCTTCAATTGAAAAACGGAAAAAGTAAGAAAACCTAATTGAAGAACTTAAAATCAACATAGAGTTCCTATAAAAGAATGAGAGAGGGAAGATATCAAGGATCAAATATTCAAAATACCTGACTAGTGACTACTTGAGCGCCGAAGTGTTGCGAACTTGTGATAATTGAAGACTGTAAAAAATTAGTGAAATAACAATGAATTGACTTTTATTAATATATTTAAGTTTTTAACTATTTAAGTAACAGGTTCACTAATGAGTAGTGGCTAATCCACTAATGAGACAATGAGTAGTGGCTAATCCACTTACACGCACTTACTCTATGATATATATTAAATTATTAATAGATTTAATATTGAAATATATAACTATATATTTATAATTTATTAGTTATATAAATCATTCGGTTCGGTTTCGGTTAACCGCGGTTCTCATTATTTTAATCCATGAACCGGACCATCCACTATGGTTTGGATCGGTTAATAAAACCGTTGACCAGAAGGAGGTCAACAACCCGAACCGAACCGGACCGACCGGTTCGGTTACTGGTTTCGGTCCGGTTTCTGGGTTCATTTGTGCAGCCCTAATGCAACCATTATTGCATTTTCTCCAAGTTAATGGTTTAGACATGGGTTAAGTATACTTGTGGTCGCCAAAATATTTGAGAAAAATTATTTTAATCACCGAAAGTTCAAAAGTTGCATTTTGACCATCCAATATTATTTTTTGTTCAATAAGAATCATTCGGGCAGATTTTTGATTATTTGAGCAGTTAACATGTCGACGTGGCACGTTGACTATTAAAAAATCGTTAAAATTTGCTGGCTAGGCATGAGACGACGTCAATGATTAACCAAACAATGTTGATGTGGCATAAAATGGGTAAAAGTAAATTAAAATTAAAATAAAAATTTTAAATTTGTCTCAACCTCCACCGATCCCCTCTCCACCACTCAGATCCAAACAATGTTGTTGTCTCACGCCTGCTTAGATCCCTCTCCTCCACACCATTTCGATATATTCCTTGCTCGAGTGGCCTATTTCATCTCTGCAAGATGTTGGTCGACTATTCAAGCGTAATCGAAGCCATCACATCACCATGAGAATATACCTCTAATTTGGCGAACTTCGACAACTATCCGTGAAGGACCCATGCAAGTCAATCTTGACCCGATCATAACACGTAGAGAGCACTTGGGCCATCTGTTTGTGATTCAAACAAGAAAGATCAACGAATGTTTCATCGGAGAGGAACTTGAAGTGATTTTTATATGATTTTGCAAATTGGCCACGAATCAAGCTGTTTTTGTTAATTTATTCTTCAAATCTCAGTTGTTGTTTCAATTGTTATTTGGGATTTTGCTCTGGATGTTATTTCCTTGGTTTCTTTGGCTTCTTGTTTCAAGGATCTGCTGCAGAATCAGGTGCTCTTTGATCGAGTTTTTGAGGATGTGAATTTCAGTCGAAAATTTAGGGTATTTTTATCAACCATTCGATCAAATGGTTTATTACAAGTGTATAGATGAGATTTTGCTATTTGTATGTTTTTAAGAAAAAAAATTAATTTTCACTTTCCAAATGTCAATCCACGTAAACAAAAATATAAGTATAACTAAAGGTCAACGTGCCATTGACCAAATAATCAAAAATCTGCCCAAGTGATTTCTATGGAACAAAAAATAAAATTGAATGATCAAAATATAACTTTTGAACTTTCAACGATGAAAATGATTTTTCTCAAAACTTTGAGTGACCACTAATGTACTTAATCTGTTTAGACTTAACAAATCAACTTGTAAGCCATGCCTAGTTTACACCTAATACTGTTCATTTGTCAAAAGCCCAGCTTGATCTAATTAAAATAACAATGTCATTGATTTTATCTAGCCACTCTCCAAAGTCACAACCATCGCCATCACATTAGTTGGACAATTTGATCAACATCTTCAAACTGTATCTGTCATCTTTTGTCTTACTCATATCTAGAAATGGGGATGGACCGAGTGTAGCAAAGTGGAGAGAGAGAGTGAATAGAAAGAGAGTGAATAGAAAGAGAGAAAATAAGGAAAGAATAGAAGAGAAAAAGGAAAGAAAATAAGGCTGGAGTTTGCAATTTCTTCACATAGTTTATTCAATCTGCATTTTTTATAATTAACTAGAGCCAAAATCCTTGAGTTCGATGAAACCTTAGTCCAATAATTTTGTATTTTAGTAGTTATTTTGGATTGTAATATATTGTGCGTCGATTGTTCAATGATAATTGATTTAACTTCAATGATAATTGATTTAACCGTTGTGCTCAATTTCTTGAGAATGTTTCATTGAGATCGAAATTCATTTCATACTTGATTATTATAATTTTAAGTATGAGTGGTGAATAACAATGATTAATTTATTATAATTAAATGATAGAATATTCTGCATACCAAAAATTCTGTAACTTATTCTCTTACGAGGAGGGAAAAGAATTATGTGAAGCAGCCTATTTAATTATTTGAATTTCCAATGAATGTTGCTCCTTTCGTTAGAATTTGGGAGGGAGCACGATCGCACAATATAATTTACTGTGTTGGTCTAATGAAGTTTGTTTCTTCAAAAAAATAAAATTAGTGCAACAAGAAAATATTCGAACAAGTACTTATGTTATTTCAATAAATATTTTTTTAATATTTTTTTTATTTCAATGAAGATTGAAATTACATAAATGGTCTCGGGCAAATATTGGGCTTAAAATGGAAGTTACACAGTTCAATGGGCCCAAGCTAGAAATTCTTCCACGGTTCCACCCACCGACCTGTTGATTTATGGTTTTCTGAACCCGGATGGGCCTGATCCACTCATTATCTACTCCTTGTCGTGCTCAAGTCTCAACGGTCTGCCAGGAGAGGAGAGGTATGTGGCTATGTGCCATAAACCTTCCAAAACCCTAGCCATTTCCCCTCTCCAGACACTCCCAGTAGATCCGTCTTAGTTGAATATTGATTCTGTGACGCTCGAAAGCCTACGAGAATGTCGATGTCCAAGAGCTCGAAGATGCTGCAGTTCATTAACTACCGGATGCGGGTGACCATACAGGACGGCCGTCAATTGGTGGGCAAATTCATGGCTTTCGATCGACATATGAATCTCGTTCTAGGCGACTGTGAGGAGTTCCGGAAGCTTCCGCCTGCCAAAGGCAAGAAGAACAACGAGGAGCGCGAGGACCGACGTACTCTTGGTCTAGTCCTTCTCCGTGGTGAGGAGGTCGTATCCATGACCGTCGAGGGCCCACCGCCACCCGAGGAATCACGTGCGAAGGCCGTCTCTGCTAGTGCCGTCGCTGGCCCTGGAATTGGCCGGGCTGCTGGACGCGGCGTGCCTACTGCTCCGCTTGTGCAAGCCCAGCCCGGACTTGCTGGCCCGGTCCATGGTGTTGGTGGGCCCGCTCCAGGAATGATGCAGCCCTCGCTGTCTCGGCCGCCAGTCCCTCAACTATCTGCACCGGCGATGACGTATCCTGCACCGCCTCCAGGGTCAGGTGCTCCTCCGGTGATCCGACCGCCTGGGCAGATGCCGCCTGGCGCTGGTCCCTACCCAGGTCAGGGACCTCCTATGGCTCGTGGCCCACCTCCACAAATGCAGCCGCCACAATACGGGCTTAGGCCACCACAGCAAGGTTTCCAGATGCCAGCGCCACCACAGTACGGACAGAGACCCATGGGAGTCCCACCACCGCAGAATCCTATGATGAGAGGACCCCCTGCTCCACCACGGCCTGGAATGCATGTCCCCCCTCCACCACGTCCTGGGATGCCACCTCCTCCTGGTGGTGTTCCTGTTTATGGTCCACCTCGTCCAGGTATGCCACCTCCACCAAACCCTCAGCAGCAACAGCAGCAGCAGCAGCAAAATCAGCAACAGTGATCATATGGTAAGCTCCCTGTCGGTATATTGCTTTATGCGGTTATTTCGTTTATTGTTTATAAGTGATTATATTATTATTCAGGAACTCATATATCCTGCGTTTTTAATACAATTTCTCCGCATAGGAGTAGCGTACTACGTACACTATACATATACACATACGCATATTATGTTTCATTAATATTGAACACAGTTGTTACGCCGATCAATAGTATTTACCCTAATATTACTGTGTATGACTGTATGGTTATTCAAATATATTTTTCTGGTTGGTTAGTTTTGGTGTATTGAAACTTAGAGGAAATAGGTTTTTTTTTTCTTGGCGAGTAGAAATTTATGGTCAGGATTATGGGATTATGGCTGTGTCGGGGGCATTCATATTGATTATGCTTGTAATATTGATTCATTTAGCCACATGTCGTGGGAACCCCTTTATTTTTTCAAATGGCATGGACATTTATTATATTTTTAACGTTATTAAATTTTGTCGCTTCCATGTATTACATCCTCTTTTCTGTGCTAGGTTCTTTATATACTGTGTCTTCTTAATTTATATTAGTTTTTTTTTTGTATTAGTGTCCTATGTGAGCTTTTAGTCGTCATGCTTGCTGGATTGCGGTCTTTTCTTTAAATGGAAAAAACTTTATTCAAGCCACAAAAGGGCACCAAACACAAACAGCTACAAGGGAAGAAAGTTCATATGGTCAAAAACATTTCCCGGAAAAGAAATACTCCAAAATTTAAGGCATTCGAACCAATTAACAAAGAAAGCATCTAAAGAGGATTCTTTGTCGTAGAAGGCTCTGTTGTTCCTTTCTTTCCAGATTGACCACAACACTGACATAGGAATAAGCTGTGCAAAACTTCTCTGCTGCTTGCCCCTGCCTATGTAGCTCCATGCTATCAATTCCTTGTCTACTGAATAGTTTGTGACCCAACTGGTACCCATAACCCATCAACATAAAAACATAATCCCAGACCTTTTTGGACCAAGAACAGTGGAAGAGAAGATGATTAATAGACTCCACAGCAGCTTTACATAAATAGCACCTATTCACCGGAGGAAAACCCCGCCTTTGTAAGTTGTCCATAGTTAAGATTCTTCCCCAAACTACTTCCCAGCAAAAGAAAGCTACTTTTGGAGGAGCCTTTGATGACCAGATCCTATTCCATGGGAAAAGACAGTTACCAAGGTGTAACTTGTCCTTCATAAGTTCTTTATAGAAAGATCTAACTGAGAAAAATTTGTTCTCTTTTTTCCAGCAGATTTCGTCTTCCTTTGTTGGATTAGTTTTTGCGCAGTACACTATGCTCCAAAAATTCGTAAACATATCAGTTTCCCAATCTTGAGCCTTACGGATGAAAGGGATGTTCCAAGAAGTGACACCATCATGAATATGAAGCATTAAACTAATGACAGATTCTTTTTGAGTTGCAAGACTGTATAAATTAGGAAACAAATTCCTCATAATTGTTTCCCCTGTCCAAACATCATCCCAAAAGTTGATTGAGTTACCCCTCCCTGCTTGAAAATAAGATAAAGCAAACCAAACATCCCATCCTCTTCTGATAAATTTCCACAGACTACATCCATATGGTTCACTATTCTGTTTGGTGTACCATCCATTTTTCTCCATTCCATATTTGCAAGCAATGATTTTTCGCCAAAGCTGATTCTTACCATTAGCAAATCTCCATAACCATTTTCCAAGCAAGGCTTTGTTAAAAGTGGTCAGACATTTTATTCCAAGGCA
The DNA here is from genome assembly GCA_963580455.1 of Euonymus europaeus. Taxonomy (NCBI): domain Eukaryota; kingdom Viridiplantae; phylum Streptophyta; class Magnoliopsida; order Celastrales; family Celastraceae; genus Euonymus; species Euonymus europaeus. The sequence goes on along the minus strand of OY756957.1, from coordinate 23,654,337 downwards.
TCCAGCTTCTCTAGGGAACTTGATACAATTCCAGTTAACCAGATGCACTTTACTACTCTCCCTAGAGTCTCCCCACAGAAATCTGCGCATGATGGCTTCGAGCCTACTTGCAATTGAGGATGGAATGGGCAGGATAGACATCATATAAACAGGCAGATTAGAAAGAGTGCTTTTAATGAGCGTTAATCTTCCAGCTTTTGATAAACTCTTTCTTCTCCGTTCTGAAGGCTTCTTATCAAAGCTAGCAACTAGAGGATTCCAAATATTCTGGATTGCGGTCTTTATTTGGGGTATATGCCATTTAACACTACACCCACTTTGGATAATTATTCATCTGAATTATGCCCCTCTATCTCTAATAGTTTTCCAGTAGCATAGAGTACGGACTCCCTAGCATCAACACTTATACAATGACTTGGTCAATTGATGTCCCTGCACATGAATTATGAGAGAAAAAGCCCCAGTTGAAACCTCACTTTGAAGGAGAGCATAAAAAACAAATTGCTTGAGAGGATCTTACCACCCAATCAAATTACACAAAAGAGACCAAGAAGCATACTTATTTTTTTTGAACAAAAAGTATCTGTATGTTCTATGTTTCTTCGAACAAAAAGCATTTAAACCAAAAGCTTATTTCAATTTCGAACAACTACCATTAACTAGGGTTTTGAATTACCTTAAAAGGCAGGAATTAGCTTGATGAAGACGGAGAGATGGTGAGGAACGAGTATGGTTTTCTTTGTTGCCGGCATCAGTTTGCTTGATGGAGTCGGAGAGTTTCGATTTCAAACTAGTTATTGTTCCGTGTTTCAATAGAGAGAATTTTCGCATGGTATATCAATTTTTAATCAAAAATTTGAGAGTTTGCCACAGTTGAACGCAGGTTGTGATGAAAATGAGGACCTCTGGACTTCCGAGGATCTTGAGGGCGGAAAGAAGAGGACTTCCTAGGACAGGGAAAGGACTTCGCGGATAGAGGAAGAGAGATTAGCTCGATTTGTTTAATTGAAAATAATGGCTGCGTCTTCTTGTAGAAGATGCCTAGTTGAGAGTCGGACTGTAGCAAACAATGGTTATGTCGTCTCTTCTTGCGTCTCTGATGTGGGGCAGTTTTTACTAAATGAGAAAACTAGAACTCTACGACTTCAGTTCCATTTCAGTTTACGGAGTTTGCTGTGGATGCTCTTATATGTTCCTTGGGTTTGACATAGCTATACCTTGCTTATTCATGTTCCCCAATGCAATGCCTGAGAAATTTCTGATCATTGTTTCCATTAAATGAAAAATCTTAATTAGCAAATTGTAGTATTTCATCGGAGAAAATCCATGCACCCGTGAATTAGTGGATACAGTTTTTTTTTTGGACATTGTGCTTACATTATATCTAGACCTATGGATTGATATGTTGTCATTTTGTCATTTTTAATATGTCAATGCTTGTTACTTGTTAGCATGTTCCAGCAGTATAATTTGATACATAACACTATTATGATTGATGAATCACCTATCTTTGCTTTGTTTGACTCAAGTCATAGGGTTTACCCCTATGGATTTTTATTTTTTATCTGAAGGTGAGGAAGGTGATTTAGACGGATGATGTAAAAAATATTTGACGGCAGTTGGTGTGTCAGCCTATAGGCTCAACAAACATGGCAAGTACATGTATAATCTCTGTCCAGAAGCACCAACATCTTCCTGGCGATGTTTGAGTAATCACAATTTGGCGTGTTTGGTTTAGCAATATCAAGTTAATTATAACGGAATTTAATCAGATGGAATGTGTGTCACTTTTCTGTTGACTGGAGTTGTGAGTTTTCGGATTCTAAGTTTTTTTATC